>JALJEV010001432.1:7210000-8487771 GCA_026586105.1 Hylodesmum podocarpum | reverse complement strand
GAGGTTTAGAAAACAACACTTTTATTACATAGGTTTTAAAGTTCATTACAACCAGATTACATAACTTTGTCCTATTATTATTTTACATAACTACCTTTCTACTACCTTAGAACATTTACTCAACACTTCTACATGCAAAACATAGCAAGCATCTTCACAACAAGATTGTAGCAACAACCATTGCAAAACAGTGACAACTTCTCAATCCTGCAAATCTGCTCCCACGAACGTTGTTCGAGATCATCACAGGTGTTAAAAACACAAAGTGCAAGGGTGAGCTTTCCTTAAACAATAATCATAAACAATAATTTTAACTATAGTAAAACTTTTGAAATTAAGTGAAAATATTCATAAAACAATCTAAAATATTCTTCAAGATTTCTTTAAAAATATTAATTTATTATTTTAAAACCCGTGTAAAGACAAACCTTTAGTTTAACTCACAACTTTAGATAACCAACCACAATAAAACGAATAAACCATTTATCACAATAAATAATTTAAGCATGAATTCCAATCATATATTCAATTAAAACAAACAACCACTATTGTATGCTCCTAGTTCTATATGATGCATGCACCTCCACCATGCATTTTCACTCTTCACTCGAAATGCAATGTGGCGCCCTCCACTGAAAATAGCCTGGGGCATCTGATTCTCACTCTCAATCAGACCCACCAGAGGTAGACACTCCGTAATTTGTCGAGTTCCCTCGGTGTCCGGCAGACCTCCCCGCAACATGTGATCATCATGAGCAGGGGCAATTTCCCCACCAAGAGAACCCCCTCTATTCCACGGTATTCCACTCACACAGACAGAATCAGAACTTACGGACTTGGTCTACTACTATCCAACATCATGCAACATGCTCTAGACCTTGAATTGTATAATGACCTTTATCACATTTTAAATCTTGACCTCTTTACTAGGTCATATTCATTTCAAAACCTTCTAAGCATTGCCTATTCACCAAACAATCTTAGAATATTGCCTCTCCACTAGGCATTTCAAATCGGTCATTAAGCAATTCAAGTCCATCACCAATTTCATGCAACCATGCATGTCACCACTTATTCATATCCAACTCAAAACTGACATATTTCGATATGAAATCAACACCAAGAAACACCAATAAACACCAATAAATCAAGAAACCAAGAAACAAGAAACACCAAGAATTATCAAGGAAACATCAAGAACCAATAAACAAGACCCACACTTTTCCTCGTAACAAGAATAATTACGTTTCCGATGTGGAAGATCGGACAAAACCGCAACAACAGAGCATACTAAGAATTATCTTCGCACCTTAATATCCGAAAAACTAAAGAAATATAATGAAAGTAACAACAAAACAAAGAATAGAAGAGTAGGATAAGGACAAGCCCCATCAAGGTTTCTCCTAGCTTCCTATCTTCTTACGTGCTTCTTCCTTGGTTAGAGAGATTTCTTCCTAAGGTGGAGAAAGTATAGAAAGGTTTTTTGTAGAGAAGATAGTTTGAGAGAATGTAGGAGTATTCTTTGGTTTGTATCTTCATTTGAAACCTCTAAGCCCTATTTATAACCTTTCTAAGGCGGTGCTATAGTAATTTCAGGCAGCTACAGTAATTTCGGCAACTACGAGAATTTCGCATTCAAGATAATGTCGGTCATTACAAGATCGTCGGCGGCCTACAGTATGGCGGTTTGCTACAATCATCGTCGGCAAAATACGGTGATTTGCTACAGTAATTTCGAAAATTCATAATTTTTTTAATTATTTTTAAATTTCTTGATTGTTACAAAAACCTCTCTTGAACTATATTTAAATTTTTGGGATGTTACAATACTCCCTCCTTTTTTAAAAATTTCGTCCTCGAAATTTACCTTTATTGGAATAATTCAGGGTAGCAAGCTTTTCATTTGATCTTCCAATTCCCATGTAACCTCTTCACTTGCTCCGTTTTTCCAAATAACCTTGACCAAGGGAATTTCTCTTCCTCTCAGAACTTGATCCTCTTATCCTCGATCTTCAAAGGTCGTGTTTCAAACGTGAGGTTTTCTTTTACTTGAACATCGTCAAGTTCCACCACATGTGAAGGATCATGGATATACTTTTTCAATTGAGATACATGAAAGACATTATGAAGATTTGACAGAGTAGGTGGTAATGCAATTTGATAGGCTACGGGTCCAACCTTTTTGAGAATTTGGAAAGGTCCTATGAAACGAGGTGTGAGTTTGCGGGATTTGAGAGCCCTGCCAACTCCAGTCCAAGGTGTTACTTTTACGAATACATGATCCCCCTCTTTGAACTCAAGGTCCTTCCTTCGATTATCATAGTAGCATTTTTGCCTATTTTGTGCCGCTTCTCATCTTCTCTTGAATTAGTTTAATCTTTTCGTAGTTTGTTGTATTATTTCAGTCCTAAGGTTATGTGATCTTCCGCTCTACCCAAGATAGAGGTGTCCTACATCTTCTTCCATATAATGCCTCATATGGGGCCATTCCAATTGAAGAGTGGTAACTATTATTATATGTGAATTCTATTAAGGGTAGATGGCTATCCCAATTTCCTTTATATTCCAAAATACATGCCCTTAATAAATCTTCTAGGGATTGAATAGTTCTTTCAGTTTGTCCATCTGTTTGAGGGTGATAGGCAGAACTTAGTTTTAGCCTTGTTCCTAATGCTTCCTGCAAACTTTCCCAAAATCTAGAAGTGAATCTAGGATCTCTATCTGAAACTATGTTTGTGGGTACACCATGTAATCGTACTATTTCACTTATATATAAATTGGCTAGTTTTTCTAATGAATACCTTACATTAACTGGGATAAAATGGGCGGATTTGGTTAACCTATCTATTATTACCCAAATAGAATCTGTTCCTTTTGAAGTTCTTGGTAATCCTTCTACAAAATCCATAGAGATATTATCCCACTTCCATTGTGGTATTTCTAAGGGTTGCAGCATTCTTGAAGGTTTTTGGTGTTCGATTTTAGCCTTTTGACATACCAAGCATGCATATACAAATTCGTTCACTTCTTTCTTCATTTTAGGCCACCAAAACAGGGTCTTCAGGTCCTTATACATCTTGGTGGCACCAGGGTGAATACTAAGCTTACTTTTATGTCCTTCCTCTAAGATTACCTTCTTAAGTTCCAATATATTAGGTATGCATATTCTATTTTGAAATCTTAAAATTCCATCAACTCCAATATTGAAGTTACTATTTTCTCCTTTTCTTATGGCTTCAATCTGATTATTAAGAAAAGGATCCATTTCTTGTTTCTGTCTTATTTCATTCATAAATTCATTAGTTATTCTTAAGGCTCCTAACTTAATACTAACAGGAGTAAACTCACATGCAAGGTTGAAGTTCCTAAATTGATCTATTAAATCCATCTCTTTGACCATTAAACTTGATATTGCTATGGTCTTTCTACTTAATGCATCAGCTACTACATTTGCTTTGCCTGGGTGGTACTTAAGATCAAAATCATAATCTTTTAAAAATTCCATCCACCTTCTTTGTCTCATGTTTAACTCCTTTTGGCTAAATAAATACTTAAGGCTTTTGTGATCACTAAATATCTCAAATCTTGTTCCAAAAAGATAGTGTCGCCATATTTTAAGCGTAAATACTACTGCAGCTAGTTCTAGGTCATGGGTTGGGTAGTTCCTTTCATGGTTTTTCAATTGTCTTGATGCATAGGCTACCACTTTTCCTCCTTGCATTAGCACTCCTCCTAAACCTAGTTTAGAGGCATCACAATAAACTTCAAACGATTGATTGGGTTTGGTAAGGTCAAAACAGGAGCGATAGTTAGTTTTTTCTTAAGGGTTTGGAAACTTTGTTCACACATAAGTTATTCCATACAAAAGCTTGGCTTTTTCTAGTTAAGGTTGTGAGAGGCAAAGCTATCTTGGAGAAATCTTTTATAAATCTTCTATAATATCCAGCTAATCCTAGAAAACTCTTTATTTCTCACATTTTTTGGTCTTTCCCATTTTAGAACTAAGTCTACTTTATGTGGATCTACTGCAATTCCTCCTTGTGATATTACATGTCCTAGGAAACTAACTTCTTCTAACCAAAATTCACATTTTGACCATTTCGCATATAACTGTTGATCTTTCAAGATTTGTAATACCACTCTAAGATGTTTAGCATGTTCCTCTTTGGTTCTTGAGTATACCAAAATGTCATCTATAAATACTACCATAAATTTATCCAAGTATGGTTGAAATATCCTATTCATGTAATCCATAAATACCGGGTGCATTAGTTACGCCAAAGGGCATAACCATGTACTCATAGTGTCCATATCGGGTATCGAAAGCCGTTTTAGGGATATCTTCACTTTTACCCTTATTTGGTGATATCCAGATCTTAGATCAATCTTACTAAATACACAAGCTCCTACTAGTTGGTCCATAAGATCATCTATCCTTGGTAAGGGGTACTTATTCTTAATGGTTACCTTATTTAGTTGTCTATAATCTACACAAAGTCTCATAGTTCCGTCTTTCTTCTTTACTAGGAGTACGGGTGCTCCCCAAGGTGATACACTAGGTCTAATAAACTGTTTCTTCAATAGTTCTTCTATTTGTTTCTTTAGCTCCACTAATTCTAAGGGTGACATCCTATAGGGTGCAATAGAAATTGGTCCAGTCCCGGGTATCAGGTCTATAGAAAATTCAACTTCCCTTTCAGGTGGTAGTTGGTTTACTTCTTCAGAAAATACCTCAGAGAAATTCTATACTACCGGTATATTATCGAATGTGACCTTTCGTTCCACTTCTAGGTTAGAAAGGATCATGTACACGTCATTATTTTTCTTTAAGTCCCTTTTTACTTGGTTGGCAGAGATTATCTCCATATCCCTACTTGCTTCAGGTTTAGAAAAGATTAAGGTTTTATCGAAGCAGTTTATAAGGACATGGTTGGAAGATAACCAGTCCATTCCAAGAATAATATCAATTTGTTTTAGTGGTAGACAAACCAAGTTGACTAGGAAGGTTTTGTTATTTAGTTCTATTTGACAATCTAAACAGATGTAAGTAGTTGTAACTGACTCATTGGTAGGGGTAGTTATTATTAAATCAATGTTTAAAAGGGATAGTGGAAGTTGTAACCTTTTAGCACAGTCTGAAGATATAAAGGAAGGAGTGGCTCCAGAGTCAAATAGTACAAGTAAAGGAATTCCACGTATGTAACACGTACCTTGTACAAGATCATTAGCATTCGAGGCCTCGGCTCCATTGAGGGTGAATACTCTTCCCACAGTCTTTGGTTTCCCTTGTTGATTGTTATTAGTGCCTTTAACGCTTCCATTAGTTTCTTCTTTTAGTTGTGGGCAGTTCCTTTGGATGTGTCCTTTTTGGTTGCATTTGTAGCAGGTAATGTCCGATTTGGGGCATTGAGGGGAGATATGCCCAGACTCCCCACATTTGAAACATTTGGTTGGGGCCGGAAAGTTGCCACTTCCTCTTACTTTGTTATCCATTTTCATTTTAGGATGGGTATATGGCTTTCCTCTCTGTCCTTGTTCCTTGTTTCTTATGGGTCCCCCATTATTCTTGCCTTTATAATAAGCTGCTTTAGCTCTAGAGTCTTCATCATATATTCTACACATATTTACTAAAATAGGGTATTGTCTAATACCCTGGTAGTTGATAGCTTGCTTGATCTCGGTCGAAGTCCATTAAGAAATTTGACACATTTGGAGCTTTCCCCTCCCTTCCTTGGTAATGTGGGAAATATCGTACCAATTCTCAAACTTGATCGTATTCGGCCACACCATATTCCTTGTTTAAGTTCCAAGAACTCCATTTCTTTTTTATTCTTAATGTCTTCAGGGAAGTATTTCTCCAGGAACACTTTTTTGAAGATTTCCCAAGTTATGACTTGTCCATTAGTTTCTAAATACTGACGGGTGTTTTCCCACCAATATTCAACTTTCTTCACAAAGATATATAGTTCCAAATGCTAGTTTTTGTTCTTCTGGACAAGTCGTAACTCGAAATATCTTTTCTATTTCCCTTATCCAACTTTGAGCACCATCTGGGTTGTAACCCCCATTAAAAGATGGTGGATTGTTCTTCAGGAAGTGATTCAGCCCTTGGTACTCTGCCTTTCCTCCGTTATTTCCTCGATTCTGATTTTCTATAGCTCGAGCCAGAGCTTGTAAAGCTTCTGCTATAACTCTATCATTTCTTACCGCCATAACTTTTCTAATAAAAGTAGGGCATAGAATATCATAGAGTTAGTCTACATTCTATTCTAGACTAGGTGACTATTCAATCAATCAAAGCACACCGAATAATCAAACAAACACTCAAGCAAACAAACAATCATTCACACACAGTAAAAGCATAGCAAGCGCATAACTCACAAGTCGAACTAGTTCGACCTGCTCTGATACCACTAATGTAACACCCCCCTCTTATTTACTTATTTTACTTATATTTTGTAATTTAAAGTGGTTAATGATATAGTAGATAAAAGAGAGGTTTAGAAAACAACACTTTTATTACATAGGTTTTAAAGTTCATTACAACCAGATTACATAACTTTGTCCTATTATTATTTTACATAACTACCTTTCTACTACCTTAGAACATTTACTCAACACTTCTACATGCAAAACATAGCAAGCATCTTCACAACAAGATTGTAGCAACAACCATTGCAAAACAGTGACAACTTCTCAATCCTGCAAATCTGCTCCCCCGAACGTTGTTCGAGATCATCACAGGTGTTAAAAACACAAAGTGTAAGGGTGAGCTTTCCTTAAACAATAATCATAAACAATAATTTTAACTATAGTAAAACTTTTGAAATTAAGTGAAAATATTCATAAAACAATCTAAAATATTCTTCAAGATTTCTTTAAAAATATTAATTTATTATTTTAAAACCTGTGTAAAGACAAACCTTTAGTTTAACTCACAACTTTAGATAACCAACCACAATAAAACGAATAAACCATTTATCACAATAAATAATTTAAGCATGAATTCCAATCATATATTCAATTAAAACAAACAACCACTATTGTGTGCTCCTAGTTCTATATGATGCATGCACCTCCACCATGCATTTTCACTCTTCACTCGAAATGCAATGTGGCGCCTCCACCAAAAAATAGCCCTGGGGCATCCGATTCTCACTCTCAATCAGACCCACCAGAGGTAGACACTCCGTAATTTGTCGAGTTCCCTCAGTGTCCGGCAGGACCTCCCCCGCAACATGTGATCATCATGAGCAGGGCAATTTCCCCACCAAGAGAACCCCCCTCTAGTCCACGGTATTCCACTCACACAGACGGGAATCCGTAACTTACGGACTTGGTCTACTACTATCCAGTCATCATGCAACATGCTCTAGGACCTTGAATTGTATAATGACCTTTATCACATTTTAAATCTTGACCTCTTTACTAGGTCATATTCATTTCAAAACCTTCTAAGCATTGCCTATTCACCAAGCAATCTTAGAATATTGGATGTCTATTTCGCTTGCATTAGTACTTCACTGGAGACAAAAATCATTGAATTGTTCCTTTTGCTTGAAAAAGAAAGAATAAGAGTTAGAGATAGAAAGGAAAGAAGGACATTCTATTATTCTTTTTTATTTTCACACATAAAAAGCATATCACTTGAAGGGATGAGTATACAAACAGAAATGTTTGGGAATGAATGGTAGTACAAACAGAAATGTTTGGGAATGAATGGTAGTATAAGTCAATCAGCTATCTATTTTAAAAACAAAAAACTAATAAAACATATATATATATATATATATATATATATATTATGAAATAATTAGTTGATATATATATATATATATATATATTAGAATTAATGGTTTCGGTTGATTTAAAATTAAATATGTAAAATATAAATATACCAGAAGGGGTTTAAATTATATTTTTTAATTAAAATTTTTTCAGACGTGTGTGTATTAAATTGTTTAGATCAGACACAAAATTAAACTTATACTCCAAAGATTGATTTTAAGTAAGAATGCAGTTTAAGTTATTATCCCCGGTTAGTAAGCAGATAAAATAATCAAAATAATAATATTTTTGTATTGGTTCGTCTATTCAAGATTATGTCTTGTTACTCAGCAACCTGTTAAGGTTTCACTAAGAGTATTCTTTGAACCCAGCCACTCCTGGTTAAAATCTGTATTTTTTGAACACAGTCTTCTCAGCCTAAAGCGGTATTCTTTGACCCTAGCCTCCGTAGGCTAAATCCAAGTATTCTTTTAGCACAGCCTCCACAGGCTAACCAAGGTATTTTTTTAACACTTAGTCTCCTCAAGCTAAAAATAGGTATTCTTTGGATCCCAATCTCCTCAGGCTAAACTCAAGATATTCTTTAAACAATTAGCCTCCTCAAGCTATAGGTTACCACAACAGTGGCTTACAATTAAGATCAAATAGAAAATATCCTCTACACAGAAAGAGCTTGAGCGAGTATATGAATGTAGTTTTGATCTGAGTAGTTCGCCAAGTTGAACTCACAGGGATGAAGTCCTTATATAGACGTTCCTGTGAAGTAACCGTTAGACTGTAGATGTTAACGTTATTCCTTGACTTATGTACTTTTACATCTGGCAGAGTGAGCAATCAGAACATTTAATGAAAAGTCAGCGGATATCAGCGTGAAATCTGCCTTTGACTTGATATACTTAGAGGTTTTACTAAAACGTACAATTCCTTTTCGTGTTGAGAGGTTTATTTTGAAATCTCTTTCCACCTATAGAAGCTTCTGAGTAACGGTTGATTTGAAATGAATGCACGTGTTACTTAAAGTCTTGAACTTCATAAAAGGCTAGATGAATGAACAATTCAAAAGAGTTGTGTGTTGAATTCATTCGTCTGTCTTCAATCTTCGTCTTCAACTTTAATCTTCAAATCTTCTCACTTGAGCACGTGACTTGAAGTTGAGACGCGCTCTCTGTCTGATATTTGTAGTTTCTTCGTCTAATAAGATTGTCTTGAAGCGCTTTGAACATATTTTGAGGGTGCATCTTTCATCTGCATCTGTTGATACATCCATCTGTCTTATAATCATCAAAAGTAAGATGCTAAGTCATTTTGACTTAATAAAATATATTTCCCAAATCAGTTTAAAAAATTCTATCCACTTCAAATATTTTCAATTTCCATTATTTAGGGAATTTTAAGGTATTTTAAGTTGGTATTTACTCACTCTTTTGTTTAACGTTAAATTATCTTTGTTTAATTCACGAATGTCTTATTTCTAGGAATTTCTTTGACTGAAAGGTTTTTGCATGTTGGAGTAGTTTTTCATACTCAGTTTCTTGTTTCTTTTGTAGACAGAAATGTAATGCTTGTTACTTTTTACCATTATTATAGGAATTATTTAAATTTAATTATTGTAAAATAATAATAATAACGTTTCCTTTCCCAGTTACCTTTTCTATCTATACATGCATATCATCACCAACAAGTTTCGCACATAGAACCTTACACACAAAATACAGTTGTGATAAAAATACAGTAGTTATATTCAACTTCTTTCTCTGTATTCTCTTACCTCTTTTAACTTCTTTTTTTTTTTTTTATCTTTTTCAAAGAGCATTGGTGTTCATGAATTCAGAGATCCTTCCTTTATTGGGAAATAATCAATAATTTTTATCCATCAGTGTAATGGAACGTTTTCATTTTCCATCTGAGATCAGCATGTAGGGCACTTCAAACCATATTACTTTAAACTCATATTTTTTATTTATCTTCTTTGATTTCGTACATGTTTGTTTATATATGATTCGTTTTATATATCAGCCATTTTCATATTGAACTATTAATATTGTTGGCTATTATAATTTTATGTTGTCATGAATAATATTTGATTTTACATATTCTGTAAATTCTAAAATTACTTTTTGACAATCTTAGAGAAAAAGGTATTAGTTTTATTCTTGACACTTACCATGAATTGAATTCTTTCTCTACAAGTTTGAAAAATTTAAAGATGTAAAATATATAATAACTGATATACATTTGTTGCAATAAGTGTGTTATCAATGTGTTAATGGTTGTTTCTCCTTGGTTGATTATCGCTTGAAGCTTGTGTACCTAGTTTTATATATGAAGTTGTCTTCATGCAGAAAATTTGTGTTCTATTAATATGATACAATCATATTGAGCTTGAATTGATGATAGATTTGATAAAAAAAGGACTCATATATAACATGCTATGAGAAGTACCCTTACGATAACATGAAGAGTTCTTATTTATTACATGCTATTTTTATATTTATTTTTTTTGAAATTAAGTGCACAATGTTTATGGGTATATGCTGTAATTTATATTTTTGGTTCTTTTAGACATGCTATTCAAATTTCAACGCAGGAAGCATTGATTATTATTTGTGTGTCATATTGATCAATATTAAGTTTTTTAATGTAATAACTAAAAAAATATTAAATGTTATTTATGAATTTGAATTGAAGTTATATGCAAAGATGTGTCGTGAAAATGCTTATTGCATGGACATGTGATGTGATATATTTATGTGACTGTGATATGTGATTCATTGTGCACAGGATAATATATTTGGAATAATATATATGCTGATTAATAGAAAATTTTAATTGGCAGATAGTTTAATTATCTACATGCTAAATTAAAATATAATAATGCAATCATGTGATATGTCATGTTAAATAAATTTGTTTAAGAATATTTTTCATGTCCAAACTATTCCTTATAGTCAGAAGGACTTGTTTTTCTGATGCCTTAAATATCTTAGTTGCAATTTATTAAACACTACGAATTGGAATTTAATCTTATAGTTTACATAATGAAAGTTTCCATTAAATATCAAAGTTTACATAATAAAAGTCTCCATTAAATATCAAAGTTTACATAATAAAAGTTTCCATAAAATATCAAAGTTTACATAATAAAAGTTTCGGTTAAATAGCAGCATAAGTCAGAAATTTCCATTAAATAACAACACTAAAAGCACTTAACTAACTTTATTGCATCGGAGTTTTGTCCTAATAAACATCCTAAGATGCACCGAAATTAACAACGCATTACAACAACTTTAAAGGATAATTATACTAGTTCAATATCTACCACCTAATGGTGATAGAGATACATAGATATTTGGAAATTCATTATTTAGATGGAAGAAACCTTAGGAACATCCACTGGAAACTTGTCGATCTCATCAATCCAAGGACTCTTCTCTTTAGCAGGGTTGATGGTTCTGAGAGCCTTCCACACTGCACTGTTACACTTGAATCCAGAACCAAATGCTATTTGCCATGTCCTATCTCCCTTTTTGATCCTCCCTTTGGCTTCTGTGTAAGCCAGCTCATACCAAAGTGAACTGCTGGAGGTGTTTCCGAATCGATAAAGTGTCATCCTTGATGGTTCCATATGCCAAGGTGTTAGCTGCAAGTTTTTCTCCAATTCATCCAAAACAGCTCTACCACCAGCATGGATGCAAAAATGTTCAAAAGCTAGCTTGAAATTTGGAATATAAGGTTTGATCTTCATCTTGAAAAGCTTCTTCGCAACTAATGTAATGAAGAATAGCAGCTGTTCAGATGTTGGAAGTACAAGAGGCCCCAGTGTTGTTATATTGGTTTTTAAAGCATCACCTGCAACAGTCATCAGATCTTTTGACAAAGTAACACCAATCTTACCATTGATATCTTCTTCTTGAGTTACACATCTAAAGCACTTGTCATCAGAAGCCTTATTAGTGCGAACAGTGGTGACTAATTGGTATTTGGATCTTCTCCTGTCCGAGCTTTTATTGGAAAGCAGAACTGCAGCTCCTCCCACACGAAATAAACAATTAGAAACAAGCTTTGAACGATCGTTTCCAAAATACCAATTCAATGTGATATTCTCCATGCTAACGACCAATGCATAGGAGTTCCGACTGGCCTGAAGAAGATCTTTAGCAAGATCAATTGAGATCAGCCCTGCACTGCAACCCATCCCACCAAGGTTGTAGTTCTTTACATTCCCCCGAAGCTTGTAATGATTGACAACCATTGTAGAAAGTGATGGAGTTGGGTTGAACAAACTACAATTCACAATCACAATTCCAATGTCTTTAGGTTTCACAGAGGTTTTAGCTAGTAGCTCATCAATGGCACCAAACATCACAGCCTCAGCTTCTTTTCTAGCTTCTTTCGTGGAAGGATTGGGAGGAATGTTGAGGACAGCCTGGGGAAGGTAAGTGGATTCTCCAAGGCCGGATCTCTGGAGGATCTTCCTCTGGAATTCAAGATTTTCATCTGTGAAACAACCGGTCGCCCGGGAGTGATCCATAAATGTCCTTTTTGTGCATTTTAGAGATTCTTGAGGCTTGTAGCATGAGAAATTGACAAGGTACACTGGTCGTTGACGGTTTAAAAAGTAGAGGGTGGACAGGAAAACAAAGAGAGTTGAGCAAATAAGAACAGATATGAAATTGTATTGCAGATGCTCCCAAATATCATACAAGTCTTGGAGGGAGAAAGAGGAGAGCTGAGCAGTAATCAGCACCACCAAGGGGGAAAGGAAAAGGTACATTCCATGGGTTATGAGGTAATGATATCCAAGTTTGACATACTTCAGCTTAACAGACATCTTGAAATCGGGAAGACTTTCAGATGATAATGATGCCATTTTGCCCTGTTCAAAAGTTGAATATACTTTGATCAGATAACTTGCTTTAAAATTGAGAAGTACAGGTGCACCGCAATATGAACCCAATGCAAAGTTCAATTTTTATATTTTTTTACTTTCGCTGGTGAAAGCTCAATTTTGTTAATTTATTCACTTTTTAAACATATCTATGTCTAGAACAAGCCCCTTCACTTCTTCCTTCTGCATAACAAACCGAGACACCATGCTAAGAATTTGACATCATGTATACTCATCCTCTGACTCATGCAAATTGTGATCAGATAGATGAATGTTAAACAATGATGAAAAAGAAACATAAAAAGCAATATTTCAATTTTTCTAACAGTTTAAAAAAAAAAAAAAAAAAAACACAAGAAGTGAAGCATGAACACGAAAAGCTTCCAGTGACAGACAAGAAGAGAATTTGCAAGCACATGAAGAATTCAATCTCTAAAGAAAGAAGAGCAGGGTTCCAAAATCATACCTTGGAAAGCAAAGCCAACAGATCCCCGGAATGTAACCAGAAAAGAGAGACGTGAATTGAGGAATAGAGAGAAGAAATGTGAAGGGAACAAAGAAAGACAGGTAAGAGAAGAGGAATAATTCTAGTTCTTATATAATAGGCTGGTGACAGATAATAGAGGATTAAAGAGAGGATAATTTATTTAATTAATTTTAATTTTTCAATTGAACGAGATTCTGGTGTTTAAATTTAAAAGTGAAACAATAAATAATGTGAGTGATGATAATTGGCGTGAAGGAATGGCCGAAAAACATGGATGTAACATGTTCAGTGACGAAAATGTTACAGTAACGTGAGAGAGCACGCACCAAAGTAAGACAGAAGAAACAGAGTTAATTTAACTGTACTTGCACACTAACTGATTTGGTAATTTCATAATCGACAAGGTTAACTCAGTTATACTATTTTTAGTTTTAAATTTGGCTTAAATAACTTGTTCAAGATTGCAAAATTTATTATTTTTTTCTTCACATCTTTTACAATTTTTTTAAGAAATTTAACTTTCAACACTCATATATGATACTAGGTTATTCGATCTTGTGTCTATATCAATTAAAATATTACTTTAGATTAAATAAAATTTTAATTATAATAAAACTTATTATTTTAGTCTTTTATATTTTCTGGTCTTTGTTAGTTTCTATAAAGTATTGTTGCTTATAAACAACAAGAGATGATGCAACACTAGTTTTGAAAACTCTTAGTGAGTTAAGCAATTAAGGTTGTTTGAGTTGGTTTAAGTGTTATTAGATCTATGGTTGTGATTTATTACAGTTTTCTATATTTTTGACAATGTGGTACTCTCTTGGATTTTGTTAGGTGATATTGGATTTGTTGTAGTTACTGTCTTATCAGGGTTAAGCAATTAATAATATGTTTTCTTAAATGATCTCTGTCATTTAATATACATTATTTTACATTAAAAAAGGACAACACGATGAATAACAAAGTAATTAGAAAATTTTAGTCAACAAAATTTATACCACAAGCTGTGATTTTCATTTATGCACAACAATGTGCATCATATATTAATCAAATATTTTATAAATTTTTGTTGTCATAGTATAGAAAATATTTGAAATATTATAGATAAAAGTACCTAATTTATTTTTCATAATTCATAAAGTGTGACACCAATTTGTAGGGGAAAAAATCCACAAAACACTTAAAATCTTGTATTTATAATAAAAAATTCAAAATAATTTTTAATTTCTTTTAAAAATATATTATTAAATCAGATCAAGATTTCAAATAAACCAAATGAAAAGTGTGTGGTGAGTAAATAAGAATGCCTAATTAGAGCATAGCATTTATCTAATTTTTATTTAAAATTTATAATATTTTTAAAATGTTTTTTATTTTTTGAGTTTAATTTTTTTAATAGTTTAATTTATGTTTCATACTTTTAAAATATATAATTTTAATCATTTAAATATTATTTATAATGAAATTAAGAATATGTAAAACTTTTTAATCATCTTTTAAATATGCAATGGTATTTAAAACATGAAATTAATATTTTTAATTGAAAAAACATAAATCAAAATAATAATTTTAAAATGTAAAGAATGAAAAATAAAATTTTCTAATCTTAAAAATTAAAATAGAAAAATATTTAATTCAAAAAATTAAAAATAATATTTAAAAATTTTCTCTTTATTTCATTCTTAGTGTCACAATGTTACTGGACCGTTATGATTCTCTAATTTTATTTTCAACTTAAAGTGGTGCAGTGGGGTTTTTGACTATTTGCGTCACGGGCACTGCTTCTTTACTTCTCCTCTGCCACCATCCTCCAATATTATGTTATCTTGTGTTTAGTTTTTCATGTCATTTTATGTTTCTGAGTAAAACGAAACTTGTATCATTACACCACATTTATTATTACTCTTCGTCTCTTTCATTTCGGGTTGTTGGTTGTTGCCGAATTTTGTTATTCTCGAAAAATCATTTAAGAAGCTAGTTAATTTGACAAGAACATGTCATGTTATTTTGAGTAAATTTTTTTTTGTTTATTTTAAATATTAATTTCATTTTTAAGTAATTTTTAAATAATAAAATTATATTATTAAAAATCACATTTTAAAATATTGTTTTAATTTAAATTAGTTTCTCATTGTTATAGTATACAAATTAAATGCATGAATTTTTAATATTTTAAAAATATTGAAATAATTTATTTTCTGAAAGACTTCAAAAATTACATTCAATTAATAAACTTGTTGAGGTTAAAACAAATTAATTGAGATTAATAAACTATTTTAGTTGTTAACTTTTTGAGATGATACTATTTTAATCTTTAATTTTTAAAAATTAATAAATTATTTTATTATAATGAACTCAGTGAGGAGAATTCAACTTACAATTAAAATTTAAATTTTGTATCATCTTCTTTATTGTTATGAAAAATATAATTCATTAACTATTAAATAAAAGCAATACAGCTTTGTTAGACATTTTGGGGGAGTGGCCAAGACTGTTTTTACTTATGATTATGATCAACTTTAGGTTACACGTGATAATTGACAATTGATGAGAAAACATGTGTAATTCTGATAATTTTAATGTTGTTAGCCATTTCTTTCTTGTGCTTACAAAAAATAAGATTATTTAAATCCAAGAATAATTCAACTGCTACAAGTATTGAACCACGGCAAAATGAATTGTGCATTCCTTTCATTCCACATAAACATATAATTATGATGCTTTATTAATAATCACAACAACAAGCTTTTAATATTTATGGGTGGAATATTATGGAGAATTTGTTAAAATATGTTTTATGGTATATTATTTGGAAGTTATATGTTAATATTGGAAATTATGTTAAGAAAAAATTTTATACTAATAATAACTTATTTATATATATATATATATATATAAACTCACATTAAATCTATTGTTATTTTTAAGATAAAAAATAATATCAAATATTATTTGGAAAGTAGTCTTTTTAGATTTCTTTAGATTAAATCGGTCTAAATATTATTTAAAACTTAGTCTTCTTAAGTTAATAATGTCATGTATTCTGTTAAGAGCATTCTCCTAAGACTAAGTGCTATGGAAAGTTTTTCTTATAAAAGTTTTGTGTAACAAAAGGTTTGACCTTTATGTAAAAATGGATTATATAAATAAGTACAGTATAAAAGGCTGGGTTATAAAGACGTATTGAGCGAGAGACATAATCTTGTATTTTTTGAATCATAACATTTTGGCTAACTTAAAATTTTTGAACTTGTGTTTTTATATAAAAGAAGATTTAAGGTAACCATTAAAAAGAGCTAGATTCAAATGTCAACAACAAAATATATGTAACGTCCTTCAATATTTAATGCAAGTCAAACCTTGTCAATTCTAACGTAGAAAGTTGTTCTCGTATGGGTTCAAAAATTCTGAAAGTCGATAGATATGATTTCTACTCCAAATCTTTGTGTCAGAAATGTACTTTTTGGCTTTTGAATGTTTTTCTCAACGTATAGAAAGTTGACCTTCATGATGACTAAAATACTCTGCACAAATAAATATAAAAGTTAAAATATGATAACAATAAATAGTAACTTATATTTTATCTTTGTCATTCATATGAAATGTCATTAATCTAGATTAGTTTTCATCTGATAAAATAATCTTGTATATGTGAATTGTATTAGTCGTCTAATTAAATGTAAATTGTGTTAATAGGTTTAAAAAATTTATTCATTTATTCATCTTATAAATTTAGACTTTTAATATTGTATTATTATAGTTACCAAAATTTGAGAAAGATCCTTTACCTTTAACTAAGTTTAACTTAACACACTACTTCTATAAATTAAAAATAAAGCATTATTTTACTAAAAAATAATTATTTGATGTAATGAACAAATTAAAAGAATTCAACTTACAATAATTATCACGAATTCTAAAATTTTGTTTTTTTCTTTATATTTTAACCTTATCATTGTAAACAAACAACTTATTAACCCTAGAAATTAAAAATATGTATTATTTTACTAAAAATAATTACTTATTGTAACAAACAGAGTGAAAAAGAATTCAACTTACAATAATTATTATGAATTCCAAATTACTAATAAGCTTACTGTAATTACTAATAATCACAACAAGCTTTTAAAGGGTACTAGTAAAATATACTGGAGAATTTGTTAAGAAGTATTTTTGTGGTATATTAATTAGAAATCATATGTTAATATTGGAAATTATGTTAAGAAAAAAACGTATATTAAAAGTAGATTTTATAAATAAAAGCTCATTTTAAATCTATTAGTTTCTATTTTTAAGACAACGAAGAAAATTACTTTATCATTTTAAAAATACAAGCATTCCTTCATTTTGATATTTTTATAATTGTTTTTAAAATGATTTAAAAATGTTAATTTTTTTTTCCAGAGTGGGGTGATGCAAATTTTACAGATACAAATTTCACGGGTACTGTGAATATAAAGAGGTAGTTAAACTCGTGTGTCCTGGAGAAGCAGCTTTTACTTGCTCTATTCGTGATTTTGCATTCTAATGCAGCAACCTGTGGGGATTATTCAGAACGGGGCATAAAGTTCAGCAACACTATGGTACCTAAGTGGCAGATATTGAGGTGCTAACTGACATTTATGGTCACTACCCTCGTCTTGTTGGAGACGTGCCACATTTTTAATCCATCCTTGCTGCACCATCACATACACCTTTTTGTTTTTCTCTATTTAATTTCAAAAATCTTCTTTGGTCCACATTGTTTTCTACCAAAGGAATAACATTTTCTTATGAGAGATAATTATATAATTAAAAAACATCATGACACATGATCAAATATAATTAAAATTCATAATTCATAAATATATCATATTTTTAATATCTTATAATAACTCTTATTTCTTTCGTTTCTCCTTTTATCGAAAGTATATAATTTTCTTTCTTTTATCATTCTTCTAATGTTAAATAACATTTAGGGTTAATTGGCTTGGGATCCTTTTGGTTTCGTTGGGGAACGTTAATCCTTTGTGCTGTAGACTCAAATGTAGTCATGCTTCTTCTCCCACTAGCTCCCAAACCATTTTCACAGAGATTCGATTTGTTATCTTTATGAGATTTAGCAAGTGCTTCGTAAGCTGCCACCTAGGCATCCACCTAGGAGTTATTCTCTCGTGTCTAACGCGCACTCATTAACGTTAGGACGCATTTATCCACGTGCTTATCTCCCCTCTATAAAAAGCATATTAAAGCAAGACAAAAAAACAATAAATAAATAAAAGAAGCATGTTAAAGCCATTAATCTTAACCTTAAAAGCTTCCAACCACTATATATATATTTACCCTTTTATTCCTCAATTAATAATCTTTTGAATTCACATGCATTGACATCCTTCCAATTCTGTACCATCATTAATTTTGCTTCTTTTTTAGTAGGGAGTTAAAAGTGGTGCCCCTTGTTCACACAAATTTGCATGACGAAGATGTTGTTTGGTGTGACAATGATGATTATGAGGACGGGTATGATGACACCCCTGCGACTTAAAAGACAAGTGTTGCTGGTGGCCGTGCACCTGTGTCACAAGTTAAGTCAATGTATTAAAACCCTAGCTCGTTTGTTTAGAACTAGGCAAAGCAAAAAGAACATGATCTATACAAGTTTATGGTGTTCCATCATTCGTATGTATATAAACTAATCATATTTAAGTCGTTTCGGTGAGAAGGAGCTATGTAAGTTACTTGTATACTAAAGTTGTGTGTTGATATAGTTAGTACGTATATATATATATATATATATGAGAATTATAAGAAGTATCATGAACTTCATAGGGGATTTTAGTTCTCTACCTATCATTTCATTTGATATTTTCGGTTCAAAACGTGTCCTTGAGGGTTCTGATATCTTTATCAAACTTATATCTGATGTATAAACTTTTTCAACCACAATACGAAACAGTTCATTCTTAAAAAGTAAATATTTTTTTTATGATGTATGTACAATTAGAAATTCATATTTTTTTCGGTGTTGTTCTTATCAATTAATTAATAATTATGTATAATGTTTATATTTTTAAAAAATCTTAAAAATTTAGAAATATAACTAACCGTATCCTCAAAATAAGAAACGATGAAGTCTTAATATTTTACTTATATATTTTTTTCGGGAGTAATATTATATTAAATAGTTATTAATGGCGCTGAAACTGAAATGTTACAGTATTTAATAAATTTATAAACGTTTCTAATAAAACTAACAACTGACGATTTTTTCATAACTGATCATCACCTCAAACATATAACATTCATTTTAATCATAAAAGTAGTAGAAGATTCCACAATCTCTAGTCATGGAATTATTATTTTGAGAGTCGTAAGCTAGCTTTATTTTATATGTTATGTATAAATCTGATAGGATTAATTAGTTTAATAAGTAAAGAGTAAGTAAGTACTCATGTGTATTCAAGTAATTGTCTTTTTCAACGAGAACCTTTTAATAACGTGTTTAATTTTGATGTACAACATATATTATTTTATCAGTTGTTTATATTAAGTTTTACTGTATTAACAAATACATAAAATATATCACTTAAGAGTAAAAAATTTTACGCTAATTTATTAAAATGAATTTCATAATACTCTCAGACACAAAAAGAACTATCAACAAAGAAAATAAATTAATTATATATATAGAGAAAATTTAAAGAATGTGTAAATTGTTATGAACCTTTTTATACCTGTTTTTTATTCTTTCAAATAAAAAAAAAATGTCAAAAAACTAAAAATGGTTTAGAAATCAAATATATATAAGTTCTTGGCATATATCGTGCCACGTTTAATTGGTGATCACCCTTATCCTAACGTTTGTTTGGTCCTTCCTTAGAATTAATTTGCAATTAGATTATTTATTTATTATTATTTTTCAAATCAACAATCGGTAGTGTAGTTAAGTTTCCAATCTTCTAGAAGAGGGAGATCTTTAGAGAGTGTTTTCTCTAAGAGAGAAAAATTAGTAAGCTAATTTGTGAGTGTTATCCACAAATTGAAGATACAATTGTTATTGTGTTTGTATTCCCATTATTGTTATAGTGGAGATTTAAGAGGCCTACGGGTCCCGTGGTTTTTACCTTATTGAGAAGGTTTTCCACGCTAAAATTTTCTGGCGTTATTATTATATTTTTCGCTTCCGCGTAGTGCCTATTTTTGAGTTCATAGAGGAGGGAAATTGTGACGGTATTTCCCAACAGTGGTATCAGAGCTCATTAGAGTTCTGGGATACTAGGTGCCAGATTCATAAAGAAAAATTCTTAGTATGCTCTGTGGTTGCAGCATTGTCTGATCTTCCACATCAGAAAAGAATAATTCTTATTGCTGAAAATAACGTGTGGTGGTGTGAAAGTGTTGTCCAAGAAAGTTCTGGCTACGGAAAGACTTGGTATTTAAGCGTGTCCATTTGTGACTCACCTCTCTTTCCTGGGAACATATCTTCGAGCAATCGTTTGCATACTACAGTTGGTATACTATCATACGGATAATAATACTAATCGTTCATACGGATACGGTACTATTCATACGACGGTATAGTACTATTGATACGTACGGTATAACACTATTCATACGTACGGTATTTCTGTGTAACTCAAGATGGAAGAAGTCGTTTTCATGTTGGAGATATGTTCAAGCTAATCTTTTTATAACTACTCCTATTGGAAGCCGATGATGGAAGACCATTTATATCTTGTAAAGATTTACATGAGCCAATCACTCCCCGATAAACCGGAGGAGATGAAGGACAAAGAATGGGAGCTCCAAAATCGGAAAGCAAATAGTAGGATTCAAAACATATTGACTTAAGTTTGTTTGAGCATGTATCAACTTATACCAACGCGTATGAGTTGTGGACAAAACTTGAATCCTTGATTCAAAAGAAGACGCCCTTTAAAACAAAGCTCACCTTTTCGGGACGACCGGTGAAGTTGGAGTACTCGAACGATCAAAATATGATCGAACAATTGAATACCTTCAAAGGTATTGTGAATCAACTAGCAAAGACAGATCCAAGCTAGATGATGAACTTGCAAACTCTTTTGCTCCTCGGAGTTTCCTGCGAGAATTGGGACACCCTAGTTGTCACTCTTAGCAACTCAACCTCCGATGGAAAGCTAAGCATGGATTCTCGTGACAGCTTTTGCTTAATGAAGAATCAAGACGGAGAGAAAGGGGCTTGAACAATCGGTTTCAAGCCAACGTGGTTGACAACCCATTCAGAGAAAGAGTAATAATCGTGGAAAAGGAGGTCGTGGAAAGACACAAGGTAGATCTAAATCTCGCACTTTACTAAGTTGTTATTATTGTGGAAAACCAGGTCACATAAGGTCCGAAAGTGCAGATTCTTGAAGAGAGACTAATTTATTAACATTTAATCCGATCAAATAAATCCAAAGAAGAAGAAGGAAGAAAGATCTACTACCGGTAGTTGCCTCGAATGATGAGAACATATTTCTTGTCGAAGAAGAAAATTATCTAATTATTGCATCCGATGATTGCATATGGATAATTGACTCAAGGCATCTTTCCACGTCACACCTCACGAAGAATTTTTCTCATCATACCAAAAAGGAGACTTTGGTACGGTGAAGATGGGTAACCATGTCACAAGTAAAATAGTTGGCATTGGTGACGTAACCATGATCAAATGAGAATGGAAACAAGCTTGTCAACAAGGAGGTAAGACATGTTCCAGAGATACGCTTTTAACCTTATCTCAAAGGAAAGCTAGATGAATCCGAATGATAAACCAGTTTGGTGCCTTTGTTGAATGGAAACTCAGGGAAGCATGATTATTGCTCATGCTAGAAAGAAAAAGCTCTCAGTATATTATGCGAGGAAAGATATACAACAAGTGGGTGTTCAAACTCAAGATCAAGAGAACAACCCAAACCTCGGTTACCCAAATGTGGTAGCAGAGTCGATGATGACCATTTTGGAGTGATGCAATGATCGGAGTGGATCTAAGTGAAGGTCGGGTGGACCTCATTTTGAGATCCCTTGTGTCGAAAGTCTCCCTAGCAAAGTTTGGCTAGGCCGCAAATTCCGTGGAAGAGAGCTATCAAAAAAATCGGCGTTACAAGACTAGAGCATATCGACGAAAATGTGAAGCTCAAGAATTGTCGTGGCAATAGAAGCTCTAAAGGCCATCATTGACAATAGGAATAACCTCAAGTGAGAAGATCAACAAGAGTCGACAACCATCAAGAAAGTATTTCTCGATGATTATGTCACTCTTACGATGAAGGAGAACCTCAAAGCTTTATGGAAGTTATTGAGATGAATGATAAAGAAAAATGGATACTAAGGTATTGAAAGGAACCGCCAAAAGTTGTTTGTCTTTTGGCAATGGAAGTCTAATGCTCGTGGGTATTCGATGCGAGATATGGTAAGAGATGTGGATTCAAGGAAGTCTACATCGATATCTCGATTACTTTTGCGAGAGGAGCTATTTCATGGCAATTACGACTATAAAAGTGTATTGCTTTAAGCACCACATACTAATTTCAATTCATCGCAATCATCGAAGGTTGCAAGGAGATCCCAATGGATGAAGAATTTCCTACAAGAGTTAAAATAGTCAAGAAAGCTATGTTCTCTATTGCGATCGAAAAAAGCAATACATCTCGCAAGAACTCGACATTTCGTTCAAGGTCGAAACACATCGACGTGAGGTATCACCGGATTCGTGATGTGTTAGAAGATAAACTACCAAGATTGAGAAAATACATACCAAGGATAATGGGGCGAGATATGATGAAAAACCTCTACCAAAAGAGAAGATAGTCTCGTAAAGAAATTGCAAAAGCTTAGCATTAACCCCAAACTAATCCAAATATATTCCCTTTTTTGGCCGGAGGGGAGAACTGTGGGACCAATTTCCGGGGAAACAAAAAGTTGACCAATTCCAGCCAACACAATTTGCAAATTGCAAATTGTTTTTCAAAACTTTCGGTGCCCAACCAAACCCACTCAATTGCAAATTTGCTTTCGGTGGAAGAAATAATTTCTTAACAAACAGTGTCAATTTCCTTCTCCTATAAAAGGAGAAGGCTTGCTGCAACAACATCATCCCCTCACAAACACAAAAACAGCAAGAGCTGTTCAGCCATCCTCACAAGAGAGTGTGAGAGAAAAAGAAGAGGGAGATCTTTAGAGAGTGTTTTCTCTAAGAGAGAAAAATTAGTAAGCTAATTTGTGAGTGTTATCCACAAATTGAAGATACAATTGTTATTGTGTTTGTATTCCCATTATTGTTATAGTGGAGATTTAAGAGGCCTACGGGTCCCGTGGTTTTTACCTTATTGAGAAGGTTTTCCACGCTAAAATTTTCTGGCGTTATTATTATATTTTTCGCTTCCGCGTAGTGCCTATTTTTGAGTTCATAGAGGAGGGAAATTGTGACGGTATTTCCCAACACTTCTTAATGGCAAAGGTATATTGTCAAATGTCAAAGAAGAGGCAATGGTGAGATCCAGTTATGAAGTTAATAAATAGGCACATCGTAGGTGATGTTTTGAAATATGTCTTGTTTCATGTCAGTACTAAGTATTGATAGCATGTTATTATCATTTGATGGGTAGTTGCCTAAATTTTCTCTGTTTGTGTGTGATGCAATTATTACAACCTGCCCTTACATCCACTTCAAATTAAATCACTCATTTCCACCACTAGAGGCATTTTCGAAGTTATCTTTGAACGAAACTTAAACATTAAAAAATGTGTAAAACATAATCAAAACAGTTTCGTCAGGAGACTTAGGTTACTGAGGACCACAATTCATCAATTCTGGGGGCGGAGGTAGATTTTGGCATCATTTGACATGCTGTTACATATTGAGGACCACAGTTCAAGTGCAAAAGACACCAGCAAGCAACTCAAATGCCCACGTATGATGCAATCCTTACTCGTATATGGTGGCCCTTTGAATATAATAACTTTTTTTTTTGTTACAAGAGGTGAAGAAGGAGAGAGTGATCTCTCTTTCAATTATGTTACATCAATTATGTTACAAAGTTACAATACATTCAAAAAGGGAAGAATATTCTCTGAATTTATCTCTTTAATATTTAAAAATTTACATTCAACTTTAAAAAATGAATTTAATTTCTTTAGAATTGTGAAAATTTATTAACATCCGTTAATTACTATTTTTGAAAAGATCACGTTCTTCTACGAATAGAGAATTTGTAAAAAGTTATAATATATATTCAAGAAAAAATCCTAAAAAAACTGGTTGAGGGAAAGAGTTTCATATATAGAGAAAATATATATGTAATAACACTTTTATAATGGAAATCTTTTAATTAGATTAGGTTTTCTGGTCTTTTCCAAAAGAATTTTCGACTAAATTTTTTTTAATATTCTTTATTTCTACTCATTTTATTTTTATCCTTCTACACAGTGTTGATTTTACGGTCATAGAACAAAGAATAGGTACTGTTCCCAAAGAGTGGTGTACAAGTTTAAACTAAAAATCAAGTAATTATATTGAAAGTAATTAAATTTATTCTTGTTTAAGTGACTATCACTTGCGGTAATAAATTCCATATCAAGCAAAGCTATAGCAAGTAAATTATATTAGTTGTGGTTATTCTCTTTTCTATTAATAATTTGCAAGATGTGTAAAAAAAAAATTAGGAAAGGAAGGGTTAAAAGAAAGTGAGTACAGTACTCCACTCCATTGCTAATAAAAGCCGCCGGCGAAAGAACCTTGTTAATTAATTTAATTATTCCGACATGAGGCTTTTGGAGCAAATAACAAATGATCAAATCGAACTAATTCCCCTTGTCGCCGCGTTCCATTGGCTAAAAAAGTACCGAAAAGGGAAAATATAAATAAATAAATCCCACTAATTCACCTAAAGAAGAACAACAGAGATTCCATATGCTAATTAATTAATAGGCATGTGTATAAGTACAAAACTAAAAGCGAAGCCAAACCAAATCACTACTATTAATTAAAAGTAAATGCCACTCATCAATGTCCTAAAGTAAAAAAAGGAATCAAAATGAAAAAGATATTTAATTGAAATCTTAATTACACTTTAAATGACCCAACCTTGGATTGAAGGATACGCTAATTAAGCTCTTGTTACCCTTGGACAAACATATACTCACATTTTTCCTAGCATCGTAGTATCTCCATCTAGTTTGCTGAGTTGTTTCAAGTGGATTTCCAACGTGGGCTTGACAATATAGCATCACACCTCCTTAGACTAGGTCATGCTCATACCCCAGCATAATTCCACACACTTCCCACGTGTCTTGCTTGTGCCAAAACGAGGTCCACACTCACCCTTCCCTCTATATAATCATAGAGTCTCATCCCTACTCTCAAACTCAACTTACACCACTAGTCTCTTATACCTTTTATTTCTCATTTCTCTCATACTCCACACTAAGTTTTACTCTACCTTCGTTCTTGGTCTACTATCTAGTCCAAAAAAATGTCATTCAATTCTAAGGCTATTGCTCCATGGTGCATGAAACATGAGAATGATGATGGTGTTGATGGGTATCATCATGCTCCTCCAACTTGCATTGAAGGAAATGCTTGCATTAGACATGGAGATTTTGCTAAAATTATCCCAGTTATAATATCCATGGAAGGTGATGATGATGACGATAATGCTGGTTATGACTACGCTCCAGCAGCTTAAACTACATGTTTGGTTATTATAGTATTATTCTCAACTTGTAGTCATTGACAAATTATTAGTATGTATGTTTCAATTGAAAGCAATTAAGTTAAAAAAAAATTATGTGTTAGGTGACTTTATGTTGATGTGGGCAAGCACTATACCAATTATTTAGATACTCCGTAGTATTAGGTTTGTTATGGAGAATGGAATATATATTATAAATATGCATATATTTGGTGATGAAAAATGTAGTTGATTAATTAATATTATCCAATATATATATATATATATATATATATATATATATATATATATATATATATATATATATATATATTACTTGCATCATCATCCTGGGACTAGTGACGTTACTGATTGTCTTATGTAGCAATCAAGATGTCATGAATTAGTTTAGTTTAATTTACTTTCTGTCTTAATTTTCTCAACCATTAATTTTTTTTCTTTTCAGCATGCATGAAGTTGCCATTGAATGACCTTCTACATTAATTTCTTTCCTCTTTTGATTTCTTCAATTAATTTTCATTTAGCTCTCTTTGAGTGACCAGACCTTTTGAACTGAATTCCTAATTTGAACCAAAATTCATTTTTCACAAGTGACCTTAGTCAACCACTAAGACCAGTTACACAGCTCACATGTGTATTCAGATTTCTTTATGATTTGTGTCAGTTTGGGCCCTTCACCTATCAGTTGAGATACGGAGATCCACATGGGCCATTGGCCCATTGGCCCACGAGACAGGACTAATTATGTACATAAAATTTAATAACTCATACACCTTATTCAACTAGGCTTTCTTGATAAAACTCATAATTTGTTTTAATCATCAAACTTATTAAAGTAACTTGTTTTAATCATCAAATTTAGTAAAGTAAGTATTTTTTAGGAAGTTATTAATTATATTAATAAAGAAAAATATTTTAAATAAAAATTATACAAATAGACATGATAATGTGCTCAGGCTTGCGGAAATAGAAATGAGTTAATGAAGTATTGAATGTCAGAATTCAACTCCCACCCTTGAAATCCACAAATATCACTGAAATAACTAGGCTAATAATTTTATTTAGTATATAAATGAAAATTATATATATAACTTAAAAGAAGACAAAATTATAAATATATATTTATTACTACTAAATTAAATGTCATAAATATTATATAAACTAGTAGCATTAAAATTAATATGAATAAATATATCTAGTATATACTCATTAAATGATAATATCAAAATTAATATTAATAAATATAGATTAAGTAATATATACTTACATGAATGAATGAGATATGAACCCTGTCCTGGGAGTTTACTACAAGAAAACATTTATGTAAATTTGGTCTTTAATATATATTATTGATTAATATTTATTAATAAATTTTTTAATATTATACTCTTTTTTAATTTTAATATTTTTGACCAAATTAATCTTAATGTTTTTGACCAAATTAATTTTAATATTTTTAATATATATTTTTATTAATAACAAGATAATATTTAATTCTTATCCGAAAAGAGAGTGCATTTTGGGAGTTCAATTTCTCTAAAATACAGCAAAGTTTAAAAAATAAAGTACAATTATAACTGTTAATAATAAAAAAAAAAATAACTAATGAACAAGCAGTCAAAGAAAGAAAAACTAATTATTAAAATTATGTTTGGTCAAAAGTGATTAAAATTATGGTTGGTAAAAAACTGATTAAAATGATGATGAAATAAACAATTCTTACAAGAATGAAACCAATGAGAGAAACTGTTTGCAATGAAATGAGATATTAAGAATTGTATTTTGTTGACTGTGTGCAGATGGTGTCAGACAAAATCTGAATCTGGAAGAAATAAGTGTGGTGTGAGTGTGAGAGTGAGGAAGGGCACATAATAATAATTGTCCTCTTCCCTTAACGTTAGAGCATTTCTGAGATCTATCTAAATTTCATTACATTTCCCTCTCAAATCCATAACATTGGAACAATGTCGTTGAACAGAATGGAATCGCTGAAGCAACAGTACTACACAACGAGCGGGGTGGTGATAGGTTACGCATTATGTTCAAGTCTTCTGGCAATCATAAACAAGTACGCAATAACAAAATTCAACTACCCAGGTCTCTTAACAGCACTACAGTATCTAACTTCCGCACTCGGAGTTTACCTATTAGGAAAATTAGGGTTTCTTCATCATGACCCTTTCATCCTTCCAACCGCGAAAAAATTCTTCCCCGCCGCGCTTGTTTTCTACCTCGCCATCTTCACCAACACCAACCTCCTCCGCCACGCCAACGTCGATACCTTCATCGTTTTCCGATCCCTCACTCCCCTCCTCGTCGCCCTCGCCGACACCGCCTTCCGCCACCAGCCTTGCCCCTCCAACCTCACCTTCCTCTCCCTCCTCACCATCCTCGCCGGCGCCGTCGGTTACGTCGCCACCGACTCCGGCTTCACCCTCACCGCGTACTCCTGGGCCTTCGCTTATCTGATCACCATCACCACCGAAATGGTTTACATCAAACACATGGTCATGAATCTCGGGTTAAACACGTGGGGTTTCGTTTTGTATAACAACCTCTTGTCCCTTATGATGGCACCTTTCTTCTGGTTTTTAACCGGAGAGAATGTGGAAGTTTTCGCTGCGGTTAGATCCAGTTCCTTTGACTCCTCTGCGTTTTATGCCGTGGCGTTGTCTTGCATTTTCGGTTTGCTTATTAGTTTCTTTGGCTTTGCGGCGAGGAGGGCGGTGTCGGCGACGGCGTTTACCGTCACCGGCGTGGTGAATAAGTTTTTGACTGTGGCCATTAATGTTGTGATTTGGGATAAGCATGCTAGCCCTGTTGGGTTGGTGTGTTTGATTTTCACGATTGTTGGAGGGATTCTGTATCAGCAATCTGTGACTGGGCCTGGGAGTGCTCCGGCCCAGCCCAAACAGTTGGATATTGAGAGTAACAATGGTGGTGGAAGTGGTGGGTCTGATGATGATGATGATTTGGCTGGAGAGAGTGAAGGGAAGGGTAAAGTTACTTCTAGATGAAGATTTGTACTTTTATTTTATGTTTAAGATGGAATGCTTGTATAATTGTTGTTTTGTCTCAGCAACATTAGTAGGAAGATTTTTATGTAATGTGAGGTATTGTTTTCAGAAGGATATCATATGGAATTTCAATTTTTCTTGCATCTTTCTGGGTTCTGGATTTTCAATATTATATGGCTGTTTGCTCTTTGATTTTTATGGTTATCAGCACGGCAATTTATTCTTCCTTATTTAGGGTTGGGTTTGATAAATATGTAATGCAGAATCATTTGTGTCTTTGTCTAAGCTGTTATGATAGTGAGCTCATTTACAGGGCACATGGTCATGCTTTTGTCCTGAACAAAGCCTGATCTTCAGATGTGCAAGGAAGGTTATTACTTATTACCTTACTTTGAAGGTGATTTTTCTGTTTCAACTTTCAAATTAGTTTATCTGGTCATTTTTATTAAACAGTATAATTTGTTGTATTTCTTGACGGCTTATATCCCCCAAGACCCCAACTTACAGATCTGTGTGATGTTCTGGAGTTCATCTTTAATTGAAACCCCATTTCTCCTTTTTTTTATCAGGCCAAATTTTACTGCATTTGGATTATGTGTCCTGTTAATTACTGGCATGAAATTGTCTGAAAATCCTGTGTTCAAGATGTTGTAATTTCTTTCTGATTTTGGCTTTCAGCCCAAGAGTGTGATTTCATCTACTTTAACCAAGGTTTCAGTTTATAAATTATGCTGCTTGTGAGTTTCTATTGTGTGATTTAACTCAAGTTGCTGCTAAGCTACAATCTCACAACATGAGAGAAGTACAACCCAGCTGTGTAAAGTAAACTAGGTGCTGGTCTTTCTTTTTTCTTATTGTCAAAACAGAACACACAGAATTGGTGATCTGTTGCCCAAATGTTCAAATCTAGATGTTGGGAATCTATCTGAATAATATGCCGCATGATTTAATTTTCTTTTTTGATACATAGTATGGCACATAGTTTAGGGACAAGATAATGACATATTCACATATGCAGTTTAAACTTTTGCTATTTTTTTCTCTTACCCTAAGCCAATGGTAATGGTTTATATTGCTGCTCCTGACTTTACCACTGAAGTTGCTACTTGCGTCTTAAATTCTCAGAATGTTGTTTTGATCAATTGCTTGCTCAGTTGACCAAACCTTTTGGCAAGTGCGCTTTTTAATCGAGCATCTCTTTATAGTATTGGACAAATCCCCTTGGACTTTGAGACACTACATAGCAATCAATTTCCCACGCAAAATTTATTTATTTTTGAAAATTGTTTCTAAAACAAATGTTCTGAAATCAAAAACCAGAAAGGGAGATGATTTTCTTTTTCTTTTGTTTTTTTTTTTCTCTGTGACTGAACCTGTGTTCTGGTGGTGATAGCCACTGTCACTCTCAGTTTTGATAGTGGTAAATCACTGATGCCTATAAGCTCATTGGCCGTATTTTGGATAAGAAAATATGTTAAGAGCTTGTTTTCACCCAGTGATGAGTGAAATTAAATTACTTTGCTTGGTCCAGGGTACATTTTTTTTCCACATTTTTATCACGTGAAGGACATACACAACATTCGTCCATGGCTCTGTCAATAGATATTAGTTTAGAAATTGAACTAGTTTATTTATTTGCTATTTTTTTTTTTTAAGTTTTGAAAATAGAAATCAAACATCTTAAATGCTTCTATTTTCAAGTAATTGAATCCACTGAAAGCATGTTTTAGTTGGCAACTCCAATCTTAATTTCTCCAATCAGTATCCTCCTCTACTTATGTAGTACAAACTGGTATCAATCTTGAACAGAGCATTTTCAATGTAGTTGAGTACCACTGTTTATTTTTATGTTGACTACCAGTGAAATCTTTTCAAGAACATCTCAATTTTAATTAGTAAAACTAGCAGATAGATGTATCTAACCGGCTCCTCTCAGACTATTTGGATTTTGAATCCTCTCCTTGGAAAAAAACTGTGCTCAGTAGTTTGAGCAATCATCATAATTGAATCTGAATACATGCATTATTTACTCTGAACTATTATTCTACCTTGCCATCAGTGATCAACCTTTAGCAGTACCAATAATCTAATTTGCTTACGAAGCATAAGAAAATATGGATTACTTAAAGCAATGGACATCCACAAGCAAATGTACATTACCAAGGCTCCAAATAGTGATTTCCCTAGAGTCCTTCCAAGTTATATTAGTTCGATGTAAATATAGCCTCTTTGTTACATGCCACTGGTTGTGGTTTTTTATATTGATATTGATGTGTTTCCCTCCACTTTTATATATATATATATATATATATATATATATATATATATATATATATATATATATATATATATTAATTTGTACTTGTTTGTATTTGATGAATGATTTGAATTTATTTTGAAATTTATTTTCTTTATACATCCCTTCAAAATAAATGATGTAATTCAACCTTATAATATTAGCCTTCCTTCAAAGTGAATGATCTAATTCAATTTTAGAATATCAGATGGAAAGTGAAGATTGTTAAACACTTATGTATTATAATTTGAACTTCACTGTATTCAATGTCGGATTAAGGTTTATTTTCCTAAAATATGATTTTCACTTTTCTGATAATGGGCTTCAGCTTCATATTATTTCTGGTCTGTTATCACATCTCATGCAGGGCATGCATGATTAATAGCCTTCGATTTCCATTTTTATAATACGGGAGATGGAGATAACCTGCTTCAAATAGTTATCTAATGATTATTTGGGGCTCATGCATTTGAGCTGCAAGTTGAGGATGGATGCATATGCTACCCATCTGCTAAATCATTTTGTTTTATTAAAGAAGTAACAACGCCAAAGGAGAAGATGTTTCTGTAAAGATAAAGTCCTTTTTTTTTTGTGGCAGCATAAAAAATTGAACTTGAGAGCAGTTGCCAAAATTGAAAACATGAATAGTACTGTTCACGTGAATGTTTCGGTGCAGTCGGTGCAGTAATTGTTGAAAACATGAATAGTACTATTCACATGAACAATACTATTCACGTGAATAGTAATTTGGAAGCAGTGTTCCTCCTCCTATAAATAGGAGGAGATGGATGAAGGAAAAGGTAGCACAACATCCAACAGATACACTACTGAGAGAAAGAGAAATAGAGTAAAAGAAAAATATAAGTATTTTCTTGTGAGTTTCTTTTTGGTGAGTGTGTTCTCCTATTTTATAAGAGAAAGTGTTGTTGTTCTCTTCTTGTATTTAGAGAGAAGTTGTAATTTCTTCCACTTAGTGAAACTAATTTTTCTACCGTTGCCCGTGGTTTTTCCCTTATTTGTTGAGGGTTTTCCACGTAAATACTTTGTGTCAATTTCCCTTTTTTTTTTCTCTACTCAAATTTTAACTGTGAAAATATTTTGTTACTCTGTTACCCAACAGTGGTATCAGAGCCTTTGGTTGTCGGTCACTATTCACGCTGCGGTACTGTTTACGGTTACTATTCACACGTGTGGTTGTATACTTTTGTAGTGATTGTTAACGTATACTAGATTTGTTCTAGTCTATGGTAATATATATACAATACTACTCACGTATACTGTACTATTCACGGTGAAATAGTGTTAGCCGAATCAGTGGAAAATATTTCAAATATGTCAGCAAAATTTGAAATTGAGAAGTTCAATGGGAAAAATTTCTCCCTGTGGAAATTGAAGATAAAGGCAATCTTGAGGAAAGATAATTGTCTAGCTGCAATTGAAAGTAAACCTGGAGGAATTACTGATGAAAAGTGGAAAGAGATGGATGATAGTGCAGTTGCCAATTTGCACTTAGCAATGGCAGACTCAGTCTTGTCGAGCGTTGCTGAAAAGAAAACGGCAAAGGAAATTTGGGATGTGCTCACCAAATTGTATGAGGTCAAGTCACTTCACAACAAGATATTCTTGAAAAGGAGATTGTATACTCTTCGTATGTGTGAATCCACATCGCAAGAATCGATCACATCAACAATTGAATACCTTATTTTCGCAACTGACAGCCATAGAATGTCAGATAGCAGAAAATGAACGTGCTGAGCTTCTTCTTCAGAGTTTACCAGACTCGTATGATCAACTCATCATTAATATCACAAATAACAATATTTCTGAGCACCTCCGATTTGATGACATTGTTGTTGCTGTTCTTGAAGAAGAAAGCAGGCGGAAAAATAGAGATGATCGAACGGAGAGTTCAAGACAAGCAGAAGCCTTAACGATGATGAGAGGTAGATCAACAAAACGTGGCCCCAGTGGGAGCCAAAATCATGGTAGATCAAAATCTCGAAGAAGAAATAATTTCAAATGCTACAACTGTGGCAAGAAAGGGCACTTGAAGAAAGATTGTTGGAGTAGGAAGAATGTTGAAAAGTCTTCTGAGGCAAGTACATCTCAAGGATGTGTTGCTAGTACCTCTGATAATGGAGAAGTCCTGTACAGCGGAACATCAGCTGGTTATAAAGGAAGAAAACAGGCCAGTGATGTCTGGATAGTAGATTCAGGAGCAACATGGCACATGACTCCAAGACGAGATTGGTTTTGTTCTTATGAACCTGCCTCTGAGGGATCTGTGTTCATGGGGAATGATCATACTTTAGAAATCGCTGGAATTGGTACTGTCAAATTAAAGATGTACGATGGTACTATCCGCACAATCCAAGGGATACGACATGTGAAGGGTTTGAAGAAGAACTTATTGTCTATTGGGCAATTAGATGGTCTCGGATGCAAGTTCCATATTGAAGGTGGGATCTTGAAAATATCAAAAGGTGCTCTAGTGGTGATGAAAGCAGAGAAGATTTCTGTAAATCTATACATGCTTCTGGGAGATACGTTGCAAGAGGCAGATGTATCAGTTGCATCACCAATCAGGAGGACTCAACGACAATGTGACATCGCAGACTAGGTCATATGTCAGAACGAGGCTTGAAAATCCTTGCGGAACGTAAACTCTTACCCGGGCTCACATCTGTAAGTTTACCTTTTTGTGAGCACTGTGTGACAAGTAAGCAGCATAGATTAAAGTTTGATAAATCAACTGCTAGAAGCAAACACATACTTGACTTGATTCATTCTGATGTGTGGGAGTCACCAGAAATGTCCTTAGGAGGAGCAAAGTATTTTGTATCATTCATTGATGATTATTCTAGGAGGCTATGGGTGTACCCGATCAAGAAGAAGTCAGATGTATTTCCAGTTTTCAAGGTATTCAAAGCAAAGGTAGAGCTTGAAACTGGTAAAAAGATTAAGTGCTTAAGGACAGACAATGGAGGAGAATATACAGATGGTGAATTTCTAGCATTCTGCAAGCAAGAGGGTATTAAAAGGCATTTCACTGTTGCACATACACCTCAGCAGAATGGTGTAGCAGAGCAAATGAATAGAACACTTTTGGAAAGGACAAGAGCTATGTTGCAAACTGCAAGATTAGCCAAGTCTTTCTGGGCAGAAGGAGTGAAGACAGCCTGTTACTTAATAAACCGATCGCCATCAACTGCAATAGGTTTAAAGACCCCGATGGAGATATGGAAAGGAAAACCGGCAGAGTATTTTACCTTACATATATTTGGATGTCCTGTGTACGTGATGTACAACTCCCAAGAAAGGAGTAAACTGGATCCAAAATCCAGGAAATGCATATTCTTAGGCTATGCTGATGGTGTTAAGGGGTATCGCTTGTGGGATCCCACTGCCCGCAAGATGATTATCAGCAGGGATGTAAGGTTTGCAGAAAATGAACTGCAAAGTAAGCAAAAAAATGGCAGCACTTCTAAAGATGTTACTACTGTACAAATAGATGGAAAAACTGGAGAAGAAAATTCTTTTGAAGCAGAACCAGAGCACGAGGAACAAGAACCAGATGAGGCCCATGATGAAGACGGTCGACGAACAACACGTCAGATAAGGAAACCATCCTGGCACTCAGATTATGCTATGACAGGCCATGATGCGTACTGTCTTCTAACAGAAGAGGGAGAACCGTCAACTTTTCAGGAAGTTGTAAGTAGTTCAGACGCTTCTCTGTGGATGACAGCAATGCAGGAAGAAATGGAAGCCTTACATAGAAACAAGACATGAGAACTTGTTGTACGTCCAAGAGGTCGGAAAGCCATTGGAAACAAATGGGTTTACAAGATCAAACGTGATGGCAATGATCAAATTGAACGATATCGTGCAAGATTGGTGGTCAAAGGATATGCTCAAAAGGAAGGTATTGATTTCAATGAAATATTCTCTCCAATTGTTAGACTTACCACTATCAGAGTAGTATTGGCTATGTGTGCTGCATTTGATTTACATCTTGAACAATTGGATGTAAAGACTGTGTTTCTTCATGGTGAACTTGAAGAAGAAATATATATGCTCCAACCAGTAGGATTTGAAGAAAAAGGAAAAGAAGACTTGGTTTGTAGGTTGACCAAATCTCTGTACGGTCTTAAACAGGCGCCAAGGTGTTGGTACAAGAGATTTGATTCCTTCATTATTAGCCTTAGATATAATAGACTGAGCTCAGACCATTGTACCTATTACAAGAGGTTTGAGGATAATGATTTCATCATTTTGCTATTATATGTAGATGACATGTTGGTGGTAGGCCCCAACAAAGATCGAGTCCAAGAATTGAAGGCACAGTTGGCTAGGGAATTTGATATGAAGGACTTGGGACCCGCAAACAAGATTTTAGGGATGCAAATTCACCGAGACAGAAAAGATAGGAAGATTTGCCTTTCTCAAAAGAATTATCTTCGTAAAGTCTTGCAGCGCTTCAATATGCAAGATTGTAAGTCAATCTCTACCCCACTTCCTGTCAACTTTAAATTATCCTCAAGTATGTGTCCTAGCAGTGAAGCAGAGAAGATAGAAATGTCTCGAGTACCGTATGCATCAGCAGTGGGAAGTCTTATGTATGCTATGATTTGTACAAGACCAGATATTGCTCAAGCAGTGGGAGTGGTCAGTCGATTTATGGTAGATCCTGGTAAAGAGCATTGGAATACTGTGAAGAGGATCCTGAAATATATTAAAGGAACCTCAGATGCTGCATTATGTTTTGGAGGATCAGAGTTTATTGTCAGAGGATATGTTGATTCCGATTATGCAGGTGATCTTGATAAAAGAAAATCTACTACTGGCTATGTGTTCACACTTGCAGGAGGAGCTGTAAGCTGGTTATCCAAGTTACAAACTGTTGTAGCTCTATCTACTACGGAAGCAGAATACATGGCAGCTACCCAAGCATGCAAGGAAGTAATTTGGATTCAAAGGTTATTAGAAGAACTCGGGCACAAACAGCAGAAGATTACTGTGTATTGTGACAGTCAGAGTGCCTTGCACATTGCAAGGAATCCAGCCTTTCATTCTAGGACGAAGCACATAGGTGTACAATATCATTTTGTTCGAGAAGTAGTAGAGGAAGGAAGTGTGGACATGCAGAAGATTCACACCAAAGATAACCTAGCAGATGTTATGACAAAGCCAATCAATACTGACAAGTTTGTATGGTGCAGATCTTCCTATGGCCTATCAGAGACGTAGGCAGCATGGTATTAGCAAGGTAGAGAAATTTTTCTGAAAGTTCACAAAAGTGACTTTAAGTGGGAGATTGTAAAGATAAAGTCCTTTTCTTTTGTGGCAGCATAAAAAACTGAACTTGAGAGCAGTTGCCAAAATTGAAAACATGAATAGTACTGTTCACGTGAATGTTTCGGTGCAGTCGGTGCAGCAATTGTTGAAAACATGAATAGTACTATTCACGTAAATAGTAATTTAGAAGCAGTGTTCCTCCTTCTATAAATAGGAGGAGATGGATGAAGGAAAAGGTAGCACAACATCCAACAGATACACCACTGAGAGAAAGAGAAATAAAGTAAAAGAAAAATATAAGTATTTTCTTGTGAGTTTCTTTTTGGTGAGTGTGTTCTCCTATTTTATAAGAGAGAGTGTTGTTATTCTCTTCTTGTATTTAGAGAGAAGTTGTAATTTCTTCCACTTAGTGAAACTAATTTTTCTACCATTGCCCGTGATTTTTCCCTTATTTGTTGAGAGTTTTCCACATAAATACTTTGTGTCAATTTCCCTTTTTTTTTCTCTACTCAAATTTTAGCTGTGAAAATATTCTGTTACTCTGTTACCCAACAGTTTCCCCAAAGATATCAATATTCTCCAACTAGTGCACCGGTGATTGGGCTTCATTCTTCACATGTACATGACGTGGAAACTAGGAAGTAGGAAACTCAAATATGACCCATCAAACTCCTCCACCGGGGTTGGATCTTCGAATTAACCTCATGCCAAATTAAAATGTACATGTATTGCCATGAATCAAATATTTTGCTAAATTATTAGCAGTTAGGAGGATGTGAAAATTGAAGGTAAAACATTCTTTTGTTAACTTACATTATTTTAAATGTATAATAGCCAATATAAATTCCTGATTAGCACTACGCAGATGTAATGTAAGAAATCAAATTAAAAAATATAGTCACGTATTTTTTCTGCATGCTGTTTCAGTACTATTTATATATCTGTATTTTATATTGAGCAATGATAAAGTTAAGTTCCTTGTATTCATAGACCTGGTGCTGAAAATGTTACATAATATGATCAAATAATTGAAACCTTTTAACTATTATTTCATGATATGGATGGGATTTGTGCCCATGACACTTGTGAGAGCCAAAGGGGAATTTTATTCGTCAGTTGAAGCGAAGCAAGTATGCATTTACTTGATTTAAATAAATATCAACATTTTGTTCAGTATCAGTGAATCTTTTCAAGGGTCTGAATCATCAGACATTCACTGGTGCACTTGAGCAACGAACACCAGAATGGTTGGACTATATGAGCTAAGGTGTGTAGTCTCTGACAGTGTACAACAATTTCACTATATTTAGACCTTTTGCTCATGTTAAAATACATAAGATCGGGCCAGCACATGCTTTGAAGTTCGAAGGCTGACACACCAGTAATTCCTACATAAGAGGTTACCTTCCCAAAGTATTAGAAAGACTGAAAAACAATCTAAACTTTGTCAAAATTTTCCATGCAAAGAATTATGAATTATGAACTACGCATTGAACTTTCTCACCTCTATTAATTTAATCTCCTTTTCCTACATATTCCGGTGTTTCTCTATCTGGAATTCTCTCTATTGCGTCTCATTCAACAGTAAAACATTACATTCTTCACCTTCTCTTTAAGAGCTGGCAGTGGCCGAACTGTCTCATTTTTCGGTCTTGCACCACGAGGTTTAGCAATTTCAGGGACATCAGGATCCATGTAGAATCGAGCTCTATAAGCTGCCAAATGAGCATAGTATGCAGGAGGCACTGTACACAAATTGTATTTTCATAGGGGTGATTAATTTGTCACAGAGTAATGATATTTAAATACTCACATTGTAGGCACTAACACTCCTCACACACCTTATGTAGATATTTTCTATAGATTATTAACTCATTTCAACATTATGTGCAAGTATTTATAACAGGTTGATGATTACAAGTACTTATGTTAAGCAAGACTTACCAACAGAAACAGATCGTGTACATCTTGCATAGCTACAATCAAAATAATGAGGAGGTTATTTCACCACAAGAATAGAGCAGATAAATTTCAGATGATGAGAGAGATGGTATTTACGTGTAACACAAGTTGTTGGTCAGAGACTGAATCTCATCTGCAGTGAAATTGTTCTCGTCCCATAGAACATGATAATGGGCTGGTCTACTTGTACCCTGTAACTCGCATTAGCATAAATTCAATACAACAGTGATCTCATTTCTTTACACCCTACACTAATACCCTGTTCGTGTGGTCATAAGAGAAGAGAGGAAAAAATATTTTCCATTTTAAACATTCAAATGGGGTGGAAAGAAATTTTGTACAGAAACAAAATCAAAGTTCAAGCTGATACTAACATATCCCTTTGATATAGCAACATAGATGTCGTTACCATACCTTAATTCCTGCATGACTGCATAAATAAAAGTCGAATTCCGTAGGATGACAGATCTTAGAATCCACTACAGTGCCTACATTAACCAATCAGAGATGTTTCAACACTCTGGGACAAATAATTATTTTTGCTTGCGGAAAAATTTGTTGTATAAATAATAATATCCTTCGAAATATTTATGTCCTCTTGGAATTTCATGGACATGCTCAGGTTGATGACATGCACTAATGATACAAAACGACAGAAGTTAAAACATAAATATTACCAGGTAAGATATTCCCACTCTTATCAGTGCTATTTCTGTCATCATGATTGTTTGTGAAGAGTCTAGTGTGATGCCGCTTTTGAACCACAACAAATGTTACTGGAGGTTGGTAACTAGGTTCCAAAGATGCACAAGCCTACACATTGAGAATGTAAGCATTGTGGAATGTCCAAGTAAATGTAAATGAATATAACTGTAATATATTCTAGTACCTTACGGATGGCATCAAGCTCATACAACAAAACCTGGTAGAACTGTCCTTCACTTACCCCATCCCTGTAAATATATTGGATAACATTATAAATAGTAGACATGTGCTCCAGTCACTACCTCTCATCCTTAACTTCCTCTGCAAAAGCACATATTTCTTTTTCAAAATACCAGAATTGATCACTCCTACCTGTAAAATATTATCCTCAATGGCTTTTGTCCAGTAGCCTTCTTAAAAGAGAGTAACAGCTCTCTGCAGTAACACAGAATAGTATGATCCAAAACGGCAGATAAAGTTGAAAATTTTCAGGTAATAAATGGAAACCATTATTTCCTTGTAGTAAGTAATTGAACAGACAAACGATCATTCAAGTGAAAAGGGAAAGCTAAAAGCAAGCCAAAATGAAAATACCTTAGACATTTTCGGGGTTATTGAGTAAATCAAGTCTTACCTAAGCGAAATCTATATAATTCTAAAACAAAATATAGAAAAAAGGATATAAAATTTGGAGGCAAACATGAACAGTTCCACTTAATTCAAATGGTGAGGCTGATTTAACGTACCTGATCATGCCACCATAAACTACCCCATGATGAGGATCCTTCCAACATTTAAAAAGATCTTGAATGAGTTCCTCACGATGAGGCTGAGCACACACCAATCCTGCATACTTTGTTACTTCCGGCCAGTCCTGAGAAGCTACAACCTGAAAAACAGTATTCAGAAGACCAAATATATGGACACTATTAAGTTATGGGAGTTTGGAAATACTTACAGCAGCAATGGATGGACAAGGGTCCTCTCCAGATTCTGGATGAGTTACATCAGCTCCAAAAATTATTGTTGGAATGTCACTAACCAACGGGATCCTCCAACTTAGAGCATCCAAAAGTACCGTGTTCCTTCCTCCCATCTAAAAGTATATTGCATTCATTGAAGAAAACAAAGATTGAGGGAAAAAATTTTAAAATGAATAAAAGCTTATGGATTAATAGAAGTGAATCTTCCTGAGTAGCAAGTAACCCCTGTGTTACTAAGGATTGTAAATTTTGATAAGATCATTTTAATTTTTTTAATAACAGACCTTGACATTGATCTTTAGTGCCACATTTGCCAAATACTGTCTATTAATCTTGAATACGTGTTTTGTAAGACAACACTGAGAAATCAACCCCAGATCTGTTTCACAAATTCTTTTGAGATCACCTGAAAGAATAATTTGCTTTTTCAGTGAAAGCATGAAATATGTATTATCCTAATATCCTCAGCAGAAAATGAGGGATGAAATATGGAAAAGAGAAATGCTCAGCATATTTTTATTGGAATATGAGAAGTGTATTCCTCAGAAGTGAAAAAAGAATCTAAACAGAGGAAGTTGAGAATCAAGAGGAAGTAAGTTACTAGAACCTCGAGTGCAAACATTCCCGTTTTCTATATATACACCTCTACCAGGGTACCTATGCTCATGAAGTGATGCTAATGAACTGAACATATTGGAGTGACTAGAAATCATACCATACAAAGAGCCATTGTTGTCTGGAAGAATGGCAATCAGCAATTCTAGTTCTTTCCCGCCAAGTTTATCTAGTACAGCAGAATGTACATACTTCAAGGCCTTCTTTACCTGATCAGGTCTTGCTGAATATGTAGGAATCATAGGTTCCAGACTAAATTCCTGTGGAAGCATAAAAAAAATATTTGCTACATGTCTACATAATAAATTACTAGAAAGTGATGTCGACTCATGTTGAAACAAGTAGTCTCTATCTCTAATTTGTAACTTGTTAACAAGTATACCCAAAATTTGAAACTTTACCATGCCTGAGATTTGACACATTTGAACTAACTGCTGGCAAAACCCGCGAGCAGTACTTTCTTGGATACTTCGTGAGAAATTGATACACGCCCAATATCTTACAATGCTTCCATTTATAACTTTCTGCATTTAAATAACTAGAATTACATCCGGCTAGGAATAAGTAGTTTTCCTTCATCTTTTTACTTACAAAATTTATGACTATAATCTTATAATGTCTAAGCTAACCTTATTCATCATGTTCCATTGACCAACTTGAGGCAAGTATTCTTTCTCCCTTCCAGTGTCATGATATTTCAACTATGAAGAGAGAAGAGCCAAAATGTACTATAAGCAAAATGCCAAAAACTAACAATAATTGATCAATTTAACTATAGGAAATTACCCATGGAGCAGGAAGAACCCGAGCCTCAACTGATGCAAGCTTGCTGTCAATGCTGATACCAAACTCCTTCGCATAGGGATTATACTCGTAATCATTTTGTTGAATTGTCTGCTAGTATATTAGGAAAGTTATAGTTTAAAAACTAGACTAAACCAGCAATACACATAATTATTGTTTGTAAAGAGAATAAATGACTGAAAAGGACAAGTTAAAACAATTGCAATTTATCACACTCACATGTCAACGCTAGTCAGTTTCCAATTGTTTAAAAAGAATAAGAAGAAAATAAAGATTGAAGAGTGATATCAAGGGTGAAGGGTCCAGACAATGACCTGCAGAATATCTGCCTCTTGTTCACGTGGTCTCTGGCATGAGACCTTCAGCAGAGAAGTAATCTGTTTTTCGTTAAGCCCTTTTGTATATCTCTGACCCCCAACTATCTTACATGCCTGGGACAAGATTCACATCAATTGTTCATTGAAAAATAAAGTACTAAGAAAAAAATTGGGTTGAAGAAATTGAAGGAAAAGCTTACCTCCATAGGCAAATAGTTCACCTTCTTTTGGCTTCCTACTTGAAGGCAGGGCAGATGCGAATATATAATTGTGTATCCATACATTTCTTGAAAGTAATCAACTACTGATTTCATGTTCATTTTCTCGTCCACGGGGAAGCTGTTCAGAGAAAAAGAGACAAGTAGATTACTAAGAGGTAATATCTGAATTCTGAAGAAAACAATTTGCAATGCCAAATGTTACAAAGCCATACTTAAGCTCCCTTGTAGGCTGTGATGTCAATCCTGTAATCCTGTACTTCCTTCGAAAACTTCCTCTATGTGTAACTTCAACTTTCACACCTCTTAAGGCTTTTTTAATCTGCACGAGTGACACCACAAAGATTTTTCGGTTAGATATTGCTTAAATGTTTCTCGTGATGTAAGAGCTAGAAAAGTTGCCAGTTATTTTCTTCAATAGCCTTGAAAAAGAACTTGGTTTAAGTGTTTTAATCAACAATCTCAACCTTTCGTTAATGCACTTGGAGCAGAACAACAACAAAAAATTTCATTACATTTATTAGCATGTCTTTGGAGCACAAGGGCTCTTGGCTTTGCGGGATAACTTGTGAGGATAGTAGTGTCTGTAAATACAATACAAGGATTGCAAGCTGTCATAATAAAGAAAACTTCATACCTTGACACGATCTGCATCTGACAATGGCTTTGAAAGTACATCTTTTCCCAAAATTTGAGTAACAAAGTCAATTACAGGGAGTGGTTCAATAAACGCCATTGATGACATGTCTGAGGAAAGAGCAAAGAAAAAATGAAGAAAAACAGCTTTTTAGTATCAACTGTTGACAAACTAAAATGAGTTGCCGTACTAAAAAATCTCAACTCAAAAAAATGATAAAGATATGATAGAACTCTGACCGATATTAAGTGACAATCCCATCTGAGTAGGCCTTATACTCTGGTAGAAGCCACGCCATGACTCAAGACCACCACCTAGCTGCTGTGGTTTTCTTAAATCCGGAGAATACAGAAACCTCCCTATTGACACGTAGCTAAACATGCAAAGGACAGAAATTAAGGTGCAAGAAACAAGAACATAATCAGCAGTTATAGCCTCATTCATTTCAAAAGGAGAGGCAATGTATACAATGTTGAAAGAAGAACCACAAATGCACCACCTCTGAGCTGCAAGCTCCCTCAACACAATGTCAATAACAGTAAGCGCTTCTTGTGGAGTGTGCAGTTGTTTCCCACTTAAAAGCTCACGTAACTGATGCATGCTAACACGAGCTGCAAACTTTATCACCACTTCAAATTCTCTTACCCTGACACAAATCATTGAAACTCAACATTTACTTTATGTACTTAACTCCAAAGGCAAGTTTCAAAATCCAGAGCAGTAAAGAACATGATAATTCTGAACAATCATCACCTGGTACCTCCAGTACCCTCATCATCCTCTCTCAATAGTATGGTGAACTCTTTGTATGCAAAAGGAAGCAAGCCAGCAGTGTAGAGATTTCTTCCTCCATCATAAACAGGAAGCCTCATCCCCAAGTCAGTATTCCTATGAAGCCTCACCAACTCAGCTACGACAGCTTTCCTTGTTTTACGAGAAGTAACTTCAGGTGTTATTTTAACCTTCACAAAACACACATGAAAATAACTTTTTTTAAAAAAAAAAATTTAACACAGCCAAGTTATTGGTCTGAATACTAGATAATTTGAATCAGTTTGTTAGTTCTGGATTTTCTTTATACCAAAAAGTTGGACTTAGACTTACATTGTAATGGCTCAAGTCAGATGCTGATATATCTGCTAGGAAGTGATTAGCTTTGACCACACACTTTGTCCCCAACTGGCCATAGCCTGGCCTTGCAGGAAACACAAGACTTTTGCAAGCAGAAGAAACTACTAGTCCTGTTTCTTGTAATTTCTCTATTTTACTTTGGTTCCTTCTTCTATCTCTTCTTCTAAGATCTTTTGGTTTCTGCTGTGCCCTCCTAGATTTCACTTGATCCTCCACTGGATCCTTCATTGCACTTGCCAGATAGTTCTGAAGAAAATAAGAAAAGAACCTTCACTAAGGTGGAAAGGGTGAACCTAGAGAAAGACTAGAGAATCCAACAAGGGATAATAAACTGAAAGGTTTGAATATGGCAAATAAATTGCACGTTTTCACTGAGAAGAATCACTCAGCTTATGCACTTGTCTTTAAGGAAGACAAGAGTTAGAGAAAGTACAAGAGTGGGAAAGGCATGAAGAGGCCTTGTAACGGCTGAAAGCTGAAAAGAAGTGAAAATAAAAACAAATAAATAAAAAAAAAAAGGATAAAGGTATGGCATGGCATCAAATCTCGACAGTGTTTCATCTTCCCCTAGGCGCTGTACATTCTCTGAAACTGAAAGTGAAAAGATGGGGAGAAAAATAAAGTGACGTCCATACATGCAAAACAAAGCCACAATCTCCTGTAAAAACTTCCTTATTTTTATTATTACTTACCACTCCTTCATGTCTACGGTCTTAATAATAAACACTTTGTCTTCAACACCCCCACTATCCTTAAAAAAATTCAATGTTCCATAAGCTCACATCCATATGATAGGGTGCACATATATTTTAGTTTATTCTCTATTTATAAACATTTTGTATAGTCATTTCATTAAATATACGAGACTTTTAAGATATTTATCTAAAAATTAACAAATATGGTTATTTGTGTTTAAGGTATTAGTATATGTCAATACTCTATAGCACTAAGGTGACCAGGACTATAGTTAGTTAATTTTTTGTGGGGATGTGAATGCCATAAGTCCAAGGAGTCTTTAAATTTGGTGGTCCCAAAAGGATACTTGAAATTTACCCTACTCCAAGTTCATGGCAGTACAGTTTGTAAGATTGCATATATAAATACCCTTTTCAGCGACCACAAAGGAGCTTTAACTCCTTCCCAAGTTGAATTACAATGACAGAACGGGACCCTAAAGCAGACTCACTTCACCACACAACACAGCAGCACAAGGAGGGTAGCAGAGACAAGAGGCATAAGAAAACAGCTGCAAGCAAAGGAGTCAAACTAAATTTGAAGCTATCTTGCTTGCTTGTGCTTAGATATCCGGACAGGACAGTAGTATGCATGAATATGCCATAATGGCTTCCTGCCAAATGCCAAATGCCAATGTCAGTTGTACGTGCACCAAAGGGTAAATGCGAAAACTATATTACTTATACACATAAATTGTAACAGTCCGTGTCCCTTAATTAAATACCCATGAATTTTAATATAGAATACATAATATTAAGACAGTAATTAATATCCATATTACTTGTGCTGAGAGTTTTCGATGAAATTAGTTGTTATTTTTTAGCTATACATACTCCTTACTAACATGACAGGTAGGAAAAATGCTGCAAACTATATATGTTGAAAAATATTTGGGAGATAACCACCACACACACTCTATCAGTTATAAATTATAAAGAGAAATCCGTGTATGTATATGTTCTATGAGTGCTGATTGATTGCGTATTTCAGATGACTGTAAAATAAAATTGATACATTGCGTGTCTGTCTCCCTTCCAAGAAAAATTAGATTTTGGCTATTTTCTTTGTTTTTGTGGCCTTTTGGGTTGTTGTTGGGGAACTAGGGATAGCCAAGAATGGTACAAGTGATAGTAACGCTCTTCAACTATTTCGGATCCTTACAAAGACACCAAGAACAATCATGTGTCCTGTCCTTTTCACACGACAGAGAGAACATCCCAACAACAACAAAAAAAAATAACTCATTTTACCAAGGAAATTAATACAGAAACATATTATGAAGAATCTAAATGAACTACACTAGTACTAACTAGTAAGTACTACTACCCATGTGAACACTTTCAGGCTCAGGCTCAGGCTCACTTTCATGCCCCTATTAATTAATTCCTGAACCGAACCACATTGTGTAATGCAAAGGTTTCGCTTTTTTTTCCCTGTGATAATATATTATTGTTGCTTAGAGAAAAAAGAGAAATAATGTCATTGAATGGATTTGTAAGAGGCAATAATTTTCATAGTGATATTATGGTGGAACCTATCTATATGACGGTTTCTTTGGTCAAAGTGATTTGATTTGTTTTGATTTTGTCACATCTAAGCTGTAAAATTTTTCTATAGGAATGCCCAGGCCCCCCCTCCTCCTACCTTGGTTCTCTCTAAGTTTTGGATGTTAAGTCCATTTCTTGCAAACTTTTTACTACTTAACATGTTGAAGAGCTTTTGCATTTAAACAAGATGGGACGTACTCAGTTTGGCATTCCATCATTAATAATGTTAATGATAATATGTAAAATTGAAAGGGTTAGCTCTTTGATTTTTACTTTAACTTCAATTTTAGTTTTTTTAATTTAAATCAATATTTTTGTTAACAATAAACTTTACCCGTGTAAGATTTTCAACCATTTGTTTGATATTTGATGAAAAAAAATCATATTATCTTTTTTTAAAGTTCTGAAAAACGAAAAGAAATACACAAGTAGAGTCATCATCATAGTTTTCTTATATAAAATAAACAAATGAGGGAGAAGCACGACATCAGAAGGAGAGAATATAATGAATGTTCTAAAATTTTCAAACATCATCAGACAAAATTCAAATCCATATATTTACGACATCACACACCAATCTTAAACATTCGATTGAAGGATTATAAAAGTGTGGGAAAACAAAAAACAATGACCTTTGTTTCTCATATACATCAGAAATTCATTATTGTTCCAAAAAAACATAGAAACTTTTAAATTTTTTATGCTCACTTTTTACTAAAAATAAAAAGAACTATAATTGTTGTTCCAAAAAAATCAGAAATTCATAATTTTTAGAACATTTTCTTTAACAAGTTATGTAACATTTATGAGTTAAACATACGTCTAATTGACAAAAACATATAAAATGTCAAATTAATAATCTCATCTCCTAAAGCTTTGATTTAAATTTTAATTTAATTCTTTAAGTTTTTAATTAGTTCTAATATCTAACTTGAAAATCTCCGCACGTGCATTGAATTCAAGTTTTATAAATAAATAAATAACATGATTAGAGATTCCCAAACATAACATAGATTAATTATCAAACAAAAATTGATGAATGATTCCACAACAAATAAGAGATGTTTGATGGTATTCCCTCTACATGAAGATTCACAGTGGGGTGTGTGTTGGTAGAATGGTCGTAGGGTAACAAAGAACGTCCCAATTAACTACTTGACATTGTTATCTTCTGCACTATATGGTACGTGCGTACGAAGATTTTCAAGAATAAATGAGTGATGACGTTTGTACCTTATTTTTTAAACCACTTTTTAAATAATACAATACAGTAATGCATATTGATATTATGACACATTTTTCAATTTTAAAAACTAAGATTTTAACAAGAATTTTTTAAATGTTTTGAAGCAACGTTTGATAATTGTTAAAACTTAAAATATTCTAATCACTTTAAAATAAATAAAAATTATATATTTTTTTAACATAACCAGATTTTATTAAATAGAATAATTTTTCATGCGTGTGTGATAACATTTGGTTTAAATGAAATGATTATTTTTAACAAAACTTTAAAAATGGAATAAATTAACTTAATACATACCAACTAATTTGAATTACGATTCTACCTGACAAATTCATTTCGTAAAATTGAAAAAAAAAATTACTCACCTATCATATTATCTATATATAAAAAAAAAAGATATTAGATGTCAGGGAATATTAAAAAAAACTCAACTCTTGTGCCAATTAAAAATAAAATCAAAATATCACACACATATATATATATATATATGAAAGATTATTTTTATCACATAAATTAATTTCACATGATTGAATTAGGCCAGCATATTAGTTTATCATTTCTAAAAATAACTTTTTTGTCATTTGTGACTAATTTTGAACATTTGTTATTGATTTTAACATTTTATAAGATAAAATAAAAACTTTATTACCTCCGGCTTTAAAATTTCATCCAAAATATTTCTAATGTCACGAAATTGATAGTGAATGTTTAAAACTAGTTTTCAATCATATTTAGAATTACAATGATAGAAAAAATATATATATCTTTAGTTACAATTACCATTATATAAATAAAATTACAATAATTATAATGTTCACACTTACAAAGTTAATTTATAATTAATTAGCCATGTACAGTTGTTTAAAAATGTCAATACAGGACCATTAAACTCTTTAATTATATAATGCTTCTTAAATTCTATAAAGAACGATTTTATTTATTATTTTTATCTCTTTTCCAATTTGTCTTTCTTTTTTTTACCACATTCCAGATCACATTAACTTTTATCTCTCTTTTTCTTTTATGGGGTTAAAAAATAAGTAATTTTTTAAAATTAAAAATAAATAATTTTTTAAAATTAAAAAATAACTATATACTTACCGTGATATTGGGCATATGCTAGTTCGAGGAGAATATTATTATCAAAACAAAACTGTGACACTTATTGCAATCATGAGAAAAATGACTAAATGAGACCCTACTAGAACTAACCCATACTCATGCACACAACACCAACAAGAAAAGAATCCTCTCAAAATTGACTTGTAGAGAAACATCAAACATGATGAACATGGAACTAGTAACAAGGTACATGCCAAATTTTATAAAATAATAAATAAGAGTAAAGTATGCTTTACTAATTTAAAATTTATTTAAACAACACGAAATTTTATTTAAAAAATTAAATTTAACTATAATAATAATTCAAAATAAAGTTAAGATTATATATTTAAGTAAAATCTAATTTCATTCTTAACTTTCACATGTTATAATCAAAATATGATTAATATCTTAACATGAAGTGTAAGTTACCATGTAAATAAAAAAAAAATACATAATGAGTAGTCTGAATATGAAAGAAAAAGAGAGTTAGTAGGAAAGCAAACCTTGTGCTTTACGGCATGTATCTGCTGCAGTTGTAACTGCTGCCTTTGCTTTTAATGCCTGAAAACCTGTGCTCTAACTACGCCAGATTTAACTTTGAACTCAACCTTACCCTTTCCTTTTACCACATCTTAGGATCCTGCTTCCAAACAACACATAATATTTTATACTGTAAATGGCTTATACTATAACAACGGTACTTTCAATTAAGAGTTGAAAGACATGTGCTTGAACTGCAGCTAGCTACCCTGAAACTGCAATACACGTAGCCACCACCAAAAGGTTTGACCCTAGAGTAGCCACATGCATTTTGTGCTGCCAAAGACTGCTAGTGGATAACATTACATTTAAAGTGTATGCTAAAACTGGTTTATCACGTTAAAAGTTAGTTTCCAACAAAGAAACGGGACAACACATTACATTGGCATGGGATTGTGAAGCAGTGAATAAATTGAGCTATGCTACCTCTATAGCTCTGAAACCAATGCTGAAAACTTCATTCATACACAAAGATAACTAGAACTAGAGTCTAGAGTACTTTGTTTTCTTATTTGGATTCAGTGAAACTAAATGTAAACAAGTTTTTTTTTTTTGCAACAGACAGAAACAACCTCAAAAGGAAGACATAGACTAATTCATTTACCATGCATGATGACCTTAATATAAACTAATTAATTTATGTGAAATTGGTGAGAGCAGGAAGATAGGTGCAAGGAAGAGGAAGCAAACTAACACAGGTTGAAGGAACATAGATTTTGGGACCTGAGCAGATGCTTATTAGGGACTCTTTCCTTTCTGTGATTGATAAAGCATGTATGAAACAACACTAGTCTAGGAAAACAGTCCTCACTGCCTTTGAGAAAGGAAGTTCAAAAGGGAAACGAGTTTTGATAGGGGCTTTTTTGGAACATGAAAGCGTGCCATTGATTATTAAAAGGGTGAACACTGAACACCTTTTGGGAACCATAAAAGAAAACTTATATAGCATGATAATAATATTCTAAAAGATTAATTGCATAAAGGAGTATTTTGGTGTTAGGAGATGAGTTAATACTTTAAATAAATATGATTTACTTTGACCAATATAGTAATAGCTGTAAGGTGTGGGATTCCATAAAAATACATACAAGTATGCTGCAAAGGCTAATTTGAGTGCAGTTGTAGCTCCAAGTTGCAGGGTTAATTACTCTGGTTTTATTAGTTGTGATTTGTGTAAACAAGAGATTTTATAATAGAAAGAATTGAAGGAGGAAAAGAAAGGTTGTGTCAGCTTGTTTGACGGAAATATGACCGGTCGGAAAATGAGATTCCGGGGAGTATGTGTCAGTAAAGTGAGAAAGAGAAGAGAAGGGTGAGTGAAGCACATGTGCATTTCTGGGTTCAACTTTTATAAAGGAAACAAACCAGCCTGGTCACTGCGTACGAGGGCCTCACCTTACCTTGGTTTTTTTATTTTTCTTCTTTTCCTTCTTTTTTAATTAAAATATAAATATAAATATAAATGAGGTGAAAAATAAATAAAAAAGAACTGAATATTTTCATTGTAAATTACAATAACAGAAAATAATTTATTTTTATTTACATATTATTGTCGATTACAAAGAAAGAAAAAAACAAGATATTCTCTGATTGATGATATACAAAGAAAAAGAAAACATGATTGATGTTTCATCCTTAATTGGATGTTAATTTATGTCAATATTTGAATACAAAAGTTTAACCACTATAATTGGTCAATAATGAGAGTTGAAGTGTATAGATTTTGATTGTTATTGTCGTTATTGTATTTCATGATAAAAGTTTGAGATTAATATGAAGCAACTTTTTTCTATTCACATGTGCTTCTCTATGTGTATAGTCAATTTTGAAACTCTCGTATAATTCAAGCTCTAAATTATGTTACACCTTATGGATATTTAAGTATAAAAATAAAGATAAGTATTGAAAATATAATATTGGAAGAAAATATAAAGGTGTAAAGTCTCACGTCGTTTAGAGATGAGACATGTTATATGAATATAAATGGGGTGCAAACCTTATCTCCTATGAGTCAATTTTATGGTGTTGAGTTAGGTTCAACCCACAATTTAAACAATACACTACATTTAACATTTATAACTTGTTCCTAACACGGCATTCTTGAGGTTTCATGTTAGAAAATCAATTATAAGTTGGTAATTAACTGAATTTTCTTAACACGTTAACAGTAATTTGATATTTTAACTATATGTATACGAAGAGCATTTATTTCGTATGAAGTAAAACATGCAAGCACGAATGCATTGGTTATTTGAAAGTTAAAATGAAAAATATAATCTCATCAATTTGACAGAAATCACGGTTAATGGTTCGTATGTTATTTCGTCTCATATTCTTCATAACAAATAATATCATCCATGTATGGAAAAACTTGATGGAAAAAGCAAAATCTTCTTTAATGATATTTACACTTCAATCAGATAAATTAGCCTCCGACTGTCTATTTATGAATATCTTTAGTTCATACAGCTAGAAAAAAGAATAAAGATATAAAAATGAAAATGAAAATAATAAGGCATTAAAAATTATTTGTGAGTGTTATTATAATTATGTTGTATTTTTTTTCTTATATATAACTATGGCTAAAATTAACAGGAGAGGATCCTATGCGTGAGGGAAGAAAACAAACCCCTCTTGACCTCTTCAACCACTGCTTACCTTAAAAGGATGTAACGTAAGATATGCATGAAGTAATGTGAAGGATTTGTATTTTCTTGGGCCAGACAAGTAAAATGTCACTGGCCAGGAAATTCCCACTATTTATACAAATCAGAAAATATATAAGCAGGTTTGATTTGACCAGTTAGACTATATTATTGCGTGCAATGAGAATTATTATAGGCTGAAATTTTGGCAACGTCCATTCAATGGTACCATGGGAGTTTAGGATATTGACATAAACATATGAAGAATAACGTACTTGTGCAAATGTGCAGAAAAAACTGTAATAAAAAAATCATATTTTTACCGCAAAATTACGAGAATTTTTACGTATAATAATGTTAACAAAATTAAGATTTGCTATTAGGTTGTTGGAGAAATCAAATTTAATATCTATTAAAAGCAATTAATGAATGGAAAAACGATAGAAACTATACGGGAATAAGAACGTATTTTTGAAGTCAAAGGGAGAAATCATTGTGTTTCTTTTGAAAGGTTGTGGAATGTTGCACGCAGCATACCCCACCACAACGTGAGAATGATTGACAGAACGTTGCAATCAAAAGGAGCATGCATGTCCATAAAGGTGAAAATGATTATGGAGGGATCCATCAATCTCACCATAACAGTGATTTAGATGCTCTTTCGTTCAAAGCACCACTTGAGTGATTAGGGTTCAAATATCAATGATCATCCAGTACTTCGCAAAAGATCCCCCGGGTTGTGAGATTACCTTGAATAGGGTTTGAATTCTATGTCTCTATCTCTTTTACGGTAGTAACGTGTCACTTAATTAATAAGGATCAATACTTTTTTTTGTTACGTTAGAGAAAGGATCATCGTTACTTTTGTAATATGTGACCACCACTTATAAACTACGTACTACCTTTTACCTTTAATCATTTTCCTTTTCACGACATTCTTTTCGCCTTGTACATCGAAGATAGTGGGGTATCTCAGTGTTATTACCAGCTGATGAATGGTGATTGATATTAGAATTAAGAATTAAGATGCATATAATTGCATTTTGTTGGGCTCTTGGGTAGTCCATTGAACAAATATAAAGTGGTAAAATTAGTCTTGCCACAATAGAAAAGGACAGGAAACGATACCCATAGATAGTATTGTAAAGGTTAGACATATAAACAAGACATGAAAAAAAAGATAAATTTTAATTTTATTTAACATAATATTTAAGTATATTAAGATATAAATTAGATAATATAATAATAGAATGTGATAATGGTAACAATAATGATAAAAGTAATAATAACAATTATAATAAGCAATGATTGATGATGGTGATTGTCGTGGAAGTAAATGATACTAATGTCAGGGACAATAATATTAACAATAGTGATGGGATGATGATAATGGTGGTTGTGGTGATGTAACAATAACTGTGAAGACGGTGATTATAACAATAATAGTAATAAATATGGTGAAGTGATGATAACAATAATAATGATAATAGTTGTGGTGGTAATAATGATGATAAAAATGATAATAATGATGATAATAGTGAGGAAGACAACAACAACAATTATAGAATAATGATGACAATTGTGATAGTAGATATAGAGGAGTAATGACAATAAGAACGATAGTAGTAGTAGTGATAATGATCATGATAGTAGTGACACTAATGATAATGGTAGCAATAGTAGAGTGTTAACAATGATAATAGTTGTGATCGATATAATAACAATAAAAATAATAATACTTATTATGACAAAGATAATGATAACAATAATAACAATATGGTAGATGATAGTGATAATGATGACAATGGTTACTATAATGAGAATATGATGATAACAACAATAACAATAATGACCAAGTGGTGACAACAATAATGATACCCATGACAGCAGTAATAATAATGGTGGTATGAAAGGGAGGAAGATGTTATTTTATCGTATCAATTAGCAACTCAATTCTTCCTTCAAAATGTTATTCTATCATATTTAAAATAATTATTATGAAAATAATAAATTTAATATATATATATATATGATAATTTGTAATTATATAAAAAGATAAAATCATTTCACATAATCAATGAATAAACTATTTTCACACTTTCACTTAGAAACTCCGTTGTTGCAGAAGTTTTGTAATGAAAAGACGTAGATTTGGGATGATGGCATAGATAGTGAATTTGATTAGCTAAGGACATAAATTAGTTGCAATATTTTAAGTGTTGTTAGTATATTGCAATAATATGTAATTATCGAATGAATAGGTGAAAGTGGCATGGTAATATATAAACAAGGTCTTACATTTCACTTTTGCTGTTCTCATATCTTTAATGTTGATCTCTTTTAATTATATGAATTATTGAGAATATACTTTAGTTTCTAGCAACCTAAGTTTTGTCTTTGGTAAATCCTGACTTTAATTTGTCCACAACATCTATATTCTCGCATTTACCTACTATATAGTACATTTACCTACTATATAGTACATGTACCTTAAATGAACATAAAGATACTGGCCAGACGTGGAGAAAAACTTGAGATGCTTAGGTAAAAGCAGGTAGCAGAAATAAGAGTGAGGTGATGAGAGGAAAAAGAGAGAATATTACTATACTGTAAATTGTAATGAGACGATGAGATGGCAAAAATTTAGATACTTCAAGAAACGATGACAAGTTGCAGTGTTATTTTGTGGTGGTTAATTTATGGCAGCCTCTATGCACGCTACCTTTTGCAAAGTTGTCTTGTAATGTTAATTTAAATTTATTTTGGTTCATCCTTGCAATATAGACACAAATTAGCATCAAGTTTTAAAACCAAAGCCCTACCAGCATCATGTCATTATACTCGGAAGAGGGCAACGAAAGGTGTACTTATTTATATAAATGACAAATTGTTAAAGGCATTGATCTTTTAAACTTTTTGTCCTGATTAATTTGTGGGTAAAATTTGTGTAATGATTCAAAGCAAACGAACAAGGCAACAGGAACATATGTAAAATCATTCTCAATATCAGGTAGGGTTATCCATATCATATTTGCAATCATTCTGGTACATGTCGTGCTTTGTATTACATGTGAAGTTAAAAGAAAGCCTTGCTTTGCATTCATTACCTCAACTTGTTGGTCTTTCTTTATGCTCATCATTTCTCGCTTTAAGAAAAGGGATACAATGCAACAAAAGCAATGGGACTTGTAGGACATGCCAAATTGTTCATCTAGTGCATTCTACAATTTTAGCCAGGGGTCCATGAGTTCATTCATGTTGGTTTTAAGGAATAAAATAGAAACAAAGTAATGAAATATTTGAAGGAAAGAATATACGAACTTGGAAGAGATAATTTGTATTGAATGCTTGATTTTATTCCGCTGTCAATTACAATATTTATAATGGTTGTACTGAGAGAAAAATAAATACTTGCTCCTAAAGTCAAGGAACCACTACACCACTAACATTACTAACTGATACTTGCTCCTAAAGTCTGAACCACTACATCACTACTTGAAATGAAAATACTTTCTCCTAAAGTCTAGGAACCACTACTTTGACTAGGAAGAACTAATTCAATAATTGAAATAATAAAAATAAATTTGACAGTTGTAAAACAAATATAAAGATGACATGTGCGATCCAAAAGCAATTTTCTTAACATTCCTTCTTGCTTTCGGATATGCAAAGTCCTATCTTTTTTCTTAGAAACTCAAACTTGCTAACTGACAATGGCTTGGTGAACAAATCTGCAACCTTGATCTTCAGTTTTGCAATAAACAAGAACAACAACTCCATCTTTTTGTACCTCCCTTGAGGTACTCTTCATATCATCAGTTGAGTCACCCCAATCGCATTTGTTCTTAAAGAGAAATATCCAACACATTTTGGTAAATTCATCAATAAAAAAAATATAATAAAGATTACCATTCAATGAAGGTGTTCTTTTTGGACCAGCAGCATCTTTGTGAATCAATTGCATCTTCCTTGATGCTCTCCATGTTGTCTCTGAGGAAGGTTTTCTTTTTTGCTTGCAAAATTGACTGGTTTTGCAATTTGTGATTCGATCCTCAAGCTCAGGAACATCATGTGTTAGCCCTTTTTTACTCAACTACGACAACCCTTGATGATGATAATGTCCAAGCCTCTTGTGCTAGATTTGTGTGACATCTTCTTTAAGTGAGAAAGCTTGCTCCTCCTCCAATAGATTTAGAGCAAAGTTTTTTCCTTTCATTTTTACCTTGAACATATCTTGATCGGCTGCATCTTTAATCAAACAATATTTGTTTTCAAAAATAACTTTAAATCCTTTTTCAATTAGTTAACCAACACTTAATAAGTTTTGGTCAAGTTGAGGAACAAAAAGAACATCAGGAACAAAAAGAGCTTGTTATTGTAATTTTCCCTTTTCCTTTGACTGTAATGTAATCATCGTTGCCTATTCTGACTTTAGTGACATTAGTTGGCCTCAAATCTTTGAAGAGTGTCTTGTCAGAGGTGATATGGTTGGTACAACCACTATCAATTAGCCAACTTTTATTTAACTTATTGCTCAGGAAACAAGTAGCCACAAACAATAGGTCCTCCTCCTCTTGATCGGCAATTTGAGCTCCTTCATCATGGTGATTTTTGGTTTTACAAATTACAACTTCATGCCTCATCCGGTTGCACTTGTTGCATTTTGCCTCTGGTCTTTTCCAACATTTGAAGGGTGGATGACCTTTTCTACCACAATGTTGGCAAGGTGGATAATTTTTCTTTTCTCTTTTGTCTTTCATCTAATCATTGGCTGGACTTTCGTTGCTTAATGTTTTGTTCTTCTTAACTCCATGATGCGTGACTGACAAAGCACCTTCGACAACATGATCTTGTCTCATCAACCTTCGCTGCTCTTGGGCCTGCAGGGCATGCATCACTTCTGCCAAAGTGATCTTAGAGAGATCCTTTGTGTTCTCCAATGAAGCTATAAATGTTTCGTACCTCTCCGGAACCGTTACCAGAATTTTTTCAACAATTCTGGAATCTGCAAAATCACTTCCCAACAATTTTATCTTGTTGGTAATACTCAACAATTTGTCAGAGTATTCCTTGATTGTGTCAGACTCTTTCATTCTTTGAAGCTCAAATTCCCTCATTAAGTTAAGTACTTGCATGCTTCTAATTCTTTCATCTCCAATATATTGCGTCTTTAGATAATCCCAAATTGTTTTTGTTGATTTGAGAGTCATGATCCTAGTAAAAATGGTTGTAGAGACGCCAGCAAAAAGGCATGACTTTGCCTTTACCTTTCGGGTTTTTTTCTCCTTATGATTCTTGATTTGGGCTACGGTGGGATTTTCCGGCAGCGGAAGCACTTCATAATCCTCTTCTACAACTTCACAAAGATCCAAAGCCTCTAGGTAAGTCTCCATTTTGACAGCCCAAAGATCATAGTTTTCTTCATCAAAGACCGGAGGTGCAACTTGTGAGAAATTTCGTTCAACATCCATTTTCACAGGTCGTAAGAAAAAGGCTCTGATACCAATTGTTGGTTATAGGGAATAAAAAAGAAACGAAGTAATGAAATATTTGAAGGAAAGAATATATGAACTTAGAAGGGACAATTTGCATTGAATACTTGATTTTATTCAGCTGTTTATAATGGTTGTACTGAGAGAAAAATAAATACTTGCTTTTAAAGTCAAGGAACTACTACACCACTAACACCACTAACTGATATTTGTTCCTAAAGTCAAGGAACCACTACATCACTAACTGATACTTGCTCCTAAAGTCTGAACCACTACATCACTACTTGAAATGAAAATATTTTTTCCTAAAGTCTAGGAACCATTACTTTGACTAGGAAGAACTAATTCAATAATTGAAATAATAAAAATAAATTTAACAGTTGTAAAACAAATATAAAGATGACATGTGCAATCCAAAAGTAATTTTCTTAACAATTCATTTTTATTGGCTACCAGATGTTCTCTCCTTCTCCTTGCTCTTAGGAATGATAATCATAATATAGTGTTCCTTTTTATAGCCACGTTTAAAGAAATATTTATATTGCTACATATCCCGCACCGTAATAATTTTAATTCTTCAGTTCTGATTTGCACTTGTTAATCACACTTATGTGTAAAATTAATACTTCAATAAAAAAATTAAATTATTCCAACTTACTTTACCAATAAAATATTGTTAGATCAAGATGATTAACATCTCTAAGTTTTGATAATTACAAGACAGACGGAATATTTCCAGATGGAATATCAACAAGCAAAGTCAGACGCAACAAGCACAGACAGAAGATGACTCCTCAAAGTTGAAGTCATTTGTCTGTCTCAAGTCAAGTCATCAGACGAAAGGTTAAGACGAAAACTCTTAAGACTGAAGAAGTTCATCGTCTGCCAAAGAAGTGAAGCAAAGTATGAGTCATTTGCGCCAAGATTTCAAATCTTAAGAAGTACTCATTAGAAGCATCCAAGATATGAGGATTCGCGCTTACATATGCAACTCGAAAAGGTTCTTCACCTTTTTGTCAAAGTCTTTGTACAAGTCAGAAAAAGTACTACGCACGCTACCTAATTCGCTGCACACGCCATCAATCACTCAAGTACAACACTCTGACACCTTTTTGAACTTCACTTGGAAAATGTTCAACGGCATTCTTCTGTGTCTAACAGATAATTGAAGACTTTCCCTATTTAAAGACTTCGCTTCTTCAAAGTTCAGATGGCGAACACGCTTCAAGTATTCAAACTATTGTGAATTCGCTCACTGTTACTTCTACTCTCTATTGTAAAACCCTCTCTGTGAAAAGGAAACGTTTTTTTTATAAAACTCTTTCAAATCCACTTGTGTGGTGTTTTAGTCTGAGGAGGCTGGTTATTCAAAGAATACCCAAGTTGTTTAGCCTGCGAAGGCTGGTTATTCAAAGAATACCCGAGTTGTTTAGCCTGCGAAGGCTGTGTTCAAAAGAATATCGTGTAATAGCCAGAAGTGGTTGGGCGCAAATAATACTTGTAACTATTTCACGATTTGTAGTGAAAACTCAGTTGTTGCTGGGTAACTAGACGTAGTCTTGAATAGACGAACCAGTATAAAAATACTTATGTATTTGTCTTCTTAAGTGTTTGATTAATGAGGATAATCAAACTATAACGTCAATCAACTTTTGAAAATTAAGACTGTTTCGTCTGAACACCTTTAAACTCACAAACGAAAGGAACAAATTTTTTTTAAAGTAACACAATTCAACTCCCTTCTTGTGCTCTATCTTTTACAAATATTAAGTGAAAAATATAAAGGCATTTAATATCTTCACACAGACACACATATATATATATATATATATATATATATATAAATTGTGTGGTTTCATATTGGATTTTTTAGAATCACAATAAATTAAATACTATTTAACGAGTGATTTTAAGTAATTTTGTTATGTTTAATTTTATGTTAAAGAATTGATTTTAGGTGTAAAATTAATTTTATTGAAATAATCTTAGGTAATTTTATTATTGGGTAAAAACATTACTAATAACTTACTTTTATAATAAAATCATTTAAATATATATAAATTATGTCATTTCAAAATCAATATTTTTTTGCAAATAAATTTTACAGTCATTAGTAATTTAAATACATATTTAATACTTATCATTCAAGAAAATAAAATGATAAGTGAATAGATATAAAATTTAGAATTATTATTTTTTATTTGTTCAGGGAAGATTTCTTTTTAAAAATATGTTTCTAGGTTAATAATGATTGAGAAAGAAAATAAAAAATGAGAGTACGAAGTTTATAGGTTCCAACGTCAACATTAATAAAATTTATTAATAATTAATGATTAATATGTTCTCGTGGTATATCTTGACAAAACTTTTATCTATGACTTAATCGCACAAATCAGATTATTGGTCCAAAAAGTTGCCTTAACTAACCTACTCAGATATGGTTGGTCATTTTCGTGTGCTACTGCTTGGACACTCTATCAACCTTCGAACTCATCAATTACTTATAAAATAGTTGAATTGATATGATAAGTCATATCCTTGACCAATATTGGCGCACGATCCAATAATATCTACTTGGCCATGTCATTTGACCTTGTAACATCAACTCCCAAATATAATAAATACATATTTTACTGACCAAGAAGTATATTTTGAACTCGCAATTTTAGGCTCTCACTTTTGTCTAAAGTTCTGTTTCTCTCTAGAAAACTCATTCATGTCCTGATTAAAGCATAAAAAGAAGTTCTTTGTAGATACAATCCTCACTTATGTGAAGAGAAATTTAGCATGTTCATGAAGTGTTAGGGCTCTCCTTGACTATTTCAACCCAGACTCCTCAATTCACCTTGACAAACCAATCTCAACTTGGAAAGAAAAATTGACATTATTTTTTTAAAAAAAAAAAAAATCAACCAGCACTCTAACTCCCTAGGTATCTTTAAGCTCACGAGAGAAAGAAGAAAAAAGTTATGTGTGATAAAATTTTTGTTCTTTTTCACGGCAGGGCTATGCCCAGACTACCAAGCCATTTTCACAGCAAATAAAATTGAGTTCTTCATGTGGTCCCGGTCCAATTTTTCTTCGTGCACCGTATTTTACCGTAATATCCTCTTCTTGATTTCTCTTTGTGAGTTAAGTTACAGATTTTCAATTTTGTAAATATTCATATTTCTAAATTCTGGGACAAACGAGAATCAAGAATGTAAGTAATACTTTGGATTATCCAATCCGTAGCTTCCCGGAAGAGGTCTCCAATTTTAAGAATTCGTAACTCAAATCACATAAAAAGAAAAAGAAATCTGAAACACAACACAAAAATCTAAATATAAAAATGACATTCTGGGTTTTTTAATCCGTAACTTCCCCATTAGAATTGCAAAAATCTTTGTATTTTAATCCACAACTCAAATCACAAATAAAACAAGAGAAATCGGGATGAGAGTCAGTGAGTGAGCAAATGACAACTTGAGAAAGTATGATGTTATATGAGAAAATAAAGTGAGTGAGAAGAGGATAAAAATAGAAAGTGTACATTAAATGATAGATGAAGAAATAAATGGAAAAAAAAAAAAAAAACTCAATAAAACATAACCCATTGTCCGTTAGCACATAAATCAATATCAACTATATGCAGTTAAAATCTTCAATTTAATCATCATAGCCTTAAATGAACTGTGTTACTAGCTCCTTAAATTAATTTGAAATGAAAAGAATAAATGTTACGAGAAAAATAAATAATATACATAATATTTTTTATAATCAGTTATATATATTTTTACCTACTGTTTATCTATTTATTTATTATTAACTTTTTCTAAATAAAGGAAAAGATATTCCAATCTAGACTTAGAAAAAAATTTGAACTAGATGACATCGATGATAACTTGCACTATTTACTATTTAAATTAGAAGCATTTATAAATTCTTACTGCGAAATATTACTCTCTTTCACTTAATCATCGGTTGCTTACACACGATTGCTTAAAATTAACAGCCAAAAATGCTAACAAAACTAGACAGAAAATTGGGTCCACAAAGAAGGTAACAAACGGAGATAACATTCCAGGTGTGTAATTGATCAATATTGTTTTAAAATTAATTATGTTCTTATTAGGAATATTCTGGGGGTTGAATGGTGATTGGGTCGCGTTCTTCAAAGGTTACGATGGAGTTTGCTGTTTTTCCTTGGATAATGAATTAAGTTTTACATAAAAAATACTCCGATGTTCAAATCAAGAAATAATTGTTAAGGAGAGAGACGGAGGATGGGGATGGGGATGGTAAAGAGAGTTACGAAAATGAGAAAGACAATTGTTTATTTATTGGAAATATAATATTGAAGAAAAATTTAGTCACAATTCACAATTTTAATAATAATAACATAAATTAGGAATAGTTTAATTTTTTTTTCTCCCTTCCTCGTAGAAAGTGAGTATTCCGGGGCGAATGACAAGAGATATTAAAAATAAAACAACAATAAAAAAGAAAAATAAAAAGTTCAAGAATTTAATGTTATTTAGGATAACACTAAGAAACAACAATTTATTCTTAGTGTTTAGAAGTTTATGAATATTATTTATACATAAACATAAAAAGAATGGTACAAATTATTTTTTAAAATAATACATTAATAATAATTTTTTAATAAAATAAATTAAACATGATCAAAGATAAACAGCAAATTTTAAAAGGCAAAACTATTTACTCATATTTATTTATTTATTTATTACTTTTACAATATATTTAATCAAACAAACTACTATTTTCACCCGACCATAATTTATCTAGTTATTATTTGTATATTCATAATTTATTAAGAATATTTTCTAACACTTTTTGTGACACTCACTTAATAATTAAATTTTATAACATAAAAAAAATTGATTTAAAAAAATTCAACCCATCAAGACAGAGATATTAAAGAAATATATTAAAAAATGTGTTGGTAACCTTTTTCTTAATTTAATAATTTATTACATTGTAAAAATAAAATTAGAGTTTAAAAAGGTAAATATAAATGTGAAAAAATCTGTGAAAACAACGTTTATCCAACCATTTATTTACAAATGTGGATTAAGACACTAATTAATTAATTAGATATTTGAAATAAAATTTTCTAGTGAAAATTGGGGTTTGACGCAGCAAGGATTAGGGGATAGTAGTGGCGAGGGATGAAGTGAAGTCTGAAGGTTGACGCGAAGAAAAGAAGAAAAGAGAGAATTGAAGTGAAAATACAAACACAAAGGTAAGGTAAGATCGATAACAGAAAAGGGAAAAATGACGATGGACGACGAAAGCTCCATTTATGTAGGGGGTCTTCCCTACGACGCCACTGAAGAAACCATACGCACCGTTTTCAATTTGTATGGCGCCATCGTAGATGTTAAGGTCCACTTTCCTAACTCTTTCTCTTTTAGGGTTTTATCCAAATTACTGTTTCGCCACCTTATTTATCTAATTCCTTTCGATAATAATCAATTCCACTCATTGGGGTTCCGTTTTCATACTCAAGTTTTTTTTTTTTTTTTTCCAGATTATCAACGACCAACGCGCTAGAGGCAAGTGCTATTGTTTTGTTACTTTCACAAATCCTAGGTCAGCAATTGACGCCATGAATGACATGAATGGCAGAGTATGTAATTTAATGATTTATCTTCGTTTATATGTTTTGGGTTGTTAATATTTGGTTATCTATTATTATTATTTTATCATCGTTGTGATTATGAGTTTGAGGCATTTAACACTGTTTTTCTGAATCAGACCATTGACGGGCGTGTGGTTAAGGTTAATGGGGTGAGGACTCGTGGGGGCAGGCCAAATTTTGGTAGAGAACGTTATTATTATCATAATGATGAGAGGAATGGAGATTGGGATCGCAGTAGGGATCGAGACAGGGATTATGATCATGAAAATAATGATAGGGATGGATATAGGAATAGGAGCAGTGATTGGACTCGAGACCGTGATCGGTCTCGGGACCGTGACCAGGACAGGGATAGAAGATTTGAACACATGCATGATTATGATCAAGCTAGTATGTTAGATAATGACTGGAATCGGGAGGATGATAGGGTAGAAAATGAACAAGAACGCGTCAGGGTGCACGGTGGAAATGTGGATAGAGACCACAACTTAGATTTGAATGTAGAAGGGAAAACAGATAGGAGCAGTGGTCCTGATAGAAGTTTTGATGAGGATAGAAAAGATCAGTCAAGGAGAAACACTGAGTAAGATTTCAATCCATTTTCATTGACATCTGTTGATTTCCAACCATTCCTCTTTAGTTGACTTATGTTGTATGTTACTTCTGCTGGACTTATTAGTGTTTGTCCTGCAGCTTGAATGCTACTAATCAACATAGCATGGATCTTTCATCAGATTCAACTGGTACTCACAATGATCAGGTAATGTGAATGTGTGTGTGAGTTTATGAAATGTGAGGATTTTCGAATTTCTTGTTCACATAGCATAATGGCATAAAATAAATTTAAGCTGATTGCGTTACATTTTTTTTATTTGTTTTAATTGTTTGTGTGGACTTCAGGTGGAAGCACAATTAGAGAGCTCAACTCAACAGCTTGATCAACTAAAGCGGGAGGTTTGTATTCCCTTTACAGCAAACGTGAATGGATGATGAGAATTTGTAATGATCAAGTCTTCACTAGTATGCATCTTTATGATTGTGTGCCAAGTTTTTTGTTCTGAACAAACAATTGCATTTTCCTGAGGTGTATACGAATGCATAAAAAGACTAAAAAGACTTCCCAGCGTTCCAATTTTACTAAATGCTGAGTTAGGATGTCAGTTACTTTAAAAGTCTTCCAATTCTGTCCAACAAGTCCTCTAGCCCTTTATATGTTATTCGTTCCAATTTTACTAAATGCTGTGTTAGGATGCCAGTTACTTTAAAAGTCTTCCAATTCTGACTAACAAGTCCTCTAGCCCTTTATATGTTATTTTTACCTCTGCTATGTTTTGTTGTTGATGCTGGAGTGGAATTTACTGGCATATCAGGTTTCTCAGATGGAAGAGAGAGTGGAAGAGAAAAGACTCCATGTTAAGGAATTACAAAAGCAATCTAAGGTACATTCTCTTTTATTTTCCATGCATCACATTTTGAACTTGTTTACTAGACTTGATTGTTTGTACTTAACTTGGACATAAAATCTGCATTATGTCCTGACCGGGAAGATATTTACTGCAGAAACTGGAGGATGCACTGATCAATGCGAAGAAAAACACTTCATATCGTCAGATGCAGTTGATGAAGGTAATATCTAGTTGTCCTAGTCATACATTAGATACTTACAATCTCTATACTAATATCAAAATCATGAATGCTATTACTGACGTTGGGTTTGGGCAATTGATCTTCAGCTACATAAATGTTTTCTGCAAGTGAAAGATTACTCTGAAAGACTTAAAACTGGTGAAAAAGAACTTCAGGTTTGTGTCTTAACACATCGTGATTCTGATTTTTATACAAATCCGCAAAGTATGTCATTTGAGTGATTTTAGGGGCTGATAGGGTAAAAAGAAAAAAAAGGAGAGAGAATGCTTTTCCTTGTATTATTCAAAAAATAATAGTGATACATATATAGGATGGCTGCCATACATGATAGATGCAAAGTTGAAAGTAAATAAAGATAAGATCAAATAAAATCAGAGAGATTTGATTCTGATAAAAAATAATATCTAAATCAGATTAAAACAGAATAACCTGATTTTGATCTTAATTATTTAATCTTGTAAGATAAAAATTCAAGCAATGTACATCTGTCTACACTGCGTTTTTTGATAAATGATTATGTTATAGATTTGTGCATTCTGTGTAATGAATTTTATGCATACTTGTGTGAAAAATGCTCCCTTTATAAAATTTCTGTTTAAATTATACTGCTTCCTTGAATTCAGTCTGTCAACTTAGAAGCATTATATAATGCAATTCTATGAAAGATGTCTCAAGATTTTTTTCTGTTGCTTCCTTTTGTTTTTTCCCCCTTTTTTTATAATTTTTATCTTTTCCATGGAGACATCTTTGAAACTAAATGTTATATTTCTCTGTTGGGTCTATTTCTTTTAATTTTCTTAGTTACTCTGGTGCGAGGCATTCAATTTTTTTCATATAAGAATTTTAAGTAAAGGAAGTTAAAGTAGTACAGATGTGGAGGATAAGATATCCACCGAAAGGTGGATAGGAACAAGTAACAGGTCAACTAAAGCTATGTTTAGCATTAATTAAACTTCACAATCAGACCCGAAGTGTAGGGAGAATTTGTTTTTCATCTCTATGAATATAGTTAAATCTGATTTTAGACCTCCAATTTTTTAGTTTTGATCCTCATCAATGTAAAAAATTGTAAACTGGTTCATTTCACTACTTGGTGATGATATGCATGTGTCTATCCATGCCACCTCATAATGGTTGTTTACATGGCATGTATAGATGCATGTAACGTTATCACTAAATAGTATCAAAGGTCATTTAAAATAAAATAAATTGTGAGAACCAAAACCAACAGCTTTCTTAAGACTGAAATTAAATTTAACCATATTCACAAGGATTAAAAATGTATTTAAGTACAGAAGAAAACTATTTTATGCCATAAATTGCAGTGGCAAAAAAAGGGAGAAATTCAAATACATGTGTAACTGAAAATTTATAAAGAAAATGTAATAGAAACTTCTAGGAAATGAACTCCTTGACCGAGGAAATGGCTGAAATAGGTCTCTTTTTAGATTTGAGAGACCTCTGTTGTTTGCTCATCATTTATTGATTTGAAATTATTAATATTGATGTTTAATGTTGCCTTATAAACTTAGTGAGTTCAGTTGTTTGTATAGCTCCAGTTGGTCTCTGGCCTTTCTTCTTAGTCTCCAAGTGTGGAGTGATGAAATTGTGGTAGTAGCGTGACTAAGCATTTTGTTTTCGGGGCTTGCAGGCTCTAATTGATACAGCAATGTCAGAGATTGATGGTGATGGTATTGGATTGAAGGATGGACAACTAACAAATGGAAGTCTTGATGGTAGATAGTTTTCAGAGTTTCTTAATGGGTTTAGCACATAATACCTTATCTGATATGGATAATTTAAAACAAAAAGGCTGGATAGGTGGATAGGTTAACGATTCTCTCTTATTTTTCCTTTTCGACCCCACATTAGTTTCTCCTAAATAGCTTCAACGGAGTTTAAGTTGTTGGTAAACTTGTGCTATAAATTTTAGCTAGAGAAAACAAGCTGCTCGTGGTAAGTTTTGAATTCCACTCGCATGAATTGCATGGCATGATAATATACTCCTTCAGGTGTGTTACTTGTGAGTAGACCAGCTGCGGCTTGAAGCTGATCTGCATGAGATTGTGATCCTTTCTGGTTATGGTTGTGAGCATATTGTGTTGGCCAGCAACGGAAAAAGTGCAATTCGGCATGTAAATATTTTTAGAATCCGAAATCCTAGAAATCAAGCATGGTATCTTCATGCAGCACAAGCACCGTTTTCATTTAATTTGGTCCATTGCTTGACTTTGAATAATCACGTGCAAAAGGGGTGGCTTTTACTATTGCTGCTATGTTTGGAAGCACATTTAAATCATGCACCACACCACAGAATGAGAATACTACTAGCTTTGAGGCACCATTATTTTTTAACCTGGTCCACCACCATTCCAGGCATGCCTATACACGTGACTCTATAACAATTTAAAATTAATCCCTCTTAAATTTGTAATTACCACAACATTTTATCATAATTCGGATGCACTCAAGGCCAATTTTATGTTGAGAAGACACGATTACATCATAAACCAAGCTCGATGCATACCCAAAATAAAAGTGCAATGAAGAAAAAGAAGCCTCACGTATATCATAAAGACAACTATTAGATATAGCCACACATTATTCATTCATTTTCATTCAACATTATCAGTACATCAATAATAAATGAAAAAAGAAAAGAAAAGAAAAACTATCGAAGAGGTATTCAACTCAAGGTTGTAAATTGTGGTCGTGATTTCATAGCGTTATTAGAAATGACATATAAATACGGCTACAACTGTGATTGCAATGTGGTCACAAACACAGAAAATTCTTGATGTTGTAACCACAAACCTTGAATTGAAAACAAGTTCACCTAATGGGGTTGAGCCATAATTTTCATTAGTTTCAAGTTAGTAGTAATATATATCTGAAAATCATTATATCAACAACTATTGTGAGTTGTGCAAGGATGCGCAAAATATTCCTTGCACACAAGAATATCAATTGAAAAGTAGTTTACAGATTAAATTAAGTTGGATTTGACCAAATCTATTGTCTAACCAATTCAAATTCTACCGATTGGATTATGTCAAATTTATGAAAAGTTTTAGTTAAACCCAATTAGTTAAACCCAAATCAAATCCACTCGGTCAATAAAACATGTTAGTTTAGGTTGGATCAACCGAGTCTAACCATTAAAATTTATTTTAAATTTTTGAAAATTGAATTTTGAATAGTTTAACACATTTTAAAAGTAAATAACTAGTAAAAAAACATATATACAAAGCATGTAATTTTTACTTTTATATAAGGCATAAACATCACAACTGTTCAACGAACCAAAGAGGATAGAAATCATAAATGTCACAACAATTTATAGGCATCCAAAACACTCTATTTAAGTAACTCCTCTGCTAGTTCTCTCTAGTAATACAAGGTTTTCACAAGTAGACTTTGGTCATGGACATTGTTGTGGCATATTTATAGCTCTGAGAATGGCGAGAATCAGAATCCAATTCTTCCCTCCATACTCCATTATATTAGTGTACCAATACAGATACATAAAAAGCACCAATAGTTCAATACATTGCATATGCAATCAAACAAAATCAAAACAAAAGAAATGTTCACTTTTATGCCTCTTTTACCCTCTGCAGTACAATCTCTTTATCACAGAAATATATGCAAAAAGTACAGCAATAGGGATATTTTGTTCTACATACTTTTTTTTTTTTTTTCATTCTTGTTAAACAATAATGAATAGTTTTGAACATGCATGGGTTGGTAACTTAGTATGCCATGAGATGCAAAGCAAAACCCTAATTTCTAAAACCCTAGAATTTCAGAGTGATCTCACTCCCATTGCTCTCTTCACCAATCCCTTTCCTCTCTCCTTCGTTTTCTCCACTCTCTCCCTTCCAGCTGCTACTCTCCGACTTCCCATCCTCAATACTCTCCGACCGCTCTCCGCCCACGGGAACCTCCGACTCCGGCGAGCCGTGGCCGTGTGGCGCCGCCTTGTACATGTGCAGGTGGTGCATCGCGCTGTGGTGTGCCGGAGGCGGCGGAAGAAGCGGCTTCGGCTGCTGCGCCGTGTAGAACTCTTGCGGTACAGGAGTGGCGGCACAGTAGTGCGGCGGCGGCGCGTGGGAGGTAGGGTGTGCGCCGTAGAGAGTGGAAGTGGCGGTATGTGCCGCCGTGGCATATTCCGGTGGGACCCAAATTCCGCCGAGAACCACAAGTTGCGGTGCTCCTGCACCCGCTTGAGGACTTGGACTTGGCCTTCTTGTGTGAAGCCTATATTTCTGTTATCAAAGTAAACAAGAAATTATTAAAAATTACATTTTGATTGTAAAAGGAAAAAAAAAAAGAAAAGAGAAATAGAAGTAGAAAAAGATGGTTTGGAAATGCAGAATGGTACGTCAGGGTGGCAATGATAACAGTACAGCAACAACAAAGGTGCATGTCTGTTTGTTTTGTACATACATGCAGAGTGTAACAGAGAAACAGTTTTTACCTGCAAATGGCTTTTAACTTCATCATTGGTCAAACCGTCAACCTTCATCAACTCCCTTATCTGTTTTGGAGTCGCCACTGTATCAAAAATAAAAAAGTCACTTACTCATGACTCTGAAATTACTCATGACTCTGAAATTTAAAATCAAAAGATCCTTTTCTATTATTTCTGCCCAATTTTTTCTCGATACATGTTTTATTGTTTATTTCTCAGTTTATCACATGAATTCATTAAAAACAATTTCATGTATAGCTTTTAAAATAATTATTATAAAAGGACAGTAACACAACTTTAGATTCAATTTTGTGTTAAAAAATCATATAGAATTAGATGATAGTTTACACTGTTATGCTTTCCATTTATATTACCCTTTTTATAGAACATAAAAGAAAATGAATGTTTCTGAAAGTGAATTATTTAGTTAACAAAGAATTAAGTATGTATATATATATATATACCTTGTGATCCACCAAGCATTTGAAGGGCATTAACAAATCGACGGTGCAGGTCTGGTGACCAACACCTTCTAGCTTTCCTATGAGTCTGTGTTGTATTAGTAGTGTTTGTTTGTGCATGAGATGATGCAACTGGACTAGCACTGCCTTTTCCTTGATCAACCACAGTTCCATCACTTCCTGAATTATTCTCCTTCTTGTTATTCTGACACGAAACTCCCTTTTCTACATCACCATGTTTCTTCTCCTCCGTTTCTTTCTCTGCAGAGGCAAGTGCGAGTTCAGGTAGAGGCCGCAATGTGGAAGAAGTTCTCCCTTTAGAGAATGGAAGAAAGGCTCCTCCACCGTTCCTGTGTTTGTTGTCTAGACCAAGCTTCGGGCTTATGTTGAAGCCTATGTCAGTTTCTTTAGGTGATGATGATGTTATTGTTGGTTGTTGTTTTGTTATTCCTTCACTTGCTTGGCTCCATAGTTGTGCAGATGTCATCCAGTTTGCCTTGTCCGATAGGTTTGTTGCCTTCTCTGAACTTTCTGAGGCTAAGTGCTTCATGGGGATGAATTCTTCAAGAACTGGCTTTGTGCCATGGTTTACCTTGAAGGCCTGAAGTTGTTGCCTTGAAGCCTCCACGGCTGTTCCAACCAAAACAAAATTATGTTGGTGTTTATTAAATTGTTTTTTATTTCACAAAAGAAGATTATTCAAAGAAATTTTGATTGAATGATGAACAGCTGATCACTCTACCTCATTAGCATTCAAAGAAATAAAAGTGGACAAATTCACAAATATATATGTGATTGAGGGTAAAAAAGAAGTTGATGATGATGATGATACATACTTGACTTTAATTCTTAGCAAAATCTAAATGAGAAAAAGAAATTCTGATTGAGTTTGTTAGTGTTATATGTGTCTATTTATCTATACATGTATGTGTTTAATTTAGAATTGGTGGATTGAATCTTTAAGGTTTTGGATTCTGTATGTTTGATTATATGTTTTAGAAAGGATGATTAATTGAATTCCGTACCGTTGGTGAGGAGTTGCATGCAGAGAGGAAGTTCGCGCTTGAAGGCATCAATCTTGAGACGTTCTTCTTCTAAGCGAGAGAGGAATTCTTCAAGCTTGTAGGTTTGATCAGTTTGATCTGCAAATGATTTGAGTAGCAAGGAATAGCTTTGGGGTTTGCAATCAAGGCTAAGTTCTGATGGTGATGCCATTGTTTTCATGTAGTATATAGTTATAATAATTTATTAACAAGCGCGCCACACACACTGTTTAAGATATGATCATGCCAAAATAGGAACAAGGTGGTATGTAGGAACAAACAAGAGCAAAAGAGGGTGTTTGGCTTCTTCTTTGATGGTGGGGGCGAGAGAGAGAGAGAGAGAAGGGTAGTAATGTTGTTTCTAAACACAAGGAGGATCGAGGGAGGATCGTCTTCTTTTTAGAGGTGAGTTCAATGGGAATAAAGCAGGTTTTAGAGAGAGAATGAGAGAGAAAAGAAAAAGCATGGGATAAAGCAGAGAGAAGTAACTTCCTACAAAGAACCAATGCAAAAAAAAAAAAGTGTAAAAAAAATGAGAGAAGGAATCAGAGAGTCTGACATTAGAGGGTCATGTGCTTAGAGCCTGGTTTTAGAACCTCTCAGTGTACGAATTCAAAATCACCAATGCAAAAGATGATTCTTCTTACTATTAACCCCTTTTTTTTTTCTTTACTCCTTTCTCTCTTTTTATCCCCTTGTACTCCTTTTATTTTACCTTTTTTTTCATACTAGCTATGCCTATGCTCAAATGAGACCCAGATTCTCCAACCATTTCAAATCAATACTCATTAATGCTGTATTATTATCTTTGTTCCTTTTTCTTTTATTCCTCTTATACTTTGTTCTTTTCAAGAGAGATTTATTTTGCTTTACATGATATATCCATGAATTTTTGGCTCAAAAGTCTTTTGATTAACTGATTAAGTACAAAGATAAGGATACATGCATGGATATGTCATGTATCAAGTGGTCTTATTCCATAGGTTAAGACAAAAACAAGATAATTTTTTATGCATGCATGCCAATATCATTTATAAACGAGTTTAATAGGCATCATCACCGGTAACATAAAAACTTTATATATATTCTCAATTAATCACATATTATTGTTTACGTGAATTTCAAAAAAATTACAATAAAAGTCTATTAATACATTGTGACATTGAGAGATACATATTCCATATTCTTTTTTTGTTACGAAGAAAAATATTTGGTAGATAACTGTGATACCTAAAAAATCAGATAACAATTAGTTATAAATTGTGGAGAGAAAAAAATACATACATGTAAACGTATATGATGAGTGAGTTAGTTGGTTAACTATAGATTGTAGTCTATAGTAAACTACAAATTAAAATTATATTATGAATACTTTTATTAGGTATTGGGGCAGTAGATTAGCATTAAATATACATAACAGATTATGTTAGTTCTAACTATAGTAATGGTTACACTTGTTATGAGTCATGATGAAGGAATGATCAGAAAAACCATTTTATGAAACCAACATGAATGCAGATGTTGGGCACGTGTAGTGCAATATGGTTGTTGTGTGTGGTATTGCTGTTGTTGCAGCAGCAATAATTAATGAATCTATATATCATGATTAATTAATTAACGGAAGGACTTTGAATAATTGTGAAGGAGCATATACCATCAACATAATTTTTACCAACACAGTGAATAAAGAGAACGGGAGAAAAGAAGGGAGAGGGAAAGCACATATTCAAATAGGTTTTAGTATCAAACAACCTTGCAACTTTCTCTTTGAGTCCAAAAGTTGCATGATTGTCATGAATTTGAGTGCATTCAGAGAAGGGGAGGAATATCTAATCTAAAAAACGAGACAGACACCATATAGAATAAAATATTTGCCTCCAAGAAAGGAATATCTTAGTTCCAATTCTGCGACTCTAAATTAAGGCAACACAACCCACGAAGCTTAAAGGGAAGAAAAAAAAAATCACCCTCCAAAAGAGTGATAAAGGAGCCTAGCAGAGGAGAATCTTCTTCTGCTACTATCTTTAATGAAGTGGGTAAGAAGCTAAGAAGATTCTCTTTTTACATGTTAAACGAATTTTCGTTATTTTGGTTAGAAAGCCAAGTGCTGTTGAAACACCAAATACAATAGGATCCAAATGGGGCTTTGAAAAGTTTTTAACCTGTAGTTTATTGATTGGATCAGTCTAATTTACTTGATTCCTCTCTGGTTTCACACAAGCAATAAAAAGATCAGACTGTGTACTTTTTTCATAATTTTGTAATATGCAGGAAGTGATATATTGAAAATTAGAGAATATACAAAGATAATTTTTCTTTTACTTTTGAAATTATTTTATATGTGTTATCAAAAAGAAATTATTAGTGTATGTGAATTTGATTTATTGATAATAAACAATGTATTATTAATTTGAATTTTCGGCTATGCTAATTTTTCTTATTTAGTATATGTAACATAATTCTCTCAAGAATTATTCCTTGAGCTTTTTATGAAACTTATTCATTTCAAACGTATTCTGAAACTTTCATCTAATATATGTTAAACGATGAATTATTAAGGCCACAATCAATCATTTATACAAATTGTAGAAAGACAATTCTATGTTATGTTTTATAAAATAAGCCGAACAAATTTTATAGAAATCTTTGGAAAAGTTAATTTCAATGAAGAAATATGAAGTCAGACCAAATAGCCTGTTTTAACGCATTTACTATAAATTAGCACATTGTATAAATGTATTAAAAGTAATATTAACAAGAAATATTCAAACTAGCTCATGTTGAACGAAAATTAACAAGAAATATTCAAATAAACTCATCTTGCATGCTTTATATCGCTCCAAGTCCTTAACAAATGGTGTTAGTTTCCTTCCTTCTAGTGGTTGACGATTGATATATAGATATGCATGCATGTTGCCCTTCATAACATAGTTTACCCTAATTGGTACGAAACTTGTAAAACTTAAAACTTTTCCTGAAAAAAATTAATCATGTGGGAATAATTTGCCTCACAGAACTGTGAATATCATTATCATAGACTCTTGAGGGTTAAAAATTAAAATCTTTTACATCTCATGCTTCATAGGATGCACCAACAAAAGATAACGTGATTTTCAATTGAAAAAATAATAAAAAGTAAAAGCAGTGTGTGTGGGTGTGAAAGTGAGAGGAAGAGTGCATCAAATTCCACGAGCTTTCAATAAAAATGGTTGGTTGCTTTCTAACTTCAGTCTTCATGTACAAGCTAAACTCCAACTCACACCTTTTCTTTGGATTCTTCCTTTCATTTTCATTTTTTTTTTTCTCAAATGAGAAAAGAAAAGAAAAAAGAGTAAAAGAAAAAAAAGTTTAAAAAACAAAATAGAAAATAAAACACATAATAAGAATTAAAGAGTAGAGATTATCCTCGAGACGCGTGTCGATAATATTCTTTCCTATCGTCCTTCTTCTGAATATCCCTTTTGCGTGGCCCATTCGCTGTTCTTGTCAGAATATTCCTCTCTTCTCCTATTTTACTTATCACTCCTTCAATGCTTCTTAATATTCTTTAGCGTTTCTTTTTTTTTTTTTTTTTTTACTTATTTTATCATCACTAATTAATTTTAAGAATTTGTATTGTTTGATTCGTATTAGTACGATATATTTTCAATTTATTAATTTTTACCAAAGAATTAAACTAAATCAATATTAAAAATTTTCTTTTCAATTTTGCACTTTCTCATCTGATTTTTAAGTAAATGTATAATTTTTTAATTTAGTCTAACCGAGATGTTGAATTTAATATATTAAAAATACAACAAAGTAAAATTTAAATTTATATATCAAAATTTAAATAAAAATCATTATACTACTGTGATCTTTTGTTATAAATATTATAAAATATTATAATTATATTTTAAATAAAAGACTTTGAAAACAAATTTTATTAACATATTTTATAAATTAGACTTTTATAAATAGATTTAAAAAGAAAATAGATCATTCCAACTGATCACAGGATAAACCGAAAAAACTAAAAAGATAATTTAAAATTCTAAATTAAACTCATACTTACAAAATAAAAAAAAAATTTATTTTCACTTGTAATTGCGATTTTTTTTTTACATCCAAAGAATAATAAAATCAAACACACAGGAGACTGAGAACAAAATTTTAACATTATAACACTAAAGTTTCTTAACTTACTCGCCATAACACGTGATCTTTTTGATGGAATATGAAAATCTTATCCACTGATTGATTATTGTTTAAATAAAGTTGTTTTTCTATTTGAAGTTACTAGTTGATGGTAGACATAAATTATTCTTCAATTATTCTCCTTTCAACATCGAAACTCAAATATCACCTTTTATCAACTTAAAAAATATCTCGAGATAGAACATAATTATTTTTCTTTTTTACAATATTATTATAAACATGCTTAATATAAGGACTTAACTGAAGATTAAGTAACAGTAAATTTTAAAGATATCACTATGCATGAATATTTAAAAAATTAATTATACATGTGTACGCTTATAATAAAGATTAACTAGTGTTCTCATTTTTGGGCATTCACACGTACAAAATTTTGTAGAACTGAGGATATCAAAATAAGTAAAGTTAGATTGACTAACTTAAATAACTCGATTTAATTATTGTATAATTAAATTATAAAAAAATTAGTAAATTTTATTTTAAACTTATTTTGTATAATAAAAATATTTAAATATAAATTATATTACTTTAAAATTAATTTTAATCAAAGTTAATTTTCTAAAATTAATTTTATTCAAAATTTATTTTGTTAATCTCATCAAAACATACACTTAATTATACTTTTAACATGCATTTATAATTTAAAATATTCAAACAGAAATTATATCACTTTAAAATAAATTTGAATCAAGATCAGATTTATAATATCAATTTTATCAACCTTTATCTAAATACAAAATTCAAAAGCAAGTAATTTTCTTTTTAAGTAGCGTTTTTAAACTTAATTTTTATCCGTGATACGCAACTTATGTAGTAATTTATTTTCCAAGTTGGTGTGATTGATAAGAATATGTGCATCCACCGTCTCAACCGCACCTTACTGTGCCGCGCCACGGGTGCTGGGCCGAATGACCATTATTACATATAATTTGTAAATGGCCCTTTAGATGTCCGAACACAACGACAGTTTTTCTTCCAGCACCCCACATTTTTTATTCGTGCACCATCTTTTTTTTTTCAAATGATATAAATATTTTGTATGTATCATTGGAAAATAAAATTTGAATGTATCAAGGTTTATAAAACTAGAAAATCATCAAAAATCCTTCTATTCTTTTTCTTATTTTTCAATCTACTTTTTTATTCTTCACTTAATCCGTCTTCATCGTCCATAAAATCGATAACGTCACTTGTTTGTCCCGCCACATTTAATTATTTAATTGTTGTTTCTAAACTTTTTATTTTTATTTCTCCCACCTCTTCCATCAAAGCTAAATATAAAGATAAAGAAAGATACCATAATAAGAGGCTCTAAGTAGTTTGTTTCTTTTTCTCTTTTTTTTTTCCTCGTTCGACTCTATATTTTTAATTAAAAAGTTTTGCTTAATCACTAATAAATATAAGTTAAACAAAATTGTTAGCCGAAATTACTAATAATTATAGGTTAAATAGATTTTTAGATAATAACTCGAACGTAATCTCTCTCAATGTAGGGATAAGATGATGTCTATCATATTTACCCGACTATTTATGATTCTAAATATACATGAAAGTATTTTGGATTTACAAATCCAATACAAGTGGATTTCATTTTTTAATAATTGTGCTTTGAAATATTTTAAATTTTATTTTGCAATAAGTATATAGAAAATATTTAGATTATTTCATAACAAAATAAAATACAAAAAGAAAATGGAAAATGACTAAACCCACAACCGTATTTGACCTTCCAACACGAGATCTTCTCATTCTTTCAAAATCTCACATTTTAAATCTTTATCCTCTCTTCTAGGAAAAAAAAATGAATAGAAAAAACTATGATATGAGAATATTTTATTTTTTCTTTAAATTTTAGGAAAGAAAGATGGAAATGATGCTTTGTCTTTACTACAAAAGCTTAAAAAAAAAAAAAAAAGCAAAAGGCAAAATAACAGTGGGTCTTAGACACAGAATACTGTTGGAAGATTATTGCTCCATAATAACGAATGAGGTTTCTTATAACTACTGAATGAATAAAGGGATGCTACCTTTTAACGACAATTATTGCGCTTCTAAAGCTTAAAATAATAAGCAGAATACCACTTGCATTGCTTATAATATTTGTTCTCCTCTCTACACCCACTATGCAGGCAAGCATACAAAATGAAAAATCTTACTATAACTAATTAATAAAACACCATATAAGTTGGAACCCTTAATGTTTTGATGTAGTATCCTACTAGTTTTTTCTCTGTATATTTTAATTTGGAATATTGATCTTTGCACATTACTTTTTTTTCATATGATTTTTGGTAACTTGTGCCTGTAAAGTGAGATCAAGACTCCTAAACCGTTGATTCCTGCGTATAAACTAAAGAAATGGACATGGTAGTAAATCAATTAACTGAAACTAAAATGCAATTAATGCAAGAACAACTAGTGGGGTCTAAGATACTTGAACAATAAAACACAATTGATTAATTAGAATTAATCATGAATAATAAAAGAAAAATAGAGATTCTATTCCCTTGAATCAAATTATTTATGAAAAGTTCTAGTTCATGCACTATAGTCATCAAATTCTATTCAACTTGGATAAAAAGAAGATGTATTATATGAGAACTTAAAAAGGGTTAAAAGAATGGACTTTAAGTAACACTATATAAAGAAAGATATTCTCATGGACTTTGCGGAAAGCCGAGGAAAGGTACGTCTACGGGTCGAAGGAATTTGCATACAAACTTACATATATATTTATATATATGAGATGAGATGAGATGAGAATCACTGAGGACTGAACTTGTTGATTTAAATAAAAAGTATATTACAAACAGGATTATGCTACTCAAAATTCCCTGCTTCAGTTGAGGATTGATTCTCAGAGCTTTTAGGCATCCAAAAATGAGCTAACTCAATTATTATTCACTATTTTATTTTATTTTATAATCATTGCCAGCTGTTTGCATTATTTTGTTTGTGCTCCTGTGTGGGAGAGTACAAAACTTTCTTTCGGTGTGACTCTGAATGTACATAACTTTCTGCATGATTGATCCTCAGCCCTAATTTTTTCAACCCGGTTTATGCTTCTTAATCAACTAAATTTCAATTGTTTCTTATTTGAGCTTAACAATATATAATTAGTTTTGTTTTTAGAATGGGATGTTGACATGGAAGATGTTGATTGACTTATGAGGCTAGGCCGAGGTCCAGCAATAATCTTGAAACTAAGGTTGAAGTGAGGTAAGTCTCTTCGCCAAGAGGTAGAGGTATATGCAAAGACAATGCTTAAGTTAGTATTGAAAATGTAGAAAAAGGAATAATCAAGTCTAGAATACTTCTTGTAGGAGGACTTCCCTTTTATACTTAAGGAAAAATATTGAAGAGTAAGAGAGACAATCATTTTGACTTCTAGATCCAGCAACGTTTTTTAACGTGCCAACCAAGAACCACGTGTTGATTTCTTACTAGATGAGGTCACCCAAAAAAGATTTTCTCTTTCTTGACGTGCACAAATAATATAGACATCAAATTATAACGCACTGCTCAAGATATGAAATCGACATGAAATAACGTGGAGGACATGTTACCTCGACCTCCTACAAATTTAATTAAACTGAATTTAGTTATATATCAAGTTGACCTGAAGCTTAAATAGTAATAACTCCAATTCCCCTAATAATTTTAAATATAAGACTAACAACACATATTTACATGTACATTAAAATTCAGAGCAATTTTATTTTACTATCAAAACAAAATCAATTTTTCTAAATTTACTTTTAAAATATTTTCAAGACTCATTAATTTTCCAAAAATATGAAACCAATAAACCCTTAACCTGCAGGTTTCCCCCGTTCATATATATAAGATTCAAATGGCCTAACTCAAAATTTTCTATAAATTATAAAAGACATGATATGTATATTCCAGTTTGTTTATGGTTGATAAAATGATTAAATGGACTAACCCAAAACAATGTCGATCAAACACATTTGGATATAAACATAAATCTATTTCTCTTTCTTATCAAATTTATTATATTTCTCTTTTACCTTTCTAATATTTTTTCAGCATATTATTTACTACATTTGTCACTTTCTTTATTTATTTTTTTTCCCTTTTCTTACTTCAACCAACTCCCAGACAAGTAAACAATGTATTTATTCATTAGCATTATATTTTAAAATTATTAAAGTCATTTTAATGTTGAGATATTAAAATATTATATATAAAATCCTAAAATTAAATTTTATCACCATTAATGTACACATACAAAAAATATTGCATTCTGTAGTTAATTATACCCAAAGTATATTTGAACATTTTACTAAATTCCTCCAAAACTAATGAGATTTGACTCGTGAGAACATCTTGAATGAAAAAACTATTTTCTAAATCATCTAAACTACAAGGCTACGAAGTATGAGTTTCTGTAAGATACTCAATGAGACATTATCGTCATTATAAGAGCTAGCAAAAATGTTTTACAAACTATATATGGTAGATAAATTGGTTGAATATTGTAGGTACATCATATGATAGCAACATATCACACAGCAAAGATAGAGATACAGGACCAGAGTGTACCTTTTTAGTTGCACACAGAATGAGTTTGACCATAGATAAGAATAAATGTGCATATAATTATAAATGAATATATATTATATGATAGCATCTGAAGCATAAGAGAGAGTGGAGAATGGAACAGAATCACGTTGGTCGGCCTCTATTGAAAAGATGAACTTGTTGTAAAGAGAAAAAGCTACACTAATTCTGAGTATTGGCGAAGACTGGAATTTTGAACATTACGTTAAAATAATTGTGTTGACTCACCATTATTGTTGTGTCAACACAAAGTAAACGAACTACGTCAAACATCGTTGTCAAAACAAAATTCTGCACTTAATTATATTAGGTCGTGACACTGAGGTTCAGTTTTGTAGGAAAGTTCATGTATCTTTGTGTTTTGATTAATTTTATTCCCCTTTGTTTTTGTGTTGTCAAAGCTGTCAAAACAAATCAATACTTATATACTATCCTACAAATATTTCTACATATTAATTTCAGAAAATATTAAATGAAAAAATAAATTATTTCATATATTAAAAATATATGAAATATTATTATTTACTCTATTTAGTATATAATTAGAAAGATTTGTAGGAAAAACCAGTTGAAAGAAATAAATTATTCTTATTGGAATAAGTGAAAAAAAAAACAAGAGTTTATTTTGATTTGCAATATTAGAAACTTACTGGAATAAATTAAGATGATTTTTATAAAAGCTATAAAATATTTTCAAATGTGACATTAACAGAACTTATATGGATTTCATTTAATAAAACAGTGGTGTGTTTAGGATTTAAGATTTAGAGACGAAACTTCTTTTCTTTCTCATGCAGATTTATGTGTTTATTCACAAAACTCAAACCAATATTTGAATTCAAAATAACTAAGTTTTACGTTACTTTGACCAGTATTGATTTGTTGCCCTTCTTATTAATGAAGACATAAAAGTAAAATTTTAATGTGCGTAATATTTTTTCTTACAATAATATGCTGAAATTTCCATGTTACTTTAGATGAGTTTCGGTTTAATATACACTATCACTTTACATGGTAAGATATTTGAAATGGGTCCACTAAAGTGGAGTGACAAGATCCAACTGAGAAAGCCTAAAACATAGTGAGGCCCATGAAATGAAGTACTTTATGAACAGAACAGCGCTATCAAGCCTTATTTCTGGCTGATACTCCAAATTTATAGTCCAGTAAGGGGGATATTTATTATGTATAAGATAAAAGTAAGAGACTACTAAATAAAGAAAGGTTAAACATATAATTTAGTCTCTATATATGGTAATGATTCTTAATTTTAATCCCTGTACGAAAAATAAATTAATAAAGTGGTCATTATACATGTAAATCATTCTTGATTTAGTCTCTATTGCACTATTTAGTATTTAGACAATTGTAGATGAAGGTACAGTACTGAATTTGGATCTTCTGCAGTGACATTTTCACTGTATAATATTACAACTTAATATTGTGATGCCTTAATTAATCACCAAAATTGCTTGTTATAAATTATTAAACAATTTTATAGCCCACAAGCACTGCGTTTGATTTTCCAGGAAAAGAAGGTGATCTAGCTGTAGTGGAAGAAGGACATGTAGCAGCAGAAAATGACTGTTCAGTTCTGCAAGGCATTGGTTTTCGGTGATCACTGAAACGCATAGGTAGAGACAAAATCTTTCAGTTTTCCGAAATTCACAAGCCACCATTTTATAAAATGTATACATATTTTTCCTACCCTTTGTTTCTAGGACTTTTCCTTGGTCACTAAAATTGTGGTAATGGTTTCAATCCCAAATCCTTATGTAAAGATAAACATTTGGAAGGAGAATTCAGTTTCTTAAAATTAAATATATTTTGGTATCTCAAGGTATTAGTCTTTCACTTGGAATTCTGTTTTTGGTATGACCGATTCTTACATTGTTAAGTTTTCTAATGTTTACTTCAAAAAATAAACTGAGAAGTGAAAAAGAAATCAGCTACCTAATCACAAGTCAAATTTTAGAAAATGTATTTAAAACAATCAGCTATCTATGGACAAATCTTGGTGTTATTTTATATATATATAACTTATATCTCTAAAGAGATAGTGTTTATCCTTGTCAAACAAACAAATGTTTGGCCTAGTGGTGAACCAAAACACGTGTCATTCCTGCCAGGACCAAATTATGTGACAACTATTTGGCATTTAGGAATGAAGTGATATCTCTTTTTTAACATAAAGGTTGGTTTAGTGGGTAAAAGGATATGGATTCATTTTCTACTGATATAAGAATTGTGTTAGTAGGTATTTTGTAAGTATCTTTATAAGTAAGCTCTAAATTTTTCTATACCAAAAAAAGTAGTATCTCCTTTCCCTAATTCTTTGACAATAAAAAAAATATATAGTAATTTTGTTGAGTGACCACCAGGTCAAGCCCCCAATAATTGGAGTTTGAGAGAGTAGGTTGTTTCATGTGCAAGCAAATTCCACAGGCTGGCACTCATGCTTCAAAAAATATTTTAAATCTTATCAGACTTTAACTATGTTGACACTAAAAGCCATCTACAAGAATTCTGTGTGGAAATCATGGGCTTGTTCCTGCCATTCAACTTTGCTGACATCCTAAACACAGATGCACTAATATACTTCAATCTTAAATGTAGCCTCACCCCCATAATATTAAGACTTTTATATGTTATTGTAACATAAAATGTTCATCGATAATGATCTTTTTTATTAAGGATTCTCTTTTCTATCTAACCTTGTAATTAATCCAACTACCATACGCAACAGATTATTAGCTAAGATTTGGATTCAGAATAATTATAGGTTTGATTTTTTTCAATTCCGTGTATTTCCTTCTACTAATCCTTCTAGATCAAATTAGTTTTACTAAAAAATAATGGCCTTTCCAACCCCAATTGAAAAACTTTAAAGCCATTATTGTCTTTGTTGCTCAAACATGTATACTTGGATGACAAGGTAGCTTCTGTACTGTCTAGGTCATTGATGATGCCTTCAATTTTTCTCCAACGAGATAGAGGGGCATCAATTCAGGAATAATTGCGTATTCCTGGCTGGTGTGAATAATATCCATCACTTGTCACGAAGTTAAGCCTTTTATGGGATAAAATTACATTTTAGATTCTAGTTTCCTTTTATCAGAGTATTTCTCACTGAACAACTAATGATTAATATCAAGATTCATTTAAATAATTTAGCTTAATTACCTCCCCATATATGCATAACTCATGATTTAGGAACAAGTTTCTAATATTTCTTGTCCAGGTTTAATTATTTTCCCCAACTTTAAAATCTTACATAATTTATACTCAAGCAAAAACTGAAATATTTTTATGACATTAAACGTATGGGAAGTACCACGCAAAAATTTAAATAATTTCTATAAGCAAATAAATCCATCAAAACACATTTTTTATATTTTTGAAAATTCTTAAAATTAAAAAACATAACTAAAATACTTATAACAAATGTACCTAACCAACACCTGAAATTAATCCGAGACGGTAGATAATGTCAACTCAAGTAAAAGTAAAAGGGTTGCACTTGCACCTACAGTTTTTGTTGGCTCATTTGTTCCCATTCTTACCTTTTCACCACAAAAGGCCATAATTAATAAAAGTGTATTTTTGACTATGAAGCCAAAACGGCTCTTAGGGAGGAATTACGTGAAACAACTTTACATGCTAAACCAAACATACGATGATATAACATGGTAAAAAGAAAAAGAAAAAGAAAACTAAACTTTAGACTAGGTAGTTAGTCATACTATTTGAATAATAGTTAAAGCAGTTTGCATAGATATTCACTAAGTGAATCACCATCAAGTGTGCATCCAATGCTTTCGTGACAAACTCTCACAATCCATCATACCAAATGGCTTTTGCTTTATATAGAATCTAAATTCTCGAGGCAAGTCCCTTAATTACTTTATGTGTAGACATACTTTTTGTATGAATCGCAAAATAATGGCATTTGTCAATCTGAATAAGCAGACAAATACCACAGGGATTCTCTAACGTATAATTTATGAGCCATTTGGCATGTCACTTATCTTCGTCTCTTTAACTCATCACATCTTAATCCATAAGTTAATTGAATTTATTTGGGAACAGACAGGCATAAGTACAAGGCAGTCCAACCTTTTTCGGTTCAGGCCTTTCAAAAATAATATTTGATTTATTAATATTTATATAAATTTATTATTATCTAATTGGTCAAGTATAATGATGATTAAGATTTGCCCTTTCTTTTGTTTTAGTGCATGAGGTTTAAACTTGTTTGAGGAAAAAGCTGATTTATCTTTTGTAAAGTCCTTGTTTGGTGGCAAAGGTACAAGGAGATTTGAACATAGTATTATCAAAAAAATGTCACAAACACTATTATATAAAGAGCATAACTCAAAAAAGAGAAATATTGTAAGTGATTTAGCACAAGGAAGTATGTCCACAGGCACAACAACTTGAACTTTGTAGTCAATTATAATACGCAGTCAACTCACTCACAGAATATATACATATTCATGTATATATTTTTCTCTCTTCACATTTTATATAAGTAGTTGTCTGATTACAGTTGTCTATTAAATATTTTTCCTTAAACAAACTATTGGTATAGCATAACTATTTAACCCTACACATTGGATGTTTCATGAGTCCATTCCCACGGTTGTGTAATATCTATCACACATATAAACTTGTTTTGTCAACGCAGGGGGATGGTGTATTAATGCTTCATTCATTTAGTTTACTTGCACAGCCTAGTCACACTAAGTAGTAGACATGTTTGTCAACGTAGGGGATGGTGCATTAATGCTTCATAGACTTGTTATTTACAATATGAGATTAAGAACATGAACGTGTGGAAGGGATAGGACCCATGGAAATGGAAAGCAACTTATTTTAGAACAAATTAATTAAACTAATAATCTGAATTAGGACAAAGATCAAGATCAGTGAGAGACACAAGCACACAACACAACAACCACAATCAAAGTGGATGAATAGCAATATGAAAGAGACAAAGCTAAGGGAGGAAAGGAACAGTTAATTTTGACCCAACCATAACCCTTCCTTGTGTCCGCTTTCGGCGTACCAAACTGTGCTGAAGCCGAGGAGGCACATGTGACTCTATAAAGCCACTTCACATTTACTAGGTAGAAATTTTTTTTGAACTAAGGTATATAAAAACTCCACTCAAATTTTCATAACATATATGAGCCGCTAGAACCATAGTACCATATCAATAATCCAATAACTTCTGATTTTTGTGAGTGAAAACTCTTTCTAAAACCTTTTAAGTAATAACTTGAAATTACATTTACTGCTAACTTTGTCACTTTAAGAAGCCTTATTTTATACATATAGAGACATAAAATTATCTTCGTCGTTATTGCCATTTACACATCCAAAAAAGGACAAGGACGCTATAGCCATTTTTTTTTTCTTCCACGTGTCAGGTTCTAGGTCTGAATCTGAAGTCTGAACACAAAGTGACGGAACAAATAGAGAGGCATTAGCGCGACCAGTTGCTTGCCAACATGTCGAATCACAAAACTCAACAAGGGACAACGGGAACAGTTCTGTTTTTCAAGGGTCCGGGTAAACTAGTAAATCTTAGACACTAATTAACAATAATTTTGATTGGTATTATAATAGTTTCTAGTTTACGTCTGTCCAACCACCCTTTGATTGAAAAGTCTGTTTATACTAATACAGGTAAATTTTATACGTAAATGAAGGAGAGGGAGAAAAAAACAACAATTGTAGTAAGGCAAAGAAAGTGTGAAAAAGGATGTCTTGAGAGACACGAATATTTAGAGTTACAGCGGTTAGATTAGATTACTAAACAGGGTGGGTCCATAGTCCCGTGCATCGACGGCTCTTATAGCATGGTTGGGTCAAACGCTCTTGTTTCTTTATTTGTCAGAAGTTCCAACACACTATTGTCTAGCCAGCCTGTTCTCCACCCTTTTCTCACAAATGGACACACCAAGGGCAACCACGTAATTTCAATTAACTTGTTTACCACCCCTTCTGGTATCCATCAGTTCATGTGAGTTACTAACACGTGAAGACGGACCACACTCGCACCACCATAACCACACCCGCGCGTGTTCCATTTTACAGATACTACCAGTAGTATCTACATCACAGTCCCGTCCTCACTCTAGGTCAATGCTAATTTTATTCGTAATTTGATCAAAAGCTGATTTAGCACTCTGTGTCATCAACGAGCAAGTGACGGTGGATAAACATTTTTTCAATGATTTTCCAAAACCTGCTCTGCTCGGTCAAAAAAAACATGCACACGACAGTTGTATGGAGACGAATTAGAAAGATAAGGATAATTTGGGACAAAAAGATATTAAGATTAAGAAATGGTCAATCTGAATCGGTTCATTGAACTCCCCACTCTCCATGAACAAATTTCAAACTACCACCTGTAAAAATCATTGGAATTAATAAAAGAAAATAGAGAAAAAAAAATGTAATGAAATCCATCAAAGGGGGAAAAAAAATAGAGACATGACTGGGCCTGGACCAGGGCACGGAAGGAAGGAAGCCAAGCGCAGCATAATTAATTCACATTTTTAAGAGCAGCCACCACCACGACCTAGTTTTGCTAGGGTGTGAGTGAGCTAGGTGGAGTCCTTGACTCCGGGGGAGGCGTATGACCCTCTGATCCCTTGGAAGGATCATCAGATGACTGGCGCAACCCGTCATCGGTCTCCCCTCGGTTAATATCCTCAATCATACGCACCACGTCCTGCATGTTGGGCCGTTGATCCGGCACCACCGAAACACAAGCCATGGCGATTTGCAACAGCTGAACCATCTCCTCTTCAATGTTATGGAAGCTCATAAGTTCGGAATCAAACACCTCCGCAGTCCACTCTTCACGCACCACGGACTGAACCCACCTCGGAAGATCAATGCCTTCTTCACCAAGCGAGGCTTGGTTCGGTGCTTTCCCCGTTAGAAGCTCCAAAAGCAACACCCCCAAGCTGTACACGTCAGACTTGAAGCTCACTTTCCGGGTTTCCACCACCTCGGGTGCCCGATACCCCGCAACCCGATTCGATGTGACACCATTTCCGAAAAACGGATTGAGACCAAAGTCCGAAACGCACGCATCGTGCTCCGCTCCTCGGAGGAGGATGTTGGAAGATTTTATGTTGCCATGGACCACTTTGCCTGACACGTGGAGGCACGCTAGACCTCTTGCTGCTCCCAGTGCTATTTTCATTCGGCTATCCCAGTCTAGTGGTGTTCGTCCTGACCCTCTGCTCCCTGTATTATAATCAATTAACAATCACACTCTACTCAGTCACGTAGTGATAATGATGACACCGCAAAATTTAAAATGTTTCCAGACAAAGGTTGTGGTTTGTGGGAATTTTCGTTTGCTTGGACTCAGCATAACCGTATCAAAAGCAACAAACCAGGGTGGTAATTGTATGTATGTCATGAGTGCATGTAAAAGTTGTGGGGGTTGAGGGGAATGAGGGGAATGACAGGCTCAGTGATGAGTAGAGAATGTTTGCTCCAGAAGCATCTATGTATTAAGCAAGCGCACTATACGCTGCTTCACAAGCTTACATTCTACGATACACACTCACTTAACATAAAACTTTTCATTAAACAAACCTCTCCCCCATTAATTAATATAAATAACACGATGCCACTAATAATATACTAGCACTAGCACTAGCACTAGCACACCTTCATTATCAACATTGAAAGCAGCTCACTGCCTGCCCAATTAAAATAATAAAACATTTCCGGGCCCTCAAATTAAAATAATCTGATTTACACAGCTGGAGCAGTAATTCAGCCAATTCCATCAAACAAACGAATATTCAATTCCCCATACCGTATGAACACACAAACAAACGAAACGAAACGAAACGCCGAAAATGCAAGAGATGCAAATTGAAAACTGAATCACTTACTAGCTAGTAAAGTAGAACAATTAAATTGCATGAATAATTAAGAAATGAAAGAATTAAACTTAAACAGAAGAAGATGGTACCGTGTAGGAGAGCAGACAAGCTACCAGCGGACATGTAATCATAAACCAGCAATTTCTCATCCTTAGAGAAATAAAAAGCTCTGAGAGGAACCACATTCTCGTGCTTAATCTTCCCAAGTGCCTCCATTTGCAACTCGAACTCTTTCTTTGTAACCACAACATCCTTTAACCTTTTCACAACCACCGTGGTTCCTTCTTCCAGCACCGCTTTATACGAAGTTCCCACACTCCCTTTTCCCAACACCTCCGCCGAAGCCCTCAACAAATCTTCCAAATCAAAACTATATATCCCTCCTTCGAAGAACACAAGCTTATTCCTCTCTGCCTCCACCGAAACCCCTGTTATATCCTCCTTCGACGACGACGTCCCCGCCTCCGCCGTCACCGCACGCGCCGCCGGAGTCGGCTTAGGCGTCTTCGCCGGCTGCCTCCGCTGCCGCCTTAGGCAGAGCAACAGCAGCAGCAGCAACAACGCCAGAGCCAGAACGGAACCGACAACGATTGCCACAATGGCGCCGGTCGAGAGTTTCTTCGACTTCTTATGGACGGGTTTCTCCGGCGAATTGGACGACGGAGACGGCGCCGGCGCCGGGAAGAACGGGCTGCACGATTTCAACGGCGGTCCACAGAGATCTAGGTTTCCGGCGAAGGAGGATTCAGGGAATTTGGACAGTGTTTCGGGAATGGAACCGTTGAGTTTGTTATTGGAAACATCCAAGTCATCTAATTTGAGGGAGATGCTTGGGATTTTACCGGAGAAGGAGTTGTTTTCTAAGAAGAGACCAGTGAGGTGGGTTAAGTTGTTGACGGTGAAAGGGATTGGACCGGAAAAGTTGTTGGAAGAGAGATCCAAGCGAACTAAACGAGTTAAGTGAGTGAGACTGGGTGGGAACTCGCCGGTGAATTCATTTTTCTGAAGGTAGAGGCTACGGAGGAAGGTTAGGTTTGAGAAATCGGAAGGGATCTCACCGGTGAGGCCGTTGGAGCGGAGACTGAGGATCCGAAGCTGAGATAAACGGCCCAGAGTGTCGGGTGGGACCCGACCCACGAGACCTACGGCGGGTAAACGGAGCGAGTACACGTAAGAGCGTGACGCGTCGCATTTCACACCGACCCAGTCACAGGCGGAAGAAGAAGCGTTCCATTGGAGACGGTTTGAGTGTGGGGTTTTGGAGAGGAAAGCAAGGAGGGCTTGCTTGTCCTGAGTAGGTTCCGAGTTGACTCGGATGGTTGAACTCAGTTGGAGAAGAAATAGAAAAACGAACAGCGCCATTGAGTGGGGTGAGAGTTTGGATTTGGGGAATCAGAATTAACGAAGAAGATCGGAGACAAATGTAGGAATGGTTACCCGGAGAAATGCCATAGAAAAAGGAGTGGTGGGAATTGTGTGAATGAATGAGTGAGTTACTCACTAGAGTTTTTGGAGAGAGTATAACACTAAACACTAAACAGCTTTTGTAACGTATGTAACGCAACTGTCACACTGTCACGAGCTTCAAAGGTAAAACGCTACTTATTAATTAAAAAAAAATACAAAGTATGGAATGAAACCACTGTTTCTGCCACTGGTCCTAAAACTCCTTCCGTCTTTTTCTTTTTTATTTTTTACCGAGACCATGATAATACTCCACGCGGTTTTGTCTCGCGTGTGTTTACGTTTTTTTAAATTAAAATTCTGTTTAGCAATGTGTGTTATTAATTATTAGGGTGGATTGATAAAAGAGAACAGAGAGAGGAAAATTCCTAATGAATCCGGCTTCAAAGCAAACGTCGCATTCAAGTGGGCTAACAATTGCTTTAATCTTTTTTATATTTTTTTTTATTTCAAGTACTTTGGAATTGGTATGCCAAAGAGCCAAAACAAAAGGGACAAAACTAAACAATTTGTCGCTGAGGCAAAATGTAAGATTAAGATTTTTGGAATTAAAACTTTAACCAAGGGGCAAGTTAAAGGGTTATACGAATAGTAGGTGTGCTGTGGAATCACTTTTCTTCTCTCTCTTTTTTTTTTTTTCCATACTGAGTGAAGGAAATGTGGGCCTTGCTTTATCAGGCGGTTTAGGTCCGTCAAGAGAAACGTGGCTTGTGAAATTGGCTTCTGAAAATATGAGATCTTAATACAACTCAGATAATATTGTCAGAAAATAATGATAATAATAATACAACTCAGATAATTAGTTTTGAATGAACGTTGAATTTTGACTCGCTAAAATGGCCGGTGATCAACCGTTTTGATTATAATTGATTGGAATTAAGAAATTGACAGTCACGCTTTTGGTTTGATTTGACCACTATTAATGTCAGTGTAATGCGGTCGTATTAAATACCTCAGTTAATTTGTGCATTAACTCACTTGGAATACGCGTTTGTTTTTATGTTTACAAAGTCTTAAATTAAATCAATGTTTCGTGTACATCTTATTATTAAATAAAGCAGTACAAAAAAAAATAATAGTATCAAATAAAACTTTATGCTAATGGATTTCATGTCGGGCGGGTATTACTTTTACTTTTTCTTTTTCTTTTAAGGAAATTATATCATTTTCTTTTTTTATAATATATGTATGAATAAAAATAATCAATTTAATTTGTCAAAAAAAAAAAAAAATACAGTATGAAGATTAATAACGGTTGTACTGTGACTTTGAATACAAAACCATCGAATTGAAGTACCAAGAAAGTCAAGTTTCATGAAAAGCATGAAAGAGAAAGTGTGGAAAAGCAAATGAACGGGGTCATCTAGAAAAAAACTGTCGAGTCCAGTTTGTCTTGCAAAAATAGGTTTTAGTTATCTAAAAATGAAGGTGAAGTTCATTGATTTGAACTTTAAAATCCTATCAGATAACAAAAGTGATATAAAAAGTTTGAAGATGAAGATTCAACTTGTAATTAATGATGTTTATAATTCATACTCGAAAATTATGGTTGGTGACAAACAGTTGAAAGCACGAGTTAGGTACTTAATATTAAAAGATATTTTGTGATAAATGTTTTGTCGTGAAATATTAGCTTTCACACATTAGAAACAAGGCTAGATAGATATTGGGCAAAAATTTACACTATTTGCCTTGTTGATATGCTGTGTAATTTTGTGTTATAGCATACTTTTTGCCACAAAACGACTTCAATAAGTGAATTTTATTTTTTTCTTGTCAAGGCAATGAATGGCAACCTAGGTTCGTATTTTGGAACTAGCAGAAAGAATAAATAGTAAAATGATCGATTTCCGTGGTATGTTGGAACCAAGTTGTGAGGTCTACTCTAGATTAATAGACCAACATTTGTTCATCACATGGTGACAAGTTTGTAAGAATTTCTATTTAGTTTGACTTGTCCAGCATATAAGTATCAAATATTGAAGTGAATGATCTAGTTTTAGGTTAAAAAGATGAGGGTCTCCGCGTCAAATGCTTTGGGTGTGGAAGATATCACCTTAATGAGACAAACAAGGTCATACATATATCAAGGTTATCCATGTAGCAATGCTGATAGCAAATAATTTGGTGTATGTTACTAAAAAAGACAAGACCTCTCAGGCAAACCTTCTAATAGGCATTGGAATTCAAATCTCAAAGCAACAAGGGCTGAATGCAAATGTGTATAACAATTCTGTCTTTGGACAGAAATAGAGTCGTGGATGAATTTGTTTATACATGTGAATTTTATTTATGTAAACAAACTAAGAGGAAGATCTGGTATGACGTATTGAACACACAACATTGTAAAAAATCGCCTACTACTAATGCATGGCATCTTAAAGTAGTTTTTTAGACATCCTTTTTAGTATAAATTGTCATTTTGGACTTAGTTTTGAATCAGGGCATTATGATTTGCATTGTTTTATTCTTGTCACATTTTGGGAAGCAATTTTGGTGACTCGTGTCCATGGAGGCTTAATAAGAAGCATTAGGCAAAAAGGAATGGCTAAGAAGCATGGTAGCTAGTGGCACCAATGTGCTGTTCATCTATACACTCCTCCCAAGACTTTTATTAGGCTTCATTGGAGGTGATTTGCACAATGCAACAAGTGACACAAGTACTGTGTCATCCAATAGCACACCCTTGCCGTTTACAACTTATTATTTATTTTTCTATACAAGTCAAAACTATTAAGGCCATAGTTTAATTAGGTTTGTTTAGATAAAAAGAGAGAGAGAGAGAGAGAGAGAGCTTATAATTAGTTTTACAATTGGAGATGAATCTAACTGTTCTCTTTAACCTTTTATTGAAGTTTATTATTATTCAGTTTATATGTGTTTTTTTTTCTTTTAATTCATGTGTGATTTGGTCATCAATATTGTATTGGATATGGATGATTTGAAACATTTTCTCCCCTTTAAAACTTAAAATAGGACAATTAATATATGGACCTTGAGTATGAATAGAAATAGGTTTATTAGTCATTCTTTAATCCATTTTCTTGATGAAAATTCTATGAATACATTGATGATGGATGAAGATCCAGATTTTAACTTCAATATCTAGAATCGTTACATTTATAGAATTAGAGTAGAAATATTTTAAGCTGGATTGATGTGTAAGATGAGTATAGCAAATTAGATTAGTAATTGGCACATATTACTTACCCAACAAACAATTTGTTGAAATTCCTTTAAATTATGAACTATTAAATTCTCTATTTTTAGTTTCAATTTCTCAACCCAAAAGTATCTCTTCATTTCTTCTGTTTTCAACCAATTTTCAAAGATAATTATATCAACAAATTTTGAAGAGAAAAAATTCAATTAAACTAATTCTTTCAAAACTTGGAGAATTATTCAAATTTGGGTTTTTATCTCTTTTATCAAAGTTTTTGTTACAATTAAAAATTAAAATATTATATATTAAAAAATACACATTTCTATTAGTCACATAGGTGATAAATATTAACCATTAATAACTATTATTTTTTATCGTAAAAATTTAAACCCATTACTTTTTTTCCTCTTTCATCTTTCAATTTTCAAGTCTACTGGACCAATTTATTAAACCTAAGATATAATTGAACTCAATTAGCACCAGAAGCGTCTTCAATTAATCGGGATGGCAATAACAATTCGAGAAATTAGGCATTCAAAACTTTTCCATATATCTCATTTTCACTTACATATTTAATCTAAGGTGGGAATTTACAAGCCATATCCAAGTGTGTTCTTCACCTTTTTCCCTTATTAAGAGTACAACTAATACAAAGTTAATACCAAAAGAAAAAGAATATCACTATAGGAAATTAAGAAAATTAATAATGGAAGCAAGTAAATTACATTAATGGTGCATGACGGCAAATGGAATTAATATTAATGGACTATGGACCTATTCAAAGTAATCAACCAAGACATTGGATACTTTTCATCTTATGTTTTCCACCCAATAGTCATTGAGTCCTCCTCGTTCCCCACCATAATTAGTATTTGTTCTTTTCATGTATTCTAAATTTGCACATGACAACGAATGTGATACTGAAATCTTCTGGAATATTGTCCTTATTGGGAGAAAAGAGATCATTTCCCCGGGAAATGGCCTCTCACTTTCGAATAACTATTATAATTCACAGGGAAAAAAATGGATACAGAATTTATGGCAAATTTGTCTGTTATTGCCCATGTTGACCCAAATTGGTGTGAATACGATGATACCATTTTACTGTCTACGTCTACAAAGATGTAGGCTTATGGAATGCGAAATTTTTTTCAGTGCGAATTTGAAATGTTTGGTAGTTAATAGCAATATAAATTAATTAATTAATTATCTTATAAAATATAAAAAAAGAGTTAAAAAGGAAAGTATTAATAATATATATATATATATATATATATATATATATATATATATATATTGAGGTAATTAGTCTGTTATCTTGTACTATTTGCAAACATTTTTATAATCAATCTCATCCTAAAATGGTGATATCATCTTTTTTCACAAGATGACATCAGTATTTAATAGTGAAAATTAAAAATGTTAATAAAAAATAAATAAGAAATTAAAAATTAATATAAAATTTATCAGACATTAAAATTAAAAGAATAGAAACTTAATTAATTATTTCTTAGAATTTCATCTTTAAGAAAATTGATGAATGAATTTTGTTGAAATCGTCCAAGATTTAGGGTTCATCGTATAGTTAATTTGTGTAAAAAGGAAAATTATCGAAAAATGGTTAATTTTATACATGAAATCTTTTATTCAAGGTGATTGATACCATCAAAAGTTAATTGGATGAATATCTTGCGTGTGTCTAATCTTTGGCCATGAAACCTTAAGGTGTATGTGGCCAAAAAGTGTTTTATAGAGCTCGATAATTACAGAATTTATTAACTGCTTAGAACTATTAGTTATTTATGATTCTAATGAATTTTCACTAAATGCATTTATATCTTTCAATTTTCAAGAAGAAATTAATAAGCCTTCGATTACATGTTATTAAGAGTAAAATGATAAATAATAGGAAACTGTTTCCATGAAAATTACGAGCTAATACCTATAGTTAGATTTTATAGTGATTTTCATTTATTTGAATTGATCATGCCATATACGATTAAATGATATATCTGAAAATCTAATTATTGTTGTCCATGGACCATGCATAAGCATCGTGGCCTATACATGAAATTTACGAAACAAAAATGAATGACATAAAGCTACTTCATAATTAGTTCATGATAATGATATAAGTTGGCTAAGGTTAAAATAATAAGATATGAGGTAAAACTTAAAAGGGTCCTACAGTCCTACAATTTAGTGACATCCATTTATGGCTAAAGGTGACAACTGTTATCTGTGATGCGTTGGCAACCAAAATAAAGTAGTTGCTCAGTTCTTTGTAATATTGCAACAATTCTAACTGTGTAGAGTGACCTAAAACGAACCAACAGCAGCAGAAACATGTTTTTGGTACATAACATAACATACGAATTGGATCCTTCAATTGAACTGGTTACAGTTCCAATTTGCCGCGCGTCTATTATAATCGCCTACACTTTGACTCGCCTTGCGTAATCTCATGTGACGTAATATCGCGCGCGGACTAGAGATGGTGGTAATATCACCTTAATGATTTGATTATGTGAAAATAAAAGATAAATGTATTGTGGTCATGTCAAAGTATCTAAATTTGATTTTTCTTTTTTAATTTTTTGCATCTATCTTTCTTTTTGTCTTGTCACTTTCTTTTTTTTAAAAAAAAAAAATAGATGATAAAATATTTTTTTAATTATATTGAGAAATTGATGATTATAATTTATCTTTTTAAAACAGTGTTTTATTGTTAAAAATAAAAAAGTTTATTATTATGGTTTTTTTATTGTGCTTCTTTTTTTTTTTTTATAATATTTCATATTTTAGATTATTATACTATAACTGTAGTTGCATTTTTTTTTCTTATTACTATAGTATCAGTTTATAATAGTTTTTTAGTTTTTGTGTTGTTATTGTTTATATTTATTATTGCTGTTATTTTTATTTATTTTAAACTTGTTTGAAGATTAAAATATATAATTTTTAATATCATAAATATTAGTAATATGATATTTTAATTATTTATTTATTTTAAAGGTAGTGATAGACATGATAAAATTCAGACCATGGTCATAGATAAAAACAAAAATGAAGGATGTCTATGCACCATTTTATGGCTGGTAAAAAAATTAAAGTTGATTATACGACAAATAACATAGACTAATCTTTATGTAGTATGGTAATTTGTTGACAAAGCATATATGCTACTACTTGTTAGTAATACGTGATCTTTGTTTTTCATGATGTATTGTTCTTGGGTATATCTTATACCTGTTCTTGGGTAAATGATTTTTACACCTTCAATTTTATAATAAGATTCCTATCCATAAAATTGAGAAATAAAAATATAATCTAACACACTATTTAAATTTTTTTCTATTATTTTTTTTGTGGGTTTTAATTATCGCAAAATTTTAAAATGTATTTATTCTCTATTCATTTATTTTTGTATGTCCCATTCCCATTACATTTTTACTTTCCAGTACAACAAAAGACATGGGTTGTTAGTGGTTCATAACGTTGTTAGTGGTTACCCCGGCCATACCCAGTACAACAAAAGACATGGGTTTCTCGCGTTTCCTAGATCCAACGTGTCATCCATCAAACTAAACTATGTCACGGTCGCAAAATTGGCTTATACTTTGAAATAAAATAAAAAATAAAATAAAAAAATAAGAGATAGGGATGAGTATACATGTTTCTATCACTGCATCCATTGGTTTCGACGACTATCTCATGCGAAGTGGAATGGAGTGGGAGTAAATTCCCAAGCTCCAACGCCCTACTTCGCTTTCTTCCTTTCAATATCAAAACTCAATACCCTTTTCAGCTAAATCCTCACCCTTTTGCATTCAAACCATGTCTTCAATCATTCTCAGAGACCATAGAGTTGGGGCCTATGATGCACTGCTTAAATTAAACTTTCGTGCCCCCACTTGGAAGAAGCTTCGTAATTCTCATCTGGGTATGCTTCATTCGTGCTTCTTTGGATGTCTCTCTCTCAATGAGCTTTTGTTTTTTTTTTCTTACCTTGGTGATAAGTTTGGTACTGTTGTTTCTGTCTCTTTAGACGTAAAAGGCCAGTTTTTTCTGCCTCAGAGTGGAAGAAGCCGTGCAATTCCAAGCGAGTTGCGGGGTACAGTTGTTGCTATTTTAGAACGTCCCTTCAGGCTTCAAGAATCTACAAGGTGATCTTTTTAAACCAAGCTCTGATTCAAAAGTTAATACATGCTTCATGTTGAAGATTCCACAACGGTCAGAGATATTGTCATAATAGTGTATACAAGTAAGATACAATCATTATTTTACATTCCAGTTTTATAGGCTTGAATTAGGCTCATTCCATGATATTAGAGTTTATCTTAACCATTGATGTTAGGCCAATCTGGCTACCCACTGTGGAGCCATTATTGGACCATTCCTAGATATTTAGTCCTCAGCATGAGTGGGGTGTAGAATCCATAGGACTAGTGTCAAATGCTGTTAACTGTAGTGAGAATCATGGAGATGGTGTTGTCATACTATGGCTGTTCTAAAAGCAATGTTGAATTTTTAGGTAGTTGACTTTTTAGGAAAGATTTGAGGGAATGGAATCAATACTGCCACATAACTTGTGGGCTTTGATTAATTCAAGTTCTTTCCGGAGAAGACAGATATGTAGGCCCCGTGTGTTAGAATTAGGAGTCTATGTGGCTTATCTCAAAAGAATTTGCAAAAGCATGAAACTTTACAGCTATTATCTGAGAGCAATTAGGGGAGCTTCTGTTTGCCATTATTTTGTGGATTAAGTTTTGTAATCATGAGTTTAGGAAAGGTGGCAAATTGTTAAGCCATTGTATGAAGGCCTATTCTGTTTTTGAACATGCATGGAATTATTGATTGGATTTGTTTGTAAGTAAAGATTTGTGCCAGGGGCAAAAAGTTCTTGATTCTTTTATTTCAAAGTAGGAATGGGTGAGGGGGGAAAGAGGAAAACTGGAAAAGGCTAAACATCACAGTGAGTGGCGATTGTAACCAGTCATGAAATAAGAATTGTGGTGATGCTTTTCTTGATATCCTGCTTTTCATAGGAAAATGATATCCGAGCAAGTAAAGGCACACTGGAGTTCTTATAATGAAAATGAAGGTATATTAGATTCCTTATGGTAAAAATGAAATGTGTCACATTGATTGGTTGTGACTCTTAATTCATGTGTTACAGACAATAAACTGGGGGTTTTCAATTTAATTATATTGAGCAAGATGATTAATTCTTTTCCCATCAACTCTCCATTGGGTTTGCAAGTTGTTTATCTAGCATGACAGCACTAAGTTACTAGACCTCAGAACAAATTGTTTTATAGAGGAATGTACAAGAGCTAAATGTGAACAAAGGCTGGTAAATCTTGATATCCTGATTTCTTTTAAGGAAATAAATCTACAGAACTATTTGCAGTGAGTGATGAATCTACAGTTATATGAAGAAGAAATTGTATATGCTAGTATTAAAAGAAAAAAACTCAAGCCCTCTTTCACAGTTCCATAAGTTGCTTTTATTGATGAGTGTTGAGTAACAATTTGCTAATGATTAATTACTTATAAGAAGCATGTGGTGGGTTGGGTTGTTTCCTCTCATCCTCAATCTATGTAATTTCTCTTTCTTTATATGATCTAATTATAAAATTATCTTCCAGGTCTGAAATTTAAGTATTCTCTTACATGTCCTCAAGCTTAAAAATTATGGTTGACTGATATTCTTTCCTAAAGTATACCAAAAGATTGCTAAGTTTCTTATTTGCTTCTTTGCTGGGCTAGAACTGAATGCACTTCACGGTTAGAGTGCATCATTCCCTTCTTTTCCACTTAGAGAGGAGGGGAAAAAAGTATCAACTGCTTGATTGCACCGTTTGCCTTCTGCATTCCTGAATTAAAATGAAAATTTGAGAAATGGAGAAAATGGATTGAAAAACAGCAACATGACAGTGCTTCCATAACTTTAGATTGTGCTGTCTTGTGTTAGGTATTGTGTTAGGAAACCACTATTGAAATGAGATAGAAAAGAGAGATTTTATTGAATAGGGTGAAAAGAACAGAAAATAGGAGAGAGGCTCTCCCCCCAAGGGTTTCCCCTTCACAAAAGATTTCTCCTATCACAAAGAGCTAGTGCTCAATTTACAAAATGATCAAGTGACATCCTTCCTATTAATCTTCCCTATTTATGTCAATTGAACTCCTCTAACTAACTAACTAATATTCTACACTCCCTTATCCTTATATCCTAACACACTGATTAGTAAATCTTTTGATCTATTTTCTGGTGCTCAGACGTCTACTTTCACATTCTATATTTAAAGTGCTAATGATTTGTTTGTTTCTATATTTAGGAATTCTCAAATATTGTGCAAGGCTGCAACAGACATTTCTGGAGATATCCCTGAAAGTGCTGGGGAGCTGAGCCAGTATGAGAAAGTGGTTGAAACCTTAACCACTCTTTTTCCTGTGTGGGTTAGTCCATTTCTTCAAAATAGTATCTCAAAATTTTCTAGTTTCTTACTTGGTTTGTAGTTTGAAAGTTTGTCAACTTACATGGGCAGGTCTTACTGGGGACCATAGTCGGCATTTGCAAGCCAACTGCTGTAATTACTCTGATTTTTTCAGCTACGTACATGGTTGAGTGGAAATATGTTGATTAACTGCTGTGAAGTTATGGCTCTATTCTAGGTAACTTGGTTGGAGAAAGATCTTTTTACTCTTGGCTTGGGTTTCCTCATGCTTTCTATGGGCTGGACATTGAAATTTGAGGATTTCAGACGGTGTCTGCGAAATCCGTGGACAGTAAGGGACAATAACTGATATTTAAAGGAAAATTTATTTGTGTGTTTCTCCTTTTAAATATTATTGTTTTTGTTTTTGCAGGTGGGTGTAGGGTTTCTTGCGCAATATTTAATTAAACCCATGCTAGGCTTTGCCATTGTAATGGTATTTTTGGTTATTACCTGAGCACTTCCATGCTTCACTGTCTCTTTTATTCATTCTGATCAGTTCTTGAAATGTTTTATGTCTTCTTATTTTTTATATTGGCTCTTAAGATTGTAAAAACTATTATGTCAATGGTAACAATCAATTGAGTATTTTGCAGCCCAGTTTATTTATTATATATGATATTATCTTTTGATTAGTACTTGTTCAATCAAAGAATTAAAGATATTTTTCTGTTAAAATGAAAATGATGATATTGTCCACTTGTTGGTGGTTTGTCCCTTAATTCTGTTGTCACCAATAATAAGCTGTGACAAAGTCTATGCTATATTTCCAAGTTATTCTATATCTTTGACACGGTTATTCCTACCAATTCTATAACATCTATATTTGATTGCAGACTCTAAAACTTTCGGCTCCTCTTGGAACTGGGCTTATTCTGGTCTCGTGTTGTCCAGGAGCTCAGGCATCACATGTTGCAACATCCATATCCAAGGGAAATGTTGCACTCTCTGTTCTTTTAACAACGTATGTTTAATATGCTTTCCGTTGTTTGTTTGTTCTTATATTCAATGTTCAACTTGAAGTTTGATGATATTTACACTTATGTAGTGTCGCTTTTCTTTTCTTTTTTTTTAAGAAAAAAAATGTGTTTTCTGTGATCAACATTCTTGCCCACTTGTTACTTTAATAATATGAAGAATCTTGTACACTTACATCTTTAAATGCAAAACAATTTATCCTCTTTTAAACAGGCTGAACTGAATGTCAAGAGAATAATGTGCAAGTATGTGTGACATTGTTGCAATTGAGTCATTTTAATGATTTTATCCCTAGAAGAAACTATTTTGGCTTTTATCTTTTTGTGTAGTGTATTTTAATGGTGATGATTAAGAAAACTATCTGTTTTTATTTCATATTTTCATTTTTTGAAAATTGTTTTCATTTCCAAATTTTGAAAATTATGAAAACATGTCTTAATTTCATTATAATTACGCTTCTGCCACCATGTTTTCATCATTCTCACTTTTCATTTTCCAAATTCCTGTGAAAACAAAATTTTTCGTCTTCAAAATTACAACCATCATTTTTTTTTTATCATTTCCTGTTTCCAGTGAAAATGAAAATAGGAAATGGGTAAACCAAATAGGCCCTTAAATTTCAGAGATATTTAATGTTATTTACTGTCCTACAGGTGTTCAAATATTGGAGCTATTGTAATGACTCCTCTCCTTACAAAGCTTCTAGCTGGTCAACTAGTTCCAGTTGATGCTCTTGTAAGTTGTTGCTTTCGTATTTTGGGCATGAAAAGGAATGTAAAAAATGTCTTAATTTTAATCATGCATTACCAACATCCTTTTGGCAAGCTGTTACAAAAGTAAAGCATAGTTGACACTTGACAGTACTAATAATACTTTCTCCTAATCAAGTGAAAAAGTGAATATAGATACTGGATTTTGAATAGGATACCTTGTCTCTCTTCATTAAATTTTCAGTTATTTTCTGTCTCTTTTGGGATCTTTTACATCATTTCTGTTGAACAAATCCTATTGCACCAATTTTTTTTACTTGGGGAGTGATGCTGTTATTCTCTCTTTTGCAGAGCCTAGCACTTAGTACCTTGCAGGTTGTTTTTGTTCCAACGATTGTGGGAGGTAAGAGATGAATATTTTAAGTTATATTTGAGTTGGTTGGTTTATGGTTTCACTCTTAAAGATGGCACTGATTTTTCTAATCTTTGCTTTATCTGGCAGTTTTGATAAATGAATTTTTTCCCAAGTTCACTTCAAAGATAGTCACTGTTACTCCTTTGATAGGAGTCATTTTGACCACTCTCCTCTGTGCAAGTCCAGTAAGTTGACTAAGTTCTAGAAGATAAAGTTCACAATAGTATTCTTAATAGCTAGCAGTTTGCTCCATTATAAATTAACATGTTTTCTTGCTTTGCATGGAAATTTGACATGTATTATCTTTTCAGATTGGGCTAGCTTCAGATGTATTAAAAGCTCAAGGATCACAGTTTGTATTGCCAGTTATTTTCCTACATGCAGCTGCATTTGCTCTTAGTTACTGGGTTTCAAGAATATCCTTCGGCGAATCCACATCACGCACTATATCTATTCAGTGTGGGATGCAGGTAAACCTGTTCACCTTACCTCAGTGCCTCATTGTTCTCGTAAATATTTTATTTGGGTGAGTACAATTCTGGCATATGAAAAATTTATGAATCATTCCACTTAAACAGATGATGTGACAATAATAATTAATTTTTTAACTCCTTAATAAGTATGATCTTGAACCTGATATCTAGAGGGCATACTTAATTAATAAACATGACCCCTCTTTGTAATGTCAGGTTTCTTGAGTTCTTAATTGATTACTCCTTTGTATTTAAATTTGTGCCATGCTTCATAGATCTCTTTTACCAAAATCAAGTAACACATCAGATAATGTTTCATGCTTGATCATTTTGTCTAACCTTTTTAATTTTATATCTGCAGAGCTCTGCATTTGGATTTTTGCTCGCTAAGAAGCACTTTACAAATCCCCTAGTATCTGTTCCTTCTGCTGTTAGTGTTGTCTGCATGGCTGTAAGATGGGTTATTTTTTCTGCTAGACTGTTTTGTTTTGCTCATTTCTTGTAAAAGGATTTACAAATCTCTATCAATGACTATCATTTACACTTTTCATGCAGCTCGGTGGGAGTGCTCTTGCTGTGTTTTGGAGGAACAGACCAATTCCACTTGATGACAAAGATGATATCAAGGAATAATCAAAATCATAGATTAATATGTTCTCCCCCTCATTTTTTTTTTTGTGGGACATTTGTTTTTGCATTAGTTGTTTGAGAAAAATTTTGATTTTTGAATTCACTTAGTCACTCAACATATTAGGACATTAAGAATTCGGGATGAGCTTAAAACAATTTAAAACAGGGAAAATCACATCAATATGCCCCTTTTTTCCCCGAATTGTCTCTTAAAACTCAATTCATCACAACTTTACTTTACAGTCAAATGTTATACGCAGCTAACCAGTCAACTCATTCACACACGACATATATATATATATATATATATATATATATATATATTTCTCTTCACATTTTATAACTAGTTGTCTGGTTGTCTGAATATTAGAGTTATTTACTAAATATTTTTCATAAAAAAATGAGAAAAAAGGAATGAATAAGTATTGAGTTGTAAAGTAATTATTACAAAAAAAAAAAAAAATACATAGATGGATACGAAAACAAGTAAAAAATCTTGTGGGCAAATAATTATGAAATTAGTAATTAATGGTTGATCATGATTAATTATAAATTTTATTATATATTCATTTAATCTTATTATAAATTTCAATCATCAAATTTTCTAATTTCTGTCCTTCATATGTGATGAGTGAAATCTAAACAATTATACAAATGTTCTTTAACATTGGAGCATGATTTTTCCTTTTGTAACTTATGCAAGTGGTGCCCTTCTTAGTTTACAATTTATAATATTTTAGTATACTTTAATGTTTTTGAATTATTTATAACATATTAGTAAATACATATATAAATATTTGACGTTTTAAGACAGTTATGAATATTTAGATATATTAAAACTAAATCGTATTTATAGGTATCTGATATTGTTTTAATTTATATAAATGTTTGTTTCAAAGAATATTATCTTTATATATTATCAATATGTTGTGTACATATAAGAAATACTTATCTTCACAAATCACAATAAATAGGATAAAAGGTGAATATAATATTTTGTTAAGATAAAATTTACGGAAAATGTGCGTATAGTATTTATTTATAACTAAAGAACTAGGAAATCATGGTTGCGAAAAGAAATCTTTTAACTGCTGCTTAATTTAAGTGTTTTTTTTTTACTTAAATTAGGAAAATATAAGTGAAAATGTATTTGATTTATTTTTTTTAAAAATGTTGGAATAAAAATATTTTTAAAATTTGGTGGTAAGATTTACACAATATTCATATGATAATTACGGAATATTACCTTTCAAATTATGTACACAATCTAAAGAGAGAAAAGAAGAAGAAAGAAACACACGAAAGATATGAATGTTCATATACTAAAATTTATAAATTATATAATATAATTTTTTAAATTCATATGATATTATTTTTAATTTTTTTTAATATACTGAAAACAATTAAACCTAATATATTTCCGGTGTTTCCATAACAATCAAAACAAACATATTTATTAACATCTGAAAAATTAAAAACAAAAACTGCTCTGAAAAAATGAAAATAAAAAATATACCATAACTTTTTTACAGAAAAAAAATCCTTAATTCTAATTTTACATATTTTCATCTATACATTTTAAATCATATATTTAATGGTTAAAAGCAAATGGAAATAAATAACACTTTCTGTATAAACATGAAAAAAAATATACATACTCTAAAAATAAATTAGTTAATTAATTACTAATCACCATGCATAATAAATTTATTAACAATTGTTAAAGTCTTAAAAAATCTTATTTATAATTGAGTGATTATATAAATATTTTTATACTGTCAATACATAAAATTTAAACTTATATATATATAATCTTTATTTAGTTCATGAAATTAACTTATTTTTTTCTCTATTGAAAATTTTAATTTTCAGAATATCCTATGATGATTTTTTTTTCCTTTTCAATCAAACATTACATGAAATCTGTAATTAAATGGTCTCATATCTTATAAATATAAATATATTATATTTTTATGACTTGTTTGCCTTTATTTTATATATTTAGGCCCAATATTTTATAATTCTTTACTCTCTCTCACACACACATATACATACACACACACACACACACACACATATATATATATATATATATATATATATAATTATAATAATTTTTATCTGTTAAATATATTATCCCAATTATCCAGAATCCTAAATCTGCCGTTGCACACATCTCATTTTCTGCTTGTTCATCTCATTCTATCACAGTCATATCACATGTCATTACATATAAATTTTTCACAGCTATCGAGTTGGTGTCATGTAGTGTTAATGATCACTTCTGTCCATAAATTGCTCATCTGATGTTGCAGAGATGTTGAGGTAACTCCAATAGGAAATTGTTTGGGCCATTTTGGAGTCATATGCATGAGACATGAGAGTAAATGTTGTTGGTTGCATGCAGCAGCAATGAGCACTCTCTGAACATGATTCCAAATTTACTTTAATGTGATTTGGTGGTAGAGCTTGCCATGAACCTGCTGCCACTGAGGTCTATACCGTAAAACCAGAATGAGAATTATTCTCATTATATCATATCATGTATTCTCATCGCATTATTCCATCAAATAATTATTTAACTTAACTTAAAATTGAAATAAATAATATTACATATCTCAATCAAGATATTTTTTCTATACTTCTGTCATAACCTTTAACATGATTGAAATGGTGATATTATTAATCTGGATGAAGATAATAATAACGGTGGTTGATATTTATCAAAAGGTTTAATATTTTTTTAAAATATTATAAGAATTAAATCTATCAGATATATAAAAAGTAATAATTATTTATTTGAAAGAATGATAATATATTAGTTAATAGTTTCAAAACTATTGGTTGAACTATAAACCAATAATTTGAGCAACGAGGTAGCTATTGGATGATATCTGCTATAAGATAAGATGAAACTGATGTAAACCAGCAAAATTTTCCAGCTTTTAAATCTGTTGGCACGTGCTGCATGCACCTGGATAGGTTTTCTGAACCAACAGATGAACATGGTCCACTACTTTTACCTTAAGTTAGTATCACAACCTTAATCACTATGTCAGCAAACTCTATTATGTTTAAGGATAGCTATTTTAAAATTTATACTATATGTTATCCATAAAATTTATATATTAACAGAGAGTACATTATGGATTATGCAAATTAATCAGTCCTCCAACGGTTTAATCATTGACCCTGTAATTCCATATCTTAAACATATCAATATTTGATCAATTTTTAAAATTATGCATTCATCTTTTTTTATTAAAAATGAATAATTAATTTTTTTTCGAAAAATCAAACCTTTCATCTTACTTACAAATAATTATATCATACATCATTATCTTATATTACTAAAATTAAAACTTCATATTTCTCCAAGAGAATCCGCTGATTATTCCGGAACAATTAGGAAAAGATTATTCAATCATATGATAATTCAGTTGAGATGATGTAAGACACAATGATAAGGATCGAAAGAGCACAATCACCCATTTTTAAAGTTATTATTCTTAAGACCAATAATTTCATGTTAATATGTTTTGAATGATCTATATGTCTATGAGTCTTCGTATTCCAAGCACAGTAATATAAATAATAAAAGTCCACTCTACCGATACGCCAATAGTTTCTCGTCAAATTTGCATTATACATAATCAAAATTTTATACAAAATACAAAAGATAATAAATAATTAAAAAAATATAATAAAAAATAGAAGATAATAAGATAATTAATTTCACAGAACATTCTTTTGTTATGTTTTTTATTTTTACACAAAGAACCTTGATGCATTTATTATATATATATATATATTTAATTTCTATTCGGCTTTTATTTTCTCAACTATTTTAACAATTTATAATGAATTTGATTTCAAGTCCGTTACATGTTATAAAACATCCACACTGTACTGATAAGATCCAATACGATTAATTTATACAGTTCAGTTTTTTCACAAGTGTTATCAAGAATTCAATTCTCTATCTTTAAGTGTAAATAAAATTTTGTTGGAAAAGATAAAATTCTCCTCAATAATCTCTATGTATTATGGGAAGAAAGAAATTAGTATATAGTTGGGAAACATTTGATGGAACGCAATAATGCTTGTTTCAAAGTTTCAGGATAGTTACTTTCACATCTTATATTGTAACACTCACAACAGAAATTTGGAGTTTCCCAAATGACAAATTAAACACACTACAGTCTCTAGTAATTAATTGAAGAATATATTTCTTGCACATCAAAAAAATTACATACAATAGTCTTTAATTCAAAATGCATTCATGAGTGATTTTTAATTTATATCTTTGGTAAAAATAAGCTCTTTGAGAAATATTGTAAGAAAACTTAAGATAATTTCATTTGAATGCAAAAAAGGCATGCATTTGTGGGACAGTCCTAAAGCTGACGGGAATTCCAAACGTAGCATGGACAGTGGGCACTGTTGCGTGGAGAACAAGAATGTGTTGTGACATGTAAATAAAGACAAAACATACAACTGTTAAACAAAAAACATAATAATTCTGATATTTAGACACTTAAGTAATATAAATACCATGTATGATGTATGTTTTCCTTTTTTTTCACTAATCTCCTTATTACATTACATTATCAATTATATTAATAATGTTTATTTTTAATTTCTCCTAACTTTTTCCATGCATAAACACCTCTTAAATACTTCCAATTCAAAAAATATTATATAAATAAAACCATACTTTTAAATCAAACTTACCTTAAAAATAAATACAACTATGTTGGTTTAATATCAAAGAAATATTATAATCAATAGTATTAAGTAATAATACACTCTAAAATCTAATGCAATAACAGTACACATTAAAATAAAATAAAAAAATATTTATTTTACATGTTTGACTCATTTGAATTATTTTATTTTAAGAAAACAATTTTTTATATATTTTTTAGAAATTGAAAGACAGTAGTTATCTCAACATTAATGTTATGTTGGACCGTCTAGACTCTAGTCAAAGATTAAAAACTAATATAAAAATAATATTTGTTTTAAGAAATAAAGATATATTTATTTAAAATAAAAATCTTTATCTTATTTCCAAATATTATAACGTTGTTTATTTGTGAAAAATGAAAGCATCTTTTTGTTTCTCTCTGAGTGTGTAGCGGGAAACATATTTTTCTGACGCAGTCACCATAGCTTTACACTGACATAGCTTCTACGCTGCTCACAGTAAAGATCAGATTTTTTCGCGCTTCAGAGTTCAAACCATGTCTCATGCCAACTGGGAAGCCGATAAAATGTATCCAAGCCACTCATTTTTTGAATTTCCCATTTTTTTCTGTTTTCTTTTGACCCATTTTTTTGTTCCTGTTTGTTTTCTCTCTTTTGGGTTTGGTGCAGTTTTTTTTTTTTTTTTTTTTTTTTTTTTTGTGTGTTAGTTGTTGCTGTGTCTGCTTCTTCCGTCTTGTTTTTGTTTTAGGGTTAGGTTTTCATGTGATCATGTTTGAGTTTTTGGGTTCTTTTGCACCCTTCTTCCGTTACTGTTCATAGCTGCTTGTGTTGCAAGGTTTTTGCATTATCTTTGTTTTTTTATTCTTTGGTGTTTCTTCTTTGATTTGCTTGTTCAACTCACTCCAAAGTCCAAGTTTTGATTTTTCTTTTGGCTGTTTTCAGTTTGGAGTAGTTCATTTGTAAAATTATGCACCTTTAGCCTGTTTTATTTAGTTTTTTAGTTCTCAGTATGCAATGGTTGGTGATAATTGATGTTGTAGTTATCAACTACTCTATGCATGATGTGGTGCACCTTTACTACTTTATGTTTAACCAGCAATCACAGAATTTGTTGTGCATGTCTTTTTTATGTAACTTTCAAAATGGAAAATGCTTCTTGTGGAATGGATGTTTTGTGTTTGTTGGACCTGACAGTGTTTAGCTTGGACTTGTACCTGCACCATCCATCTCTTGATGGTTGCTGAGTGTAATCACTTTGGTTATCTTATAATAGTTATCTCTGCATTTCTAATTAGTATGTTTATCTTTTTTTGGGATGGGGAACAGGTTAGATGCGTATATTTATGATTATCTCATGAAGAAACAATTACATGCTTCTGCAAGAATATTTCAGGCTGAAGGAAATGTTTCGGTTGATCTGGATCCTGTTGGTAAGAAATAACGAGTATTCTTAGGGAAAAAGAAATTCGGTACATGCAAATGTTGATGCTCTTTTAATTTATTGAAATTTTCATTTTTTGGGCTTTGGCCACTTGCTTTAGTTATTGATGCACCAGGTGGTTTTCTTCTTGAATGGTGGTCTGTCTTCTGGGACATATATATTGCCAGGGTAAATCAGAAGCACACAGAAACAGCATCTTACAGTAAGGTGTGTGTCGCCAATGTACAATCATTAATTTTTCCCCCAATGTTGTTTAATAGCTGTTACAGCACCACCATAACACTATAACATGACGACTTTTGGCTCCTCCGCTATAAATTTGTGAAGGTAGGCGTGCCATAGGGTTCCTAATGCCTTAATGGCGTGCTTATATGATGGAATTTTGGCCTTCCACTACTGATAACCTTGTTTTATCCTTGTTATCATTCTTGGTGTATACTCTTTTTTATCTTCGTGCTTCTAGCATTAGAAAATGGAAACCAAGGTTAGTTATGCGTTTCTTATTAATGCTCTTTCTTTTTGTACATATGTCAATATATTATTTCTAAAATCTGATCAAACATGTGTATATGTATTAGTGTAACAGTTCATAATTTGGTATTCAATTTTTACCTGCCACTATTTTTGTTGTAATATGTATTTTCCCGTTTTAAGATGACAAAATTGTAAACAGGGACACCTGCCTTCTTAAGTCACTGGATAACTGTCAATTAAACTAGATGCTTGTTTCAGTATCTCCAGTTAGCCCTTATTTGTATGGGTTTGATATATAGTTTAAACCACAAAACATAAATATTAGCTAAGTATAAATTTGAAATGGACAGAGTCAAGAAATTAAGGCTAGAATGGGGCAGAAGCAACAAGAGCAAGAGCTTCAGAATACAAACCAGAATCAACAAATACAAATGCAACACTTATTGCAAAGACATGCTCAGCATCAGCAACGGCTGGGTGGAACTCAACTGATTAGTGGCAGCCCTAGCTGTTCTATTAGCAATGATCCTCTGATGAGGCAGTGCCGGGCAACTTCTAATGCTATGGCAACAAAAACATATGAGGACAGGTTGAAGCTTCCACTTCTGAGAGATGCTTTAGATGATTCAATAATTAAGGTATCCAGTCTGTCTGGATTATAACAAGGCCATGCTATTTTTTTATGAATAGAATCACATTGTCTGTACTGTTTATTATGCAGCAAAATGTAGCTGATGATGTTGGTCAGCTTCTAAGCCCAAACCATGCCTTATTGTTGAAAGCAGCAGCAACTGGTGAACAGGCTACAGGGTGTGTACCAATTGTTTGTCTTTTATGTGATAATTTATTACTCATGTCATCTTATTCTTGATTGCAGACAAACATTGCTCAGTGTACCTAGCATTTTACAGGGGAATATTCAACATGCTCAAAATCCGAATCAAAAACTTCCAGGATCTACACAAGTAATTATTGACATAATTATTGCCTTGATTTGTGTACGACCCTATTTCAAATTTATAATACTTTGTATTTACTGGTCTTGGGTCCTGAAACAGGACATGAAGAGTGATATGAATGCAATGATGAGGTCTCAAGCTGTTGTTCCAGAAGGACCCTTTATTGGTTGTCATGGTACTGATTTTTGTTGTCTCAAATTAATTTGATTGTTTCTGAATTTTCTTGTTAGTGTTTCAATATACAGACTTGGCAAGTTCAATAAGGAATATTTGAAGATATTCAGTCTTTGTCAATTTTCAGCCAGTTCTCGCTCCCTTTCTTGTGAAGTGCAGATTATTTGATTTATTCTTGTTGACTGAAAATCATTGTACTTAGCATCTGTGCTCATGAAAGTTACTTGGAATTGTTCTTTCATGAAGATAAGTGTGCTTGTTTGGACACTGAAGACTAACAGTAAATGGACTTTAAGAATATCCACATTATGTTGTTTCTAAGTTTAAGACATGAATATAAATATATAATTGCATGTAATGCGGGATTTTTATATTCATTACTATGAACTATGAAGTATGGACATTCCTTCCTTTATTTTTTAAAGTAACATCTACATCAGAATATTTTCCTCTGGGTTTTCCATGCCTTTTAAGCTATTGGAGTGAATATCTTTACATGAATATGTCAATTTTGATCTCTTGAAATATTTAACATTCCCTGATATGGTTCGTAGTTGCTTTATATGCCATCTCAATAATATCTCTTGGATTTGTATGTTATTGTAGTTGTAATGGTTTGATTTCAGAATTTGCACTTGATTTTTAGTTGACAATTGTTCTCATTTTAGGTTCAAATCAAGGTGGTAGCAATTTGACTCTGAAAGGATGGCCTCTTGCAGTAAGAGTCACTTTGGCTTAATTCTCCCTAACAAAATTGTGATGCTGTTTATATCTTGGTTCCCTGAGTCCCTCTTTCTTGGAGTATTCATTTGTCAAATTCAAATTTCAAACTATAAATCTTAATATATTAAGGAATAGCGTGTGGTGCAGATGTGTGTAGTGTTGAAAAGTTTATTGAATTGCATAATTGCTGTTGCATGCTTGATGGATAGCATTGTCTTTTTCAAGATAAAAATGACTACTATCTTTGTCTAGGCTTGGATTTTAAAGTTAAAGATTAGACACTTCCATTCAAAAATAATATGTGCTACTGAAGCACACTCTTTCATTAATCCTATAAAAAACGGGGCATTACCTGTCTGATAGATCATCTGTCTGGTTCAGTGTTAGGGGAAGCCTCTCTACTTGGGCTCTGTTAAAGTTTTAACTTATAGTGAGATGTCATTGTAAAATTGAAATTCCCAAACTCAGCTGTGATATGGATGTTTTAGTTTTCTAAGTATTGTGCTTTAAATTTCATCTTTGAGGAAATACAAAATAACACAAATATAAGACTTTTTTTTTCATTTTTCTTTCATATAGGTAATTAAGGTACATCATTGTTCTTTTTACTGTCCAAGCATATTTATGATTTGATCAAAATTATTTTAGGGACTGGATCAGCTTCGCTCAGGATTTCTCCAGCCTAATAATTTGATGCCGTCTCCACAATCCTTCAATCAACTTTCTCTAAGGCAGCAACTTATGCTTCAGGCACAACAGAATTTGATTTCTCCATCTGCCAGTGATTTTGAGAGCAGAAAAGTCAGGATGGTTTATAATAATCAGAACACCGGTCATGTGAAAGATGGTTCATCAAATTCTGTAGGGGATTTAATTCCGAATGTTGGATCACCTGCACAAGTTGGTTCCTCTATGTCGCCTCATCCAGACTCAGATATCTTCCTTAAGGTATCACCTAGACACCTACACCTTTGCCTGATTTGGATTATCTTTTCCACCACTTTGAATGTATTCGATCAGAAATAGTTGCCTCTGGGCTGCCCGAAAGTAATCATTGTATATTAAATTGTCTTTTACAGCAACAAACTCAAAAGAGCAGTCAGCAGCTTCAACAATATTTACAGCACCCTCTTTCAAGCCAGCAGCCTGAGAGTCTCCAGCAGCAAGAAAAAAATGGTCCTGGAAACATGACAGTAGAGGGCAATGTGTCCAATACCTTACAGGGAAACAGCCAGGTTTTCATCTGTTGCCTTTGAACAGTATTTACTGGCTGCGATGCAATTCTAGGTCGTTTAATCAGTTTGTGTGTGTGTTAATTTAAGGTTTCCAATAGTAAAACAGGGAGAAAGAGAAAGCCAGCATCATCTTCTGGTCCTGCCAATAGCTCTGGAACTGCAAATACCACAGGGCCACCTATCAGTTCACCTTCATCACCATCTACACAAACACCTGGAGACATGATGACAGTGTCAGCTCTGCAACAGAATGTTCCTTCCTCTAAGTCATCATTTATGTTTGGTACTGATGATTTGGGCTCGCTTACATCGGCACAAAATCAATTGGTCAGAGACTCTTCCATAAGTATTTTCTTAGGATTACTGCTTATATTCATTGCCCGATATGAGAAAATATCTTCTCAAAACATGTTTGTAGCATCCTAATATTGCACCATGCTTTCTTGAGAACTCTTGTTTCTCTGTCTGTCACATGAAAATTCTTTTTATTTATACTACAATAAAGGACTGAAAAATATTTTTCATTTATAAATTCTTGCTGGTCCCCAAGAATAAAACTTAAAGAAGTTAAGAGTAAATAAACCAGTACTATTGGGTACTGGTCATCTTTGTGATTGGTGCTACATTACTATAGTGGACATGGAAGGTTTCCAAGCATGGAAATATCTTGGCATGCTAAAAGACTACATGACAGCAAGGCAGTTGAATTATTATTTTTCAGGCTGATATGGATCATCTTGTGGGTGATGGATGTTTGGGTGACAATGTTGAGTCATTCTTACCTTCTGACGATACAGATGTTAGAGAAAAAGTTGGCAAAGGTATGATAAGTCTGATAGATGAATTATCTGCCCTCCCTTTCCTCCTTTCTAATATATCCCAATCCAATTGGCACTCTGTAGTTTGGATCTTTTATGACTAAATAGAAAAGCCTAAGATTTCAAATTTCAATTGTATACTGTATGTTAGAATTCTCATTCGAAGAGATCAAGCATATAGTGGCAAGTTCGCATAAAGTTGAGTGTTGTCACTTCTCGTCAGATGGAAAACTTCTTGCTACAGGTGGCCATGATAACAAGGTATGTGCTAGATCGATCCAACTTAAACTATGAAATGATCTCCATTTTCTGTAGAAATGTTGCACTTAGTGTTTGTTGAAGGAAGCTTTTGTTTATTGATTTGGATTTCAATTTGTTATCTTTTACATGATTATAAAACTTGGTCTGGATTGATTGGTATGATGAGTGAACCGGCTAGATAATAACATTGATGAAGTCTTTTTTCCGCTTTGCATGGTTCAGGTTTCTTTGTGGTGTGCAGAATCGTTCAACCTGAAATCTACACTTGAAGAGCACAGTGAATGGATAACTGATGTTCGATTTTGTCCAAGCATGTCGCGTGTTGCTACATCCTCAGCAGACAAAACTGTTAGGGTTTGGGATGTGGATAATGTAAGTCATTTTCATTGGTCAAATTCAATTATTATTTTTTTTTTAAATTCAATTAATTTGGTTTAGTTAAGATTTTGAAATTTTGCTATGATGTACAATTTATGCTATGAACTGAGTCCTTTACCCTCTGTTTGAATGGAGAGAAAATGAGGGGAGAGAGGAAAAAAAAAATTGAATTAAAGAAAAAAGGGAGCAGAGAAAATTTGGATATTTTAGTTCTTAAAGGCAACTTTTCTTTCCTTTCTCTTCAACTAAATAAAAGAAAATACACTGTTTTTTGTGTTTGTATCTTCTTTTCCCCTCATTCTGATGTATTAATCACATTTATTTTCTACTTTTTTTTTCATTATCCTAATATTTCTTCTATGGTCCTTTCGTTTGTTGGCCATTAAAATTCAGCAACTTTATGAATTGCTATATCCTATAATTATTTATGATTTGATATGAAAACCGCTTAGATCAATATGAGAACTATGGTATTATCGTAAATGAATGAAAGTGGAGGAAATAGGTCAGAGAGTGAGGGCATTTGGTGTTTTCTATTGCTGGAACTTGTTAATAAATTATCCTGGAGTTGGTTCCTTACCTTGTCCTATTTCTGTGCATGCTGTTTGACAGCAAGTAAATTTTCTTCTTGTGCTCCTATGTGTTTAGAAACTTTAAACATTATTACTTCTTGATCTAATGATCTTAGCAGTTAGCATTAATTAATGCAACTATGTGGCGGAAGTTGACTTTGCGAGTATTAGTATTCAAAGCTGACTAGCTTCACAAATTTAAGTCTTATGATTTATCATTTCTTTAGTCTAAGGCATCTGAGAATTTTCTTATATCAGTTAGGTGCTCTTTATTTAGCTGATACTTTCTTTGAATATTGATGGAATTTTGATTATTTTTTGCAGCCAAGTTATTCTCTTCGAACATTCACAGGACATTCAACAACTGTGATGTCACTAGATTTTCACCCTAGCAAAGATGACCTTATTTGCTCTTGTGACAATAGTGAGATAAGATACTGGAGTATTAAAAATGGTAGTTGTACTGGGGTTTTCAAGGTATGAAATGCCAAACATAAACTGTGTAGCACATCCGAATTCCCAATGTATTGGTATAGTTTGATTGCAAATCATTTAATTTTCCAATATTTTATCAGGGTGGTGCAACTCAGATGAGATTTCAACCTTGTTTGGGAAGGCTTCTTGCAGCTGCTGTAGATAATCTTGTATCCATTTTTGATGTAGAAACCCTGGGTTGCACACATAAATTACAGGTCAGATGTGAATTTTCTATTTATAGTACAACCTTTATTTACTTTTATTTATAACATTACATATTAATTTCTAGTCCACCTTACTCCCATTTATTTTTTAGAAAAAGTTAGCAAATTATAATTATGATTTTTTAAAATTACACTCAAGGTGTAACTTTCTAACTTATTCCTTCTAAAAAATAAGTGGGTGTAACGGAGTAAGTTAACAAGTTACACTCAAGGTCTAGGTTCTGTTTCATTTTACAGTTACCAACCTTTCTCTGTCTCTTTTTTTCTTCCCATCCTTGTAATGGGGCTCTTGAGTATCCATTGGTTATCAACTTGTTCTGGTGCTTTCATTAGGGCCATAATAATCTTGTTCATTCTGTGTGCTGGGATTTGTCTGGGAAATATCTGGCTTCTCTTAGTGATGATTTGGTTAGAGTCTGGGCTGTTGGGTCTGGTGGCAAAGAGGAATGTGTTCATGAGTTGAACAACACATCTGGAAACAAATTCAACACCTGTGTTTTCCATCCCTTCTATCCATTGCTGGTCATTGGATGCCAAGAGGTAAGTTATCTTTTTTAGTAACTATTATATCAGAATGAAACATGTTATTCTGTCTGCACAAATAAAAAGTATCTGTTTTTTTATGTGGATTCATGTTGATTTCAGAAACTTGAGCTGTGGGACTATGGTGAGAACAAGACAATGACTCTGCATGCACATGACAAGGTTGTATCTTCCTTGGCGGTATCAAGTGTTACTGGGTTGCTGGCTTCAACTAGTCATGATAAACATTTCAAGATCTGGAAGTGATTATCACTTTGCACCATGCTATTGAAAATGTAGATAGATATCCCTACAGGCTTCACCAAACATACTAGGTGTTTTTTTGTTCCTTCTTCTTTAGATAGGTTCTCTTTAACAGTGAAAGGGATGTTTTGGATTTTGGTCCGGTCCTTGATTGCTGATACAAGTCATACAACCCCTCCGAAAAGTTTCCTACACCATGGTTTAGAAATAGAAAAGGGTATACAGTGAAAATGGCAAACCTCAAATGCATATACTGATACATGTTTTGAAATTTTATTTGGGAAATATCCTGCTTATTTAGCTTCGTACTCAATCCTATTTCTATCTTTCTTGGTCCGAATGATTGTGCTCGGGAGGATCATTGCTATTTAGTTTAAAAAAGAAATTCATCAAGTTGTTTATGGAAAGAAAGAATGCATGTATATTGAGTAACATGTTCAGCCAATTATCATGTTTCTGCCTGAGACATTTAAACTTGCATTTCAGAATGCCAAGTTTATTTTATGCATGTTGGAAACCCCATCTTATACTTGCGTCAGTGTGTAAAAGCCCGTACAATAGCAAAAACACCATCAGTCACTTTGATGCATATTCCACGAAACAAGCATGTTATTTTTTTTTTAACACAGGTTATGTTTACTCTTAAAAGTAAATTCAAGTAAACATGAAAATATGTAACTTTGATTTTGGTTTAAGACTTTTATATTAAGCTTTATCTTCAACTTGTTTTTTATTTTTAAAAAATACAACAATTATTTCACCTTAACTTTTATATAAAATTAATTTTGTAAAATTCAAGTAATCGAAGTTTAAAGGGATAAACCCTTTGTCTATTTGGTTATTTACTTTGCCAATTTTGCAATATAATAACAGAACATTTATACTGAGATTCTTATATAATTCTTGGAGCGATTAATGACATTAGTGGTATAACAAAAAATAAGGATATTATTTTCAAAACTAAAATAACTTTCTAAATTATATAACCCATAACAATCGTAAACAACTAGTTGATGCGTTATACTGTTTCAACAATTGATAGTTGTAGATTTTAACTTAAAACAACTATTAAGCTAATTACATCAATTTTCTTGAGAAACATTATGGAAAAATGTACATTTTATTGAGAACAATAAACAATTTTGAAGGGTTTCCCTCCTTGAAAAAATACAAATATCATGTTGTCATTGACAAAAGAAAGATAACACTCACTTTACAGATTTCACTCCATTCTTAATTTTAATCAAGTCAAGTGTATTGTTGTAATGAACTGATTTGGCATATTGGTATTCCTTCCAAGTGATTGGGGAATAGAGTGTTGAGTGATCATGACCGGTTACCGGTGATATCTTCACATCATTTGGTGGGCCATAGATGTATGCAACTGAGATCCGGTGACGTGTCTTATTCACAACCGCTCGATGCAGCACATTTTTTAATCTACCATTGGAGAGTATATGTAACAAGTCACCAACATTGACCACTAGTGCACCAGGAATAGCCTGCACTGGAATCCACCCAATTCCGTCTCTAAAAACTTGTAAACCAGTGCAATTGCTTTGGTAAACAACTGTGAGTAGTGAAGTGTCAGTGTGTTGGCCTAGGCCCATTGTTTGGTTTGGTTCTGGACAAATTGGGTATGAGTTCAGTACAAGGAGACTTTGGGCTTTGTTGAAACCTGTTTTGGTATTGAACCACTCCATGTCTTCTGGGATTAAGCCTAGTGATTCAAGAATTAGCTCCATGACCCTTTCAGTTGATCTTTTCATCTCTTTTTGACACTCCTCCATTGAATTACTACATCAAAGCATGCATCATTCTCTCACAAAATAAAGCCATTCAATAATGGTTAATATCCACTAAATACAACAACCTAGAACTTCTGTTGTGAATTATATTATTTTTCCATTTGTATAATTAATATACATTTCTAAGATTAAAATTATTTAAAACAATTTATTGATTCAAACTGAGAAGTTACACTTTCATGGTAATCCTTTTACATCAGGTTGGGTGATGTAATACATTACTTATTGTCTTGTGCTAATCATATATTAATTTAATCATTTTAGTTTATTTCATTTCATATCTTTTATCTGTTAATTTAACCAATTTTATTTGTTAACCATAAGATAATAACTAATGTGATTAACAAGGTTTTTCATTCTGAAACTTTATTAAAACTTTTTTCCATTTAAAATCTAAATAAAAATAATTACCTAATTTGGATACTTAAATAACTATTGAAACTTGTTGGGAAATATCGGCACAATTTCCCTCCTCTGTGAACTCAAATATGGGCACTATGCGGAAGCGAAAAATATAATAACAACGCCAGAAAATTTTAGCGTAGAAAACCTTCTCAATAAGGTAAAAACCACGGGACCCGTAGGCCTCTTAAATCTCCACTATAACAATAATGGGAATACAAATACAATAACAATTGTATCTTCAATTTGTGGATAACACTCACAAATTGACTTACTAATTTTTCTCTCTTAGAAAACACACTCTATAAGGATCTCCCTATTTTTTCTCTCACTCTCTTGGTGAGGATCTCTCTATTTTTCTCTCACTCTCTTGGTGAGGATCTCTCTAAGGTTTCTTCCTTAGAGGATTTTGTTGCTGGTTGTGTTGTGGAATGCTATGTGATTCTTCGTGCAAAGCCTTCTATTTATAAGTGAAGGCAACCAACTGTTCCACCAAATCTTTCTGCCAATTTTGACAATTTTGTTGCCAATATTGACTATTGGCTGCCAATTGCCAATTTTGAATACTGTGATGCACTGTGCTGCCAATTGCCAATTTTGAATATTGTTCATCAATTTGCTGGTACTGTTCATCATTTGAAAAATTGGCACTCCACCGAAAACAATTTGTAATTACTGTGCATTTGGCTGGAATTGGTCCCACATTTCTCCCCCTCCAGCCAAAAGGGAAATATATTTGGATTAGTTTGGGGTTAATGCTAAGTCTGCAATTTCTTTGCAAACTTCTATCTTCTCTTTTGGTAGAAGTTTTGTCATCATATCTACCCCATTATCTTTGGTGTGTATTTTCTCAATCTTCAGTAGTTTATCTTCTAACACATCACGAATCCAGTGATACCTCACGTCGATGTGTTTCGACCTTGAATGAAATGTCGACTTCTTACTGAGATGTATTGCGTTTTGACTGTCGCAATAGAGAATATAGCTTTCTTGACTATGGCCTAACTCTTGTATGAATTTCTTCATCCACAGGATCTCCTTGCAACCTTCAGTGATTGCGATGAATTCAGCTTCTGTGGTGCTTAAAGCAATACACTTTTGTAGTCGTGATTGCCATGAAATAGATCCCCCTGCAAAAGTATTCAGATATCCTGATGTAGACTTCCTTGAATCCACATCTCTTGCCATATCTGCATCTGAATACCCACTGAGCATTAGACTTCCATTGCCAAAACACAAGCAACTTTTGGCAGTTCCTTTCAGATACCTTAGTATTTATTTTTCTTTATCATTCATCTCAATAGCTTCCATAAAGCTTTGAGGTTCTCCTTCATCAGTAAGAGTGACATAATCATCTGAGAAATATTTTCTTGATGGTTGTCTGACTCTTGTTGATATTCTCACTTGAGGTTATTCTTATTGTCAATGATGGCCTTTAGAGCTTCCATCGCCACGACAATTCTGAGCTTTACATTGTCGTCGATATATTCTAGTCTTGTACCGCCGTTTCTGATAGCTCTCATCCACGGAACACGCAGCCTAGCCAAACTTTGCTAGGGAGACTTTCGACACAAGAGATCTCAAAATGAGGTCCACTTGACCTTCACTTAGATCCACTCCGATCATTGCATCACTCCGAGCCGGTCATCGGTTCTGCTACCACTTGCTGAGTAACCCGAGGTTTGGGTTGTTCTCTTCAGTCTTGAGTTTGAACACCCACTTGTTGTATATCTTTCCCTGCATAATATACAGAGAGCTTTTCTTTCTGCCGCGAGCAATAATCATGCTTCCTCGGCTGAGTTTCCATCTACCGGCACCAAACTGGTTTATCATTCCGGCTTCATCTAGTTTTCCTGCTGAGATGAGGTTCAGGCGCATCTCTGAAACATGTCTTACCTCCTTCAGCACAAGCTTGTTTCCATTTTCAGTGATCAAGCTTACTTTACCTATGCCAACTATTTTACTAGTGACATGGTTACCCATCTTCACCATACCAAAGTCTCCTTTTCGGTATGATGAGAAAAATTCTTCGTGAGGTGTAACATGGAAAGATGCCCCTGAGTCAATTATCCATATGCAATCATCAGATGCAACATTTAGATAATTTTCTTCTTCGACAAGAAATATGTTCTCATCATTTGAGGCCACTGCAGTAGTAGATCCTTCTTCCTTCTTCTTTGGATTTATTTGATCAGGATGGACTGTTCCAGCCTGCTGGTCTCTCTTCAAGAATCTGCACTCAGACCTTATGTGGCCTGGTTTTCCACAATAATAACAACTTAGTCTGGTGCGAGATTTAGATCTACCTTGTGTCTTTCCACGACCTCCTTTTCCACGATTATTACTCATTCCTCTGTTGTCAACCACGTTGGCTTCAAACTGATTGTTCAAGCCCCTTTCTCTCCGTCTTGATTCTTCATTAAGCAAACTGTCTGCGACAGAATCCATGCTTAGCTTTCCATCTGGAGCAGAGTTGCTAAGAGTGACAACTAGGGTGTCCCAATTCTCAGGCAAAGAGCTAAGGAGTAGAAGAGTTTGCAGTTCATCATCTAGCTTCAGATCTGTCTTTGCTAGTTGGTTCACAATACCTTTGAAGGTATTCAAATGTTCGATCATATTTTGATCGTTCGAGTACTCCAACTTCACCATGCCGTCGACAAGGTGAGCTTTGTTTTCTGGCGTCTTCTTTTGAATCAAGGATTCAAGTTTTGTCCACAACTCATACGCGTTGGTATAAGTTGATACATGCTCAAACAAACTTCTGTCAATATGTTTTCGAATCACAGCTATTGCTTTCCGATTTTGGAGATCCCATTCTTTGTCCTTCATCTCCTCCGGTTTATTCTGGTGAGTGATTGGCTCATGTAAATCTTTACAGTATAAATGGTCTTCCATCATCGGCTTCCAATATGAGTAGTTATCTGCAGTTAGCTTGAACATATCTCCAACATGAATGACAACTTCTTCCATCTTGAGTTACACAGGAAATACCGTACGTATGAATAGTGTTATACCGTACGTATGATTAGTGCTATACCATATGTCGTATGAACAGTACCGTATGCCGTATACCATATGCCGTATACCGTATGTCGTATATCGTATCTTAGTATAATAACGTAGTATGCAAACAGTGCTCCATATATGTTCCCAGGAAAGAGAGGTGGGTCACAAATGGACACGCTTAAATACCAAGTCTTTCCATAGCCAGAACTTTCTTGGATAACACTTTCACACTACCACACGTTATTTTCAACAATAAGAATTATTCTTTTTTCTCGATGTGGAAGATCGAGGCAATCTTTGCAACCACAGAGCATACTAAGAATTTTTCTCTAGCACCTAGTGTCTCAGAACTCTAACGAGCTCTGATACCACTGTTGGGAAATATCGGCACAATTTCCCTCCTCTGTGAACTCAAATATGGGCACTATGCAGAAGCGAAAAATATAATAACAACGCCAGAAAATTTTAGCGTGGAAAACCTTCTCAATAAGGTAAAAACCACGGGACCCGTAGGCCTCTTAAATCTCCACTATAACAATAATGGGAATACAAATACAATAACAATTGTATCTTCAATTTGTGGATAACACTCACAAATTGACTTACTAATTTTTCTCTCTTAGAAAACACACTCCCTAAGGATCTCCCTATTTTTTCTCTCACTCTCTTGGTGAGGATCTCTCTATTTTTCTCTCACTCTCTTGGTGAGGATCTCTCTATTTTTCTCTCACTCTCTTGGTGAGAATCTCTCTAAGGTTTCTTCCTTAGAGGATTTTGTTGCTGGCTGTGTTGTGGAATGCTATGTGATTCTTCGTGCAAAGCCTTCTATTTATAAGTGAAGGCAACCAACTGTTCCACCAAATCTTTCTGCCAATTTTGACAATTTTGTTGCCAATATTGACTATTGGCTGCCAATTGCCAATTTTGAATACTGTGATGCACTGTGCTGCCAATTGCCAATTTTGAATACTGTTCATCAATTTGCTGGCACTGTTCATCATTTGAAAAATTGGCACTCCACCGAAAACAATTTGTAATTACTGTGCATTTGGCTGGAATTGGTCCCACCAAACTTTATCCTAAAATTATTTGATAAGTAATTAGACTAACTAGTTATAAAATATGAAAGAAGAGAAAAAAAAATTAATAAACTAAATATGTATATTGTGACTAAATTGATTGAGTAGCTTAGCATTTGATTTCTTAGTTGATAATGATACTAAAAATTGATAAAAAGGATAAGAGAAAGTAAAAACATAAGATAAGTGTTGTATAAAATGGAAACGTGATATGTGTGACATCTGATGTGAATAACTAAAATAAAAAAAATACCAGAAATTAGTTTGTTGGTGGGGTTGATGTGGCCAAAGTTGAGTGGCATGCTCTGCCGGAGACCCCATCATTGTGAAACCTTCATACCAGAATTGCTTAGAAAAGTTTCTTGAAATGTGAGGTATCCCGTAGCCGGTGGGTCCATCGGGTAACCGTAGAGCACAAAGTTTCTGCTGAGTTGGTAAGGAAAATAATCGAAATGCTTCAACTTCAACTTCCTTCAAGAGGTTCAAGGGGACCCCATGATTGATGACTTGAAACACACCCCATTTCTGACATGCTTCTCCAATGAGAGATTTCGCATTTGGGTCTGAGAGGTCTATGAGGGGCACCGATCCGAATGTGTGTTGTTCAATGTCCACCCATTTGTGTGAATCAGGTACAGTGAGCACACTGTTGAAGTCCAATGGAACTAACTGGTTGTGGCCGTCTGTATACGAGTTTGTGGTTGAACCCATTTCTTAATTTAACTTCAATGACACTTGCCACTAGACAGTACTTCACACTCTCTTGCAGTTTGCTTGGCCAGCTCTAATGTCTCATCCATCTCATGAATTTTGTTTTCTTTGAGAAGTGCATGATATTTATCTATCTGTTGTTGTAATGCAGAAAAAAACATCCACGTAATACAATGCAGCATGCCATTAACCTAAAGAAAAATTGGACACTGTCAGCCATTGGATTCATATCTGACAGGAAAAGGACGGATCTATTGTGCATGCATTGGTTAGATTGACGGTTTATTGTGACATGACTTTGGTGTTCGGTTTTGTTTTGTTTTTTCTTGTTCATAATCTTGACTGCGGTGCATAAATACATGCATTGGTTAGATTTGATGGTCCATGGTCAGTGTTATTTTGAATGCTGTTATTTTATCTTTATCTTAAGAAAGTTATAAATTTATTTATTTAATTAGTAAAATATTGAGATTGATATTATTTATTTATATATCTCATATGAGACATAGATGACAAAATCAAAACTTAAAGAAAATTAAAGAAGATAACATCAAATATCAATAATATATTTATTAATGTTAACTAATGCGTATCACTATGAAGAGAAGAAGGACTGATAGAATAGGAAATATATCCGTGAGAAACTTCGTGAATTGTTGTTCAACAGCCTGTTTCCCAAATTTTAGAGCTTAATCTCACCCATGATAATGTGACTAATTGTTGTTGATTTCAACAATTTTCAAACATGATAAAAAAAATACTAAATTTTCCATTAAATAGATGATTCCTGTGAGGTGTTAATAAAGCAATCAACATCATCTATAATGACAAACAGAAAATTTTGTTCATAGAATAATTTTTATACAATTTCATTTTATAAATAGAAGATAAGAAAAGAAAAGTCTAGTATTTTTATATAACAGTCAAACAACCAATCATCAATCATCAAGATTACAAAAATAATGAATTGAAGAGAAAAATATATTTTACTCCATAGAAAATTTGAAATACGTATATTTTAATCTCTCTAAACAATTTCGAGATAAAAACAATACATTTCTTTTAATTACAGGAATTAAAATAAGATAAATTTTTTAGAGAAACTAAAAATATGCTTTTTGAATTTTAGAGAGATCAAAATTATATTTTACCATTAAATAATAAACTTTTTTATTTTTTTAAAGTAATAGAAACATAAATTCAAGTTATATTTAAATAATGCTAATAAAATTAAATGATTTGGGTGATACTTATACGATATGATACTTCTAGTAATTAACTTGAGAGATAATATGCTACAATAAATATAATTGTTAATAGGTAAAAATACATTTATTTATTTGAAAATGAATGTCTCATTATAAATTTTACAATAAAATAAAAAAAATAATTAACGATTAGTACATTTAAAAATAAATCTATATTTTTTTAACACGACAAAATATATACACTCATTTATCTTTAATATAAAACATCATAGCAGAGAAGTAGTAGGTCTTATGAGATCAGATATACAGATAAAGATGATAGAAAAATGAATTGCATAAATTATCATATAATTTCAATAGCTTCAGAAAAATGTTTACACCATCAAAATCTGTCATTAAACCATCCAGTAATCTGACATCATATCTAACAGAGACCCTATAAACCAATTATAATACGTCACTTTACAACAAATTTTTCCCTGAATTATGTAAAACAAAAATAATTTGGATAGTATATTCTTATTAGTTTCAAACTCTAAAAGCACACTAGTGCTATGCTATAATCATATTGCTATACAGATGTCACGCTTATTTTTATGAGGTATTGAAAACTAACATACAATTGGTTATAATATATCTTGCGGCTAGAAAGTCTATCCCATCATCTCCTTTGGAAATTAAAGGATTTAATTGCAAAGGCAAATATAACTGCAAAAAATATGCAGAAGCCAGCCACCATAACAGCAGTAACGCACAAGAAATCATGCCTGTACCCAAACACTTCTTTGAGTACCTGTCTTATAGTCATCAAATTTCCATTAGAGAGCTTCACCAAGTGAGTATCACCACCATACTGTGAAGTTAGGAGACCATACAGACTCCAGGCCACAGGGTTTGCCCAGTAATACCATCTCCACCAAATAGGGATTCTCTGAGAAATTAAAGAAGCAGATAAAGTTATTAGATGACAGATTTTAGTACACAAGTTGATGAATTTCTCACTCCACACATAATAACATGCCAATCAAAGTTTTAAGAGAATATCAAAGAATAAGTGTCCAGGTATGCAATGGATCTAACTAAAAGTTGCATCTCTTAAGTTACGCAACTACAATACAATTGTAAAAAAACAAGAGCACTATGTTTCAGCACGAGGACTAGCAACCTCTTTTTTTAAGATTATTTCTACTATTAGAACTCTTCTAACTAAAACTTTTTGGTATATGAGATAAGTTGAAAGATTTTACACCGTTATAATTATAATACCCTATGATAAAATTATAAGGACATAGTCAAGTTATTGTTTATAGGCAACAGATAGATTAATGAAGTGATGACCTCGAACTTGAGACATGAAGATGGCATTGCGCATTGCAAACCATTATGCCATGTGGTAGACCGGCAAAAATTTGGTGTTAAGACATCCGAGTACCAATTTTGTATAATTAATCTTTAATTCGAATTTAAAATTGGTGTTATTAGAACTTCAATAAAAATTCTCCTTAATGCATTTCATGATCCAGCATTTTTTGTAACATTGATTCTTGAGAGCAACCCAAATAAACCAAAACTCAAGAAAGAAGCAATGAAGTATCAGTTTCCATACCTTATGAGGAATCATAAAACCACTGAAAAGGTTCCACAACATATAAAATGGAGCAGCAATGATGGCAGCAACATTATGATTTGGTGTGACAGCCGTTGTCATCATTCCATAGAAGGTAAAATATAACATCGTAAAATACATGAAGAATAAGTACCAAATGAACCTATCAACAGTCCAGACAAAGGAACCCATAGCATAGAAAATTGTAGAGTATATCATAGCCTGTGCAAACACATAAGGGAACTCAATCACAACCTGCACATTGTAGGATAACGAGTGAGTCAACTTACGGAAATCTGCCGTTTCCATGCACTAATTCTAAATGAATGTTATATCTGAAAAAATACCTGAGCAAATGCAAACGCTAAAGCCGAATACATCCCTGCAGCTCTTTCTCTATAAGAAACAAATCTTTCCACGGAAACAACAGGCTGAACAGCTGTGCCATTTGTTATACCAATGAAGAGGATTGCCGAATACATGGATCCCATGGCATTGAATAAATCTTGCTGTGACTCCCTGCAACAATACTAACATGGTTGATACATAAAGTCTGATGATTTAAAAACAGAAAATACAAACAGATCCAGTGACTGTAAATAAACTAAAATTAGCATATTGTTGCCAGCCTACAGTCTAGCCATTCCTTGAACCTCCAGACATTTTCAATTACATTTAGTCAACTTCTACTATGGCCTCTCTTTTTGTAATTTAGATTTTTTTTTAATCTGTCATTTTAACTAAAACGTACTCAACAAGATGATAGATGACTGTCAGTCGCTCATGTGTAGCTGGGGTTTCTTAATATATGTCTTACACATTTAGGGGGCACATGTAGGTCTAACTTCTAGCAAATATTGCATAGATATATGTACCTAATGATGAAAAAATGGAAAGTGTATGACATCCCAAATTTGAAGCATTTGAAACAAAATGGTGCTTGAAATTGAAGATCCATAAAAGAAAAGAAAAATGAAGAGAGAAGGACCTTTGAGCACCAAATCTCCAGCATATCGTCCCAAGCATCAATGAGATGATGACAGTGTAAAAAAATCGAACAGCAGTGTACTGAGGATTACGCCAGTAAGAAAGGTTTTGCTTCCATAGGCAAGTTAGAAACTGCTCAAAAGATGATCGACAATACTTGGTAGGAAAATGCAATTCTTTTGAATTACCACTTGGCTTGCTCAACCTTTCAACCAACTCTTGGTTATATCTGAAGAAAAACATGGTATGTTCATATAAACCCAAAAAATCGTGTACAAAATTTACCAACAAAAAACATACATACTGAAACAAACTTGATCTTCGGTAGATTTCTGCAAAATCCACTCCCAGCCGGCCTTCTTCAGCTGAAGAAGTAACCTCCAGCATCCACGTAGCAGGGTTATATCCAGACCTGATCTTTGGAACTCCTTCGATTGCCTACATAGATAATAGATATTGTGAATAATTGAGGATTGCTTCATCAACATTCAACCATATACCACAATCATAGTGAAAGCTAAGCTTGCATCAACTGACCTCGAAATAACTGATGAGTTCACTAGATTTAGGGCCAAGTGGACCAGCATAAATAAGCTCTCCTCCCCTTTTCATACACAGAAGCTGTAAAAGAAGTTGGGATTTCGTCAGGTTATGAAAAGAAAGCAAGTGTTAAAAGAGAAATTCAAATTGATAGATAGTATATGACAATCTTAGAAACCACCAATCATTTTCAAAATTTAGACAGGATCAGGAAAACTGGGATATATATATTATATATACGGTCTTATGTTACATATACACACACAAAATGAAAGCAATTCCAGTATAACAACTATATAATAATGTCAACAAAAAAGTAATTTGCTCCATGAGAGAATATGTGGGCATATTGACAAGTATAAATCCAAATACCCATGTTTAAATGTAATGCTTAAAGAGTCCTTTAGCAAAGAGAATACCTCATCAAAGGATTCAAATATGTCTATGCTAGGCTGATGGATCGTGCACACAATTGTTCGCCCAGTATTTACTATATTCCTCACAGTTCTCATCACAATGGCTGCAGCTCGGGCATCCAATCCAGAAGTGGGCTCATCCATGAAGACTATAGAAGGGTTGGCAACCAGTTCCACTGCTATAGTCAACCTTTTTCGTTGTTCAGTCGACAGACCATCAATTCCAGGTAGACCCACTAGTGCTCCACTTAATGAAGTGAGCTCCACAAGCTCCATTACCTCCTCAACGAAGGCCTGGTAATCAAAAGTCTCCATAAGTTTACTTTTTTCTATTATTAAAACAACACCAAAAGGTATTGCATGTCTATCCCTATAATAGGAAAAAAGGCCATACTATGTCTCACACCTTTTGTGTTGCCAAGTCAACATCTGAAGATAATCGAAGCCAAGCGGAGAACAGTAATGATTCCCAGACAGTCAAACCAGGGGAATGAACATCAGTCTGCTCACAGTAACCAGAAATTCTTGCAAAAGAGTCTTGTCGTTTGGGATAGCCAGATATATATATACCCCCTTCTATGACTCCACCAGTTTTTCTTCCAGCTAACACATCCATCAAGGTCGTTTTCCCAGCACCACTTACTCCAACCAGTGCTGTCAACACACCAGGCCTGAAGGCTCCGGTAACATTAACAAGCAGCTGTAGCCTTTCTTCTGATATCCCTTGTTGTTTCAATTCCTGAAGCAATAATTGAATAAATTAGCATTTAATATGCCATAAATTGAATTTTATAAAATAAAAGGATGATCAGTTTCTATACCAAAGGGATATCCACATAGTAATTGACATTGCTGAAAACCATGGAAAGCGGTTGAAATGGGAGCACCATTCCCTTTTGCTTAAAATGCTTGCCTGGGAAGATATGGCAATCGGATGAAATGTTAAATTCCAGCTATTTAGTAACGGTCAAGTACCACACACACATATAATTCATTATTCACAAACCACTTGATGCCGAACGCTGCAAGTATTCTCTCAGCTCAATAACAACACTTTCCCCTTTTCTTCTCTTTTCCCTTTCTTGCAGCTCGTCCTTTGAAACTACAGCTTGTTGTCGTCCCAAGGCTGAAGCAAATATCAGGGAAATAAGTTAAGTTTGGTCTATGAAGCACAAAAGGCACCGCAACCATAAATAATGGGCTTATACACAGAATGTGTCTTACGATTAAGGTAAGCCAAGAAGATTGTAAAGAGAATGTTGAACAAAATTGTGTATCCAACCATTGCGGCAAGACCAATCCAATACCAATAGCTTTCTGTATACAAACTCCGTGCTTTTAATACTGCCTTACCCAATGAAAGGGTGGTCTGATTTCCAGCTTTCTGTAATGAGATTAAAGTGAGTACATTTTCAATGCAGTAAGGAAATTAACAATTTCCTCTGCATTTCCCAACTAGCAAAATATGTAGAATACTTCTGAAAGAAACACATGGTTATAATAATAAGGATTATACCTTATCCCAAGAATGTCCTAGGAACTCGTTCACAGAAGCTGCATTTTGTGCATACATCAAAGGCGAAATCCAAAAACCCCATATCCACCAAACAGGTATACGGTCTGCCCAAAAATGAGAGATATAAAGTCAGAAAAAGTTACTCTAGCGAACCAAATTTAGAAATATGCAGATATTACAATTTCTGCTCGACCTCTTGAAATTATATATCCTCCAAGAGCCATTACAACCAACATGGCAAAGGAACCAAAGGTATTGGATACTATCATATTCCGGCCCAAGGATCCTATCAATCGAAACAGACCAATAGACATCTGGTGCAGAAAGAAATAAAGCAAGAACTGGCGCAAAAATCTGCAGATCCAGAAGACAAAAAATGGTCAGTTAAGAGAAACTCTTAAGGATAAATGAAATCACTAAGTGAACATAAGAGTTACCTAGTAATTGCAGGATCATATCCACTGGCATAGTATGAGACTGCCACCCAGCATCCAGCCTCTATCAGGGAAGTTGGGATACTGAGGAGCCAAGAAGGGAGTGTATATGCCCAGCTAGGATAGAAGTGCAAGTCTCTGTGCTTGTAAAGAACTGGAAGCTTTGCAACTAACATTGACACCTCGGTAAAACCATTGAAAAGAATAATAACCATAGAAAAGTACAGTGCTCCAAGATATAAGCCTCCATCATCAATTGTATTATGGTGCATCGTTGTTCGGAAGAAAACACTCATTGTAATCAAGGAAACCAAAAACAGCTGAAAATAGTATTTAAGGGTCAAGTTCAGCTACATAAACCTTACAGAGTTACATCCATCTTAAAATCAATAAAAAGCCAAACGTTATACAGTTACATACTAAAAGGATTATGAGATGACCAGTTTCACAATGAATCAAAGAAAGGATTATCTAGTTTAAAAGACTAGAAGAGTTATTGCCTTTTACTTTTTGTGAATTCTATCACGAGAATTACTTTAAAATATTAAAATCTATAAATCATTTACTCTTTTATACTTTGAACGTACATTCATATCGGTAGGATTACCTGAACAAATTTAAAAACGTAAATAAATGAATTCCGTTTCATCAGAAGCTTCTGCCACTGGAAATTAGTCTTGAGAAGTTCAAGCCTTTTCGCACCATAGTTAAGAGTTGCCAAGGCGGCTGGGTGATTATAACGTTTATCGAAAGGTACATTTAGTTCCTCAGACAAAATCCTTCCCTCACGGTACAAGGAAAATGCTTCAGCGAACTTCCCAACAGGTACGTATCGGTATGGGCGATCGAGAACGGACCAATATTGCTCTTGGTCCTTCTTAGACGTAACCTGTTGAGAACAAGAATTTGAAATCTGAAGTGAACTGTCACTAAAATCAAATATAGTAGAAACATAAATTTCGATATGGCTACTACTCACTTCTTGTAAGAAATCTGCTACATTTTTTCGCTCAGGACAACTGAATCCCATTTGTTTGAAAAAATCAACAGCAGCTTCACGGGGCCCCTGGTATACAATCTGACCTTCGCACAAAAGAATAACGTCATCAAACAATTCATAGGTCTCAGGAGCTGGTTGAAGAAGAGATACAATTGTGGTTGTTTCAAGTGCACGGGTTGAATGCTTAAGATATTTGATAATTTGATAAGTAGTTGAACTATCAAGACCAGTTGATATCTCATCCATGAATAACACTCTTGCTGGACCAATTAATAATTCACCTAAGTCACACATAAACTGGTTAGCATAAACCAAACACATCTAACGGGCTAGTACACAAGAGAAAGTAATACATGTGTTGAACCTGTTGTAAGCCGCTTCTTTTGTCCCCCTGAAATGCCCTTGAGCATTTCATCTCCCACCAATGTGTCACCACATATGTCCAAACCTAATATCTTTGTGAGAAATATTTTAGTACTTCGGAGTTTGGAAGATCCAAAAAGAATTGTAGAATGATATAACAAAATGGTTCAGACATAAGCCACACAGATAGTAGTAGCTTATGAAGCTTCATTGAGATTACTTGCCAAAAAACTTAAGCCTCTTCGGCATTTGGTCTTGGTGGAATCTTTCTTTCTTTTATTTGTGTGCTAAAACTTGTTTTTCTAAATATGTCTCAAACACGGAACTTGTCAAACACTCTCCCTTAAGTCTTTAATCTTCAATCTCTGCACAAGTTCTTCTTCTACCTCGAGTTTAGATTATAAAAATCTCAGATCATGCTTACATTTATTTCTTCAATCCATGCTTCTTTACTTGAATTTTAGAGGTTTCAGATCTTTTTTATTTGACTATTGAGCCCTTTTTTTGCCATTGTCCTTTTTTTGTCAGTTTCTCTTTTTTCTTATTCATTTGACATATTTTATTTTGAGATTTGCTTATGTACACCTTGGTCTTTATGAAGAGTATTTTAGAAAAGTATAACTTTAATTTTCTCAAAATATATTAAAGATATAACTTACCAAAATACTCTGTGTATCTAAGAGACAGGCAAATGTACGTTTGTAAATGCCTAGAGTTTGATAATGTACACTCACTCGTTTTCTAAAAACAATATATTTTAACAAGTTATATCTTCAATTTTCATAAAATACATCCAAGGTGTAACTTGCTAAAATACTCCTTTACAAAATAGAGGATTGTATTGTAGCTTCACAAATTCCTTTTATTTTTACTTTTCCTTCTTTAAGTCATTAGGTGATAAAACGTCACATATTCTATTAAAGCTATTTGAATAAATTGTATTGAAATTCTGAGGTTGATTGTTACTTAATATGAAAAAATAAAAAAATAAATAAACACTTCAACGTTGTTGAGTTTTCCATCCTAGTTTCATGGTGGTTGATATGCTCTCACTAGTCTTGGTCTCGTCCTTTGACTATTTTCTAGATTCTCACATACACTTAATAGCAAGCTGCTAAAAATCTCAGATCATCTGACCAGAGTTACTTCTTTTTTAGTTGCCCTTCCTTGTAATGTTGACCTTTGGTATTATTCTTTTGTCCTTGTACATTTTGCTAGGAAGAGTGTGGAGTACATTTTAAGCTTTACTAAATATTTCGATATAAAACAAGATATTGTGTATATCATGTGAATATTACTAGATTTAGAAGAAGTATTTTAGTTAACTTGCCACACACACGTTAATAAAAAATATTTTACTTAACATTGCATAACGAATTCCGTTAATAAAAAAAAAAAAAACAATCCCAAGCCAAAATATTTCAGAACCTCAGGTTATTATCATAAGAGAATTCTTTGTGCATTTAAGAGTAACAGTACTTAGAGAATACCTTCATGATGTACTCAACTACAAGATTTGTTTCCTGTCCCCCGAGAGCTAATGACTACAAAAAGAAACTAGACTAGATTAATTTGTATCCATGAAAGAAGTTTATCAAATTTAGGAAAAAAGAAAAATGTACATGAGAAAGGCTTTCCCCTAGAAAGGGAAGCAAAACAAAATGAAAAGTTACCTTCATGAATAGATCAAGATCTTCATCTGGTTTTATTCCAGCATTCTTTTCTCTTCTGGCAAGTTCCAGCAACATATCTGATACGAGTCCAAAATTTAGTACTTAGCATTTAAAAGTGCAAAGTGAATATATGTTAACAATATAGCATAAAAGCATACCAAATTTAAATCCAACGCCTTGACAGCGACCAGCAAACTGGAGAGTTTCTCTCACGGTCATCTCTGCCACATGCCAATCTTGTTGACTAACATAAGCAGCAGTTCTCTGAGGAACAAACTCTTTCAGAGTATGTCCATTGTATGTAATGCTCCCTGACATCTTCGAAGGGCATAAATACATATATGAGATGGAGGAAAGAAACCAAGGTTTAAATTCAAAATGGAGCATAGCTAGTATATACCATTAGGTCAATTATGCTATTATTAATTAATAATTATCAAGTATGAGTAAAATAGAGAAGGCGTTTATGGACTTTTTTATTCAGTTGAGAATTGTGAAAATAAAATTCTGTTAATAATATAATATAACTATAATAGTATTTACCTACATGGTATAAGTTGATAATCATGAGGAAGTTGACTTCGAAGATAAAATCGATAATTAATGTCATTGTCGATTTCTTCAATAAAAATAATAATAATAATAATAAATCAACGATGACGTTGTCTACTTTACCATTGCAATCAATTTTTCCGTTAGACTTTCGCCATACAAAAAAAATACTTCTATCTTTACAATATTAATTAATGTACAGAATTTTATTTTCATTATACCCTAACTGGGTAAACAAGTCGCTTCCGTTAGGACCAAAACTATTTACTAAATCCTGCTATTCTGTATAAGCAAACTCTATAAAAATAGATAACTCCAGACAGTGCAGAAAAGCCCCATAATAGAGTCTCCAGTTGTTAGTACTTCGAAACGTTGTTCTTATTAATTCCAAGTAATCTATTAATGCATGCTTACTTCGGGTACGCCGCATTATGCTTAAATAGCATGTCTAGCAAGAATTTCCAATACTATAGCCGTAGTATTTGGGCGTCTAGACGTAAAGAAACCCCATTTTATTTTATTAATGTAATTGGAAAACTTAGTACCTTCAAACCAGGTCCTAGCCTACCAGCAAGAGCTAACAGTAGTGTTGTTTTTCCAGAGCTGGGCGGACCCAATAGCAACGTTAGCCTGCAAGAATAACAAACACAAAAGCAATCTATCAAATATATGCAAAAGAAAAAAAAAAAAAAAAAAAAACTACGAAGATAGTATACGTGACATGTTTTTAAGTGGGCGTTATAACACCGTGCATGTATCGAATACAATCATTAAGAAAATAAAATTGAAAAATATTCATCAATTTTAAATAAATATAAGTACAGAAACAATGTTTTCGGAATTAATTTATTCGTTGTACCAGAAACGTGAAATCGATCCGTAAATTGTAGGATTTTATCCATGTAAATTTTCTTAGATTGAGAGTACGTAGTAGTTGAATGAGAACCACCCCCTTTCTTCCTTTTGATATGTCAAGGTCAAGGTGCAGTTAACACCACATTGAACTTATCCCTTGGCAGTCAACAAAAAAAGGAAAAAAGGCTACGTTGAACCTACCGTGGTGACTTAAAACCTGTATTTACCTAATTAACAGTACAACCACTTAATGAACACTTTATTTTTCTTCTATATTTCTCTTGTCTCATCATATCAATACTTTTCTTCTTTAATTTCTTGCTTTCTTTATGCGTAAACTAGCTGTCCATGAATCATTTTCTACACGTAGTGATAAACTAAAATTACTTTTAGACACTGACCTCGAAGGTCTAACAATCCCACTGATGTCTGCTAGAATTGTCAATTTGCTTCTCTTCCTTCTTAATATCCGCAACTGTCTTAGAAGAGCCTAATCACAAAACGAAAACATGAAATCAGAACTACGTCCAAAACAAGAGAACATACACACGGGATCCAAATCAAAGAAAGGAAAAAGCAAGCACCTCGGTCATATTGCAAATGAAATTGGGAATAGTAGGTAGAGCCCTGCTACCGACATGTACATAAGTCTCAACGGTCAAGTTCTGAAATCGAACTTCGATCTTCGGAAACCCCAAACCTACTCTGCGGAAATTAACCACCATATCAAATAAAACTCATTCAATAAAATTACCTACCTACATTCATTCACGTTGTGACGTGAATAACATTCAGGCTAAAGCAAAAGTGAAAAATATGTACGCAAAAGCTAACGCACTTTTCGCGTGTTTGATCACGTTGAAACTTTAGTTAAACATCATATCACATGTTCAGTACATGTTTGGTTCCCCCATTCGATATCACATTTAGTGTAAAAGTACGTCAAATACAACATGAAAGCAACTACTCGTTCAAATTTGATTTCCAAATACACTGTTTCTCCTTGAAAAATTCATTTCAAGTCCAAAATTAATTATAAAACAAAAACAATCTGAATAGTTTCTGTTAATTTTTTAGTTGATTAAAAAATATTCAAATATAAATTATAATAAAATTTACAAAATTAATTAACGAATTCATCCATAGTCAAGCCACACACAAGCAGCAATCTATCGGAATCAAGTAACAAAAAATAACTAAAGCACAAACACTAGCATTTCCAGCTTTCAGATACTCACAACACTTTCTAACAGATTCACGCGCTCGCTCTTGAAATGCAAGTCCTATTTCTCAGTAACACTTGTACACTAGATTTTGCAAACAAGAGATGGAGAGATAGAGAGATTACGCGTCGAATCGGCTTCTCATGCGGTGGAAGAACGTCTCAGGATCATTCTCTGTGAGCCTCTCGAGAAGAAGGCGCTGTTCCTGCGCCTGAAGCTCTCTGACGTCGATCTCCTTCAAGTCACCAATGAGGTTCTTGAAGATTCCCCGGCGCGCTCGTTTATACGTCGGAAGCCTCTGGAGAGCGGCCCAGCGCAGCGCCTCCTCGTCTTCTCCTGGTTCACGAAACGACGCCGATCTGGCGAACGCGTTCTCGGCGGAGTTCCACATTGCGTTCCACACCGCCACTCAAAACTTGAGACAAAATGAAAACAAAATAATATAATAGTGTAGTGAGAGAGTGAGGTGAGTTTGATGAAGCGTTGTGCAGCGATGTTAAGGTATCTAGTTGGTTTTTAGCGTTGATTAGGTAGTTGAGACTTGAGAGTCTGCATTAATGGCCGCACCTTCTCTTTCTTCCTTCTCCACAGACTGAGTTGGTGCCTTCGTTTAAGTGCGGCATAGTGTCTGCGTGGTGTTAGACTACTCTCATTTAATAGCCGCGGGAAAGACAAGCGCTACTCTCGTCTACAGTTCCCTCACGCGCTCCTACTCTACTCGCTCTTGTGTATGTATGTACCATGGTTTTAGTGTTAAACATACATAAATGCAATAACCTAACACACTACATACATACTCATGCTGCATATTACAACCCATATTAACGTGACTTGATCCTCAAATTACTGATTGTATGGTTTAATTTTTAAAACTGTTATACCATGCGTCGATTTACTACCTTACCCTCATCGTAGTGGCCATCGAACGGTCGATATGTCATTTGCAATTCTCGTTTTGGGAAGAGAATAGATACTCGAAGATAAATTGAAGTACTACTTGTTTGACTCACGTGTCCACGACGTGCTAGCCTTAACGTAAGTTGTAAAATTTGGATTAACTTTTTTTAAATTGACATAATTTATATTTAACTATTTTTATTTTAAAATTCGGTATAGAATTTTTAATTTGTTCCATAAATTGTCTAAAAAAATTTAATTTGAATCAATTCTGGATTTATAATTAAAATATTTCTACACTTATAAATTTACGATCGACTGCGGAAACCAATCAAGCACTCTATTGAGGAAGATAATTAGATGTTATAATTAATATATCATACAACTATTAAAGATGTAACTTATGGTCAATACTACAACCATCTCACTTTATGACTAGTTTCAAATTTAATTTATTAATTTATATTAAGCTACGAACAATTAATGTTGGTTGTTCACAAATTCAGTCTTTTTCTAAGTCAATGAAGAAATTTCAAAACATTTAACATAAGAAATTCAGACAGTAGTTTATGTCATAATTCGCATGTAATTGATGTTTATACTTGTCGTATTAATGTGATTACCAGGTATACGACTTTTTTTTTTTTTAAGAACGGTTAGAATGATAAAGAATACCACAAATTATATCCACTATAGGCTGTAAAAAAACAAAATCATCCGCTCGTAAAACTTCTAAATTTAGATATGATGTAATCATTGTTAACACCAAAATTTATATATATTTATAGTTAATCAACCAAGTAATAAATTGTGAAAAAAATTATTAGTATATAATTATTTAGTCGTGTTTGTGAATTTTAAACGATTATGAAACTAAACAAATTTAAATTTAAATAATTTATACCATGTAGATATAATTTGTAATAAATGTTTATAAAAATTAAATGTTTAACCAGTTAATTTGTTTTTTTGTTGCCACCTAGGAAATCGTGTAACAGTTTTTGGCTTTTTGCCCAATTTGGATAACCTAACCATTATACCCACCATGAATTCATTGGTGAAGATAAGCAGAAACGATATGTTGCCACTGAGTCCAATAGAAATATGAAGCGTAAGCAACACAGACCCACCAATGTGACCAACACAAACAAACGACGAGTATTTTAATTAAAGTATGAATCGAACCGAACTAACCACCTTTGTTAAACGAAACTAACTTAATAATTAATTGAAAGTTTATAATTTAGTTAAAGGTTTAAAAAGTTAATTGCTAATTAAAACTTGCTTTGCATGGTAAGTTATGAGAAATGTAGAGATTAATTGGTTATTGTTCCTTGAATTGGTAGGTTTGAGTTGTGGACTATTGAGAGATGTATTAGGTCGGCTAGTTGTGGATTTTCGATAAACTAAAGACTCGCCAACACTGTACTGTACACTTTGAAAGCGATGGATTAACCCTCTTTACTTTTTCTCTTTTTTCTCTAATTAAGAGTTAGGGTTCAAATAACACGTGATCATTGATTCTCAGTCATCATTATTTTTTCTCCCAGCTTAACGTCTGTTAGAAACTTATTTGTTAGGAATGTGAATATGGAAAATGTAATATTTGTTTATTCTTTTTGTAAGTTTTGAAAAAATATGTTTTTATATTTTTCATCAAAATAAAAATATCACGATCAACCAGCTTGTTTCAATTTCCCGTGAAATGGAGGATGAGAAAATAATTTGTATATTTCTATGGGAATTAAACTTTTAAAATATATTAATTATATAACTTTTTTATAATAAATTCATGGTCGCTCAAGAAATACTACTTTAAACTCAATTATACATAAATAAACAATAGTAATATCAAATATAATTATTATTATCGTATTTAATGATATCATTCTGTAAATATTTTATTCAATTGTGGTTCTACTTTTAATGATCTTTTTTATTTTTATATAAAAAACTCAATTGAGGAACGGTGTTAGAAAAATATTACTTATAATTAAAATTAATAAAATTAAATAACGTAAATTATTTTTTAAATTAGCACTTTGTTAAATTTGATCATAGTTGAGTCTAGATCTAGTGAAAGTATCTATTAAAAATAACTATTATAAGTTTATCTGTGATATTAGTAAATGAGCATATGTTTGAAAGAAATATTTTTTAAAAAAATTTAAGAGTTGAGTAGATAGTGTCAATCTAAAGTAGTTTAAAATTAATATTTATCCTGTTAAATTAAAATTTATCTTTGATAAAGAATAATCTTAAAATTCCATAAATTTATTATATACAATCATTTATATTTAGACGATACTATATTGTTTTACACTATTAATGTATATATTATATTTTGAAGTAACAAATATTTTGCACCGAAAGTGATAAATATACACATATATGGCAACAATACATTTTACAGTGCAAAGACATGGTAGGACACATTGAGAATGATAATTACATATGCTTCATGTCACATTTATCACATATTATGAGCTGTACAAGTATAATATACGTCTCTCCAAAAAATGCTAAAATGCATATGTAAACAATAAAATCGTTATTTATGATCACATGCATGTGCTTCAGCTTCCACTGAATCATTCAGACATGATTTTTGCTTTTGCATTTTTACAACACAATCCCCATATACATTTCCCTTCCATGTTGAGCCACCAGTTAAAATCAGTTATAATTTATCAAAACAATGTTTCATTTTACTTAATTAATTCATTTTCTTGTATAAACTTTTGTCAGAAAATTTATTCAAACAGACTCGAACATAATGAATGTAAAGCAGCAAATGTTTCTTAAAATTGTATGGGTAACTTTCGTAACATGTTTGGTCGGTTTATATATGCGGTTCACACTAACATCAAAATCGAACCTTCTTTTTCATTTTCGCAACAGTCATACTCGTGGCCCAATTGAGCAACATTTTTCTAATCTGATGTTATTCTTATACAATTTTTATATTTTTAATATAACATGCACCTGTAGCAGAACAAAGAGATAGCTATAATTAATGTTAGATTCGATTGTTTAGTGTCTTGTCACGAAAAGAAAAATGCTAAAAAAGAGTATTTTTGATTAATAACAAAACTTCCATCTAGAACTAAGAAGGAAAAGAAGAAACATTCATTGAATGCTCATCTGTCTAGATGCCGAGTTAGTGGCAGTGGTGGAGTGGGTCTACTGGTATTTGAGGGAGATTAATGCGTCTGTTTCTCAGATTTACATTTGAACAAACCACTCCCTATTGAGACATATGTCACAGTCATCAAATTATATCACTATTTGGAATCCGTTTCGGATGTTTACTTAATTAAGTTGTTGGGGGTGGGGAGTAGGGGAAAGCCACTATTTTGAATGTGCATGGTTTATTGGGTGATAATCATGAAGAATATCAGAATTTGGCAGTAAACTAAAAGCCACCGTTGAAACGACTTCTTTTATAAGCATTTAGAGAAAGAAAGTATAAAAGAAAAATGCAACAGATTTCTTTATAAGTTAATTTAAGAGAATTTTTATAAATCAATATTAGTTAATGAAAAATTTTATGGTTTATAAGAATCAAAAACAGTAAAAAAAAAGTTTAAATAATTCAAGTGTTTGATCAACTATATGTTAGCAAAGGTCAGTCTAAAATTCCAGAAAACAAAGAAAAATAAAATATAATATAAATAATTTTAAAATAGATTCATAACATATATAACAAAAGAAATTTATAATAAAATACTCTACTCAGAACTAAATAGTGAAAAACACATCAATTTGTTCATCATATATTACCTAAAATCTAAATATATTCATTATAAATTTAAAATAAATTTACAATGTGATACAAATAAATCAAACGCATCACTCTATTTTATATAAATATTCTACTCTTCTCTTTTTTAAAAATATGTAAATATAAAATTTTAAATTAACACATTACAGAACATCACCATTAGATTAAGTAGATAGATCCCTTTGTAAATCATAATAATAGTTAAACAAATTGTTTTTCATGGTTTCCTTTCTCCCGTATGGTCTGATCAAAGCTTCATTGCAAGATCATTTTACCCAAGAAAAAAAGAAAGGAAAAAGAGCCTTGCTTGGGAAAATGATAAGGTCAAGTGCATTATTGTTGTAGGTATTTAAATTAATGACAGGGTCCCCCCAACCGTAAAGTGAAGCAACCCTAATGCCATGTACTTGCCACGAAAATTTTGGCCGTGGGAACCCGTTGCACACACTTGCTAGCTCCCTATAATCACATGCTTCTATTAGTATTAGTCAATCAAAACTATGGGAAAACTTATCAAGTATTAAATGCATTGTCACGTCTCTCTCTATGTATATTGTAGTTAAGAAAAAAAATCAAAGTATGTATCTTAGTCAAACAAAAAAAAAATTATGCATAGCGTATAAATACAAAGACTTTACATGTCCCTGTCTACAGCTGTATTGTTGAATAATATAAAAACATGAAGTCTTTTACATCAAATTATACTGAAAAGAATTAACTAAGGGCAATCGTATATCAATACTTCTATATATCAAATATTCTTTAACACATTATTTATCTTTTCTCATCATTTTATATTATTTATTATATTTGTATTTCTCCCCTTTTTATTTAAGTATCAATGAGCGTTTATGTGTTTATGAATAATTTTCCGAAAAACTAAAGTGACTAGCTAGCTGGCACAGACAAAAGGTAAAGATAAGTGTCAACTCTAAAATGAGGCAGAAATAGAGAAACGGAAATGAAATAGAAAAGGTAGAGAAGAAATAATCCATATGATTAAAAAAAAGAAGAGGAAAAAACTTAGTAAAAATAAAATGGGAGAAAAAAATTAATATATATATATATAGGCGAACAGCCCACAACTAGAAACTTTATTTTAACATTTTATTAGGTGAACTAGAAAATCTAAAAGATAAAATTAGATGAATAAAGAAAAAAGAAAGAAAAAAAGATGAGAAGTACCATTGGACCAATATAAAGAGGACAAGTTGAAGTGTGCATGCATAACATAATATAGAGCTGTCAAAAACTGTTAAAATAAGACATTTTGTAATCACAGTGATTTCATCCACTTTGTTGTCTGGTTTATGATTTTGTCCACAACTTACTGCGGACAAGTTGAATTGAACCATAAGAATCTTACCAGAAAAGTTTGCATTTTCTTATCTAGGAATGGCGTAAATAACCTGGAGTTTAACTTTAATTTTGACTTTAACCAATTTAGTGCAACTTTAATTTTTTTCAGAAAAATAATAATGTAAACTGTAAAAAGTTGCAGATGCTGTAAAAACTAGAAGAACGAGAAAAAATGTAACTCCAACACATGCGTTTCAATGAGATAGCCTTTAACGTTAAGCGTGTAGCGCAAAAATTTGATTTTAACGCATTTTGTGCAAGGAATGTAAAATATAAAATATTTAGAAGAATTTAAAATTATGTTAAAAAAATTTTAATAATGTAAAATTGAAAAATTTTAAATTTTATTTAAAATGTAAGAATTTTAATGATCTCGTTTCTGTTGCTCCTTGTAACTCTCCGTCTCACTTTGTATTTTAATGATTAATATTTATTTTTTTATTTAATATTAAAAAAAATTAAATAAATATTTAAAAATGAAAATTTAAACTTTTTAGAAATTTAATTATTTTATCCAGAAAAAAGAATAAAATACAAGAAATTAAATTAATTCATCTATAAATAAAATAGATACAAAATAAAAAAAATTTAAATCAATGCAATTAAAATATTGTGTATTTAAATTTCTTGAAAATTTTTAAATTCTCTGTACAAATACAATCTAAAAGTTATGAGATAAAGAAATAGAAAATGTATACACAACAAAATGGAAAATGTAACTGTGAGTGATCAAACAACAATTTTTCAATATTCCCATATTTTAATCTTTTAGGGTATATGATATATCCCAGTTCATAATTAAAATAAAGTTTTTCAGGAAACAAAATATATTTTATACATAATATTAGAATTAAATCCTGATAAACGTGTCTATTTATCTTGTACTAAACTGGAGAGAATCAATATACATTCATTGTATAAGGCTGTAGGCCCATAAGAAATGGACTCGTCCAATACGGGGCCCTTCCAATAGATTGACCCGATATCTGTATTACTAGGTCTGCCTGCTCATACCTATAAGATTAAAAAGAGTAATCTTTAAATTTTTATTATTAATATACTCAAAAAAATTCTTCTAATTATCATTATTAATAGTTCAAAAAATTATAGTTGAAAATTGAAAGGTCAAATTTTCTATTAAATAAATAAAAAAATTTAAATTAATATTTAATATTTTTTTAAGTGTTATTCTGTTAAGATATCAAAAAACTATTTAACTATCAAGAGTAGGGTTAATTTAAATGATTATTATACTTTATAAACTTCTTTTAAAATAATTTCATAAAAATATAATCACATTTAATTATAATAATAATATAATTATAATTAAAATTAAAATAAATTTAAATTTTATATTTTTATTATTATTATCTTTATCATTGTTACTATGTTATGATAATTATTATTATGTAATAATAATAATCATAGTAAAAATACATAATCACGAAGACGAAAGTTTAATGACGATAGTATTTTTAGTAATAATAACAATGATTATATATATAATTAGATATCATTAAATTAAAAAAAAAATTCCTGGACTCTCAAAAAATTTAGTAGGATTATTATTTTTTTTTTATCGAAAAGTCTTATAAATTAATCATGTAACAGAATTTATCAAAATTTACTTTGAATACAATAAGAATTTTTTTTAAGCTGTAAATATTTTTTATTGGATACCAATTAATCATTTATTATCATAATTAAATATCACATGATTTTAATGATTTTTTTTTAAAATACGATTGTTTTAATCGAATGACACAAAAAAAAATCATCATTTAAAATTTTTGATAGAATACCACCGGACTTTCCTATAAAAAATATTTTTAAATCTTCTGAAATGTAAATTAATACATCCCTTAATTTCATTTTCAGTAACTTAATCTCTAACTAATAAAAAAAACTATACAATAATATTAAGAATTTAAACAGTAGAATAGAAAATTATTCAAGTGATATATGACCAGGATAAATTATGTAAGAAAGTCGTTGGTAGTCAATTAAGACAATCTTGATCTTTTAAAATAGTCATACAAGTTTGGTGATAATTAATTAAGATGTTTGACAACTTTTCTATAAAGTTAATAATTTTATTTAAATCCTTTAAATTTTGTAAGATTTTATTTTACTTTTTATGATATATAATAAATTTTATTCAATGATCTCTTATTACATACAATTTTTATGGTCAATATATCATCATGTATTACTATCATTAATTTTACAGTGATTATTATTATAATAATCACTGTTATCATTATTAATAATAATAGTAACACTCATAATAAATAATTTTAAGAATAATAATGATAATTGTAAGATAGTGACGAGGAAGAATAGTAGTGATTTAAATTCCTATATTGTATTTTAATTTTAATTATAAATTTTTTAATTATAACTTATAATTATCATTATTTTTTTATATTTTTATAAAATCATAAAAGTCTTCAAAAATTATATAAATTATTCATTACATTTTTATAAAATATATTAAAATTCACAGATTTTTTTAAATTTTTCTTTTAATATATATATATATATATATATATATATATATATATTATTGAAAGAAATATTCATTACATCAAGTCACTTGTAATGCACTTTTTGTTATTCAAATTGAACTTGAATTTCTTAAAATTTTGAGTTTAAATTTGATGAACGAAAAAAAATAACCGGGAAAAATTTATTAAAAATATTTAATCAAATTTTATGATACAAATTATATATTAATAAAATCAATAAATGTCTACACAATCACATATATTTTCCAATGAGATAATTAAATAATTTAAATTGGATAATATTATTAATGAATGTTAAAATTCTGTTCAACACATGTAAGCAACTACAAACTGTAAGCTTAAACTTTAAGCTATTAGTTAGATTTTAATAATCACATGTCAATTGATTAACTTGTTAAACAGGATTATAGTCCATTTGCCTCTAACTCCTGGGTCCTTTTTAAAATTAATGCGAGTCCTTTTATCAAAAAGAAAAAGAAAAAAGTGCGAAAATTCTTTTCCACGTGGGAAACGGAAAGTGGGTATCTTACACTATAAATGTAACAGTCAAACATTTTATCAAACAGTTGTAGTTACAGTTACAGTAGTTAGTGGTAGTTGCCATTTTAACTTCGCATCATCGCAATTTCCAATTCAATGGATTCGTTTCTTCGATTCGTCATCGCAGTCTTCGTGTCGTTCCTAATCGCATTCAGAGCTCTCAGAAGAAAATCACTCAGCACTTCCGGCGCCATCGCAGGCTTCTTCGTTATGGCCCTTCACATTTTTGTCGATTTCAGGTAATCCATTCTTCTCTTCTTCTCTGTTTCGGTTCTTGGGTCGCCCCAAAATTTAATCTTTTTGCTCTTCGCGTTTGTGGGTATTCAAGGTTTGGGGCTATATTGCTTGCGTTCTTTTTCTCTTCGTCAACTGTCACGAAGATAGGAGAGGATAAAAAGCGAGAAGTTGATGCTGATTTTAAAGAAGGTGGACAAAGAAACTGGTGAGTTCTTTTCTTTTATGCTTAAAGATTTTTGTTTTTGAATTCTTTGATTGTGTTGTTGTTAGGTATGTGTTATTGTTAGCTAGAGATGGGTATTGATTGTGTTCATGTTTGGATGTGTTCTTTGATTGAGATATGAATATGATAATTGTTGTGGTTCTTTTTTGGAGTTTAGTTTGGTGTCATAGAATTGAAGGATAGAGGAATTTTTACCCTATTCTCTCTGTTTTTTTTTCCTTACTAAATTTGCATCACTTGTTTTGTTTTTCTTTAAGGGTACAAGTTCTGGCCAATAGTGGCATTGCCTCGGTTCTGGTTGTAGCTATATGGGTACTCAGTAAAGGGCAGGGTAAAGTCTTGAACTCTGAAGAGTCACCTCTAATAACTGCTCTCATCGGTGCTGTTATTGGCCATTATTGCTGCTGCAATGGAGATACTTGGTCTTCTGAGCTTGGAGTTCTAAGTGATGAGCGACCACGTCTAATCACGACCTTGAAGGTGAATAATCTCTTGGTCCTGTATTCTTGGATCATTTTATCCATATTTTGTATTCTTCTATTTAGTTCAACTTAAACACAACTTTAATTCTGCTGTAGCAGCCATAGGGTTTGGTGTTTAGTTTGTTATAAATAATATTCATGAATGCCTGTTAAATACATTTGGTTCTCTAAGTTCCATTTCCAAGTAATCTTGGAATTTTTTTTTTCCAAAACCACCCTTGTTTAATTTTGATAAACATTCAATTTAGGTCCATCATTCACTAGGAAGCATGGACGTATCAAAATATTCAACATTCCAATGTTGGACACATCCACTAATTTAACATAAACGGGAATTTTTATACTTCTAGCTTCATTTTGCAGTTTTTGTACTTTTGTCTTTTGTATACAAATACAAACAGCAATACTACATTAATGGATAGAATCTTATTAACTATTGCTACTTTTAAAACATCATTCTCTCTTTGTACTTTTATGCTAACTTTATACGTTGCACTCGAGCCATGTTGTGTCTCATAATTTCTAAAAGTTGCCATATTCCTAGGTTGGTTTTGTATCTTATCTGTGACCAATGTTGTATGCATGCTTCTTAAATAATTAATTTTTTCGCTCTCAATTCAATCTTCCTGTAGATCATTTTTGCAATCTAGTTGCCCCATGATCAAATCCACCCTTACTATTCCCTCCATGGACCACCTGTTTGAGAGAAAGATGGAATGTGGCCAAATTTAGTCTCACCTTTAATATATCGTTTGAATAGTCTTTGCAAGGCTAAAATTTGCTTTATATTATTGAAAAATTGCTGAATTAGGTGACATGTACAAGTTGGACCCTGATTCTGCGTAGGAAATGATGGCAGGTAGTTGTTCCATCTTCCTCATGTTGCTAGTTTATTGATAGACAAAATTGAGCGAATTTTGGTCAGTGAGGGGTTAAAATGTGACCCTCCCTATTTGTTAAGAAAAATGCAAGGAAGTTGTATTTCTAGGAACGAAGATTCTTGAATTTGTTTGAAGTTTGATCATTGAACCCCAAAGGGGAGTTTAAGATTCTGACCCTTACCAAAATATTCCTCACATTCTGTTCTTAATTCTTATGGCTTATCCTCTACTCTCACTTCTAGTATCTGTGTAAAACGCATGGCTACATAGCTAGTGTTACCCAACCCTGCCTTAGAATACCATGCTATGACAAGTGGCTTATTGCCTCCGAGGATCTTTAAATAGAAAATTCAAATAGAACATTTCTATTTAATTTCAGATATGTTGATTACACATTCGTTTCTTTATAATTCTCAGACTGTGAGGAAAGGTACAAATGGTGGTGTGACAAAAACTGGGCTTTTAGTAGCTGCCATAGCTGGAGGAATCATTGGAGTGACATTTGATGTTGTGGGACTCGCATTGCCACCCATGTGTGACTTTAACTTAGTTCTTAAGCAACTACTGGTCATACCCATTGCCATCCTGGCAGGACTATTTGGAAGTATCATTGATTCTCTCTTGGGTGCAACATTGCAATTCAGTGGATTCTGCACTGTTCGCCATAAGGTAAATTTACATGCACCACCACCTATAGAGCTACTTTCTCTCCTATTGGCATAATGCTTGAATTTCTATATTGCATTGGGTGTTTGTTGAACAAATCTCCATACAAATTCCCATGATTAATAGTGTAAAAGGTACTGTAATAAAAGACACCATAGAACCCTTCTATTTTAATTCTTAGATATCTGAATCTGATGCTTGAAAATTCTCACCCCATGTTGCAGGTTGTTGGAAAGCCAGGACCAACAGTTAAAAGGATTTCAGGTGCCAACATTCTTGACAACAACGCAGTGAACTTTGTATCAATACTGCTGACCTCATTTCTTACTTCAATGGCTTGTTTGTACATTTTCTAAATCCATCACAAGAAGCGGTTATGTGGCCAAAAGGTTCCAGAGTTCAAAACTTGTAATTCAGTAGTGGTGTTAGTTGTTCATATACTTTGTATTCCCATTAACTGATTGGGATGAGTGGATTACGTAAATCAACATTAGAATAACAATGGTTCTAGAGCACGATCATTCATATACATGACATTTTTAGTATCAATCTGACAGTTTGTTATCAATAGTCAATCTCAATCCCAAAGAAACATTTGCCTCGGCAAATTGATTTTGTTCTCGTTTTCAATTCATTCTGTACATAAAGTTAGCTAAAAAAGGTAAAGAATCAAAAGTTGGAAGCGGAAGATTCAGCTATTCCTACTTTTTTACTAAATTGATGGCACAACTTTCAGATGGTATATCTAGCAAAAATTTATGTGAAATAGAATAAATAAATATTAATTATTAGATCTTATAATGAAAGGTCAAGATTAAAATATAAAGTCACGTGAATTTATAAGTTAAATTACTGTGTTTAAGTGATCGTGTAACTTTAACTCTTGATTGCTGCCGTTTGATTACAAGATCCAGATTTATAGATCTCTTTAATTGAAATATGATTTTTTTTTTACATGCAGATGGGTCTAGTGTGTTTCTTTGTTTTTTTTTGGGGTCTAAGGCCCGGATGGATCTAGTTAACACAATGTGATTACAAGAAGTTTCACCTGAATAAGTATTACTAAAATTTGTTAACAGGGCTAGGTTGATGATTCATTGATTTGAATGGATGGGATGAAAATAAAACAAAAACAAAAAGGGCCATAAGATTAGAAGGCTTGACAGAAAGGGTTAGGCAGGGCCACAACGTGATAGTTGTTGTTAGGAGCATTATTATGGTGCCCAGCTCATTGTATGATACCGTTCAGACAAACTTGCTGGGTCCATCTATAAGACCTGCCTCCAACGGGTCTTCTTATGCCTTTCTTGTTTCAACATCTCAACATCATGAACGACTTTGCAAACAGACAAAAAGAGTAAAACCTCCAGATTAATATTCACAACTCATTTTAGTTTCTTTATTCCTGTTACATAAATAGTAAATAAAAAACCATATCACGTTTTTATTCAACTTTATTCTCACACCAAACTGATGGAGGCATGGGGCAGAACAGTTACATATAAATGGTGGATCAAGTTTGAAAAAAGACCTGAGTTGTTTTGTGTAACCAACCCATTTAGTAATACAACCCTTCTCACAAGACTTTACATTGGTCAAAGACAAATAAGATTGTTCGACCACTATAAAATATAAATTCAAAGCTCAACTCAAAGAAACTGTTGAATACCATGCCTATTAAAATTTGGACCCTGAGAGGGCTCCAGTTAATGAGTTTGCACTATAATCAGCATGCCTTTTGCCGACATAACGCTAAAAAGGGTCCCCAAAATGTTCATGCATGTTTATTATTATTCATTTCACCGTTATAGTATCACGAGAGTAACTTGTACTGAATAAAAAATATTCAACAAGAAAAAAAGGGTAGGCACCTGTTTGGCCTATCATAAAGTAAATTTGCATAGAAAGCATATCACAATTCTCAACTCTAGTCAAAAGTAACATACTCAAAAAGTTACATCCTAATTTGCAATTATTGCTTTAGATAGGTACATAGAAGAGATCACTGTGATCATATTTTTATGATAGAAATGGTTCAGGCGATGATCACTCTTATTATCTAAGGGCAGCAACAACAACATGCCACATCCAAACAGCACTCACAGGTTTCATAGCAACAGAAGCAGCAACACAAGGCAAACAAGCTGCAAAATGAAAATTATAACTAGTCAACAAATGACAGCAAATTTAAAATGAAAACTGATGATTGTTCACATGAATTAATAAATTACACTATGAAAGAAAAGGAAATTATTAAATGTCGAGAACAAAGATAGCAAAATGATGAAAATTAAATCATCTACGTGCTTGAGTGGCAACAGCAATAATAACAAAAAATTTAACAATAAAAGCAACAATGATAACAATACAAACCAAGCATAAAGGCAACCCTTTTCTTCGTGGCGTTTGCGAACATGTTCCACATATGTTATCTCTTGGTACGTAGGAGGTGCATACATTTTTTGAAATTAAAACTAGAAGGTGAAGGTTGGTTATTATGTAACAAAGATGTATTGATATATTTATAGGATATGAAACTTTTGATTTCCTGGCAATTTATGTGGTACTACTATAGGAGGTGTGACAGGGGGTTTGGACCGTTTGGTTAGGGCAAGGGACCAACCAAGTCATTTTTTTTTTCATTTTTTTTTCCCTTAACAATTAAGTTTAGTTTCTGCCATTCAAACTATTTGTATTTTGTTTTGGACTTTTAGATGCTGATTGAAGTATAATAAAACAGTATTTTGATTAAATATCAGTATTAAATTTTATCTTAAAATTATTTGACACTACATAAACTTATCTAACAAATATAAGTTCTACTCAAGAACTTTCTGAAAAAAAATACCCCTCTATAGATGCTAGATTAATGGACAGATCAGAGAGTAAGCATGATATCATATTAGACATTTTTTTACTGGGTATTATACTCTATTTTAAAATCAGTTAATGTTAAGTGCGGTTGCCCAATCAATATATTAGATGCATTTCAAGAAATGAGGTAGCAATATGTGACTTTACAAACAAAAATAATATTAAAAGTTAGTGGTTGTCCCTTAAATTCTTGCATGAAGCTATAATATCTAGACTAAGTACATCCATTTGTAGCTAAAGTGAAAGAACTGCAAACATAAATGTAGATGTTACAAATATATCAATATCAAAAAGCTTGTCAAAAAAATTACATCAAAATAAGGTGTATAAAATTCAATATCTCCCACCCTAGTATGACTGTTGAAAAATATTTTTCCAATAAATTTGTAATCTGGATGTTTTAAACTCTTTACTAAAATTTCCTACATAGAATTTGTTTATTTACCCTATGTTATTAAATTTTCATTTCTTTTATATATTATTTTAATAAAACTATTATTCAATATTACATTGATGACCCATTTAATATTAACCATACTAACTTCTGTATAAGCACAGCAACAGGAGTATCATAATTTGTGAATCCTTAAGATCATAAACGTGAATATGTATGATGCAAAAGTTATGAAATTAATTGTTAAAGGAGCGTTGAAAATTGATTAGTCCAAAGAAGAAAAATGAGAAAGGAAGGGTTCTGATAATAGCGGTGTAAAGGGTGAACGCATTAAATCTAAAGTAAACTTTAGAGGACGGAAGTAGGTAAGATATAGAGATATCCCATTAACCACGTAATTGAAAATCAAACTTGTTTGCTTCCAAAGAAATAAAAGTTTTTTTTTTTTTTTGTACAAACTTTGTTGTTTTTTTTTTATTATAGATTTGAAAATTTAAATAACATTAAATCATTTTTTTTTTGTATAAACATTTTAGAAAAGAGGTAAAGATACAGTTATAAGTTTCAAATTATGTATAAAAATAAAGAAAATGCTATAACAGTGTACTAAACACTTTTTAAGGAGTTTAAATCTTTAAATCCTTGTTTATGTTAAAGTAGAGGTTTACATCATTCCCCATCAAAGTGGTCAATAAACTATAAATAGCTTAGGTGATGTGTGTGCAAATGAGTGACTCATTTATTATAACCAAATATGTTTTATAAATTTTATAAATATTAGATTTCATAAATTTAACTACTAACTTAATTAATCTCATAAATTAAATAAATCAAACGTATAAAAGCTAATATATTTTAAAAAATATCAATACCTTAATAAACCACTATCAGTTTTAATGTATAAAACTTTTTGAGATATAAATAAAGATTAGAGTAAATTATACTTATATCTGTGTATTTTCACTTAAGACTCCAATGTTTTTCAGTATTACTTTTTAAGGGTTAATTTTCAGTTTCAGGATTACTTTTACACCTGTAATATTTTTTAAAATAAAAAACATATATATTGTATTGAGAGGATCCAGTGTAAAATCTCAATCAGATGACTAGAAAACTCTTTACCTGTGAATAAATTATTTATCTGAAGTTTAATATACATAATAAAAAATAAAATACCACATAAACAAAATTTATTTACTTCATATTTCACACTAAAAAATCACAAGCCAAATTGGGATAGGAAACCATTTGCTTTCAACCAAATATCCATTCCATTTCTCATTTTACTTTCACACTACTTCATTTGCCATCCTTCAAAGCAGTGGAAACACTAGACCTCACAGGAGCAGGTAAAAATAGACAAGGAATGAACAATTGAACAAAGACTTGTAACAACTTTTCACTTGTCACATAAGATAGATACTTAGAGATATGCACATAGTGCGGGAAAGTAGCAACTACACCGCATTGAGATACACAGTGTGACAGACTAAGGAACTAAAGTGGGGTCCATCAGGTAAGAAAAAACTGATTAAAGTGTCAGGGTTACGGTGCTGACACTGCAAATAATTGCACGCACGAATAAGCCACCGACACACACACCCCCACCACCTGCTCTGCTTCTTCAACACAAAATACTATAAAAAAATAACAATAATATCACCTACTCAGTACTCAACACTTTGTGTTTTTTGCAAACACCCCTCACCACAATTTGAGGCTAGTGTTATAATATTTGTATACATAACCCTCTCCCTATCCATCCAGCCACAACGTGTTACATGGCACAAATAAAACTCAACAAGAACCAACCACACCACTATTATGTAATTAGAATTACCTTACACTGACTTACCCCTTTAATTAATTAATTACTCAAAGCAATTAATTAATTAATTAGCATGCCACTGAGCATGTAGCAGCAGATTTTGCTGAGACTAAAACATTACCACCACCACTATTACTACTTAGAGATTGAACATTACTGGTACTTGTAGTAGTAGCAGCTGCTTCTAGGCGTTCCCATGTTACTCTTCTTCTCTCAGCTGCAGCACTTGCACTTGAATCTTCCTCCTCAATCTTGCGTTGGCATGCAAGTGCCAGCTCCTCGTCCATCTGAGACAGCATCTTCCTTATGTTCTGAGTCAGATTCAGCACTGCTTGGTTCCAATGACTTTGAGCATTATGTACAAGTGCTGAGAACACTAGAGGCAGAATCACTTGTTTGTTTTGTGTTATCAGATTCAGAATGTGCTCATTGTTCCATAGCAAATGTGCTCGTTCAGCAACCTGAATAATAAACACATCAGTATAAATAAGCTCACTCATGTTTTCTTTATAGGGACATTTGCCAACATGACTAACCATATCGCAAGACAGTCTAAAAGAAAAATGCCACAATGTACAATCAATCACATTACAAAACCATTTAGATTCTGCATAGAAACTTATTAGAGAAGAAAATAAAAAGATTCATCAAACTCCTCCACAAGTTAGAATCAACTAAGGCGTAAAAGTGCTTGTTAAAATCTACCTGATAATGAGAACTATTAAGGCAGCAAGCCATTCTTCGAAAAAGTGGGACCATGATCTTCTGAAATTCAGCCATGCTGGTCATTTCCAGAATCTCTTCCAACTCACTGATGAACATGAGCTCCTTCTGGCTATTTGTTACTGGCCAGTACTTTAATAGTCCCTTGATCACTGAGCTAGCAAGTTTTTGATCCTTGTCTATGAACTGTACCACACAATATGTTAACTGCTGGTGATAAATGCCAATAGATTTAGGTTTGTGCAAAGGAATTAAAGCCCTCAACAAAAATATTTTATGCTCTTCCTTCAATGGCAAGGCAAACCCACTAATCACACTCCCAAAAATTTCCAACAGCTCGGCAATTCCGTTATGCCGCTCGGTCTCGAAAACAAACCGGTAGATGATATTGCTAACAGATTTCCTAATGAAAGGTCTATGAACCATGAATTTTCCATAGATTCTATGCAGGATTGTTTTCAAGCAATCTCTTTCTCTAGGGTCCTCAGAATCAAAAAGGTCGAGTAATCTTAAGATAAAAGCATGGTCTATATGCACTTTTGCTAACTTCACATCAAGAGAGTTATAATTGATGAACTGAAGGAGAAGATCATAAACAACTTGCAGATGAGACCAGGCAGGATCAAATATAGGTTCTTCATCTTCTGTTTCTCCACCTGTAGTACTTGTCCGAAACTTCGGTGGGAAAACCCTGAACAAATTAGTTGCACACATTTTACACAATGCTGCAATTGCTGGTTCTGTGAACTTAACAGATCCAGAGGAAACAAAATCAACAAGATCCAACAATGTTTGTCTTTTGAGATCTTGCTCTGCAGTGTTCTTATCAGGATCACTCATGTCATAAACTCTGCAGCAAAGATTCAACTTACTAATGAACAGACTTTGCTTCTGTGTATTAGACACATCTTTGAAGGAAAGACTAGGGTCAACTGCTTCCACTCCAGCATTCATGCTTGCAGGGAAAACAACAGAAGATACCCTCTTCACAACATTCAATTTGCTTGATATGGTGCTTCCAACATTTGTACATTGAAAAACATTCCCAAAACTAGTAGTATTGCCAGAATCGCTCCTTGTAGAATCTGATGAGTCAGATTTTGGCACCTTCTTTGGCAATTTGCTAAGAATTTGCTTTATCATGGTGGCAATCTAGCCAATAACACCTGCATCCAACTTATGACTCTCAATTACAAGCTCAAAGCCTAAGAATTTTTAAAGTTGATTTTCCATGTAACCATGAAATCAGAACAAGTTAGTGTAATCATTCAACAAAATAGCAAAAAATGGAAAGCAAGGCATATGTACGAGACTTGTAAATTGTAACCAAGACCAACTTAAGAGATTATATCAGAACATTAAAAGATAAGAACTAAGAAAATGACCAAATCCACTGCAACAGAGAATAGAAGACCAGGGACGAAGACTACGGATGCAATATGCCTGAGAAGGTTAATCTTCGGAAGCGTAATGCAAATGATGGTATATAAGCAGAGAGAGAGAGAAGATCAAAAGAGAAACAGTACTCTTTGAACAAGGGGGTGTGCCAAAGAAATTGAGGATTGTCAAAACATAAGTTTTTGAAACACGGTATTAGGTATATCTTTCCAAAACTGTTAGCAGCATATTCCAGTCAGATCTAACAATTGGTTATGAATTTGTGCCGAGGGATACTACATAATTCACCACATTAGGATGAAACTTGGTAATTTTTCAACAACAAACAACAATTAAGCACCCAAAGCTTTTGCAGAATACAACACTAACTCACTCGCTAAAACACTAGCCGAACACAAAGCTAGAACAAGTTCATCTTAACAATGTTTAGAATCAAACAAGAAGAATAAAGGAGGGAGAGAAAAATGCAAACGACCCGTTTAAAGCAAGAAATTAACAAACCAACAATGAATACAAATTTAAAGACTTCACAGAAGAAGCAATAGTAGGTGGGAAAAACCGAGATCTGGGTCTGAAAATAGAAGAGATAAAGGAATCACAACCACTTGAGGAACCATGTAAGACCTTGTACCGGACAAGATCATTACAAGTACTAGAAAAAAAAAATTAACACTTTGAGTACATAACAATTCAGTTAAACTCCAAAGTGATTCAAAACATGAACCCCACCAAAATTAGTATATTTAAGAACAGCTGTTGAGAGAGACTCTGAGTGAGAAGCAGAAAAAACCAACCTGATTATTGTGACACAGAAGCTAACAAACCCAGTTAAGAGAGAGAAGCTAGTCACGGAACAAGTTTAACTTTAACGGTTTGCATAAAGATGAAGCAAGTAGCATAGGAGAAGTGGAAAGAGAGAGAGAAGTTTAAGTCTTGTATTGTTTTGTTCAGAGGTGAAAGGAGAGTGAAAGTGTTTGATCCAAAGAAAAATGCTAGATTTGGAAAATGGGGGGAGGGGGAGCATTTTGATGAAGGAAGATGGATCCCTCCATGAATAGCACTGTGCTCAGTGTTGCTCTCTGCTACTTTCCTCGATTCAAGAGATTGAATAAAAGACGCCACATGTTCAAGTTAATGTTACAACACAACACAACCGCAGGTACAACTACAACAACACTCCAATCACCACCAAACTCAACTTAAACTCCATCTTAAACTTTACTATTACTATTACTAGTCTACTATCTACACTATCAAAACCATTCAATTTTCTAATTCCTAACTCCCTTAAAAACTTTATAGAACAGTATATATCATCATATACCATTGCATGTGTACAAAATTAAAATTTATGATACTAGAGTTTATTTGTAAATTTCACTGAATTTTATTGAAATGAGTTAAAATTATTCTGATGAACTTTATTTTAATTAAATAAAATAAAAAATCATAAGTTAATATGTTTTATATAAATTCTTTTAAGCTATCATGTACTTGAATAAAAAAATATCTAATAGACAATTGAAATATGAGTTATAAAAATTTTAAATGAGTCAATTTGTTGGGTGTGTATATATATTTTCTGAGTGAGTTAATGGTTGGATGAGTATTTCAAATTTATAAAATTGGATGTAATAATTGGATTTGGGTTGAAATTTCACTGTCATTATTAAAAAAAATTTACATATATGTATATGTATTATGAAGAGGTTGAAAGTTTATAATTAGATTCGATTTTTGGTTATGTTTTATGAAGTTGTATTACTTGTTTTGGTCCGGACAAAAAGGTGCATAGGTGTAGTCCTAGATAACATAGGGTAGATTACGTAAAGTGAAAAATGGAGATTTTTGATGCCCGATTTCGAGGCTAGATTTTTGGAGTTGGGAGTGACAGAGAGGTGAAGATGAATGAATGAACGAACGTAGAATGGGACGAGAACAGAACAAAATAGAGAATCAGGAAAAGTAAGGGACAGAATCACCGCAAACACAGAGGGAAAAGAAACAAAACAAAAGAGTGCATGGCCCTAGCTACCAAGGGTAAAAGTAAATAAAATGTGCCAACAATTATCATCATTCATAGACACATAGACAAGACATAGAAGAATAAAAAAAGGTTAATTAAGGCTTTGTATGCCAGTGATTCACATTAAAATAAAAATTATATTTTTTGTAGAACAAAAATTATTAAGAGTGTGTTCTTTTAGCATCTTTAACTTATATTTTTATAATTAAATGAAATTGTTTGAAACTTGTTTAAGAGTTTTTTAAAAATTATGTTACTGGGTCTTTTAAGTGCATTAAAGTGAGAATATACACATATTACAATAATTTTTATTTTTATTTTATTTTATCTCACACAATTTAAACCATCTTAATTTCTATTCTATTTCTTTTATATTTAATTACACTTTTTATTTATTTATTTATTTTTCTCTCTATTTCACTCTCGATCCAAAACTCCCTTGTCTCATGATAGCTATATTTTATATGAGAATCGTGTACATACGTTAAAGTGTTGTCAAAGATTAAAAAAATATTTAATAAATAATTATAAATAAATAATTATAAAATGTGATGAGAAATATATATATATATATATATATATATATTATGTGAATAAATTAATTATGTATTATAATTGATTGCAAAGTAAAATGGTAAAGATTAACTATAGAGTTAGTAATGTGTTAGACAATTTTTTATCCCTTTGACATTTGACATGTAACTAGGAAACATAAAAATTACGACATGTCTTTTATAATGGCTGTGGGATTTTAGAAATCGATTATCAAGTGACTAATATTTTGAATATCATCAACACACGAGAATTAGAGATAAATCGAATATATGATCCACTTATAGAGAATTTTGAATTGAACAATTGATTGGTAATGAAGAAAGACTACACAATCTTATCATACTTCAAAAATAAAAATTATGTAAAATGCAATAACTTGCATCTAGTTCATTCATTTAAGTACACATTTGATATCCCAATGTAGTATGAGGCACAACCACGAGGATCAAGTGATGGAATAGATTCCAAAATCCAAAAGCACCCAAATTCAGATTTGCAAACAAGGGTAAGTACCACTTCAATTCAGATCCATCCATCATTATTTGGATGAACTTTACGTGGATGTTGCCATGTTGGTTACAATCACTGACCCATCATACTCGATCATATGTTATCTCCTTTGTTATATTCCTAATGTCATGAAGCACATATGTTGTCCAAATATTATAAAGTTTTAAGATATGTCTATTTATATTCTATGAAATCAATCAATAATTCTAAAATATAACAAAATTGACAAATTAAGTAGCAAATTAAAATTAAATAAGACACGTAATTTTACAGAAAATAATGAGCACTTCAAATAACAGTTTGTGAAAGTCCCCTTGAAAATATCTAGCATTGCATGAGATGGAAATGACAGTTCCAACTGTTGTTGTCGTGGGTTTGAATAATTATATATCTTGCCCTGGAAACAAGGGTTGATTGCAAAGATAACTTGTTATCTTTTTTTTCTCCAAAAGGTCATTATATGACTCCATCTAATGGAATATGATCATGACATTCTTCCTTTTCACAGCTAAAGCTATGGTTTAAATCAAGAACGAAACTAGTTTATTGAAATAAGAGAAATTTTAGGGTTCAATGAATGGGACAAAGTCAAGGACAGATGGAATGGAACCGTCGTTAAACTGGCTAGCCAAGAAAATTAATTTATATTTGAATATTTAATACAGAGAAAAATTAAAGATATTGACGTAGTAAAAATATTTCATTAACTATTAAAGATTTTATGATAAATAAAAAATATTTTTATTTTATTTGTTAAATTAAAAATATTAACGAAATGGAATGATCATTTATTTCAAATTTAAGTTGATGAAATATTTCATATAATAATTTTCCCAATGTATATTTGTAGGTCTATAATGAACAGGAATTAAAAAAAGAAAAGTTTTTCTCTAAAAAAAAGTATTTTTTTAATTTAATCATTCATATGATAAGACTTATATTTATAGTTTTGAGTATATTACTCCGTTATCTTAACATTTATGTAAATGATACTTAAATTATAAATTTTTTAAAATATTATATTTCACTTGTGCACATTTTTTTAATTATTGAAAATAGAAATTATTTATTTCAAAAGTTAAATAATTTCAGCGGTAATAACAATTAAAAATAAAGTTGAAACTACAAATTCAACTAAAATCTAATTTGATTTTAAAATTTTATATATTATTTGAATAAAGATATAATAACTTAATGTATAATTTATTTTAAAATATACAAGTAAATTAAAATGGATTTTTTGAAGTTGATAGAAAAAGAGCTTAATTGAAAAATAGTTAGATTTACATTTAGTAAGAATGTTTAAAAAACCAAAAAAAAAATAATAATATACTTTCAATTCATTTAAAAAAAAAAAAAAAAAGCTAGACGAATTTAAAGATGAGTTTAAGAAATATGAATTTAAAAAATGTGAATTGAATCTTTAACTCTCATGTTCCAAAAAAGTTCCTTCATAACTCACTTCACTTTTTTTAAATCAATTTTAATTTACTCAAATATTTTAAAAAATTATATATTAAATTATTAAATACATTTTAATAAATATATTTGTATTGAACACTTTACATAATAAATACGTTGAGAGAATTATATTTAGATAATTATTTTGAAATTGTACATGATACTCGTTGTTTTTCACCATACTTTTATTCTTTATACAATTTCTATTTATAACATTCTTTGAAATTAAATAAAATTATTATAATATATGAAAAATATTGTCGTAACATCTTTTTAAATAATTTTTTTATATATCTTGATAAACTTATGAATTTAAAAAATCAAACCTTAAGAAAATATTAGCATTAATTTATTTAAAGTAAATTCAAGAATGTCATCCATGAATGGATAACTCTATGCCATTATCATATAAATTTATTAATTATTGATAATTATACATTATACATGATTTTTTATATTTTAAAAAATCTTAAAACTTTATAAATATAAATGAATCAGTGTCGTCAAGTAACAAATAACGTACAGGCATCTTTATTTAATATATGTTGAAACTCTATGTTTGAACTTACTACTTACATATATGATATTTTCATCGTCTACGAAAACATTTTACCTGATTAAGGTTGCTTAAAATTTTCTAATTAGGCAAGGCCTAATGAATTAACAAGTAGATAATATAGTATGCAAAAATATAAATCTATTGTATCAAAAAAAAATTATACTAAATCTATTTAGTGGTCAAAGATAAACAAGAATTAAATAGGATAATGGCTATATTATAATCAATAAAATATAGTTTATTGACCGCATTTGTTATTCAATTTTGTTTATATATTTATTTTTTTTTATTTTATAATAGAATAAAATAATATCTTTTATTATTCTCATTATCATTCATTGTCACATTTATTATTTTTGTCATCAACTATATTGTTGTTATTGTCACCACATCTACCATTCATCACCATTAATACTATTATTATTTTTGTTATCATCAATACTAACCTATCGTTATTGTTATTATCGTTATCATTATCACCATTGTCATTATTGTCACTGTTACCATAGTCATTATTATCATCATTTTCATTACTATTTCCGTCATAATATGCACTACTATTATCACTATTATTATCATCGCTATTAAAATGACTACAATCATTATCATTGTCACTATTCTACCATTGCCGTCAACTATCTTTCCATCATATTTATAATCATGTTTGTCACAACCTCACTATCATCATCATTATCGTTACCACTGTCACTTTCTTTGCAATCACCATTACCACTATCTTTATCACTATTATTATCATCGTCATCTCATCATTATTATTTTGACTTTATTAATCATACCATCATTTATTATTATTACAACCATTTTCATAGTTATTACATTTACAACAACCAATATCATTACTATTATCACCACTATTATCTACCTTTACAATAACCAACATCATTGTTATTACTTATTTTTACAACAATCAACATCATTATTATTATCATCGTTCTCTCATTCTCCGTAATTATTGTTTCTGTATATCATATATTATTTTATTCTATCCGGATGAATTCTTAAAAATGAGAGATCATGCACTATAAAAATAATTGTAAGTAATTATTTAATTATATATAAAAATTTATATTAATTTTAAAATTTTATATTTAATTTGATAAATTCATTATATATTAACAAATTATAATTAATTGGTTTTATAAAAACATTTCATATTATCAATGTATAAAAAAAATAATCTTCATGTAAAATTTGTAAAAGTATTGTTGGCTAATATGAGGCGCATGTTTATGGGTCAACAGAGTTAGTGCTAGAATTATAAGCCGGATTAGGATACAGACGAGACAAACCAAAACGGGTGAGTCAGGATCACAAAATTAAATGCTTGGCTTCAATGGATTCAAATTGATTTTCAGAACACATGTCACTTGCTTCACTTTTATTATTTTATTGTTCTTTTTACCAAATGTTAAATACTATGACATGCATATATGGTGAATGAAAAGCCACGTTTGGTTCGTACGTGTCTGCAGGCAGTGCTTGATAGCTTTTTTTTCTTTCAAATCACAACAAATGTTAACAGTGTTAGAGTAACGTTAGAAATCACACGGGTGTTTTACCTTTTTCTTTCTATTTTATTTTTCTATTCTTGTGAACGAAGCATTGTCCGTAGGCACAGCCAGCTTCTAAAATTCAGTGTTCTGTTCACTCTAGGACAAAAATTTCAGATTATTAGGCAGAACCTATTTTCTTTTTTATCTGGGAGGAGTTTTCTATTTGGAACCTTGCATAACTTTTAACAGAGAGAATAATTCAGGCTAAGAGGTGATTCTAAATGTATATTCCGTTTTGTGAAGGTCAGAACCATAATCTAGTTTAAAAAATACTCTCATGTTAAAATGATGATTTTGAAATTTCAAACAGAAGATTAATTTTATAGAGATTTTTACATAATCAGCTAAATAAATTTTCAAAGGGATAAAGTATAAAGAAAATGTTTTTTAAGATCTAAATCCAAAATTTACTAATAAAAAATACTGATTTTAAATTTCAAAGTGATGAATAACAGAAAAAACAAATCCTACAATAACCAAATTTAAAACTCATTTTATAAGATTAGAAACATATTTAAACTTATAATGAAAAAATTTATTCACATAGATTAAAAAATACTTAAAATTTTCTCATTGCCGCAATTTGAATAAATAGTGAAAAATAGATCAAAATCAGATCTGATTCAGTAACAAAGAAGTCCAAAGAAATGCTTGATCTTTTCTTCTCTTTTGTATAAAAGATAGTAACAATATGTAAATAGAACTAACCTACAGAAATACTAACCGGACCGAATTTTAGATCTTGTAAATTAGAACAATGATAAAATCCATACACATACATGATAAATTATAAATTATTGATATCTACAACCTCAACTCCCATGTTTTTTCTAAAATCTATATTTGCACATGTCATCAAATAAATTAAATTAAACAAGTAAACAGTTAAAGACATTGTGCTAGATGGAGGGGAGCAGAAAATTTCAAGCTTAAAAGGGTGAATTTCTAAAAGGCAAGCCTCCTGAGTCCTGAGTCCTGAGTCCTGAGCCCAATTATTAACAAAATGTGGATGACACAAATATGTAGGACAGCACATGTACGGGCCACCACATATTCAAGAATAACCCATCAAAGTGAGATGATATGTATTATATTATAACAGATTTGATGGAGAAGGGATGTTTTGCACCCAATAAATCCCATGTGGGAAGTTGGCATAAGGATACAAGCTGGAGCATACAATCACGAATTCATTCTTGCATACATGTTATACAAAAACAATAATTATGGTGTGTTCACAAGGAAAATTGAATATTTAATTTGGCCAAGAGAAAAGAATAATAGAATAATATAATATAATATACATGCCTAGCTAGCTATTTTGAGCAAGCAATAAAATATAGAAGACAGCCTAGCAGTAGCGCAATCAGAGATGAAAAGAAATGTGGAGCAGAAGGAGAGAAAAGGCAGTAGCTAATTACAATGAGAATGAGATGTAGTGCTACTTTTCCCTCTTACCCACCAAAGTAACACAAATTAGAAGGTATATTTAAAGACATGTAGATTGGACAGACACAAGCAAAACTCTCCAGAGGCCAGAACGAATTTAACATAGCAAGGAGACTGATGCAGCAACTCCAACCGTTTAGCATTCAAAATCTTAGGTGCTTTCTGCTGGAACATGATTTGCCATATCAAAGTTGTTCACAGGTTTTGGCCTCCACTCAGTCCTTGCCCTCACAATTTCAGCACCATCTTCAAGTCGAAGCAAATGCTTGCACTCAACATGTCCACTCTGAGCTAGATTGCCGATGTCGCCACCAGATACAGCAGTCAGGGAATGCAGCACACTGTCCCTGCCACACTCCCTCCTATACTCTAAAGTCATGGAAGAAAGCTCATGACTCTCCAAGATTTCCTGAGGAGCACTCTGCAACAATCATAGGACAGTCCAATAAGCAATTGAGCAAACCAAGAATAAATAACCAAGTGATACTTAATAAAAGGGAGAATATAAGTGATTTACATAAGATTATGCATCATCCCTATGGATCAATTTTCTATGTTCTCCCATGTACAGCATATTACAACTCAATTATATCACATTTTAATTTTCAAGCCAACCATACTACTCTCCTCGATGGCTCACAAATGAATACCAACGAAGGCATCAAATACCCATAACCATAACCACTAAAAAAACAGAATATTTTATCTTAAAATGACTTCAACCATCATATCAGTCATTCCAATAAACCTGCAAAAGTATCGATAGTCACTTTTAAATAATCCCCTCACAAAAAAGCACACTTACTCCACAGACAATTAGATAGACTCTCAGACTAAAGCGAGGAGGGTGCTTTTACAAGGACATTGGGTGTCTGAGTATCGTAACCAGTAAATGGACTGATTCCAATCAGATGACAATTTATATTAATAATTCCACCTGCAATTTCACTTGGCCCTAAGACTCATAAGTTTGTGACACCAGAGATGTGCCCAACGGAGAATTGAAGAAAAAGAAAAGTGAAAACATGGATTGAAGATTATTAGAATACAAGATCAGAAAACTACCTCCAGAATCCAGCCAATGTACTTCACATTGTTGACATGCTGATTGATATCTAGATCACTCCATCTAGGCTGGAAAAATAAAGACATATTATGTAAACTAACTAGAAAACTTCTTCTGAAATAATTGAAGGAAATTAGTAACAGTCATTACAAAAAAAAGTAGTTAACATACACTTAAACCAGTACGAATATAATCTGCTGTGTTGTCGTCTAATTTAGACAGTTTTCTGCTATCCTCTTCCAGAATTGGATCAGAATCCACAAAATAAGATCCGATCTCCCCTCTGACTTCTTCTGGAATTTTAGACAGCCTCCTTGTCAGCTTATTCATCATGACCCAAACACTGTAGATCACCAAAACAAAAACAAAAAGTTCAGAAAACGCTTATGTTGTTACTAGTTACAAGCTCCAAGGGGATGCACGTGCACACATGATGAAGTCTGATGATAATAAACTAAGAAACAAATGTTTGTTCAATTAGAGGTTTCTCACCTGAAAAATATAATACACTTAAATACTTAGTTCATTATCTTCTTTAACATAGCAAAACGAAAATGATTAGCTCAAATTTCAGTCGTTACAGATTTGTCTTGAGAGGGGGGAAATAGTTTCAACGTTCCATAACTTACGTTTGAAAGATTCAAAATTGGGCCTAATTACCAATCATGCATATTCAGATACATATCTTAAAATTTGCTGGAAGCAGAAGGAAGGGGAAGGAAAATTCCAGGGAATGATTTCTACCTGGAGGCTCTTGTCAGTATTTCACCAGTTTTACAGTTCCGTAAAACCCAATCACGGCGCATACCATTCTTCCCCGATGCAGAAACCCAAGTGTCTACTTGAACAATGTCACCCCTGAAGTAAATTAGACACTCAATTTCAGATGATTAGATACAGAGTAACCATAATAATACTCACTGTTCACTAACAGTCAAACACCAGGAAGCCAAAATAATTGCATGGCTCATACATCTAGTGTTCAAAAAGATCAACAACTCTAGTGCATAAGGCTTCGCGTAGTTCATCATGAATGAAGCGCATGATTGTGATCAATTGTCATCCCAGAAGAATTTCACAGGTATTGTGGTTTTCATAATAAGTCTCAGTAGTTACCATGAGTCTATTTAGAGTGATCATTCATTATAAAGATACATTGAAAATCACACATATAACAGGTGAATCCGGGTAGCTTACCACGTAGGATAACGATCAACCACAACCTGCATCCGAGTCACTACCCATATTAAGTTCTTTTTGCACATTTCAGGCGTGGAACCAAAGCCATCACCAAGAAGCCCAGCACTCTTAACATGATTAAGTGCGGTTTCCTGTTGTAAAGCAAATAGTTGAGATAAATCTAACAAGAAAAGTATTACCAAAATGGTATTATCTATCTATGAATTTCAATTCTACACAGTGAGTAAATATCCAACCTTATCATAGTTATAACATATTCATCTCTGAAGATTATAAAGGTTCATTTCACAAAATTAAACTTACCTGCAAATGGTTCATTACAGTTTCTATAGAAGCTGTTCGATCAGCACCAATTTCATAGGATCTAATAGCGAAATTTTCACGGAACACGAGACCATCCTGAACAATTTTTCCTATCCCAAAGGGGTCAATAAGCATGTCAGGTCGCCTTGGCTTCCAATCAAGCATCATCCACTGCTTCTCAGCTGCCAAGAAAATTGTTGTGATAGCAGCAAGAAGCATGCTCCAATCAGGTAACTGATTGATAAAAGTCCTTGGGGAAGCAGGTGAAGGTAAATCATCTTCATGCTTCAAGCTGTCCACAGCTGTAGCAACTGTGCTTCCATTAATTTTCGAAGGGGCTTGCGCCTTCGCCTTAACCTGCAAAGATGCAGGTTTGGATTTTACTCCTCCAAGGTTCACATGCCCACCACCGAGCTTACTCCCTGCTCCACCAGAGTCCGGCGAGGACGAAGTAACCGGGAAAAACGATGAAGTAGCAGCAGTTGCCACCATAATGAATTTCTACAGCAGCTGCATGCAAAGTTCAAGCAAGTTAGAGAAAACCAAACAACAACAATAACATGAATATCTTCTCACCCACCTTCCACAAAAATGGGGAGAAAATAATAGACAAAGAATCAAATACTAGAAACGGAAAACGCATCCAACTGAAACATCATTCACCTCAAAAAATAACAAACAATATCACGAACAGAAGAGAGTGATAATAAATTCTTTTGGCAGAAGCAAAGAAAACAAATAGTGTTAAAAATAAAAGCCCCATTTGTTTGCAAAACTATTAAAAAAGAAAAAACAGCAACTCCGATTTCAGAACACAGATCAATAGAATTATCTTGTCCACCATCTTCTATATTCAACAAGCAACTACCACTAGTGAATATCAATTTTCACGGAGAACGAACCAAACACCTCACACGCTTTTTCTTTTTCTTTTTTTTTTTCTTTTTTCAATTTCATATAACCCAATCAAGTTCCTCTCAAAAAAATGTTCTAGTTCAAAACCACGTGTTGAGGTGATCATAGGAACAAAGATACGAAATTAATAGATTCTACCTAAACTAAAATAGAAGGTTTAATTTACCACGTGAGAGATTCGAGAGCTTAAAATCTAGAAAGCGATGAAACAAACAAATGAATCAATCAAAAAGAGACACATAAAAACAAAATCGTCGGATAAAACGGCGTAGATCTGACTTTTTAAACTGAAAACATCGAAAACCGAATGATGCAGAAACGCAGCCGAGGCTTAAAAATCCCCTAAAAAATAAAAACAAAAAAAAAAAAACGAAATCTAAAACGAAAATCACACAAGGCGAAGAAAAAACGAAGAGCAAAGCAGACAATGCAATCTTCTATAACGAAAATCAGAACTCCATTGCGCCTCGAAATTCACAACGAACACACCGCTCTCATTATTTTTTTAAAAATAATTAAGTTAAAAGAAAAAGAAAAAAAAAAAGGTCGAGAACCTTCGTTGGAACGTCTAGAAATGCAGAAAACGCGGGATTTTGTCTATTATTTGCCGGCGTCGATCTCTGAGTGAAACCGAAAAAGTGAAAAGAAAATAAATAAAAAAAAAGAGAAAGAAGAATTGAATGGAGCGTGGTGGTGCAGTTGGCGGACACGTAGATCAGAGAGAAGAAGCAGATTTGCGTGCGTACCTGAGTGAAGAAGCAGCGAAGAGAGAGAGAAAGAGGCGTTCAACAAAGGAGAAGAAGCTAGTTTGGATGAAGAAGGGCTATTGCGTCATTTCGGTTAGGTCTGTTTTTTTGTTTCTCTTCTGGCTGGCTTGTTGCGTTGTGTTCCCTAACTTTGAAATGAAAATAAATGGGAAAGAAAGAGAATAGTTGGAAAAAAGAGTAATGTGTTGTGTTATTGATATAATGTATTGAGAGAGAGATTGATTGGGTAAGAGAGAGATAAGGAATTAAGCGTTGCAGCCACGTCTTTTTATACTCTCCAGCTGGCCCTCCCGCCTCTCTTTCAAAGCACCCAGCTAGTATGTTCTCTTTTCTTTTTTTACAATTTTGCCCTCGCTTTCTCTTACTCGTATTCTCCAACTATTTTCAGGCCAAATCCATATGCTCACCTGCTAGTCCTCACACACACCATTGTATTGCATGAGATTTTTTTTATTTTTTTTTTTAACTATTCTTTAATATGATTATTTTTAATTATGTAAAATTTTTAAAATAATTTTCTTATATATTTTAATGTATATCACACAGAATTATTTTTTACTATTAATAATTTTTATTAAGAGTATTGAAAATGATGTATGCAAAAATATAAGATATAAAAAAATATCTAAAAGTAACTTTTCAAAATACTCTCATTTAAAGTGATTTTTCTAATTTAATATATTAAATGAATGATATAAACTTACACTATGAAATTAGCTTCTTCACTATCACCTAGAACCTGATGAAAATGCATTTGCTGCAAATGTAAGTAACACAGAAATGTGGTTAAAACAGTGGAATTTTAAGTTGCTAAATACGAAAAGGAAGAATGTAGGCCAAAAAAAATCATAAAATAAGAAATAAATGACAAAGAAAAAGAATAAAAGGTTTCAAGAATGCCTGTGAATAAATCATAGTCATAATATCTATTTTTATTTTTTCCTCAAACAGAAGAAAACAAAGAAACTGGCTAGAGGAAACAAAATTGAAATTTTCTTCAATATATTTTACTTTTCTTTTTATCAAGTATTTATTTAATTTGTGAATGATTCAGTCACATGACATCATAATCAATTAGCAGTTCGGTGAACGATAATTTGTCCCGCTTCCAATATACAATTTCTTTCCCTTTCTAGCGAGATTTTTGACCGGCGCTATGCATAAAGTTAGCGTAGGTATAAATAATATTTATAAATGATAATATTAAATCTTAAAATACATAACGTTAACAATATTTAAACGTCATAGATAAATATAATAGTTGTCATGAAACCAGAATATTTTTAAAACTATAAAATTATGTCCAATTATAATTTTTTATAAATAAATTCTTGAACACAATAAGTTACAGATATAAAAATCTGAAATAATAATTTAAAAATATAGAAAAAATAGTATCAATAATAAAATTTATTTACATGTAGGAATTAATTTTATTATAGAGATTATTGGAAAACCTGAAATAATAGATTTTATTTTTCAATTCAAAAAGGTCAAGTAATTTTTATAACATTGCAAGTGTAGTTTGAATATATTCTTAAAATTAATTTTCAACACTTATTTCAAAATTTAAAACAATAGTTTATAGATATAAAAATAAAAATATCAATAATAAAATTTATTTAAATATAAGATTTAATAAATTTATAATTTATAAAAAAAATATAAAATAACTCATTTATCCATCATCTCTATTTTTGTTAACATAAAAATATCAAATAAATGCATACGATTGATGAACTCATTATTTACCGTCACGTAAATTTTACAATATCCTTTATATCATTGTCATATAAATTTGTTGATTATTAATAATTATGTATATTTTAAGAAATTTTAAAATTTTAAAAATATAATTGAAATGATATAATAATAAATATTCTAAGTTTACTTGCGGTGACAGTGTAGACTTGTAGGTAGATTTACTGAAAGTATAAATAGTCACGTAAGAAAAAAGATTTAAAAAGAAATTAGTTTTTTTTTTTTTTTGTTTAGCTATGAATTTGAGTCTCTATGATCTACTACTATTTTTATTATTTCTTTTGCTAGGTATTGTATTTAAAATTATATTATAATTAAAAATTAAAACAATAAAATATCTTTAAATATGCAAGTAACATTTTTAATTTGTAATAAATAACTTAATTTATAATATAAAAGTATTTTAATCATTGATATTTTAAAAATATTAATATTTAGTTTAAAAATACAAATGAAAATAATATACTGCACGGAACAAGTAGTTAAGATGGCTGAAAATTTAAGTTTTTAACTTTGTGAGAGTAATCTGTAAAAGGTACGTGCAAATGAGGGGGAAAAAAAGAGAAAGAAGAGAGAATATCAAATTTTCTAAGTTTTGCATTATAAATTTCTAATTCATAATATACGGGTATATATATTATAAAATATATTTATTATTAAATTACAAATTTTCATTAATTAAAAAACAAACAATTCAAATTCAGTTTTTTCTTCTGCAACAACAAATTAATTTATTTTGATTATTATTTTATCAAAATGACATGGCATAATAAAATCTATTACTGTTTTCATTTTTCTAAATATCCATGTGAATTTAAAAATATTCATTAGAACAAGTTAAATAATTTATATACCTAGAACTTTATGTATTAGCTATTGTTTTTAAACTAAGAGATATCGTAAGTAAAAGGAAAAAGAGAATAATGAAATCTAATAAATGTTTTTGTTTTATATTAAAATTATCATTTAATTTATTATATATCTTTTATCACCTTTTTTGTTCTTTTTTTTTTTCAATTACTATTCTCCATTCTTCTCTATTTAAATGTAGTTAAAGTTAACTCCATTTCTAAACATGACAAAATTTGATAAAGATCAAATTTTTTTAATTTTCTAAAGTTGTCTTTTCTAAATTCTTTACCTCCTTCATAGAGCGGGGGATGGGAGAATTAAATTAGATTTTGTCTCATTCCACCCGTTGTAATGCCTAACAAATAAACCTGATCTTGTCTCTTAAAAAATAAGGTACAACTAATAAGTTGTTATCATTACTACCTTGAAAATTTAAAAAGACAAATAAAATAGAATATGTTTTTATAAAAAAAAATGACAACTTAAAGAAACAGAAGTAATACATGAAATAATAGTTACAAGGATATAAAACTTAGCTTAACTGTTGGTGCATTTAGTTTAACTATAACAATTGGAAAATAATATTTGCCAAATAATCTTTTAGTGGGTAACCTATGAATCAAAGTTAACTAAGAGGCTTTAGAGTTAATTTTTATAAATAATTAGTCTGAATATTTTATATTATTAACTAATTAAGCATGTTTTAAATATATTTTAAAATAATTATTATAAAAATCAGTAATTTTATTATATATGAAAAAAAAGATACTAGAACAGCATAGAATTACATTATGGCTACATATATAAGAAAGAATTTAATATTTAGAGTTGAGTTTGAAGTTTGAAAGTTTGAAAGGTATAGGCTGGTAAACCAACATGTTTGTGGTGGCGAAGAGTTTGACCTTTGGGTCTTGAGATTCTTCAAAGAATCATATTTTCGTGTACTCTAGATGTTTCCATCCAAATCAGGGTGAGAATCCAAACCCAAAAAGTTAATTAAATAAATGAGGGTATGCAAACACAAAAGACCTCATGCACATGCAACCCTATCACTATCACTCTAGTTGTTAATTACGATTTAACAAGGATGTGTATCTGTAAAGTGAACAACTATTACAAACCCATAATCAAAGGTATTCAAATTATTAATATTTATATGTATTTTCCATCCCTTATTTTTACATTTATGTGACTTTGTCTTTTATATTTCTAATTAGGCAATTTTAATTTTAAATTTTCATAAATATTAAAATTGGATTATTCCGTTGTCTGGCATAGTGACATCCAAACATTGCTTGTGCCCCTAATAATTCTTCTTCCATTATTGGATAACTGATGATTCGGCCCAATTTGTGGACATGGCACGTGTACTAAATTAAATTTTAATTGTACTTTCAGTTTCATGTTTTAATTAAAATTAAATTTATTTAATAAATAACACGATTGTAATTATCAATATTATTATATGGTATTAATTTTAATAGATTGGTAAAATGAGTATATAGCATATGTAAATTCAAATAAAATACTAACTACTAACACAATATATATTTCTTAATTTTTTACTTAAATATATTTTAATATTTTTATTTGTTAATTTTTACAAACTAATATCATGTCATTAATTTCACTTACTTTTCAGAAATTTAGAATGGGTTTTTCTTTTTTTACAGAAAATTTAGAATGGGTTACAGACTTAATTAACTTTAATAACTAAAATTATAGTTTAAGGTGTAGTTAAAATTGAATGCAAATGGCACGCGGGTATTTTGTTTCTAGATGTATGTTTTATTTTTTAAAAATATACTATGGTGTATTTAAAGATCACATTAAGACTTTATGTATGCTTTTTTTGATTTCCTACTAGATCCTCATAGCTCTTAAAATAATATGTGTATTCTAGCACATACCTACAATAGTCTATGATAAAGTTAGCTACTATCTCGTAAGTAAAATAATATTTAATTTATTAATACTTTCACCATTTTATAGAGACAAAATACTTTAGTAACTAAGAAAAACATACTAAGCAAAATTCCCATTTTGTTGTTTTGTTGCTTACATGTGTTCCAAACTTGACGTTGCCATAATTGTTGAGCAAAACAACTCTAGATTATCATGTTGTTGAGTTAGAAAAGATTACCCAATTTATGCTAAGATAAGACAGATATATGTCAAAATCATACACGGTTGCCTACACTTAATTGCTCAAGAAAGAGATGGAATCTACTCAATTGCTAATACACTTTGTGCAGAAATTAATTTTTACCATAATGCAAAATTATTCTTATAATTCGATAAAACTCTCGAAATTCTTCTATAACTTTATGTTATGTTAACGTAGTTGAATTGATAGCATCGTATTTAGTTTCTACCAAATCATTTAAAGTCAAATTTATTTAATTTATCAACTAAAATTGGCAAACCTAACACATTTTTTAAAATGTTTATAATATTAATATTATAAAAGATAAATGTTAACCCATGTCCTAAAGACTCTAATTAAAAAATGAAAAAAAATTGTAGTTGTTACTGCACTTTTCATTTTAAAGTAATTTAGTCTTAAAACATCTGCACAGCTTTAAAAAATCTATGTTATTGGTTATTTTTTTCCTATATGATTTTGTTTGTGGAATCCTATGATTGAAAGATAAAAGAAATCAATTTAAATATAATCAGGTGGCTAATCATTTCAGTGGAGTGTGAAATAGATAACGTGGTGCAATTAACAAAATATAATTTCCTTTTAATTTTTTTTTTGGTTTCGTTTGCTTGAGTGGTTATGTTACCATTAATATATTTTAATATAATTAGCTGTCACACGCACCCAATAAGAAAGAAGAAGGGGAATAATAAATGAATAAATAGAGCAATACTATGAGTTTGTTCATTAAAGCTGTAACTTTGACAAATCAATTTTTCTTAATTATTTTTTCAATATTAAACGTCGACAAAACTTTAATGGGTCTCGAATTTTGGTGAGAAGCACGTAAATGCCTAGCCCCATCAATTTGTGGACAAAAATTAACACAATACCATTAATGAAAAAACAGTTGAGAGAATGAGAAAATCACGCGCGGCACATACATAACAACAGTGATTTAAAAAGATAGACAACTAAATAAAATTAAAATTACCAACCTAACACAAGAATTAACTAATAGTGTTGACATTAATATTTTTAAATCTCCATTATTATACAGTTACTCTAAATATTTGAAAGCAATCTTTCTTACACATAATTATCAATAATAATGCTGGCAATTATCTGATAGTCTCTCCGTATCTAAATATACTAAATATATGCAATAAGAAAATAATAATTTTAAACTTAAAAATATAAATATATATTAATTCACCTTCGCTTTATAATATTTCTACAATGTATTTTATTATCTGTGATTATATTTTTAATTGTTTATTTTTAATTCTTATATAAATATTGTATAATATGAAAACTTTTAGATAATATATTTAAGTAATTAATATTATATTAAATGTTTTGCATTAGGACGACATTAATCTTATATTATTTTACGATTTTTTTTTAATTGAAATAGTTCAAAATGTTATTATTAAAGATATCATTATTATATAATAAATCAACAAAACTAGCAAAACTTCTTATTATAATGACACATGTCTACGGAAATATTTCTCAATCTATATATACTTTTAAGAAATATCATTCTTATACTTTTGTTTTTTATTTCTTTTATATTTATATTTCGTCTCTATTTATCTTGAATATCTCAATTTTACACTAATTTAAACATTCAGATTATCTTTATAGATACACTCTTAAATAAATATGATAAATTTAAACTCTAACTTGACCAACCAACTCATTTTATATTTTCATTCGTCTCAACTTTTCATTTGTCTTAACCTTTTATTTTGTGACACGCAAAATTGACATAGAATTCTTCTAATGTTATTTAGTTGAAACATATTATTTAGAGATTTAACTATCTTTAACAAAAACTAAATAAAAAAAATTTGGGTTCACGTAAACATGAATGAAAATGGAATGAAAAAGAAAATATCTTGATTGGAGAAGACGTTTCTTTCGTATGGGGCTCCATAAAGGGTAGGTTAGTTTGTTGAACCATAGTCCACATCTGGGATAACGCGATCCGGTAACAGTTGCTACTTGTTCTTCAATAAATTAACCCACCTCACTCTTAAATATTCAAATTGACGTTTAGCTTTGTCTTCTTTCATTTGACTCTGCCTTTTATGTATTTATGTTAGTAGAGCCAACACATGCATCCTTCAGGACCATACATGCATTCTATCACTCTCATTTCACGGGATATTCTTATTTATTTCTTTCTATTTTTTTTATATATATACTCAACTATACACCTATTAACCCCACCAAACTTTTTATTTAAATCATTTTTTCTTCAAGATATATTGGAACCTTTTTGGAGCCTATAAATATATACTTTTAGTTATTAGTTATAATAAATGTAAAAATTACTTGTTGGGTTTATCCTAACTTTTTCCTATGATTTTTAAGAATAAAAAAACAATGAAATATTAATTATTTTATCCTTAATAATTAAAATATTTAAAATTTAATTTTTCTTTTTAATATTATATATATTTACTGACTAATTCATCGAACTATAATTTAATACACTTAAATATTTAATAACACGTTCTTTAACTCTGTAAACACGTATACAAATATATACATACACATGCCCATTTATTTTTTCTTTTACATAACATGCTAATTCTTAAACTTATAAATTGAAATGTCACACATGAACTTCTAAAAAAAATATATCAGGCTATTCGTTCGATTTATTTCAGTTATGCGCTTTATTTTTTAATAACTTTTGCATAAATTTAACCAATACATTTATTAAATTAATAGATATTATTTATATATAATTTAACACAATTTAAAATTTTCTAAATATATTCTATAATAATATAATTTAAATCTAATATTACATATCAAAGTAACATGACCTGCTGAATTATTAAATAATTTTAAAATTATATAAAATTTATTTATATAATCTAATTAATAAGAATATCAAATTAAATAATTAAATTAATTAAACTTTATTTATTAAAAGATTACTAAAATATGTAAGTGAAGTTTACATGTGATATGAACGAATTCTATGACTACGTATCCCTAATAAACTAATAAAGTTCTGACACTCTTCTATTTGGACTATGTTAGTTTTGTGTCATATAATTTAAAAATTTGAAAGCAATTGTGGTATTGAACTGATCAACAACTCCGTGGCCACAATCTATCAAGTCTAACGTGTCTAATCTATTGATGACACAAAACTAATCATTTTTTATTTTTTATCTTCTCTTTTTTTTCTGTTTCAATAAGTTAATAAATAATTATATTTATTAATATATTATATTAATATCAATAAATATAATTATTAATATAATTGTATATATATATATAATCTTTTTAAACAAACGAGCAAAATGTAGTATAAATAATCTAATTTAATTTATTTCTATTTTTAATCATTACTTAATGAATTTTTAATTTAATGAGTTTAAGAAGATTTTAAATATAAAAATATATTAAAATAATTTTGATCTAATAAATATTAATTAGATAATACATTAATTTTTTTAAAAAATAATAGATAAAATACTGTCCATCAAAATTGATGGATTGGATTAATTTATTTTTTATATTTAATAGATTAAATAAATTTCACTAACTAGATTAAATGAATGATTAATAAACGAATTAATTTGTTATCCTGTACTAAATATAATAAATATGCAAGCTTACATAGATACACATCGTGTATAATATGTAATGGTATACATTAACAGATGTTTTAAAAGAAACATCGTTTCCATCATAGAAAAACAATACTTTTCCATAGAAACGTCATCAACCTCTCACAATAAAATTATAAATGTGTTTGTTATGAATATTATTACAAAAAGGTAGGGGGAAAACCGTATTTTTATAAAAAAGTCCAAAAAAAAAAAAAACTTATCATGACAACATAGTAACACACTGTCAAGTGCAGAAAATAAAATACAATTATATCCATATAATTAAACTTGAGATATTCATCAGAGTTTCAACTATAGACTCAAATATAAATATAAAAATTTATACAAGATTTTATATAAATTAAAGATAGTACTTAAAAGTAGTTAATTTCTTGATTTCATATAAAAATTAAATTATACTTCATAAACTACTCTTAATCTAATTTATGAAAGATAATATTCATATTTAGAAATTAATTTAATTTTAAAAAAAATCTTAAAATAAAAGCATTAAATATTGTTGAACTAGTTAAATATAATTGAACTAGTTGAATTTTATTTATATTTCATTAAGTATTTTTCTACTAATGAATATTTAAGTTGAGAGAGAATACATGATATAAAACATGTAGCTCATAGTTTTTATCACTCTTTGAGTAACCAATCACATCAAAAGACAATATATCAACAAACAACTAACTAGAAATATAAATGGTCAACATATATTCATTGTTAATAGAAAAATTAATTATTTATTAAAAATTTGAAATGTTAGTGATGATCAAAATATATGTTGTTTATGAACATTAATCGATTGTCAAATATCACATGGGATCAACAATAAATATATATTTTTGTCTGATGATAAAAAAAGGAATTGACAATGTCGTTGGAAAGACAAAATTATCACGTTAAAAATTAATTAGCGCAATTGAAAATGAAAAACATAAAATTACATAATTATAATTAGGGCTCTTCGAGTTAAGGTTTTGTTCGGTATTTACTCTAAAATTCATGTGAATAAAAAATTTAAATATAATTTAATTTGGTTCAATTTAAATTAATTATGAAATTTGAATAAATTAAATGAATACTTTTTTAGTTGATTTTTGTAATTCCCAAAATTATTTTTTAAGTATTAAAAAATAAAAATATATAAAAATATTATTAAAAATACTCAAGTTGTACAAGTTATACTCAAGTGATAAAATAAATAAAATAAAACAATAATAAAATAAAACCTGTTTCTAATTATTTAGTTAGAAAATATAAAATAATAAACAATTAATTTTAATTAAAATAAATATATAATTATAAAATTATTAGTTTATTACATTGAAAAATATAAATAATATAATAATATAAAACATAATAATATTTAAACAAATACAACTATTCGACATGATTTTGTTTGGTTCAGTTTTAGAAATGTCAAATCACATGCCAAATCAAAACATTCGATTTGATAAAAATTTAATCTACACCGATCCGAACAACATGCAATTTGATTTGATTTTTGATATTTTTAGTATGTTTTAATTTTATTTTATTTTTCAGTTTAATTTGGATTTGAACACCTCAATTAAAATACACATTAATTAGGTATGAGATGAATGAAAAACAACTTTATCCCCTTTATTTTCTCTGTTCTCCATTATTTTATGATATATTTTTATGTGTAATTTTCTATTGTGTAAAAATTTAATTAACATAGATTAAAAGTATAAATACTGTCAACAATCACAAAATCTCGTGAACAAGTTTGATTATTTTCTAGTTACATTAAAGTCACACGTATTTATAGAATTAAGATTTGCGGTTAAAATTTAATTCAGTTTATATATAATACCTTTTTAAAGTCACACATATAATTTGATTTCTTTAAACAAAGTATGATAACATTGAAGGCACGCATATTAAAATTAAGATAAGATATACTTTATAATTTGATAAATGATAAAGGTTAATTTAATAATAAGTGAGATCTGATTTTCTAAAAGAAAATATAATTTTATATATAAAATTATATAATAAATATTTTTAAAAAATAATATAAAAGGTTATCGATCCATGATTGAAAGTTGGCAATGTGTTTTTGTTTTGTATGTTACCCCTCCCATCCCACCCACGTATCCAGCACTGTGAATATGAAGTCATTTTTTCAATTGAATTTTTATTTGGAAATATATGATCTTATTTTATTATTATATGTATTAGTTTAGTTACATAATTTCATGCATTAATGTCTAAGTGTTATTAAATTTATTTCCAAGTTATTATTATTTATTAATTGTTAGATAAATTTTGTATTGTTATTATTGTTTGTGTAGGTGTTGTTTATATAATTTATTTTTATTATTATATGTACAGTTTTATTTATTGAATATGATGCATAATTATTTAACTATCATTATATTCATTTGGTATTAATTATTATTACCTAATAATTTTTTTATGTGTACGTATTGTTTAAATTATTAATTTTAATGTAAATGAGTTTGTTTGTGTATTAATATATTTAGTTCTCACAAATATTATTATTGATGATGATAATTATTTAATTGGAAAATTTTGTGATGTATTATATTTCAGATAAATATTATCTATGGTAGTAATAATTATATATATCAGTATTATTAATTATTTATTATCTATTATTTATGATGACTACTCAGAATCAATCATGTTATTTGAGGTGAGACGTCCAATATCTCCATAATGGTGAGATATTGTCAGCTTTGAGTTTAAATCCTTATGGTTTTATTTTTTATTTTTTGGACTTCTTCCAAAATGTATCTTAAAAACGAAGGTACTATGTTTGTTTATAAATTCATGTAATATCCATTTTTCCTTTGGTGATGGACATTATTTGTATTCCAATATTTTGGAGGTCAATTTTGTACATGTAATAATTGTAATATTCCTAAAGATCAATTACACGTGAATATAAATAAAGAATTAGGTTATAAAAACTTAAATTCTGGTGATAATGATGAAATATATTATGTTTTTTATTCATATGTTGATAAATCATTTAAGAAATAGAATATTAATAAAAATTAGCTAGAGAATAATGGAGATGATAAATATGTCGACACATGAGTACAACCACTCGTAGTAGTTCAAGAACAAGAAGAATAATATATATTTTCATATTTTCATATTGATATCTGTTCTTTATAAGTAAATTGATCTTCAAAGCAAGAGAAAATCACTATCTGTATTAGGAAGAAGCTTCTTATTATGTGAATATCAATTGAAATTATCCTGACAAAAAATAGATATGAAGTGTTAGTCTTCCATTTAATTGGAATGCTAGTCAAGAGTTACGTGTTAGTTTAGAATTTGATAAAAAAGAGAGGTGCAAAATGCTTTAAAGCAGTATTTTTAATGATGGTGCACTAAACAATGAGAGTGATAAAATCAAAATAAAGTAAATTTGTTGTTCATTGTCCTAAAGATAATTTTGATACTCCTTGTTTATTTTATATAGGACAATTCAAATAAAAATAACAAATAAATGGAAAGTAACTCAATAAGAAAAATCACGTAGTTATCTCAATAAAAGTTTGACACAAGATGACCAAAATCTTAATTAAGACTTAATTAATACATGCATATTTAATATGTATATTTTTTTTAAAAAATTGATAACATATGAATTCAGAAATGATGTTATTGTCATGTAAAATCTAATATTTTATTTTTTATTAAGAATGATTAGAAAAGATTTGTTAATATTGTTTTAATCTAGGAAATGATTTTTGGTATACTTAACTATAAAATCATGTAAAAAAAGTTGGATTGTGAAGTAAAAGGTGATAATAATGATTTACGATGATTAAGATAAGTTTCCCTGGTTAAAACATATGCATAATCATTCCCTGGTTTATATTAACAAATATGTAAAGACGACTATATTATTAGTGATAATGTCGTTTGCGACATTCATCAATTTCATTGTGTTTTCTAGATTTCTTTTTAGTAATGTGCGGATGCTTTTAATCACTACAAGTCTATCATCTAAGTTGGCGACACTTGTTTATACAAGAGATATCAAATAACATTCTTAAAATCTAAACATAAGATGATAATAAGAATGTTTAACAGCAAACTCTAACATAAAAAACCTAAATGTAAGATAGTGTTGCACCACACTCTTAACCCAATATAATCTCGAGATAAAATATACAATAACATATTACATATGAAACATAAGTTATACTTACAAACTTTATAGATTAAGAAGACTAACAATAATTATAAAAAATATGAAATTTTAGAACTTATGATTCTCACACAATAATTAAATATGAAAATATATCTTTATTAATAACATAACATTTTATATTGAATTTTTGATATATTTTAATATGTTTAAATAATAATAAAAACAAATAATAACTATCTTTAAAAATTACACAAATTAATTCAATTATCATTTAATCCTTAGTCCTTAATAATTTATTTATTAATTCTTAAATAAATTACATTTCTCTCACAGTGGATATTAACTGTAAAGGTAGAACATTAATTTACATTGTAGCGAAGACTTATGTTAACTCTGTGCCTTACCGTTACAGTGACATCTGGTGGTGGGTAATTAAATTCAAAACGTTCAGATTCCAATAAATTTTGTGCGTTTTGACATAATTAGCAACTTTTATGGTTACAATAATACCCCTGCGGACCCCATTTACAGAGGTGGGGCTCCACATCATAGATACTACTGTCATTTATATATTCATTAAAGCCTTCTTAACCATTTTCTAAAACTAAAATATGCATCAAGGACACAAAGGTCATATTTTTTTCTTTTTTAATTATCTATTCCGTCAAGTAGTTTTATAATTTTAATTTTTATAATTTTAAAATGACTATTTAGTTTCTATAATTAAGAAAAATAGTTTCTAAAATTTATATTTTAATTCTCTTTTAGTTTATATTATAAAAAATTTAAGAATTAAAATGTAAATTACAGATATTGAGAATGTTATTTTTTAAAAACTACATATATTAAATAATCACATAAAAGTACAAATAACATGTGAATAGTTGTTTTTTCTTTTTTGGGTTGGAGCATATGAAGAAGAAAAAGAACTTGAAAAATAAAAGAAGAAAAAGTGAATTAACTATGCATTAAGTGAAATGTAGGATATGTTTAGTGTAACTTATTTTTGGCTTAAAAATTAGTTTGAAATTAAAGTTTAAAATAAGAATTTTCAAAGTAAAATAGAAATTGTTTAACAACTTTTACTTCTTTTAACCTAAAAGAGAGAGAGAGAAAGAGAATAGGAACAGCGAATACGCATAAAGGAAGAGACAAAAACAATGAGAGGGCATGTGGCGGGGAGATTCCTCATCTAACTTTTTTTTAAAAAAATTATTATTATTTTTTTAATTTTGTATAAAATTATAAACTTTTTAATTTTTATTATTTTTTAAAAATATGTCTGACTCGATTTTCAAGGAAAATAGAAGCTTAAAAAAATTGAGCAAAACATTATCAAAGAGTGGTAACAAAGAGCTCTTTTACTTTTAAGATTATTTTGATATTTTGGACTCACATTAGACATCCAATTAAATTTGGTTCCAATTAAAATCGTTTGGTAATTAGTAGTGAGAAATTCAAGTAATTTGTAGAAAATTTTAAATCATGACATTGTTGCCATTATTATAAAATGAAAAAAATAAAGGAGGATTACATCGAATAATATAAGTAACGAAATATTCTCTTTAATTTCTTAATACAATTTACTCGAACTCAAAATTAGTCATTCAAATTAAAACAACTTTCCTTGAAATTTCAAATTCAAATAAAAAAATTCCATAATTTATATTTGAGAAAATTTACATTCCTAGTTGTTTTAAACAAGTTATATTATATTAAAATTCATGTTAGATTAAGTGAAAGAAACAAGTCTAATATTATTAAACTTGAATTGCCATTCAGGTCAGTGAGGTGACTCATTAGTCAACACGTGACGGAATGAAGATTAAGTTTTGTTGAGTTATTTTGTTCAATAATTCTTTATATATATATATTATATTAAATTGAATATATTCGATGAAGTATTAAAATTTAAAATTTTATAAAAGATGTAGACATAAACTATTCAATAACAAGTTCTTATTTTATGGCTGGACTATTGAGAGTTCAATTTTATAAAAGATTTAGACATAATCTATTCAACAATAACAAATAGTAATAGAAATATATACAAGAGTTTTCATAAGAGTATAAATTTTTTTTATACAAAATATATTATCCCTCTGGGTACTTTTTTTCATGTGAAAATTTAGGTAGTGTTTGGTTTGAGTGTTTTTTATTTTCATTTCTAGTGGAACTAGAAGATAAAGGTAAAAATGTGCTTGGTTGATTTTTTTTGAAAATATTTTCATGAAAATATTTTTTAAATTAGGTGAAAAAAAGGGAAATACTGTAACTATGTTCTCACAATTTTTAAAAAGCTGTTTTCAAGAAATAAAAATTAAAAATGAAAACAGAAAAAAATTCCTCAAACCAAATACCACATTTTATTTTTAATTTCTTAACCATCTATTTGCAAATCTATTCAATTTTTCAACCTCTCACACATGGTAAAAATTATCAATATCCATATTTTTGAATATTCATTCTTGTTTTGGCTAAATAATCTTTTAGTTTGTTTCTAGCACTTTGTGTATATGTAAGAGATCAATGCTTGTCACTCTGCTACAATGAAGGTTTTGGTTTATCAAATGAAAAACAAATGACTTAGTTACCAAGATGCAAGTCAAATTCCAAGAGTATATGAGTATCTTATTGCTCCTTGAGTAGCAAATAGAAGGGGGAAAGGTAATTAAAGTCTAGGGGTTTTTCCTAGTGCAAGAGATGAATGCAACCACTACACTAGAAATTGAACATTGATGAACCTCTAATGCCTACAAGTTTGTGACAATGACAAATGAACTCCTCTAATGGGAATTGCCCAATGTAGTTGCTTTAGAGGTGTTTAAAAATAAGCTACCTACTGGATTTGTTTTCCTCCTCATCTAATCAAGTAGATTGACCAATCTGTTAAACTAGAGCACTCAATTACCTTTTTTGGACCAAACCACATGAACCAGACACTCACTTGTTTGCATCATTTGGAAGCATGTACGGTTTGACAAGTTAAATAGACCATTCATCTAACTGATCAAACCAACTTAATTAGCATGCATGCTTTAGTTAGACTGAATTTTAACTAATCAAAGAATAGAGCGTTTCAAAAAGAATAGTCTAACTACTAGCTAGAGAGTATATTAAAGCATCTGTAAAAGGAAAAGGGAAAATTGCCAAATTAGTTGCTAAACATTTATTAACTTTTTAATTTAGTTTTTTAAACTAAAAATTCATTGATTTTAGTCCATAAATTCTACTTCTATTATATTATCGTTAAATGATGATGCCTCAATTTTTTGTGAGGATTAAAATATAACAAAAATTTAGAAATTAAAATTGGTCAATTTTTAGTCTAGGAGTTAAATTAAAAAATTGCTGAAAATTTAGGTACTAAGTACACAGTATTTGCAAAAGAATATTAAATATATCATATTAAATGTTTTATTTTCGATATTGTGTAGGTTAGATTGCAAAAGTTGGTTGGATCCCTCCCTTGAGTGGTACTACCTCTTGGATAGGTGCAGTTGGTAGAGTGCATATGCAAAGAGAATCCAATATTCAAGTTTGGCTAACATTATAGCTAAGATAAATAGTATGAGAATGAAAGCATTATCTATATTCTATCCTAGCTAAGGTGGTGCTATTTAGAATCAAGGTACGAGCGAGTCATAACAATGTGAGAGTAATAGAACTTTATTGTTATCTCCAACTGTTCTTAAGAGATGTGGGTGGTTGGTTCTTGGCAAAAAAGGCAGCAACATTTTGACCATACAGATTGAGAATCAAGTGTGCTTAGCATGGCTTAGACTGCGCATCAGATTTTGATTAACCCAGTTCATAAGGTGCTAAGAGGAACCAGATCTCATTCTTGAGACCAAGTTGAGTTGGCCATTACCTTTAAGTCTATTCAAGTTCTAGAATAGATACAACAATATATTCCTTTTTCGGCATTTTTCTGAGATTTGGTTATTCAAACATGTCCGGAGATGTGTATAGAAAAAATGTTGGAAGAAAAATGCACCACCACGCACAGGATGGACAAATACCAAAATTTAAAGACCACCACAGAGAGAAAGGAAAAGTTCATACAAACTATATAACATGATTTAATCACAAATGCTTATATTCACAACAATCAGCGAATATTTATTAACAAATTTTCTGAGAAACTTCAGAAATCAATCAAATCATTAGTTTTCTTCAAAAACTTGAAAAATCACACCTTCACATAATGCTCATTCAGGTTGATGGTCTTTCTACCGGTTAAGTGATTCTTCCCACCTATTGTAAACCTGGTATCGCAATCTTTAAAAAGAAAACAAATATCCAATATATGGATAATATCTTTGAATCTAAACATCATATTGAATTTTAAATATTATCCTTTCAAATCTAAAAGAGGTTCAAAATTAAGTATTTGAATTATTTCCTAACAAAAACATGATAATTTTCCCCCTTCCTTTTAGCCCTTCGTTGTTATAATTACTTAGAAAATTTTTTAAAGTGCATAAATAATCTATATAAATCAGGTCACCTTTTTCACTTTCAATCTTCGCAATCAACTAAAATCTAGCCACTTGAATCTATATTGAACGTTGTTGACTTGTGAAACTCTCCAAAAAAAAATTATAATGAAATGCATTGTTAATTGGGTGAATCGAGTAGTTAATATATATTTTTTTCAGGTATTCTCTTTCAAAAACAATCACGTTTAAGTCTAATTAAGCATTAAATGGACAACCCTTCTAATAAAGATTCAACCCTTAATTTACCCTATTGCAAAAACACCATATTGGCAAAATCGGCGGATTCAGAAATAAGCAGAAAAGATAGTGTAAACAACACCACAAATAACATGCGCAAAATAACCTCACTATTTTGTAGCAAAAAGTAAATACAAAATCCAATTTACACGGAAAAAGGGAGGGAAGGTGGAGAGAATCCCTCTTTACACAAACGAATAGCTCTAAAGAAAATTGTACATGCTTCCCAGTTGCTAACCAAGGAGCAAGTAGATTAAAAAAACTGTACAGTGTTCTATACAGGTGAGTTACAAGTATAGGCTTGGGTATATGCTCCATCATGTAAAAAGTTTTATTTTTTGTGCTATGAAAGTTGATCCTGCTTTCCATTGAAGTCAGGAGAGGATGATGGGGGAGGTCTAGAAGTACTGGATTGTGGTGGAGCAGTAAGGGCATACGTGAGTCTCGACGATGCTGAATTCTCAATGAGACCAGCAATGCCAGCAGCTGCAGATTGAGCATTTGATGGAAGGAAGAGATCATGCTTTTGGTCTTTGTAAGCACTCCAAACCTGGAATGCAGGAGGGAAAATGATTGTAAAATGTAAAACTTATAGATAGTAGCATACTTGCAACACGCATGAAGTAAAATGCAGAAACATTTGAAGTGGCAAGGGGCAAAAGCCAAAAAATCTTAAAACAACCCATGTTATATTACTAATCAAAATGGTGTTGAGACTTACATCAGAATTATTCAATATTTCTCGCACTTTAGTGCAATGGGCTCCTTCAGTAGCAAAAGCATGCAAGACCTGATTAAGCAGATAAAAGAAACTTGGTCAACAACAGATGACGAATCAACAGAAAAGTGCCACAAATGAATCAAATTAGATTATTTTCTGTAGAAACAACCACAACAAGTACTTTCTTTAATGTTTGTCAAATTGTGCAACAAAATTAACGAATAAGAAATAAAAACTTGAAGAAATACAAAATCTAGACTCAAGTAAATGCAACAATTATTATTTTGAAGTGCAAGATGTCAGAATTATTAAATGGTAAATTTGAAAGTAACATCAGTTGATTCTATGGAAACTTGGAAACATACAAACAAAATGTGAAATGGTGTTTAAAACAACTAAATACCAAGTGCGCTTTTACTTGATAAATGGACTGGAGCAGACAGAAAATACTTTCGAAGAAGAAAATATGCAAGAGACAATAACTCAAACGACAAATAGAATTGACATTCCAACCTCAATTGCAAGCACCCTTCCAATAGATGCTTCAGATTCATTCCATTTCATCTGAGAAGAAAATCCATTCCTTCCACCAGCCCTCCAATCGAGAAGACCAAGAAGGACTTCAACAAGACCAACTCTGCATTGTTTGCAAAATTTACTTTTAGTATTGAGTTCATAATTATACTCCCATAAACATATAAAGGTTTTCAAGCATGTAGCTGTTTCACAGCTAACTATTATGGGGCTCCAAAACCATCCAAGACCTTCCTAACTGGTAAATTCATTTTCTATATTTTTAAATAATTTTTCCCACAACTATAGACCATCAAAACATCTCTCAACAGTTTGATTACAAGGAATTGTAAAAAGATGGAAACCATAGACACATTAGGCAAAGTTTGATGCCACACAATAACACACATTACACGGCCATAAGGTTAACTTCAAAGATATCACTCATTTTAGATAATAAAATTTGTTTCATTTTATGTGTCACTTTAGTCCAAGAAGGTAATGATTATTCTTTATCCTCAACTTATGGTATTTCCACTAAGTGAACAGTGAAAGAGAGCACTAATAATTGAGCGGGTAATTTAATAAAATGCAATTTTATTTCTATAAAATGATGTCATACCACAAGTTTCTAAATTTACAGGATGAGGGTAATCAATACTCAGAATCGATGCTACAAAATGATGGAGAAAATAATGAGAATGTCACACATAGGATACAAGAGGGATAATTAAATGAATTAAGACATCAGGGATTATTTGTGATTGCAAAATACCAACCAAAGTGTTTATTGTAATGCTATACATTTAAAGGGATAACAAGAAAAAAGTGAGAGTAGCAGAGAATGCTAAGATAAATGTGTGGCAATACTATGTGACATCAATTGAATAAAAGATGACAGAAAATTGGTTAAGTTGGTTTGGACAAGTACAAAGAAGACTATTGGAAATACGATGTGAAAAGTAGATTTTGTAGTTTTCAGTCTTGAGAAAAATAAGAGGTGGAAACCATGAAGGATGTTGGAGGAAGTTGTTAAAAGAGGTCTCATGGTAAACAATATCTGACTATTTTGTCTTTAACAGAGCCCAATAGTATGGTGTGATTCATCTAGCCAACCTCACCTAGTAGAATAAGGTTGTTGCTTGCAGTAATATATTTCCATAAAATTAAGGGGTATTTAACAACTATTTTAATTGCTGACTCAAACATCAAACTCTTCATCACACATCACTACCATGACTGAACTTTGAATATACCAAAACAATGGGAAGTCAAAGGACCTAAACCAGGTTTTTCTTTTCTCTTTTTAATAAATGGCCTTATAATTAGATTGATTTGATAAGTTTTCTCTTTACTTGCATCTAGTACTTGTTGTTAACAGCCAAAGTTCTATCATGAATTTGGATCTCAAAGTGAATAAGTTAAAAGTTGATCAATTTTAATTATGCAAGGTACTCACTTAAGTCCTTGTGCAACAAGAGCATCCCTGGCTCGGTTTCCAGCAACCACAACACGTTTTAGAGTCTCAAGAGCTAAAATGCTTCCACCTTGCCACCCTATAGCTTTCATTAGCAGCGGAACCACCTGGAAGAAGACATTTAAATAACAAAATAAAACTTTTGTTTGGTCAATGCAAGTAATAAGTACAAGTAATCGAAATACCAGAGCAACAAACTCATACCAACATTATCAAAAAGAAACAACAACCCTCCCTATAGTACAAGACTACCAGAACCTGCAAACTTTACAAATCTTTCTTTTACACACTCATCAACTAAGTCACTCAACATCAACTTCAGCTGAATGGGTATGTTGATAGAAACCTTGTATTTTATTTGAAAAAAATAAGGGATTCCTCCCCTAATACAGTGCCTAAGTTGCAGAACTTTGACGGTCTGCACCTTCCAACGCCCAAAGGCCCCAAATTCACTCAAATGACAAGATACCGTCTCTCTTCATTTCACCTCTTATTTATAGGTAACATGCCTTATTTCTGTAATTGTCCCAGCACCAACTAACCTGATTACAAAACTCCATTAACATACAACCAACTACTAGTGAGTATCTATCATATGTCTTCCCCTACTTGATATTTAACCTTTATCCCTAACAGGAGCATATCTAAATTCTCCACCTCATCCAAAGGGAAAAATAATAAATAAATAACAGTTGTCAGCAAAATCAAACTTTCTCCAAAGTAGCACGGTTTTCCCTGCAATTGCAAGTATTTACATTTTCCATCGAGGCTTATTTACTCAGAAGTTTAAGACTTGGATTAGCAGCAAGGAACTGTTGGGAAAAAAAATCAATAATTCCTTCCAGATCTGGTGAACTAGGATCACACATTTAATAGTTAATGAAACTTTCAGATGAACAATACAGGACCCAGAGAGATTTTGGGGATACAGTTGATACAGAGGGATGATCCCTGACATGAATAAAGAATATTTTCATGATAGACAAGTAAGTGTTATGGTAATATTTCAGTAAATATGTATGATATGTTTCATATTTATTTTTCTTCTTTTGCAATAAAAGGTAAGTATGCTTGTTCAAAATATTATGGTGTAAACCAGGAAGACAAAGACCATTTTCTTCAGAAGGATTGAAACGAAAAAGGAAGCCAGTAAAAGCAGACATCGGATAACCAGCATAAAGGAATGTAAAATTGTAAATCAACAGTCATATAGAACATGTCTTGTCATTACCTGAGGTGTTCCGACACTGGTTGCTGCCATGGCTTCAGCACAGGTGGTACTAGCTGCAAGTTGATGCAAGACACGCAAACAACTCAGGCGCACACGTTCTTGAGGGGTTTGTGCATTCTCTGGTGATTCATCATCTGGGTCATATGTCTGGTTGGCACGTTTCCCATTGTTTACCTCACCCGTTGACATTGTTTCTCGCCTTCCCTCAAATGCAACAGCAGCAACTAGTTTGGGTACATAACCAAGATACCCAACATGGTCTGCTAGTGCAGGGTGCACACGCAGTAAGGAAACCAACGCAGCTGACAGGAGCAATGGGAGCTCTGGGTCAACAACCTGTGCCTCATAATGCGTTGCAGCAATGGATGACAAATACTGATCAAGTAGACCTTCCAAGAACCTTTTAGGGTTTCTCAGGGGGAATTTGGGATCTTTCAGAAACAGCCGAACATAGATGCCACCAACCTGCATCCACGAAAAAATTGGAGTTTATTTATGAGAAAATATATAATTTTATACATCATTTTATCAAAAGAAATTATATCATATATTAGGTGATACCTGTGGCTCGTCTCTCATTTCCTGCTGTCCAGATGCCTGCTCAGGTACATCCCAATCAACAACACGCCCTTTCATCTGCTCACGGAATAGCTCTGAGGCCATAGTGGAAATTTGTGCAGATAAGGAAGCTGCCATAGCTGGAGTCCATACAAGTTCTGGTGTCTCTGTGGTCTGCTCTAAGGCAACTACAACAGCTTCACCAGGTCCATCCCTAATTACTGACACGAGGCCATCAGGGAGAAACCTTGCAAGTGTTATAGCAACTCTTGGTCCATGCATTGGTTGGCCAACAAGCTTCCCCAACAAGGAGGCTGCCATAGCTCTTTGCTGGAGTGGAATTTCTTCTGCATGAAGTTATGATTATTATCAATAGGTATAAATCTGCGATCAGATTCTAAGAAAAAATAATAAATAAAACCAACTAAGGTGTACAAGTCTTCTACCCTTTAAAGGCAAGAGCAATTCAAGAATATAGACAACACCACCATGCTTGGCAGCAGCCCAGGCCAGTTCTGGTGTGCTTGCCAATGCATAGAGAACATGGAGAGACCCTTCACGACAACTTGGGGCTGAGTGTAGCATTTGTAATAAAAGAAGTAGACTAGATCCATCTGCAACCATGGCTTGCAAACAAGGAGCATGTGCTGTTAGGAGTGACAACACTCCTAGGCAAAGTTGAGGAATGTTACTCTGTGATGCTTCGGGCACAGAAAAGCATTCAAAAAGAGGCAGTAACTTGTCTTTATTAGAAAATATGGATGCCAAATTTGGATTATTTGTCAGAAGGTTCTGCAGAAAATAAACAAGATTAGTCAGACATGCCAGAAAAAAGTATATCACTACTTAGTAAAGCAGTTTGGAATTAACCTGAAGGGACATCAGCGCAGACCGGAGACTTTTAATCAGCTCAAGCTCTTCCTTCCCTACAGATTGTTCTTCAGACATTGTGCCAGAATTATCCAGAACCTGCTGCTCATTGACAGATCCATCAACAGCCTCACTCATATGCTCAGAAGTCTTGAAGAAATTAGAGGTATCTTCAACCTGATGATCAGAATCTTCAACCTTGGGATCAGCATCTTCAACCTTAAGATCAGTATCTTCAACCTTAAGATCAGCATCTTCAACACATTGATTGTGCACAAGATAAGATACAAAATCAATCAGAGCAAGGCAAAAAGTTTCTGGTTCACTAATTTCAAAGTCCGGCTGATCATTATAGACTCTCAAGTAAACATTTCCAACGAATAATTCTTTGGATAGTGCTTTATAGACAAAGTCGTGTGAATCCTTAATATCATAAGAGCCATCAGGACCTAGAGCTGCACGTTGCTGATCCACAAATTTCAGCAACTCTCCTCGTGTTGAAGAGTTCCAGATAATCTGCATAGTATCAAAAGATAGTATCAACATGCAAAAACAACTGAGGCAGCTTAGTTGTATTTTCATAAAAGTTGAAACATTAATATTCTAAATCAAACAATGGCTAATTATTTGTAGGAATTCATGGATTATCTCATTGAACACTAGTAGTCTGTGGATAGAAACCATTAAATGACCAGGAAAGCTACTGACTAGAAGAAACAACAAATAATCATATTAACTAATTTGTACGACTATATCTACCATAATAGTCAGGTATATTTTCTCTTGTCTTTTCTTGTTTTGGGGGAAGGGGACTGCCATTTCCACCACTGTAACCGTTATGTGGTACAAGAACTATAGCAGCTTTACAATGACCTACTTTTGAATATTAATTACCACATCCACTAGCGAGCAGCAACCTCAAAAATGAGTTAAACACATTAATAAACCATGTGGTACTAATTTCCTAGGCTTTGCCAGATGATCTGTCTCCTTTTGCCTGTGTTCTAGATCTCTGATCTCTTCAGTCCACTCTTTTCTCTTCGAAGTTTCTTCAGCATTATCTGAAGTTCTTTTTCCTAATATGTCGAAGTTTTTCGTTTTCCTTATTTAATCTTGTAGAAAAATGATAATGAGAGAAAAGGAAAGATAGAGTTGAGCTAGAGAAAGTGTAACTATTATTGCTGTTATTAGAAGTTTCTGATCTCAGAGAGAGAATCAAAATTTATAGTACAATGAGTAGGAAGCTTCCAGGAGAAGCTTTGACCCAAGCTAACTAACTATAGTTACCCACAATTAACTAGGGTAGAAACAAACTGTATTTCTACATATACACTAACAAATCTAAAGTTCAAAATCTGCCAATCTTTTCCTTCAAATATTTCTCCAGTTGAACAGATTATATTCAAAGTCCTTTCTTATAAAATGTCTAGCATTCTACCATTGGCCAAGCCAACACAGATCCTTCATCACAACATCCTGATTTTATTAACAATAACTTATCATCAATTTATTCTAGCATCAAAAGCAATAATCTTTCCTCACTGATTCAAAAAATGGATGCAAAATAAAACCTAGCTACTAATAACTATGCATATAGTTTCTTGTGCAATCAGATGTTATTTAAAACCCTTACAGAGCAAAACACCCACTATCATTATAATTCAAAAGTGTCATTATAAAAAAAATACCTCTGGTGACTCCAGGTTTGCATTTAATTTGGACAATAAATCTTTGGACATTTGATCTTTTAACATGCTAGAGAGCTTGGGAGTTAGCAAAACTCTGAGGGCATCGGCAGCTGCCTGATTGTAAGGAGTTGCACTCTCATCACCACACAAACCACTGAGCCTTGACAAAGCCTGGGATGCTCTTATGGCATGCATGTTTTTGGCAATTTGAACACTAGCACCAACACCATGTGACTCTGTTGCATCAGATTCTTCTGCAGTTGAGTCATACTGAAGCAACAGTGGCAAAAGGTACCTATCATGGACCAAATTCAATAGATGAGTCCAGAAAATATTTATGTGTATACTTAATAGGATAAAAAATATTCTGTGTACCAAACATAATTAGTCAACATATAGAAGTTAGAGCTCATTAACTAACCAACAAATCAGAAAGTCAACACTTCATTAAAAGGATTAACTAAGATGAATGGAGGAGTCAATTTTAAACTATAATACTAAGCAAGAATCGGATGCTATTATTAGGTAGATCTAGTTTCTTATGCCTAACAGATAGTATTCAGTTTCATGCATTCAGGAGAAAAGTGTTGCCCCCAATGCTTTAGCTGGTAATCCTGTTAATGGCAACAATTCTTTGAGTAAGGCCAATAACTTAAGTTTGGGCTAATCATTTACAGAGTATTCTTCTCAATCCTTCTTTTCTTTATATAAGGATCCAATTTAGTCCTACATCAGAAGTATGGATTCTGGTGTGGGGTTTATAAGGCCTTGAGCACTCCAATCACAACAACAACTAGCTCTTGTGATGTGGTTCTCCCAAGGTTTTTATCAATTGGTATCAGAGCCTTCCACCATGTCTCAGCAGCAATCGAGGTGTGGGTGGTGATGCCAGCATTGCAGTGTTCACCTCGGACTAGTCATTGGCTAGTGCACAGCCAGCCCGCATGGGCACTGGGGCTGCAGAACATGGTGGAATGTTAGGATCCAATTGCAAGGTATGGGACTTGAGTCCCACATCAGAAGTATGTGATTCTTGTGTGGGGTTTATTAGGCCTTGGGCTCTCCCACTGCAACAGCTAGCTTTTGTGGTGTGGCTTCCGAAGGTTCTTATCACTTTCCCTAGCAAGTTGTTCCCACATGATTGTCCATCCTTCTTCACCTAGCTCAGCTTCAACTTTCATCCTGTTCATTCTATTACAGGGGGCCAACATGAGAAACAAGATTTAGGTGATGGCTTCTTCGAGATTGATAGTGTTAAGAGTATATTAGTGTACACATCAGTTCACACTCAGTCAATTACAACTGTCATTATCAGAGTTAGATATATTTGTTACAGGTAGTCAGTATTGATGCTATTGAATATAAGTGGGGGAAATCCTCACCTTACAAGCTGGTTTTATAAGGTTAAGTTAGGCTCATAACCCATCTTTCTAATATAATAGAAATAGATAAAACAGATATAAAACAACAATATATCTCAACAGTAACAAAGTCTATTGTATTGAGGAAAAAACCAAGTCCCACTTTGACTAGAAAGATTGCCTAAATAGTATGCATGCTTTTGGGGCCGAAAACCAGATTCTACGGGATAAAAGACCATCAATTGTAAAAGAAGTTGTAATACCTTAAGGATGGCAACATGTTTGAGAAAGAAAGTGAGGACATTGCTAAGGAAAGTACTAGTTTCCATAAGGATCTCTAAACAAAGGAGAGTTTGTCAAGACCATTTCAGAGTAACAGTAAACCCATGTAAATTGAAATAGATATCAAAAAATTTACTAGTTTCCATAAGGATATCCACTTAAGTACGTACTTATTGATGCTACCTATCCTATTTAATCTTTAGACTTGTCCTTCTATAAACTTGAAATACACATCACATGATTCACTGAATAAAACAATAACTGAAGAGGCATACCATAAAACACCAGCCTTCAATAAAGCATCTTGCAATTCAGAGGAAACAGAAACATTGGCAATAGTTTGTAAAGCAGCATCAACAGCTGCAGGTACGAGCTCAAATTCAGTGCAGTGCACAATGTCTTCAATTAGACCAGAAAACTCAAGTATCTCGGCTCTGGCAGCCTCAAATTGACTAAGAACTGAAAATGTCCGCATGATGTTTGTAACAATGGTGGCAGATGGTTCATTTCCAGGAGTAGTTGGCTGAACAACACACATGCAACGGGCGAGAAGAGTTGCAAGAAGATGTATTCCTCCATCCCTTACCAGCTCTTCACCATTCAATGAAGAAGACGCACATCTAAGCATATGAAAATTCAATAGAAGAGTAAAATTTACCAGTGTATTTTAAAACCTATTAGCATAATGGTGAACCTAACAAAGAAGAACATGGAAATCTTACGTCAGCCAGACAAGCTCTGATGCAGCAATAAGGAGAGGTGCTCTATCTGAAGAAAGAAAGTTGTTATCATCCTTGTCCACAGTAACAGCACTCAGCAGCATGGGATAGCCAGCATATTTGAATGGCTCCAATACATCTCCATGTCTTCTGTATAAGATACATTGTCCCTTCAGCAAAAGCAGTAATCTCCAAGGCTGAGGACCTTGCAACCCTTGCATGGTAGCCTATGTTTTGGTCACAAAGTATACGAATTAACAAATTATAAAAGGCATAAATGTATTCTTGTTTGCAAATGACAAAAAAAATTTTGGTAGAACAATTAATAGTAATGGAGAATACAAACATGCAGCAAGAAATCAAAATGAAAATGAATGAGCATTATGATTTTGATGCAGCATCCAACCATTATAAGCATGCAGGTATGCATGCATTCTGCAGCTGTGGCTCATTAGAAGATTAAAACATAACCTAATAAATAGAACATATGTAAATGTGCAATTCTTTTCCTTATCAGGCTTTTTTAAGTCAATAACATACCCAAGAAAAATCACAACTTCACTGCCACCTCTAGTTATGAAAGCAAATATACAGATTTCAGATTTGGATGCACAAAATTCTATAAATTTATTGCTTAAGACAACACAGGTCTCCACAATTTTTTAATCTGACATACTAAGACTGGATAAGTATGAGAACCTTAATGTGGAAAACTAGAAATTATTGAGCTGTCTTAGTGACATTTATTCCAATCTCCATAGAAGATTGTGTATGACATGTAAACTTATGTCTACCTGGAGGCGTTCATACGCCTTCTGTATAGCAAGAAATTTCTCTCTCCCTTCTGGATTTTTGTCAGGATGATATTTCATAGCAAGTTTCCGATATTGTCGCTTTAATTTTTCTTCATCAATGTTCTCAATCTGCTTTGATAAGCTAGATGCTTCATCGGAAATCTCCATTGAATTTCTTTTATTTACATCATCACTTGATACATCGTCAAAGGATATTTCAAGAATCTTGCAAGCTTCTTCTTCAGAAAGATCCATAGGCTTTCTCGTCAACTCTTCACGCCACATTACAAGTAATGACTGAAGAAACTCTACATGTTCAACAATTGGCCAATTTGGAAAACGAATATCATCACATAGGTTCCTGAGGTAATAACGGTGACACCACATTTCATCTCTTAGCTCTGGGTATGTCACTGGAGGCATGGGGGCATAATCATATAAAACATGACAATGCTGTGACAGTTTCTGCGGAAAATCACCAAGATGCTGCAAAACCTGATAAAAGAGTAAAGGAGCATGGATTCAATACCACTATGTTGTATCATATTAGAAACCAAGTGAATATACTCATACCAAATTTGAGGAAAAAATAAAACTCATCAGAGTGGCTACTACAAAGTTTAGATTACCTGACGAATTAGATTTTCTGCCCTCATTTTGTGAGTCCATATTATCTCTGGAGTGTCAGAATCAGAAACCATTGCTGCAGCAAATGCTGCTGGACCACTACGCTCCAGTACATACAACAAAGATTCAGGGAGAAGCCCACCAAGAACGCTACGTTTTGCCAAAGGTAATGATGTTGAAACTGCAGCCTCTTCCCCACCATGAAATGCTTGATGAACATGGGTGACAGAAAAGAGTTGCCCAATTGACAGTAGATTAGACCCAGGATATGCCAGTGCAAAATAAAATGCGCCTGTGCTGTATAGACGGATCATAGCTTTGGGATTCCGGGTAACAATGGCCTTAAGCAATGCAGCAGCTGACTCGACAATACTAGGTTCCCCAGAAAGAATGGCCTGTTCCCCCAATGAAATGAAAAATGGAAATCAAAATATTATAAAATTTGAATTTAGAATGGATAAAGGTAATGACTTAAGACAATCAACAATCAAAGAATCTAGCTGAAACAACTTTGAGAAAGAAATCCTACAAAGAAAAAAGCAAGTCACAACAAATATCAATATCTTCCAACATTGCTGATTAACAAATGAACAATTCCCAAAATATACCTGTGCAATATGTGGAAGGCAGCGTGGACTTGACAAGATTCGCTTTACTCTAGGAGTTGGAGTAACAATCTCTCCAGCATCATCTAAATCTGAATGTGCAGACACCATGCTATTCAATATGGACAGAGCTGTGTCCCCAACCTGAATACAATGTCCATATTATATTTATTAGAAGGATACCAGAAAAATAAAATTAAAGAATAAGTGTTGAAAAACTGTTCTTGATAAGACAACTTATTAGATTAGCTATAAACATGAATATCCTATTTTGCTTTTGGCACAGTGCCGAAAGGGAACAACAAAAAAGATGAAGTCATTCAGATATAAATAAACACATCTATAAACTAACAAAAAAAGAACAATGAGAAAAATTAAAGCGCGATGATATTCATATGCAAAAAACAAGCTATAGAAAACACCACATAAGCAATTATTCATCAATATTATCTTCCAACTGCAACATGATTCTACCTGAGGTGGGGTAAGGACGGGAACTCTAAGGGCAAGTGCCCAACGGAGCTCACGGATATCACGCAACTTCTTCCAATCTAGCATCCCAGAAGCCCAAAATCTTGTTGTCCAATCAATAGCCTTCTTGGACCACAACCTTCTAATAGCATCTTTTTCCATAGGTCCAACTTGAGCACCATCTTTGTCAATATACATCCATTCCTTAAGTGGTTCCATAAAAGCACTAGCAGCAATTAAATTTGATTGCAAGGGAATAGATGTCCTCTCTGAAGTTTCATGGACCACAGTAAGCATATCAACAGCTAATACACAACCTCCAACTAGAACACAAGCCTCTACATTTGATAAAACTTTCATCAATGCCTGAAATTCAGTAAACCATAGTTAATTTAAATTTTCAATCAATAGAATTGGCATACTGCGATGTTTACTCGTACATTTTTAAACTTAACTCCATTTAGGATAATCATTAAACTGATATTGACCAACAATCCTATTACAAATTGCATTTAGCAACAATGAAGGTCAAAATTTAAAATGTATTTTATTTTCTCCCAAATACCTGCCAAAGTATTAGTTAACCTAAAGCACAAATATTAGGATGAACTTAGAATGGAACTGATACAATAGCAAAGCCAATTAATACTTCCTCCCACTCATAGAGAAGACAAAGCTAGCAAAAATTAAATTCAATTTACATACAAACCTTCAAAAGTAAAAGAAGCCGGTGCCTCAAAGCTCTGTCATCTGTCCTATCCAAGAGAACAGTAATGTGAGCTGTACCTTCAAAAGGGCCTATGGTCATGTAATGCTGCTCATATACAATCGCCATTGCCCTTGCACAAAGCTCTCTCACCGATGATCCACCACCTCCACCAAAACCATCTAATCTACCCATGTCACACCAATCATCAGACGCACCTAATTCATCAGGAACAGCACCATCTACAGTAAGCCCTGTATCTGCATCACATAAGAATCGATGGTAAAGTGCCCTGAAGAAAGCAACAGGATCGCGTAGTGGGAAGTCTTGTGCCCTGCCACCACTGCCACTCTCAAGCAGTAAACGCAGATAATATTGACCCACACAAACTTCTTTTGACAAGCTTGGGTAACGAACAGAAAATTCAGGGTAGTTCCAAGATATTTGTGGTACACTCTCAATCCCTGATACCATTTCCAAGGTAGCACCGCCTGGAACAATATCTTCAGTCCGCTCTTTCTCAACATCTAGTTTATGAACTTCAGCTTGCAAAGATTCTCTCAACTCTTGCCTAGTACGCTCATTCCAAATCAGGTCTGCACGATTGTGATCAAGATCAAAAGCTCGCCAAAATTCAGGCCAATTACATAGAAGCCGACCAGATCCTACAGGGGTGTTCTCCACAACAACTTGAGCAGGAGCGGGAATGGCTGCATTCTGCAAACCAACTGCATTGCTGTCAGGATCAACTGAATTTGAAACATCAGATCTCGGTGCTTCATTTGAGTCTGTTGAAGCCACAATAGCTGGATCTACAAAAGCTGAATGCCCATTTTGCACTTCTGTAGAAGATCCATTGCTCAAATGTTCACCAGTGTGAACTACTGAAGATTGAATATTTGAAGCCTGTCCAGAACTAGGGTCCATAACAGTTTTATGATAGTTATCTGAGCCTCTAACAATAGCCCCCACTGTCTGCTTAGTTGAATCAGAAACATCAAAGTTATTAGCTGAAGGGAAAGGTTGTTCTTGAGAGACAAGTCCTCTTCCCATGCGACCTTTCCTGTGCTGAAGCAAACGTCGTTTTCTTCTGCTAATTGACGACTCCTCTTGATTTGTGTCTTCAGCTAGAACTCCATCAGCACGTGTGTGCAAATAAGCAACGAGGCCAGGAGGCAGAATTCGGGACAATAGCTCCAAAGCTGGTTGATAGGAATCTGCCCAAAGAGCAACAAGTTGTCGGCTAACTTCACGCCGTTCACCAGCTGGAAGGAAAAATGCATGCAGTAAATGCCTCAACAAAGCACCATCACGCAGAGAAGCATCCCGCATGGACTCTGCAGCAATAGCGTCTTCTTCTGCAATCGATCGCATTATCATTGCTACTGTTTCTCTAACACTTTCAGCAGGGTGACCAAACAGTGCAAACAAACGGCGCTTCAACCCAGCAACCTGCCGTAACAATTCAACAAAAACAGTATATTGGGTAGTCTCACCGTGTGGATCACAAATCATAGCCTCAAGCACTTCAACAACAGTCATTGACAGCAAAGGTGATACTGACGTGGGCTTTAATCTGTTGACAAGAATGATAATATAATTATGATTAGCAAACAATACCGACTTTGTATGCATAATTGTGGCATGCCACTCTCCTTTAGAATCTGTTACATTTGCATCACCAGGCCCACCACCAATGAGTACAGCAACAAGCCCTGCAGCCTCAGAAGCCACACCTTCTGAACCATTTCTGAGTAAACCCATTATTCGTCCAACTGCGGCTGGAAATGACATCACATGTGATGCTGCACTTCTTGAGGAAAGTAGTCTGCGTAGACATGAAATAAAACCCATCACAGTTGCTGCAGCTTTTGGTGAAGGGGGTGGCAATGGAGGAGACTCTGGTGGAAGATTTGGGGCAGCGGGAAGCATAGTGATCAAGGCCATCAGAGTAACCTCTGGTACTTCAATGTTTAGTGGCACACCACCATATGGTATACAAGCATTGAACTCTCTTATTCTACGCCACAGTTTAGCCCTTGATCCAGGAATAGAACCACCTTCAGCAACAGCATCTTTGGCCGCAGTTGCTAAATGTTTCAAGTGCATGGATGCACTTTCTGCATCAGTAACAGGCTTTTGTTGACCATATTGCAAAAATACTCTCCCGCAAGGAGGATCAATCCGATGACCAGGCATTGTCAGTCTTGGCAGTACAGGTATGGCACATTGACCCTGTAAATAAACATCATAAGAAGTCAAACATGCACTTGCACACTCCATTCTGCAACAAGACGGTATGCTTTCTTTTTTATAACATCATCATAAGATCACATCCAGATCAGGAATAGGTTCAAAATTGATATTTTGAGATTAAACAAGTATTATAGAACATATTTTTAATGCTTCAATGTATGCATACAATTATAGAACAATTCTCAACCAAGATGAGATACATCCACCTACTTCAGTTTGCAGAACATCACGAACTGCTGCAAGTAAGCTATCACGAGATGTGCTTGCATAAACCTACAATTCATGCCATATATATGAGAAAGCTTATACTTTATAGCATAATAAATCACAACTAGAACAGTATAACAAAAGCTTACGTGTATAGGGCATCCATCATTAAATTCTATCGCAAACATCTGGGGTTCTTCAGCAAACCGAACAAGAGCACTTACAGAAGATAACGGACGAACAATAACTGCCTGCATACATCTAGTAAATGCATTAATAAGAAATTGGTTGCATCAAAAACACATAAAGCGCATACATGCACCTTCTATTGAAGATGCATATAATGTTCAAGTTTATTATTAATATATCTTCTTTAAAATATGGCACAATGATGCTGCTTGCTTGATTTTACCATAACAAGTTGAAGAAGAATTTGCTTAATTTTTTTCTTGGTACAAAGTGTTTTTCTGATTAAAGAGATTGTTTAAAAAAAATGCATAACCACAGGAAAAAAATTTCAGAAAATAATATTCAAGTGCTTTTCTCAGAACAGAAACACTACAATAAAAGCTCTCAATTTCAAAGCTCCTCCACATGTAACTAATTGTGCAGGTTTATTTTAAAATAAATGAATAAAAAACATAACTCACTGGTCAAAAAATCCAAAGACCAATTCACACGGCAACATCTTATGCTGTTAGTCGTGTCATTCACTCAAAAAAATATTTCAGAAAAAATTGTTTATCAATGCTTAATTTCTTGTGTAAGCAATTCCATCAGCATGTATCAATGCCTGTAATATAATAATAGATTTGCATATCAAAAAGCTAGATCCTATTCACAAGTTGACTAAATAAATGCGTCACTTACTTCATAATTCTCAGGACGCCTTTCCACAAGTGAAACCTTTGTAAGAATGAGCTGACGAGATACAGAATCACCATGCTCACCTAGTCCTCCTTTTGGTCCAACACTTAAGCTCAATCCTGGAACATTTAGAGTTCCATGGGCAGCAGAACGCAACCTTGTTACAGACCAACCCCCCAATGGGGTATCTTCTGCTCCAACTGCCTCTTTTGCTGTATTACATTTGTTTGTTCAAGATTAAAAAATAAATTCACTGAAGATAAATAATGAATTGAAAAGTGGAAGGAACACAAACAAAGTTATGACTAGTTACCCCTTTGTTTTATATATTCAGAAATAGAGAGAGTTTGAGAACTCTCCACAGACAAGGATAGCCCAACAGTGGATTTTGCAGTTTTTGTCTGCAATAAAATTTATACACTGTTAATACTGTTGACATTAAAACGGGTAGGATTATATTCCTTGGTTATCCAGAAGGAATAAGTAAACCATTCTTAAAAATGCTGCTTTATTTCAGAGCCAAAAGGCAACCTAATTTAAAGCGCCAAGATCTTGCAAAATAATTATTTAAGCTTAAACAAAGCCATCCATACCAAATTTGAGATAATAGCTGATATTGTGCATCCAGAAGCAGCTTGGAAAGCCTTAGATTTTCTTCCATATAAGGGGCAGAGAACAAAACCGCTACCATGATCAACATTTTTCTTTCCAAAAGCATCAGAGAGAAGAATAATTGCAGGGGAATCCATGTCTCTAAAATCCAAGCACCAGCGAAGGTCACCCGATTTTGTATCGATAAGTTCAACACCAACATATGTTACTTTCAATTTCTGTGAAAGCCACCAGCAATACAGGATAATTAGTTTAGCTAATCACCGTTCATTTTTTTTTTTTTTTTGTACAAGTAAGCTCATCACAAATCTATCAAAGACAACTGCATATATAAACTACCTCCCCATGGTCCTAATCTCCATAATTCACATTAAGGTGGTGTTTGGAATTTTGATTTAGGATTTCAAATTATAAGGAACTTGATATGCATGGAAATTTAATTGCTTCTATTAAATTATTTTCGTTCTCAATGCTTTCTTTGGATAAATCAAATCAAATACCTCATGTTTCAAATTGTTTGTTTGGATAAAGTAATTCAGTTTCCATATCTAAAATTTCATTTGTGAATATTTATTTAAAAATGAGATCTCAATATAAATTTTACCAAAAATAAACACCAGCCAATTATAAAATTTAAATAATACAAAAAAGTAGTAGTTTGTAAAGTAGAAAATTGGAAAAATTAAATGAACAATTATACCATTTATTTTATAGATAATCAATAACTACAATTGAATACCATTTTATCAAAATACCATTTAAGAACAAAAGAAAGAAAATATTGCTATTTTAATTATTAATAGAAGCATAAACTTGTATCTTATATTACTATTGAATAGGGACAAGAGTGTGGGAGACAAAGAGAGGTCCAAGAGGGAGAGATAAAAAGAGAGTGGTGCAAATAGACAAAGGTGCAAAAGAGAAAGACAGGCACTAAGAGCAAACAACGCTTTACGGTGGGAGAGAGAGAGTTCATGTAAAACTGTAATAGAGAAAAGAAATTTATAAATTCTTTTATTTAGGCATTATTTGAATCCCTCCATTTCACTTTAAATAAAAAAAAATGAAATTCTCATTATTTCAAAAATTCTTTTGTTTTGACATCCAATCAAGTCATTTATTCTGCGATCCAACACTTCTAAAGCAAGGTAAAATAAGGAATCTGAAACGTTGATAAAATATCAACTGTCTATATTATGTGCACAGAGATAAGTAACATAACAAATCATACACGTGTTAGAATCCTTTGTATGAGTGGTATTTTAAATCCACTTAAAAATGGAATTCCTCCTCCATCAAAACTCCCCATCCAACTCCAGTTATTTTTTCTTAATCGGTGCATGAGTAAGGTTTCAAAATACAAATTGTGATCACAATTTCAATTGTGTCGTCAAGGTTTTGGGAATCTCCATGGTTGTATTGTGGTCATATAGCAATTGCAATTGGAGCCGCACAGGCCAATTTATCCGCAAATTTTTGCAATATCAAGGATTGCAACACAACCATGACGCGACGAGAATACAACTTAAAACCTTGGGCATGAGACAAGAGAATGACAAATACACAATCTCAACTTATCATACACAACAAACAATGAAAAACATAACTAATAAACAGTACCATACACTCTTAACCATCAAAGTGTCGGCTACCACAATTTCGGACACAGTGTCAAGCTTTCAAGAATGTTAGCCGCAACTACAATTGTAGCCGCATCCACCACATGAAACCACGGCCGCAATTAAAACCATGCTTAACACACTTCTATTTTATCTTAATCAACACAGCACAAAAGAATGACACAAATGCACAAATCCTCACAATTCATCACAGCAAAAAACTCTGAAAAACGCACAACAACTAATAAACAGTACCACACAATCATCAGCATCGCAATGCAATCACGAATATCACAATGTCCACTCCACTATCTTTACTCACACTAGAGCAATCATAAAAAACAAAAGAATCACAACTAGAGAAGCAATCAACATAACAGTGGTGTGATGTAAACTTACAAAAGGAACCCAGTGAGAAGCTCGTCGCCGAAGATGAAGAACGGGAAACTCAGCCACCGGCGCCAACCGATTCCACCGAATTCGATGCAGCTCCGTCAAAATACTCGCCCTGTAACGCGACGAGAACTTCATGCCCTTAAATTTCCCACGTCCATCGGTCCTGACACTCAAATTAAATTCATTCGAGTTTTCATCGCGACCAAGAATCGGTGAAGCGCCCTCGAAATCCGTAGCAACGTCATACGAGTTCGTGACGTTGAGCGTGGCGGGATCGAGAGTGATAACAGAGACACTGGAAATGCAGAGTATCCGCTTGTAACGGCCGCGCCACGAGTGTTTAACGACCATGTATCGCGCTAAATACTCGGGCTCTTCAAGAGGCGGAGGAGCAGTGTTTGCCACGGGGGAGGGTTTGGTGGCGGCTTCCATGACGGGCGGGGGGTGTAACTGAACAGGACGGTTGAGATCGGATGCGTAGCGGCTCACGGATTCGACCTGAGGGAGATGAGCGAGGGTGTGGACACGTGGCGCATTGTGGAAGCGGAGGAAGAACCAGAGTCCCTGCTGCTGCGACGATGGAGGTGCCGCCGCCGCCGCTGGGCTTCCGAGAGGCCGAGAGTTATTCGCCCCCAGCTCTGAGACTTGTGACGGTGTGGATTACATTCAATTCTGGCGTGATCGAATGGAACCCTAACTATTCCAATTTGTTCATCCAATGCGTCCCTTTCCTTTCGATTGCAGTTGCTATGTATAAGGGAACGGTTAGGGTTGCGGAAATCGAGAATGGAATCGGAGCAACAGATCGGGTTATTGTTACAGACACACACCACTATTCGGGACGACCCAACAACTCACCGTCTAATGCTTCTGATCATATCATGACGTGGCCTTTTCTCATTTCTCTTTTCTCATTTCTCATTCGTTACTCTCCTACCTCCTCAAATACTTTCACTTTTATTTCTTTCATCTCATTTTTCCTATATCTAATCACTATAATTCTTATCACATTTAATAACCAAAATTAGTTTAAATTAATCTATGAATATTAGGCTTTACCCTTTCTAAATAATGGCATTTTATTTTATTTTAATAACTTTTATTTTGCCTTGTTTATTGTATATGATAATCAACGGAAGTGAAATTGCTAATTAAACTATCAAAACTTGGATTGAATAGCAAGCATTTAAAGTTAGATGCACCTTTAAAGTGAGATCGACTGAATTTCCTCTAATGACAATAGTTATTCATGATATATAATATTGTATCCAAAATTATGAATAAAGATGCAACAAATATTTAAATAAATATTTATAATTTTATAATAAGTTGTCGAATTGAAATCATCTAATCTCAAATCAAGTGAACTTTTTACTTTTAATTTTCTGAATAAAAAAAATGAGAGACTTGAAAGAAAAGAAAGAAAGATGAATTGAAAACAGAAAAGTGGAATCAATATAAATCAATGGATTGCGCAAAGGTAACCTAAAAATATGAAAATGTGTAGACCACATTATATATTATAGATAGCCAGATTTCTATGATCACGCAAGATAGTAAAATCTAAACCCTTTAAAGAATGGCGTCTTGATGTAAGTTAGTTTTACATTTAACATTTTTTTATAATGATCATTTCAAACAGGAAACAAAAGAAGTTCGAGATGTTGTCATTTTGCACTGAGTAACTGAAATTGAAAAGAAAATAAGTACTGTAAAGAGCCTCTGCAACACATAAAAAAAGGTTCGTGCCACCTCCGTGTGATGTCAAAGCTTGAGTGATACCTAATTGTCTACTTTTGATGTCAAGCTTTAAAAAAATAGTTTTTAAAAAGTAATTTCCACTTTCAAGTTACTGAACAATTTATCTAAATATCTCAAAATTTTCAGTGAGTGTTTTTTCATTAATTAAAATAAATTGAAAAAAAAAACGGGTAAACGCAGTCATTATTTACAGTTCAATACCAACGGGGACTGAACTTGATCATGGGAGCTTCATGGCGAAAACATTTGATCATTTGGTCATTTTGACAGAGACTGATTTAGGGGATGAAATCAAGAGCGCAACTATGAATTAAGAAAGATGAACAACAACATGCACTAAAACTTCTATTTCCCACCAGGTATAAAATGAGACAAAACTTACTCAAAGTCAAATTATCTAAACCCTCTCCAATGTTTATTTTGCATTTGCAAAAGAACAAGGAGCATATGCTCATATATGATATAGAAAGATAGCAAATGAAAATGACAAGAGAAAAATTAAACATTGAAGAGAAGATACAATCACTTTGGCAGCCCATTTACCGCACTGGCTGCTGATTGTAGTGAGCCTTCTCTTTTTTCTTAGCAGCGGCCAGCTTTGCACTCCTTGCAGCAGCCTCACTAGCAGCAGCACGAGCAGCAGAATCCATCTCCTTGCTTGATTTTTTCTTCTTCATTGAAGCAACTTTCTTAAGGCGCTCTTTAACATCAATAGCAGATGCATCCTCAGCCTTTTCCGTTTCAGCAGTTTCAGAAGTTGTGTTTCCAGCATCCACCACCCCATCAGCCTGGTCTTGTGATTCTTTCTGCTCCTTTGAAGATTTGTCCTTCTTCTTCTTCTTTTTAGCATTTTTGCTTTCCCCAGTAGCATTCTCCTTCTTTTCCACAGCACCATTGGGATCCTCTTCTTTCTTCTGAGCACCTAGATTTTTAAAGCCCAGATAAAAATTCCAAAAAAAGTTTTGAGTTAGCCATATAACTAATATATTTATCGCAATTTACTTTTTTCACAGAAATATAACTAAAGGCACTATATTACCATGGGAATCATCTTGTCCACTGGGTTCCTTTGGTGCGTATCCTAGCTCAGCCAAAACAGCTTCAAGTTCTTCAAGCCCCTTTTTCTTCAATTCCTTCTTTGATAGTTGCCTTTCAGTTTCTTTGGTAGCCAGTGATGGTTCAGGAGACTTGCTAAGAACGGGCTCAGCTTCTTCTGGCACATCTTCTATGTCATTTTCATGTTCATCCTCAGCATCATCATCTGCGTCATCAAGACCTTCTATCTCACTCTCACTTTCCTGATTTCAAATATTCATCAAGATTACCGGTTAGTGGATATGCAACCAACAAAGCCATCCGTGTGTAATGCATTTTTATTACTTCCATAATCAATGTGCAAGGACATCCCATGAAAATCATCTTCTACCTTAGTTTGTCGATGGTAAGGATATCATAAAAAGTTTAAACTACAAAAGATCAAACCCGTGAGGAAGTATAAAGAATTGTTGCATCGTTAAAGTTAAATCAGCAAACCAACAAAGACTAGGCCGTTAACTGCAAGAAAAATTAAACAAGAGGCCAAATCATGAAGCCTTTAACATAATTCATACATGTGACATTCAAACACAAGACCAGACACATGAGAAAGTACAAAAAACAGTTTCACCGTTATGCTGTTATAGTCCAATCAGCAAACCAACAAATGCTAGGCCAATAATTGCAAGTTAAAGCAGCAAACCGACAAAGACTAGGCCGTTAAAGCAGCAAACCAACAAAGGCTAGGCTGATAATTGCACATTAAAGCAGCAAACCAACAAAGGCTAGGCCGTTAAGGCAGCAAACCGACAAAGGCTAGGCCGTTAAGGCAGCAAACCGACAAAGGCTAGGCCGTTAAGGCAGCAAACCGACAAAGGCTAGGCCGTTAAGGCAGCAAACCGACAAAGGCTAGGCCGTTAAGGCAGCAAACCGACAAAGGCTAGGCCGTTAAGGCAGCAAACTGACAAAAGCTAGGCCGTTAAGGCAGCAAACCGACAAAGGCTAGGCCGTTAAGACAGCAAACCGACAAAGACTAGGCCATTAAGGCAGCAATCCGACAAAGACTAGGCTGTTCGAGCAGCAAATCGACAAAGACTAGGCCGTTAGTGGCAACTACAAGTAAACAAGATGCCAAATCAAGAAACCGTTAACATAAATCATACATATGACAATAAAACACAAAATCAGACACACATGAAAGTTTAAAAAACCGTTGAACAATTATACTCAACTCATCAAACTGGCAAATACTAAGCCGTTAATCGCAAGTAAAGAATACACCAAATCATGAAACTGTTCAACATAAATAATATACGACAACCCGACAATGATTGACAATATTATCTCGAAGCTAGACAACCGGAACAAGATTCAGAGAATCATTATCAACACAAGCAAGACAAATGCAACATTAAACATTATATCTTGTGAAATAGAAAGCTACATTTCATGTCCATCAAGCAAATCATCCAATATCCAACGCAAGTACTTCTCCCCAAATAGATAAAGCCACCCAACATTATCAAACACCACAAAGGCACACATAAACAAAATCAAAGAAAAAAAAAACAAATAAAAAAGCACAGAAATACACCAACACAGCCAAAATCCACGACTGTCAAATCCCTGTTGAAGCACTCACACTCTTTTATACCTCATGACTCATGTACATAGTAAACGGAACATTCCACCGCAGTTTAATTTTCAACAACATGTATATACAAGCATTTTCCATCTACCTATCTATCTATAGATACATAGATACAAACCACACAAGTTTTGGTATAGCAGTCGTGTCCATACAGCTCACGCCAGAAAGCAAGCATTCACAAAAACACTTTCAAGTAATTAGGATTATATTAACATATAGCTTGAAAACTAACAACAGTCATGAACATTAGAATTAAAATTAAATAAATAAAAGCAATCTATGTACAAGCTTGGAAGGAAAAATAGGGTAAAAAACTTTCACCTCAGCAGCGGCGTCGTTTTGAGCGGCGGTGTCGGAAGCAGGAGGCGCAGCCCAAACGGATTCAAGGGGAGCGGTGGTGGCGTAATAGTCGTCATCGTCTTCGTCATCAACGTCGGCCCATGACTTAGAGGTGAGAGGAGCGGGGGCCCAAAAGAGGTCCTTTTTGTCGGAGTCATGGGCCTGGTTGGGGTTGGAGGAGCCCTGGTCCTTCTCGGGCTTCTTCTTCTTCTTCTTCAAGCTGCCGAGTGCGGCGAAAACGTTGGTGCTCTTTATGACGGGCGCGTCATCCCTCCTGGTGCCTCCTCCCGCCATCTCCGATCAGAAACAAGTGTTGTTCCAATTGAGATCGGAAAATGAAGGGATTGGAAATTTTAGGGTTTTGCGATCTGAGAGCGAGGGAGGAATGTGTGGGAAACGGTGCGTTTTGGTGAGGGGAAGGAAGAAGAAGATAACGTAGTGAGTTAAGGAGGCGCGGATCAAGAAACAATGGATTATGTATGTATGTATCTGAGACCGTTTACATAGCAATAACAAAATAGCAGAACAAGAGTTGCATAACACACATCTTTCGGATTTTATAGGAGGAGAATGTTTTATCTCCTGCGGTAAGGTCCCTGTGGATGTCGTACACTGCTTCTTCTCATCGGGCCTACACGTGTCCTCCATGTTTCAGATTCATCTCATCATCCAACTCGCCGCAAAATCAACACACGGATACTAGATGCATTCACCTATATATTTATTTTAATTTTTATTATTTATTGATTTTGTTAAAATTTTTATTTTATTTAATTATTATCTATATTTTAAAACAATTTTATCATCTGATTATATTAGATATTCAAAATTTTAAATTAATGTAATATATAATAATATTATAAATTATAAAAAAATAATTAACATTAAATAAGATATTTTAATAAATTTAATATTATTTTATTTATATTATTTATTTATCTATCATCTAATAAATATAATAAAAATTTATCATATTATTTTCTTAGTCTTATTTTTTATCTTAAAGTGAATCAAATATTTGGTAGAGATAGCAACTATCTCTAACCCCATCAGGAGAGAACATAGAGTGTGAAAAGGAAAAAAAAAAAGAATTTAATTCTTTTTTCCATTCTAAAAAGAAGAATTAAAAAAGTTTTATTAATTTTAATTTTTTCTAAACTTTTTAAAAAAATATAAAGAAAAAATGTTCAAATCTTATTATTCCGTTATCACTCTAAAAATGAAAGGGACAATCTAGTAATTCTTGATATAAAAAAATATATAATCAGGTGCTTCATTCTAACTCTGCCTAAATATATTTTAAAAGAATTCTTAAAATATGTGGGTTGAATATATTTTAAATAATTTATTAAATAATAAAAATTTGAATAATTTTGTCAACCCAACGTGAATCTTTCCTTTAATAATATATTTTATAAATTAAAATTCAATTCTTAAATTTCATAATTATATCACCTAAAATAAGGATATTTCTTGTCAATTAGTTGGTGGTGGATTTTATATAACATTTCTTTAAAAAATGAAAAATGAAATAAAAATCCTGTTATATATTTATAATTTATTCTTGAGTTTTCTCTATCAAACTATCTGACACATTTAAAACTGAAAATAATATTAAAAAAATATCTAAGAATATAAACATTGGAACCATAAATACGTTTTTGCAATAGTAATTACTTGGTTGACATCACTCTTATCTTTACACCAACAAAATCGGGTTTCTTTTTTGACAATCCATCTTCTCTAAACTCTGTCTTTGTCTTCTTGTAATTAAAAATCTCACAAAAAAGTATTCTATGACATATGAAAATTAATGCATCAGAAATATTTTTAAAATGAATATTTAAAATATTAAATACATATCCCTAAATAATAAATATGCATTCACTAAATTCACTACTTAAAATAAATGTGTTGACCAATGCAACAAAAAAGTGAGGTAAGATACAATCCCAAAAATTTATTTGCTTGCAAACAGAGCAGGTTCCAAGTAAACTTTTTTTTTCTTCTGCCCCTGAATTATATGTTATTTTCCCCAACCAGTCCCTCTAATTTTATTTTTTTTATTTTTTTATAATATAATTATTTAATTCATTCTGTTTAATTCGTGTGCTTAGTAATAACGATTCATCTTTATAATTTTAATTAATTCACTAGTTGATAATTTTTTATTTTATATTTTGTTCAACACTTAACAATATCAAACAATATTCAATATTAATAAATAAAATTAAATGAAATATTATTATTTATGTAAATAAAATATGTCTATTTATTCTCTTAGTAGTATAATATTTTGATGCTATCGAAATCAATTGAATTGAAATAGATTTAGGAAAGAAATTACACATTAAGTTATATTTTGAAATAAAGAATTGAAATTTGGTAAAATATTATTTTGTGCTCTAAATCTTGAAAAAGTAAGTTTTAGGCCTCCTACTATTTTTAATCCTATATTAGTCTATCTAATTTACAAGTATATTACTTTTAATTCTAAAATAGTTTAAATAATGCTCATAATGGTTATAAAATGTTGTGTGAATTAGTAAATTACATAAAATAGTATATTTTCAAAGTAGAGGATCCAAATCAGGACGAAAACTATTAGAGGAATTAAAATAAAAATTTTAGAATGACAAAAAATATATTCTTCCAAATTAAAATCTATTTATTGATAAGTATTTTTATATTATCAATTAATCACAAATTATGTTTAATACTGCATTATACGCAACACAATATTAACATTGATTTCATTTCAATTTCATCATACAAAAATTTTACATATTTCTTTTTTTTTTCTAAAAATAAATGTGAAATATTTGTGCTTTGCCCTTAACTGTGCATTATTCTTTTAAATTTTTCCTAACGGTATATCTAGAGTCCTGTTATCCTATTGGAATTCAATTTTGTTAAATATTCTATGTCTATATATTTTATATTTAATATTGAATCTAATTTAAATGTTTTACGGTAGAAAATTATTTTTATAATAAAGAGTCTTATTACAGAAAATAAAATCTAAAAAAATAACATAATCATAATATTCAAATTTATTATAATTATGATAAAAACCAAAATTAAATATTTTTCCTGACAACTCAAATTTATTTCTATTGTTAAAAAATTATACGGAATTAGAGATTTTTTTCATAAATTATTTATTCTATTAAAAAAAATAAATTGAATTGTACCTGTATCTATTATTTTAATATTTAAATTTGATAAAAATAAATTCAAACAATACCATTCCTAATCTGGGTGGGTAAAAAACATAAAAGCTAAAGCATATATGTAAAAGATAGAATACAAGAAGGGGTTGAATTGTGTTATTGTTTTTGTCTGTGAGTTGTGTTTAAACGAAATAGTCTTAATCTTTAAAAGTTGATTTTAATGAACATACGTTATAGTTTGATTATCCTCGTTAGTCAAACACTTAAAAAGACAAATACACAAATATTTTTATACTGGTTCGTCTATTCAAGAGATTGAATTCACAATAGTTTGAATACTTGAAACGAAGTCTTTAAATAGGCAAAGTTTTTAAATATCCGTTAGACACAGAAGAATGCCGTTGAGCATTTTCCAAGTGAAGTCCAAAAAGGTATCAGAGTGTACTTAAGTGATTGATGGCGTGTGCAGTACTTTTTCTGACTTGTACAGAGACTTTGACAAAAAAGTAAAGACCTTTTCGAATTGCATATGTAAGCGCGAATCCCCCATACTGATCTTGGATGCTTCTAATGAGTACTTCTTAAGGTTTGAAATATTGGCGCAAGTGACTCATATTTTGCTTCACTTCTTTGGCAAACGATGAACTTCTTCAGTCTAAGAGTTTTCGTCTTAGCCTTTCGTCTGATGACTTGACTTGAGACAGACGAATGACTTCAATTTTGAGGAGTCATCTTCCGTCTGTGTTTGTTGCGTCTGACTTTGCTTGTTGATGTTCCGTCTGGAAATATTTTGTCTGTCTTGTAATTATCAAAACTTAGAGACGTTAATCATCTTGATCTAACAATATATTATTTATATCGGTTTGAATGGAGTTTTTATTAAATTGTGCATTTTAATTTGACAGATTATTTAAGATTTTAATATCAACTCGTTATTTGTATTTGTCTAAATACTATTATATTTTATATTATTATACTATTTATATTTTTCAATTTAATAATTAATCATTTATGCTTTATATATTTTTAATTAATATTAATTTTTTATTAATTAACTCTATAATTATAAATCAATTTTATTTTATTGTTATTATATTTTATATATTTTACATTTTGAGTATAACTTTTTAAAATTGTTTTTTAATAATATTTTAATATTTATAAGAAAAATTTTAAAAATTACAAAAATTGATCCAAATTAAATAAAAAGATTGGTTTAATTTAGTTTACTGTAACTATAATCCATAATTTTATATATATAAAAAACTACCAAAATATAATACTTTTTAGTTTTATTGTCTCACGGAAACATATTTAATTATTAGTAATATTTATAAACAAGATAGTAATTATTTGGTAAATGATGTTAATTTATTAAACTAGATAAATATTTTTTTCTGTAAAATTTTTTTTTTAATTTTTTTTTTGTCATTTTTACTAATTACTTCTAGTTCTTGTTTTTCAATTATCTCTTTCTTTTCCATACAATGTTACTATTTTTCTTCTATTCTCTTGTTAAAATAAAATGTTTAGATTATCAAAAATAAAAACTATCCTTAATATTTTGCGTTACTTAGTAAAAATCACCGCAAAATATTATAAGAGTTTTTCAATACAAAGCCAAATTTTTAAAACTTATACACACCGGTTCATGCAAATTTTAAAATTGTTTCATGTTTTAAAATTATTTTAAACCATAAATCAATTTCGGAAAAAAAAATCAAATTATTTTTATTTTTTCGAAATATGGATATAAATTTAAAATTTAGAAGGATTGAATTTTTATAAATTTAATTCATACCTACCCTTAATTTACACCTTTCCATTTTCACTGATATTAAGAATTAAGTAAATATTTATTTTAAAAAATTAATTAGGACTCTTAATTTTCTTTTAATGAATCATTTCTTGTCATGTAATATTTAACTATCAACAAGTTGAGTGGACTAACATGAGTTCAAATTTCTTAAATTTATGGTCATATATTTTAATTCTAACCTGCTATGGAAATTTTTTCTTGGAAGAGACAATTCACTTAAAAGTACTATAAATTTTTTTAGTAAATTGAGTGATTTAGATGATACCTAATATTTTAAACGTAAATCAAACTTTTTTTATATAAGTGAAATCCAAAGGGAATATTATGATTCCCCTTTTCTAAGAATTTGTATACCCTTTATCAATGAAATTCATTAGTGAGTATTACATGTAATTTAGTCATTGTTTTTGGGTGAGTAATTACATTTGACTAAGCTTTGAAATGAACTATATTTTAAAGTTTTAATTGATATTTTTTTTTTGGACAAAGACCAGATAATATTATTTTATTTATAAAATATATCTCTGATTACTTGTTCTCTCTCACTGTACTAGAAAAATTTGTTCGAGACAATTGAAAAAATAATTTGTAATTGAATATTTTATTGACGATTTTACTATAAATGAATATTCACATCAATTAACATTGTTCAATAACTCATCATCACAGTAAAGCAAATGTAACATGTAAAATATATTAAAATTTTCTCCAATAGAAAAGATTTAGTTGGTGACCAAAAACTATTTATTGTGGGAAGAATTTATAACAACTTATTTGACAAATTGATATAATTAATTTCTTTAAATAAATTAATTGTATTTTTAGAGTCGGTTGAAAACTTATTAAAATTAGAAGTGTGTTTTAATAATGATATCAGTCATTAGGGTGTTTTTAGAACACTAAAAAATATAAGACATTGAAGCTGGGGTGTCTAGACTTTTAAAGGTGTTAAATTGTTTAGTGTGGCACAAAAGGAGATGGAGGCGTTTTAACCTATCTTTCTCGTAACAACAAATGATATTTTTTGTTGGAAAAGTTTCTCCCAGTGAGTTTTGGAAATGATAATTAGTGCTTTCCTTTTATTTTTGATTCATAGCTTTAAAATATTTTATTTTTCCTCCATCTTTATAGTATGTTAATGGTTTTTCTGAATCACAATAAACCGCTTGTGGCCTCTAAAGCTCATATTACACGAAGAACAAATGATTCAACAAGAAAATTACCTTTCACGAACCTAGTTGCAGTTCTTTACAATTTCAATGGAGCAACAAAATAGAATGAGCAATGTAAACTAACGGTGAAGATGAAGATAATCATATTAGTAATCATGGAAGTCGTGGCCTATATCGTCTCCCACCAACAATAAAAAATATTTAAATTTTCTTAAACAAGATGCTAATCTGTAGAGCCTTATCAATATAAGAGAAAGTAAATTGAAGGTGTCACACGTGAGGACACCTCCCATTCCATTGAATCACGTGTCCAAAAGCCCATTTGTTTTTGCCTGTGTAGAATAGAACACGCCATCAATACTAGCACCTCCAAGCTAGCTTAAGCCTCCAACTTAGTCCACGTGTCATTCATTAGCATGAGGTGTTATTTATGTAGCGCCTTCAATTTGTGGAGGCATCTTCCAACCCAGCGCCTTTGTCCAAATAGCATTAAATTGATAAATAATTTGTAACTGTAACGCCTAAATTTTCACGTTAAACATGCTAACTTTTCTATGGCTCACGAACAATTAAATCTACCATTTATAACTAAACCCAAATTTCATTCATAAAGTAAATTTTAAATTTTGTCTACAACTGTTTATACTCCAACATAAAACCAACCATTATATCTTTGTTAGAGGCAAAGACTAGCATAAAACCCAAATCTATAACATTCACAATTGACATCCACGAAATCACAACAGGGTATTAGGTCTAAGACTTCTAGCCTAAGGTTCTTCCATTTCCAAGCGACTGTTCATCCGCTCAATCATTCAAGGAGCTATCACAAGTATCAACCACATATACAACAAAAGGGGTTAGTTCACATATCAATTATAATAACGAAAAAAATGCAATTACTGCACAATACACCAACTATAGAGAGATGCAAGGACATTTAATTCACAATATATCATAGTCAATCATACTATGCAACCCCAACATGATATACCATCAAAACACTGTGTAAAATACAAAACACAAGAAGGAGGGATTGAATTGTGTTAATTTAAAATTTAAATTCTTTCGTCTGTGGTTTTGAAAAGGGGTACAGACGAAACAGTGTTTTACATCAAAAGTTGATTTTAGTGGACAGACGTTATGTTTTAAGTTATCCCCGTTAGTTCAACAAAATGGATATAGAACACGAATATTTTTATACTGGTTCGTCTCTTCAAGACTACGTCCAGTTACTCAGAAACTACTGAGTTTTCACTACCAACCGTGAAAAGGTTACAAGTATTCTTTGCACCCAGCCACTTCTGGCTATACACCGATATTCTTTGAACATAGTCTTCTCAGGCTAAACAGCAAATGTATTCTTTGAACCTAGCCTCCACAGGCTAACACCACACAAGTGGATTTTAAAAAGATATGTTAAAACAGAAGGATTCCTCTACGCAGAGAGGGTTTTACAATGAGGTACAAACAAAAGTATGAGCGAAATCACAGAGGATAGAATGATAGAAGCGTTTTCGCCAACTTGTTTTAGGTGAAGAGAAGTCCTTTAAATAGGCACCATCTTCAGATAACCGTTAGACTCATGAGAATGCCGTTGAAGATTTACTTGAGATCTTTCCAAAAAAGTGTCAGACAGTACTTGATTGATTGATGGCTTGTGCAGCAGATTAGATTGCATGCGCAATACCTTTTCTGACTTGTACAGAGACTTTGACAAAAGGTAAAGACCTTTTTGAGTTGCATGTGTAAGCACGAATCCCTATACTGATCTTGGATGCTTCTAATGAGTACTTCTTTATATTTGAAATCTTGGCGCGATTTGCTTCACTTCTTGGACAGACGATATATATCTTCAGACTGAAGGAGTAAGCTTGAGGTTCCGTCTGAAGGTTTCATCTGTAGTTTCATCTGATGACTTGGCTTTGAGACAGACGCATAACTTCGTCTTTGAAGGGTCTTCTTTCGTCTGTGCTGGTTTCGTCTTAGCAAGTCTTGAGAGCTTGGTTCCGTCTGTCTTGTAATAAATCAAAACTTAGAGTCGTTAATCATCTTGATCTAACACACTGTCTACGAAAACAATGAAAACATTAGTTATCATCTAACACTCTCACTATTTTACTATAATGAGATCCCTCATGCTACAACACCAACTAAAACTCAATCCATAAACAACTCGCGTATAATGATACAAATAGAGTAATAAAAGGAATAACAAGTGGAAGAGATCTAAGGCAATATAATGGTTAGAATTGTCATACATTATAGTCAGAAATAATCAATCAAAGAGTATCAACTCAAGGAACAAGATGCAAAATCATCACATCAAAGCCTAACAAGAAACTGTAACTAATCTCAATCAACCAATTAAAAAAGATTTCTCCAATTCCTAATCAATTTCGACAAGAAACTATTCAAACAAAAATTTTCATCACTATCATTATCAACTATCATTATCAATAGAACCACCACATCCTAAATTGAAAGAAGAACATTCTCAAGTCAAGAGGAATTAAAAAAAACATCATTAGAGTTTTAAAACCCCAATTCCAAAAGCCATAGAAGCCTTAAAATCCAAGTGGAATAATGTAAAAGGTAAGTGTAGTTCAACTCCAATTCCCGTTTGTGAATGATCAAAAGCAATGTGTTGTATATGTGTGAGAGAATTAATTGAAAGTCTTAAATGAAGGAGCAAAACATGCACGATATTCAATGAGGGTCAATAACCCAAAAAATAATTTTTATTAATTTTAAAATAATAATAATGTCAACGAAAAAAATAAAATAAAAAGACAACTAGGATATATTAATCAATTTCTAAATAGAATCTCACAACACCCAATTTTTTTTTATTTTAAATAAATAAAATACAATAAAAAAATTCAAATTAATTATTTCGAAATGTTACCGTAGCTACATCCATTTCCGTAAAAATTCCGTAAAAACTTAACAGGCTCAATTATGTGTTTTTTGCTTGTCATCTCCTCTATCCATCAATAGCTACTTGGAGAAAGAGAGAAATACTTTTTGGCTTTGATACATGTCATGGCTATTGTCATTCACCTGATTTTCTCAGTTTGATTAATTTCAATTGTTTTAACCCTGTCTATTCCAATTCAATTAATTTTACAATTTATCGGTTTTAATTTTCATTCACCCAAAACGACTATTGATTTGTCCGTTCCATGTCACGGTTATTCAGCATGCTTCAATTTTCGTTAGCATATGAAAAATATACAACTAATTATCAAGCTATAGTCTGTTCAATAATTTTTGTGCAAAAATACATTCCATTATCTTACCCACATAGAAATACAACGAAATAATAATAGTTTTCTTACGAAATACAATGAAATAATAACTGTTTTGGTGTAAAAACACATTCAATTATCTCACCCACAGAAATACAATGAAATAATTATAGTTTTCCTAAGCATGCCACTGATGCCGGAAGAAGCACTTCCTCTCATCGATTTCTCATCTAAACACAGTTAAATGGGAGACAAACTCAGAAATTCAGGAAGAAACAGAGGAAGTGGAACTATCAAAAGTTGTTCCTACATGCTGAATAACAAAACCGTAGATCTTTCTCTTCAGTTTCTCAATCTTTTCTGTAAGCGAATCATCCCCTTTGGAAACCACGCGGTCCAGCCATGCATTCACACGCTTCAAGTGTGACAAAACAATGGCAATTGATCCACCATCCAGGGGCAATGCTTTTTTCCCATCAGCTGTACACTCTCCAAACACTTTAAATCCTGCATCAAGGGACTCCTCGACAAAACGTAGAAACCACATCTGCATTTCAGATAGCAAGTTGGCTCCAAGTTCTACTGTCTCTTTCATTCCACTACCTCTTGTCCACACACCAATACTTGGACTATATTGTGGTGATGAAGAAGACTTCTTAGCTGTACCCAGAGAGTGTCTTTTGGATAAGCTTTTTGGCAGTGTTGATGGAGGATCAATGGTTGTGCCAGTAAGAATGGACACTACCTGGAGATTAGTGGCTAAGGCAGCTTCAACCCAGAGAGAGAGTGACTTTGACTGTTCTGTTGGAATAGTGTCATCAGGTGTCTCGGAATTATGTCTGTTGGCAATGGATTCAACCATTGCAGTTGATTTCAGAACATCATCATAGATAGTGAAAAATCTGTCTATCGTTGGTAAAGGATTTCTGGCCTGGCACACTGAGCAGAGATCTGAAAACATGCTGATATACAGAAGGAACCAAAAAAAAAAAGCATCATTCATGTTAGCCATTAATGAGGAAGTGAAGTATGTGAATTGACACCCTTTAATAGAAAATGGAGTTTTCTGTTGAAGGTTTATAAAAATTGAAACTGCCAAGCGAATTCAGAAGTTTGGAACATTACAGATTCTTTCCAATACAAAACTCAAAGTAAAATTATTATTACCTCAAATTTCTTATAATACATTCTGTAGCATTGGCCTCCTCTAATGCTTCAGCAGCAGCAGTAGAAGCAAGAATCTTCCTTTGCATTGCTTCCTGCATTGAGTTGATAAAGAAGGGGTTTTATAACTTATTAAAGTGAGTCAAATGACCAAATTAAATTCAGTGAAGTCACTATGGTTCTAGTCCTTCAGGATGATATTTATTTATTCTCTTTGTTGGATCAAACTTTCCCTGTTGTGACCAGTTGAAAAATCAGTGCTTTGGATGCTAAAACTAGTAGTACAAATTACAGTATGCAAAATATATAATTCCATATTATGTGAAAAATCAGTTGCTGCCTTGATTTTTCTCCTACTGTCACTGTCACCACACTTTAGAAGGATGCAAAATCTATTCCTCCCTGGGACAAAATGTAGGTTCACTAGACTTTTCACTAGAGACTGTACCAAAAGCACTAAACTTTTGTCTGTCTTCCTATGTTTACTTCTATATTATATGATATGATAAACCACAAAGCAGTAGTAAATTTTCAAAACCCATACCTTTCCAAGCTTTGCAAGGTTCCCAGACACAGCATCTAACGAAACACTTCCATCAGTCCATTTCTTTTCATGAACAGTGATACCCATAGCCGCAAAATTAGATTTCTCTTCAAGGACACAACTTTCAGGAGAACCGGCTTTAGTTTTCTCATTGCTCGAAGAATCATTGCTACCAGGTTTTTGACCACTCACATCACTTAACCTCCTAGACATCGCAGCCTGCCAAATTGCATCAATATAAGGCTAAGATCACCACCACACACCAAAACCAAACAAATAGTAAGATGCATTGTTTCAAAAACAAGAAACACTATTTCACTTCTCCACTTTATGCTCAATCACAAGCAATTGTGTTCTAAATCATGTTGGTAAACATTCATATGTTTGGTCCAAAATTTAGAAATTGCTTATGAGCCGGATTAATTACAAATCTAGAAATGATTCTGAATCAAAACAACTTTAGAATAAATAAATATCCAAACATGGACTATATTATTTTAAAATCAATTTTTGAAATGGCCATCCAAACAACACCTAATAATTTACACTTTCTACTTTTATTTCATCTCATGCATGCATCGATTTCATTTACCTGAGTACGCAAAATAGCTTGCGCATCAACCTTACTCTTAAACCCACCCTTTTCTCTGTGTGGTTCAGCTTCAACAGGCGTGGCCGGCGGTTGTTCATCCCAATTCTTCCTCGCACTCTTCGACCCCACTAGAGCATCCGAAACCTTCGAAATCCCCGCCACAATCGTCGCCATCCTCTTCTTCCCGGAGGAATCCACCACCACCGGCGAAACCTTCAGTCCCCCAGACAACCTCCTCCCAGGAGAAAGCGACATCCGCCGCGGACTCGGCGACGGCTGCTTCCTCCCAGTCGGAGACGGCTGCCGGTACCTCGACGGCACAATAATCGCCGCCTCCCTCGAACCCTTCCGATTCTCCTCCCTAGCCGAAACCAAACTCGGCACCACACACTTGGACGGCACCGGCGACGCCGACCTCTTCCCCTTCGCCGCCGGCGAAGGATCCCTCTCCGCCGTCGTCACAACACCTTTATTCCCCCTCCCGGCAGACTGAGACCTCTTCGCCGTGGCCGGAGAAGAAAACCTCTGCGACGGTAAGTTATCGCGAGACGCAAGCGGCTCTCTGGATTTACCATCAATATTCTTTACCCTGTCTTTGTGTTTTTCATTTTCATGGTTGGAATTAGGGTTAAGGTTTCGGGAATCAGTGTTATTGGAGAGATGGCTATCACGCTCTCTAGACTTACTATTATTTATAACCTTACAATCCACGTGTTTTTCATTTTCGTGGATAGAACTAGGATTAGGGTTAGGGTTAGGGTTAGGGTTTCGGGGTTCGGTGCTATTGGAGAGGTAAAGAGAGAGAGGGTCGTGGTCGGAATCAGAGAGGGGTTGAATGAGGAAGTGGCGGGAGGAGGAGGAGATGCGAGCGACGAGGGGTTCAGGAGTTCCGAGGAAGGGGTGGCGGCCGGCGAGGGGGCGGAGGGAGGTGACGGAGGGGAGAGGAGAATCGAAGTGGAAACGGTCGACGTGGACGAATTGACCGATTTGGAGACGGTTAGAGAGGATGAGATCGGTGTCGGGGTGAGAGAGAAGAACGTAGGTTGAGTTAAGGGAATCGGAGAGGTTAAGATAGAAACCTTGGTTTGACCAGAGATCGGAACCGGCGAGTGCGGGAACAATTCCGATGACTTGGAGAAGAGGAGAGCGGTGATCGCCTGTTACGCGGGTGTTGGTGTTCATTGCTTGCAGCATTTTGAGTAGAATGCCTGGTGTTAGTGACGCCATTGTTGTTGCTGTTGAGTGTGAGTGTGTGTAATGTGTATGAGCTTAAAACAAAGAGGAAGAAGAAGAAGAAGAAGGGGTTTCAAATTCAAATTTTTGTCCCGTTAGTCTTGTGACTTATACTTGCTATATCATGCTATTCACTATTTTTCAATTAACCAACCCCACCCCTGACCCCACCCTACTCATACGTTACCGTTCCACGTTTTAACGGATCAAAATTCAAAACATAATAACGTGTTTTTTCACTAAAAAAAAGGCAAAGTATTTTTACCTTTTATTGTCAAAAAAAAAATATAACTTTTTATTTTCTATCACGTCAATGGAAAGAAAATGTTAACTTAATTTTTTAAGAAATTTAGAATTAAATTAACATTTTAAATTTGATTTATGCAAAGAAAACTACAACTTAATTAAGCTTTTCAAGAAATTTCGACTAAATTGATTAAGGCTTCCTAAAAAGTTTTAATTCAAAAAAAATATTATTTTAATTTAATCATCAAATACACAATAACAATTATATAGAATAACTTTTGTTCTAGTTAATTCCGACCAATCACCCAACTCAAACTCGTTTATAAAACATATATTTATATATATATATATATATATATATTATTAATTTTTTCTTTCTCTCCTCTTCCTTCATATTAATTGGATATCTAGTTGTTAGTGAGTATTTTTCATATAAAAATTTATTTTCTGGGTGTAGAAAATATTTGAAAAAAATTATAAAATGAGCAACAGAAAAACTATGATGTAATTTTGGATTTAAGAATACTTATTTGTATGGTTGGATTTAAATAGATATAAAAAACAACAATTTGTAAAGGAAACGTAGCCTTAATTAAGGTTTTATAGGGTCCAATCAAATTGGTACTTTTTTAATGAATGATATAAATGGAACTTCAACTTTATTGGAAAATATTAACCAAATTGAAGTTTCCTTCTATTGATGTGGCAGAAATAACCTATTTTGATAGTTTTTTTTCCAACTATAAAGAGAGATTTTAATTTTTTTTCCTGCCTAAAAAACTGTTGGTTTGCTAAAAGACACAAAAGCAATATTTACTAACTTGGATTAAAATATGGTAACTGATATAAACATACCTGTAAGATTAATATGGTAACTACATCAACATGATATAAACATGCCTGTAAGATTTCTCACCTTTTTCTAAAATTTAAAATTACTTTTTAAGTTTAAGTTCTTGTTAAAAAATAAAGTAGAAGCCACTTAGAAATTTTAACTTGAAAATTTTATTTAAGTATCCAATATCAATTTGTTCAAGATGAAAGGGAGAAAGATCTTTAAGTTGTGCAACTTTTTGAAGTTTTTCCTCCAATAATATTTGACCTAGTTTCTTATTTTAAGCAGAAGATAAGTAAGGAAGAAAGAAAATTAGATCAAACACTACTTAAATCAAATTTGATAAGAATTGTCTGATTCTCTTTACAATATGAACCATATTACAGTAGTTAACAACATGGGAGAATCCAAATCCTTAAAAAAATGAAAAATGCAAAAAGAAAAATGGAAGTGGCCAGAAATAATCTTATAGCCAGACAAAAAGGAACAAAAAATAAAATTAACTGAAATCTAATTTTTTTCAACAATATATAATAAAAACCTGTAGGGGACACATTCTTTTTGTGCTCCATGGCTCCTTTAATCAGTAAACTATACAAAAATTACAAAAATTACAAAAATACATATACCTAAAGCTTTCTTTAGGATGTTTCCTAGCCTTTGATGCTGTAACAAAGAAGAGCCATGAGAGATCATCACAGGGAACTGGCACCCTTTTTCTGATGGATCATCATCTGTTACAGTAGCCAAACCAGAGAAATCACAGTCCCAATCCTTCTGATTATTCACTTGATAATACATATTAAAGGCATAAGAAGCATTCCCTTGAAGAGTTAGATTGCTACATGAAGAACCATATCCCAAAGCAGTGCAATCAGATTGGCTACAAGCATAGTCAATGCTATTAGCTAAGTAGTGCAAGTCCTTAACTGCTGAATCCAATATACACCACTTTTTTTCCATGTACTTTATATCCTCCACAGGGACCAATCCCTTATTCTCCCCAAGTCCTGTTAAGTCCAACTCATACTTAGGCTTTCCATCAAACTCAAAAATCCCCCAATGCCTCTCAAAGTTGCCAGGAGCAATACTTTTAGCATTTTCATCAATCAAACTGAATAGATATATGTCAATTATGCCTTTTCTTTTAGGAGTACCATTTCCACTCAAAACATGCTTAAGCAAACCCATGTTGAACCTTTTTGCATTTGGCACATTAGCATTCTTATCACCATCAGTTGGCCACCCAACTTCTCCAACTATAACATCAATGTCTGGATATCCTGCTTTCTCTAAGGCCCAGAGAAGAGTATCCAAATTTGCATCAAACACATTGGTGTAGGCAGAACTACCATCTATAAGAGGCTTGTTGTTTCCATCAAAAAATGCAAAGTCAAAAGGGAAATGATCATTTCCATAAAGACTAAGGAAGGGGTAGATATTGACAGTGAAAGGTGCATTGTTTGCATATAAGAATTGGACTATTTCAATGGTTTGGTCTTTAACTTCGGGTCTGAAGTCACCAGCTGATGGAACTTGATTTGAGTCTGGAGAATAGTAAACATCAGCATTGAAGGGAACAGTGACTTTGATCTGTGAACCAAGGCCCCAACTATTGAGTGATGTTTGTATGTTCTTAAGAGCTGGCAGAGTTGACTGTAGATAGTCACCATTATATTCCTTAAGAAAAGGTTCATTACCTACGGCTATATACCTGCATCACAAGCATAGTGCAGAGTAGTGTTAATATTTGACTTAAACATGCACACGACAGAATCTTATGCATAGCCATTAACCAATAAGAACATTAAGTGCATTACATAAAAGAATGATGACATTTAAACTCCTTATTCTGATTTTTCATTCTTGAAACACTAGTCTTATTTTATTACTTCAAGAAGCTAATAGACGAAGATTATGAATATGCATTGGAAGAAGTGAGGCATCAACTCCTTAGCATACAAATCAATTGCTATAAAATGGATATTAAAAGAACAAAACAAAACAAGAAATGCAAGATACAACGGAATAAAGCACAAGTGAGTCAAATAGTAGAAACATTGAGGAGCAAGAAACTGTAAAAAAGGAAAAGACACACAAATAATGTGATGATGAATACTGTATATACTTATATGTAGGACTAGACTTAACTTGATATTTACTCCACCAGGGTATATGTAACTAGTGACATTTTCATAAACCCAAGAATCTGCAACCTGAGGATTCTTACTCATCTCATCCAACATGTTATTTGGTATTGCCACCATGACTTCAATATCAGTTCCCATGAGAGCTGCCATAATCCACTCTTCAGCATCAAACAGTTTCAGTTTATTAATACCATTTTCTTGAAGCATCTTGATGACCTTATTTGGTGGAAGTTTGTGTGTTGCCATGGTTCCCCAGTTGACTCCAACCCCTGAGCCACATGAAGCCATGGTTAAGAGCACAAGAAGGAATGCCACTAGGTACCTAACACATGGTGGTGCCTTTTTTTGTGCCATTTTGTGGCTTTTTCTATATTCTAGTCTTAACTAGCAAATATTCAAGAATAGTGACTGACCAGAACCCGAACAAATGGGAGAAAAAGAAAGGGGAATATATGATTCTTGGCACCGGAATTTATAGAAAAATAGAGGTTTCTTTCTATGTTTCAGTGACTTCACAGAGAAGGGAAAACAAGGACTGAAATTTTGAGTTTTTTTACAATATCATAAAAAAGCAGAAAATGAAACAAAGATTCGTTCCTTAATTCAGTTATAATGCCAGCATGTTTTGCATTAGTGTTAAGCTCTTTGATCATTATAATCATAATCATATTAATAGTTAATAGTAAAAGACAAAAGGGAGTTTCTGTGAGGCCAATCAAGTGGCTCCCCTGCCAGCATGCATACGAAATCCTGTACATCACAGGGCATTTGGACCATTAGATAATTGAATCATCAATTAAATAATGATCTTTAGAGGCACAATATTTTATACGAGGTTTATTCTTCTAATCAGAAAATCTAATCATTATTTTAAAAAATTAATGATAAATAATTGTAGGTTTCAATAGACAAAAAAACTAGAAAGAAAATAGAATTCAGGTGATAAAAAAATAATTCTGCATGATATTTTATTTTAATATAAATCTAATTTTAAATGCATTTAAAAATAATTTAAAAAATTATTAATATATCTCATTATTCTAGCGGTCATAACTACTGACTCAATTAAAAGTTAGATAATAAATAACTTACTAAGAACTAATAACATATTCAATAAAATAACTTTACTTTATTTAGATTAAAACAACTCTAAAAATTTTCATAAAACTTCTAATGCACATTCTCAACAATAATATACTGTGGCGGTCAATATTTTATAGTAATATAATGTTCTAAAAAAAATACCTTAAAAGTCCATATATATAAATATATATATATATATATATATATATATATATATATATATATATATCATTGTCTTTGTAATTAGATTTATAATAAAATCTAATAATTTTTTTCATTTACAACTTATTAACATATCATTGATATATGAATGGAATTAGATTTGAATCCCTTAAATAAGATGTTGAATTGGAGAACTATGGAAAAATCATGATAGAAAAGGTAAGATTCAAAAGCTGATAATTGATAAAGTTGATAAAACTTTTTTTAGACATTAAAAATTGGGTTGATCAGGCAAAGCATAAGATACAAGGTATATACAGGTGTAACTTGTAAGTAAACTAATTGTATATTTTCATACATTCTCAAATAAACATTTATTGGTTAGTTATATTCTTTGATAACAATGTCTTTTGTTTCTGTGTTTTTCCTCTGATCTCCTACTCCTAGATTGTTCAAGAATTAGTCTTAGTTTATTGGCTTATGTTATGTCGGTACCTCACCAAATAATCACTACATATTAAAAACAAAGCTAATTAACACATGTTGGAAGTTATAGCTTTAAGAGAAGTTTATACAATAAGAAATATAAAGCATGAATTCAAAAACTTCAAGAGATTCATGATTTAGATACTGACTACATATAAAGAGATTTGTAACAATCACATGTTGATATACAGCTAATGATCTCAATATTCTCACTTGTGATGCTCAAGTGACTGACTATAAAGCATGCTTGTTTGGTTTTTGGTGAACTTTCCAATTTAGTGGTCTCAATATTTTTATGTTATTTTATTTCTTTTCTGGTAAGTGCTAACGTAAGTACTCAACTGTTGTGTGTTGTTACTTTGAAAATGGAAGTTTATAAATAACAGCATGCAAATATGGGACGTAAGAGTTAAGGTTAGGACACTCTGATTGTGGACAAGGACGCATTGACTAGTTAATTGACTAGAATAGAAGAGAGACAGGGTCGTCAATTCTCTAACTTTCCACCTTCAATTTACGTGTACTCTCAATCCTATTATCCTTTGTATATATATCTTTTTGGTAAAGCGTACCCTTTTGCTTTAACAAAAGGAGAGTACGTCTAAGGACTTCATTTTGTATTACAATTTGCAACAGCACTTACTTCCCCAACACAGAAAAATTAAATAGTACCCCAAAAAAAAAGTTATCCTCATGAACCATTCTAGTTTTTCCTGTTATTGTTTTATGATTAAGGGGTTTTGTTTTTTCAAGGTGTATAAAAAGATTTCATATCATGAAAATATTATGTATTATATACATGTTTGTTATAAGTTTTAGAAAAATATTCTTAAGAATAGTTAATTCTGATAATATGAATTATCTATATTACCTTATTTCTTATTCAGGTAAAGTATCTTGTATTTCCATGATATAATATTATCATAAATATGATTTTAAAGAATACAATTTCATATCTTGAAATAAATTTTCCTTAAAACTTTAAAAATGATGGGAACAAGTTAAAACTTTAAAAATGAGTTATTTATTCAACATATATAATTAAGAGTAATGTATTTATCATGTAGATATTTTTTTAACAGTAATGGCACCAAAAGTTTAACCTTAAAAGATTTTGTATACTACTTCAGTCTCTTATCACTATCTGGGTGGTTATATTTATCACCTAGTTAATTCAAAATGAATTAGATTTTAATTTTCTATAATTTGAATGTGATGTGTCTTTAATCATTAACTTAAAAAATAATACTGTTTTAAAGAAACTTTCTTTTTCAAAAATTTTAAGACTTTGCTATCAGATAAAAGACACTCAAATACGAATTTTGATAGTTTATTCTAATTGGTTAAATGGAAAGCTAGTAATCAAAAGCAGGCATTTGACGGAAATCTAGGGAGGGCACTCATACATACTATTCATCAAAAGTTATCATATCATTCAGGATCACTCTTATATATCTGATAGCAAGCAGCAACTAAGTTTTCCTTTAAAAATAAAGTAAAAGAACTGAAACTAGTTTCCTAGGTTAAAATGTTTCAATGGGATGTTACTTCTTTCCCAAGTGACGCAGTATTTTTCAGCTCCAACTTTGTTTGCAAAGCAAGCATGAAATTTGTATTGGAGCTTCTGATTAAACAAACTAAACAGATAAACCTCTCATAAACTAGTCACCTTGTCTATTGTAATAATCCACTAAGTCATGTTACCCTTTTTTATCCTTTCTTTTTTCAACACTTTCTTTTCCAACCAATCAAAACCACTATTTTGAGGAAGCCTTTGACCTGGTTCGTGATCTAATCCTTTAAAGAGATTGTGATTGAATGATTTATTGTAGTGTTTTCTAACTTTTAACTTCACTAATCAACAAGGATTAATCTTTTTTGGTTTTGAAAGATAGATATTAAACGAAGTAAATTGTCTCTCTTAAAAAACATTTTGTATTCAGATAATTAGTGATCAAAGTCAGTGCACTTGCCGAAAGAAGGGACATGATATCATTTAAGATAGCATTACTCCTGTACTCATCCCCTTTTTTCAATGAACAGTAATATCAAAAAGTAAATGAACAAATCTTTCTTATTTATTAGTCTGACAAATTTCTAGTTGAATTATCCAATACTAGGGCCATAGCCAAAGGGTCAGCTTAGTAGTGAAGGATTGGAATAGTAAGATGACCCTTAGTATCGTTATTGCAAAAAAAAAAAAAAAAAAAAAAGAGAGAGAGAGAAGTTAATCTGCTACCAAGAAGATGAACTGGACATCTTTACAGATCATGTCTGCTTAAAGTTTCTAACAATTAAGATTTCAACTTGTTTATCCAAAAAGTACTCACGCATTTTACTCATTTTGTGGTTGGTCCACAATATAAATTAATAGAATAGTTGTTGGTAGAACAATCCATAAAGTGCAATATTTAATAGTATTACTATGGTCCATACAGTGCAATATTCAGTAGTGTTACGATAATTCCAAAGAAAGTACCAAATGCAGCTTTAAAAATCAACTGGGCACTTTTTGCTTTGAAACATAAATAAAGGAATACAATGCACATAGAGAACAATAAATTACCCTTCTATAGTTTCAATGAATATGGCCTATTCCTTCTGTTAAATTATGCTTGTTTTTGAGTCAGATAGAACACGGCATTGATCCATCAATGCACACACTGTCAAGCATGGAAAACAAGGTATAATGTATTATACAAAGCTAACTACTTCTCTTCAGCATCACCATGGACAGACAATGTTACTGACTATCTTCATTAACGCATGCTCCTGGCAACCTGAAGCTTAAGCAAAACATTGCCTGCAGGGTATATAAAAAGCAAAAGCCATGAGCAAGTCATTATACAAGTTCTAGTGTTCTACAAATCAACTAGAAGAATAATGAGTTACCAAAATGATCTAAAGAGTGATGAATTACCGATACCTTGTTAGGAGCCACATCCCTAACTCTATGAAATTTTGTGTCTTGTATAGAGGCATTTAAGGCAGATTCTGCCACCTGCAAGATAAAGTTCACGAGCTCTCTGAATAAATGAAATACAAATAATTTATAATTTTCCATATTCAAGTAGATTAAAAAATTCAAGTACCTACCTAAGCCATTGGAATGAATGGAAGATTTTAAATAACCACGAAACAGTGAAGTCATTGATATTCTAATCTTTTAACATAGAAAAATGAAAACGGGTAACACTATTAGTAGAATGGACTCACAGCTATGATAGATTCAGGAGTTTCAGTTGCCCTAATGAAGCAATAGCAGTGGATCCATGGTAGACATCCTTTCCAATATTTCCTCTGGATTACTCCCCTAAATGCATCTGCCAGGGCATATCTTGAGTCAGATATCTGCCTTTAAGTCTTAAAATGGTAATAAAATAATATAAAAGAGTCTAGTAAAAAAAATCTGTATACATTCAACCACATTACAGAATACAATAAACAAACTGCTAAGAAATAATGTCACTAGATTAAGATAACTAGCTCATTAAAAAAAAAAATAGTCCCCAGCCAATGGGTCCATCCCTCACAAAAAATGAAGCAAGATCTAAAACTCTCAGCAAAATTGATTATAGAAAATACAAACGACAAAATATTAATCAATCAAAATTCCCTTAAAACAGTAGAACTGTTCACTAACGTAGGGGGTGGAAGAGAAACTGCTTGCAGTTTAAATATACTAAGCAAAGGATATATTCAAATACTCCTAATAGATGAAGAACAATAAGGGTCTAACCTAAGGGATTTGATTGTATACTAAGCAAAGGGTACGTTCAAATACTCCTAATAGATGAAGAAAAATAAGAGTCTCACCTAAGGATAAGGCCACATGATTTGTAAAAGAAAAAGCCACATTATATCAATTGGCATTGTACCTAGAAACTGAACAGCAGATGCGGGTAGGTTCATTATTACGTGATCAATATGTTCCCAAGTTTTTGTGTGAGAGATTTCAGAGCTTCTCAATCTCTTGTTCGTGCTTCCTTTTCCCCTACCACCTTCAAGGATGCCAGTTCCATGAGCCTTTCCATTTCCTGTCAAATGAAAAATTGAAAATGACATTCAATTTTACTTTCAACCTATTGTTATCAATTTTATAATTGTTTTCTTAGAGTATGGGAGCTGTTGGACAAAAAGGTTGTCTTTTAAATCTATAACTAAAATCGTAGACATATTTGACAAGTTAGAATGATCAAGTAACAGCTACATCTAGTGACAACATGATGTGATACTGCAGCCTGTAGAATACCTTCATGATCACTACTAGAAGATCTTTTACCAGCAGTTACAAATGTAGCAGCAAGCCTCTCTGGACCATGTACATCCTCTAAACCACTATTATTGCTGTCTCCTAGGTCTTTAGTATCAACTACAATAGGAGTATCGGTATTAACTACTAAGAATCATGTTCTCACATCATAATATCATAATTAAGATACATGCAGTTGTTTACCATAAAGATATATTACCAGTTAGCAACTCATTTTCAGAATTTGATTCTGCCTTCTCTTGTATCTTGCTTGTGTGACAAGTATCCACAATGGGAACTTCATGTGCTTGTTCTGATGTAACCTCGGTATTTGGCACTTCCATCAAGTGGGAGATGAATTTTCTTGCATCCATGTTGTATGCATAAATGTGATCATCAACCTTGTTGATTTTGGCATTAATCCTTAGATAGTGAATGCTATCTGGATTTAAATCATTTGCATGGACTATGCATCCTTTCTGTGCAGCAGGAATGGCAAAAGGACCTATACCAGCAAACATGTCACAAATGGTCTCTCCAGCTTGGAACAATGACACTAACCTTTTGTGTTCATGTTCCAATCTCGAATTCCAATAAACCAAACTGTAATCAAGCCTAAAAGTGGCACCATATTGCTTCACTTCTGTGATCATATTATGCTCTCCTGCTAAAACCTCAAACTCTGGCACACGAAACTCATTTGTAATGGTTCCAACCTTATTAACAATAGTTTTGATTCTTGGATAATTTTTCTGCATAAATAGTGAAAACATGAAAATTAATAGGAACAACATGCATAATACAACATGCTCAACAGTATAAAGATAGATTCATGGATAAATCTTCAAATGGACATCCCCTTAGCAACACAGAGGGCATGCTATTCAAACATAAATAATTAAATATAGACATCAATGTAGCCTTAGTTTGTAGAATAACACCATTCATTTTGCTTCAAACATTCATGAACTAACAGAGATATACATGTCAGTAACATAGTACTAAAATGAGGAAACAGCATCAAATAGACCAATAGTAACTCAAAATTAGAGTAGGAAACTGGGAGACCAAGCCCCCTACAAGCAACAGTAGAGCCCTTTGTTAATATTGAAAATGTGAGGGGAAAAAAGATAACAAGGAATTCTACAGACGCACAGAATAACTTAAAACACCCAAAATGTCTCCATTTTACTTAAATCTAACCTATCTCTCCCAGACACTTCCCCTCCCTCTATATCCTTACAGCTAACCAATTACCTCCTTTTGCCATACTCCTTGCCATGCAAGCATGGTTGTTAAAGCACTTTACTGTCCAACTTCCTCTTCTGCTACTTAATCACATTGCCCTCAATGTAGTACTGTAGTAGTGATATGAGAAGCCATACAAGATCAAAGACTTCAATGCTTAATTTACAGCACATTTAACAAAATTACCAAAGTAAGACAGGCAAGGGAAAAGATCCTAATCAGGCATTTAGAAGAGGAGATTTTTTTCATAACGCAGCAATAGTTATGTTGTATACCCAAACAAAGGATGATGTAATGCTGACTATTCCAAACATAAATCAATTAGAAGGACCGAATTCAGTGAAGGCAAGCATCACATATTTGTTCTGACAAGTAAACAAGACTAGTGCATTTAATACCAGTAAAAAGACAAAGAACACTTTTAAAAAATATTGAAACTAAAACTTAAACCTTGAAGTAGTCATACATACATCATATATAACCTTTGCAATAACATCTTTGTAGGGAAGTAATTCATCGTGTAGGTTTAAATGGGCAATTTGACCTGTACAAGTAGAGCAGGTGTTAGTTTACCATCAGAGACCAACCTAACAAATTTAATTGTTAATGAAATTAGAAAGCTCACTACTCTGCAGGAATCATAATGAACTAACAAAGCATATGCATAGAGTTAGTAAAAAAACATGAAATAAATTATATCTGTAACAATTAGTCAAAACAGTAAAATAATATTTAGAACCCAGAAAGAACAAAGTAAAATAACACACTCACAAAATGATCATAAATTCTAATTCTAAATACTTAACGATTGTTTCAAAGGATGAAGGCACCTCCACTCCAGCAGGCAGTATCTGCTTCAGCACATGATCTACGAACAAAAAAAATATGTCATGCAAAAGTAAATAATTTATGACAGAGGAAAGCAATGTGTAAAAAAATGAATGGTTACAGTATTTTCTTTCTTTCTACAGGCAAAGAAAGTAAAAAAATAAATAAAAATTATCATATTTGGTACAATAGTCCTAAGTAAAAAAGAGACATTTTGAAGCATCTGACTCTGCAGTATGGTTTAAGAGAAGATAACAATGTAGTCACCTGCACTCCAATAAGAATAACCTAACGTCAATGAATAGGGCACCACTTCAATCTCACACAAACCCTTAAGCTCATCAAGCTTCTGTTTTGGAACATCTGATAAATCTGCCCCCAACATCCAAATCAAGTCAGAGACTAAAAAAGAAAAAAAAAATCCATCAAAAGAAACATGTTGTATAGAAGCGAAAGTTGAGAGACATACCTTGACTCTGAACTCTGTCGGAGAGTATAAGGTAACGGTTTTTTTCAGAGGTGGGGTCCTCGGTGATGGGTTTAACTCGGGGCTTGTCGAGCAGGTAACTGCAGAATCAAAGTAACAGAGTTAGAAACATAAAAAGGGAATTGATTTGTGAAGAGTGTGAGAGATGGAGGCACCCGTTGAGGATTCGAGTGGCTCCTTTGCAATGTTGGCAAGGGATTCGAAGTGCCCAAAGCTTCAAGTGCACGTCGAACTTGCTCTCCTCCAACATTTCGAAGCTACGCTTGGTTCCAAGGGATTCAACGTTGTTCAACCGTGTTGTGTTCATGTGTTGTGTTGTCGGATTCTAAACCTGCCCCTTTTTCAAATATCCGACCCGATTCTAGTTCAATCATAAAAAAACACTTGTAATAATTGGCCAGGCCCATTATTAAGAACATAAAAAAGAATGTGAAATTCATATATGCATGTAAAATAAACTCACGAGCATTTGTTGTCAAATTTTATAATTAACTCGTAAATTCTTAAATCAAAATTTATAGTAAACCGGTAAATTCTCGTGTGAGTTTGAGAATGTAATATGTTTCGGAAAGTTAACTTGTTTAAATTTTTAAATTTGTTGTAAATTTTTTTAGTCTATAGTATTTTTACAAGTTTAAGCGTAAGAAAAAAAACAAAATAGTTTATGCATTTTGAGCAAATTGAGTTTGAGCAAACGTTTTGGTTTAGATTTTATTTTTTTAAGCGGTGATTCTTACAATTAAAGTGATTGAAGATTAAGAGATTGTTGTTATAGTATGGACAACCGATTTCTATTTCTTCTTTCCCTGTTATCTTTTTCATCATCGCCACAGTCGAGGTTTAAGGTTTCAATAATTTGGCTTTTTTGTCACAGCAGTGAGTGATTGTTGCTTACTTATTGGGTTTGTGTTTGTACTCATGCAGTTGTGCTATTTGCATGGATGAGGCTCATGCAGTTTTAATTTAATTGTTGATGGTTAAATGTTGATCGAGTTTCTATTTAATGATAGTCGAATTTCTATTAAATGTTAGTCAAATTTGTGGTTCTCTATCAAGTATTTAATTGTTTTTTTTTATTGATCGAATTTGTTCAATCTCTTATTGTTCTGTTTAATTTATTGCTATTGTGTTTTGTTCAGTTGGTTCTTGACTTTTTCTTGTTCTGTCAAACATTTAATTATTTTTCTTTTGTTGATCGAAGCTATTTAATTTCTTTGTTATTTTATTCAATTTGTTATTGTTCTATTATGTTGAGTTGGTTCTTCACTTCCTGCTTTTATTCGTTTAATTGGTCCTTACTCTGCGAATTCTTTTGTCCATTTTATTTTCTTATTCTCTGGTCAATTCAGTTGTATCTTGTTCTTTAGGTGAATTTGATGCATGTTCTTTTGATATAAGTAAATTGATATGAACTTAAAATTATGGATTTATATGAGCTTATTACCTAATATTGCTATATAGGTGAATTGATAAATGATGAGTCTCATGTATAGGTGAATTTAAATATTATTTATAAATAAACTTAAATAAAAAAAATGGACTCTCACGCCCCTTCTTAATAATTAAAAGAAATGCACATATTTTGGGAAATAATTCCTTTATTTTTTAAATAAATTGCAGAAATAAAATTTGAAATCAATTTCGATAATTCGTGCAGTAATTTTTTTTTTCATGGCATGGGCAAAAGGGTAAATTGAATAAATTGGGTTCGCAAAACTAATCGGGTAAAATCCGATACTTCTTTTTAGCGACATTATCAAAACAACCCATGTTATCGAATATTTCCAATGTAAACCATTAAACAAAAGGTCTCAACTTGATTTTCTTCAAACAAGACAATGATTTTTATCAATTTAAAACTTTATGATCACGATAATAAAATTAAGTTATTATTATAGTAATAAATAGAATGATGAGTAGTAATGAAAGCTTTTATTAGTTAAATTTATCTCAGTTGTCTTCGATTAAAATACTATGTACATGATCTAAAAACTATCAAAAGATATACAACATGTATATTAAAGAATAATAGATCAAAATAGAGAGTCAATTACATCTATGTAGAACTCACGAGGTAGGCTACACATCCCACAAATATACAAACAAAAGGAATAAAACCTACATCAGAGCAATTCTAATCACTACCCAACTAGTAGTATATATGTACTACTCATGAACTCTGCCCCCAAAAACTAGTGAATATCCTCGGGCGAATCACTCTACACTAACATATTATCCTCAACATCTGCAATCTATTGAGTCGTCGGTGGAACAACAAGAGTGTCCTCAAAGCTTACCATGGGTTCAACGGCCTACATCTGAAATGGTCACTAACCTCAGCAGTGGGTCCACCAGCTCGATCAGTGTCTGTCATTTGTCATGAGTATTGGGTGAGTTCCTGCAACAAAAAGTGAATACAAACACTAGGCCTAGAGCCCGACAAACAAGCGTTGCTCTAATAGCCACTCAACACTCATCCTACAACTTCCAATCTATCACTCGAGTTTCATTTACGGGCTCGTGCCTCAGATTCACTACCTCGAGGTCTTTACACTTCAAACTGTTGGTTAACGTATGAGGCAACAACATTCCGGATAGTACAAGACCAGAAGTGTTCCATCAGTCTGACATATATAGAGCTTGTCGAGAATGCCGAGCTGATTACATGAATCCTCCGCCCTCATAGTATCAAAACTCAACAAACCTGTTCCCCAAAAAACTTACACACACTCCCATATTCCATCGCATACCAACGTAATGTCACCCCTCTTCCATCATAGGCTAGGGTTCATCTCACTGTCACTCCTCACTGGGTGGTTTCATCATTAACATTGTTCCGCTACGGATTTTCATGGTACCGACAAGTATTTTTTAGGGCTCTCATCCCAAGTCCATCCGGGTATCAATAATCATAAAAACACCTTGTTATAAAATGCCTAGCTAACATAAATAAACCCCTCGGAGCATCGTCATGCCCTTCGATATCATTCAAAATATAAAATCTGGGGTGGAACCTCCACATCTTCTCCCTTTCACCATGTTTTCCATTTTCATTTATCACATCATAATCATCATCATTCAAGAAGGAGAATATGGAGTTTTCATAAATCAAACAATCATGTTTAATACGGACATCATCTCGTCTTATGGTTTCTCATATGCTTCTGGTTCGCATATCCACGTGTCGAGCGGAACCACACGTCTTGCTGATGTTCATTGGTAGGTCTCTACCCATTATCATTCATTACGTAGAAGTCACAACTTCTTAATTCAGTCACAATTTAGCTCCATGGTGGTTGTTTAGACAACCCAAGAAGATTTACACATTCATATAGCAAAGATATATGCATTCAAACACTACAAACATCCAAAGAAGTAAAGAAAGAAGCAAAAACATGATTTTGTAGGTGACTCGCACCATTTGGAACTTAATTCGCAAGAGTTAGAGTTCTAGAGAGCCCAAAAATGTCCTAGCCACCTTAATTCCTGCGAGTTGGAGCTCTAGAGACTCCAAAAACGTCTTGGTCACCTTAACTCGCGTAAATTGCATTGAACTCACGAGAATTGGAGCTTCTCTCACACTTCTGTCATTCTATCTTTATATTTCTATCTATAAGTGTTATTTCACAAAACCTACTGGTGGATGTTAAGATCTATGTGTTAGAAAGCTACTGTCAAATTTTCAAAATCATCCAACAGTTAATGAGTTCAGGGGAAGCATTTGAAAAACATTGCTCAGAATTGCTACTAAGACTTGCGCGAGTTGTACCATCAATTCGTGCGAGTTGACTGCCAGGACATGAAATTTGCTGCATAATCCTCATTTTGACGTATTTTTTTAGGCTAATTCACTCCCCACTAGCCTCATTTTATTCCTAAGTGTCTTATGATCTTAATTAACCCTTATGTGATGTTTGATCAATGGAATTACACATTGCAATGTGTAAAAGATAAAAATACACAAGAAGGGGGGTTGAATTGTGTAGACTGTTTTTTTAAAACTTTTTCTCTAAGACGATGCGTTTGCGTCTGTTGTTTTCAAAGCTTGATCAGACGCAAGATTGTTTTCTTCTTTAAGATTGATTTTATTATTAAACTGTTCAAGTTATTATCCCCTGTTAGTTAACAGATAAAACAATAGAGAAGACAACAATATTTTTATACTGGTTCGTCTGATCAAGACTACATCCAGTTCCCCAGCAACACGCTAAGGTTCCATTATGAGTATTCTTTGAACCCAGCCACTCCTGGCTACATACAGATATTATTTGATAACAGCCTGCTCAGGCTAAACAAGTATTCTTTGAACCCAGCCTCCACAGGCTAAACAAGGTATTCTTTGAACACAGCCTCCACTGGCTAAAACAGAGGTATTCCTTGAAACACAGCCTCCCCAGGCTAAAACAGAGGTATTCTTTGAAACACAGCCTCTTCAGGCTAAGAGCACCACAACAGTGGATTTAGGAAGATGAAAGAATAAGTTTATCCTCTACGCAGAGAGGGGTTTTACAATGAGATCTATTCTAAGTTCAGGGCGAGTGAACTTTGCTTGAGAGCTTGAAGCTTGGATATATTTTCTTTGTTATGCAGTTCGCCAGCCTTCTCTTGAAGTAATGAAGTCCTTTTATAGAGAGCTCCTTGAAGTATCCGTTAGACTAAAGATTTGAACGTTAGTCATTTGTCTTGGGTTCTTCAAACGTGTGACAGAGATCAATCAGAATAATTAATGTTTGCACAGGCTTTTTCTGACTTGATCAGAGACATCAACAAAAAACATGTTTGCTTTTCGTGTTGCAGGGGTTTTGCACAAATCTCTATTCTGTCTTTGGAAGATTCTTGAGTAACGGCTAGATTTGAATTTGGGCGCGAGTTACTCCGTCTGAACTTCATTAAATGAGGGTAGACGAATGAATAAATAAATGGGTTGTGAGTTGAATTCATTCGTCTGTCTCCTTCCGTCATGCTCTTGATCGATGCTTGATCCCGAACTCTTGATCTGATCATTTCGTCGATGCTTCAGTTTGTTCCTTCCGATCGATGCTTGATCGATGCCTCTTGATCTGATCAGTCGATGTCTCTTGATCGATGCTTCTTGATCGATGCCTCTTGATCCGAGGCTTTTTCGATCGATGCTTGATCTGTGCTCTTGATCTGATCATTCATCGATCCTTCGATCTGAGCTCTTGATCCGATCCTTCATCAGTGCTCTTGATCACATGCTCTTTCTTCCATCTACAGGCACAACAGAGTGTTCTGTAATTATCAAAACTAAGATGCTAAATCATCTTGACTTAACAATCTCCCCCTTTTTGATGATTACAGACCACACTAGCAGATCCTTGATCTTCTACTTGAGACAGAGCAAAAGGATGTATCAGAGCTAGAGAGATGATCTTTATCAGACTGAACTTGAAAGAGTAACAAATCAAAATCTCCCCTCAACTTGTTCTTCATCCTCTTGTCTTCTCGCATCCGAACTTCCTTTCGATCGAGCACTTGTATTAAGCTCCCCTCGCCTTCCGATCTTTTTCTTCTTCTTTTTTTTTTATTTTGCTCCCCCTCAGCTTTTGCATCTTTCTTTTTCTTCTTCCCCTTGGCTGTACACATTTTTTTTTATTTCTTCATTCCTTTTTTTTTATTTCTCTTTCATCCTTATTTCTCATTTCTCTCCCCCTTGGGCTGCAATCATCAAAAACATCTTTTCTTAAATCTTTTGCATCCTCTGGGTTTTCCACGGAGGCTTCCAAGGCCTTCTTATCTCTCATTACCTTCTTTCGTCTGATGAGGTATATCTAAGGATAGCGTGCCTCTTGCTTTAAAAAGCTAGACATATGTAAAGCATTAAAGAGCTTTGTCCAGTACACTCAATAGAAATGTTAGAATATAACATGACGTTGCGTCTATTGAAGAGTCAGATAGACTATTTCAACTAATGATCAGACCAGCGTTTTTGTCTATAAGGATAGACAAAAGAAATTTAAACAAATAAGAAAACTTATTAAGATGAAACAATTATTTCTAAGTTTTCAAAAAAAGATTTGTTTAAATTCTTTGTAAGAGAGTTTGAATCATTGAAAAGCATTTTGATTAAATTAATATCAAAGGTCTGTTTTTTTTTATTATTGAATGTACACATGAGCAACTCACCTTGCTTAAAACATTATTTCAAGCTCCATTCAATTGATATTTGAATGCACTTCTTCAATGCACTTGGGTTCAATTTTTCTTGACACCAAAGCACGTTCAGAAAGGTCTCTAAAATTCGACCTGTTTGCATTCTTTAAAAGATTTTGCTTCTTCCATCTGAATTGGTGAATCTGTCTTCTCAAGACCCATAAATGGTAGATATCTTACATGATCTGTTGTTTTGGAACAAGGACATGTTGATGATCACATATTGCATGTATCCATTGTTCAGATTGTACCATCTTTATACATTCTCTCTTTCTATCTGCAACAAAAATCATTTTTGATCTTGGTACCCAAATTTTCTTGGGTCCAATTTTGTTAGTTGTAAGGTTCCGTCTGTCATAGGTTCTTGAATGATCTTCAGACTGTTTCGGAGACCTGTTATAAAAATCATGTATGCTTCTACATACAGACAAATTAATTTGTAATTTTCTTTCGTCTGTCACATGATTATAATCAAGTTCACTCTTGTTAAGAGGAGATCTTCCATAGTTTAAAGTATTTTTGAGCTTGGAAGAACTCAATGTGAACTTGTTTAAATCTTTCTTTAAGAGTTCATTTTCTTCTTTTTAAAAAAAAACAAATCTAAGAAGAAGATGACTCTTTTCAGTATCAGACGAAGAGGATGATTCATCTGATGTTTTTCTCAGATAACTGGACATTTATAGCTTTCAGATTTTCAATTTGTTCTAAAGCCTTTTTGAGCATAGATTTGCAACTTATATATTCTTTAGCTATAAAATGTGAGTTAGCGAGAAGAACATCATATGACATGTCCTCATAGTCTGACTCTGAATCTGAATCTGAAGAAGATGAGGATGAACTAGATATATTTAAAAGATTTACCTCAGATGATAGAATGTCTCTTGCCATGAGACAAATATTTGCATACTTTTCTTCAAATGATTCGTCTGAGCTTTCATCATCGAGATCATCCCAAGTGGCTTGTTTCTTCTTTCTTCTAATCTTTTTGGGATCCCTCTTTTTCATCAATCTTTTTAATCTTCTTGCCATCAAGGAGATTTCTTCTTCAGAGGAATCTTCTGAGTCTGTTGATTCTGCTTTCTTCATACTTGGCTCTTCTCCATCAAGCTCATCAATGTTGGATAGAGCAATAAGCTCTTGAATTTTCAGCTTCCCCCTTTTACACAAATGAACTTCATGCACTCTCAGTGCTCCAATGAGTTCATCCAGAGTAAGGGTCTTCATATTTCTCCCAACGAGATATAGCGGTGGACATAGCTTCCCATGGTGCGGGTAAGTCATTGTCCAAAATCTTCATGTTGCTTTGGGCTCTTGAAACGAAGAATTTCCAATGCAAATAGCCCATTCGAATAGTTTGGAATCTTCCAAAGATTCCGTCTATAGATTCTCCTCTTTCCATGGAGAACATTTCGTATTCTCTTTGAAGGGTGGCAGCTTTCCTAAGTCTGACATCTTCAGTTCCTTCATAAGAGATCTTCAACGCATCCCAAAGCTCTTTGGCTGTTTTGTAGGCACAGAATTTGTTATATTCTGTCCTAGAAAGAGCACACGTTATGGCATAACGTGCCTTGTTGTTGAGCTCTGCGATTGTATATTCTTCATTTCCCCACTCGATTCAGGGCTTGGTCGGGGGAATGTCTCCTTCATTATGATCTTCCAAAGTCTATATTTTGTAGACTTGATATACATCTCCATCCTGGTCGCATAAGGGTAATCATTTCCGAGAGAAAGCTGGAGGAGTGTTCATGAAGGAGCTTTCGCAATGAGCATCGTCTGAGAGTTCGCCATCCCGGATCTTTTCCTCTAGCAGCTGTTAAGCGCTCAACCCTTAGAGGTTGAGCTCTAATACCAAACTGTAAAAGATAAAAACACACAAGAAGGGGGGTTGAATTGTGTAGACTGTTTTTTTAAAACTTTTTCTCTAAGACGATGCGTTTGCGTCTGTTGTTTTCAAAGCTTGATCAGACACAAGATTGTTTTCTTCTTTAAGATTGATTTTATTATTAAACTGTTCAAGTTATTATCCCCTGTTAGTTAACAGATAAAACAATAGAGAAGACAACAATATTTTTATACTTGGTTCGTCGATCAAGACTACATCCGCTCCTCGGCAACACGCTAAGGTTCCGCTATGAGTATTCTTTGAACCCAACCACTCCTGGCTAAATACAGATATTATTTGGGAACAGTCTGCTCAGGCTAAACAGGTATTCTTTGAACCTAGCCTCCACAGGCTAAACAAGGTATTCTTTGAACACAGCCTCCATAGGCTAAAACAGAGGTATTCTTTGAAACACAGCCTCCTCAGGCTAAAACAGAGGTATTCTTTGAAACACAGCCTCCTCAGGCTAAGAGCACCACAACAAGGATTTAGGAAGATGAAAGAATAAGTTTATCCTCTACGCGAGAGGGGGTTTTAAATGAGATCTATTCTAAGTTCAGGGCGAGTGAACTTTACTTGAGAGCTTGAAGCTTGGATATATTTTCTTTGTTATGCAGTTCGCCAGCCTTCTCTTGAAGTAATGAAGTCCTTTTATAGAGAGCTCCTTGAAGTATCCATTAGACTAAAGATTTAAACGTTAGTCCTTTGTCTTGGGTTCTTCAAACGTGTGTGACAGAGATCAATCAGAATAATTAATGTTTGCACAGGCTTTTTCTGACTTGATCAGAGACATCAACAAAAAGCATGTTTGCTTTTCGTGTTGCAGGGGTTTTGCACAGATCTTTATTCTGTCTTTGGAAGATTCTTGAGTAACGGCTAGATTTGAATTGGGGCGCGAGTTACTCCGTCTGAACTTCATTAAATGAGGGTAGACGAATGAATAAATAAATGGGTTGTGAGTTGAATTCATTCGTCTGTCTCCTTCCGTCTGTGCTCTTCAGTCTGATGCTTCAGTCTGAACTCTTCAGTTTGATCATTCCGTCTGATGCTTTAGTCTGTTCCTTCCGTCTGATGCTTGATCGATGCCTCTTGATCTAATGCTTGATCGATGCCTCTTGATCTGATGCTTTTTCGATCGATGCCTCTTGATCTGATGCTTGATCTGTGCTCTTCAATCGATCCTTGATCTGAGCTTCGATCCCGAGCTCTTGATCTGATCCTTGATCTGTGCTCTTGATCTCGTGCTCTTTCTTCCATCTACAGGCACAACATACTGTTATGTAATTATCAAAACTAAGATGCTAAATCATCTTGACTTAACACAATGCTTCAATGGTCCAAGTTTACAAGATATGACAAAGAAAACCAAATTAATTGCATTAGACATACCAGGTGCCACATAGTGGAATAACCAACTATAAATTATGTAAACAAAGCAATCTCTTAGTACAGAATTGTTTCACACCACAAGTAGCACATTTTGAGTTCATTTAATCCATTCTCAAATAGAATTCAATCTCTATAACTCCCAATTTCATGAAACCAAGTTCTTTGTGTTTTACCATTCTTTAGGCTTTCATTTTAAATCATTTTGACCTTAACATAACCTTTTCTAAATTTAGAAAACAGGGCACCTTCTTTTCACACAAAAATTATGCTAGAACACTCTCATCATATGACAATGACACCAATATCAATTCAAGACAAGGCTTATATTCATGGTTACATATTCCACTCATACAATATACACTATGTTAAGTCAAAATGTCTTAGCATCTTAATTTTCATAATTACAAGACAAATGAAAACATCTATAGACACGGAGGGAACAATGATCAGACAGATCATTACTCGCATAAGACGAAAGATGCACCCGCAAAACATTAGAAGTTCCAGACGTAAAGTTCAAGTCGTCATATCCCAAGTATCTGCTATCAGACGGAGAATTTTGAAGATCAGACGGATGGCGCATCTCAACTTCAAGTTATGTGCTCAATAGTGAAGATTTGAAGACTAAGGTTGAAGACGAATGATGAAGACAGACGAATGAATTCAACACTCAACACATTATAATTATTCATTCGTCTACTCCTTTTAAAGTTCAAGACTCTGAGTAACTCGTGCATACATACTTATTCAACCATTACTCATAATGCTCCAAAGGTGGAAAGAGATTTCAAAATAAACCTCTGCAACATGAAAAACAGTTGTACGTTTTGGTGAAATCTTTGAGCGAATCAAGTCAAAGGCAGATCTCACGCTGACAACCACTGACTTTCCATTAAATATTCTGATTGTTCACTCTGTCAGATGTGAAAGTACCCAAGACAAGGACTAACGTTAGCTTCTACAGTTTAACAATTACTTCACACAACCACCTATAAAATGAGTTCATCTCTGCGAGTTCAAGTTGATGAACTACTTTGATCAAAGATATATTCTTACTCGCTCAAGCTTTCAAGAAAACAAATTTGTTCGCCACAAACTTAGAATAGAATTCTCATTGTAAATCTCTCTCTACGTAGAGGATATTTTCTATTTGAACTTATTGTAAGTCACTGTTTTGGTGATATTGTAGCCTGAGGAGGTTAAGTGTTTAAAGAATACCTAGCATCAAGCCTGCGGAGGCTGATAGTCCAAATAATACCGCCAGTCTAGCCTGTGGAGGCTGAAGTCCAAATAATACCTTTGTTAGCCTGAGAAGGCTAAGTGTTGAAAGAATGCCTTGGTTAGCATGTGGAGGTTGTGTTCAAAGAATACCTGGGTTTAGCCTACGGAGGTTGGGGTCAAAGAATACCGCTTTAGTCTGAGAAAGCTGTGTTCAAATAATATATGTATTGTTAGCCAGAAGTGGTTGGGTTCAAAGAATACTCTTAGTGGAACCTCAACAAGTTGTTGGGTAACTGGACGTAGTCTTTTATAAGACGAACCAGTGTAAAAATATTATTGTCTTGATTTTCTTTTAACTACTTACTAACCGGGGATAATAACTTAAACAACAGATTTATTTAAAAGCAATCTTTGAAGAATTATCTTAAGTTTGTGTCTGATCAAAATTATTTCATATAAACGCAAAAACGTATCGTCTGAAGAAATTTTAATTGATAAACACAATTCAACCTTCCTTCTTGTGTATTTGTATTTTACACACTATAATTACAATCACCCATATTAACAATGTACTTTAACTTGCATACATGGAATCATCCAACAATTCATAACTCATCCACACTACACATTTTCATATAACATCAAGACAATATCAATTTACATTAATAATCATCAACTTCACAAACTCACATATTCTACACGTTTTAGTTTGATCTTTCAGACCCATAATTATAATTTATTATTAGATTACTCATATTTTAACTTAAAGCTCATTCTTTTTACTCAAGTTCATTTTTTTCTAGCATCCAAGTTCATGTTTCTCTTGCACCAAGTCTTGTCTTAGTATTTTAGTTGTTAAACTTCCATTAAGGTTGTCTAGTAGAGAAATCATGTTCAAAACTCTGGTCTCCACTCTAGGGTTCCGGTTGCACAACAAAAACAGAGCAAAGGAAAATGAAATAACAAGGGAACACACAATAGAATCTACTATTGGAGACAAGAACCCCCATACCTCGAGTGAAACTTTGCTAAACGAATTTGTGTGTGCACCCAAGAGCTAACCGTGAAGCTTCCTTTTTCCTCCTTCAAGTGAAGCTCTTGGTATGGAGGAAGAGTGGTGGTGGCGTTGTGGCTCTAACTGGTTGGAGAGGAGAAGAAGAGAGTGCAAGAGGAAAAAGAGGATGCAGGGTGATGACCAAGGAAGAAAAATGAGGAGATAAGAGTGTTTGTGTGATGGTGGTCGTGAGACTCGTGTGCTATTCAGGTTTCAAAGTGAAAGTGGGGTCCACACCACTTTAGAATTAGGTTAAAATACCTACATGGGCCCACAATGCAAAGGTAAGGCCCATTAGGCTCCTAGGGTCTCCGATTATCTCCATTTCAGTTTCTCTGAGTCTCTGCAATTTACCTCTTCTTAGCAGTGGATCTTTAATTTAATTCTCCATCAATTTTAAATCTCAATTTAATTTCTTTCCAAATAAGGAAAAATGCGGTATTTATATCTATGTCATTGTAAAAGATAGAAGAAGGGGGGTTGAATTGTGTTACTTTAAAAAATTGTTCCTTTCGTATGTGAGTTTAAAGGGGTTCAGACGAAACAGTCTTAATCTTTCAAAGATTGATTTTAATGAACAGACGTTATAGTTTGATTATCCTCGTTAGTCAAACACTTAAGAAGATAAATACACAAGTATTTTTATACTGGTTCGTTTATACAAGACTACGTCCAGTTACCCAACAACCACTGAGTTTTCACTACAAACCGTGAAATAGTTACAAGTATTATTTGCGCCCAGCCACTTCTGGCTATTACACGATATTCTTTGAACACAACCTTCGCAGACTAAACAACTTGGGTATTCTTTGAACAACCAGCCTCCTCAGGCTAAAACACCACTCAGGTGGATTTGAAAGAGTTCTTTGAAAAGAAAGTTTCATCTTCGCAGAGAGGGTTTTACAATGAAGTGCAAAAGATACAATGAGCGAAATCACAGTAGATTGAATACTAGAAGCGTGTTCGCCAACTCAACTTTGAAGAAGCGAAGTCTTTAAGTAGGCAACATCTTCAAATATCCGTTATGCCATTTGAACATTTTCCTCGAGAGCTTCCAAAAGGTGTCAGATAGTACTTGAGTGATTGATGTTATGTGCAGCGGATTTAGATAGTGTGCGCAGTGCTTTTTCTGACATGTACAGAGACTTTGACAAAAAGGTGAAGACCTTTTCGAGTTGCATGTGTAAGCGCAAATCCTCATACTGATCTTGGATGTTTCTAATGAGTACTTCTTAAGATTTGAAATCTTGGGGCGAGTGATGTAACATCCCAAAAATTTAAATATAGTTTAAGAGGTTTTTATAACAGAGGGCAAAGAATAGAGAAAATATGTAGAACAATTTACAGAAAGACATAACGAATTAGTTGTGTTTGCTAGATTAATTTCTTAATTGTGGTCACTTGCCTTTGTTTGTGTCTAATATTAGAATTTTTCTTTACCTTTGTTGTTTTGATATTCGACGTAAAACTTCTAAATTATTTTAAAAACTTGTTGTTTATTCTATGTCTTTCTAGAAAATTCTTGATTATTCTAGAAACTTCTAGATTATTTCTAGAAAAATCTTGATTATTCTACCTTGTTCTAGAAACTTCTTATTCTAGAAACTTCTAGATTATTCTACTTATTTCTAGAAAAATCTTGATTACTCTACTTAACTCTAGAAACTTCTTATTCATTCTATTTTTTTGGAAACCTCTTACTTATTCTACATGTTTCTAGAAAATTCCTGTTGATCTTAGAAATTCCTTATTATTCTAATTTTTCTAGAAACTTCTAGTTTACTCTACATGTTGAAACGGTCCAAACTGGCTCTTGATGTCTTCATGACATTTCTAGATCTTTCAATCTTCTTTAATTAGAAACAAACCGGAGCTCAATTGGAGGCCTGTGGAGGGAGTTATGCCTATTTTACCGAGAGTGGTCAAATGTATAGTAAATTCACGTCACTGTTTCATGGCCCACTTTCAAGGCTAATTTCACACTAGATTCAGTCCGAATTGGCTCTTTGGGCCTTCATGACATTTGTAGCTCTGTCAATCCTCTTTCATTTGCAAGAAACCTGAGCCCAAAACGATATTTGTGGAAGAAGTTATGCCTATTTTACCGAGAGTGGTCAAATGTATAGTAAATTCACGTCACTGTTTCATGGCCCACTTTTAAGACTAATTTCACACTAGATGCAGTCCGAATTGGCTCTTTGGGCCTTCATGACATTTGTAGCTCTGTCAATTCTCTTTCATTTGCAAGAAACCTGAGCCCAAAACGATATTTGTGGAAGAAGTTATGCCTATTTTACCGAAAGTGATCAAAGTAATAACTTTTCAACCATTCTAGAATTCTCTTTAAGATATTTTCTTACCTTTTAAGATATTTTGATGGAAACTAAGATATTTTCTTGGAAACTAAGATATTTTATTGGAAACTAAGATATTTTCTTACCTTTTAAGATATTTTGATGGAAACTAAGATATTTTCTTGGAAACTAAGATATTTTCTTACCTTTTAAGATATTTTAATGGAATCTAAGATATTTTCATAGAAACTAAGATTTTTTCTTTAGAATCAATCTCCAATTCTCTAGAAATATCTTGGGAAGTCTATAAATAGGGCTTAGGAGTGCCAAATGAAGACATAACCCAGAGAATACTCCTACATTCTCTCAAACTATCTTCACTACAAAAAACCTTTCTATACTTTCTCCACCTTAGGAAGAAATCTCTTCAACCAAAGTAGGAGCCAGTAAGTAGAGGAAGAATAGGAAGCTAGGAGAAACCAGTAAGGGGACCTTTCTTTATCCTTCTTTTCTATCCTTTGTTTTGTTGGTACTTTCATTATCTTTCTTTAGTTTCTTGCAGTAAAGGATCCTTCTTTTCTATCCTTTGTTTTGTTGGTACTTTCATTATCTTTCTTTAGTTTCTTGCAGTAAGGGGACCTTTCCTTATCCTTCTTTTCTATCATTTGTTTTGTTGGTACTTTCATTTTCTTTCTTTAGTTTCTTTCATTATCCTTATCCTTTTTTTTGGTTTTTTGATTCTCTTACTACTTTCACTCTCTTTCTTTGGTTGTTCCATTATCTTTCTTGAATCCTTTGATGTTTCTTTTCTTCATCTTTCTTACACTCCTTTTAATTCTTTAAGTTGGTATTTTCTTTATCCTTTGAATAATTAATTTAAAGTTGTTTTCCTTCTTTGATCAAACTTCTTTAAATACTAACATACTAAAAAGTATATGTCATAAACATATATTGATGATAGTACTATGGTTGTTTGATGACTGGTTTTGTGCTTGATATACAATTACTTGGTAAATTGGATGTGAATAAGTGGTGATATGCATGATTGCATTGAAATGAGTATGGACTTGAATTGTTTAATGACCGATTGAAAATGCCTAGTGGAGAGGCAACATTCTAAGATTGCTTGGTGAATGGGCAATGCTTAGAATGAGGTGAGATAAAGATGACCTGGTGGAAAGGTCAATATCTGAAATATAATGAAGGTCATTATACAATTCAAGGTCTTAGAACATGTTGCATTGATGACTGGATAGTAGTAGACCAAGTCCGTAAGTCATGGATTCCCGTCTGAGTGAGTGGAATGTCGTGGACTGGGGGGTTCTCTTGGTGGGGAAATTGCCCTGCTCATGATGATCACATGTTGCGGGGGAGGTCCTGCCGGACACTGAGGGAACTCGACAAATTACGGAGTGTCTACCTCTGGTGGGTCTGATTGAGAGTGAGAACCAGATGCCCCAGGCTATTTTCAGTGGAGGGCGCCACATTGCATTTCGAGTGAAGAGTGAAAATGCATGGTGGAGGTGCATGCATCATATAGAATTAGGAGCATACATTATTAATTGTGGGTTTGATTGAATGTGTGATTCATTGGAATTCATGCCTTAGTCATTGATTGTGATTGATGGTTTGTTTGATTTGGTTTATGGTTGTCGGTTGCCTTACTTTGTGATTGATATTTTGTTGATCATGGATTAGTATGGAAGTATTATTCTAAAAATGATATTTTCGATGAAATTTCTAAATTTATAAAAGAAAAGGTTTTCCTCGAACTACAATCAATTTTTTATAATTATGGTTAAGGAAAGCTCACCCTTGCACTGTGTTTTTAACACCTGTGATGATCTCGAACAACGTTCGGGGGAGCAGATTTGCAGGGTTAAGAAGTTGTCACTGGTTGTTGCTACTATCTTGTGTGAAGGTGCTTGTATATTTTTGCGTGTAGAAGTGTTGGGTAGATGTTCTAAGGTAATAGAAAGGTAGTTATGTAAAATAATAAAAGGACAAAGTTATGAAATCTATTTGTAATGAACTTTAAATCTTATGTAATGAAAGTGTTGTTTCCTAAATCTCTCTTTTATTTACTACATCATTAACCACTTTAAATTACTAATTAAAAAATAAGATAAGTAAGTAAATAAGAGGGGATGTTACAAGGGGGTGTTACATTAGTGGTATCAGAGCAGGTCGAACCAGTTCGACTTGTGAGTTATGTGTCTACTATGTTTTTGTTGTGTGAATGATTGTTTGCTTGTGTGCTTTGTGTGCTTGTTTGATTATTTGGTATGCTTTTAGTGAATGAATTGATTAATTGGTGTTTACTTGATTGCTTCTTGGATCACTAATGAAAAAATTAGTTTTAAGGTTAGTGACATGGCCTAGGATTAGATGTAGTTTAATCTATTAGGAATAGAAAGTAGCGGTTGAAAGAAGTTATAGAATTGTAGTTAAAGCCCTATAAGTTTTTACCTAAGATTTTGATAAGCGTTGGCTAAGAAGAAAAACGAAGAATTTAGGGAAGGGAGTTGTTGTTGAACCTATAAAGGATGTTCCTACCAACTAAGACTAAAGATTTAAGGAGAAAATTAGACATAAAGATAACCCTCTCTAGGGATAAAATCAAAAGATATCCTCGATAACTTACCTATAATAGAAAACCCTTTTAAAAGTATTTTCCATAAAAGAGAACTCCCTTAGAAGAGAAAAAGATAGAAAATTTTAGAACCAAAATTAATATATGAAATTCTCCTTAGAAAGTAACAAGCAAATAAAGATGATCGAAAGTGAATCCTAAAGGAAGCCAATTTTAGAAAATGATCCCTTCGAAGGAGAAGTCGTACTAAGGATTAGAAAAACCTAAGAATATCATCAAAGTTAAAAGTCCTTAAGATAACTTCATAGGAAATGATTAGTAACCACCTACCTCTTATCCTAATACAAACCTTTTGACAATACTAAGATGCATTTAGAAGATATACTAGGATGATACAATAATGGTTGATGCAATTTGATGGTTAAAGAAACCTTAGAGAAGCTAGAAGGATTCGAAATCCGAGAGAGGAACTAGTATTTTTAAGGTAGAAAGAGTTTAGTTAAAGGAGGAATAAGTAGTAACCCAAGGAGGAATTAAAGTCGATACGCTTAGGAAGATTACCTAATGTTAAAGGATTAACCACCTTGACTTGGGAAGACTAAATTTTGTATAGCATGACCAATAGTTTTAAAGAGGCACCAACAATATCAACTAGGAAAATCAAAGGTTGTGGGAAGAATACTCACCCTTGATGGAGTTAAGGCCTCAAATATCAATGATATAGTATAAGGTACGTACCTGGAATTCCTTTACTTGTACTATTTGACTCTGGTGCCACTCATTCCTTTATATCGTTTGATTGTGCTAAAAGGTTACAACTTCCACTACTTTTCTAGACATTGATTTAATAATAACTACCTCTACCCATGAGTTTGTTACAACCACCCATATCTGTTTAGATTGTCCTATAAAACTAAGTAACAAAACCTTCATAGTTAACCTAGTTTGCTTACCTTTAAACCAAATTAATATTATCCTTGGAATGGACTAGTTATCTTCCAACAATGTCCTGATAGTCTATTTTAATAAAACCTTAATCTTTTTTTCGAATCTGAAGTAAGAAAGGATATTGAGATAATTTCTACCAACCAAGTGAAATAGGACATGAAGAAACACAATTAGGTATATATGATCCTTTCTAACCTAGAAGAGGAACGAAAGGTCACATTCGATAATATACCTGTAGTACAGGATTTCTCTGAGGAGGTAAACCAACTACCACCTGAAAGGGAAGTTGAATTTTCTATAGACCTGATACCTGGGACTGGACCAATTTCTATTGCGCCCTATAGGATGTCACCCTTAGAATTAGCGGAGCTAAAGAAACAAATAGAAGAATTATTGAAGAAACAATTTATTAGACCTAGTGTATCACCTTGGGGAGCACCCGTACTCCTAGTAAAGAAGAAAGGTGGAACTATGAGACTATGTGTAGATTATAGACAACTAAATAAGGTAACCATTAAGAATAAGTACCCCTTACCAAGGATAGATGATCTTATGGACCAACTAGTAGGAGCTTGTGTATTTAGCAAGATTGATCTAAGGTCCCATACCACCAAATAAGGGTAAAAGTCAAGATATCCCTAAAACGGCCTTTAGTACTCTATATGGACACTATGAGTACATGGTTCTGCCTTTTGGTGTAACTAATGCACCTGCAGTATTTATAGATTACATGAATAGGATTTTCCAACTATATTTGGATAAATTTGTGGTCGTGTTTATTGATGATATTTTGGTATAGTCGAGAACCAAAGAGGATCATGTTAAACATTTAGAGTGGTATTACAGATCTTGAAAGATCAACAGTTATATGCGAAATGGTCCAAATGTGAATTTTGGTTAGAAGAAGTCAGTTTCCTAGGACACGTAATATCACAAGGAGGATTTGCAGTAGATCCACATAACGTAAACGAAATTCTGAAAAGGGAAAGACCAAAAGATGTGACAGAAATAAAGCATTTTCTAGGGTTAGCTGGATATAATTGAAGATTTATAATAGATTTCTCCAAGATAGCCTTGCCCTCACACCCTTAACTAGAAAAGGCCAAGCTTTTGTATGGAATAACAATTGTGAACAAAGTTTTCAAACCTTTAGGAAAAAACTAACTACTCCTCCTATTTTGACCTTACCAACCCCAAATGAATCTTTTGAGGTTTATTGTGATGCCTCTAAACTAGGTTTAGAAGGAATACTAATGCAAGGAGGAGAAATTGTAGCATATGTATCAAGACAATTAAAAAAAAAAAAAAAAGCATAAAGGAACTACCCTACCCACGACCCTGAACTAGCCATAAGCAGTATTCAAACTTAAAATAATGATACACTATCTTTTTGGGACAAGATTTGAGGTATTTAGTGATCACAAAAACCTTAAGTATTTGTTTAGCCAAAAGGTGTTAAACCTGAGGCAAGTTGGATAGAATTTTTAAGAGATCATGATTTTGATCTTAAGTACCACCCAGGCAAAACAAATGTAGTAGCTGATGCATTAAGTAGGAAGAATAGGATATGTAACAAGAATGGAAATTTCGAGGACGAAATTTTTAAAAAAGGAGGGGAGTATTGTAACATCCCAAAAATTTAAATATAGTTTAAGAGGTTTTTATAACAGAGGGCAAAGAATAGAGAAAATATGTAGAACAATTTACAGAAGACATAAGTGAATTAGTTGTGTTTGCTAGATTAATTTCTTAATTGTGGTCATTTGCCTTTGTTTGTGTCTAATATTAGAATTTTTCTTTACCTTTGTTGTTTTGATATTCGACGTAAAACTTCTAAATTATTTTAAAAACTTGTTGTTTATTCTATGTCTTTCTAGAAAATTCTTGATTATTCTAGAAACTTCTAGATTATTTCTAGAAAAATCTTGATTATTCTACCTTGTTCTAGAAACTTCTTATTCTAGAAACTTCTAGATTATTCTACTTATTTCTAAAAAAATCTTGATTACTCTACTTAACTCTAGAAACTTCTTATTCATTCTATTTTTTTGGAAACCTCTTACTTATTCTACATGTTTCTAGAAAATTCCTGTTGATCTTAGAAATTCCTTATTATTCTAATTTTTCTAGAAACTTCTAGTTTACTCTACATGTTGAAACGGTCCAAACTGGCTCTTGATGTCTTCATGACATTTCTAGATCTTTCAATCTTCTTTAATTAGAAACAAACCGGAGCTCAATTGGAGGCCTGTGGAGGGAGTTATGCCTATTTTACCGAGAGTGGTCAAATGTATAGTAAATTCACGTCACTGTTTCATGGCCCACTTTCAAGGCTAATTTCACACTAGATTTAGTCCGAATTGGCTCTTTGGGCCTTCATGACATTTGTAGCTCTGTCAATCCTCTTTCATTTGCAAGAAACCTGAGCCCAAAAAGATATTTGTGGAAGAAGTTATGCCTATTTTACCGAGAGTGGTCAAATGTATAGTAAATTCACGTCACTGTTTCATGGCCCACTTTCAAGACTAATTTCACACTAGATGCAGTCCGAATTGGCTCTTTGGGCCTTCATGACATTTGTAGCTCTGTCAATTATCTTTCATTTGCAAGAAACCTGAGCCCAAAACGATATTTGTGGAAGAAGTTATGCCTATTTTACCGAAAGTGATCAAAGTAATGACTTTTCAACCATTCTAGAATTCTCTTTAAGATATTTTCTTACCTTTTAAGATATTTTGATGGAAACTAAGATATTTTCTTGGAAACTAAGATATTTTATTGGAAATTAAGATATTTTCTTACCTTTTAAGATATTTTGATGGAAACTAAGATATTTTCTTGGAAACTAAGATATTTTCTTACCTTTTAAGATATTTTAATGGAATCTAAGATATTTTCATAGAAACTAAGATTTTTTCTTTAGAATCAATCTCCAATTCTCTAGAAATATCTTGGGAAGTCTATAAATAGGGCTTAGGAGTGCCAAATGAAGACATAACCCAGAGAATACTCCTACATTCTCTCAAACTATCTTCACTACAAAAAACCTTTCTATACTTTCTCCACCTTAGGAAGAAATCTCTCCAACCAAAGTAGGAGCCAGTAAGTAGAGGAAGAATAGGAAGCTAGGAGAAACCAGTAAGGGGACCTTTCCTTATCCTTCTTTTCTATCCTTTGTTTTGTTGGTACTTTCATTATCTTTCTTTAGTTTCTTGCAGTAAGGGATCCTTCTTTTCTATCCTTTGTTTTGTTGGTACTTTCATTATCTTTCTTTAGTTTCTTGCAGTAAGGGGACATTTCCTTATCCTTCTTTTCTATCCTTTGTTTTGTTGGTACTTTCATTTTCTTTCTTTAGTTTCTTGCAGTAAGGGAATCTTTCCTTATCCTTTTTTTTCTGTTCTTTGATTCTCTTACTACTTTCACTCTCTTTCTTTGGTTGTTCCATTATCTTTCTTGGAATCCTTGATGTTTCTTTTCTTCATCTTTCTTACACTCCTTTTAATTCTTTAAGTTGGTATTTTCTTTATCCTTTGAATAATTAATTTAAAGTTGTTTTCCTTCTTTGATCAAACTTCTTTAAATACTAACATACTAAAAAGTATATGTCATAAACATATATTGATGATAGTAAATGTATGGTTGTTTGATGACATCAAAGTATGACTTGTTTTGTGCTTGATATACAATTACTTGGTGAATTGGATGTGAATAAGTGGTGATATGCATGATTGCATTGAAATGAGTATGGACTTGAATTATTTAATGACCGATTGAAAATGCCTAGTGGAGAGGCAACATTCTAAGATTGTTTGGTGAATGGGCAATGCTTAGAATGAGGTGAGATAAAGATGACCTGGTGGAAAGGTCAATATCTGAAATATAATGAAGGTCATTATACAATTCAAGGTCCTAGAACATGTTGCATTGATGACTGGATAGTAGTAGACCAAGTCCGTAAGTCACGGATTCCCGTCTGAGTGAGTGGAATGTCGTGGACCGGGGGTTCTCTTGGTGGGGAAATTGCCCTCTCATGATGATCACATGTTGCGGGGGAGGTCTGCCGGGACACCGAGGGAACTCGACAAATTACGGAGTGTCTACCTCTGGTAGGTCGATTGAGAGTGAGAACCGGATGCCCAGGCTATTTTCGAGGGAGGGCGCCACATTGCATTTCGAGTGAAGAGTGAAAATGCATGGTGGAGGTGCATGCATCATATAGAATTAGGAGCATACATTATTAATTGTGGGTTTGATTGAATGTGTGATTCATTGGAATTCATGCCTTAGTCATTGATTGTGATTGATGGTTTGTTTGATTTGGTTTATGGTTGTCGGTTGCCTTACTTTGTGATTGATATTTTGTTGATCATGGATTAGTATGGAAGTATTATTCTAAAAATGATATTTTCGATGAAATTTCTAAATTTATAAAAGAAAAGGTTTTCCTCGAACTACAATCAATTTTTTATAATTATGGTTAAGGAAAGCTCACCCTTGCACTTTGTGTTTTTAACACCTGTGATGATCTCGAACAACGTTCGGGGGAGCAGATTTGCAGGGTTAAGAAGTTGTCACTGGTTGTTGCTACTATCTTGTGTGAAGGTGCTTGTTATGTTTTGCGTGTAGAAGTGTTGGGTAGATGTTCTAAGGTAGTAGAAAGGTAGTTATGTAAAATAATAAAAGGACAAAGTTATGAAATCTATTTGTAATGAACTTTAAATCTTATGTAATGAAAGTGTTGTTTCCTAAATCTCTCTTTTATTTACTACATCATTAACCACTTTAAATTACTAATTAAAAAATAAGATAAGTAAGTAAATAAGAGGGGATGTTACAAGGGGGTGTTACAAGTGACTCATACTTTGCTTCACTTCTTGGGCAAACGATAAACTTCTTCAGTCTAAGAGATTTCCTCTTATCCTATCGTCTGATGACTTGACTTGAGACAGACGAATGACTTCAACTTTGAGGGGTCATCTTTCGTCTGTACTTGTTTCGTCTGACTTGCTTGCTGATGTTCCGTCTGGGAAAGTTTCATCTGTCTTGTAATAATCAAAACTTTAAATATGTTAATCATCTTGATCTAACAGTCATTAATGGGTTGACTTTTGTCTAAAGTTTGACTTTCTCTTCTTAATTATTAGTAATTTTCCAATCACTTCTAATTACTTCTAAAACATTCTTAGACATTGTGCTTGAGGTTATTATGTACCTTAGACCCAAGGTTACAGAGTAAGTGACAAATGATTGTTTTGCCCTTACTTTACAAACTGATTGTTCACATGACATTTTACTACTAATCTTTTATTCTTTACATTAAATAACTTCTAAACGCTACTTAGAATAAAATATCATATTTTAAATCAATTTGCAGAGAAGATGACAAAATGATTGTTTTGTCCCTACCCCAAAATTGAGGATATTACACTTAAGAGTCTACATATTGACTAGTAAAGTCAAGTTTTCAGATGTCATCAGTTTAAGTAGACTTTCAAGTCTAACAACTTTTGCTCATATAGTTGAAAGGGAGGTTTCTAAAACTCTTAAAAGTTGTTGGAGCTAACTTTTCCAAAAACTTTTTTTTTTTTTAAAAAAAAAATGTTTTCTCTTGAAAGGTAAGCTACTTAGGATCAATTTGGATAATAACTTAATTAAGCTCTTTTAGAAAATAGCTTATAACACAAAGGTTTATATTAGAAGTAGTTTATAAATCAGTTATTTTGTGTTTGGTTTTTTGTCACATAAGTGCTTATTTTAAAGTTGTAGTGTTTTAATAAATGACTTTAAAAAGTATATAAGAAAATTTTGAACAATAATAAAATAAACATATTAAGTTTAGAGTTTAGAGTTTAATCTTTATATATAATATACAAGTTTTTATGAATAAAATTTATTATATTTATATTTATAAAATTTCTTAAATGATTACTATTTAAATATTAAGTTGTATTTAGATTTTATAAATATTGTGTTATGCTAGAGAAAAAAATGAATATTAAACTACCAATGATGACAAATACCTTTCAGTATTGAAAGTTAATTTTACATAAACAATCATAATCACTGTGACTATAATCGAGTATGCAAATAATTCTTTATTTGCTCTTTTATTTGCTCCATTTTTTTAACACTTTCAATGTTTAATTTTTCCCATGTAATATCATTATACTTTGATTCTTCTACTTTGTCTTCACCAGTAAGATCAACATTTTCAAAGAATTCTTTAAAGTTTTGATCACTTGTGTCATTCTGTTGAATAAAATTGTGTAAAGTCATACAAGCACCAATGATCCTAACTTGCGTGCCAAAGGAAAATGATGACAAGACACCTAAGATATTCCATATTGTTTTGCAACATCCAAATTAATTTAAGGTTATAATGATAGTAGTTGAACACTTCATTTCTTCCTCTTGCTTTAAAACCTAATCTAAAGTGCGGAAGATGGTATTTTTGACCTTTATAAGGACCTAAGAAACCAATAAAACACATATAGCCAGAATCTACCAAGTAATACTTGCCTGTTAAAAATTTAGTGCACCACATAATCAATTAATAAAAATAAAGAGTTTAATCTAATATATATATAAAAGTGGTATCAAATTTGCTATTCTTTATGAGGAAGAGAGAAATGAAGACTTGATCTATGCACAATTTGATTGAAAACTTTAGTGTCGTGTGCATATCTCTCCCAACCTGCTCATGTTAATGTTAAAATTGCATGTTGCCATCACATTTGTAGTTGTGATCCCCTTTCTACCTATGTATGGGATTTTCTTATCGGTAGGAACGACAACATGTATATGAGTTCCATCTATTGCACCAGTTCAATTTTCAAAATATGGATAATATCTTTCATCATTTCTAATTTCCACCAGAATATATGTAAAATGTGGATCAATTGGTCTAATAATATATAAAGCAAGCTCGCAGACAACATCCAATACACAATGAAATTGTCTAGAATTGGTTTCACCTGAATGTTAGAATCTCTCTTCTGCATTACAAATTGAACCTGATTGTCCAATGATATATAAAATATACCTACTTGTTCATGAATTCTAATGCATTTTGTTGTCCTGAGAATTGTAAATATTTTGTATAACATCACAAAGGTGAAGGAACACATGTTTTTTCATCCTAAACTGTTGGTAGCAACGAATAGGATGCCCTTTCAAAAGTGCATTTACTCAATTACTCCTTGCCAAACTTGAAGTTCTCCGTGGATTTTTCACAACGTATTTTAGAAAATGAAAGTTGAAAGGCTCTTGATCTTTTATCATCCCTCATAACCTTTCTTCTCTTTTGTTTCCCTGCACTACGAGGTATTGATTCATCATTTAACTTATCCTGGAAACCTTCTTCTTTGTATTTCCTTTCATCATCATTATCTTTGCCATTACATATTTCCATAGGTGTACATGTGTTTTTTCTCCATTTATATAACTATCATTTATATCTTGAGAGGGTGTCCATGCACCTACACTAATAACTACAACATTTTCGAAAAGAAATTTCATTTTATCAAGATGTTTTGAATCTTCCTCTTTAAATTTTGCCAATATCAAAATTTTCTTACAAGGCAGATAAAATAGTAATTAAAAAGTCTCTCGTTAAAAATTAATATCTCTCAAGTAATTTTAAAAAATATAACATATGTGAATCTTAGGATCCTACTCAAGATTTGTCTTATTTCCTTTTAGTTTGGCCTACCGTGTTTACTCTTTTTTTTATAGTTAAAATGTTTGATAGAAACTGCAATACGTAGATAACTAGTTATAAGACGTGAAGAGAAAAAAATACATATGTGTATAAAATACGAAGAGAGAGAAATACATATATATTATGTGAATAAGTTGGCTGGTTGACTGTGTATTGCAGTTGTTAGGTGTACATGTGTTTTTTCTCCATTTATATAACTATCATTTATATCTTGAGAGGGTGTCCATGCACCTACACTAGTAACTACAACATTTTCGAAAAGAAATTTCATTTTATCAAGATGTTTTGAATCTTCCTCTTTAAATTTTGCCAATATCAAAATTTTCTTACAAGGCAGATAAAATAGTAATTAAAAAGTCTCTCGTTAAAAATTAATATCTCTCAACTAATTTAAAAAAATATAACATATGTGAATCTTAGGATCCTACTCAAGATTTGTCTTATTTCCTTTTAGTTTGGCCTACCGTGTTTACTCTTTTTTTTATAGTTAAAATGTTTGATAGAAACTGCAATACGTAGACAACTAGTTATAAGACGTGAAGAGAAAAAAAATACATATGTGTATAAAATACGAAGAGAGAGAAATACATATATATTATGTGAATAAGTTGGCTGGTTGACTGTGTATTGCAGTTGTTAGCGAAGTAAAGTTGTTTTCATGACCCCCAATTGTTATTAAATTGTTTGTACTAATAATTCAAACTAGTCTCTTTTAATAATAACTGACCGTTTTGATCCTTTGGAACAACTCCATGAATTTAATAGATCTTTTTAGGAGGCTCCAATGACCATATATAAGACTTATCCAATTTTTACAGTATGATGGTTGACTGTTCACGGACTAGCGATATCCACTGTTTCTTTTTTGGGATCAATATTAGCAATGCAGTTCATCCAACGATAAACCTAATTTAAATTATAAAACTAAGACACAATCAAACCCAAATGAACAAAATGTTAAATTGAATCATAACAGTCTAGGTTATTACTCATTTTTGTACTTGAGCTTTGTTTTCAAATTTTCCCAACCAACATTGCTAAAATGTGTTATAGGTCTATTTTCAATCACCATATTTTTTTTACATATTTTTATGAATATAATAATATTTCGTTCATTCCAATCAACTTTAATTTTTCTTCTTAGTCTTGTCACTTTCATTAATTTGTTGAGAAAGAACATATCTAATCATGATGATATAATTTTTTTTATAAAAAATGAACAAGTTATACACGGTACTTACAAATATAAATATTCATTTGAGTATATATAAATACAAAAATGATTTTTGAATATTTAAAAGAAAATAAAAAATTCTTTGAAGTGCAAAAATACCTTGATTATTAAACATGAATGTAGTACGTGAACATGTGCGTAAAAAATATGTGAACTATATAAAGACAAAACCACATTATGCGAAAATAAGTAAAACTAGAACGGTGATACCACACAACGTAAATTACTTTCATGTAAAATATTGTTTGGTTTAGTTTATTCTTTTAAAGAGAAGAAAAGTAAAAAATAAACTAACCAAATACTATCTTAATAAAGATATAATTCAATTAATTCTTATTCCTTATAAATAAACACTGAATCATTCAAAATTTTTCAAAAATATTTTTTACTTTTATGATTTGAAAATAATTTTTTATTTAAAATAAAGAATTCATAGTTATTTACATTTACCTTTTATTATTGAGAAAATTTCGTAGTAAATAGCAAAGAAATAACATGTGAATTAAATTTAATTAGAATGCATTGCTAGTATAAAAAAATATTACACTATCATATTATAAAAAATTATACATATATATAATAATAATAAAATTGTTGATTTTTAAATAATTTAATTAAATTTGTATTTAAGATAATTTCTAATTAGATGATGATATAATTTCTTTTACACTGATCTATCAAAATTAATCTGAAATATATTTTTTAAAATATTAAGATAATTGAAAATAATAATTTTCTTAAGATTAAGTATTTCAAAATTATTCAAGCACAAATTTAATTCTATAATTTTTCAAAGACTACATAAACAAAAAAATATACATATTAAAAAACAATGTATTGGAGCGGGCCACCTCAAAAACCTACATCTCCAGCCCAGTGTTTTTGGGGCCTGAGGTTAGGTACGTGCTACTGTTGTTTCTCTCACTCCCACTCTCACTCCCTCTCTCTCTCTCTCTCTGAATTTCTCTGTTTCCTTAGTTATTTCTTCAAAAGAAAGAGAAAAAAAAAAATATTCTTATAATAGTGTCGTTCCCTTTGTGCCCTAAGCGGTGAATCTTCATTCTTGCACACTCCATAGCCACTGGTAAACTAAACACTTCCTTTCTCTGTGCTCTTTGTTTTCGTCCCTTTTAAATTTATTTACCTTTTTACCCCTCTCAGATCTCGTTATCAACCTTGCCCTTTTCACTGACCTCTCTTCTTCTTCTTCTTGGTTTCTGGCAAAGGTACTTCCCTCTCTCTACACTTTTCATTTCAATATAAGAAAAAAAGTTCGGTATAGTTTTTAATTTGTGCATTAACTATTAAGTTAGGACCATTGTCTTCGTTGTCGTGTAATTTTGGCTTTGAAATGTGGGAGGTGTTAGGTTTTCGAGTAAACTAATGGGTAGTGGAACGTTTGAAACGAATCGTTTCACGAATGGTGAAGCTGAGAATAGTCTTCGAAAGCAAGCTTCACAAGCTCCTGCACGTGACGACTTAGTTTCTGATGCCAATGATGCAGTTGCTGATGCTGATGCTAATGCAGTTGCTAATGATCTTGTATGTGTATGTTGAACCCTTATTTTTGTGAAATTGTTGCTTCCCAGTGACCAGTGTTGCTGTGTGTGGTTGGTTCCTTAAAAATGTTTTTTTTTTTTTTTTTTTTTTAATTTTTCGTGAGCTTGTTTGTTTTTAGCCTGCTAAGAGGGCGAGACTGCAGAAGGAGTTGACTTTTGAGGACATGTATCGGAATGATGGCGGGTTCGATGAAGACGACGAAGATGATAGCGACTGGGAGCCGTTTCAGTTACACAAGTGTGTGGAATTTGAAATCAAAAAGTGGTTCTGCAAAAATTGTACCATGGTTAACCTTGACCATAATGACTCTTGCTATGTATGTTCGGAATTTACCTTTTCATTGCATTTATGCCGTGCTTTTTATTGCATTTTTTCTTGTATGTATAGTTATCAAGCATGATCGGTGGGTCTGTATTTGGTGAAAATTGATAAGCTATTCATCCTGTTTTGTGTATAGGAAGCCTTAGTCCTATTTTGTGTCAAAACTGTATTGTATATTTTAGGAGGCTGTTATGTTTTATCTATTAAAGATAAGAACTGATCAGGTTATTATATCTTATCTATTAAAGATAAGATTGGATTCTAACTTTTTAGGTTGAGTGAAAATAGGGTTATAGAATATCCTGTTAGATTTTGTATGGATTATTCAGTTATTTTTTTACCTTTATCATGTACACCCTGATTATAAATAACATCCTTGTGTGTATGCTAAATATACACACTTTCCCTTCTACTTTTACACTATTCATCCTATTTTGTGTGTAGGAAGCCTTAGTCATATATGGGTAGTTATGAACATGATCTGTGGGTCTGTGTTTGGTGATAATTGATAAACTAGTCATCCTATTGTTGCTATGGATCACACTTTATTTTTCTAAATATTTGGTGCTGTGTTCTATGTGCAGATATGTAATGAGCATCAGGATTCCAAAATTGTCAGCCATGGGTTTTTTGCATCTCCTTTTGCCGAAGATGAGGATGCAACTGAGGTCCAGGGAAATGTGAGAGGACTGAAAGGTGTATATGCATGTTTGGCTAATAATTCTAAGATGGTTGTAATTGAATCAAAATGGTTTTCTATTTGCTGTTTTGGTACAAGAAATAATACTGGTTTCAACAAGGAATCTTGTCAAACTGTTGTTTCCATGTTCGAGAAATGGTTTATGGTTTGTCATTTTGAACTGTTGTAGCCAAGGGTTTTCTATTATTAGTTTTGAAACTTTACCTGCTGTCATTAAAATTTATAATCGTTTAGTTTTTCTCATGTGGAGTGGGGGCAATATAGGATGTATGCCTTGGGTTGGGTTAAATCAGTACCACTCAAGACTCAAGAGAAACAAGGAGAGAAAAGAATGGACAAGGAGATCTGTTACACAACTGTTAGAGGCTAAGTCTTCTGGTTAATATCCAGAATATCTAAAAGAAAAGTATCTGTTATTTAGTAAAAACTGAACTAACTGAACATTTTCTTTTTTTAAAAATCCTTGTATAGGAAAAGCCTATAATTGAAAGCATATTGAGGCACTTAGCTATACTCGATCTTATCTGGTTAAGGCAATGTTAAGAAAAAGATGCTGAAAGACATAACATAAGATGAACATAAGGCAGCTCTTGTATTTAAAGTCATATAACCTTTTGTTAGCATTGTTGAAAACAATATTTCAAGAAAAATATAATTTATTAGTTATAAAATTTTACACAGAAATTTGCTAGTTTTATTCATTTTTTTGGTAAGTTTTAAAGAAGAGGTGTGTCTAGGCAGCCCAAAATCCTACTGTCCTAGGGAGCTTGTTGTACGAATAGAGTGTCTTTGGCAAAAGAAATTTATAAAGGCTGCTATCAGTATTATAAAAGATAAATTCAAAATAACAGTGATCAGTATGATATTCAAATTAAAGCAGTTTCTTCTATAGATTTTCCAAATACCAGGTGGGTCAGTCTGCCATTGTTAATTATAGAATTTTTTTTGTCAAGGTTTTCACAAGTCCATATTTTGATTCTTACTCAAGATATGATTTTTCTTGTGTGGTTGTGTATTTTCTCGGTCTAATGTTGTATTGAAATCCTAATTTATTTCATTTTCTCCATATCTTTGTAGATGTTGGCTCACAGGAATCAGTGGCATATAGTTCCACAGCAATTGGCTTTGATGAGAGAATGTTGTTACACGCAGAGGTATGGTTTGGCTTATATTTTTTGGTTTCATTGATTATCCCATTTCAAAATAGACGCTATGCTTCATTAATAGCCTACTAGCTCATAGAGACGTAGTCAATTTGGTTTAATGTCCAATCATAAAAAGCATAAAATTTTTCTTCTATTTTTCAAGAAACACTAGTGTTTCTGTGTTGTTTTGTGCTCTATGAAAATGGCATACTGGGGGACCTACTCTAGGAATGTTATAGACAAGTGTATTTGTGGGCAGAGTGCAGGCTTCAGTTGACAATATATCAAAGTCTGTTTTTTCTTCTCCAAGGATCTACTTTCATATTTTGAACAGACTTAGTTCCAGCTAATTCCTATTTTTATTCATGTGCGCTAGTATTTGTTCCTATTTTAATTCAGAGTTGTCATTTTCTTGGTTTGACCTGCTGCCGACCTGAGTCTTCTCATAAACCTGTGCCATGGAACATCTTTTATTCCACTTTATCCCTCCTTTTTTGATCTCTTTTAAGTTGGAAAAAGCTTGATTGCTTGATCCATGGTCTCTATAATACTCCACAGTAGTTTTGCACAATAGCACTGTATTTTGGCAACACTTTGATGCACACCTTAAACGTGTGATACAATGTTTGCATGTGGATTTTTACTGGGAATTGCGTACGTGTTTATATGATGTGATAGGAAGCAGCCCAATCAACAGCCCATTAGGCAGCCCAAACAAACATTAATCTGTTATGAGAGGAGAAGGAATAGGAATAAGCGTAACTGATGACATTAAATTCAGATGAGATCTTGCGTTTAGGGAATTCAGTTAATAAAAGAGTATTAATAGGGCTAGGATGAGGGAGGGGAAAAGGCATGGGTTTTCTCTTATTTTGGTAGAGTGTTTGAGCTACTTAGTGCTCAAATGTCTTTAAGTGTTTGACTTATTCTGAATCAATAAGAATTCCCCATTATTTCTATTCTATTCAATTCTTGTTTCCTTTTTCCTATCCTGGTACCTATCAATTGGTATCAGAGCACTTTCTAGGGAAGAGATGGAGGAGTGGATGGAGAGTTTGGAGAATAAATTCGATCAGATGCTGCTGTTGCTGAAGGACATAGGTCGAGATAAGCCGCCGGGGTCGTACTCACACTCCGCGAAGGCCACGCTACCCTATGAAGTTGACTGATCGATGGAACGGAGGTTCAGGTAGGGATGAAGGGTCGATTCGATTCTCTCCTCCCCACCGCACAGAGTTTCATCACTCTCCATCTCCGGATCGAGAGAGTCAAAATTCCCTCCGATCCCACGAGGATTGTCGCAACCATAGGGACCACACTCCGAGGCACTATCAACACCCTTACCACCGGGATAATTACGGTTACCACCAATCAAGAGAATCGGCAAGGAAACTGGACTTACCAATTTTTTCCGAGGATGATGCGTTCGGGTGGCTTACCCGAATCGAATGCTATTTTGCTGTGAATAACATTGAAGGAGCCGAACGTTTGGAGTCCGTGGTGGTGGCCTTGGAAGATAGAGCTCTCAATTGGTACCAATCGTTCGACACTACTCGTTCACCCTTCTCCTTCTGGAGCCAGTTCCGAGATGCACTTCTTCGTCGATTTCAACCTGGAACTGTGAAGGACCCACTCGGCCCTCTTCTTAGTCTCAAACAGGAGGGGTCGATGCTATCCTACATAGATGAATTTGAGAGGGTGGCGAGACCCTTGTTGAGATTGGATCCAGAAATATTAATAAGTGTCTTCATAAATGGGCTCAATGGCCCATTAAGAGCTGAACTCAAGAGCTTGGAATTGGACTCACTAGGCGAACTCAAAGACCGAGCCTTACTGTTGGAGGAAAGGAATCGAGAATGGAGAAGCTCCGGAGGGAGCCCGGCCGACAGGAACCCAATTCAGGGGCGAGCAACGCCAACACCACTACGATATACTCCGCCAAGTATGCAGCGAATGGAGGAAAAAATGCCACTCCCTGTTTTGGGTGGCAGACGACTCACAAGAAGAGTTGCGAGATAGAAGTCGCCAAGGATTATGTTTCAAATGCGGGGAGCGGTGGGGAAAGGACCACATTTGCAAACTCAAGAATTTTAGGTTGATCTTGATTGAGGACGTCAGCCCAGAGGAAGTGGTGGAGGAAGAGGCAGCATACACTTCGGAAGGGGAGGCTGGGAATGAAGAAGACATTACTCCTACTTTATCTCTGAAATCTGTGCATCTCACTATGCACAATCTTCAAGGGCTGGTGACAATAAACAAATCTTTCAAGGTGAGAGGGATGATGAAGGACCGAGAGATTGTGATATTGGTAGACACAGGGGCTGACAATAATATTTTCTCTAAGACTTTAGCTCATAATCTACAAATGGAAGTAACAGATGATGTCCCTTTCCTTGTGGAGGTGGGAACAGGGCAGGTATCGAAAGGCTTAGGCTTCTGTGAGAAATTGGATTTAGTGGTGCAAGGAGTCATCGTTTCTCAACCATTTTTTCTCTTGAACCTGGGCAATATAGATGCTGTTTTGGGGATGAGTTGGATAGCTAGTTTGGGAGACATCAGAGCAAATTTTCAAAAATTGGTGATCAGATGGATGGAAGAAGGACAAAAGCGATGTATCCAAGGAGATCCCTTGTTAAGTACAGCCCAAGTTTCTTGGAGAACCACGATGAAAGCCTTGAGAGCTGAAGAAGAAGCCTACATTATTTCTCCTTGTGGAATTGATGATAACGCAACAAATACAACAAAAACGATATCGATCCCAGAACCACTGCAGAAATTACTAGAGGACTATGATAATCTTTGCCAAACCCCAACAGTACTGCCACCCAAAAGGGATTTAGACCATGTCATCAATTTGAAAGAAGGAGCAACTATTCCCAAACCCTATCGTTACCCATATTGCCAAAAGAATGAGATGGAAAAGATAATTGCAGAAATGTTAAGTGCAGGAATCATCAAGCACAATATTAGTTCCTATGCCAGTCTCGTAATTCTTGTCAAGAAAAAAAGATGGAAGGTGGAGATTTTGCGTAGATTACAGAGCCCTTAATAAGGTAACCATTCCTGACAAATTTCCCATTCCCATAATAGATGAGTTACTTGACGAATTGAGTGGGGTTGAGATTTTTACCAAGGTGGACCTTAAATCTGACTATCATCAAATTCGTATGCGGGAAGCAGACATTGAGAAGACAGCGTTCCGAACACATGAGGGCCATTATGAGTTCTTAGTCATGCCGTTTGGGTTGACTAACGCGCCCTCAACGTTCCAAGCACTGATGAACCAAATCCTAAAGCATTACCTCTGAAAATTTGTCTTAGTTTTTTTTGATGATATATTGATTTTCAGTACATCACTCACGGAGCATGTAAAGCAAGTCCAGCAAGTCCTCGAATTATTAAGGCAGAACAACTTATTTATTAATCAAAAGAAGTGTTCCTTCAGGGTGAAGGAGGTCGAGTACCTAGGCCACATCATCTCATCTGCAGGGGTAGCAGCAGACCCCAAGAAAGTTGAAGCCATGAGATTGTGGCCAATCCCAACAGATTTGAAAGGGCTGCGAGGTTTCTTGGGGAATATAGGCTATTATAGAAGGTTTGTAAAAGGGTACGGGAGTATTGCAGAACCTTTAACTCAACTACTGAGAAAAGATTGTTTTCGTTGGGGGGAGGAAGCTCAATTGGCTTTTGATAAGTTGAAAGAGGCGTTGACTACTCTGCTGGTACTAGCTGTCCCAAATTTCGATAAATTGTTTACAATTGAGACTGATGCATCAAGAAGAGGGATGGGCGCTGTATTAATGCAGGAGGGCAGACCAATTGCATACCTCAGCCAAAAATTGTCAGCCAGGAGTCAATCAAAATCAGTCTATGAAAGAGAGCTCATGGCAATCATGATGGTGGTCCAGAAGTGGAGGCATTACCTACTAGGTAGGAAATTTTTGGTGCTGACTGATCAGAAAAGCCTAAGATTCCTGGTTGATCAACATATCATGGGCAAGGGGCAGCAGAAACTTATTACAAAATTACTGGGATTCGATTTTTAAATCAGATACAAGGCGGGCAGAGAAAATAGTGCTGCTTATGCACTTTCCAGGCGATTTTCTTTGACAGCAATTTCAGCTGTGACTTTCCATGGTTGGGAGGGCTTAGAAGCAGAAATCCAACAGGACCCTAAACTGAAAACAATTTTACAGGATCTGCTACAAGGTAACAATGAGCAGTGTTAGCCCTAACCCAGGATCCACCAATAACCAGAAAAGCTGAATCTTGATGTTGAAACAGCTAGATAGAAAGAACCAGAGAGAGAGAGAAATAAAGAAAGAGATGAAAGGCAGAGAGAGAGAAAACTGAGAAAAGAGAGAGAGATTAATTGAAAGGCCTTTTTAAATGAGGCAATGACCCAAGTATTTATAAACATACCTGGGTAGTACAATCAGAAACCTAAAAGCCTTCATAAAAAAGGCTTTAACAGAAAATACACTTAAACAGAAAAATTAATACATTGTAACAGAATTAGTACCATTCCTAACAAGCTCCACCTTGGGACTAATTCTATTGAAAAATATTCTAAGCTTTACCATTAGAAACACCTACTAGATTTACACACTTCTTAAAATTAGTAGCTGGCAGCGGTTTAGTTAGCATATCTGCTGGATTTTTTGAAGTATGAATCTTCAGAACTGAAATTTCTTCTCTAGCCACTATTTCAGCCACTATTTCTCTGATGAAGTGGTACCTTACATTGATGTGTTTAGTCTTAGAATGGAATGCATCATTTCTTGTCAAGTGTATAGCACTCTTACTGTCTGAGTAAACTTCCACTGAATCTTGTGTAACTCCAAGTTCAGTGGCAAAACCCTTCAACCAGGTTGCTTCCTTTATTCCCTCTGTAGCTGAGACATTGCTCATGTTAGCCCTAACCCAGGATCCACCAATAACCAAAAAAGCTGGTTCTTGCTGTTGAAACAGCTAGATAGAAAGAACCAGAGAAGAGAGAAATAAAGAAAGAGATGAAAGGCAGAGAGAGAGCGAAAAACTGAGAAAAGAGAGAGATTAATTGAAAGGCTTGCCAAATAAGGCAATGACCCAGGTATTTATAAACATACCTGGGTAGTACAATCAGTAACCTAAAAGCCTTCATAAAAGAAGACTTTAACAGAAAAACTAATACATTGTAACAAAATTAGTATCATTCCTAACAAGCTCCACCTTGGGACTAATTCTATTGAAAAACATTCTAAGCTTTACAATTAGAAACACCTACTAGATTTACACACTTCTTAAAATTAGTAGCTGGCAGCGGTTTAGTTAGCATATCTGCTGGATTTTCTGAAGTATGAATCTTCAGAACTGAAATTTCTTCTCTAGCCACTATTTCTCTGATGAAGTGGTACCTTACATTGATGTGTTTAGTCTTAGAATGAAATGCATCATTTCTTGTCAAGTGTATAGCACTCTGACTATCTGAGTAAACTTTTGTGTAACTCCAAGTTCAGTGGCAAAACCCTTTAACCAGATTGCTTCCTTTACTCCCTCTGTAGCTGAGACATTGCTCAAATGAAAGCTGAGTGGAGATAGCCTAGAATGCTTTGTGTAGTGTGCTGCCCCTTAGAGAAACTCACCTTCTTCTGTTTCCCAAGGATGCAATGCTCACAAAACTGCAACTTGCTGAAACTTTGATCACCAGAAGAACCTCTTTTGCTTAGGATTTGCATCCCTTTCTCTCTCATGTGGCCTAATCTCATGTGCCACAGCCTTGACTGTTCCTCATTGGTTGCAGAAATTGTCTGGGCAGCAGTGCCAGATCAGTAACAGTGGAAGCAAGAAGGAAATAGAGATTACCTCTTCTTTTTCCCTTCATAACAGTGAGCGAGCCCTTAGAAATTTTGATTTCTCCACCTTTAGCAGAATAACTACATCCCAAGGACTCCAAAGCTCCAAGAGAGATTAAATTTCTTCTTAAATCAGGTACATGTCTCACATTTGAGTGTCTGGACTGCTCCATCATGGGTTTTGATTTACACTGAGCCTCTGCCTTTAACTGTGCAAACTGCATCATTACCCATCATAATAACTCCTGAATGAACTGGTTCATAGGTGGAAAACCACTCCCTTTTGGGACACATGTGGTAGGTGCATCCAGAATCCAGAATCCATTCTTCTCTGACATCTGAAACTGCTGCTGCAGCCACCAAAGCATCAGACTCTGAATCTGCCACAGCAGCTTCTGGTTTAGGATTCTTGTTATTTTCTTCCTTTTCTTTCTTGTTCTTGAGTTTGTAGCAGTCATTTATCTCATGCCCAAGCTTCTTGCAATATTTGCAAGATTTCCCTGAATTTTTTTCTCTTGACTTGGATCTTGATTGTTTCTTGCCAGAATCTAGCTCTTCTTGAGGCCTTACTCTTGCTGTAAAGGCATCACCCTTCTGGTCGGTGGGTAGCTCATTATCAAACTTCTCCTTTGAGAGAAGATTAGACTTTACATCTTCATATGACAATGTGTCATTGGAGCTGTAAAGCATGATTTCTTTGAAATGCCTGTAAGAAGGAGGGAGAGACACTACAAGTAATACAGCCTTATCTTCATCTTCAATCTTGACCTCAAGATTTTCCAAGTCTATCAAGATTGTGTTGAACTCATTTAGGTGAGACCTTAATGAGCTTCCTTCTGTCATTCTCAGGGTATACAACCTCTCTTTTAACCTCAGTTTGTTGGCCAAATTCTTGGTCATGTACAAAGCTTCCAGCTTCGTCCACAGACCAGCAGCTGTAGTTTCTTGAATGACCTCTCTAAGTACATCTTCTGAAAGACATAACTGGATGGCAGTAAGGGCTTTCTCATCCAATTCCTCCCAGCTTTCATCAGTCATAGTTGCTGGCTTCTTGGACCTTCCATCAAGTGCCTTCTTCAACCCTTGCTGAGTTAGCACAACCCTCATTTGTACCTTCCAAATGCTGAAGTTGATCTGCCCATCAAATTTCTTTATGTCAAACCTTGTAATGGATGACATCTTCTCTGTTCTTGCTTGTTTCTTGGGGATGGCTCTTGATACCACTTGTTAGCCCTAACCCAGGATCCACCAATAACTAGAAAAGCTGAATCTTGATGTTGAAACAGCTAGATAGAAAGAACCAGAGAGAGAGAGAAATAAAGAAAGAGATGAAAGGCAGAGAGAGAGAAAACTGACAAAAAGAGAGAGAGATTAATTGAAAGGCCTTTTTAAATGAGGCAATGACTCAAGTATTTATAAACATACCTGGGTAGTACAATCAGAAACCTAAAAGCCTTCATAAAAAAGGCTTTAACAGAAAATACACTTAAACAGAAAAATTAATATATTGTAACAGAATTAGTACCATTCCTAACAAGCAGCATGGTTTTGAGCTCAGGAAGGGACGACTTTACTTCCAGGGCAGGATAGTGATTCCTAAGAATTCTCCTAGAATTCCACTCATTCTTCATGAGTTTCATGATTCGGTTGGTGGAGGACATTCCAGGTTTTTTTAGGACCTACAAAAGGATTGAAGGACTTGTTTGATGGGAGGGGATGAGAAAAAGCATTCAGAGATATGTGCAGGCTTGTGAAACATGCTGCAGGAACAAATATGAGACTCTAAGCCCAGCAGGTTTGCTCCAACCGATCTAGTTTGGGAAGAAGTAACCATGGATTTTGTTGGGGGCTACCCAAATCTCAAGGAAAGGATACAGTCATGGTGGTGGTGGACAGGCTCACTAGATACGCTCATTTCATTGGACTAAGTCACCCATACACCGCAAAAGATGTGGCTGTTGTTTTTGCTAAAGAAGTTGTGAGATTGCATGGTTTTCCTGCTAAAATTCTGACTGACAGGGACATATTGTTCATGAGTAACTTCTGGACAGATTTATTCAAGCAAGCCGGTACCAAACTGCATTATACCTCAGCTTACCATCCACAAACCGATGGACAAACGGAAGTGGTAAATCGGTGTTTAGAATCCTATTTAAGGTGTTTTACAAGTACCAAACCAAAACAGTGGGCCAAGTGGTTGAGCTGGGCAGAATTATGGTTCAACACATCCTACAATGCCTCAGCAAACACCACTCTTTTCAGGGCTCTCTATGGGAGGGATCCTCCTGTCTTGGTTAGAGATAACACTCCTCCTTCCAATATCGAGGACCTGAATGAATTACTAGCAAAAAGGAATGCAATCCTAGATGAATTAAAGTGGTTTTTACACAGGGCCCAAGATTTACACAGGGCCCAAAAGAGAATGAAGAAACAAGCTGACAAGAAAAGAAGAGATATTGAGTTTTAGGTAGGAGATGTTGTCTTCCTAAAGATTCAGCCTTATAGGCTTCGCTCGCTAGCTAAAAGAATTAACCAGAAGCTGAGCCCCCGATTTTATGGTCCCTTTGAGGTCGAAGAAAGGATTGGTAAGGTAGCATACAGGTTGAAGTTGCCTCCTGGATCGATGGTACACCCGGTCTTCCATGTTTCACTCCTGAAGAAGTGTTTAAGTCCTCAAGTGCAGAGTCAACCACTGCCGAAATGCTTAGCAGAAGATTGGGAATTAAAACTAAAACCTGAAGAGATCTTGGCTGTCTGGAATGCTACTACAGGAGAAAAGGAAGTGCTGGTCAAGTGGCAGGACCTTCCTTCTTTCGAAACTTCATGGGAATCTGCCAGAGACATCAGCAGAAATTTTCCTCGTCTCCACCTTGAGGACAAGGTGGACGTTTACGAGGGAAGTATTGATAGGCAGCAGCCCAATCTACAGCCCATTAGGCAGCCCAGACAAACACTAATCTGTTATGAGAGGAGAAGGAATAGGAATAAGCGTAACTGACGACGTTAAATTCAGATGAGATCTTGCGTTTAGGGAATTCAGTTAATAAAAGAGTATTAATAGGGCTAGGATGAGGGAGGGGAAAAGGCATGGGTTTTCTCTTATTTTGGTAGAGTGTTTGAGCTACTTAGTGCTCAGATGTCTTTAAGTGTTTGGCTTATTCTGAATCAATAAGAATTCCCCATTATTTCTATTCTATTCAATTCTTGTTTCCTTTTTCCTATCCTGGTACCTATCATGATGATATCTTTTCTGGTGTTTTTTGGGTTAGTGTAGGTTGAAAAGAAAGCACATCCACACCCTGAGAGGCCAGATCGTCTTCGAGTCATTGCCGCTAGTCTTGCTAGAGCTGGTATTTATATGTTGTTAATATTCACTGCAATCCTTCATTTTTCTTTGTATTCAAAATTTACAGCTTTGCTCTACTGCTGATTTCCTTCAATTCAAATTTATATTTGACAGTGTTATTGATCTTGTAGGAATATTTCCTGGAAAATGCTATTCAATTCCTGCTAGAGAAATCACACCAGAAGAACTTATTAGGGTAATTGACTTTTATTATATCTTGAATGAAAATGCTGCATGGACATGTAGATATTTCTGGTGCCTGTAGTACTTTATTTAATGAAGAATATGTGAGATACAGTAGTGCCACAAACAAATGCTGGTCCATTACTAGACATAACATTTGTTGATTATTTATGCTGAGTAGTTTTGTTGGGAGTATTAATGGGGAAACTGACTTTTTTTGTGTGTATATTGAACTTTTCTTACCGGTTTCGTCACAACCCATTTTTTATTTGACACTATCATATATATGTATATATATTGAGATTCTGTGATTGTGAGAATAGGAAAACTTGTTTCTCATTTCTAGGTCCTTGCTCCCTCCCTTTCCTTTATCTAACAATAAATCTATGGAGTAACTCTTCGATCCTTACCTAATCTTATCCTTTACCATATTGGAATTGAAGGTTCATACTTCGGAGCATATTGACTCTGTGGAAGTTACAAGTGAATCATTTTCTAGGTTTGTTCTCAAATGCATATTTTGTTTCTTCATTTTTCTTTTTGATGTTGGTGCAATTTTTTAGAGGGCTAGCAACATACTCGCTAACACTATTATTGGATAAAATTTATCGTAAACTACAAATTCATGTGTGGGCTTCATTAAAATAAGAACTGTCACCCATACAATTTTGTGGATTATAATAAACTTTAGCAATATTAAAAGGTTATTCAAAGGATTGTGTTTGGAGTATTTTGCTAGCATTTTTCGATTTTTTCTATTATAACTTGTACTCTGGTAGGTCACCTTTGCTGATTGTTATATCTAAATCCTGAATCCTTATCCTCTATTTTGGTAGTAAATATTTCATTGGATTTTATTTAACACTTTAGTGTTAAGACGTGTAATGCTTTTTGCTTTAGGTTGATTGAATATTTTCCTTATGGTTAATGTCTCTATGCTATTGCAGCTATTTCACTTCTGACACATATGCCAATCAGCATTCAGCACTTGCTGCTAGGTTGGCAGCTGGGTTATGCGCTGATCTGGCAACAACAATTGTTTCTGGTCGAGCCAAAAATGGATTTGCTTTGGTATGAATCATTGAGTTGCCTTTAATAACCATCATCAATAGTCACAATTTAAGGTTGCTATCTATTAACTATTAAGTTTATTTTTGTTCCTCTATAAATCAGGTCAGGCCTCCTGGTCATCATGCTGGTGTTAGACAAGCAATGGGGTTCTGTCTTCACAATAATGCTGCCTTGGCAGCATTGGCAGCTCAAGCTGCAGGGGCTAGGAAGGTGTTAATTTTGGATTGGGTAATGTCACTAGTCATTATGTGCCTTGTGATATTGTGATTTTCCTGAAGGTAGTTTTGAATGGGACCTATGCTGTTATTAAATCATGAGTTGGTTGAGCTTCATAATTATTACAGGATGTTCATCATGGAAATGGAACACAGGAAATTTTTGATCACGACAAATCGGTGAGCTGTAATCTGTTGTGTGGAATCTAGCAATGTGCTAATCCTGCTCCATTTTTATTTAAATGTTCACATTTTTTAATTTTTCTCTTTGAAGTTTTATTGTGGCATTAGGTGCTAAGCTACTAACCTAAGCTACTAACCTTTTCATGATTTTACCACCTTCTAACAACTTTTTTCTTTTTTGGTAGGTCTTGTATATATCATTGCATAGACATGAAGGAGGAAAGTTTTATCCTGGTACTGGAGCTGCTGAAGAGGTACTTGACTGCAGACAAAATTTCAAATTAAACTGCTGCTGCTGGCCAACTTAGCCAGGTGCTTTTTGGTCTGGTATTAGTAGATATATCATTTTTTATGACGATTTTTTTTAAAAATAAACCTGAAAGGATGAAGATAAGTATTACAGAGTGATGTAGCTTGGCTAATCTTTCCGAAAAGTGGAATCTAGATCAAGTAGGTGTACTTTTATCCTGCGGATATGGTTAGATTTTTTGTTGGTTTTTAGGGCTCAGCATAGTGTTCAATTATAAAATCCCAGTAGATCATCTGATGAATATACCTTTTTTTCAGATGCTCAATGATTAGATGCTGAAATTATAGGGCTGTTATTGCCTAGTGCTTTTGGTCAACTTGATTTTTAGGGTGCCTCTTCTATTCTGTTCTGTGCTCTGGTGGCACCATTTTTTCTTCTGGGCTGTAAAAGGCCTATAACATCTTCAAAAAGTTCATCTATTTTAGCTTCATGTCTTGTTTTTTTTTGCTGAAACTTGACAGTCTTTTAACTGTTGCATTTTATGAATTATACAGGAGGAATGCTGGCTAATGTATTTAAATTGTGAGAAGTGTTCATTAGTCCTTTTCTCATTCTTTCAGGTTGGTAGTATGGGCGCAGAAGGATACTGTGTGAATATACCATGGAGTCGAGGAGGAGTTGGTGACAATGACTACAGTTTTGCATTTCAGCATGTTGTCCTTCCTATAGGTTAGCATATATTGTGGCATGTTGAAATTTATTTAATTTGATTCCTGGAAGATGGATTGATCTATAATTTAGCACTCATGAAAAAATGGTGAATGAAATCAACTCTAAGCTGGCACCTTTCAAAACCTCAGTAATGGTAATATAATAATTAATGCACTGGAACTTACTAAATAAATAATTAATGCACTGGAACTTATTTGCTAAGCATCATATCAACATTTGAACTATTTGTGGAAGGCGGGTCATGTGATCAATAATAATATGCTTTCGGTTATATTGATCTAATTTGCCTGATGTGCTGCTGTTGAAGATTGACTCTTTGTAAACTTGCAAAAATTTCGAAGTTACTGGATTGTAGCATGTGTATCTTAGGAAGTGCCATTGTATAATATGATATTCTATTCTTTCCACTCCCTTGGGTTGTTTCTTTTAATATATGCAATATTCTCTACTTAAAACATTAATAATGAGTGACATGCTTTTTCAGCTTCAGAGTTTAATCCAGATTTTACCATAGTATCTGCTGGATTTGATGCTGCAAGAGGTGATCCCCTTGGATGTTGTGATGTAAGAATTTTACTGACTCAATCTTTATCTTTTGTTTTATTTTTAAAAAATTTATTTTATGAGTTGATTAGTTGGACTGTAACATCACTAGCTGGACTATGCAATAAATTACATAAAATTGCTATATAAAGAACTTAAACTGTTTTACCCTTTGATTAAAGGTTAAAACATTCAATATACTTTAGTTAAAATAACCAATTTTGACAGTAATGAATCAACGTTTTATGAGGTTTACATTGAAACTTTTATCAATGATGCAGGTTACTCCCTCTGGCTATGCACATATGACGCATATGTTGAATACCCTTTCTGGGGGAAAATTGCTTGTTATTCTTGAGGGGGGGTTTGTATCTCGTGCCTTTCATATTTGTTTATTTTATTAGGCTCCGTATTTTGCTTCAAATTGATTTGCTTACATTTTTCTGCAGCTATAATCTTCGTTCTATATCATCATCTGCGACTGCAGTAATCAAGGTGAATTATTTGTAGTCACCCCTGTTTGGCCCATGCCCTGTCTTTCATTTCTTTTACCCCCTTCAGATGTATTTGGCTGGTCATTTTTAATTTCTAATTGATTATGCAATCTGTTGAATGGTTTCTTACTTGGGTTCTAATGGAACAGGTATTACTGGGTGAGAGTCCTGGATGTGAACTGGAAAATCGTTTCCCTTCCAAAGCTGGCCTGCAAACCGTTCTTGAAGTCCTCAAAATTCAGATGAACTTCTGGCCTTTCTTGAGTCCAATTTTTGTGAATTTGGAGTCACAATGGCGGATGTACTGTTTTGAAAAAAAAAGTAAGGAAATGCCTTTAATTTGTATATCTTGAATTTCACAGCCTTATTTCTTTTTGACATTGTTGATTGATACATTTGGACTAGTTGGGGAGGGGGTAATTCAGTATCTCACTCCTTCCTTTAGTAATTCTAAACTATGCACTTTTGAAGAGATTAATCTAGTAGTTTTAAGGAAAGCTTCAATTCTAAATGCCTGATTATTATTATTTGTAGGGAAACGGATTAAGAAAAGACGCCGAATTCTGGTTCCAACGTGGTGGAGGCAGGGACGAAAAAGTTTCTTATTCCACTTTCTTACCGGCCATCTTAATAACAAATCACGGTGATTATGTTGAGCTGATGAATTTTGTAAGCACGACAAATACATAGTAGTTATGAGCAGGTTGTACATTCCATCTTCAGGATGATATTATTTTGGTTTGATCGTGCAAATGATAGCTATCGGAAGGGTGAGACAAGTCGTGGAAAAAGGGTGAAGGGTGGCAAGTGTAAAGTTTAAAAATGATTTCCCAGTTCCTTGTTTGAACACTACGAATTTTGATAATTACCAAATGGGAAATATGAGAATTAGATTAACTTTTTGCTCCAATTAAATAACTTATGATGCAAACTACAAAGATGTGTGGTGGTGCCATTTCATCCTTTACTTTCATCGTCAAACCTTTGTTTAAAATCCATTCTTTTTTTCTTAACAACTTTGTGCGATATCAAGCCTTGTACCCTACGGCAATGTCAGTGTGGGTTAATGCTAGTAAGTCTTACGGTCTTATATTTTTGGTTTTTATATAGCCATCTCAACGAAGAGGTTTTCAACCAGTGGTTGATAATCTTTGAGACACAACCTTTCCATTTTGAATCGGTTTGTCTCAGATGCGCTTTATCTTTACAAATAAGACACTATACATTCGTCATGCTGAGAAGGAAATTTCGTATTTGCTACAATAAGATTTACCAACTTTGCATTCATTGGCAATGAAATTATGCATCGAAGATTCCCGAGTCAAGATGACCTAAGTAAAGGTCGTTGATTCAGTCCATTATTTGGATAGCTCAATATCTTATAATTTATATTCCGGAATGTCTATTTACTAAATAAATGCATTTTAAAAAGCCTATACCATATGTAAAAATAGGGTATATCTCGAGATTTAAGAAATGTAGGAAGAAAATACCTGAAGTGCTATGTTATAAGTTCAAATAAATACTAAATAAACTCTAGTAAACTGGACCATGGTGTAATTCATACAACACAATGGTTCTAAATTCTAGTAATGGGGTGAAATCTTAAGTGGTAAGTTGCATTGGGTCGTGGGGTGTTAATAGAACATCATCTGCTTAATACTGTTATGGAACAGCTGACACCGGAAGCAAACAAATTGTTGTCTATTTTATTTGGCACCCATTAGAAGAAGTGAACTTTAGTGAGCTGTTTATGTGGATCTTGTCCGAAATAATTTGAAGTTTCGAGGGTGTTCCTTGTCTTAGTGAAGATGCAATGAACGAGAAGATGGAGATGGAATGGAAGTGATGGCAAACATAGACATAGACATACCACTAGACATAAAGCCACCAATTCCTCCCTCTCTCATCTTTGAAACTCAGATATCTTATGCTTGAGTTAATATGAATTTGACTGCTTTCAATGAAGATCAAATCACTCATGATTAAGTGGTTTTTTTCATGCATTGAAATAAATGTTTGTTTTTATTGTGTTTTGCAGGATATTATGAGTTTCTCCTTTTGTGTGTGAAAATTTGAGCTAAGTTAACTCTACATGGACACACAAGGAATTAACTTAAAAATAAGTTTTGGATGATCTTGTTAAAAGTGGAAGATATGTTTAAAGACTAGAAGGCAAAAAGCAAATCAAATCAAATTATATGCATATGCCAGTTCCAAAACTGTGCATGTATAATGAAACAAATGTTTTGATCACAAACTATAATTGATAAAAGTATATAAAGTGAACATAAATAATAAATGTGATTGTTTATTTTTTTTAACTATTTGCCCGTCTCTGAGTTGTTGCCACATTGCACCTTTATTAGCCTTTCTAATTTAATCATTAAAACATAGAAAATACTAGGGGTGGTGTTTAAATCTAAATTAAACTAAAAAAAAAAAAATTACTTAAAAAAAAATTAAAAACAAAATCAAACCCCATATTATTTGAATTGAATTTTAATTAAATCGTGCGGTTTGATTTGATCCGCGGTTTGAAATTTTGAAATAAAAGCCAAAATTTGTTTTGCTTGGCTGATAAGAAAATTAAAAAAAAAATATAAGAAATAATTTTATTTGTCATTTTTTGTAACCAATAGAGTTAGAGCTTAGAACTAACATTCTCCTTAATGTAAAATTACAAGAAGAAACAAATTAGAATAAACAAAACTAACTGTTGGTCAGTTCAATTGATACGTGTTTGAATATTTTTCTCTTTTATCCAGATCTTTGAGTCTTATTTACAAAGAAAATTTTCATTAGGTGAGTTAATCATACCATCCCAAGAATGTTTCTAATTTGAATAAGATTCATGCTCAATTATATATAAATAGAATATTTAATTACTTGACTATATTGATACTATACTACGTGACACGTTATAAATTAGTGAAAAAAATTCCCTTATCAAATAAACCTATTTTGATTTAACAAACTTTTGAAGTTAGTTAAATAAGTTAGAAATTATTTTATTTTCCACTGAAAATACTAAGTTAACATTCATGGGGCTTCAACATATAATTCATTTTAAGTATAATGGTACGAAAAAGTAGAATATTTTTTTTTTTATTTTGAAAAGATACAAATAAGATAACAGTGGTTAGAAAGAGTAAAAATAAAACTTCAAACTAAAATAAAGCTAATTTTTTAATATTAATTGAAATGTGAATTAGTTTGAACTATATGTTATTATTAGTAAAATGTCAACTTTTATAATAATTGTTTTAAAAGTTATAGTGTAATATTTTAAGAGAAAATAATTTATATATCAATAATATAAAATAGTTTACGTCATCACCCAAACACAAATGTTGGTGTAATGAATTTGTTGACCTCAGCAATAATTATCATAAAATTCATACACACATGATTTGATATTAGTCTATATATAACAATTAGATTTTAAAAGGTTATAAAATAATTTTACACAATTATTAATTACAAGTTTGATTTTTAGATCTCTAAGGATTATATTATGAAAGTTAACGGTTAATTGATTCAATACATGAATTTTTATGTAAAAGCTAAACTCGATTTTATACAGTTAATCCTATAAAATGTTGGAAATGATTTGTAAAATTTTATACTAATAACATATAAAAATTAAACTACTGAACAATTCTCAGCCACCAAAAAAACTGCTAGTAACTGCTCCATTCTCACTCATTTCCCTGCGTCTCTACAAGTCCAATCTTCCAAGGCACATTCATTTCCTTCTCTTTTTCTCCTTTCTTTCAGGTAAGTGGCCAAAAATATGTATTTTAAATTTACAGAAATCTGTGTAGATTTGCATTTCTAGCACCCTGAACAAATGTAAGAGACATGACAAACTTAACAACAAAGATAACTTCATTCACTTCAAATCCTTGGTATTTAACTCCATATCTTTCTCCATATAAATCACAAGGAAATTCTTAGCATTACATCCACCACCTGACATTGAAATTGGCAAAATTAACCAACATATATACTCTATAGTCTATAATCTGTACCAACATATACTAAATACCATTGGATTCATTCAACAACTTCTTTGCTTAAACTAGAGTGCAATTAACCCGACAGGTTGACATGGTGGTTAGATAGCCTCCACTTATATGTTGTAGGGGCAATCTATTTAGCCAAAAACCATGTTCCATTTCTGCCATATGAAAACTTGTCAGGTCATCAGCAGTCATAGTAACACCAGCAGGATTAGTCTTTGTTTCAGTAGGCTGGAAGGGAAAAAAGCTTGAGTACAATTTAAGATAACATATTTTTTACTTTCCACATAAAGGACTTTCCATGCTAATTAAAAAGAAGAAGAACAAAAAACTAACTACAAGTAAGAAACTAAAAAAAGGGCTTGTCATTGGTGCATTGTTGGAGGTGCCATTGGATAAGCAAGAGGAAGAACATAAGGTGGATGAGGATGATGGGCATGGGGATGGGGCCCAGGAGGAAGCATAACAGGAGTTCCAACTGCAGATGCCATATGCCCTGGTGGAGCTGCCACTGGATGTCCAACTGGTGTTCCATACATACCTAAACCAGTTGGTATGTGACCTTGAACTCTATGCTTCAGTGATTGTCCTACACCCATTGTACTTGAAGGAATAGTGCTACTATGTTGTCCTGTTATTGGTGCTTGATTATTAGCCACATCTCCATTGTTCACACTTGTGATATCATGGATACTAGATCTTCTTCTATCTCTATTCATAGAATTCAACCTTATGAAGTACTTTTGTGCATGGCTTGCCACTTGAGTTGGAGTCCTTGAAATCACAAAGTTCCTAGAAATGCTTCTCCAATCTCCCTTTCCAAACTTGTCTAGACCAAGTAAAAATAACCTGAAATATTAAAAAAAAAAAAGAAATTGTTAATTACCCTCTACTTGGATTCTCATGTAATAAGCAAATTTGGTACCTCTAGCTTGTATTTTATTTCTTGCTATAGACCATAGGTAAGGTAATTTTGTTCAAGATAAAACTAGTATGGCTATCTAAATGGAATATATATGTGTTGGGAAGTCCAGTACAACGTATAGCTTGGATAACTTAAAGTTAATTGATTCTAAGATGAAATCTAACAATACCATATAAAGTAAGAGGAGTTAGTTAGTTAGTTACTATGAGAGTTAAGAGTTATAGTAAATGTAATTGGAAAGTACCTGTGCTCTTCTTCAGTCCATGGAATTCCTTTTCTTCTTTCTTGTTCTGAAGATCTTGACATGCCTCCTTTACCACTATGAGTGGTGGAGTCATGTCCTAAGCCAGAAAAGCCACTTCCAAAATTACAATTTGATCTTTTATCTGAATTTGTGGCCTTGGAAGATCCATGGAAGTCTTTATTTGAAGATGTGGTTTCCTCAGAAGCATAGTTAGGGAATGATATGTGACCTGCCTCTATTGCACTAACATCCTCTACTAGAACTTGGTAATGTTGCTTCACTTCTTCTATGGTTTTGGTGGGAACAGCTGAAGCAATTTTCTCCCATTGCTCTTTTGAGTCATCATCATTCCAATGCATAGCTATGGCATTCTCAAATGCTTTTTCTTCCTCATAGCTCCAAATGGTTCCACTTGATGACATGGTGGCTCTTGGTTGGATTTAGAATTATGGTTCAACTTTGGAGGATGAGAAGAATGGTGAAATTGGTAGATGGGTGTGCAAGTCATTTTTTGTTAGAGTGGATTTTGTCTCTATTGAAACAAAGTAGCAGAAGGGGTGCGCAGGATAAGGAGAAGAATCACAATGTGTGTAGGATAACAAGTAAAGTGGTATCAAACAATCAATTTCAAGAGGACCACACTCTGTAATTGAAGGGATGTGTTATTTGTCATGTTCATTCATATAATTTTTTTCCTGTTTGCATATTACTATACAAGAACTCTTTTACACAGTTATACTGACCAAAGTGTGTAAATGAGTATAAGTATTATATTTACACCTTAAAAATCATCATGGTTAATTTGTTTGTTTAGGGGGAAAAGCAGAAAAAAGCTCTACTATGAAAGTATGTTAGAATTTTTTGAAAATTATCCAAGAAGAAAATAGCATAAAAATGGTGTCAAATTTTCAAATTGCCTAAATCATATTTCTGAAAGAGTATATAGTAGGGCCAATAGAATTTTTTGTAATAAGACCATAAGTAAATGGAATCTCGACCATACCAATGAATAGACCACTGAGCATAAAGACAACTTCATTAAGGTATGGGTTCATTTTCCCTTCTCAATGAATGATTTAAGTATAACTTGTGATTCTCCAACACGGTTTAAATTCTCTTTTCACTTGTTCCTATTTTATTACTGCTTTGAATTAAATTAACAGTGATTGTATTTAGTATATCTGAATCTGCTGAATATAGTAAAACGATTATAGGAGGCAAGAATATGTTTCAACCTATAATTTGCCATTAAAAGGGGTGTTTAATTAGATGAACTTAGATAGTTTTTATTTTGTCATATCATATAACACTTAAAATTTACTAAGAAGTGTTTATAACTTTATGAAAAAAACTTGCAACTTTTCAATAAGTTCATTTGAACAAGTTTTGTGATAAAATTTATCAAACACTTATATAACAAATTCTCATGTAATAAAGTTATTAAACAAACTTCAAATTAAGTGAATTTTACATAGATTTTATCTGATATAATGCTGCCCCTAGATAGAATTATAGTATTTGTCTTATATTGAAATAAAAGAAAACCAGAGACGTGGCGAATTCTCCACGTCTGCTGTGAGATAATATGAACCACATTTGCAAGTTTCCTTTTTGGCAAAGAGGAACCTATTCATTTACATTATGAAATCTAGAAGAATACTATCCACATCCACGCACTTATACTATAAAGTGAATAGTGTTCACATCAAAAAAATATTATGTACAGTTTCAAGTTGCAGCTATGGATAGTACAATTCAACGCCAAGTTGCACCATAACAGAAACTTCTATAATACTATTCTCTCTTGGAGAAGGAGAATTGGTTCTCACGTAATTTTTTCATATGACAATGTCATTTACATTATCTCTCCAAAGTCCAAAATTGTCTTTTTAATTTTTATATATTATAGTTACAAAATAATTATTGTCTTTGTCGATAATTAATTTCACAAACATGTCTGACTTTTTTTTAAAAATAAAATTTTTTAACAGAGAATTTGAAAATTTCTAAAATGTTTAAATACACCATTTTAATAGCTTTGATTTTTTTTTTTTTGTACACAATTTGTTTGAATGAAACAATTTAATTTCTTATATTTTAATTTCCTTGTTTGGATAAAATAATTTAATTTATAAGAAATTTAAATTTTCATTTTTAAATATTTATTTAAAAATTAATATTGAATAAAAATAAATATTAACCATTGAAATGTGAAGTGCAATCATATAGGAATAAGGAGAAGTTGTGAAGGGAAAATTAAAATGCTTATATTTTTAGATGGAATTTTATATTTTTTAATTTTACACAATTGAGATTTGAGATTCTTTTGTAAGATGACATGATTTTATTTTCTCCTCAATATTTTATCTCAATTAATAAAATTATAATTTAATTTTACAAAATAAATAAATTACTATACAAAATTGACTCATTCAAATAGAGGGTAATTGTGTGAGAATGTTGACTCTTTATGTGTTACATTGACTCCTTTAATTTTGAAAAACATTAAAGCTAATGTTAAAAAAATACCAAATACCAACTGTAATTCCAAAAAAAAAAAAAAAAACAAAAGTGATAGTGTAATTTATTTGAAAAAAAAAATGATTCACTTCTTTATTGAAGTTTCTTCTTTTCACCGTATTTTTTATCTATAAGATTTGGTTCCAAACTCTAGCTTAAAGATTGAATTTAATTCTATACAGACCAACGTAATATAGTTTTTCCAAGCAGATATTTTATATCATTGAGTTTATTTCTGAAGATGTTTTTGAATCTTATCAATAATTTTATAATTTAATACATTAAGTTAATGGATGTACACACATAAAAAAAATAAAAAATCACAGATACAAATTTCTAATTTCCCTTTAGCATATGCAAGTTAGAATTGACATCCTTCAAATACGTCTAAAAATGTACAATTTTGTCAGCATGCAACTACTAAACATTTTCTAATGATTAAGACCTGGTGATGTTACCATATAACTACTGGCATTTACTGATGATGATATATAACTTTAGTTGGGGCAAGGTTGAGCACAAACTTTAAGTATCTCGCTTATCTGATAAAACTGATACCACACAATGTTATGAGAGGGAAGACTCAGTCGTCAGTGATTGTTACAAGTCTCAATTTAAGTAAAATAAAAAACTTAACGTAGTATTTAAGTACTGGTCCCTTACTTAATTAACTAATCATTTAGATTGAACTTTTCTCTTGTGCTTAAGTCTGACAATGATGCTATGGTGATGTTTAGAGGTAGGTTCCACTAAGTTGGAGGGTTTTGAATTTCTTTGCAGCAAGTGACCCAAAATAGGTGAGCAAAAACTAAATGCAGTGCAATCTAGCTAGCTAGAGTGATGGACAAAGTATTAACATCCTAAATTTTTCATGTACCACTGAGCTTCAGCTTCCTTTTCATGAAAAAATAAATCTGGGTCCTAATCCTTAGTCACGCCACATAATTACAACTAGATGTAGCAAATCGAGCATTGAAGTGACAAGTAGATGCCATGGTTGACACATGCCATAATAATCATGATGATAATAATGATCATAATAAATCATTCTCATCCTAATGATCGTATATGTTGGACAACAAAGCTTTTTGAACAAATCTTTTAAAAAAGAAAATAACAATATGACGAATTTTTGTAATCATTAAAAACAGAAAAATGTTATCTCAGATTGAAACAGGTCCTTAACTTCCAAGTCTACCCTTCTTCAAGTTTTTTGCTACATAGTCCTTTTTTATTTTATCTAATATTGCTACTTAGTTATCTCTTCTTCCAGAACCTTTTTATTGTTCTATGCAAGCGTTGTATTGTAGAGACAACCTATGAGGGCCAACACACTCACATTCCGAACCATTGATATCTTTGAGTGTATATATACCTATGGCTAAAATTTCCAAAGGGAACAAGTTAGACAGTGCTAACTTAATAAGCTCTTGTTAATCACACAACAATTCTGCACAATACACTTCCACCGTATTAATATCATTGTACCAATATTTGCAAGTTACAAAAAATATGGATGTTACAATACAACGTGAATTGTAAATAGCAATGTGAAACTGCAAGTCAGAGTTGCTGTTAGTATCTCAAGGCTGCACTTTTATGCTTTTTTATTTGTTTTGATTCAGTTTAGTCAAGTCCTGTTTTTTAGGCAAAGTGGTTGTTACTGTTATGGTTTTAGTCAGTTCCTATTTTTAAGGGTTAGTGGAGTCAAAGGTTGATTGTTATTCAGGATTGTGTATTTATATGCTGACCAGTGTTAATGAAATGAATTCTCATTCACCTCCTTTTCGCATGTACAATTGGTATCAAAGCTCTTTTTCTTAAGGGGTCTGTGAGTGAGTTGAGAGAGCTTCCTGAGTGATACATGTGAGAAATTTAGTGAAATGGAAGGAGGGTCCAGCAATCTCTCTGCACTAGCTCCACCTGTGTTTGATGGTGAAAAGTATCAGGCCTGGGCAACTCCACTTCAAGATAATCCAACCATAAATCAAATCAAGATTCATAAGGAGGCAAAGGTTAGAGCTTGCCTTTATGCTGCAGTTTCATTAGTCATTTTCACTAGAATCATGATTTTTGCTTCATCCAAAGAGATTTGAGATTATCTCAAGGCTGAGTATCAAGGAGATGAGAGAATCAAGAGCATGTTAATTAAAGAATACTCAAACAATCTTAATTAAAGAATACTCAAACAATGTTAGGGCACTTTCATTAAAAGGGATTGCAATATTTGCAGAAGACAGAAATGGCACTAGGATTACCAATCCTGGAGAAGCAGAAAGCAAAATGCAAGGCTTGTTTGACAGGAAAGCAAACAAGGATGCCATTCCAGAAGTCAACAACCCGGAGAGCAAATAAAAGGCTGCAACTCGTTCACACTGACTTGTGTGGACCTCAACCAACTATCTCACTGAATGGTAGCAGGTATTTCACCTTCATTGAGGACTACCAGAATGTGCTGGATTTATTTCATGAAGTTAAAGTCTGAGGTTGCTGAGATATTTCCAAAGTTTATGAGTTGGGTTAAGAATCAGAATGGCTGCAAGATTGAAGTGATTAGATCAGACAGTGGAACAAAATACACATCACAAAGGTTCAAAGGATTTTGTGAAGATGCAGGGATCGAGCATTAACTCACAATTTCATACACTCCACAACAAAATGGAGTGAGTGAAAGGAAGAATAGGAGTATTATATAGATGACAACACGCATGTTGCATGAAAAGAACTTGTCAAAGGAGTTCTGGGCTAAAGTAGCAAACAATGCTGTCTTTCTATTAAATAGACTACCTACTAGGGTATTGGAGAAGAAGACGCCCTATGAAGCCTGGTTCAACATTAAACCAAATTTGAAGAATTTGTAGGTGTTTAGATGGTTGTGTTTTTCTCATATTCCACAGGTGAAGAAAGACAAGTTGAGTGAGAAGGCAGAACCAAGAATCTTTGTGGAAAATAGTATGGTGTTTAAAGGCTACAGGATCTATCAACCCCACACAAAGAAGGTTGTGATAAGCAGAGATGTTCAGTTAATTGAAGATGAGGAGTGGGACTAGGCAGAGGTGAAGCAACATGAGTTCTCCCTAGATTCTAATGAACTGGTTGATGATGAACCAATCAGAGGAACTAGATTACTCAGTGAAGTGTATGAAAGATCTGGTGTAGCCATTTTAGAGCCTGCAGGGTATAAAGAAGTAAAAGGAGATCATAAATGGCTAAAGGCAATGAAGGATGAGTTGGGCATGATTGAGAAAAACAAGACATGGGAGTTAGTGGAGAAGCCAGCAAACAGAAAGATGATTGGTGTGAAGTGGGTTTTCAAAACCAAACAAAATCCTGATGGTTCAGTGAACAAGTACAAGGCTAGGTTGGTGGTGAAAGGTTTTGCACAAGTTTAGGGAATTGACTTCTCTGAAACATTTGCATCAGTATTAAGGATGGACATAATCAGAATCTTGCTTGTGATCTCAGCTCAAAAGGGTTGGAATGTGCACCAGCTAGATGTGAAGTCAGCATTTTTAAATGGAGTGTTGGAAGAAGAGATCTATGTAAAACAACTAGAAGGCTTCATATTATCAGGACAAGAGGAGAAGGTTTATCTGCTCAAGAAGGCTCTCTATGGTTTGAAGCAAGCTCCCAGAGCTTGGTACAGCAAGGTAGATGAACATCCACTAAGTCTGGACTTTGTTAAAAGCTTGAGTGAGTCTACTCTATATGTGAAAAATTCAAAAGATGGTTCGATGGTTGTGTCTCTCTATGTAGTTGACTTGCTTGTGACAGGTTGCAGCACAGATTGAAATGTTCAAACAAGATATGATGAGAGTATTTGAGATGACAGACCTTGGTTTGATGCATTACTTCCTTGGTATGGAGGTCGAGCAAAATCTGAATGAGATATTTCTTTGCCAGAAGAAGTATATGAAGAATATTTTAAAAAAATTCAAGATGTAGAAGTGTAGGACTATAAGTACTCCAATGAACCAGAAGGAAAAGCTACATAAGATTGATGGAGAAGAACTAGCAGATGAGAAGGAGTATAGAAGCCTTAATGGGTGTCTCATGTACCTCACATCCACTAGGCCTGACATTATGTGCATAGTAAGTGTATTGTCTAGATTCCTTCACTATGCAACTAAAACTCAGATTGCTGCAAAGAGAATTCTAAGATATTTGAAGGGCACACTAACTTTTGGAATCAATTTCAGAAAGGTTGATAGGTTTGAGTTGCATGGTTTTTAAGATAGTGATGGGGTCGGGTCATTAGATGATATGAAAAAGTACTTCTGGTTCTTGTTTCTCATTTGGTTCAGCATGTTTCTCTTGGTGTTCAAAGAAACAAGAGATAGTGACTCAGTAAACTACAGAAACTGAGTTCATTGTAGAGACTACATTAGTGAATCAAGCAACATGGTTGAAGAAGTTAACGTGTGACTTGCACTTCCAGCAAGATGGGAGTGTCAAGATATCCATGGATAATCAAGCTGCTCTAGCCATCCCACTTAATCCTGTATTTCATGGAAGGACCAAGCACTTCAAGATCAAGTATTATGTCTTAAGAGAAGTGCAAAAGGAAGGAGATGTGAAACTGATACATTGTAGGTCAGAAGATCAAATTGAAGACATTTTCACCAAGTCATTTAACGTTGATCGATTTGAGTTTCTTAGAACTAAGTTAGGTGTCTGCAGCACTTGAGTTAAGAGGAGAATGTTACTATCTCAAAGCTACATGTTAAAGCTTTAATCTTTTGTTTTGATTCAATTTTTGTTTTCTTAGAGAAAGTGGGTTGTTGTAATTTATGCTCAAGTAGTGGTCTTAGTCAATTCCTATTTTTAAGGGTTAGTGGAGTCAAAGGTTGATTGTTATTCAGCCTTATAATTGTGTATTTATATGCTTATTAGAGCTAATGAAATGAATTCTCATTCACCTCCTTTTTACACGTACAGTTGCACACTAAACAGAAGATATAATCCATGTAGATGAAGTTTTCCTTGAGAGACAATCCATTGCATAGATTGAGAATTTTGGAACTTCAATAGAGATTATTACCAAAGGCTAATACAAAATGAATACTTTACAGCTTGGTCCTTCGTAATAGAAACAATATGAAGCCACAATTATCACCAAGACAAACTTATAACCTGGCAAATTTCAAATAACTCAAATTTCCCTGTGTGTTTGTCAAGAGGCAACTTATGTCTGCTTCTCAAACTGGATTGATCAATCAAATCATGGTAATTGCACAGCTGTTTATTTGAAGATAAGTATAAAATCAGCAAAAACAAGCTATTGTAATGAATCTCATGATACACAAAGGAAAATGGGACATCTGCAAAAATAAGTCTTACCCCATAACTTGACATGTCGAAGGTCATTAGACAGAGGCGGTCAATTAAACGGAAGGGTGTCCGCGGCACCATAAGAAGATCACCTGTTTCATACCTTTACCATTAAATGGGTGATGTAGAAGATATATCCTCAGCTTGAATGGGTGGATGCACTGGCGGTTTCTGGACTACCTTGCAGAAGAGATGCCCTTTGTGGATATGAAAGCATGAGTTGTTGCATATCTTTTGTAAGTGCATTGAAAACAGCCTGAAGATCTTCCATTAGTTTCTGACAAGTCGCCGTAGAATCAATACCTCCATTTCCAGGTTGCTGCAGCTGATAATTGCAGTTCACAGATATAAAAACACTGTTGGTTTGATTCACAGCTAAAAGAATCCTTTCCTATGTTTTACACATATAATATCCTGCAATATGTAATGAATTATAATAATGTGTGGACATGAGCATAATATACTACAAAAGACCAATGAATATGCCTAACCTATGGAAATACAAATAATAGGTTGTCTTATAGATAACATGGTAAAAATAATTTCATCCCAAAAAACCCTCTTACCCAAAGGCTTGTGTATTTGTAAAGAGAAGGGGGTTAATGAGTGTTTTTCATTAACACTAATCAGCATATAAATAAAGATCATTAAAACTTGAATAACACTCAACTATTAACTCCACTAGCCCTTAAAAATAGGAATCAACTAAGATCACTACTTAGGTATGAATAATTGTAACACACTTTTCCTGAAAATTAGGACTTGACTAAACTAAATAAAAAATAACAGATAAAAAATCATAAATGTGCACATGCGTGCAACCTTAAAAGCCTTAAAACGAACTTATCTCTAAGAGCCTTAAAACGAGTAACGTTAAATGACTTGGTAAATATATCTGCAAGTTGGTTTACACCAGCTCTACGTTACCTGATGGCTGCACCTCCCTCGAGAAATAGTACTTGATTTTGAAATGTTTTTTTTTTTTTTTTTTTTCATGAAATACTGGATTCTGTGAAATGGACAAAGTGGCTTGGTTGTCCACAAAGACTTCTATGCAACACTCTTGCTACAAGTGCAGATCATCCATTAGCTTTTTTAGTCATAAGGCTTGATTTACAGCAGCAATGAACCCCAGCCTCCGCAGTTGACTGAGCCACCACCTCCTGCTTCTTTTAACACCATGAAAAACATCCTGATCCAAATGTAAAACAGTACCTAGAGGTGTTTTTCATGTCATCAACTGATCCAGCCCAGTCACGATTAGAATAGCCCTGTATTTTGAATTCCTGAACTTTACAAAACTTGATTCCATATGAGATTAAACCCTGCAAATACCTTAACACTCTCTGTAGCTACCATGTGCGACTGACTAGGACAATTTAGAAACCGAGACAAACACTTATAAAACATAATATCAAGTCTGGTTGCTATGGGATACATTAGGCAGCTAATTAAACTCCTGTGGACACCCTCATTTGCAGGTTCAGCTCCATCCTTCTTCTATAGCCTCTCTTTTTGACCCATGGGAGTACTCATACTCTTACACTCCTCCATATTTAATCTCTTCAAAATCTCTTTCAAATATTTCTTCTGGTATATGAAGATTTCATTATGAGCTTGCTTAATCTCCATGCCAAGAAAGTAGAACATCTCAACAAGATCAGTCATTTCAAACATATTCATCATATCCTACTTAAATGTATCAATTTGATCCGCATCACTCCCTGTCACCAGCATGTCATCTACGTACAAAGATACAATAACTATGTTAGAACCAAGTTTCTTGAGATAGTGTGGATTCACTCGAGCTTTTCTCAAAGTCCAAGCTTAATAAGTGCTCATCTATGTTGTTATACCAAGCTCTAGGAGCTTTCTTCAAACCATGGAGAGCTCTCTTCAGCAGGTAAATTTTCTCTTTATAACCTAGTGTGATGAATCCTTCTGCCTGCTCAACGTAGATTTCCTCTTGCAGTCCTCCATTCAAAAATGCAGATTTCACATCTAGTTGATGCACCTTCCAACTCTTTTGAGTTGCCAAAGCAAGGATTATTCTGATTGTATCTAATCTAACCACAGGTGCAAAAGTCTCAAAAAAATCTACTCCCTAAAATTGTGCATAACCCTTCACCACTAACCTGGGGCGTTTATGCTTATTCACTAAGCCATCGGGATTGAGTTTGGTCCTGAATACCCACTTCAACCCAATGATTTTCCTGTCTTTAGGCTTCTCTTCTAACTTCTAGGTCTGGTTCTTTACTATCATAGCCAATTCCTCCTCCATTGCATTCATCCATCTCTAGTCATTCTTGTCTTCTTCAAATCTTGTTAGTTCTAGAACAGCCGCATTGCACCTTTGATATACATCAGCTAAAGATCTGGTGCCTCTAACGAAAATGTAATCTAGAAGCTCATATAGTTCTAATGAGACCTCTTTATGCTTGTCTTGTGGTTTGACTATCCATATCCATTGTTGAACATCTCTGCTAATGATCACCTTTTTGTTATTGATTGATAAATCCTGTAGGCTTTGGAAATCATACTGTAGCCAATAAACACTCCCGGTACAGCCTTACCCCTAGCTTGTCCCTTTTGACCTGAGGAACATACAAGAAACATAAACAACCAAACACTTCCAAGTTTTTCAGATTTGGCTTGACTACAAACCAAACTTCAAATGGTGTCTTCTTCTTAACAGCTCTTGTAGGCAATTTATTTAACAGAAAAACTGTTGTGTTTGCAGCCTTTGCCTAGAAGGTCATCTCCATAATGGTTCTATTTTTTCTCTCACTAACTCCATTTTGTTACGGACAGTAGGGAATGGTCAACTGATGCTCAATGTCAGCCTCCTCACAAAAAGGGTTGAATCTTTCTGAAGTATATTCTGTCCCATTGCCTAATCTGATAATTTTAATCTCATGGCCACTTTGATTTTCCACCCACCTTTCAGATCTCGAGAAAATGGTCGTAACCTGGATTTTTGCTTTATAAAGTAGATCCAGCACATTCTTGTACAATCATCAATGAAAATAATACAATAAATAACTATTTCCGTTTAGTGAGGAAGTTGCATGAGGACCACAAACATCTGTATGTATGAGCTGCAATTTCTGAGTCTCTCTCCATGTTGCTTCTTTGAATGGAAGCCTAATTTGTTTGCCTAACAAACAGGCTTTGCAAGTTAGAAACTGCTCCTCCAAGTCTGGTAGTCCACATACCAACTCAGTCTTCTACATATACAGCAAGGCCTTGTGATGAAAATGACCAAGTCTCTTGTGTCATGTCTCAGAGACATTGACTTGGCACTTGAAGACCAATTGATCCCTCTCAAGTGTATTCAAAGAAAAACTCTTATGCTACATCTTATTCCTGAACAGTTCCTGACCATTTGCATCAAAAATCAAACACTTCCCCTCTTCAAATATCACCTTAAATCTCTTCTCTACCAGCTACCCCACACTCAGCAAATTCTGATCAATTTCTGGCACATACATCACATCAGAAATCAACCTAGTTCCAGCATAACTCTCAATGACGATAATTAACTAACCTTCGCATCCAAATATTCTCCATTTCCAATCCTCACATTTGAAAATACTGATTTGTCAAGATCCCCAAATAAGCTTTCATCACGACTCATGTGGTTGGTACAACCATTATCTACAAGCCAAATTTCGCATGAGTACTGGAACTGAAACAAAAAATAACAAGTAGTTTATCTACCTCTTGTTGGACTGCAGCATATACTTCACCTTGCTGTTGATCTCTCTTCTCCTTGCAAAATTTCTCAATATGCCCAATCACATGGCATCTTCTGCACTTTACATCTGGTCTCCTCCAACACCTAAAGTGTGGATGATTTTGTTTTCCACAATGCTTGCATGGAGAGTACCTTCCTCCAATATTACTTGCACTGCCTTCTCCTATGCCAAGCCTCTAAGTTACTGTCATTCACGTTACATCTGGTCTCCTCCAACACCTAAAGTGTGGATGATTTTGTTTTCCACAATGCTTGCATGGAGAGTACCTTCCTCCAATATTACTTGCACTGCCTTCTCCTATGCCAAGCCTCTAAGTTACTGTCATTCACTTTTTTTCCTTTTGTCTTCCTGCCCTTTCCACCAAAATTAGATTGTGTCTTGGCTAGCAGAGCACCCTCTATGCTTCCTTCATGCCTCATCAATCTCTTTGCTCTTGTGCTTGCAGAGCACCGAGGAGTTTTGCTAGCTTAATCTGAGACAAGTACTTGGTATTCTCCAAAGAGACAATAGTTGTCTCAAATCTCTCAGGCAGAGAAACCAAAATCTTCTACACTAACCTGTTTTTGAGAGGTCAGTGTCAATTAGCTTATCAGAATACTCTCTAACCAGATTCAACATCTTCATGCTCCTGATCCTCTCGTCTCCTTTATACTCGTCCTTGAAGAAGTCCCAGATTGCTTTGGCTGAATCACAAGCCATAATTCTACTGAAAATGGCAGGGAAACAGCAGCAAACAAACAAGATTTAGCCTTTGCTTTCCTAGTTGTTCTTTCCTTGTGGTGCTTGATTTGATTCATAGTTGGGTTATCTAGAAGAAGAGCAGCCTTGAGATAAGCCTACATTCTCACTGCCCAGGCTTGATAATTTTGACCATAGAACACAAGAGGAGCCATGGAGAAGGATCTTACTTCCATATTTCTAACTTTGTATGAAAAGAAGGTTGAACTCTCTAGTCTTTTAGTACACGTCCGTCAAGAATAAAAGCTCTTAATACCAATTGTACGCTCAAAAAGAAAATAGGAGGTGAATGAGTGCTTTTCATTAACACTAATCAGCATGTAAATATAGATCATAAGACTTAAATAACACTCAACTTTTAACTCCACTAACCCTTAAAAATAGGAACCAACTAACCACTACTTAGGCATAAATAACTGCAATCCATTTTTCCTAAAAATTAGGACTTGACTAAGATGAATAAAAATAACAAACAGAAAATCATAAATGTGCATATATGTGCAGCCTTGACATACTAATAATCTGACACAAAATATCATCTTTTTGGAAAACTGAACAAATCACACAAACAAGAATTCTCCTGAATGACTGTTTCCCCACAATATGCACGATAACATAAAAAAATATTATCATATGTTTTTGTGTAAAGTATCAGTCTTGGTATATTCAATTTGATCATTTGTCTTGTTGGATCCAAATTTAAAAATAAATTGCTAGTAAAAAGAAGGGGTGCAAGTCCTAATAAAACTCATTCTGAACATGTGACATAATATAATAGATTAGATACTTAGTCCTTTGTAAATGTAAATGGTGAAAATAATTATTAATTAAAATAAATGTAGAGTTGTAGACACATAATTGTTGCAAATACCAAGAGAAAGGCACAGTCAATTTAAACGCACAATTTTTGTGGATCCTAGGAGAGTAGGTCACCTGTAATTCTCTAAGTAGAAGTCTCTCGATAACAGTGAAAGAATCCACAATTTCCAACTCTGACATTTTAGATATAAGTTGTCGAATATCAGTTTTCATTCTTGCATGTCTCCACAATCTATCTTGTTCCTGTTCAGCTACAGCACGCCTCCTCTGAAACCAAGGCATGAAGTTGGGTCCATTCACGAACCGTCTGATAAGAATATTCACGTGAATCAAATAGAATATAATTTTAGTGCAACATCACACTGTAAAAGACTATCAAATCATGTACATAAAATTCATTACTTGTAGAAATTGAGCCAGTTAGATTTCATTCTCTTCAAAATGAACTGCCCTGGACCTCTGACTGATAAAGTTGTGAGAAATTCATCAGCATTAAATGGCGGCAAGGAAGGAGCATCTAAGTAAGGAGAAGATCCTTCCAATGGCACTGTAGTCCTAAAATATGGACCAAATGGAGCCAAAAAATTAGTTGTGAGCTCCAAGAAATGTCGCCGTAATATTTCATTGTTAACAACTGACATTGACTCCTCAACTCTTGGTGACATGCCTGCATCCATAAGCCTATTTAAAATAGAAGTGTCTGGCTTAGTTGTTGCAGAATACTTGGTCCAAATGGCTTCCCTATGTTCTGTCATGAGACAAAGAGGGCCGTCTCTCCGTTGCTTAATTGCATTCAATAAAGTTGAAGGAGAAAACTTCTGTAAGGAAAGTTTTTGAAGCCCAAGACCTTCAGGTCTACTAGAAACTTGGCCAGTAGAAGACCTAGTCGAAAGGGTAATCCTATTTGAACCAGAAGATGGGCTTCCAACTGAGACAATGTGTGGGATGTTACGGAAAGCCTTAAGAAAGAAAAGATTTGTTACCCCTAAAACCATCGGAGGGAAGGTTTCCCCTTCTCGGATTGAGTTCAAGTGAGCAAAATCAGGGTCATGAATAGTAAAATAAGGCCTAAAGTCAACACTGCAAAGTAATGGCGCAACCAAATTCACAAGACTGGAAACAGCCTCACTACATTGGGGAGGAGTCGGGGCTATGATAAGGATGGGTTCACCAACAAGTAACAGCTCCCATAACAACCAAAGATGTAATAGAAGGCCGCGAAAAGCACCAAAAAGATCTGAATCATGAAAAAGGCCCTGTGGGATAGACTGATTAGTTTGAAGAAAAGGAGCCACAGCAGAGTCGTCAAACGAAACTCCATCTTCTAAGGGCAAGCTATGTGCTGGTGGCAAGTTCACTTTAAGTGTTGCATTCCCGATAGGAAGATCCACTACTTTACCAGGAACAGGAGCAGGCCATGTTGAAACATAAGCAGCAATATGCTCTAATGCTATCTTACCAATGTCAAAATATAAAGGACCTACAATTTGTAACAAAGGTCTGAAGACACTAGAGTAAGGACTATGGGACAAAATGACCACAGACTTTTGCTCCCCTCCTCGCTTTAGCCTCTCATCGTGTCTTTGTCTATTAAAGACAAAGCCATACATGTATTTAGAAACATCACTACTTGTACTGGATAATCTTTTATTAACATTATTTGTATCCATACACTTTGGAGAAAACTCCTCCTCAACTTTGGCTATTTTGGAATGAGTGGCACTGCTGGTTTGAGATTTAAGGTGTCTACGGAAACGGAAAAAGAAGATACAATCATCAATGTTTGAGTGGTTTTGTTGTTGGGAAACAGAGTCTGGAAACGAATTATAAGCAATTTCCAGCTCCTCATCATTTGTAAGACAGCCAGGTGGATAGCATAATTCTGTGAGCTGGCCTTGTTCAAGATCAAACCTTACTGCACAAAAGGCAACAATCCATCTCTGTAAAGAATCTGGATCTAGACCCGGACTCAATTCCGTTTTAACTTTAAATGAAGGAGACTGACTCATATCCAATAACAAAACTAACAATATAAACTTTCATGCATCAAAATGCCACCAACAACACCTCTGGCAAGTGACAACCATTTACTGCTACAAAACCAGCAGCATCTTCATTGGTCAAAGAAGTTCAATTCAACTTCCACGCATGAAATCTCTCTCTCTCCCACTTTACAAAGAACTCAAAAGCCTAACAAAGAAATACAAAACAAAAGAATGAGTTTGCTGAAATGATTTTGTTTTTTGTTTGGGAAGCATAAACACAAACAAGTATAAAGTGTACTTCATTGAATAGCATAAAACAAGAAAGAAAGATAGCAAGAAGCAACTATAACACTTGAAACCTTTTCTCTGAAACACAGCAAAAGCAGAAAGCCCAGTTCAAACAACCATGCTCAATTACTTACGTTACTTTGACTAAAAACCAATCAAGTTTTCAGTTCAAAAGCTTAAGCAATATCCATAACTATACATATATAATTCCCTCCATGCATTTTCTCAGCAACCAAAACTAGTAACCAAAATCATGGTACAAGAGTCACAACTTCAATTTCAACAAGATCCATCAAATGGGTACCTGAACATAGGAGTTAGGAACCAAAACAAAGTTCCTAGCACAAACCCATATGGATCGGCAACAAAAGAAAACCAAATTGATCGAAAACAGTGGAGTCTACCCCAAAAAACAAAAACTTTATGCCTTGAACCCAATAATTATGGCTCCAAATTCAACAGTGCACACGGTAGTGGGTATCAAAATCTATGAACTAGCATAGAGAAAAATGAGTTATTTAAGACAAAGAAGATATGTGCAACAATTTTTCATTTGTTATCATATATTTAGAAGTAGTGCAAGTATTCGAAAACATTGCCTCTTCATCTAAATATCCGATTTTAACATTGAAAAAAATTATGTTAGAGTGAGTAAGAGAAGTTTCTGCACAAGCACAAATATGGAACTGCAAGTTTGAAGGTGAAAATAATTTCAAAAACAATAGATTGAAAGATGTTTATAGGTTTAATTAGTGTTTATATTCCTTGAATTATTTGAAAAAGGTTTTAATAATTTTCTATGTCTTAAAAAAATTATGATGAATCTTCTGAAGTTGTAAATTATATTTATTGAATTCTTGGTTAAGATTTTGTTATGTATATCAACTTAATTAAGTAACAAAAAATACCTAATTTAAAAAATTAAATAGTTGAAATATTTATTAAATAATTAAACTAATAACTTAATATGTTTGAGAATTTTTAATTATTTCTCTGTGCTAAATGGAATCTCAATAGAATTCTAGTCAAGAACTGATTTAAAAATATTCCTAAATTCTTTTACAGAAACTAATTTGAAAAAACTTAAATATTTAAGGGGCTTACAAATTAATTTAACTAATTCTATATGCATGAGTTCTCTCAACTCCATTGGTGAATACGAATTTTGGTTATACAATACTCAAAGAAAAATTTAATCGCTCGGTTGTAATAATTTTATTTGCCTCAAACATAATTATATTAGTTAAAGATATATATAATTTCTAAAAAAGAGTTAAGTAACTATCAAACATTTTATACCTTTAATCTCTTTACTAGTAACAATTCCTAAAAATCATATTCCTTGAGTTGATAGTTAAGTATTTTTTTTGTTTGTGCATACATTGACAACTTGTTAGAACTTGTTTAAAGCATCCAACTCCTATTGACCTATTCTAGTGAGTTATTCATACTTAAGTATATTTAAATATGTTAGAAAGTTAGTGAGGTAATAATCTTAGTACAACTTCAACAATTATGCAACCTGGTATAAAATTTACGTATTTGAGTAGTTAAACTTAATAACATTTGTCATCTAGTAAATTTGTTCTTTAAATTTTAAAAATAAACAAAAGAAATGCTTTTATATATATATATATATATATATATATATATATATATATATATATTTTATTTAAGGTGCCCAATTGACTATGTATTCGAATTGATTATAAAATAAAATTGTTTTTCTTTATTTCACAATCAACCTGCCAAACATTTTCAGATGTTTTTCTTTATGAAGGTACTTCTACATTTATATTATCAAACATTTTAAGATGTGCATTCCATTTTCACCTTAGAAAAATGATTTAAAACCAAAAATTAAAAAATTAAAAAAAAAAATAGGTGCCTAGCTTTTACACTCTGATCGACCAAGGAACCGAAGATACACTATAATTCAACACTCATGGCACTCATTTGTATAGCCTGTAAAAAGCCAGTATATATATACAAATTACATAAGAGAGTGAATGCAAAACAAATCAGATTCAAAATCCAAAGTATTATATCAAGTTGATGCTCTATTCTTCTTCTTATCCTTTGATGTTGTAATAGACAGTCAACAAGTTGGTGTTGAATTACTGTTACCGTGAAAACTGTACTAAGTATTCACCCAGTTAAAACATGCTCTCTATTCCACCTTTCATCTTCTATGATCTTTTAACACAAAACTTGACCAATTATTAACATCTAAACATCATATACAGGCAGGCGTTCAGCAATCGGGTCACGGCAAATCGGGCACTTCTTACACTTCTCTGAGCAAGTGCTGCAGAACATGGAAATCAAGCATAAGGCCAAAACTATTTTGACCAAGAAAGAAATAGATAATTAAGAAAAGCACAAGGACAAACTATTAGTTGTTGATTGTTACAGACAAACATAAAGACAAACTAGAATGTAATGTATGAAGTTGTCTCATTGACCATCACATTTGATCTCACCTGCAAAGGACACGATGTCTACATGGGAGCAATACAACGTTAATCTCTCCCTCAAAACAAATTCTGCACAACACTTTCTCCTGATAACACAAATTGGTCAAATGAAACTTAAGAATGAATCTAAGCACAGCAGCGAAGACAACAATCAGAAACTTAACTTCAACTAGATGAATTGGTTACAACGTATTGAAAATTGTTGCCAACAATATCAAAATATTGTGTTAGCTCAGCTACCACCATACCATATAGTGTGACTAACATTACCACATAATAGCTGCTCCACTTTTATGATTCACCAATGACAGTATATTGAATTACTGGTTTAAGAAACTTTGGAAAATACCCAGATAAGTGACTAACAAATTACTCGTGAAGGATAGAAGTTTTACATTTTGAAGTCTTTCGTACTCCTGTTGGCTGTATTTTGTAATTTCAGTTTGTTCACCAAGAGCTGCCTGGAGTCTCCAAACCTGATATTCAAAAATTTTAAGCATGCCAATGAAGGAAATCAGAGTTATTGACTTATTTTTGTGCCTGATATTGAACAGGTGAATACAAGGAAATAAAAGCTATGCAGATTGTTTCAACCATACTACACAAGGTCATATCCATCTATATGCATAGACATGAATATAATCCACCATAAACTTATATCTATATAAATTATAAGAAATGTCATCACCTCCTCAGCAAGTTCCTTTTTTGGCATTTTCTTAACAATCTCGGGAGGATAACCACAGAACGTATTATACCTGAGCAGTGAGAAACCAAATGTACAAAGATCATCAGAATCAACTACAAGGAAAGCATACAGCAACATAATTGAAAATAACTTAATGCATCTTCTATCATAAGAAGAGGCAAAGAGGATGCCTACATACAGTACTTGTATGGAATATATCATAGTCATACAAGTTTTGGTGTCAAACAGAAACCTACTATTTTAAGTCCTTAAAGATAAAACATCTGCTCAATTTGCTGTTAAATTGTTAATTGTATAACTTGAGTAGTTGATTGATTCAATTCATCTCAATTTGGTCCTTCCATAAGAATTCTATACACCCTAAATATGAATCGACAAGAGGCATTGTAGGGGATATGTCCGAAACAACATGTAAGTTACATTCTTTGATGGAATACACCATGGTAGTAATAAAATGAAATGATGCTCACCCAGATGCTCCCTCATGGTATAGTCGTGCTTGTTCTTCCCGACTCCCTTCATCAATTGACCACCAACCTAATAATCTGATTGCATGAATTGTCAGATTTCAGATGTAGTTGCAGCACAGTACATGTATGACGTATATGGTAATTCGACAAGATCACAGCTTCCCCTTTTGAAAATTTTGACCCCAGTAGACATTAGATTTGTCAAGGTCAATCATAATGGAGGTTAAAATAAGGAGAAGTATTCAGATTACTCAATACTCTCTTGATATTTGGAGATATTATGGTCAGTTTGTGCACTGAATTATAGCATCTTTTTGAAAAATTTGGCCCTAATATACAATGGATTTGCATCAAGAATCATAGAAGTGGCAAAAATAATAGATAAAATTAGATTACTCCCTGCACATTGGGGTTTGGAGACAACCATAGGTAGACAACAAAGACATTTGTTTAATTTCTGAACCAAACCAATAAGAACATCCAGTTGGTTTGCACAAAGGTTAGAGAAAAACCAGGGGGGAGGAGATTTATATCACATGCCACTCATATGTTGATTGTTAAATTAGTTATAAATTGGAAAAGATCACAAAATTAAGTGATAACAGAATAAACTATAAAGCTTGGGAACAGAATGACAATGAAATCACACCAAACAATAGAGCTTTACCTAACACAAAAAAGAGAAGTCATTACCTAGAACCGTGGTGCAAGAATCCCAAGCACTCATGAGCTCTTGAAGAAAATCTAAAATATATTCCTCCACCGGCTCCACTTCGTAGCAGAAGCACAAGTTTTTCCACTAATTTAGATGCAGATAACAGTACACCAGCTCCTTGCAGTAGGAAAAGGGGAGAGAAAAGAACTGGAAGAGGTATATCTACAGCACAAGCAGGTGTTCCCTGAAATGCAAAACATTTCAGATCTCCAAAACAAATTGCAAACACTGATAAAGCACACAATCCAGTATTATATACCTCTAGATGCATACAAAGAAGAACCTGGAATACAATAATTGGTACTTTCATGAAATGACCTCCTATGTCTTGCAGGCTACACATTCTCCCTTGATTTTCCTCAGTAGGAACTACTAAACCACTGTTCCAGTCAACATACCTAACTGCAGTCGAAGATGAACTACTGGGCTCTCTTGAATTTCTATGAATGACTGGATTGGACCACTTTGTACATACAAGGAAAGCAAAGCACTCCGCAATACTGCAAAATAATAGGTTATAAAAACTTATACAAAACTTTGCCATCAACATGCTAACAAACACAGCTACTTATCAAAATGCATTTTTAAGCACTTAAGACAAAGAAACCTACGCAAAGTTAATAAACAAGTCCCACCAGCCCAGAGCACCTACATCACCTGCATTAGACAAGAAAAATGAATCCATAATTATAGAAAGATAAATTAATAAGATCAAAATATCTTAGACATATATAAGCAGTAGTAACTAAAATGTTATCACAATTTTCAAATGGGTCAAATTTTGTACATGATATGGACTCCATATTTGCATTCTTTAAGTTTTTTTTTTTAGAAAAAAAAAAAAAAAAAAGTCATCCTGACACTGTAGAATCATCTCGTTCTTGTTTATATATCAAATATGTACAACATCCAGTCAAATGTAGCAGGTAATCACATATTTCAAGTGTGTAAAAAATGCATAACTACACATATTTCAGGTTGTGTGGAAAAAGTAAAAAGAATGAGGAATTGACCATTTTATAACACAATGTATGTGCCACTCAATATCTGATAACATTGAGGAAAAATAAGCTAAATTCTGCTCATTGTTTGACTAATCATGCCTACTTTGAGAACACTAAATGGACATTTATTTTGAAGGAAATGACATATTCATGAAATCAAGAAAAATGAAATTTTTATAAACATTGTTATCATGAGATGAAAATTAATAATGACAGAGTTTATAAAGAATAAGTGAGGGAAACAAGAAAACATGTATCAACATTTAGATGAAAAAGAGTTACCACTCAATTTTAGGAGTGTGAAGACTGTAGCAGCAATGAAGAACACCATAGAGATTGCAACCCAAAAGTGCTGCAAAAAAAAAAAAAAACAAAAGTGTTATAAGGCACTAGCAATTTCAAGTTATAAAACATTTCAATGATAAAAAGTGCGATATTGTTTTGGTTTTCTACTTTCAGTTTTCTATTTCTCGTGTTCGTCCTTGCATTGTCCCCTCTTCTTCCCCCACTTCTACTCTTAGAAAATTAGTTTTTGAAAATAGTATTGTAAAATAGTTTTTAAAAATTAAAAAACAAAAACACAATCAAACACAATCTAAGATTCCTTTATTTCTCTTTTCTACCCAACAAAGAACATAAAAAATAATATTTAGGTCATTCAGAAAAAGAAATACTGCAGCCTATGCCGATTTTTTTTCCACAAATTATAGATATAAATCCTTACAGGAAGAGTTTCCCATATTGCCTCATCACTCATGTTTTCTTCATCACCTGGCATTAGAGCTTTGCACATCCTGCACATAAAATAAAACATTTGGTTATAAATAACAGATAGATAATTGATGAATATGGACCCGGCCCCCACCCCAATGAACTATGCTGGAGGGGTTAAAATTCATCTATCTAAAACAAAATTAACAAAGCATATCATGACAAACTCAATTGTGCACATCAACAATTGACGTGCAAGAATTTTCAAAGAAGCTCGCTCAAGTATCTAGTCTAGCAGGTGGAAAGAATCCAGAAAATTACTCACGTAACCATTGATTTGTCTAGGATAAGAGAAAAACCCAAAAGAAACTAAGGTCTACAGGAGCCATTGTAAAGAAGTTACCTGAAATTGTCAATGAGAATAATGATTTCAAATGTTAGTAAGGGAAGAAACACTATCTTTAGATCAACTGCTCCAAAGCCACGGACTGTGCAAAAGAACATATGCATTAGTATAATTGGAGATTTTACATTAATGTCATTACAAAAATTTAAGTCTTCTATTGCGAAAATAGTCTTTCTTTTGCAGATGAAAAATGTTCACAATTCTTTAGTAGGAACTTGTGAGCAACAAGACAACTGGATGAACAAATCAGACAGATAACTTAAATTTGAATATTGATTACATGAAATAACTGGAAAATTTTAGTTATGAAAACAAGAAAGCATACCATATAAGCTCTCAAGATATATACAGAGGAGCAATTCAAATGCAATTAGCAATGGCGTTGCAACGACGGCATGACATGGTGCCCACTGTCACAACAATGAATTTAGTATTGTATTTACTTATCATGACACTGTCGAGAAAAAAAAAACACTTCATAACAGTAATTTATAAATGAAAGAGAAAATAAGGAGCACCTTATTTTAACTTTTTTCCATGATAGCCAAAGAGCAATACACAAAATCATGGTTTGGAAGTCAAATGGTCCAATAACCACTACAACTAAATTAAAACCCAAAATAGAAAGTGTCTCAAACTCAAATTCAGTTAAGAATGACGATGTCTCATACATTTCGATTACGTGGAGCAGATGGTGCAGGTAATGAAAACCTTCCTCGAGCCACAACACCATGGAACATCCAAAGGGGTAAAAATATTATCCTGTATATTGAAGTTGAAGTCAGTCATCAACAGTGACCACCTTCTCGGAACCTAACATACACCACACATTCCCATACATCTTTACAATCATAAAATTTCCATATTAATAGACTTGCAAAAAACCAACAGCATGGCATACATTTTTCATCATTTATTTAGATTTTTGCAAAAAGATCGTGAATTTTAATGGAGTTGCACGAAACATCAAACCAACATCATAATACATTCTTTGAGGCACAAAATCACACAATGATATGAAGACACTATACATTCAACCACCTATGGAGTCTTTCTAATCACTCAAGTTTTAACTTAATAGCAGGCACCACTTTAATTCGTCAGGTAAACATTTTGGAAGCTCATTAACACACAGGCATCATTTCAACTCCAAATAAAGCAAGCTGAAGCCTGCACACTCTTTGATCATCTTCATCTACCAAGTGTTATTACACAATAAAGAAGCGTACTTATTTTCAGTCTAGGCCATAGCTTTAGTTCACAATCATATTCACCCCCATTCTCTATTTTCCATTCTGCCTACTCAATCACTGAAGCAAAATCTCTCCACCCACACACTCACAGAGCCTACACCAAAAACAAGGTGGAAAAAGGAAACAAACTACACTCAAAGAGGGAATTACAGTATGACATACATTCAAACTATTACCAAAACGGACTCTACAGCTTCTTATCAGTACCATAACTCTTGTCAACACATTTAATAGTAAAAAAAAAAAAAACTAAAAAAACAACCTTACATTGCATAACACCCTCCCATGTGAAAAACCACCAACACTATCTGTTTGTACTCTACTCTGCACGTATTTCCATAAACAGAAACACACTTTTCTTTAGAATCAAATTTTACTTTCAACCATACCAATTTCTGGTTTTCATCAGAAGAAAAAACCACAATCCAGTAATGATTAACACAAATACAAAACATTGCATATGGGACCAACCCCTCATCTCCAAAGTCAAAAAATTAAAAAATAAACATAAATATAATCATAATCATAATAAAAACAGAAGAAGCACGAAAATCGAAAACCAGCGTTGAATTAAAAGGGTAAATTAAAGAAAAAACTAACCACCAAGAACAAGAGAGATGGTGATCGAGCTTGAGAACAAGGAAGAGAGTGAAACACAAAAGGAAAGTGTGTGCACCCAAAGCCTGTGCTGACTTCAACACCCTGCGCCAACTCATCTTCCCTTCTCAATTCTGATACTTTACAAACCCAAATCCTAATCCCAAAATATCAAACAAAAAACAAAACCACACACAATTTACACAACAAAAACAACTGAACTTGATGCCGTGTTGTCTCCACAACACAACAATCCAAAGCCCTAAGATACGTACGTGTATCAAAAAATTAAATATTTGAGTCTAACAGTAGTGGGTTGAATTTCTAAGTGGGGAGATTAAAAAGAAAAAACATGGCTTGCGTTGTTGGGTTACAAGAAAGAGGAAAGCAAACATTCATGTCTGGTTCAACACAACTATAAACATTACAATAACCTTCTTTTCTTTAATTCATGTTTTGCTCACAAATTTATGAGTTTAATTATTCTTTCTTGTCTTTAGGTATTAAGGTGGAGTCAACTAGGCAGTTAAATTAGTTTTTTATTATTTTTTATTATTTTTTTATCGAAATTCAAAGAAGCATTAAATGTGATTAATATTATGATGACGATAAGAGTGAATATGAAACTAAATACAAAACCTATTTGTTCTCTTCTTCGTTACACACTTTGGCTTGCATTGCCTTTAACGCGCGCCGCTCCTTTTTTATTTGGTTTACTTTGTCGGTGTATTTTTTCTAATAAAAAAAAATAACCTTTTAATATGCTTCGTAAGATGTATTTGTTTTTAGTTTTTTTAAACTTAAAATCTTTTCAACTTTAATCATTAGAATTAGGACTATTTGTGAACATATCTAGTTAATTATATGATATCATTCCTGATATTTTTATCAGCGGGGATGATAATAAATACATCCTGAATTCAACAGCAACTTTATCTTATGTAGTAAATTTACTTATCATATCTATATGACTTTTTTCAAATTATATGAATTACAAGGACAAATTTTAAATTTGGGAAATAAAACGTAAATTTATTCTAAATTTTAAGTGATTAATTGAAATTGTGCATAATTTTAAAATATTTTAATTTCTTTTACAACATTTTTTAATTTATTCTTTTTCATAAATTTTAGTATTAATTATTTATTTAAACTTTAAAAAATAAGAATAATAAAATAATTTTTAAAGAAAATATTTAATAACTAGTCCAATACAAGTCCATCTTCTTATTTACATCTTATAAAGTAGTTGACGATGGATTAGTTTGTATTAGAATTGATTATTAAATATTTTTTATTTTAAAAGATATAATATATTATTATTATTATTTTATCTCTATATTATATATTTATTATTGTCTTAATCTCTAGTTCAAAATGAGAATAAAAATAATTAAATTAAGAAAATGAACATAATAATAAATACTTTTCAAAAATGATTTTGGTGTGTTTTATATTTTATTGTCAAAGAGGGAAAATGGTGGTTATTTGTTTTGATTTAGTGGTGGTGAAAAGGAAAGGGTTAGTAACGAGTGATGTAAGCTAAGTATATAATATGGTAAGGTTTCTTTTTCTTGTTTTTAATAATATGTTTCTTTTTCTTGATTTCCATGTACGTAAGGCGTATTAAATTAAATTTAAGACCATACGCATACACATTACTATTTATGATTTTAATTTTTATAACTTATCTTAATGAATCTATGTATTATCTATTGATATTGATTTATAATATATAAAGTTGGCTCACATGTCATGAGAATCCACCTCAAACTGTGTACACATCAACTCTACTGTTAATTTGGTCAGCATGCACAAAGCTTTATTTGTTAATGTTTTACCAAATAAAAATATCTTTTGTTAAAATAGATATTTTAAATATTTTATAACAATTCTAAACCAAATCAAATCTTAACAATTATAACTTCTAAAAATTCTTTAAATTTTGTATTATGATTTTTTAAATAATATATTTAAATTTATCGTTTATAATTTTCGATGATTATTTAGATGTTAAGTAACTTATGAGATCTATTTTATTAGATGTTAAATAAATTATAAGCTCTATTTTAACATTCTTTTTTACTTTCCTGAAATTGCAATGAGTAGATAATGTATACAGATTGATGGTATAATTAAGGTTAGGTGGTTGACTTTTATAATTACAAACTATTATAAGTAATTTTTTATTAAAAATATACCAATTATTAGTGATTTTGTTTTATAAAGATTACAAGTATTTTCTATTAGAAAAAATAATTATATGCTCTAAGCCAACTTTGATTCTCTTACAAGCATCAACTTGGTGTTATTTTTTGGTTATCTGAAACCATGATCATCATTTTTATGATTTTGTAAACAATTAAGGTGTAGGTTGCTCACACACAATTAGCTTCTCTCCAACACAACACATGAGAAAAAAATAAATAATATCTCACTGTATGTGTAGTAAAGCATGGTTGGGAATGATTCAAGTGCTTGAATGAGACAAAATTTCATGAGATAGAGATAGACTTAAGAGGGCAATTCATGAACAAGGGTCCAAATGTTCTACAACTTTTTGTTCAAGCAATCAACCATTCATTCTTGATATAGATTTTTTTAGGTGTGATTCTTACAATTTTTCTTAAAAAAAAAATTAATTTGCTTTATCATTTTTACGTCACATGAGATTATTTAAATTGAGGTTATTTTTTAAAATATTTTTATATTGTTAATGAATAAAAATTATTTCAGATATAACTTTTAAAGTTATTATTATAAAAATTAATAAATTTACCATTTGTAGTATTTTATTTTTATATGGCAGCTAATTTATTTTAATTAAATTTATATGTTAAAAAATAATAAAAGAAAACATAATATTTAAAAATATTATTCTTATATAAGTAAAAGTATAATTGTTATGGTTTTGTGTTTCTTGTTTGGTGATTTAAGTGATTGTCTATTTCACAGGGCGCGTGAGTCATCAATCACTGTAATCGCGTCATTGTTATTATTAAAGCTTACGGAGCTCCACGTGGACACTGCTGAATAAATTTTCAGTTCTGAATACTAAGCACTGAAACAACATAAATATTATTTTACATTCAATTCTGCCATCCCTTTTATTAATTGATTTCATTCTGAGTTTCGGTTCTGTATGATGAAGGGGGTGATTGCATTTTGTTTATTGAATAAATTTGTATATTTGTTATTTAATCTGATTTTTAAAATAATGTAGATAATTTTTATTAATCATTAGTAAGTGTTTTCTGTATGAGTATATCACATTAAGAATTAGATTCAATAACAAATATAAGAATTAAGAATTTATTTATTTATTTATATAATCAGGAACTATAATGATAATATTTTTATTGAGTTAAAAAATTGGTTCATTTAATTTTGTTAAGTAATAAGTAGTTTGTGACATATCATTTTAAATATTTGGTTTAAATCTTTCCTTACATCACTCATTTGTAAGTTTTTTCTTAATCTTATTTGTTATTGATTTTTTTTTTTAGCTTGAAATTGATTGCAAAGTTTCTCTTCAAGAATTTTCTATTGTTTGTTTGGTGATGATTTTAGGATTTGAAGCTATGTGAATGGTAGGTATCATGCGAGAGAGTTTTTTGTGAAAAGTTAAAAAAAGGAAGGACGGTGAATTCTTGGTGAGAGGATTGAGTTTACAAAAGGGAATATTATTTTTAAAAGATCTCTTTTTCTCTCTTAAGCATCTCAATCTTTTTCTATTTTTTTTTTCATCCAATAGTTATTGAAGGTAAAATATGGACTCCAAATTTTTTTCTTCTTTTTACCTACTTCATTCCCCTTCACTCTATTCTAGCCCCTGTAGAGTAGTTGTTTCCATCCAAATTGAGAATGAGGTTTTCTCCTAATTAAAATATTCAATTTTGTTATCTTTAAGATGAAAATTTTAATAAATGTTTTACCTTTATTTGAATATGTTGAAAGATCATGTTATATTGTATTTTTTATATTTTTTTTCTTCATATTAAAGATAATTTTATTTTGCAATGAATTGTATCAACAAGATATATATGAATATATATTTATATATTCTCTTCATATTTTATTATTAGTTGTAGTTGTTTGTAGTTATTTATTAAATATTTTTCTCTTAAAAATACTTAAGACTTACACATTATAAATTATATTTATTTACACATCATTTATAAATTTATACGATAACATATAGTTTTATTTTGTAGGTAAATATTACTTGGTTGATGTTGGCTACCCTACTCTTACGGGTCTTCTAGGGTAAAAGAAAACTAAGTAGCATGTTTTATAATTTAAGGGAAGAGCTGAAATTTTCAATTATTACCATTTTAGTCTTCAAAGTACAATTTAAGTTGTCTCGGCACAAAGTCAAATTATTGTTGCTCGTGTGACTTTACGTAATATTATTAAAAGAAATTATGTGACTGTTGCATGATTTGATTCCCTAGATGGAAACAATGAATACAAAAATAGTGATAATGTAAAAGAACATCAAGTTGGCTTTAGTCCTAATACATAAGGAGAATATGATATTTAAAGTGCTTTATAAATGAAGTGGTTGGAGACTCTATTAAAAATATATTTCCAGCGTATATTTGATTTTTTATTTTTTTTCAATTCAAAGATCATATTGTACCTTGGCATTATGGATACATTTACAAATTTTTATATCGGATGAATGATTGTAATTATGGTTATATTTTATATGTTAAAATATGATTACATTATTAATTATAATTATTAAAACAGAGAGTGAATGATTACATTATTAAAAAATAATGTGTAAATTATATTTTAAAATGAAAATTGTTAATATAGAAAGTTGAATTATTATTTATATATACAGAATATAAATTATTAGATCTTTAAAAGATAACAATGATATTTTATAATTAAAATAATATATTTTTTTTACCAAAATTTACGATAAACACTAGCACAAAATAATTATAAATAAAATGTTAAAAATTAAATTAATTTTATTATGAAAAAGGAAAAAATAATTTTTATATTTTCAATTTAATTATTTAAAACATGTCTTTTTTAATAATTTTACGTATAAAAGACCTTTTACAATTTTACGCAAATACCACCGTAGGTTTAAATAAATAATTATGTACATCTCATCCAAACACAAATTAACTTGTCTAAAAGAAGTTTTTTTTTTGTTTTTGGAAAAAAAACTTTTTAAATAAATATTTTTCATATGAATCCTTCTAAACAAACTCTTCCAAACAGACTACTATTATTTGACTTATTGACTATATAAAAGTTGGGTAGAGTCAAAACTCTATTGGTTTAGCATCTGAAGCAATTACCTAAATGATTGTAGCGACCGATGATGTGGTAATAAAACCAAGATTTGTTGTTCTTGAAATCTAACAAGTCGCAATCACGCCCCAACAACAAAGCAGAGTGACAGGTGACTAGCGATTCGAGTTAAGACCGGATTTGGATAAGCACTTCTAACAAATTTGACAAATAAGTATCCACCACTCCTACCACCATGATAAATACGTATCATATCATAGCATGAAAAAGACACACGTTCTCAAAAGCTGTTTTTAACTGGCCATTAATCTTTGAGCAACTATTTTCTTTTTATTCTTCAGATTATAGCTGAGATCGTGTGAAATCTTGATCTGCTGCCATTTTTTCTTTTGTTGTTTTGTTTCTAAATTTAGTATAATATCTTGACAAAAGGACGCACATTATTTATACCAATATCTTGTTCGGCTGCTGTATCTTTTTTCTTGTTTTGATTCTAAAATTCATTTAATATCTTGATAATAGGTAGCAGATATTTTAGGTCAGAGAAGAGAAAGATATTTTTATTTCAAGTTGGAATTGCTCAACCTGCATTTGTCTTGTATTATTAATTATCCAGTCATACAATGACCTGCTTCGTCTGTCTCAATCGTAAAATTGAATAGTTTAATGGTAAAGTTTCTACAAATCAGGAAAATATGCTCTGATAATATCATTGATCAGTAGCTGTTGTTAAATATATTGTCTATAGGCTCCAAAGCAAGCCCATAGGGTCTAACATTTCTGAACTAACATAAAAAGCAAGCTAGATCAGAATATACATATCTCTTTCCTCGCAGAGCTATACCACAAACTTTAATCGTCCCTACAATTAGGATATAAATGCACAAAACACCCTAGCACAGTTCTATTTCTTCCCAACCCATTGAACACATCATGTACAGCGAGAGGCTCTTCAAAATTCACAACATGCATGGGTATTACTACTACTAACTATTTTTTTCCCCAAACTACAAGAATTTTTGCAGCCAATGACAGTTTTCTGCATCCTTCTCCAAAGTATCTGTTAACTTCTTTACTTCTTGCAAAGCTTGCATTTTGTCCATGGTTTCTAGTGGCAAAGCAACAAATGCTTCCAGAAATTGGCGAGCCCTTGCTGCCCCTTTAGACATGTCATCGGCTTCGAATACTCTCTTACGTTTAGAACCCACCTGCAAATTATAATTGCAAATATTTAATGATTCAATCCAACGTTTCTGTAAAATGATGAGAATTATATCATATTTTTATTATAATTTTGAGGAGAGAAAAGCACAGATTTTACTGCAGGCAATCGAAGCCAGAATAGAAGGGTTAGAGCAATTACATGTGCAAGTGAAACGTTCCCACCCATGTTATATTCACATGGAACTAGTTTTACATAGAAGTTTCTCCCCATGCTGAATAAACTAAGAGTGTTGCAAAACATGTCATATATCAACCAAGTATTATTACTTTTCTAATTAGATCCAGCTACAGTTCCAATCACGAAAATCAAAGGAAAAATCAAACCACTGGCTCCTCATATGCCAAGAAAATGCCCAGAAAACTACTCAATTAATTTTTTTGAGAAATCCATATTTGCTCATCTGTTTATTCTGAGAAATAATATGTTCATACCATATTAATGAGCCACGAAAAAAAATGCTATTAGTTATACCTCATGCGCAGTATCAGTTAAGGATGTTGCAGAAGGAGAAAAGTCTTCCAATTCTGCTGCCTTTTCTCTAGCTAAGGTAACAACACTTTCAGGGAAGTTCGCAAACTCAGCAACATGAATACCAAAACTCTGATCACAAGCTCCAGGTTCAACCTAAAATGAAGAAACATCTGAAAAAAATGAGTTGATGCAAATGCAGACTGTTATTTGACCACACTACTACAGTTTCTGAACAAGGTGTCCAGACTTCTCAAGAAGGTAAGAAAAGCACATTGCCACAAAAGGTCATCCAAAATATAAACATCTTTGAAAAATAGTGTATAATCAACAATAACTAGGATGGTGCAAGATTTATGTGAGTGGATTGCTGTTTTGGGACAAACAATGAAATACATAATCCACAATAATGGTGCTTGCTGGTAACAAGATACATTGGTAGAATGGTGAGTCATTCAATCTCTGTAGATGCTGTTTTAGAGAAAACTGTGTAGGTCTCTTTTTTCCTTCTGGAAGTACTTGTGTGATTAAAAACGTGACACTGGCTGGTTTCTGATTGATTATTCTGATTCCAAAATAATGGTCAATCAATTGTTTGAAGAGATGTATCAATGGCAAGAAATAAAAGAATTTTTTATTATAAACCTTAAATATAAATATAGTTTAATAGTTAGGCCAAGTATATCTACTTTATTTCAAATTATTTTCCATTTGAAGCTTCACATATCCTCCAAATTCTTGGCAACATCAACTTCTAGTAAACCAGTTATAAAAGAAACCTCATGAAAGGATCTGCCAAATCTGGAATAGAATGTTTGGAATGCATTTACCTTGTACAGCATAGTTAGCTTTCGAGTTGATGAGTCAATATGTGCACTAACATGATAGTTTGCCACACCAGCAATTTGCTTCTCTGGATCATTGCTTGCATTTTCAAGGGCTAATGCAGTCAGTTCGTGAAAGTGCGTGGCAAACAAAGTAGGTGCTTTGATTACTTCAACAATGTGCTCACAAATGGCCCAAGCTAGACCTGCACATCACATAAAACTTGTTTTAATGCATTGAAATGTTCGAGGGCTTTCAATCATCAGCCTGTGTGAAACCAACTGTTTGAAACCATTAGTTTATTAGGATAAGTTGACACCAATGTAAACCATTATACCATACACCACTTAATAATCTTTTGCAGAACCAAAATCTCATTAATCCAACCATTAAATTACAAGTAAACATCAAATTCACATTGCATGCCAAATTTAAGAAAATTGGATATCAATAAACTTAGTAACAGAACTACTTTTTACTCATTATATTTGACAAACATATAACATGAAATTTTGAAGATCTTTACGTAATAGGAGCTTTTGATCTAATCTAGATTCTGTGAAGATGAAATTTTATAAAAGTTGTACAATAGTATTTTCATTTCTAAAAGTAGATATTTCCTTTTTAAAACTTTAAAGCTGTATTTTATCCTATATTTGATTGTGTATAGAATTATAATGAATATTCATCATTAAACAACATAGAAAACCTATACAAATAGTTGGTTTGTAAATTAGCAAAAGGCTGAACTAATATTGTTAGCTTTTTAATTGGTAAACTTCACCCTGAGGATTTGACAGGCTTAATATCTCAGATCATGGCAATTATAATAGGCGTAGTCCCTAGAGTTAGATGCAACTTTGAGAATCCTTGAGAACCATAGTTGCATCTATGCTATCAACTATAACTTTTAGCCTAGTTGTAAGAGCTTAATCTAACAAGTGGAATAAAAGCATACTTGCCGGAAACCTACAGTTTTTGGCCTAATGATAAGTTGATAAGAATTCAAAGGACTCAGTCACAGCAGAGAATTTTGAAGACCATAAACCTTCAAAAATGGTCCAACTATCTAAACATAAGAGGCGACTGAAGACAGATTTACATTTGTTTTAATTTTATTTTTCACCTTAAAGACAACTAAAACAGTTCATCAGTGATAAGACCCAATTTAGGTAGAAGCCATTGTACATGTCATTAAAGAAGCACAATATGAGTAACTTGCACACACCAACACATGAAAGGAGGATTTTAAGCATGAAACAAACCAAATCCATCATAAGTTGATGTCCCACGTCCCAACTCATCAATGATTATCAAAGACTTGCCAGTAGCTCCTTTTAATATTGATGCAGTTTCAAGCATTTCTTGCATGAATGTAGAAACTCCTCGCAGCTGGGAGGAATATAAAAAAAAATAAAAAACTCAGAATTATTATTAAGGATATAACATTATAGCTAAAGGTTTAGTAAGCATTGAAAGTAACTTAAAAATTGCAGTTTTTATGATAGCCTCAAAAAATACTATTCTAGATGGGTACTAAAAAGAGTGATGATTTGGCAGTTGGTAATACCCCTACTACCTTAACAACAATCTTGACCATTTTCAAGCAACTCTTAATCCCATTAATCTTGTTACTTATTCTAGTTAAAGAAAATAAAATTAAGTGATATAAGAAGAAAGTTCAATTTCATGAATTTCAAGTCAGCAAATACTAACAGTAACATAAAAAACCCATTCTACAAGTAGTTTCACGTTGAATAAAAGACCCATATGTTCAAAGGGGGGAGGGGGGGGGGGGATGTGACTCACTTGACAGTCACCAGCACCAACCCGGGCAAAAATGCAATCACGAACAGATATGCTGGCTTTGTCACAAGGAACAAAGGAACCAACTTGTGCCATCAAAATATTCACACCCACCTACATATAGAAAAAATTACATGTTAATTCAATCTTCAACCTCAGGTAGCAAGAATGCAAGTATCTGAATTAAGATGACTAAAGTAAAATGTTTATAAAAATATGTTCAGGTACCCAAATTGAAGGTCATGCTTAACACCTACACAAAAGTAGAAGGGCAGGGTCTAACAACAAAATTCATAGGATAGTCAAATGATGATTCAATTTTTCAGTACAATGGTACAGAAGATAAGCACCTGCCGGATGAATGTTGATTTCCCACCCATGTTAGGCCCTGTTATTATTTGAAACCAACTTTTTCCTCTGACCTGATTTAATACAAAAAGCAAATAAAAGAACTTTTTAAGTTGCCCCAATTTAAATGAAGAAATGCCCCAACTTTTTCCATGGATCTCATGAATACTTACAAGCTTACAATCATTTGGTATAAAATTCACCCAGTCTTGTGCCTCTACACAAGGGTGTCTGCAGCCTTCTAAAATAATATCACCTTCATCCTATTAAAGCCAAAATAGCAATGTTTAATCTTCAATGCTATTCCTCAAAACATCTGTCCAAACTAAACAGGGGATAAACAGCGAAAGGAGGCCAATGCAAGATAAAAACTATGCAGTATTGTAAAACAGAAAATTAAGTACCGAAGGAGTAATATCAGGCCTTGCGTAGGGAGTAGGACAACTAGAAGCCAAATCAGCAAAGCTCAGTAACACATCCAATTCAGAAATTATTTCAGCTAAAGATTCAAACACCTGCAGAACAAAAATTCTTCAATTTAGAGCAGAAGAAACAAATAATCTAAAGACACAAGTTTGTTTCAATTAGCTTATTTGTATTTGATAGAGCTTATATTGAAAGCTTACTGAACTGAAAACACTACAAAAACTTTTTTTTCCCAAAACTCTAATAATCTAAACTTTCTATATATGCTCACCTGAGAGAAAGTTGCCGCAGTTTGAACTACTTTATCAACTAATTTCTTTTGACAATTTTTGTACTCCTCAAGAACTTGTTGATATTGGTCCCCTAGATTTTTGAGCTTTGAGTTGGTAAATTTCACTCCATCTTTACGGGTTTCTAGAACAATAAACTGGGTATTGAGTTTCTTCCTTATTTTTGGCTCTTCCTTCTTTGTGATTCTGAAAACATGTCCAAACTGTGTGCCCTTGTCCAACTTTAATGCCTTGTCTATAGGCAGATCAAGATCATCAGCAGTTTGTCTATGCAAGTTATGTATTTGGCTCTCTAGTAATCCTTGCTGTTCCTTTAGGTTAGCTAGTGCAGAGTCATAGGTTGGAGAAATCATGTATTCTCTGTTCTCCAGTTGATCAAGGTCAACAGAAGCTTCTACAAGCCCAATGAATTTGTTCAGGTGCTCATCATCAGTCCATAACTCAAGACGTTCCAAATACCTACTCCTCATCATTGAGGAAAATTGTCCATCATATCTTTCCAAAGCACTTCTGATGTAAGGTAGTCTAATACTTGACTGCACTCAAATGACAGAAATGGAGGTTAACAAGAGGCCACGTCATTAGCCAAACAAGGACAGTTCTATATAATAAAAAATATGATTAGTGTGCATGAATATCAATGTTGTTAAACGATGATGAAAAAGTAATAGTAAACTTCCCAAAGAAAAGAACCAAAATTCTTGAATCACAAAACAAGTACAAAATGCAATTGTAGGATAGCCCATAACATAGGTAAAATTCTACACCTTATCAAAACCTAACAGTATATACTGAATCTACCTGATAAAGTTTAACAATATGTTGCAAACCAGCTCGTCTCTTCTGAATACTGTGCATCAATCGCTCGATGTCTGAAATTCTTTTCAGATGCTGCCTCAGATCTTGGCGAAGCACAGTGTCCTCTACAAATGCTTGTACTATGTCTAGCCTGGAATTAATTTCTTTTACATCTACTAATGGCTGTTTTAGCCAGATGTGCAGTAACCGTTTTCCCATTCCAGCAGTACATGTCCTATTCATGAGACCAAACAAACTGAAATTTTTGTTTGCATCAGTTTTGCTTTCCAGGACATTTAGAGCTCTCATAGCTGCAGAATCTAACCTCATGTAGCTGTCAAGATTGTACCTACGAAGAGTATAATTTTCATAATTGCTTTCATCTGCCAGTAACTCTGCATAAGATAGTAATACCCCCAAAGCACCAGGAGCAAATTCAAATCCAGACACTAAATCTCGAACTGGTTCAATAGGACCTTTAACAAGCCTGCCAAGATCTTGTACCAGATCCCTGGTTTTAAATTCAGATTTCTTTTTCTCAGTTAACATCACACCGCATTTAGTCAATACATCACACAACATTCTATTTTCGATAGATTTGCCAGAATCTATAGGCAGAAGGCATTCTTTGCAGCCAAGTGCAACCAACGCTGACTCCACATTTGTGAAGTGACTGTCATCAAGGAATTCAGCCATCCCAAGTACTCTCTTAGTTAGATCAACAAATCCTAACCCAATGGTGCATCCATTTTCCCGGAAGTTAAGTGACAGTGCAACAACAACTGGAGAATCTTGCATTTCACTGTTAGCAAACAGCACATCTTCAAAACTGCCAATATTACCAGGAGTTCCACTTTTGACCAGTCTCCAATTAGAACCACTACCTTCATAAAGCTCAAGAGTATGGTCTGTTCTCTCCAAAAGAAGATCACGAGCAACTGTTTCAAACATATTCCTGCTGACAGTTACACTGGAAAGAGCATTGGGTCCACTACCCAGTTGCCGCATAGCAGTAGTAGTGTGGTAGTAGGTCTTTGAAATGAAAGTTGCATTCTCACCATGGGCAGTGTAATAGTCCTGATAAAAAGGCCATTAATCCAATTAAGATCATCATAATGCCAAAAAAGGAGGAAATAAAGCTAAAGAATTACATTGACAAAATATAAAGAAAAATCTATTAAACAAGACGCCATTCTAATAAATTATTAAAAAAATGCAGAACCTCTACAAAAGATGAAAAGTAGCAGCAGCAAGATGGTTTGTAAACCCAAAAACATAGATAATAGCTTTTTTAGAAGTAACACTTCCAGGGTTAATAAGCTTTAAGCATCATTTTTAACCCACAAACAATATCTAATCAAGATATCTTTATATTATAACTTATAGCATGCATTGAACAGTAAATAACAACACTACAAGACCCTTGAAAAATCTAGGACCTAGTACTATTCAAATTACTTTGGGATTACAAATTTGGAAATCTTCTAATATATATAGCAGAGGTAAATGAAGTCATTTTATTCCAGTTTATGCTTCTTCAGGAAATCCATTAAAGAAAAAACAAGCGATGACATTACGACATTTCAGAGATCAAAAGCTGCCTCTCAAAATATCTTAAGGACATACCTGTAAAGAAATTTTACTACTTGGCATCCATTGAACATAGTCATTAAAAACATAATGAAAAAGACGAATGTCATCAATAAACTAACCCGGCGATCAAAAATCCGTACAGCCCTTGAATCCTGTAACAGAAACATGTGAATAAACATAAATGAAAAACAAACAACACCAATTGACAAAATGTCAAAACCACTAAATCTGTGTCAGTAAAGGGACAAAACACGGATTGTTTCATCATGGCATTGGTTTAAAGTAAAAGGAGATTTTATTTAAAAAAAGAAAAAAGAAAAAGAAAGTCAAACAACGATGCTTGTGAATTCCATTAAATATAAAGTAATAGGCGTTGAAAACAAGTTATGTAAAATTTCCACCACTATGCATATAAGTTGGGGAAGGATTGACAATTTGAGACCACTAAAAATTTCATCTTCAAATAACATCTGTAGGAAATGAATTTGATAGGTATAAATACGTTATAACAAAATATCATGTAGCCGCTTTTGGGCCTAAATTTAGAAAAACTAAACAAAAATAATAAGTATTTGACGAAGTAGTTGATATTAGTTCCTTTGAGAAATGTATCATCCATTTGTAGAAACTTTAATGGAGTAAAACGTAACAACGTTAGGCTAGATAAAATATCAAGAGCATATTGGATTAAATCATGAAAAATAATACCTTTAGCTATCCAAGAGAAAATGGCGCATTCATATAACGCTAACAACACTCTCACAACAGAACCAAGCCCAATCAGAGAGAGATAATGGAACAAAATTTCGGAAGGAAAAAACACTTACACGAGGTAGGGTTTTGAAAAATGATAGAAACCCTTGCGCTTGCTTAGAATCTGGCAACATTGATAAAAAAACAAAACCACGAAAGCAGTTAGCAAACTCGAACTAATCACCAATAACAAAAAAAAAATGGTTAATAAAATGACAAAGAAATAAGCAATTTGATTATCTTAATAAAATGGAAAGAAAAATGAAAGAAAATTATGAATTATAAGATACCTAATTTGAGCTCAGGGAGCTTATTATTAAGGTCGTCGAAGTTTTCAGCCATTGATGCAACGCAAGTAGGGTTCCAGTGAAGTGATATCACTGTCGAGTATCAACTATGAGAAAGCGCGAGTGAGTTTATATATATGTGAGTGATGAAGTGAAAGCGTTGTTTTTGTTTCTGTGGTGTTGGTGGCGGGAAATACTCGCGGGCTTTTCGGAGGCCCATTACTGAAGCTGAAGGCCCGTTACTAACAGCCATTTCAACCAAGCCCGATCCAAAGAGCTCTCTTTTCACATTTGTCATTTTTAAAAAATAAAAATTAGTAAAACTAGTATTTTTGTCTTCAAAATTTAATTTGTATTTAGATTTATTTTTTATTATGTTTTATCTTCGTTTCAATATTTTTCATGTCATCGTATCTCGGTTTTGAAATTAAAAAGTTTTGTTTTTGTTGGGGGTTTTTGGATGTAGAGAGACAATTAAATTAAGTCTTGTTTGGACAATTTTATTTTTATATATATATATATATATATTTATGAGAAAAGTAAAAAAAAAATAGATGTAAGTTAGTTAGCTTGTGTATAAGCTGATTTGTGGAAAATATGTATTAATTTTTTCAGAATTTGGCTTTAAATCGGTGAAAAGCGTGCAAGTGTCATGTAAAATACCTCAATCTATTCAATTCAAAGATGGGAATAGTGATAATAAAAATGAACAAAACAAAAGTCAAAGGACTAATTTAAATGGTAGAAAAAAAATTATACACCTTCAGCAATTATTCATGATAATGGTCTTCATTAATATACACCTTCAACAATTATTCATGATAATGGTCTTCATTAATATACACCTTCAACAATTATATATACTTTTAAACTCTCAAATTGTCCCTAAATAAATTGAGAAATATTGCATGATGTGCAGTGAAAACAACAAACTTACGCCTGCTTGCAAAATATTTCCACCTCATCTTATTAAATAAAGGCTAAATGTTGTTATAATTTATGATTTTACTCTAAGTTCTTTGATTTTCATTTAAAATCAAATAGTAAAACACTACATTAAGAGTTTAATTTGTGCTGTACAATTGAATTGACACCAAATCTATGGGACGACCAATACTTCATTAATTTAAGTAAAACTATACTCAGTTTTCATTAGCAAAGTTTCAAACATTTTTTTCTGTGGACGAGAAAAAATGTAATTAGGAAATGAAACTCCACTAAAGATGTTCAATTGAGTTTTTCTTGAACTTAAGATTCATTATCAAGAAAATTAAGCCAATAAATATTTGACACCTTACCAAAAACATTATTCATATATTTTACACCTTCATTATCAAGAAGGACTAAAAGTTGTAGCATTTTTTAAATTTATTAATTTAGACACGTGCTTAATTTTTATTTTTATTTTTAAAAGTGACTTCATAATATATTGAAAAATATGTTTTTATATAGTAATATAAATGTCACTCTAAAAGTTAAGCACCAAGTGGGTACGTGTTTGAGTGGTTAAATCCTCGATTCGCACAGATAAAAATAAAAAAGTTCTAAAAGTTAAGTGTTTAGAGTATATTTCTGATTTTCATTTATAACTAAACAAATAAAGCAATTTATTTATTTAGAGTTTTTATAAACATACATAATTATTTTAATTTCTTAAACATAGATTTTAATCAATAAAAACTTTTTTAAAAAAAGCCCTTAATTAACATAATAACACGTCCATGCACTTCCCTAACTACACCAAAGTACCATTCAATAATTCAAGTTTACTACTTTATGTACTCATTGAACTTTGTTTAATAATTTGAAAGACATATCCTGTTCGATGTTGCAACTAAAACATGTATCCCTTATGTAGTATTATGTAAACTATCTTTGTCTCCCCTACCCTGTGCACACCACACACAACATCATTGATCAAACTAATATACCTTTTTTGTGTATAATAAACTTTCACAAACTTTCGCCACATTTATCATATACATGATACTTTCAAGAATTATATATACAGAGCCCTAGAGCTGAAGAACCACCTTCTCATATGAGCATTTAGCTGATGATTCCTGTTCTGTGACACATGGCAAAGTAAATTTTTTAAAAATATATAATTTTAAATTAAAATATATTTTAGGGTTTTATTAATAAATGAAGCTTTTTATTTTATAAAAGTATTATTTTTAATAATAATAAACCTAAAATTTAAGTTTTAATTACTTTATCAATGAATCTATCCTAGCAGTAGCATATGATCATGTGCCATTTGCAATATCATGCGCCCCCCCCCCCCCAATTTTCCACTGTCCATAAAGAAAACCCAATTCTGTGTTTGAAATTTTGGCACTGAATGGAAGTCATTATTCAATTCACTAGCATAATCAGTACTCAAGCAGATGTTAGAAAGTTAATGCATCATCATCTTGATCATGATATCATACGCAATATATATGGTATTCTATTAATGTGACCTTTTCTATAGTTGGATATATATATATATATGGCTTTTTGTCATACATGTCTAAAAGTCATTTATTATTATTGCTTTGAATAACTGCGTTGAATCGATGAAAAGGTTGAACATCAGTTCGACTCTTTTTACCGGGATAAGAATGATAAGAAAATTTGGGAAAAGAATGGAAAGTGCTTTGACTTTGATTGAAACGTTTTGAATTCTCTCACTATATCTATATTTATTTTATAGTACTTTTATGATGTTATATATATATATATATATATATATATATATATATAACCATATCATATAATTAAATTTTATTATTTTTTATAAAAATTATTTTGAAAATTATATTTAAAACGTATTTAATTAATTAATAATATAGAAGTTTTTACATCAATAATATATAAAATCCCATTTCTCATTCTCTACATTTGTTGCTTATTATATGTACCGTGTATTTGAATTTGTCAAATTGGACTCATTAAATCATAGAGTGAAAAAATTTCTTTAATTTAAACCTTCCTCGTTATGATTATTTTCGGTAAGAAATAGAAGTATTTATTTCGTAAATATAATTTTATCTTTATTAATTAATATATATATATATATATATATATATATATATTCTATTTAATAATGTTGTACTTCATTCTACGGAATAATTTAATTTATTTATTATGTGTAATTGAATTATCATCTTATTAATTGACTTATTTGAATAAAATATTCAGAAAATTTAAAATTATGTTCTTTTAAAAAAGAATTTTAATTAAAAATTTAAAATTTTATCTAAAATATAAGCATTTCAATATTTTTATTTTTTCTCATGACTCTTGCATGATCACACTTTATATTTTAATAATTAATATTTTTATTCAATATTAAAAATTTAATTTTTAAATAAATATTTAAAAATGAAATCTTAAATTTTTTAAAATTAAATTACTTTATTTAAATAAAGAAATAAAATAAAAGAAATTAATTTTTTATTCAAATAAAATATTTACAAAATAAAAAAAATTTTGAATAAAAATTATTAAAATATTGGTATTTAAATTTCTGCATCCAAATACAAGATTAATGTTTGATTGTTCAGACAAACATTTTGAACCCGAATTCAATTGACAAATCGACTTTGGATTCTGATTTAAATGAAATCACTGAGTCTTTGGGTTTGCTTTGCTGTGAATAGAGCTTGATCTGTAAATTTAATGATCTTAATGCAGAGAGATTCTTTAAATATTTAAGGAATTAATTTTAAAAAATATTATTGGGATCCTGATTACAGAGTATAAAATGAGTTCTACGTAAGCAATTACCGTAATAAAGTAAAATATATATGTAATTAATAACACATCGCAATGAATCAATTAGATAAATTAAATTCAATCTTCATTCTCATTTTGTATTTAATTTTTTAATTTTCATAATCCACTTTTTTATTTCATTTAATCAAAATAATTAATAAAAGTATGCTTTATGAATATTTTATATATTTAATTTAAATTAGATAATACACTAAAATTATGACAATATCTTACCATTTTTTAAAGTATAACATCTATATTTATTTTTCACTAAATTTATAAACACCGGTGTACTTTCTAGAAAGTTAACCAGTATTAATCCAATTAATTAACTAGGTCCAATTTGCTTCTTGATAATGAATCCATAGGGAAGCATCGTCATTTCTACGATATAAATAAAATTTACGAATTGATTAATGTTGAAATGGTTGAATCATATGATGTCGGTGATTTGAATTCGTGAGCATCAGGAATTTAATCTCTAACAAAAATTAGAAAATAGAATAATATATTTACGGTCGGTTAATAAATAATTTGATAAAAATTTTATTCAAAAAACTTTTTATCTCATGGATAAATTATTGTCCAGGTCTTCTTATCAAGATAAACTATAAAAGATAAATTATAAATACATTATAAATTATTTATAATTTTTTTAATTCTCGTATACCTTAATAAACTCTAAAAATACAAAACAAGTATAAATAAATTATATAAGACTAAAAAATATCCATTGTTATTTTCATTTTTAAATTATATTATTATTATTATTATTATCATTATTATTATTATCATTTTAATTATTAATTTAAAAAATATAATAAAAATTAATAATTAAATTAAAAAATCAAAATATGATAAATAAATATTAATTGCTGTGACATTTATTACATAATTTTATAGTTAATTAATTTATTTGAGAACAGCATAATACCATTAATTACATAAAATTTATCAAATAAATATTAAAGACTGGGACTAATTTTAATAAAAAATTGACTTGTGATTAGTCAGTCACTTTTACACATTATATAAGATTAAATCATTTAACTAAATCCAAATGTCATTAGTAATTTTGCATATAGTTTACTTCACTTTTTATACATTTAAGCCTGCTTATATGTAAACAAAAAACACCTGAAGCTTAGATTATTAAAGACAAATTAAGGATTAAGAAATATTTATGCTATATTGGGAATGAGAGAGGAACAATGGAAAGTAAAAAAAAGAAAAAAGAAAGAAAAACAAAAACTTTTATAGAAATTAAATTATTTTATTTTTATTGATTTTCTCTTTTTCATGAAACAAAAGCGAATACATTATGATGCATATTTTTGTTTTGCTTTGACCCAAACGTACCACTTTGTAATGTGCGTTCAAACGTGATTCAAAAGATTCAAACACAGCCTTAGTTGATGATAGATGACTAAGATGAGGATGATGTGCGTGGCATTACACTAAGTTAGGCACAGATATCATATATAAGTGGCTTCCAGAGTACCTACTGTTCTAAAAGCTGCAGCAGTTACTATATGTTGGGGAACAAGCTCAAGAGAAAACCAAAAACTGAAACTGCAACAATCATATTCACTTGGAAAGCTTGACAAGTCAATATTGGCTGCTACTATATATATATATATTCATTAAAATAATCTTACTTAGCTATATTATATATATACACTCTTAATTACCCTCATTCACCTTAGTCATTTTTATCATAATTTTAATCAATATTAAGGATTAAGGATATAGTTTATCCTGTTGTTATAATATTACACAGTCAGCATAGTTAATAAGTTGGCATATATATCAATTAAATTCTTTGTTTGACATTGTCAAATATTTCAAGAAGACCACGTTGATTTAAACTATCAGTTGAAAGTCACCTTTGTATATTCAATCTATGATTACGTTGAATTTATTAAAACTTATTAAATTAGAAAATAATTATTTAATAATAAATAACGTTAATTAGTTGATCAAACTGACTGGTGATAACGTTAATTAACTGCCACAACACTTAATCGGGCCGTTAAGTATATGGTCTAAGAAATATTTGAGGCCAAACAACTATTTTCAAAATCTTTACATAGCCTATAAATGAAATAGTGTTAAACCCTGGAATGTTTCGTTAATTAGATATGATGCCATTAAAACCGATACAATCTACTAATAAGGGATAAAAATAATAAAGGCCCACCCTTTGAAGACCTCATTTGAACACATATTTTATTAATTAAAATTTGTAAGAAATCATGAGATTTTATAGATTTTTCAATTTTCATTTAATGATTATGATTTTTAATCAATAATAAGAGCTTTATTAAAAGGGGTCGTGCATGTATTGCTAACACTTCTATGAGAAGAAACGTTTAGTTTAAGTTTAATGTCAATCCCACCAAAAATTTTCAGCATCTCTTCTTTAACTTAAGGGAATTATACTTGTGTGTCTCCCTTTTAATTATTCTTGGCTTGACTTTAAGCAGCTATTTCCATCAAATTGTATAGATAACTTTCTGCACCATACATATGCAGAGGCCTAAATGATATATTGGAAAGTTACAAAGACCTTTAGTGTCACTTCAGCTCACTAATCTAAATGTTAACAAAGAAATGTTTTGGTGACGAACTATAATCCTAACTAATTAATTGATTACTTCACAAAATATTAAAAAAAGGAAAAAAAATAAAAATTAATATAAAAAATTCATATATATATACAAATTATAAGATAGTTGCTGGTTGATTTGTATTACTGTTAACCACTAAATATTTCTAGTGTTTAATCTCTAAAACTGCCCTGTGAGCGACAAAACAAAATTACTTATACTTTAAAATTGTTCTTAAAATAATCTTAAATTTGCTGATGTCCACCTTATAAATTAATTTCTTGTATAGTTACATTTTTGTATTTACATTCAAAAGCATTCATAGAGTGTACAACATATAGTACTGGTATTTAATTATTGACAACCAATCAACAAGACCTTTGGATAAATTACCACATAGTAGAAATCAAAATCAAAACCATTGGAGGTAACCCTAATGACTGCGTGTAGATTTTAATCGTCAAATCATTGGGCCCTACCAATTAAAATTGATTTGGGAAAGTTGCACAGGGCGTGAAAGAAACTTTAGGGCCATCTAATCAAATCATATCAGAAATAATACAGCAAAGATCTCCCTCTTATATTAATCAATTGATTACCTATATATAACTTGTATCTTAAATGATTCATAAATTAAATTCTGATAAATCTCAATATATATATATATATATATATTGTCTTTGATGAAATTTAATCACTGTATCTAATAGTAATACATACTTTATATTAATGTTATAATAAACTAAAACAATCAATTAATTACATTCAGCAATAGGTAGCAGACAGGCTCCTTTCATAATGGACGAAGATTATGGGTGTATATGTTTTCTGTTTTCTTGTCAAAAGCTATATTCAATTATGAATACAGCAGCTTCAACCAAAAATATCCAAAAGAACCCAACAATCCTATCTTGGCATCTAGTTCCTTCACACAACACAAACAACCTAGTCAAAGTTCTGATATTGAAGGAAAAAGCCAATGGAATACTCCAACACATGAAAAATATATATGTATAGCCACCTCATGTACTAATTAATTGCAGTGCCCTCCTCTGTGTATGTTATAAAGTTTGCAAATAGCTTGTGTTAATCAATTTAATGCCCTAATCACTAGCCTGTGCCCTTTCTTCTGGGCCACATATATCAAATACATGCCTGGTTGGAATTCATCAACTTCAGATATTTTCAACAGGGGAGAAAATAAATTAACTAATTATAGGCTTATCAACCAATCACAATTTTATATGAATTCCCGAAAACTTAGTAAAAACTAATTCCTGTCTCAAAGGAAACAAAGCTAAGACCTCACTATCAGCACCTTAATTAACTTGTTTCTTCGGTTAGCACAAAGTCAGATTTTTATCTAATTACATATTAAGTAAACATTCTATCTATCCAACTTTATAGTTAACTTTAATACATATTTTTCTTTCTTTATATTTTATATATATATATATTTCTTTTTCTTCATATTATTATTTAAATATTTATATATTAAAGTTATTTATCAAATATTTTTTAACGTGCCAATAGGTGTATTTCTCATTGTCCTGAGCAAATAAACAGTTGTCCTTGTTTATATAAGCTAATATGCACGAATCAGAATATATTTCTAAGCCTCATGAGATGGTCATCTTATTAATAAATGGTTATTACTTCATTTCATAAAACCCACAAAATAATGGGTCTCTAGCCTCTACAATAGGGAAAAAAAGAAAGAACAATTTTGAAACAAAAGATTTGATATTAAAGCTTGCAATTTCAGCCTCAAAATTCTCTTGTTCCTTTTTCCTTATATAGTGCAGGCAACAGAAAAAGAAGAAACCATCAACACACATAGAAATGAAAAATCAAAGCCTTTTGAGAATAATAAACCACGCGACTTTATAGAAGATAATTGTGCTCTCGCAATCAAGCACTCCTACTACACAAATGTATGTGCTAGACACATACACACAAATTCACCACACAGACACACATAGTTATCTCCTGCTTGAAAACAACCCCAGACCAACCCCTCTGCTTTGCCATATATCGTGTGGTCCGTGTAATTATGCCTTCTAAAGTGGTCTTGATCAAGACCGCTATAGCCATATATATAGAGAGAGAGGGTTTGTGTAGATATAAGTGGTGAAGACGGCATGTATAAATGGAAAGATAGAAAGAGAAAGGTAGAAAAAAACATAAAATTTTTGTGTACTATAGATCAGAGTGCTTTCAAGTGCGGAATGGACTATTTCCATTTTGACAAAACAACTTGTGTGACAGATATCATGGGGTGTTTTTGGATCTATGGCAACTTGCAATTGGTGATTAGGGCTCTGAAGGTGTCATACACTATGTGCATGATATATAGATAATACTAACCCCATTTTTTGAAATAGTGATTAAACATCGTGAAATCACTGAGACGATGTATATTTAGTGAAAAGTTTTAAATTTAATTTTTACTATTGGCCAAAACTCTTTAAATAAGTAACAACCATAAGTAGGATTAATATGAGAAAATTAGTGGCAAGTAAAGGCACAAGTTCAAAACTGCACAAGCATTTTTTCTAGCTTCCTTTCTTTCTTTCTTCATAAAGAGGTAGACAGAGAAAGAGAGAGAACCTACTTTGCTATATATATCAAAGCATAACCGATAAGCACGCATGGAAAGAAAACCAGCAACATTCTTCTCCAATAGTCTTTGACATGGATGGATAGATAGCTATTAGATATTGACATCAACCACAAACAGAGAGAGAAAGTGTGAGTAAGAGTGAGAGTGATTGTGCATCTCTTTTTGGTGAAAGTGACGTTCTGAGGAACCCCAGTCAAAGGGAGCATTTGGCTACCACCATTGCAAGACCCGTTGGATAGAAATAATTGTACTTTGTTTCTCCAGTATATCTACTTTTAGGGTTATACCCAAACTGACACGTGGAGGTAAACAACAGTAAATGAATAAAAGATTATAGTTAGAAAAGGAAAGGGAATAAGAAGAAATGAAATTATTTTAGTTATGTGAATCTTTCCATAAAAAGTCATGGCATGTGAGATCCCACTCCCACGAACCATGGTTTGTAGTACAAGGTTGAACCCAAATATCACCCTTAAATATTTCAGCAAACAATTTGATTAACACTTATCATATAATTAAAATTCTACTCACAAATTTGATAGCATAAATTGTACTTATCTTGATCATTTTTCTTAAATTATGGAAATTAAGAATGTAAGACATTTTCATAAATTTGGAGTCAATATATTGTGAGAGAAGCTTAGTAGAGTAGGAAGTAGGAAAAATTAAAAGTGATGTGAGGAAGTTGGATTTAGTTTTCTGTCAACTCGCGTGTGTGAAGGCTGTGCGCACCACGTGAAGTGGCACAAAATAAAACTTTTTTCCTATCCACTCACTTCTTCTCAACAATTTTATCATTATAAAGAGATCACAACTTTTTGCTAAAAAGAATTGATTAAGAAAAAGGATGCCCCTTGTCTATAAAAAATTGGTCTTGTTGGGTCCTTTGTCTCTCACGTTATCTTTAGTACTCTCTCCCTCTCATAATTCAACCCTCATGCTTATAAGGTATTATTGTCTATGTGCTGTCATTCTCACACTTTGCTCGAGCAAGCTATATTTGTACTGTGCCAGCACTCTCTTTCACTAACTCACACAACACACACTACACAAACATATACACATACGGTGGTGCATCATATCCGTAACCGTGTCCCTCTCATTCTCTCAACTGAGAGTAAAAACACTAGTACTATTACTAATACTACTACTTGTAGTTTTAATTAATAACACTTTGCTTGTCTTTCTCAAATTATGGTATATGACTTATGCCTTTCATTTACTTGCAGGGAATAGGTTCAATTCAAAACAAAAATGAAAGGATGAAAAGGATAGAATTAGTACCTTCTCTTTTTTCTTTCTTTTTCAATAGGGAGTGAGATCTAAACATGTCGTTCTCAGCCATTGAATTTTCCCAACCAATAACCAGTTCCACCTTGAGAGTGTAGGGTTATAATTTTGGTGCAGTTTCAAGCTAGCTTTAATATTAATTCCAGATATGTATTCCTCAAATACCTCCATCAACGGCAATGACCTAATTTCGTACCCTAACCAACCATTTTGCTTTAGGCCTTTTTCCTTTGAAAACAACCCAACTCATTCTTCTAAAGAACAAACCAATTCCAATTGTTCTCTCGCTCGTCCTCCTCCTCCTCCTTCTCCTTTGTCCTTTTTGCAATCTCCCTTTGATGAAAATATCTTCCCCCATGACTTGCTCTTACTTCACCAATCTCTAACTGACCCTGGAGACTTCAAAATCCTTGACGTTGCGGCCGAAACCTCACCAATTCCTTGGCCTGGGCAAGGTGACGCCATCGCAATCGCGATGGAGCCCACCACAAGGAAGAGATCTAGCAAGAGAGACCGCCATAGCAAGATCAACACCGCGAGAGGACTCAGAGACCGGAGAATGAGGTTGTCCCTTGAAGTTGCGAAGAGGTTTTTCGGGTTGCAAGACATGTTAGGCTTTGACAAGGCCAGCAAAACTGTAGATTGGCTTCTAAACCAAGCAAAGGTTGAAATCAAACAACTTGCAAGAGAGAAACATAGTGTTGGTGGTGCTAAGAGTGCATCTTCTACTTCAGAGTGTGAAGGGGTGTCAAGCTTGGATGAGGTTGCAGTGAGTGGAGTACTTAATGAAGAGCAAAAGAAAGAGGCAACACAAGTGAAGAGAAGAACAAGTAGGGTTTGTAGAAAGAGTGCATTCAATCCTATAGGCAAAGAATCAAGGGAAAAGGCAAGAGAAAGAGCAAGGGAAAGAACAAGAGAGAAGATGAGAACTCGTAGAGTTATGGTTGATGCTTCAAACCTGAACCGTTTGAGTTCTTGGAACCCCTTTGAAACGGTTGAAGACTCTGCGGTTACACAGAGCCAAAGTGTTAATCATCCTTCCTTGGATGTGCACCTTCTTGACACTGAAGAACCAAGTTCTCGTACAAAGGAGCATTTGGGACAAGTTGAAAACATGGCGCATGAAGATAATTCTTTGGTGATCATGAGCCAAACTATGATGTTCAATTCTCTCAACAACAACGTCATCCTCCAAGAAGTAAGTTCAAAATCAATTGGTGATATTTATAGTAAACTCCATATCAAACTTCTAGGTTTGACTCAGCGGTGGAGTTGAAGTAATATGTAAAAAATCTTAAATTGACACCTTGTTAATATAATTGTACACAAAAAATTGACACATAATGGAGTAGGTAATTAACAAGTGTCCTTATCAGTATTCTAGCTAAGAAATTAAAAACGGAAAAATATCATTAATATTCAACCGTGATTTTTAATTCTGAAGAATTAGAATTTTCTGTAACCAAAGTTATATATGCATGCTAGCTACCTTGGTCTAACCATTAGTATGTTGATGATCTGTTTCCCTGACAGCCATGCATTTTCTATATATACAAATCAATTAATATATAAGATCAAAATATGTATCGGTAATGTTGCTGATCATTGATCCATGAAATTGTTTGCAGCATCAATTTGCAGAATTTCAGTCCTTGGGAAAACAATGGGAACCCTACAACAATCAAATCTAGTATTTTCGCTCATCATCAATTGAACCCATCATGTTTGTGTCAGCAGAATAAAATACAATGATGCTGTGTATTTCTTTACTTTCCTTTTGGCATGTAATGTGGTAAGGTATCTTCCGTTTACTACTATATTGGAAACAATATTTCGTCAATGCTTGTATGTGATCTCTCTATATAAAATTTTACTTTTTTCTTGTTTATACCCAGCCTTCATATTTATTAATGTCTTATAATTTCCTTGGTGTTGTTTTAATTAAGAAAATAATTAATTGAATCCTTTTCCTAATAACTCATGATGGTTGGATTTGAATTAAGAAGAAAAAAAATTATGATGCTATTCCTGTCATATTCATTTACATATAAATTTTAGTTCATGCTACTTCAAATATTATCACGTTGTGATTATTTTTTTTTTTTTTCAAAATCCAATCATCCCTTGGAAAAGTGTTAGGGTTAGTTCTAAAATTTATGTATGTTTTTAATTGTTTGTGGATAACTTGCTAAGATGTAATCCATGTGTGAATTCAGCTTAGCTTTATGTACGTGACATGAATTGACACTTGGGTGGTGATGATCCACTGTATATATCCACTTCCAGGGCAAGTTTCATGAACTTATCCGTTTAAATGTTGGACATAATTATTAGCTAGTTAGTTCATAACACAGAATTTAGGAAGAACAAATAAGACAAACCTCAGCATGCATGTAAATGAATGTTGATTGAGACAAATATAATTAATTTTAAAATATCAAGTTTTGACACATGGATAGAAAAAATTAGAAGGGTGGAAGAAGAAAACAATTTCAATAGATAAAAATAATATACATATAAATATAGTATGAAAAGTTAATTATTTATGGAGAAATTTAAAGAAAATGTGATGGATATTTCTTGTGATAGGGTGGTTTTTGAGGGTTCATATATTTTATAGCAATTTGATGAATATTTCTTGTGATAGGGTGGTTTTTGAAGGTTCATATATTTTATAGCAATTTGATGAAGCAATATTAGGGCGATGTGTTAGACAGAAATCATAGAAGTTTATTTCTCTCAATGATGTCTGTTTCCATGTACACAAAAATTAACAATTGACCACAGGTCAATTTGTTTGATTAAGGTAATTCATCTATGTCAACTATGCTAGACTTTGTTGGTAGTTCAATCCTAAACCTATGTATCCCATAAAAGTAGAAAGTAGGGTTTTTTAATTAGTAATTTTAAGTTGTCTAGTATATTATCATTACTTGACTCCAATGACTTATTTTATTATATCCAAAAACATAAGAAACTCATATTTCTCAATTATGTGACTAGTTTGAAGTTTCTATTTGGTAGTATATATGTAACACAACAGATCAAATAAGAATAAGTTAAAGTTTAAAATCTAAACTTATATTAAATAAAAAATAAGTTGGTATCATTTTTGTTTTGAAATCTAGTTGATATAATATAATTTATACAAGAATTATCATTGATAATTTATAAACATGATTATATAAAATAAGGATAGAAATATATCAAAATAGATACACTACATAATCGAATAATAATGTTTTAAAAAAAATTTGATGCCAGTATATCATACTAAAACAGATCTTTGATTAGTTATTTCTAAGAGTTTCAGAAAATGCAAGACTTTAACAATATTTGGAGAACTATGAAGGGTTTTGCTTTTTGATTGTGCTTCCTTTATGGGTGGTGAGATGGTCAAATCAAAATGTATCCACTACACAATACTGAATATTTGGAACAATTCAATTCATCCACAAGACAGGTGTTGGTAGGCACGCGAAATGAGTAGGTCCATGTCCATGCTGTCATTCGTACGATAATGTTTAAGTTTATGGTTATGTCATGTTCAAGAAAATAATTTAGACCTGAATTTAAGGTCAGTTTGATTAAATTTATTTTTTAAAAAATAATTCAACTTTTTAAGTATTCTTTTAAACCAATTCTGCTTACAAAAATCATATTTACTTATTAATAATTTGTTATTTCTTTAAAATAAAAACTTATCTTAACAAATACTATTTTAAAAAATAAGATATATATTCAAAGGGTGATACTTAAATACCCAATATCCAATTTCATTGCAAATAATTACACTTTAGTTAAATAAAAAGTTCCATTTTTAATATATATTTATATTGTGACAAATTAATGAAGACTATTTAGATATGAAGATGCATTTGATTGAAAATTAATAAAATAAAAATAAAACCAAAAACTTATAATTAAATTTAATGAAAATATTTAAAAAATAAAAATAAAGACTATCATGCATGCAGAAACTTTAATTATAAAATGAAAAGGCGCAAATCATATAATTATAACTGTTACAAGTGAAATAAAATAAACACTATCATGCACAAACTTACAACTATGCTTATATTTTTTTCTCTCTAGATAGTTGCTTGGAATAAAATTCCTACAATTAAGGGTCTGTTTGAATAAGATGGAAAATTAAAGAAATGATAAGAGTATATTCTTTGTTTTACAAAGTACAAAAAGTTTAACTTTTATTAATAAAAAAAATATTTTTGCCTACTTAATGAATATTTTAAAATTTCCTGTAATCACATATAAAATTAAATTTAGATTTGTTTTGGTGGCTGGTTTTATATTCCACTCCATGCGGTCAAAAGTTAACGGTCAACAAAGGAAAAGATAAGAAGAATAAGTCCTTTAGCTAAATTTTATATTTATATAATAACACCAGAGAGAGAGAGAGAAAATGCATTCAATGCAATGCAATGAGTTACTGTTTTGAACTTTTGGTTCAGAATATTAGCAGAACTGCCACTTTACCCCTCTCTTTCTATCTATTGATCAAGGTGAAAGGAATCTAAAAGTTAATGATATACTGGATTTAATTTTAATTTTGTAAAAATTAATTTCATAATTATGAGTAGAATAAAATAATAACAAATTATTTGTGGAAAATTATTAGTACAGTTTGCTAACAGGAAATTTTGTTGTGTAATCTTCTAATTAATTTGTTGAAAATTAACTTTACTTTAAGTTCGTATCATTATAAATGTTTATTTCAAAACTTCATTGTCCTTGGCTGAATTATAATCTTCTAGTTTAAGTTTTAATTTTTAGATGGGTTTTAATTCACAGTTGGTTAATTAGAAGAGAAAAAATAATACCATAACTTAATGTAAGCAATTAAACAATTACAAAGGATCTGAAAAAGGAAGAAAACTTATGTTTTTGTCTCTATAAGTTTAACCAACACATGCGCCAAATTGTATAAAAGTAGATAATCTATCAAAACAATATTCTTTCTCAGTGTTAGATAATAAAAAAAAGTTGATTTTTCTGGTGTTTTAGGTTAATTTGGATGAAAACAAAATATGGACAACAAATAAATAATTAAATATTATAGAACCATAACTTCTTGAAAAATTATGATAACTTTGCATTAAATGTTTTTTTTTTCTTTCTAGAGATTATATATTTAGAAGTTGAGAAAGACAAATGATTCAGTTATTTTTAAAAAATAATTTAGAACAGACGAGAACAAAGAATATTCTAAATTTAATTATTTCATTTGCCCTATTATCACTTTATCAGCATTCATTGCTGTAGAGAGGACAAGCCACAGAAATGAACAAGAACAGAAAAATTGCAGCACCCTAATCTATTATGCCTTCAGATCTGCGTTTTGTTTCTGAGTTATGGGCCTTGCCCCTCCATCTCAGTGATGAATCCCAGGAAATTATAGGCAATAAGAACCAGAAAAAGCAAAACCACAAAAATGGCTATAAAACCAGGTATACCCTAAATCCAGGATCAAACCCAGAACCAACCAAAAAGAAAAAAGATGGCACAAACCAAAATCTGGACCAGTCAAATCTCTGGTGCTAACTGCTAAACCCAAAAATCATCATATAATGAGATTCACAAACAAATGGGATGGAACCAATTTTTTTTCTTCTAAAAGAAGACAAGAAGGAGTCAAGAACAAAGGAACCCTGTGTGAAATAGCCCTAGAGACTAGAGTGCAGAGTAGCATACTGCAGCTCTTCCACATACAGTAGTAATTAACTTTCTTGCTAGAGTCATATATCCTTCTGGTCCAGCCATAGCAGTAAAAGTGGTTAGGCTCATAGATCTATCTTTTTTATTATTTTTTTCCAGCAAAAATAATATAAATTTTGAAACAGAAAACCACCCCCCTAATGCACATTATACCTGCATCTGCAGCTTTAGAAAATACTGAATGTTCAAAATTTGGCCTTCTCTATAAGAAAAATCACTTTTTTTCAGTATATGAACATGGTGTCCAACTCCCTTAACTTAAAAACCCCTTTTAGATTTTTAATTTTTTTTCCTCTAATTAGTTTTATATGTATAAAAGAAAATGTTATAGAAAGGGGGAACACAGAATTGAGGAAGAAGATATCATCACATAGCCAAATTAAGGAGAAGGAATATACCCGGATCCAGAAATCAGATATAATACCAGAGGGTTTCTGATCTGGGTCATTAAAATTCTGATGAGAAGCCCTAGGTTGGTAGAAAATTTGATGAGTGAGTGTAGCATTATTCAGGCCTGAGATGAGAAACCCTAATGGGTATGGATAATGGAACATAAGGGCTTGTCTATGAATGATTGGAGAAAGGGAAAACACAAAATAAGGGATTAAAATAGAAACAAACTGTGCCGTCCTTTGAGTGACAGAAAATGACATGTTCCTTTAGGCTTAAAGGATTACTATTAGGGCAGCAAAATAATTGCACACAGACAAATACCTTTATTTTCTGCAGTTTAATTACTCACTCCTCACTCTGTCTATCATTTTTTGGTTTGTGCACTTTTTAAGATACTAATACCTTCAAATCAAGGAATGCAGGAAAAAGGGGGGAAAACAAAGAAACGAAAATTTTGTCACATGGGAAGACCAGAAATTCTAGGGATAATAGATATACCAAAATTTTCGACTGTCGTGGAAATGTGATTCTAATCTTATTGGACATATATAGTAAAATAAGTATTTTATTATTAAAATAGTTTTTTATTTAAAAATTTAAAGTACTATTTTTAAGAATATAGATGTGAAAATCTAATTGTAAAAAAAGTGTAGAAATGTAAAATCCTCTAATTATTCTTCCATTAATTAGTGCTCACTAGAATTTCTCTCTAGTAATCATTTGAAACATTATTAAATCTTCCGATGTTTTTATTTATGTGTTGGTTTTTCAACATCTTTTTAATTAAGTGTTCAGTCAAATAAAATTAATTTTAAACCATTATATGTAATCCAAATGTTTGTGCAAAATTAATTTCTGTCACAAATATGACATCAAAATGTGCGACAGTGAGAGGAATTGGTGCTAAAAGTTTTCTAACAAACAGTAATGTCAAAGAAGCGGGAATGAAGGGAGGAAACAGAATGAAAAATGTGTTTTTTATATAGAAACGTAGAGAGAAATAATGAGAAAAGTGGGAATTTTTATTTATGATTATTTAGATGAATTAAAAAAGAGTGAAAAGGAGATAAATAAGTAAAAAGAAAAAAAAACAAATCTGAATATCTTTTTTGAATTTTTACTTAATTGTTTTCTAACATGATTTTAATGTAATTATGATAAAATTTAATATTTTTAAGATACAATATCTTTTTTGTAATTATTTGATAAATCTAAACAAATTTTACATTATTGATTATCAGATAATAATATGAAAATTAAATCAATTATTCATTTATAAAATTAAAAAGTAAAGTATATTAATTACTTTTAAGGAAAAATTATATTAAGTTTTACATCATATTCAAATCTACTAGAATTAATCTAAGAGAAAAAGTTTGAATAATCTTATGTAATATCATTATTTTATATATGTTAAAAAATCCACCTTATTTGAACACTCTCTCCATCCTTATTAATTACACACATGACTTGCATCCCAACCAAACATATTACGATCGAATTAATAGCAAACAAATAGCACAAGCAAGGCCAAGCACAAGTATTGCATTGATCAATCACCATCTTCTAATTACCTGTTTGTGACTTACCCCTATAAACAAAACATTAAGAGGAGTACAGGATTTTCTTGTTTTCTGGCAAGAGCTGGAGTACTAGACATGCGTACACTACTGTTTGCATATTTTCATTTTGTTGATTGACATATTAATTTGGACTTTTGGAGAAACTTTATAGGTACCCCACCTTCAATCTATCGTTTTGGACAAAGGTCTAGAGTACCTTTTAACTTTTAAGTAATTCATGTGGAACTGAAAGCCTTATATACACCATAAGAAATTAAATAAATTTAATATATCATAAAAAAGAAGAAAATTTACACCAGCCAAAAATTTGGACACAAGTTTTTGCCTTATTCTAATGAAATCACATATTTTTGTGGAAAATTACTTTGTTAAAAAAAAAAAAAAAACTTGTTAGTTAAAGTCACAATGACTACTCAAAGCTAAAAGACGAAAAAGAAATGTTTATACAGAAAAAGTATATTATTGTTCTTGTATTTATCCTAGAACTCATGAGGGACAAGGCATATATAGTAGTATCACAACTATTTACAAATTTCTTACAGACAGTTCTCCAACTCACACAAAAAGGTATTTTATTTACACACAAAAAGGTTTATAAATTGTAATAATCTGTATAAATGGTGAACTATACTTTTTTTTGACGTGTCACTGTTGTTTAAGATTGAAAATATATTAATATTTGTTTCTATGTTATACATTTTTTATTGAAAAGCAAAAAACAAAGCATCTTTTCATGTTATATCATTGAAATAAAGGGAAATGGATACTCCTATAATACCGTAAAAATTGTGGGAAATTTGAACTATAAGAATAAAAATGTAGGAGATTCCTTTCTTCATGTCTTTGTCAGTCAATAGGCATCTATCAAAACTCAAGAATAGTTTTTGTAATAAAAACTACAATAACACCTAATACACACAAATATATATATATATACACACACATTCAGGCTTACACAAACTGTAACTACAGAAAATTGAAACAGGAAAAGGAAAAAATGAAATGAAATTGCTCACAACAAAATGCAATTACAAGTTAATTACCTTGGAAAATTGTGATCTGATGTAGCTCTTAATTTTCAACAACAACGTGTATTCAACCGCTAGTTTCTACAAAACATAATGAGTAATACTACAGTGAGGATTACTTTATGATAATTCAACACAAGCCCTTTTTTTCTTTCTTAACAGGGACATGAGTTAGGAACTAACCTCAGATTCAGAGAGTCATGGTACACTTTTCTCTCAAACCAGCAAAGAACTTGTTATTATACACTGCGATGAGCAAATTAAGTTCCAGAGAGAAAAGGATGGATCAGTTGAAGATATATCTATATAAACAAGGCATTGAAGAAAATGAACAAAAATTAAAAGCAAATGGAACAAATCTGTCAGAAGGAAGATTGCATTTATAGTCATGATGATAAAAAGAGAAACTTATTCGATTTTGTTTCCAATGCTGCATATATTGCTAACTACAATTACTGTATACGATAGGGTGTAAAAGTAGTGGCTAGGGAAGTTTGATGTTAATTTATAGCTCTCGTCGCGTAAAGGAACAGTTAGCTCTCTCTAGTCTCTACTACAACTGCTACTTACACTGTTTGTAACAACAGTATGTGATGCATATAATATAGTGAGATTTTATTCCCATTTACTAGAATATTATGGATAGTGGTATAGACTTACCTTGGTTCGTGTGGTTTCTTTCTAAGATCGCTTCCTCGTTCTTTCTAACATAAGGTTATGTGTGTATACATACATAGGTATACACATATTGTTCCTTTTTCTTTGAAGAATCAGCGTTGGTTCACAGCTTGAGATGAGATACTTGCTAATTGAGGGAAAGAATTAGAGGGTAGTAGGTAGGTATAGACACAGGTCTACATTCTAGAATCTATCTACACATTCCCAATTTAGCATGCCATGCCTCTTTTGACCGTGTGTCATTTTGTTTGAAAGAAGGAAATTCACACATTTAGTTGGAGATTAGACATATGATGCGGTTAATGTACATAAATGGGGTGAAGAATTTGAAAAACAAAACACATTCTAATCCTAATTGAAGGGCAATACTAATAACAGATATAAGTTGGTATGAACCCAATATATATTAACTTTTAAACCCAGAGTTACAAATATTGTAATGGAGGACCCAAGTCTAATGTTTTAAAAATACAAAGGATCAAGTACCTGCCTAATTAAGAACCCTCAGAAAGTTACTTCTGCACAAGCAAAAAAAAACTAGATTGCTGCATGCTTTTTAACAAATACAGAAGTTTAAGTCACAGAGACTATGAGCTGTCAATTGGCACTAATTATGAAAATTAGAAAAATATTTAATTGATATTCTAATACGTAAACAGTTAATTAAATAGTTATAAAACGTGAAGAAAAAAATATTAATATATATACGCATGTGTTTTAAGTGAGTTGAGTTAATAAAATTAGCTCATAAACAATAATAGTTGTTTAACTAATATATGTTTGTTCTCTTAAGACAGCCTAATTTGGCTTCCATGACACCTCATTCGTACATCTCTGCTGCTAAAACTGAAAGACTTTAATTAATAAGTCCAGTGAATGTTGATTTTAGTTGCGTCTTGCATCTTATCATGCTTTTCTGGGCGTGCATTGTGGCTTAATTATGCACACTTTTTATGGCCATTTCTCATAGAGAAGTCCCTTTCAACACTCACTTCAATTGGGTTAAGAATTCAGTAACAGTGATACGTATTTAAATTGTAAATAACTTCGTTATATACTTTAGAGAGAAAAAAACGATTCCTTCACATTCTTCTTTGTGCATAACATTTTAAATTGTACATCATATCTTAAAATATCGAGTAGCGTGAAAAATTAAAGTGTAAAAAAAAAAATGAGTTAATAAGAAATTATAAAGAACTAACAAAAGATATATAGTGATTGCAAAAATGTTAGTGCTTTTTTGTATAATCTTTGACACCCACTTTTATCAATGTCACAAATAAATAATAGCTTTTCACCTTTTATACCCTCTTGTTAGAGTATAATTGTTTTCAATGTTTTCTACCAAAATTTCCCGACTTTAAAATCATATTTAGTGGGTATGCATGGATTGGCTTAATTAATATTCAAAATAACTCAGCTGAAAGCACATTGAAAAAGGTCTTTTATTTATTTGTTTTTTTTTTTAAAAAAAGGATTATTATTTTTCTAAAAATTACAAAACCAGGCATAGAATTAAGCATATTATTTTCAATTTCTAATGGTAGAGACGTTTCATTTGGTATAACCACATACAGTTTGAGGCCACGTAAGGAGTTTTGTGGCCCCACTAGAAGCGTTGTACAGTAAGAATAGCATGCACCAGTACTGCCGCTCTTTTTGACCTTTGGCAATTGCTATAATTATAGACCAAATTTTGTGGAGTAAAGAGGAAGATTAGGACAGCAAGTATATACTATTCAGTATGCACCATCCCCATATGCCAATGCTAATGAAAGCAAATACTCAGCTCTATCTATATATAGCTCCTACTAGCTCACCTAACTGAGACACCTCTTAGCTATATATGGTTAGTACAACCCTATCTGCTCATAATGTATGCTTAAGCAATCATGCTAGCTTTACCCCCCCAAACTCGCTAAAAAGAACACACACCTCAATCCCTTTTTCAGAATTAATAGATTCAATTTGTAAGCAGATCTTAAACACCCTCGCCTTATGATTCGTGATTCGTCAGTAGTTTAGTCATCATTATTTTGTCATGGACGAAAGTTAAATTGCCCACATTATAAACAAATTTATTATCCATCTGCATCATATATACAAACACCGACCCCGAATCTACCATCGTCGACTCAACTGGCAGATATGAGGAGTATCATGATATTTGAGGTTGAAATCGTATGTGGTAAGTAGAACCCTTGGTACCACAAAAAAAAAAAAAAAACAAACAAAACTCAATTCATAAAATAAATCACCGATTGGTTATAAGTTATAAAATTAATTCACGTAGTTTCTAATGAAGAACACATTACAATGCAAATATGTAAATTCAGAACAACGCTAACAATTTCAAATCAATTTCTTCAAAATTAATTTTTCCGTGTTCGGTATAAACATAGATAACAACGTAAAAGTTGAGTTTCATTTATTTAACGAAAAAAAAAGAAAAAAAACAGTTTAAAAAATTCAAACTTCTCATCTTGTTTCTATTCAATTTAAATTTCAAACTTTTCTACCCCGCTTTTTTAACCATCACTTACAGAAACTTCATGAAAACGAAAACATTACAGATAAAACTATTCATGCTTCCTAAAACGAGTATCCCAAGGGTACTGAACCCGCAAAGGATCATGATTTCACATAACAAGCAATACACGAAATTCCAACAAAAAAAAAAGGCAATACTTAGAAGAACGCCACAAAATTATAAATTTACAACTTCAGTTACAGATTTACAACAATATCCCCTAACATCCTCATAACACGCTTCATTTACAGGACCATCATGCATCTCCGAAGAAAGCTAAATTCTACCCCTCGATAACAATCTACATATTGTATGATTGAAATTGCAATCATATATATCTCTAAAATCAGATTCAAGAGCTACCAACAAATAAAGCTCATTGAATCAGTAATTGCGAATTCCTAAATGGTCTATTGCGCCTGATAATAAAAAGAAAAATACTAACCCAGAAAATATGAAGGCGCTGTAATTTTCATTCTAACATCATCTACAAAATAAAGGACAGATTCTATTCTCTATGACTTATTGAGCAATCGGTTTTTAATTTTAATTCGAATTTTTGGTGCAGCTGATGTGCCTTCAGATGGCTCCGGTTTGGTATCAATCTTTTTTATTTCTAATTTAGTATTGTATCCAGTGCTTGCAACAGATTTCACCTGTCTAGCTGCGTCCACTACACGTTCCTCTTTCTTACTTGATGGGTCAACGGAGGATCTCTTTGCTTCATCATTCAACAATTTTGCCATTTCTTTTTCCCTACGCTTTTTCTCTTTCTTTAATCGTTTTCGCTCCAAATATTCTGGATCATCGTGGTGTCCTTTACTACTGTCCCGTTTCCGTTTCTTATCTTTGCTTTTGTGCTTCTCTTTCCCACGAGCAGAAATTTCTTTACCTAACGATTCACCATCAGTATCAAATCTTGCAACCGAAAGAGTTTGAAGACTGGCATATCGTCGTGCATCAGCATCTACATTGTTATCCTGAATAATACTTGATGATGATGGATCTTCTGGCTGAGGTTGTGAATGAACTATACTTGAATCAGCAGTGCACTGGAGTTCTTTGACCAATTCATCACCATCACTCAAAAACTTCGCACTACCAATGCTGGCAGTCATGCGCGAACCACGATCATGCCAAGAATTAACTTCATCAACGTTGTGATTACTGATGCTGAGAGTCTCTGCAAAATTTCTCTGGGGTGCATCTACAGAAACTGAACTGCTAGCTCCGTGATCCATTTCATTACGACCACCTAGAGAACGTTCAACCACTTGATTATCAGTATCAGCCCTACTGGTGGCAGAAGATTGTTTGACCTTGATTTTAATGGGCCTCTTTCTTTCATGGCTATTGGATACAGTATCAGCTTCCTTTGAAACTTCTTTTGGAGCTTCAATTGGTGCTTCCTTGGGAAATTCAGTCAATACCTCTTTTGGTTTCTCTGGAGGGGCTTCAGTTAAAGCTTCAACATGAACCTGTGGAAGAGCTTCACAAGGTTGTTCCTCAGGAGCTTCGTCAAGTGCATCCTTCAAACCCTCTGTGGTCGGGCCCAAATTTTGCGTAAGGTCTTGGGTAGAGTTTGGCAGATCCAAAGGTTTGCTTTCTGAATCAAGAACAAACATGTTCTTCTGATAGTTACAAGCTTCTGTAAGACTCACGTGCAATGTTCTATTTTCTCTGGGAATCCCATGAAGAGTTGGGGGTCTGCAGACAAAAAGCACATATTAAGGTCATAGTGGAATTTCTTTTTTCAAATACATACAAAAACTTCAGTGCAAACATACACACCCCCAAAACATGGTGGCATTTTTTAGTCTCTCCTACGCTCGTCAACTGAGACATTAAATTTTGCCAAACCAAACAAAACATCATATTCTAGATTAGATTCATTTCCTACGGAAATCCTAAACATTATCAAATAAAACTGGAACTAGTAAACAACATTGAGGACCCCTTCCAATTGAAATCAAGGTTAGATCCTAAACTATTGAAGTTACTCTCAAACATCAGCAGGAAGAAATTTTCTACAACATACAAATTCCATTGAATTCAATGAATTACAAAATAGACAAAATATATAACATCAGTAGAAAAAGTTAATAAAAAGGCAGGCTGGACTAAGACCAAAAAAAAGTTCATTTCCCAACAAATTATTTTGTCGAACTGCTTTTGTTTTAGCAGGTATACGTAATATATTATATTCAAACAGTAGCTACAAAATCAGCAATCTAGCATTTCATTTCTATAAGAAACATACCTTCTTGCAAGTATTTGTAATATGCAGAACAAGTAATGTCGTAGAAAGACATTATTAAAAGACAGTCGCCCTTCCAGTAAATTAAGCACAGAGACAAGAGTTTGGCTTGTAATTTCGTCATTTGAATTCAATCCATCCCTCATCTGACATAGTCTCATCACATGGGTGGCCAGTTTTAACTGCCCTGCAATCAAGGTATAAAAAGTTTCCAACGCATAAAAAACGGTACACTAAAGATGAAAAGTGATTCTTTCAGCAACATATCAACCTTAAAAACCAGATAATTAAGTGCCACCAGATCAGTTGATGAGATATGAAACCTTGTTTGATAGTGGCTTAAATTTGTGCATTGTGTGTGTGTGTGGAGAGGGGAGTCAAAACAAGTCCAAAGGAATCCTTTGAGGTATCAAGATTTAAAATTGTATCAAGATTTAAACAATTAATATTTTGGCAAAACTAAATATGTTTTGAAAATTGTCCAACTTTCGAAACATTTCTATAAATAATTTTAATTTTAACATTCTGAACCAATTTATAAGTTTGCCACACATCTTCTATAGATCCTCTCTTAGGGAAAAGATTTACAACCTCTTAAGGAATGCTCTTCCTCTATGTATTTGATAAATAAAAGCAGCGCTGAATCCATGCCCTTGCAGTGGAATTCAAGATCAAGGAGTGCTCTACTTGCTTCAATTCGAACTTGCCACAATGCCTTTAAGTCCCTAAAAGGCTTTACAAGTTCATAAACCCGATCCTGTAGTAAAGCTGAAGCATTAAGTATCTTCATGGCAACCTTTGAACAGCAGTTTGATGCTCAATAACAAGGTACTTACAAGAGGAATGAACCCCGAAAGCTTTAAAGCAATCTGGGTCAATGTCCGGATACAACTGATAGTCAAGATTCCATTGTAGCTTGGCATGAGACTAGCAGAAGACATTTCCAGAAATGTAAATAATAGTTAAAAGTAAAATTGATAAATCCATCATAGTAAGGAATGTGTCATTTTACCTATCAAATTGCAGAAGTCGGTCAATGCGTTTGAGGAGTGATGACAACAAGAGAATACTCTGTCATCAGTTTTAGAGTCAGAAAGAAGCCTAATACTCAAAATAAGGTTGACTAATGTTCACAAAGTTATGATAAAGAAAGTGAAAACCATATCAAGTAAGATTATGTTCAAAACAAGCATCCTTTGCATACTTGTTATAGGAATGGAAATCGCAGAGCTCAAAATCACACTTTCCACCAACAACATTATCAGCTCTCAATACTTTAAATTCAACAACTAAAGGTTTAGTTAATAGGAAGGTACTTAAGGAGCTCTGTGCTTAGTAAATATAAAACAAAATAGACTCAACAAGTTCAGAACAGTATAAATCATTAGAATCAGAAAGAGGAAGTCCATGAACCTGTTGCCCAAACTCAAGCTCGCCAACTGACTGGACCAATGCAGCAAGCCAGAAGACATCTGAGTAAGGGTTTCCATTGTTGTCATTGTACTGAGAAAATAAGACAATAAAAATGACATGAGCCCCAAAGCTGATAACACAACTTCTATATAACTAAAAGCAAGAAAAGTTCCCAATAATAGTAATCCCACTGCCCAGCCAACAAATCATGAATCCAAAGTGCAGTGATGTATGCCATGAGTGACTCAAAATTAAGCACTTGATGGATACATTGATGGATACAGTATAAAATAATGGATACCCAGTATAACTAGATGGATACATTTCATTTAATATGAATTCCATTCATAACTTCAAGCTGACAATTATTAACATAAGACACCATAAATGTTCTATGATAATTCACAATTTCCATTTCATGGATGTAACTGTTGATGCCAATGTTACATTAGTTGCTATTAAGAAAATAATGCATGTAGCACAAAGTAAACAATAACCTTCAATAGCTGTAACACAAACTCGATAGCCTCTCTTGGGCTTTTCTTGTCAGCAGCTCTAACCATAGCAACAGCATGAGGAATAGCCTACAACAGGCATTTATTAAACAAAAAGAAGAATATGATACCACTTCAGAATTATCATAGGATGAACCAAGGTAAACTTATAAACAGATTATAGACAAGGTACATTTAATATTCAACAAGCCATGTAACTGCCTACAGAGCATAGCTATCTAAGTTCCACAACCTGGCATGATGCTATCATGGAAATCAATAACAGGACAAATGCATTGCGATAGTTTACAAGGGCAGATATTGACAAATGCAAATAAATTACAACATACATCCTGTTACCAAGAAATTATGGTAAAAAATTGTAAAAATAAAATACTTGATGACTCTCCAAAAAAATGCTAAAGAGAATTCAGAACACATGTAATCACAAGCATATTTCAATCACATCACATCAGACATAACATACACATCCTACCTCCTTCCATTACCTCAAGAACAAAATACTCAGCAAAATCATGAAAATCATTTGGCCTGGCAAGAATAGTATACCAAAAAAAGTCAATTGATATTGCCAAAGTTGAATGAGAGAAATTGAAACAATCTCAGTATCAAATCTTACTTTGGGAGTCCAATGTCAGGATCAAATCTACGACTCTTGTAAAATTTCACCAAATGGAGTAGACCAGAAAAATCAGTTTCCTGTTAGAAAATGATGACATAATAAGATACAAAACTATGATGAAAAAGAAACAACCATCTGCATTTTTTAACAAATGTCAACAATATTATTTGTTTGTAGTCCATATGACGTTATATTATAATTAAGATGCACATTTCAAATAATTACATCCATAAACTATACTGATACAGTGATACCAATGCAACAATTAGATATTACATCACAGTTATTCATGAACATGAACAACTCTAATGAATTTCAAAATTGTAAATACAACCGGATGTATGACATGTTTAAAAATCTAAATCTTTAATTTAGAGTTCAATATTGTACCAAATTTGGGGAAAAATACAGAAGAAAGCTTTTTTTCTTAAGTAGAAAGATTTACAATAGCAGTGCTATGGCAGTACTAAATCAAAACTCAAGAATTATATCAAAGCCAGATCTGACAACAGAGATTATTAAGTTATAAATTAAGGACAGCCAGCTGATTCCCACTGTGTCATGGATTCAATAAGTACTTCGCAATCTACCAGTATTCAACAAAGTTATAACACAATAGGTAGCATAGCATTTGAATACCTCAGATGCTGAATTTGCCAATGCAAATGCTGCTTCAATCCGTACTCTCCAAAAAGCCTTGAATTAGAACCAAAAGATTACAGACATTAATTTCAGATTTAAAAGCAAGTACTGGAAATGCATTAAAGAAAGGAAATCACCTTGGAGTCACTGAGAAAATTGTTTAGGGCATTTACAATAGAAAATGATAGCTGGGGTGATGCCTCAAGGGCTGCAATTGCTTGCGCCTGAGCAATAACATCTTTGTCCTTCTCTAATTGATTGACCTAAAAGAATAAATCAATTATCTAAATTCAATAAAAATAACCAATAACAAAAAATTAAAGATCCAAAATACAAAAGCCAACATAAATGAAAAGAAACTCGAGTGTGTTAAGTTTCTAGGTTGAGAAAATTGAGAGAATTCATAGAGATAGAAGGTAGGCAATTCTGTTACTGAAAAGCTACTGCTCATGAAACATGTATTTACATATACTGTATCAGAGTGTGTTATGAGCGAATACCAGGATATGAAACTTGAGTCCCACATCGAAAGTATGAACTTCTAATATGGGATTTATAATGCTCTGACTATTGAATGGCAATGGCTTCTGTAAGTGGTTCTCCTGAGGTTCATACCAATTGGTATCTAAGCTTTTCACCATGAGTCGCACGCAATACAAGTACCATGGTAGTCCACGGCCCTAATCAAGGGACTATTCCACAGCCAGCTCACAGGGTATAGAGGCTGCGGAGCATGGTGGGCTGTTAGGATTAAATTTCAAGGTATGGAATAACTCACATTGGAAGTTTGGGCTTCTGGTGTGGGGTGAGACCCTAGGCTCTTCAATTACAATGGTTAGCTTTCATAATGTGGTTCTCTTAAGGTTCTTATCATAGGATAAGTAAACTAGTTGTATACATAAACCCGGAAAGATGACCTAAATAATTGAACATATGCAGTGCTTCTCATAGGATAGCAAAATACTATATAATAATAACTCCAAAGAATTCACAAGCAGTACCACTACCAATCTACCACAATGTCATCCTTACCCACATCTGAACTGGTTGGTTAAAATTAACCTCAGCAAGGTACTCCATGTCAGGATCTGCTCTGATCCATAATAGAGGAGATTCGGTACTGCCATAAAAGAGAAATGTCAGAAACTCATTGAAAACAACCAAAAATGAAAACGAAATAGATAGGAATCTGATATATGTACTTTGAACGCATATCCATGGAAGGCACATCACCATTATCATCAGAGCCATCAAGTTTTACACCTTTCTTCGGCTTCTGAAAGCGTCGAGCAGCAAGCTTTGAGTGGCATTGTATTTCCAATAATTGCCATGCATCTCCAGCCATTGGTAGAATTGGATGGTCATACATACCATCAAGTTCATATACCCTGATGCTCATCATACCAGGCCATCCAGTATCTCCATCTCGATTTTCTGTGTCTGGATTAATATCAAGAGTGGATGTACTTGAAGTCTGCAATGCCGTACATCCCCGCAACACAGCCAATTCAACCATATTCTTCCTTTTGTTATAGGAAAACCCCATCCTTACCAACAGCAAGAAGTAACTCGTCAGAATACAGGTGCAGAAAAGCAATCCAAACTGAAAGAGGGTATCAAGTAAATCCTAATTTTATACCTCAAAACAGGACATCCACAAGAACCAACCCACCGAGGAAAGAAATCTTTTAGAAATGGACGTTCAAGATTCCCAACCTTATTAGCAAAATGTCGAAACTGCATATTAAAAAAATATCAAATCCAAATTAGCAAAATGTCATAACCATACCTATGTAATTTTATAAATAGATAAACCAAACAGAAGAGGTTATGGCAGTAATATAATTCCCTAGAGGTAGGATTTCCTAGAAAATTCATACGAACCATGCATAGATAATAAAAAGTCACAGGCTCAGAAGCATTGCCAATGTTAAAAGCATTTTGAAGGGGAGGAGATATTTCATATAAATACACTATTCTGTAAATGAAACTAATTTCAGAAAAATGTTTTTACAGATACAAATCTTCATGGTAATTTCATATAATAAGCTACATAAAGGTAATAAGTATAGAATTTACAGAAAAAGCAGATTACCTCCTTAGTACTAAGAGTTTTCAAAGATCGTGTTTTATCTTGAGCCCGAGAAACTATAGTTTGCAGAATCTACATATTGATGACAAGCAAAAACAATATCATCAAACCTCTCACTCAAATATATAAGTTCCAGGCAGGGAACAAAGAAAAAGAAAAACTTCATAAGTAATGGCAAGAAACAGAAAAGGCACAGTAAAAGGATTATCGCAGATCATGGACAATGGGGAAAGGTTTCAAATGCAAGGAGACCACTTAAAGTATCTCAATGGATGCTACCACCTAAGTTAATAAGTATATTTCAGAATACACCCACAAAAACTAGCACACTAGACTCCACAACAATTCTTTGACATCTGTCAAAATATTTGACAACAATCATCCAAACATTCTTCAACATATGCTGCGGTTAATGCATAAACAATTAAACATAACAAGTAACCAGAACCTAAGGCGTCATTTACCCATTTTTCCAATTTTTAGTGGACAAGTACATCAATGTTTGCGAAACTAATGTCATTTTTTGTTTTTTGAGGTAAGCCCATTGTCATTGAATTGGTAGAGGTCAAAAAAATTTTGAAAGAAAGAAATTTAGCACATACAATAATATTAAACAAAAAGTCAAAAAGATAAAGTATGGTAGCATATCTCCTACCTATGATAGTCTCACATCAAATAAGTAGAGGTGAAAGGCTATTCATCCTATGCTAGTATCATGTCAAATAAGTAAAAGAGGTATGACTTCAAATATAATAGAAACCAAATAGTTCATGAATTACAGGCTGCATTCACCTCACATTTGAAAATTTTATAGGAGAAAGACTGAGGTTTGGATATTAATTAGGAACCACAAATTCAATCTAATGAGAAAAATTTAGACTTCTTAGAAAACAAAATCTTCTCTAGGTCAACCATGAGAAACATGAATGGTTGACTGCTTTTCCGGTTCAAATTCCAGTTTTGAAATTTGTGATATTTAAAGGTTGATAAGGCTGGCTTTGGACCCAGTTCTCAGTTTCCCAAAATTGACTAACTGGTCTGGTCTGGGTTTAAGAAATAAAACATCAATATAAAATAGAGCATTCTATAGAAAGTCATATTGCTCTGAAATTTCAGTGACAGGGCTCTTCATTATAAAGTTCTAATCTATCTTAATAAAATAAATTTAAAAATAAAAACAAAGAAATGAATCTGGCAAGATTAAATAGTATAACATAAAATTGTATGGGTAAAATATACATGACCGACATAAATACCACAAATGACAAATTAAGACACCTCTAGTATATCTAAAATGATCACAAGCACAAATGGTGCAAATGTCAAAAACTCACTCTGCGGAAGGATTCAGGACCCATTTGCTTTTCCAACATCTGAAGAACTGCCACCTGAAAAAGGATAAATATACATATAAGCCAGTACTCAAAAGGAAACATTTACTGTACTAATTGCATTAAGATTACAACCCAGGACGGAGAGGGAAGGGAATACTCACGGACTTCCATGATCTTATTTTTCCATACAAACCAATGCACTGAGTTCCATACAAATCTTTACAGGAAGCTGAACAGCTCAAAGCTGTCGCTCCACCATTATCAACTTTGCAAACAGCACAATTTGCCTGTAGATTGATATACATGAGTGTGCAAAAAATGTTATTATCATACTAACTGTTGTTCTTTCATCTCAGAATATAATGCTCTACGGTATCAAACTAGACTGACTCAAATCAACCATGTTTAAATATGAAATGAAATTATAAGAAACTTTGGTACAATCATTTATCCAAATAAGAACAGAAAAGGAAGAATGCCTCTGGCTTTTGAAATTAAGTAGCTGTAGAAAAATTAATAAATTGAAACAAATCTGAAGTGCAGAAAAAATAAATATAAATGAAAGAAGAACAAGAGAGAGAAGCCATTAACAGCAACCAGGCACAAGAATATTTATGAGAATACATGAGAATACGTGAACACTTCCAAAGCATCCACTCCCCAATAACAACGATGTAAAAAGAAACATTTTTGGACCGCCAAAAAGATCAGGCCTTCATTATAAAAGAAAAACAAACCTTGTATCTCCGGTACCGTGCCTCGTTATTTCCCAAATGTTTCTTAATAAAAAAATCTGTCAAGAAACCAGCAAGTCCATCCAAGAGCCACTCTGCAAAGTGAAAATCAGCATTTACCAATCACACTACGGGAAACAAAATCTGCTGAATTTACAAAGAATCAAATAAAATTAAAACAACAACCAAAATATCCTGGGATAAGTTACCATCATTTGGTGCCTCAGGAGTGATATACACACCAAACCACTGCCTTGCAAGAGCATATGCAAGTTTTACCCTTGTATCAATAGTCTGTCAACAAAGACAAGGCTGATCATTAAGCTGGCATAGCAGTATCATAAGCAGAAAACCCTCATGTGCAAGATAAACAGTATTTATTCATTCAGAACAGAAGAATTCAATTTGAAAAAGAAAACAAATAAAAAAATTCAAGAGTGAACTGACCTGGTCGATAACCTTCTCATCAAACAAAACTTGAGAACTAAATATACTCATAGAGGCTCCTAAACTCAATGATGACACTGCCATCTCCGGCTCTATGAAAACTTGTGTGTATGAGTCAAATGGGAAGTCTACAGAAAGGTAATCCTTATAGCAGCTGCTCACCAATAAAAGATCAACTATCCAATCATTATACATTTTTATGATTAAAAACCCACTTGTTTCAGGCTAGTTAAATTGTAGCTATCATATGTCAAACCTGAAGGTACTGTGGAAAAATTCCACTGTATTCCGCATCTTTGACAGATTAGGCAGTGAACACATATGTGATATGAGACTAAATTGGTGGTCAGGAAGAATTTCAAATGGAGCAACTGCCAAAGATATCCACCTTGCAGCAACTGGAACATCCAATTTATACACATATGTTTTCCGAGGAGGATTGTCCTTGCTTAAGACCTGAAAACAATAGGAGGTTCAACCACATGCAAATTTAACCCCGCAAGGCTATATGCCTTGCGGCTAAATTTTCATACAGAACCAGCACTATTATTAGTGATAAAAGAGAAGAATTACAACAAAGGGGGGGATAAGAAATTCCCTAAAACAATGGTGGCGGGGCAAAACAGGGTACCATACGAGTAGTTTATACCCCATTGCATATAGAGAATAGAACCAAGCAAGGAAAACATTGATAATAATAATTATGATTTCCACTTAGGAGAAAAAACATTCTTCATTTCCCCTTCTCTTTCATGAGATGATAGTAAAAGACGAAGTTCGAAGTTGCTTCAGAATTTTGAGAAAATTAAATTTACTCTTCTAAAGAAAGAGTTAAATAATACAAATCAAATCCTTCAGATATGAACTTCGGCTACAAAAATCCTTGATCCAAAAGGTGTGGTGACCATGGACTGAACATGTGACCTTCAGATCTACAATCTGACACTCTCACAACTAAGCTATCACCGCAAATCAAACACCACCAACCAGAAACCAATGCCCAGCCCACAGTGTTGAAGAGTAGCAATAACCACCCAACAAATTAACAGTGATAACCATACAAGGCTGACCAAGAGTAGTGTGTCAGAGTTGTATCAAAATAACAGGTAACAGTACTCTTTGAATGAATCTTATCATCCCAAAAAAAAGGAAATAAGAACAAAGAAAAGAAAAAGAAAGGAGAAGGCTGCATCCAATTCAAAGAGGAAGCTGAAAAATCAGAGAATAGCAGGCTCAATCATCAAATGTTTTACAGGGTTTCACAATATCCAATAACAACCTATAGGGAATGGCAAATTGTACAACATTGTTCCCTTAAACTGTTTCAAGTGTCTGGTGAATGAATTATGTATAAATGTCAGAAAGCTACAACATTCAGTGCACAGAACAGAGCCATAGCAACTATTCCACTCTTCTACTTCTACCAGACATCTCAAGCTTAAGTTTCCACAGCAAAAGAGGGTATCACACAATCCATATGAATGAAATAACTATTTCCAATATTTTAATACAACCAAAAAGGGGTGAATAAGTTCTTCGTCTCACAACTATTTCTGATTTCGATATTCAGTCTGTCTAATTTTTTTTTTGTCAATTTTTACTCCCATTTATTTCCATCTGCATTTTTAGTACACAACGTTGAATTAGAACCACTAAGTACGGCGTGTCCATACATGAAGGCACCAGGTGGCGCTTCTTGTCACCACACAGTTCCAATTTAGTGTAAGAACTAAAAATAGTAATGATAAATAAACAAGGGCCAAAAGTTGACAAAAACTTTAGACAAACTAAACACTTGAATCTGAAATAATGGAGACTAAAAACTTATTCAACCCAACCAATAACTTTTACATCCATGACTTCTGTACAAGATTAGTGATTTCCAGTTTACTACAGTTCTATCACAGCATTCAAATCCAGTTATTTCAACAATGAAGATTCCCAAAGAAGAATGTTAATTGAATTTGAAGCCTATTATCATCTAACACTGGTGGATTATCAAAAAACAAAAATTGAAAGTGGCCATACTCCAATTGCCCAGTGGTTGGAAATTTAAGAAATTCTAATTCTCTACCAGACTTGACAGAAGATTAAATGTGCTTATCAGCAAATACAACTCCAAAATTTATCAGCTTGTTGAAAACAGTATTTCTTAGGCTTTCAGAACTAAAATAGCAGAACACTGTATCATTCATTGCTACCTGATAAAGCAAGCTTCCTGTACTGACAGCCACAAGATTGTGTGCTACAGTGAACTCCAGGTCATAGCTGAACAAAAACAAAACAACAATTACTTCAAACTCACACAGTGAACAGTAAATATTGATATTATACAATGTGAGCATGGACCTGGTGTATGGACACACACAAATGGGAAGTGTTAAACAGTTCATACCAGCATCGTTGTGAATTGTCATCAATACAGGGGAACCAACACCTTGCCCTCCTCATCTGATTATCAGTATGAAGAACATTATTTCTGAAGTGGATTCCTGTCTCTGCCTTCTCTATCCAATAGTCAATACGAACAGTTCTCACATTCTGCACCCAACATCAACCTACATGAGAAAACACAAATAGTAAACCTCACCACAACTACTCATTTCTCACATTTCACTGCCACATGTTCAGGGAAGAATGCTACAGTACCTCGACAATCAAAAACAAGAACCTAATTGTTCAGTGTGTACACCAAAAACACGGATATCAAAAGGCAAAATAGCCAGAAAAATTTGAAGAACACAATAAAACATCAGTCATTGTGACCCATTATAAATAAATACATGAAATATCTAGATAGAACATCCAAAAAATCCAAGCAGAAGACAATGTTCATAAATTGGGTTTTAGTTATTACTATGGACTTGGGTCCAAGGTTTTAAAAATAAGTCTGCGACCACAATTTCAGCCATGGCATCAAGGTTTTTAAACTTTCTACAACTGCATCAGAACCACAACTGTGGCTGCATTTGTCCATAATTTCTCACAATGCTAATGATGCGGTCATAAAGTCAAGGCTTTTGGTTTCTCAGCAACCACAATTGTCCACTATTTCACGCAATATCAAGGTCCACAATTGCAATTTAACTACATGTGGCAACAAGTCCATTTACCAGTAATTAAAAAGTCATTATATATCAATAATTATAAGTATATAAGTGTATACATACACTATAAAATTCAATTCCCTGATATGTGTGTGAGAGACTAGTTAAAACATTCAGTCGGCGCATCATTACTTTTAGGGTCTTACTCACCAGTGCCCTTAAGACACTGAAAACCAAAAAAAAAAAGTATCTATCGTGTAAATCATAGGAAAGCGTACGGGGCAGCACAATTTTTACACATCACTATAAAAACCTTTCTCCTTTTAGTTTCTTATCTAGTGCTCTAAGACACTAGTTAGAATCTGCCTTACTTTTTAATAAATGACAATTACACACCATTTACAATTCAGTTGTCGTGCATATGGTTCACAAATCCTATATAACAGAACTCTCAAAAACTACTCAGCACCCTGGTTAGCACCGAAACCAAGAGTTCAAAGACAGCAACTATAACCTGCTTGGGAGGCTCAGCCAAGGAGTGAAACCCGTTCTCAGAAACAGGTTGCTCCTGCTGCTGTTGTTCACTCTCAACCTTAGAAGGTTTACAGCAATTAATGAGTAAATTCGGCACCAGCTCCTTTTCCAAAGCAGACAAGTACACTGAAACAGCAGCATCAGCAGCAGAGCTAGGAGAACACACAGAGCTAAATCTCTTGTCATCCTCCACCTGCTGGTGTTGGTTCGGGTAATACTCGAACTCCGTAGGCTCACCATCAACCCACACACTCTCAATCCCTAAATTCTCCGCGTGCAACCCTACGATCCCAATCTCCGGCACCGCAATCTCCAATTCAGTGTACCTGCACGCGAAATTAACTCTAATCAAATTTCAGATCGATAATGAGTAAGCAATCTCGAACACAACCTCAGCATTAAGAAAACCTAACTTACAACAGCAGCGCATGGTAGATACTAATTATAACGAGGAAGAAAGAATTACTAACCCGTGGACGAAGCGTTTATCCATGTCAATTGATAGACATAGCTTTTGGTGGTGAACTAGGGCAACGGAGTTTTCGGGCTTAGGGTCTTCATTGTTGTTCTTAGGCTTACGAGGCTTCGCCATGGGGAAAGGGTGAGAATCGAATTTGAATTCGAATCTAGGTATCTCTCTATCTATCTCTCTTCTTCGAAGTGAGTGTTTCGGCTGTGAAGTGATGCGTTATTTATAGAAGAGGAGTGATCGTGTTTGGGTCACGACTAGACAGCGATGACGATAGAGTGCCCCATCGGTGTGCGTACGATCCTTAGTGCCCTATTTCCCCAACGCAATGTTTTTAAATGCCTTGTCCTAAGATGTGTAATTCATTTTAATTTTTCACTAGATTCACTTTAATTAATACAATTAATTAATTAATTAATTATTCATGTTGACATATAATTTTTTGAGGTGTTTTCATGTTCGTGGATTTGGAAGGAAAAAATTAAGAGAATCAACTCTTTAGATGAATATTAATATTTTAAGAAAATATTTTTTTTTTCTCCAAAGTCTCAAACCGATATTTCAAGTTGGTTCAAGATGACATTTTTTTTTTAATAAAGAGGAATTTTTCTTATAAACAAACAATGTAGAAAATAGTCACGACTCACGAGTATCCACATAGAGTTTTATGACACAGGTCTTAACTTTTAAATAAATTTTCTTCATTACACTTATTTAACTAATTGCGTTAGGCAAAACTTTTAGAAGAATTATCTGTAAAGTAATGTTTTAGTAACATAAATGGGGTAGAATTAATTTTTTAAGTTTTTAAAAGTGATATCATTATAATCTCTAATATATAGTATTGCTTCTAACTTCGTTATCTAATCTAGTATTTATCCATGAACTACATTGAAGTGATGAACACGAAAAATTGTGATGGTTTTAGCTGCCAAATAAAATGTTTAATTCTCTTTTCTCATGTGTCTTTCTTTTCTTTAATAAAATAAATGCAAAATAAATAAATAAATAAAAATCTTCAACTTCTAAAATAATGGAGGTTCTTCGCGACTCAAGTGCAAAAACAACATTTGTGACAAATATGTGATCATTTAATTACTTGCACCCAAACCTATCCAACAATAGAAACAAATCTTCACATATCAGGACAAGCGAGATTAAGATACATAGTGAACGTTAAGAATGTTGCAAAAATGGATGTTAGAAATGTCACAGACGAAACAAGCACAAGGTGGCACGGAAAAACACCTTGACCAATTTTAATTAGGTAAAATAATTTTATATTTAGAAGTAATACAAATCAAGTATTTGGACTATGATTAATTGACTGTATATTTATTTTTTAATAAAGAAAACCTGATTATCACGTTGTAAATTTTTTTCATATACACAAACATGACAGATTTAAAGTTAGAACATCACCTGTTATTAAATTACAGCTTAAAATAATTGAATGGTTAATTATTTTATTATTATATTTAATAATAACAAGTAGTTCCTCATCTATAGAATTCGTATTTAGGTACAACTTCACTGTAGCTTCATCTTGACCAACAACTCTTGAGGCATGATAACCATCTTCTCAGTAACTTTATAAATAACTTCATTATTTTATTTTATTCTTTTTTTTTACAACAACTTCATGTATGTTTTATGTTTAGGATAGTTATTAAAATTAATCATTTTAGTGATTATTTAGGTAAATAATTAATTATTATAATAAATAATTATAATTATAACAAACTTTGTTTCAACTAATTAGCTAAAAGCGATTTTAGGATAGTGATTTTTATTCGATAAAATAAAAATACATTTTATATAATAAATAAATTATGAAAAAAGTAGCCATGGTTGTAGGAGAAAAAAGATAAAATTTATTGTTGGGAGTTATTTTGGAAATAATATTTTAAAGTAAAAAAAATTTTGTTAAAAAATAATAAAGGTTTTAACTTTCTAGATGAAAAGGAAACTTCTTTTTTTAATTATTTTATAAACAATCTCAAAATTATTTTGTTTTGAACAAACTTTTTACTAAAATTTTTAGCTAAAACCTCAAAAATAATCGTCTCAACTTGTTTGACTTCACCTTGACAAGTTTTGCTCAATGTTTTCTATAAGTTAGACACCAACAGTCAACAAAATCTCAGAAGCTACTAATCAAAATTTTGTTTACAGCACATATGATTTAGAGGAGTATCTAATGAAAAAGACAAATCCATATAATTAATTTGACTAATTTAATTAATTTATTTTTAAAGAAAAAGCTATTTTACTTGAAGTTTTTTTCTCGAGTAAGGTACCAAAACCGTGTTAAGGCCATTGAGCCGCCGAAACTGAAATAGATAAAAAGCCCGAAGGCCCAACCAGTGTAACGAAAACATCTCTGATTCCATTCCATTCCTCTCTCTTTATATATAGCACTCAGTTATTGACATTCTCGATTCTCGGGGTAGAGAGATTTTTCGTCCCTGTTTCAGTCTACCAACGAACTGCAACGACCAAACTCTCTGAACCCTAAACCACATCGAATCCATGATTGAACCTTACAACAAGTAACTCTCTCTCTCTCTAGTTCACCTGCATCAAATTTGAGTTTAATCAATAAAAAGTAAACAATAAGAAAAAGAAGAAGAATAAGCTGTTTTGAACCTTAGTTCAGTGAGTGCTAATTTATTGATTGATTGATTGAATCTGCGTAGGCTTGTTAAGCTAGCGGCGAGAGCTTTCTATGATGATCTAACGAGCAAAGGTGATAATCAGCCCAAAACGGGAAGGAGTGATAACAGAGGAATCGCTGTAGTGGTTCTCGATGCACTCACGAGGTTCTAATTTTCTTCTTGTTTATCGGATTTTGAAGATCTGTATGCGGTTTGTGTTATTCTGTTTGAAATTGAACAAAGCTTGGTTTTAGATTTTGGTAGCTTAGTTAGCTGAGCAGAAAAATTGCGAATAGTTTGTGGACAAATGGCGCTGTATTTGCTGTTGCAATGTTATTGTGGGACTTTAAAAGGCTTGGTATTGGTTTGCTTAATGCAATTTAAAACCATGGACTAGTTATCGTGAATATTTTTTTTTAAAGGAAGGAAGCAAAAAGAGAACAGTAAATTTGCTACTGAGATAGAGAGAATCAGAAAGCAGAATGAATAAAAAAAAAAAAAAAAAAAAAAAAAAAAAAAAAAAAGGAAAAAGAAATGGCAATGGCATAGGGTGAACTTTACTATTGGTTGGATTGAATTTCTGTTTGTACAGGCGTGATGCGAGTTAGTGAACTAAATGTTAGTATTTTTGGTGTGTTTTGATGTGACAATTGCCTGAGACATGGACTATCCATGATATTCCAAACACCCACTATATATGTAGTTGAAAAAAAGTAGGTGCATTTTTATTTAGTTTGGTGTTTGACTGTACTCTTTTAATATCTATTTCAGGCGACAATGGGTTAGAGAAGAAGACTTGGCAAAGGACCTCAAATTGCATACAAAACAACTTCGTCGAACTCTACGGTTCTTTGAAGAAGAAAAGATCATTACTCGCGATCATAGAAGAGAGGTAACTATTTGGTTCTATCTATGGATTAGCCAACCGAATAGACAATTTCTTTTGTCTGATTCATATCTTGATTGTGAACATACGAATGGTTAGGATTGCTCTTTTGAATGATCTTAACAGACTCATTATTGATGACTGGTGTTATGTCATCCCTTACCATATCAATTTGACAGATTATTTATGAGCATATTTCATACAAGTTGAAAACTACATTATACATTTCACATTATTTTCTCTATCATGCAAAGTTCCTTCCATCTATTTTAAGTTTAAATGTTACATAACCAATATTCAGAGGTTCTGGTTTATAATCCTCATCCATCGATGTGTGTTTTTTAGTTTTATTTTTAATGATTTTTCATTGTTAGATTTGCTTGTATTTGAGAGTTGTGGGTGAATGTATATAGTCAAGTACATGTTTTCTGACTTGAACTCAGACAGCAAAAGGTGCAAAAATTTATAGTGCTGCTGTAGCTGCTACAGCTGATGGTCAACAGACAACAAAAGAGGGAGAAGAAAAGGTCAAGCTGCACACACACTCTTACTGTTGTCTAGATTATGCACAGGTCCATCTCTTCACCCTAATTCTTCCATCTTGCAATGATATTTTGGTGTTTTATTACGGAGAGAAGTGGAAAGCAATGCTATTTTACCTTTTATGTCTTGACATTTTATTTGACTGTTTACAAGTGTGCAACCAATTTATACCCCTCTCACTGTATATAGAAAATCTATGTTGAATTTCATTGCAGATATATGATGTGATTAGGTACAGACTACATCGCATGAAGCATAAGCTGAAAGATGAGTTGGAGAACAAAAACACACTTCAGGAATATATATGTCCAAACTGCAGAAAAAGGTCTCAATAATTCATTGTAATATCAACATCACATGTCATAGTTATTTTGTATTGATGCATTTCAGTTCCATAACACTCAAGCATATGAATTATTTTAGGTACAATGCTTTGGATGCTCTGCGGTTAGTATCATTTGAAGATGAGGACTTCCATTGTGAAAGTTGTAATGGAAGACTAGAGGTCGAAATTGATAAGATAGCTGCTCAAGAAGGGGGAGATGGAGATGATAATGCAAGAAGACGACGACGTGAAAAGTTAAAGGACATGCTTCAAAAGATGGAGGTTCTTATATGATTTTACTCTGCTGTTTATTTTTATTTATGGCTTCATATGATGGGTCCTTTTACATAGATTTGTTATTGTTGATGGTTAATTGGTTATCAATGTTGTTTTCAAGAACTGGGTAACTTAACTAATGTAGTTTGTAGCAAGCAATTATTGTGCCATGATGCTTCATGGTTATGATCTAAGAAATGTTAGAAAATGCCAAGTCATATCTTCCCTTAGAATGATGATTGCGGGGTTGTTTACTGTTTGCATGCATCATTAATATTCTTCGTCTTAATGTTGAACTAAGTTGTGTAATGTGATTCACCTATTTAAAGATGCATCTGGGAGTACTACATTGAAATATAAACAAACAAAAGTGGGATGTGAAATGGCATACTGATAATTCAGAAACTTCCATTTAATGTTTAGAATTGTCATTTGGTAGTAAGCTTAATCTCTTCTAATTGATTTCATGTTGCATAAATAGAGCATAAAGGCATAAAACTATTTTTGTTTTATACTTGAAATTTATGGTAAAAGAATTGGGGGGAAATAGAGACACACCCACAAGTTTTTAGTAGGTCAACTACTTTACTAGTTTTGACCAACTGTCATATTCTATGCCAGTATGTAATATATGTTGCGCAGATTTTGTTGGGTGAGTATATAAACTCAGGCCATTTTATGAATATCACAACCTTGCCCATTTTGTGTATGTCACAACCTTGCCTATAGGTATCTTAGTTTCATTTGTATTTCATGATATTGTTAGACTTCACACAATGGTGGACTTCATTTTTTTGTTGCTACTGCTCTGCAATTTAATCTTTTGATGTCTGTTGTACTTGTGTTAGTGCAGGTACAACTTAAGCCTTTAATGGACCAACTCAGTCGGGTAAAAGACTTGCCTGTTCCAGAATTTGGCAGTCTTCAAGCATGGGAAGCTCGAGCTAGTGCTGCTGTTCGTGCAGCTAATGGAGATATTAATGCTGGAGATTCTAAATCGCAGCTAGGATATAATGGATTTCCGATGCCTTACAGTGGAGACACTAAGGTAACATTCTCCTATTTAAGGGCATCATTATTTCAAGCATGTGGAGAGACTGGGCCACGATGCTATGTTTACCCCCCAATTGTATTGGATCCCTCTCTGTTATGAATGACATGTTATCCTCTTCATATTGACAATTCCGTCTTTTGTTTCAAATAAAATTTCCTTTTCTTCAAGGAAATTAAAACTTATTCGAAGGAAGAAATATTATTAGAAGGTAGAAATAAAGACTAATATGAAAGAGGACAGTACCTTTAAAGACTCTTCAAGAAGAAACAAAGAGAAGACAGATAAACATGTTAGTACAAGAAACAAATGAAGCATTTCAGTGTCTTTGCTTATAAAAATAAGAGAAGACTGATTGAGTAAATATTCTTAAGATACAATGAATTCAAATTGTGCAATGGACTAAATCTAATTGGGAAGTGGGATAATGATAGATACCAGGGAGAAGAAAGATAGAAAATATGTAAACCAGGAAATAACATAAATATGAGCACTGGAAAGGATTTTATTAATGGCAACCAGAGAATGCTTCTTGAGATGCTACTCTCAGTCCTGCAGAGTAGCGCCAAAGACACCAAAGAAGATAACGCACTAGCATTAATAAACTTCCTTAGTCCTGCCAAAGCCTTTGAAGCTAGAAAGGAACTGATTCTAAGTAAGGGGGACATACAGTGGTCACCAAACTTACTGAAGAGCCTACCTGATATTTGTATGCTCATAGGGCAATGTGAAAACAAATTATCAGTTGTTTCTATGCTTGAAGCCTAAACCAAACACATTATTGTTGCTGTTATTATTGGACCACTCTCCAAAGATAATTGGGGGGAGTTTTGGATTTTCATGGGCAAGTTTCTAGTCTTTAAGGAGAGGACGAATACAAAAAAGTACTTAATATTCACTACAAGTATTAAGAGTACTGCTTGTTTATCCAAATTTATGGGATATGCTTCTACCTATGCAGTTTGAGATTGGGTTGTTATTTTAAAATGAGTTTAATGACTACACATTGACAGTGTAAAACAGTTTTACGTGGTCAACCAATCAAAAATCAGATTTTGTATGTCTTTTAGGCATTTTATTATCTAAGTCAACAAGCTTACTATACATGGTAGGTTGTGATTGGTTAACTATGTAAAATACTTTACACTTACTGTGCATGTACCTTTTTCTCATTTTAAATTGGTTAAATGTAAGGATGATTATTTAGATTTGGATCATCAGTCAAAATTAATATGCTGTAGAAAACCTGCAAAATTTTGTTAGAAAATGACTTAAAGCTTAATAGATGTATCTGATAATAAAAAGTTTACAGTACTTCTATATTATCCATTAAAATTATATTTCTACATGGATAACTTCCTTTATTCAAAGAGGATTGTTGTTGAGTTGGGATAAAATATGAAAGCTTTTTGAACCTATGTTACCTCTTCCGAGCCAATATGGACTGATCAGAACAGCTTACAGAGCAGACATAGTAGAGCATGCCGTAAATTGGCCTGAAATGAATCCAAATAGGATCTTTCTCTCTGTTTGTAGTGGTAGCTTGGAAGTCTGCGTGTCCATGTGGTTTATGAACATTCTTGCCAACTTGCTTAATTGTCTTTGTTTCATGTCTATTTTCCGTTCTTATATTCCGTTTGTGGTTAAAATAGTTTTAAGATTTTCTTTGTCCTGAAACAAGTCGATGGGAATGAATATGAAGGATAATACCTGGCCTGCTGTCAAGTTATATCATATTATGCTGCTTTTCAATTTTTGCATTGACCATATACTCCTTAAATAGCTTGGGATATTTAGTAGTCTATTATCGATGAATGTGACAGGTTGTAGTTGACTTCAATAATACTGAAGGCAAAGGAGAAGGTGTTAAGTCTGAAACGGACAGTACATCTTTAAAGGTTTTGCCTCCATGGATGATTACATCAGGGATGAATCTTACTAAGGAACAACGTGGAGAGGTGAAGCAGGAAACTAAGATGGATGGAACTTCAACTTCTGCAGCAGCACAGTACACAGATGATAAGAAGTCAACAATTGGGCATGATGATAATAAAAATATACAGGTTCTTAAAATAAGATGATTTTTTCTTTCTTTTTGTTTGAGTTCCTTTGCCCTTCCTCCCAAAGTTATCAAGACAGTTCTGTTCACTAAATATTTCCGTTTCCTTTCCTATTTTTTAGGATGAGTATATTAAGGCTTATTATGCTGCTTTACTTAAGCAACAACACGAAATGGAAGAAGCTGCAAAAAAGCAATTGCCAAATACACTTGCTGCAGATGATCCTTCTAGCAGTACTTTGGAACGTCAGGTTGGCATGAAATCAAAACGTGAGGAAGACGATGATGGTACTGAGTGGGAGGAAGCTCCAATTGCAGGTACATTTTAGTCCTTTAATGTGATTTGACTAAAATTTGGACCCTCAAGTTCAAAACTCTAATGTTTGGAAATATATGTTTGATGCTCCCTCTCCCATCCCCCCTAAAAAATTAAAATAAAAACGACATAAAACTTTAATTAATAAATTTGAATATTCATGTGATTACTCATGAGTTTGATTATACTATTGCTTGGATTTTCTGTCTGTATTATTGAAATTATATTGTTAATACACATGATCATCACCCTAGATCCATGTCCAGAGCTTTTTTATATATGTGATATTGAGATTATGTGCCACAAAGGTGTCAGTTACTTGTCACTTATTAGTGAAGGAGAGGACATGGATCATAGGTTTGATTTTGATTGGGCTTGAACCTAGTTCAACTTTAATTATAAAATTTTTATGGTATATATCAATGTTTTTAAGCAGAGATGTATACTGTTAGTATTCAATTTTTTTAATTGACTCAAATAAAATTATTGATAATTGAGATCTAATAGTCCTTTTTCTCTTTGATTTTAGATTGTATTTTTAGGCAATCATTATCTCTTATTTTATGTAATAGTTTTAGATCTTTGTCAAAAATGTATTGATAGTGCAACTCAGGTACCAACGTAGCATTTGGTAGATAGGTCAGAATGGAATGGATTTGAAAAACAGAACATAACAGTGTAAAAGGATAAAAAAGTGGTACATTTTGATTTCACTAAAACGGTTAGTCTGAGAATAGAACAGGCTATTCCATTCCATTCTATTTGCATGTCAAATGCTACCTTAGTATTCCATCCATGTTCTCTGGGTCATCCAAGAAACAATGGCTTTAATTAGATCTCAGGCCCATTAATCTCAGATCCAGTAGTCATTTTCCATCATATTGATTATATGCTATTTGATTGATGAAAATTTTTATGTGCCCAGTATCAATTTTCTGCAATCTTGATGCATGAATTTTGATTTTCCTGTTGGGACTACTACATTTCTGAGGCTAATTTCCAGAGTATTAATATTTCAAGAATCTCGATGCATGACTTTAATTTTTCTGTTGGCACGACTACATTTCTAATGGCTAATTATAATATCTTCCTCTATCTGGCTACCCCAGCCTTAGGAAACCTTATCTGAGAACCAGACATTAAGATGTGCTTGATGCGGCTATTAGAGCTTGTTAGTTAGATAGGAACACCTTTTTTCCCCCAGATTTGACACACACCAGAAGTATTAAAATTTAATAAAACTTGTCTTTGTATGTTCATGCTATTAATGTTAATGTTAATATTGGTTGGTCCCCTTCCTGAAATTTCCTAGTTAGCAACTGCGTTCCTTATTTTATTTTTCTTCTGATTGATAAGGTTATTTGTGTCCACTGATTTATGCACTGGGTGTAATTTTCAGACGGCAATGGAAATGGAGGTTACAAGGTTGATTTGAATGTTCATGCCGAGGAAGTTCCAGCAGATGATGATAACGACGGTGATGATGACGATGTTGACTGGGAGGAAGGTTAGTGAAGAATTGAATGATCAGTAGAAAGTAATGGCCTATTCTGATTGGCTAAGGCAAGTGTGCTCATATAATAATACCACACACCAAATTATGTACCGCAAGACCGGAAATAACTGCTCATATATTATTGCCTGTGCATCTTAATGTGGTTATGCGTCCGTGGCTTCAGATAAGGTGGACAGTTGACTTTTTAGTTGTTAATCATCAGTTTTCATCACATATTGGATGAACAACAGCTCTAGTTTGAAACTTTGCATGTTGTAGCCGTCCAAAAATAGTGTCCCAAACTTTATTTCATTGTGACCACCACATTACTATTTACCAATGGATACCTATATTTGTGAGTAATGGGCCATCCCAACGTTTCACCTGTGATGTTGCTCACTCCAATGAAGAAAATGGTGAGTCGTTAATTATATCTCCCCCTGCGATTCCCGACAGGGCCCTTCATTTTGCAAAACTCATCAAAGTTGTCCATTTCCCGAAAATGTACAAAAGGTGTAATCAGATATGGGCAATGTGTTCGTTGGCTGGCATCTTCAATTGAAGTCAAATTTGATATCCCATGAAATTGGGTTTAGCTACTCGTTATTAAACATTTTATTTTTTTACAACATTTCGTTCAAAATTCTAAGTTTATTTAAAGGAAAATACTAGTGTGTACACTATCTTACAAGTGTTAAAAATAGTACTATATTAGAGTGTATGTTATTAATGCCCCTCTCATCTAAAAATTTCGATAATAATTTGTAAGTTATTGTCATTTGAAAAGAAGAAAAAAAATCCGTATAAAGTATTAAACAGCAGTTATTCAATTGTAACTTATCATTTATGGGAAATTTATTAATTTCAATGACAAAATGTCTACAAGTTGCAAAACTTAAGTTATGATCTGTTAACTATTTAAAAAAAAATTATATTGTGAGTAAACAGTTTTTAAAATCATTTAAATGAAAAATATTGCATTTAATACGGATGCTTTTTCTCGGTGTCCTTTATTTAGGTTACCTTACCTGGCAAGCATTTGAATGTTGCAACCTTGTTTTCCTTGTATTGTATTAATAAAAGAATGAAGATGCAAATTTTTGTGCATTTATCAGTGGACTGTAAAATATTGAGGTCAATTATGTATGTACTGTTTGGAGGTAACATGCTTCCGTTACTCAAAAGTCAGAGAAAGGTAGATACACATTTTAAGACCCACATCCACATGCCCCAAGCCCCCAAGTCTATCAGAAGGGGGATATATGGGATGCAAACATTTTATCAATTCATTTGTTATCATAAATCAAACAAACAATATATTTGAAAAGGGACGGAAGAAAGAGTCTAATTGACGCAAGTGTTTTCAGCTCTTCTATGCAGCTTTAGCGTGTTCCAATGTATAATATTATAGAGTACAGCAATGTGAATTGGCACGATATTGTTTACATTATTATTATTATAATTCAATATAAATATTGATGAAACGTATCAGGATATTTAATGCCAGCTCGTTTGTGCTGAAGCCAAGCTAAATGTCAAATACCAATTGCATATTTAATAATTATACATATGGTTAATAATAGAAAATAAAATAGGAGAAATTCAAATGTTGGTGTAAGTTTAATTTTCTTTATTTAAAATCAAATGTCGGTCAATACCAAAAATCCAAAAATCGTAGTCAAAATAATCTCACAAGTCATAACTCTTTTCTCTCTATTTCTGCCGGTGGACTATACAGCATGCTGTCATAGCCCGTGTTCAGACCAAGTAAATCTTAAGACTAGATATTCAAACCAGGAAAACAGGAAAAGAGAAAGTAACAAATCAAATTAAATGAACCCGTTTTGCATTCATAATTTTCTGTTCCCATTTTATTTATTTTTAATCATTTTTCCACTTCTCTTATTCATAATTATTTTTAATTCAGTGGAGCTCTCGATTTTTTTTATATATTCTACACACACGAGGGTTAGAGATTTAGATTTGATAGCATTGAAAACTTTAACCACCAAATTTTACTAGACAAAGTACCTTTACGAAAAGTCCTGTAATTCCCCCCATCTCTATCTTTTTAGGCAATAAGCGATTATAATAGCTTTTCATAACAAGACATGGAGCTTCATAACTCACAATCACTGATAACAATACACACCAACTCTTAAATAAGATCAAATGCTTGCCTTAAAGAAATAAAACAAAATTGAAATTTCGCCATAATACATTTATTAATTGGTTGATTATCCTTCGACTTTGGCATATGGTTGGACAAATGTTGACACTACATAAATAGTGATTGGCACATATGAGAATAAGAATTGATATGTATATTTATATTTATACCCGTAGCTAAGTACCCCTAGTTACAAATTTATGGCCCTGGTCTTATGGTAGTGTCAATATATAATTGAAGGTTTGACAATCTGCTCTTAATGAGCCATTGTTCCTTGAACGCAAAGGAAGCTTCATTGGAAGAAGAATGCTCGACAATTTTGCCCCCTCTCCGCATCTACTGGACCTTCCAAATTAACTCAACCTCCCTCTACCCTTTCTCTCTCCAATTAATTATATATCTTATACTATAAAAATAATATTATTAAGCTATAGTCTAATGGAAGCAAACACTTCTCATGTCAAGCTTCTCCTAGCACCATTTCTTATGCATGCTTAGTTAGCACCTTCAAGCTGGCAAAACTTCAAAAGTCTAACTCCTTCTTCCTCTATAACCCCATCAACAACCTACATCAATTTCTCCTTCCTTAATAAACCTTCTCTCTCCATGCAATCATCATTCCCATCCCTTTCTACTTTTTCTCACCCCTCATCATCATCATCATCATCATCATCATCATCATGGCCATGATCATTAGACTCCAACATGTACTAAGCTTCATTCTTTGCCTCTTCCTCTTTTTATCACTCTTTCAAGGCTGGTTTCGTATCAACTCCAATTATCACATCGCCCACACCAATAACCAACAACTTCACTTATCTTTCCCTCTTAACAGAAAAATCTTAGCCACCACTCAAGGGTTCGACTTCAATCAATTTCTACACCACCACCGTCATTATCATCGTCATCGTCATCACCATTCGAGTCATCACATGCCTGAATCAAAACAAACCGAGATTGATCCACGTTATGGTGTTGACAAACGCCTTGTTCCAACTGGTCCAAACCCATTGCATCATTGATGAGGTTCCCATACATTTCTTTTCTTTTTTTTTTTAATTTCTTCACCGTGATATAAAATGTAATTTTATGTATTCATCAAAGGAGAATTTGTCTAGTTCTAGTAAAAAAAATGTTAAATATACATATAATTCCTCTCTTGATAAACTAATAATTTATTGTCATTCATATTAAATATGTTCGTGTACAAGTGTGATGAATATTTATTATTATCATTCGTATATAAATGTATACTACCATACTTCATTGATCTATTTATGTTTTTAAATCATAATTTGTGCCATAAATGATCCAACTAATTTCGATTAAGGTGGTTCGATTTGGTCTTAAAGCAATGTATAAGCATCGATAGTGAGATGTTTAAATATTATGCCGATTGATAGAAAAAAAGAAACAAAAAACTATATTATAATATTTTATTTGTAGTTGTTGTGACGGCACGGCACGTCAAAGAAGAAGAAATTAACAAGATATCAGAAACACATGCATTTTAATATTGGTGTTAGTTATGATAATAAGGGTTTTGAAAATACATGTGATCGTGCAGTGATGTTACTACAAAAGGGTTGACTTTTTTGGATGAATTATCCACACTTTGCTCCACATACATGCTCACTTAGGTCTTTGATGTAATATTTGAATTGACTATTTTTCCTTTTACATTTTTTGGGTTATTTGATTCGATTTGGGCTTGAATACTTGTTTAAAGTAACATTTTACCATCAAATTCGTGCTTTCTGGGCTCAATGTCACATTCGATCACTTTCTAACAGTGTTTTGTTTTGGTTATTGTAATTAATTTCAAACCGGGTGGGTATTAGTTTGATGAGGTTGAACTACTTCATTTTGGTCCTCACAATTGAATGTCAACTTTTAAAGGTGAGTGGAGTTGAGGTATCCGATGAGTATTGATTCATTTGAAGGACAGTGAAATTTGGCCTCTTTTTGGTCTGTTTGGTGGAGTGGTTAATTGTGCCTTGGGACCCTCCCTCATCTTAGTTTTGTTCTTTTAACCCTCTCTAAAGGGTTCAAAATGTGTTTTATGTGTTTTTTGTGCTTTCATCATTTGTGCGTGCAACTATTACTGGATTGTGTGGTTGACTCTCAAATAGTGGAGAGTGGAGGCTCCACTTTTTGTTTATGGAGGATTTTAATATTTTACTTGACTAATTTTATGATTTTTTTTTTGTTTTCAGTATTAATTAAAGAAATATCATCGCTTTATTCTGCATGGTAGGTTTTGAACATTTTAGTAGATTGATTAAATAAATTTTTAACTTAATCAAATGAGTTAAAATTTAGTTTGAAAGCCTTTTTAAGCATACAGCTCCAAGTAGTTATATTAAATATTAAGTATGTTTGGAATTAGATTAAAGGATTACAAGAACTGATTTTATATGTTTGTTTTACGGTTAAAAAAAGTCTACAATTAATTTTGTCACGAATCAGTTTTGTAAAATCATACAAATATAAAACACGGCATTTTTTAAAATTAAATTTAACTAAAATTAATTTTACAAAATTAATTTCATCTAAAATTAATTTTATCATCATCCATTCAAACAAAACCATTTTGCAAATTTAATTAGAGGTAACCCCTAATATCATTTTTTATTACTTAATTAAGTAAATGAATTATACTTCATCTAATAAAAACCAAAAGCTAAATGAATTATACTTCATCTAATAAAGACCAAAAGCTATATCCCGACCTTCGCCATGGGTGACCTTAACTCTAATATCAATTATTAAATTGAGCGTTTACTATTGGATAAAAAATTATAACTGTTAACAAAGGTGTAACACTTTCTACTTAAGAATGTAACAGCCTAAGAGTCACGAGTCAACTATAACTTAGCCTACTCCAGCTTTCTCAGTCATGGGATAATTGATGTATACTTACAAAATATATATATATATATATATATATATATATATATATATTTCTGATCAAAACTTCATTGTAATTATTTTAAGTTAGAAAATTATGTTTTTTTTCTAATTTCATCATATTTATTTTTATCTTAATTATTATTCTAAAATTACCCTTTTATATTCCTAGAAATGATTTATGAATCACTTTTAAAATTTTAATTCTAAAAAGGTATATTTAATACATTTTAAGATTGAAATTACGATGAAGTTACTAGGAATTCTTCTGAATTTTTATTTAAGAAAATTTATTAAATATTCTCTTAGAAATTGATTCGTAGAAGAGTGTTTAATATATATATATATATATATATATATATATATATATATATATTTCAAAATTAAAAGTTTCAAAAGAGTGCTCAAAAACCCTATCAAAAAGTACTCCACTTTTTGTTTATGGAGGATTTTAATATTTTACTTGACTATTTTTATGGTTTTTATTTTTTTGTTTTTAGTATTAATTATAAAAATATCATCGCTTTATTATGCATCGTAGGTTTTGAACATTTTAATAGATTGATTAAACAAAATTTTAACTTAATCAAATAAGTTAAAATTTAGTTTGAAAGCCTTCTTAAACATACGGCTCCCAAGTTATATTAAATATCTAGTATGCTTGGAATTAGATTAAAGGATTACAAGAAGAGACTTAGTTTTAGATACATTTTATATATGTTTGTTTTCACGGTTAAAAAATGTCTATAATTAATTTTGTCCAAAATCAGTTTTGTAAAATCATACAAATATATAAAACACAGCATTTTTTAAAATTCATTTTACAAAATTCATTTTATTTAAAATTAATTTTATCATCATCTATTCGAACATAATCATTTTACAAATTTAATTAGTGATAACCGCTAATGTATTCTTTCTTAAAGCCATAAATTTAATTTATACACCATTTTCTTTTTAAAAGTAATTTTCTAGTATTTTACATAAGAAACTCTACTAATAATTCATCATATTTTTCATATATATATTTTTTCCTGTTTCATGACTATTTTAATTAAGTAGATGTTTAAAGTTGTCTTATTATACCTTATTTAATAAATGTCTAATTCAAATTAATGTGACAATGATTAAATTAATGTGACAATGATTAATGTGACAATGGTTAAAGAGTATATAATCTAAGTTAAAACATTTAAAAGTTTATATTTTTTCTTTCTAGGGTTTCTTTCCTATTTAAGTTATTCTAGTGTTTGTTAGTACTCCTATAAATTTTGGGATCAAGTAGAGAAATTTGAAATTGTTTGTGCATTTCCCTCCTTTGATAAACCGCGACATTGGTGGCGAACATATCATAGTCGACCATACAAAGATTGAGGCTAACTCATCACAATAGTCGACCAAAGGTTAGTTATAGACCATGACCATACACAGTCCTAGACTCAAGCTCAAAGAGTTCTAAGGTTGAAATACTAAAAGTAATCTTAAGAAGTGTTGGTTGGTAAATGATCAAGGGACTCATTGGTCAATAGTGGACCATGATGGTAAATATATTCCCCAATCTAGTACTAAAGGTCTCAAGGATGTTCGGTTGCAAATAACCATAACGATACACAACCTGACCCTCCAATTTAATAGAGTGTTGAAGTTAAAATATTAAAGTGATCTTAGTGATAGTTAGTCAATAAATGACCACATTAGTAACCAAATTAAGTCTAATGATAAATTTACTAATTTATTTTATCTTTAAAAATAACTTAGATTTATACCATATTTAACATAATAACCAATTTTCATTTTTTTTCTTTTCATATAAAATAAATTACATTTTCGCTTAATTTTAAATTTAATAATGTAAAGTCTCATTGACATTATATCTTGTACACTTATCTAAAAGATATATAATTTTGTCCTTCTCATTAAACTTCTATTCTAAATATTTTAAGTTAGAAAATTATTTTTCTTTCTAGTTTCATCATATTTTTTTTTATCTTAACCATTATTTTAAATTACCCTTATCTAATTAATTTAATTCTAAAAAAGTATAGTTAACATATTTTAAGATTGATGAAGTTTCTACAAATCCTTCTGAATTTTGATTTTAAAAAATCTATAAATATTCTCTTAAAAAATAATTTTAAGAAGAGTGTTTAATATATATATATATATATATATATATATATATATATATATTTCAAAATTAAAAGTTTCAAAAGAGTGCTTTAAAACCCTCATAAAATTTAACTTCCAAATGTAATAAAGACTAATAATTTTGAAAATACCTTTTATTAAATTTATACTCTCATTCTGCAACATTCCCGAATAAATATTTTAAAATTATTTTTTTACATCCTGGAGCAGTTATTATAGAATTATTACTTCGTTCTAGAATTATTATATTATAGTTGTTCCAGATACAAGGTCAAACGTGCACTCACATCACAGAGAAGAAATAATGAAGATACTTTTGAAATTAAAAAAGAAATTGAAGAATGTAAAAGAAAATTGATTGGGCATGTATATAAAAAAAAAAAAAAAAAAACAGGATAAAAAAAGTTAATATAAAAAAAAAAGTAACAAACAACTCTTAAGCCCATTCGAGTGATAGGTCCAATCATTCGTTTTCCCATAATGGGCCATCCAGAGATTAAAGCGGGTTAAATTTTACATTCAGCTTGGTGATACTCTAGATGGGTCTACGTAAAAGGCCCTAAAATTTAAGAAAATTTCCATAACATTCTTTCTTATTAAACACACGTGACACAACCTGTTTCTTTTTTCTTTCTAAAGTACTCCCATGTTATGCTACAATTACCCAATTCCTTGCACAAAGGCCTGGGCCCTTTGATCACAACCATAAAAATAGTAGTATCAGCTTAGACAAAATAAATTTTCTCCGTTAAAAGCATGTTGATGTCCATGTTTATAATTATCACGTTAAGAAATCATGAATTTTACTCGATACAACACCACAAAGCTAAATAATACTAGAGGGAGATGAAGACGCCAAGAGAAGAGGAAAATCAAGAGAAGAGGAAAATCAGGAGAGGAGTGTATATTTAGGGATTTATAATTTATAATTAGGATTTTGATTCCCACTTATGAAAAAATAAAATAAATGCATGGTGTCAGCTTAATTATCACTGTGCCACATCGAGGTGATGTTACTGTTGGATTAAATTAAAATCTTACATCTTGCAGAATGTGAAAAAGGGCAACCCAAAATATTTTGTTTTAAGAAAATATCGCTTTAGAATGGAGTTTATAATAATATAGGACTTTAAATTAAGGGATGATTTATTGTATATTTTGTTAATTCAAAAAGTCTCACATCGGTAAGTTTTAGAAATAGAAAGGAACATAATATCTATATAAGACAGAGTGATATGTTATATTCACCTGCACCATTTGTATATAATCAGTGTATTTAGAATTTAGGTAGAACACCGATGTATTTTCATTATTAGGTATCAAATGTAACGTTTTGTGAATTCTTTTGTAGAAGCCTTTTTTTGCTATACTCTTTGACTCATAGTGGATAATTTTTTTTCTGAACTAGGTCTCGTGATTTTTGTTTCTCTCATCAGGGTTTCCACATTAAAATTATTTGTACTCTTTCTTTCTCCTATATTTTGTATTCTTTGATTTATGTTGCCGCTCATTACAATTCTCTTATTTCCCCTCAACGAGAAATGTTTTATTTTACTTTTACAGTTTTGTGTAATTTTTTCGTTGTACACCCGCGTCTTTCCCAATAGTTACTTCTAAGTTACATCACCATTTAAATGTTAAGTCAGAAATGAGACTAAGGTTGGTCTACGCAAGTCTATACCCAATCCAAATCACGAATCAGCACAATACATGGGTTCTCAAACCCTATAAACATCATTAATCCTCCTAGGCAATGATTATCTATAAGCTCAGTCTGGTAGGTCAGTGCACCATATGTTTCTAATTATAGTTAAACACAACAACTTGTCCCAAGACCACTTGCCTACCCTATTTAGTTAATTCAGAAAAGTATAAATATTACATATTATATCAAAAAGTATATCTAGACTATCATATTCTCAATCTTTTACCCTCAACTTACCTTACTTAAACACTTACTGACTAAAATAAAAGATAGTATTTTATAATATCACTCTTATATTGAAGACCGTTAAAATAAATTTTACTAAGAGATTCGAGTACGACTGTCAAAATTGATGGCTCCTCCTTAACCATAACCATGTCACTATCACACCTCAGAACCCGACAGAAATAATAAAATTTTCAAGAAATTACTTAAGAAATTAATGTAGCAATATTGGATATTAATTTTGGAGAAAAAAGTAAAATAAAAATAAAAATAAGAGTGACATGTTTAGTAAAGTGTGTGCATGTAAAGTAAGACACCAATTTTGTCTAACTCAATATTACAACTTCAAAACTAATTTAACGATCAAATAAAAAATTAATAATTATAATTAATTTTTGCAATATTAATAATTATTTTAACTAATGGGCATAAATTTAATTAAACATAATCAGTGACAAAAAATAGCCTTAAAAATGCGTTATTTTAACATATTGAATTGGTGCTTTTAAAAAATAATAACATTGAGCCACGACTTAAAAGAAATGTATATTGAGTTGACCTTTATAATGAGGAAAAAAAGTCAACATATTGTTTCATGAAAATCCTAAATATGTTTTGCAATTTTTGAACTGGATGAGACAGTTTGTTGACTAACAAAAAATTGAATGAGACAACTCACATAAGATAGGTCTTGAGGAACTTTTATTTAATACTCAGAAGATAAAATTAAGTAATTAAACCAAAAGATATAAAAAAAAATGGCAATTAATATTAATATTATCAGATGTTTTCCTCGTAAACATTTATTGGTTAATCCTTGATTAATTCTGTAATTTGTTATTCATCCTTCTATATAATTAAGCCTGAGCTAAAAAAATCAAGTGATGGTGAAGGATTATGACATAATGACATATACACATAATAAATTATGTTAACCATAATTGCATGCTGAATTAATTCAAATGATCCCTACACATCATCTAAAGAAGGTCCCTTGGAATCATTAAAAGGGTAGGTAAGAATCCAGGGCATGTAGAATTGACCCAAACTAGCCTACACAACCAATTTTTGTTCTTTCTTTAAATATTATTATCCTTTAATTTGGTAAGAGTTGAACCATATGCGTGGAATATGATGAATTGATAAGGCTATATATTGTTCTAGTGGAAAAACAGGAATAGAGCACAACACACTTGTTCTTGACCAAATCAAACTTATCTAATCTAATAATTGTTGCAAATGCATACATAAAATGAAAGGTAACCTACCTTGTATAGTAACCAATATGTCTTACTATAAAGTTCATCATCGTCCACAATTTTTGTTTCACAATTGAATTAGATTTTTCTTTATTTTGGCATAATAGTTTACATGAAACAAGTTTCAGTGGCATTAATTAGAAATGGCATGAAACAATTATAGGCCATGCAATCAAAGTGACAAAATTTTTGTATCCACACACATTGTCGTAATCGCATGATTAATACATTATAATATGGTTGTAGAAAAATAAAATAAAAGAAGACAGGATGATTTAAAAGGTGAAATTAATTAAGGTGATTATTAGTTTATGACACAAGTTGGTGGGGACCAATAGAACCCAGAAACGCGTGATTCGTGAAATTAGTTTGTAAAGTTGATGGGTCCAAAACTTAGTTCAAATAGCTCCCACTTGGCCCACAAAGTCCAGTGTTTTAAAATCTAAGACTTGTGAACCAAAAAAATGTTAAGACTTGGCCTTTGTATTTTTATGTATAGTAAACGATTCTGAAGAAAAGAAAAAGAAACCCAACGTCGACAACACTGCACTATTGATGCTTCCACCACCGTTGACTCAACCACTTGTTTCACTTCTCACACACAAAATGACTAGGATCGTAATCTTGTATATTCTACTATTAGTCTTATATTATATTTAAGATATTTTTAGTAAAACCAAATAACATATGTATTTTTTTTATATAGAATCTCACTTTATTTAAAAGACATGATAGGTAAGTTTAACAAATATTTTAAAGATAAATAGTAAAAAAATTTGGAAATTAGAAATTAATATTTTAGAAAAGTTGCATATCTGAAAACATTAGAAACTATTAAAAACACTTATTTAAAACTTACATATCAAGAATCAAACAAAATTTTGAGTTAGTGAAAAAAGTTAAAAATTAACGACATAACATAACCTTAATTTATAAAAAAAAATGCATATTTTAGTTTGCTAACATTCTATATAATTCTATTAAATACAGAAGCAACAATATAAATTAAATATAGAACTAGAACAACACGAATAATAATAATAAGAAAATGTGAATTTAACTGATGTAACATGTGAATTTGATACTTTGATTAGATAAGTGTATACAATTCTAAAATTATTTAATTTTTAAACAACTTATTTTTTTAATAAATTTCATAAAATATTTTATATTTTTCACCACACTAATTATTTTCTCACAAATTTGATACAACTTTTTCCTGAGAAATTTAACTAGTACAACGTATCTTCTTTTTAACCGTTGGAAAAACGTGATAATATCGTAATAATAACATAACAAAAAATCCCATACCAAAACAATAATTTAAATTTCACTGTTTCTTTTGAAAAGTAGCGGGTCAACTCAAAACAACCGTAGACTCAGTGAGGCCACACCTATAAATACCTCTCACCATTTAAACCTAAACATAAAAAAAATAAAAAAAAACCATAGTCACAAACAAAACTCGCAACAAAACCAATTTTATTAAAGCTCGAAACAAAACAACGCTATGGTTCACGAGGAAGATGTATCATGGGACTCACCGAAGCGCCAAAGCACCAGTTTCCTCGTAACCGTGTCATCGATCCTCGCGCGGTTAAAAAAGCGACCGAAAAAATCAAAGTCGGCGGCGAAAGAGGATGATGACGAGTGGAAAATCAATCTGAAAGCGCCAAAATCGCGTCCGAAGAAGCTTCTCAACAACATAAGCAGCAAAGCGCTTCTTCCGTTCGGTCACAACCATAAGAATAAGAGTAATAATAATAACAACAATAACAACAAACACGTCGTTGAAGATACCGATGACGAGTGGGGAAACGGCGGCGTTTGGCAGAAAGAGATTCTGATGGGTGGTAAGTGCGAACCCTTGGATTTCTCCGGCGTTATTTACTACGACGGCAACGGCAAGCAGCTTAGTCAAATTCCTCTCAGGTCGCCACGTGCCAGTCCCTTGCCTGGTTATCTTGCACGCCAAACTCCGAAAAATTATTAGGTGCTGCTTCCACGTAATTTCGAATATCAGTGTTTCTTATTTTAATTTCAATCTTCTTCGAGACTTATATTTAGTTATGTTTCTTCTTTAGCTAGTTTTTCTCTAGGTTTGTTTCAAATATTTGTATATATATCTATATGCAATTGTGAGTCTTCTTTGCTTAATTATTGTCTGAGAACGAAAATATAGCTGGTTAGGCTTCACCAAGTCGTGTTCTTTTGTTTTCAACGTTTCTGAGATTTATTTTAATGGAATTTTTTGTGGTTATTCAATACTTAGAATCCGACAATAATTAGTAAAATAATCTTGGTACGTATAATATGTTTTTGTTTAAATAATCTTTGTGTAATGTCTAGTTTAGAGAATTAAATTAATTAAATTCAAGATAAAAAATAATAATAATTTTTATTATTATTTTTTATGATTCCGTCTATAACTATAAGTGATAAGTAGTACGATGGATGAGTTGATTTTGATGTGATCATTATCTGTTCACTGAGTCATACTTGCATCATTCACTCGAGTTTCAGAAGTGATTTGGTTTTCTCAGTGGCCACTATATATAGCTGCAATCAATTCTTACGTGATTTGGATATAGGACGCAGCCTTATGAAATGAAGGGTAAAAACAAGTGGAGAATGTTTCCATGAAATTCCATTTTCTTTTTTTCTTCTTGCTAAGCGATATATAATTGAGAAGGATGGAAAGAGAACCACTAATAGTTGGTATTCACTTATTTGGAAATTAAGATAGAGATAGAGATAATATAATAATGAAATATTAGTCTCGGAAGGATATATCGGTTTCAAAACAAGGGCTTTAATTATTTATAAATTTGGTGATTCCTTGCGACTATGATATATATAATAATTATATAGTAATGGAAGGAGGTAGTGTATTTGATTAGGTCTGATCCGAATTTGATTCATTCGAAATGGCACGCGATCATTTCATTTTGAAAAGCTCAAAACATGAATGAACATTTCTCAATTTTCTCTTTGGTCAGGTACAAGTACAACTTACATACTACTTACAAACCCTTAGGGAATGGATTTACTTGTTTTGTTTAATTAGGAGTGATAGAAAACTAGATATTAATACTACTTGTATAATAATATACCATCGAGGGAACCTCTATCTATTTTATACGAAAATATTATAATTATTAATGATGAATTTTTTAATTAAGATTAATAAATTGGTGTGATATAATTAAATTTATTGTTTTCAAATTTAAAATAGATTATTTATTTATTTATTATTTTTTAATTATTTCGCTTTTAAATTTAAATATTTTATCATTATTGTAATTACATCTAGTATTAATAAGCAAGGACACCAATTTTTTAATAGTTATCCTATAAGAAGATTGCTTCCCTACGTGCATAAATAAAGTAAATCTCATATGATATGAAATATTAGTAATGATCTTAATTACAATTTAAGAAAACATGTATGAATACTTAATACAAATTTTATATATTGTTAACAAAATAATGATGAAATATGAAAATTCTCTTAAACAATTATATAATTATTTTTACAAATTTTATATATTGTTAACAAAATAATGATGAAATATGAAAATTCTCTTAAACAATTATATAATTATTTTGCGTTTCTACTTTATTCACTTTTATAATACATATAGTAAAAAATATTTTATTATAATATTTATATTTTTTAGTGGAAGGGCCTAGAAAACCCCACTTATTATGATATTACGAAAAGAAATGAAGAAAAATCACAACCTTTAATTCTAATAATTATAATTCATCTTATAATATTTTAGGAGTGATATTTTTATATAAATATAAACAATACATTGGTGTATAATTTAATCTTAAATATGAATTGTTATCGTCTAAATTTCTATTCAGTGGGTTTCACTTTCTTATAATTTAATTCTCTATATTACATTTTTTTAATTGACTGGTTTCTCTAATTTTAATATTTTTTTCATTCTCCTAGAATGATAATTATACCCCGGCCAATTCAATTTTTTTTGACGTAAAATAACATGTAAATTCCATTACTATATATAGACTTTATTGACTTTTATATTTTTGAAATCAAGTGATATACTAAAATTAAGAAATTAGTTAGAATGTTCTTAACTAAACTAAAAGCGATCACAAATTATGTTATACATATCATATGATTTTAAATAATATTTTATTAATATAGTTTCTTAATTTAAATGTACAAGTAAAATAAAATTAAATAAAACCAAAATGATGTGACAAGATTTATCCATTAAGCATATATATGATGAGGGAGTTTAATTCTCCATCCATACATATAAAAAATACGGTTAGAAAAGGTTAATTTCTTAAATGGTCTTTATTCTTTAAGTGATCAGTCTTAGGTTTCCTACCATATAAAAAAATTAAACACATTAATGTAAAATCTAACATTCTTTTATTACATGAATATTTACTTTAATCTTAATTGACTTGAACATATAAGCCATTGTTTTACTATTCTTTTCTAACATCAAATTTATAATCTTATGTTGAATGGGTCAAGTGCGTACACTAGAGTTCGTGATTATATTATATTTATAGTATTTCATTAAATGTACAAATACATACAAAAAAATCTATGTACTGCGAGAATAGAGAAAAAAAAATGGAAACATTTAGTTAACAAAATACACACATGTATGTTAAAATGTATATAAATCCGTGCACATGATTTAAATTTATAAGATAAAAGATGTCAGATTACACAATATTAAACATATAAAGATGAAAACATGTTAGAAATATCTAATTTAATTTATTATTTATAATAGTTTGATATATTCTTTTACGAGGCCGTTACAAAACGTATAAAAGTCAAAGAAAAGTTTTTTTTTTTTTTTTTTTTTTTTTTTTTTTTTTTTTTTTTTTTAATCTATAAACTACTGATCTTAATGAAGTCTATCTCTACTGGTAGGTATTATGGAACATTGATGGACATTCTATTATGGTATGTCCTTCTTAAAAAAAAAAAATATTATTAACAAAAGTGGAGTGGGGGAGTTAACAAGTTAATGATTCTTTCTGGTCAAATCTAATTTGGTAGTTGACTTCAACTTTTGTTTTGCCGTGCAGTTGACATAAGCATTGAATCAACCATGAACAAAACTTTGTGTGTGACCCGTTCAGCAATCACCAAACACAAAACTTTGACTCTATTATATGAATATTGCTAATATTGATTTCGCATTCACTGCATAATATACCTTGCCGTGTAGCTGGGAAACTTTCAAAGATCTAGAAAATGGATAATTCATTGTTTTTTTTTTATGATTGTTGTTGTAATAATCCATTGTTTTATAATTATTTCTTGCATAATCCTCTCTCTCTCTCTATATATATACGCAAAACCATATTCTTAATTAAATAAATAGAGTTTAATTGTTGGTTTCAACTTCGATTTTTTTTTTCCTAAGCGTTGAAAGCAGTATTATGAGATTAGGTAATCAAATATGACATTCTAAAAAATTTATGTTATTATGAAGTTTCTAAATTATATGGTTAAATAATAAGGATTTCGACAAAAGACTTGAGATTGAACTCAATTCGAAGCCAGGTGTAGAAAAATTGAGTAGGTGTCAAGAAAAAGATCGAAGATTTTGAGACAAAACATAATTTTAAGATTTCAAAAAAATGCTAAGATTGTATGAAGCCTAAATAGTTGTATTGGTTTAATATTTTAGTATAATATGACAATTTAATTTACCATCATTTCATTTGAGCTATTAAAAATGAATTTTAAATAGATAAAGATTAAAAAAAATTGATTAAAATATATTAAATTTGAATATTCCAAAAGTGAGTAGGCCCAATATTGACCACCCACCCATCCTAAATCAAACCCGTCTCAATCCTAACCTGACTCAAACCAAGCTTTTAACGGAAAATTGTGGGTTATATTATTTTTGTTCAGTTTTTGATGGATTAACCTTTTTGGGCCCGTAGCCCCCTACATCTAGACACCATTATACAAAGGAAGGTCCAAATGCATCAAGTGCAATAATGAGTATGTGGCAAATTTTCCTTATTTCAACTCTTTTTTTTTTTTTTTTTTTTATGTTTATAGTTTTTCTTTTGGCATACATAATTTTTATATATATTTTCTTACATAAAAATATTTTTTAAGTGAAAATTCATAATTCTTTATAACATATATATATAATAATATTTTGTTTATAATATAATTATAAAATTTAATTTAACATAAGTTAGATCCTTTTAATTTAATTTTTCATACAAATTTGTAAATATCTTTTTTAAAAATGATATGAAATATCTGAGACTATAAGCAATTCCTTAGTTTTGATTCTTCATTTACAAATGTCACATGTAATTCCTAATATTAAAAAGTTATTGCATTTCTATTTTCTTTTGATTTCTTATAATTTTATAAATATGTAATACATAGTTCTTATTTGTAAAAATGATTATACATTTTAAAAATAAAATACCAACATAAAACGAACGTTATTTTGAAACGAACAAAGCCATACTTTTACAAAACTTAAAAACAAAGCATATTTTGATAAGATATAAATTAATGTTTCGTGATTCGTGAGAAATATTTAATTATCATATAAACTTTTTCATATTACTCTCGTCTTTCATATGATTTTCTTCACATCAGTCGCTTGTTTCTTTTCTAAATTACTCATAAAATCTTTCAGCCTAATTCCAATGACTTTTAAATTTCACTTTTTTACACCTCCCCCATCTCACAATCCATGGAATCATCAATTCATCATTTCCACATAGAAAAAATAAAGAAGGTCATAAAGCCTTGAGTTCATTTACGACACAAAGGATTGAACTAACAACTAAGATCTACATTCAGAATTTCTAAAACATAAAACGACGACGTTAACACGTGGCTGATGGTTCTGACTCAGATAAAAATAAAAGTACACATGGAAGAAGCAGAGCTACCAACCCCGAGAGTGGAGGGAATAATAATAAAGTCGAGAAACGGACACCATCACAAGCAAAGTAATAAATAAATAAATAAAAATAAAAGAATAAATAAAGTTGACGGAATTTCTACAGTAATATAAGTTTGTGAAGATAACCCGATCCGATTGAAATAACCCGAACGGGTCACGCTCCGGGTGCTGCATCCTTGACCTTACTCTGCAAATACCCACCGTATTCTCTAGCATAATCTTTAACATGGGTTGCGGTATCGTAAATCCGGTTTCTTGCGTAATCCACCCGGTCCGAACCGGGGGGGTGGAGCCCCCTGAAGTAACGGTACATCCACGACAACGACGCCACGAGAGCCACCGCGAATCCGCAGACGAATAAAAAGCCTGTCGTGAAAATGAATAAAAGAGTGCCAGCTGGGACCCACACTGGGCTCGAAACGATCATCAACGGTAACACAAACATCAGCCCCACAACGGCCCCTGTCGCCGTCAGCCCCGCCATGATTAGCAACACGGACGCCGTTACCAGCAGCGTCACCATCCCCGGGACTCGTTCTTGGAGTTTGTGGAGGAACGTCGATGAGAGGGAAGTGGTTCTGTGGGCTTGGGGATGGGCTGGTGTTGGGTAGTGATCCGCCATGGCACAAGGTTGGAGAATGTGGTGTGTGTGTGTGAATGAAGGAAGTGGTTAAGGGAAAGAGAGGAAATAAAGGAAGAGTGTCTAAAACGGACAAGTGTGCGGTGAAGGGCGCTATTTTGGTGACATGCAATGGGGGATACGTGGAGGTGGCAATTCGAATAAGGCCATAAGGTTAGATACATAGATCACTGCATCACTCTCACTCATACTTTTTCTTTTTCCTTTTTACCTTTTTCTCTTCATTAATATATATATATATATATATATATATATATATATATATATATATATTATATTAAATTAGTTTCGAAATTAGAGACATATATACACTTCAATTGCGACATTTGGTCTTAGAGAGTGAGAATGTATAATTGCCACAACATCAAACACAAAGACTTGACAACATGTTACAAACATCAACAGGTGAGGCACGTGCACCTTCTCACCCTTTTGCACTTCATCACATCCATGTTCCTTTCCTCCTAACAGTCATCAATGGCTCAAAACTGGATGACTAAAACCTTTACCAGCTTCATTTACATCATCATTCAATACATAACTAAAAAAAACAGATAATTAATTATAAAATGTAAAATGAGAAAAAAATTAGTTATAAAATATGAAATAAGAGAAAAATTAATTATAAAATGTGAAATAAAAGAAAAATTCGTATATATAATAAGAATGAATTGATTAATAAAATAAAATTATTTCATTCCATATCAACTTTACTTGATTTGATAGTTAACAGTAATATAATACGCAATCAATTATCTAACACCTTTATAAAATATATATATATATATATATATATAATATATATAATTTTTTTTATTATTTTATACATATTAATATTAATTTTGTTTTATAACATTTTATAATTGATTATATGATTATATTAATTATTTCTCATTCCATATATCCCTTATAACCGTAACAAGACTTTCACCCGTCTTGGTAGAGAACTCTTCTAAACAGACACTTAGACAAAGAAAAGGAAGAAAAAAATTAATAAAAAAAATAAAAAAATAATATATAATTTTATGAGTTAATTGATTGTTTATTGAAAATGTAAAATTTATTAAAATGAAACGATAACTTATATGATAACATAAATTACATTTAAGATCTTTATTTGGTAGCATTTATAATATATATTTTTTAATCTTTAAAATATGCAATGGCAAACTACTAAAAAAAAGTGCAAGTATATTAACTTTTATATTTAAGAAATGGAACGGACTTCATTTTTAAGGAATAAAATTTAAGTTTATTATATTTTAAAACTAAATAATACATGAATAAATAAAAATCTTTTGTAATTTATTCCATTACAGATTGTTATATATAATAAATTTATCAACTTTTATAATAATTATGTAAAATATAATGGTGATTAGTTTACATTACAAAATTATTAAACTCCTTTTTATTAGCCTTTCTTGATGTATAAAGTGCATAACAAAATTTGGACATTCGTTGTATGTCAAAAACTAAATTAAAATCCACAAAGAATAAATGATCCTAAAATAGTATTTAATTGTTCATGTTTATTATTACATTGATATCGATTTGCGTCTTAACTCTTAACTCATTGTTAGTGAAGATGATATTTAAACAAAATAAAAAAAAAAAAAAATAATAATAATAATAAAATAAATAAATAAATAAATAAAAAGACCCTGATTCCCGCCATCAGGGAGAATGAAATAACGGCCAGAAACAGAACGTAGTTACAACGCAACTCTTGAAACTGAAAATCCTCCAAATCCCAAATGATCACAAACCCTAATTCCCCACTTTCCGACAATAACAAACCCCAAATTTTCACTTAACCGAAACACGCACACTGCACTCCTTCATGGATGCGCCACGTGTCTCTAGGATCCTCGCCGACCCCAAAATCCGGCGCGTCGGTTTCTTCACCTCCGATTCTTCCGCCACAAACTCCCTCACGATTCCGTCTCCGCGTCATCACTCCTTGCCAGAGACGCAGAATTCCGGCGATTTCCACGTGGCATCCAAGAGCCTCGATCCCTCGGAAAACCTAAACCTCGCTACTTTCATTGGTAATCGTTGAATTTATCGTGGTAATTAATTCATGATAATTAAATTATACTCTATTCGTTGATTATTCAAGTGCTTTGTTTGTTGTTTCTCATATTAGAAAAGCTGGAAGAGGAAGAGAAAGAGGTTATGCAATCAAATTCGAAGCCGTTGAAAGCAAAAACTACGAAGGCTGAGAGACGAGCCTTGCAGGAAGCACAGAGAGCTGCTAAAGCTGCTTCTAAAGGTTGTTTATGATTTCCGCTAATTACTTAGCATTTTATGTTGAACTATTGTTTTCTGATTGGAGTTTTAGATTGATGTTATGGATTATAGAATCGATAATTCTATGTTAAAACGAAGCTCAAATGATTTCAGTAAGTTTTAAGCATGGTTGCTATTTTGGTTGCATATATATGTGGGCTTCATTTTTTCTCCGTTTCTTTGTTTTCTGAATGTATTTGATGACATTCAATAAAATTATATGAAGTTTTTCTTATATGATTTGTTTGGGTAAACTTCGATAAAAGTTAAAATTAGCTTGTAGAAGCTCTCTCATCTTTAAAAGAAGATAAACAAGACAGCTTTTATGTATTAGCTAATGGAGAAACTAATTTTAACTAGAAAAGTTCATTTAATTTTTTTTTCTTCTAAAAGTCCTACTAAAGAAGTTTACTCAACTTGAGTTTGGAGAATGAAAAGAATCAGTGTGCTTGAACACCACACCGATCTGCTTCCTTTGTTATATATATGTATGTTCATCCTTTTACAAAACAAATCAGGTCTGAAAAGGCTAAGACCTGAACCAACCTAATACAACCTAAGCCATCACATCCAAACCAAAAATACAATATTGAACTATACAGAAGCTTCCTTTGCAAGCTATTCTAACACTCCCCCTCAAACTAGAGCATATAGATTGTATGCACCAAGCTTGGAACATAGAAATTGAATTCAAGGTCCCCTTAGTTACTTAGTCATAACATTTGCAAGTTGTTCATTGGAGGTGACAAACTTAGTAACAATTTCCTTATACAACAACTTCTCTTTAACAAAATGACAATCAACCTCTATATGCTTAGTTCTCTCATGAAATACTAGATTGGAAGCAATATGGAGAGTAGCCTGATTATCACAATAAAATTCCATTGGATGATCTTCACAAGATTTTAACTCTTGAAGAAGTTGTTTAACCCACTTAAGTTCGCAAGTAATCAAAGTTATAGCATGATATTTAGCCTTAGCACCGGGTCGGGCATCAACATTTTGCTTCTTGCTCTTCCGAGAAATGAGATTTCCACTAAGGAATACACAATATCCAGTAGTGGGATGTCGATCTACAGGACGACTTGCCTAATCAGCATCACACTATCTGAGATTTGGCTATCTTCTTTGTTTTCGTACAACAACCCTTGTCCTGGAGTCTTTTTGATATATTTAAGGATACACAAAACAACATTCCAATGATCAACACGAGAAGCTTGCATGAATTGACTAACAATCCCTATTGCAAAAGAGATATCAGGTCTTGTGATTGTTAGATAAATAAGTTTCCCAACCAATCTCCTATACCTCTTTGGATCTATAAATGGTTCACCTTGATCAGCCATTAACTTTTGGTTAGGATCCATAGGACTATCAATGGGTCTGCAATCAACCATGCTTGTTTCCTCCAAGATGTCTAAAGCATATTTCGTTAGTGAAATCACAATGCCTTCCTTTGATTGAGCGACCTCGATACCAAGAAAATATTTCAAACATCCCAAATCGTTGGTCTGAAAATGGCTAAACAAATGCATGGTTCTCTATAATCAGTGTGTCATCCACATAAACAACTAGATACAAACACTTCCCAGGAGAAGTATGTAATAAAAAGCTTAGTGATCTGCTTCACTTCTTTTAAGCCCAAAGTCCTACACAACATTACTAAATCTTCTAAACCAAGGCCGATGAAATTGTTTGAGACCATAAAAAGACTTTTCAATTTACAAACTAATCTAGACTCCCCCTGAGTAACAAATCCAAGAGGTTGCTCCATGTAAATCTCCTCCTCCAACTCACCATGAAGAAAGACATTTTTAATGTCTAATTGGTGGAGAGGCCAATAACAAATGGCTACCATAGAAAGAAAGAGACGAACTGTAGGAATCTTGGCCACAGGAGAAAAGGTGTCACTATAATCTAACCCATAATTCTGAGTATACCCTTTGGCCACTAGTTTGGCTTTGAGACGATCAATTGTGCCATCAGGGCCAACTTTAATAGCATCTAAATCTAACTGGTTGTTTCCCTGAAGGAAGTGGAACTAATTCCTATGTATCACTATGCTCAAGTGTTTGCATTTCAATAAGCATGGCTTGTCACCATCGAGGATGATTAAGAGCCTTATAAACATTTTTTGGGATAGTAAGGAGATATAAAAGAAAGAACACAAAAATACAAGGGAGAGACACGATGATAGCTCGAAAAATTATAAATAGGATGAGGATTCCTAGTAGATCGAATAAATTTTCAACCAGAAATATCCTCCCTAGGATCCATAGTAGGAGCGCCTGATAACGAAGGACCTGAATCTAGTGACTCTGCAGGAACAGGTGGACCCATTGTTGTGTCCGATGCTGATATGTGATAAGGTGAGGAGTTTCTTGAATGGGATTAGTTGTGGGAAAGATAAACTGATTAACTTCTTGGTTAGGAGTGGTATGGATTGACTTTAGAGGTGGAATGGAAACATGAAAACCAACAGGTAGAGCCTGTTGTATTGAAAGAGAATCATGAGTGGAGGATGAGAAAAGCATAGTTTGTACAAAAAATCTGACATCGGCAAACATGTAATATTTTCTAGTTTGTGGGAAGTAGCACTTGTACCTTTTCTGAAGACACGAATAGCCTAGGAAAACACATTTGATAGCTCTAGCAAACAACTTGTCTAGACCAGGAGAAACATTATGGACAAAACATGTACACCTAAAGACCTGAGGTGAGATATGAAACAAGTGTTCCTTTGAATAAATAATGGAGTAAGAAGTTTTATTTTCAAGGGAAGAAGACGACATTTTGTTGATTAAGAAACAAGAGGTGAGAATTGCCTCGCCTAATAATGTACAAGAAACATTTGCATTAAGCATTAAGGTGCATGCAGATACCACAAGGTATCTGTTTTTTCTTTCAGCGATTCCATTTTGTAGGGATGTGTGTGGACATGTCGATTGATGCAATATCCCTTGTGAGAATAGGAAAAAGGATAATTCGGAAGAGAAATATTCTTTTGCATTGTCACTTCTAAAAATTTTGATTATTTTCCCCAATTGGTTCTTGATTTTATTGAAGAAAGATATAAAGATGGAGAAAAGTTCAGAATGTCTTTCATTAAATATACCTAAGTACATCGGGAGAATTCATCAATAAAGGTTACAAAATATCCAAAACTAAAAGATGTTACGTGGCTTAGACCCCAAATATTAGAATGAATGGTGGTAAAATGTTGAGTTACATCTTTTTTAAGTTTGTTTAGGAAAGGACGATTTAACATGTTTGCCTAATTGGCATGATTCACAACCTAACTCCTTTAACTTTTTAAGGCCAAGAACTAAAAGTTTCAACTTGGACAGACTCGGGTGACCCAAACGATCATGTAAAAGCTTGGATGACAAAACAGCAACACAAGATACAAATGGTTGCATTCTAAAATAGTAGAGATCACTAGATTCATGTCCTGCACCAATCGTCTGACTCATACCAAACTCATGACTAATAAAGGATTCAACATTAAAAGTTACTAAACAATTTAAGGATTTGGTTAACTGACTTAAAGAGATTAGATTGGAAGGAAAATTAGGAATAAACAAAACAAAACTTAAGTTTAATGAAGGAGAAAGAGAAACTTAACCAATTCCTTTGGGAGAAATTCTAGATCCATCTGCTAAGATAATAAGGTGAGGTGATTTAAGAGGGGACATAGAAGAGAACATAGACTCATCATGAGTTATATGATTAGAGGCTTTTGAATCAATGATCTATAGACTTTAACTTGCAGATGAATGAGAAACACAAGCTGTAGAGATAGTTGTGATAGGGGAAGATTGAGTTCGAGTCATGAATTTTTGATAATCATCTTCTGCAATCTTCATATTAGATTTTCCTGATTTTTCTGACTCGAACAGATTTGCTGTCTTCTCTAGAAAACCATGAAGAAAGTAACAATTCTCTTGAGTATGATCCATTCTCCTATAGTATGAGCATTGAGGACGACTACATCTACCTCTTTTTCCTTCTCTGTTTCCACGGTCACCTCTTCCCCAACTAAAAACCATTGCAGAAGCTTCACTGATTCCACCTATTTTTTTCATTTTTCACATTTGTAGGGACACGAAGAAGTGTGGTTATTTGGCTGCCCATTGAGGGAATCTCATGGCCAGTCAAAATCTGGTCATTGAGTGTTACCAAAATGTTTGGTTCAACAGACTGCCACAATACAACAAATAGCTGAAAATCAAGCCTTTTCCATTTACCCTGATTTTCATTTGAACCTTCAACATCTTCCATTTCAAAGTAGTCGTGATATCCTTGACCAAGGAACCATAGTTCCACAGAGGCAGCCCATGGTAAAAAAAGTTTACCATTAAGTTTTTCAGTGGTAATGGTCGGGGCACTAAAAATAGGCAAAACAGGGCCTGGAGATGCCATAGAAGTAAACTGTGCAAAAGGAGATTAAAGAGAGAAAGAAGAACAGACCCACACTCCCAACAACAACCAAAACACGAAAACTAGTCTGGAAATGGACTCAGAAGACTCTGGTGAGCATGACAGTGATGCAAAGGACGAGTTCCGACGGACAGAAGCAGCACATGAACAATACGCACCAAACCCTTGGTTCGCTGGAGAAGGCTGGCGGCGGAGCAGAGCAGGATCATACCCGCTCTGGTACCAACTTGAGTTTGGAGAATGAAAAGAACCAATGTGCTTGAACACCACACTGATCTTCTTCCATTATTATTATATATATGTATATTCTTCCTTTTACAAAACAAATCAAGTCTGGAAAGGCTAAGACCTAAGCCACCCTAATACAAATTAAGCCTTACATCCAAACCAGAAATACACTATTAAACTATACAGAAGCTTCCTTAGCAAGCAATTTTAACAACTCAAATAGGTTCTATATCCTGTGTTTGGCTGTGAAGAAGAGAATATGGAATTCTGTGTTATGTTGTTCAGTTGCTGCAATCAGGATCTTTATATACTGGGCTCTCCTTCATATAGTTCATGCAGTTGTGCTTATGCTTTTGGACATTGTTCTGTATGCTGCAATCAGGATCTTTATATACTTTGCTTTCCTTAATATAGTTCATGCAGTTGTGCTTATGCTTTTGGACATTGTTCTTTATCCAGCTGAGGGAAGTAAAGCAGTTGATGAATCTGGTAGAGTAGCACCAGGTAAAAGTACAAAGAAGTCTTCACAAAAGAAAGGTGGTCCTTCCTGTGCGTCTCCAGTGGCTACTGATAAGAAAGCAGGGGATCATCCTTTTGAGAAAGATAGGAGAAAGGATGCTCCTTCTCCTCAATTGCAGTTTGATGACAAAAGCCGAGTGGAAAAGGCTAGAAGGCGTGCAGTAGTCAATCCAATTGAATCTAGAAATGGAGCTGAATTATTTCAGCATTTGCCTCAATATGAACATGGGACACAGCTTTCTAAACTTGAATCAAATTTTTTCCACCGTGGTTCAGTGCATCCAGCTGTTCTTGAGGTACTGTTTTGGAAATAATGCACATGGCATTTATTTCTAGATCAGGACAGTCACATGTGTGATCTGAAAATGAATGCCACCGCTATACATAAATCATTCTGTTTATTCATATTAGTTCACTATTTATGCCTGCATATCTTTGCTCTGTTTTCACTTAATTATTCTCATTTCATATTGAATCTCTGATCCTTTTGATAATGTTCTAGTAGTTTGTCATTATTATCGCCCTACTTTTAATACCTTAAGGTATATTTTCAAAGACCTTCTTGTTATCAGACATTTAACTTCAGCTGTATGCCTTGTGTTTACATGCTTCAAATATGCATGTTCACCAGTGTATATACGCCGATTTGCTGGGTATCACATTTTGTTACTATGGATGAGAATACACATCATAATACTCCCTTGTCATTCAAACCATGCAAAAGGTGAGATTTATGATGCCCTTTGGCAAGCCACATCCTCTATTTGTCAATTTAATTTTCCTTTTTCCTGAGATTCTGTACTAATTGTTTGTATACAATCATTACTCATCAGCATGTATCAGTCAATGGTTACAGATTTGACATGAAATTGTTTTTGGAGCTGTGAACAGCATATGGAGTTCTTCAATTTAAATGGGCATTATATGTATGCAAATAGACTTCAGAAATAAATAACAGTTCAGATATGATGCTCATTGTCTTGTTTATATTTCAGGTTGGACTGCGTTATTCAGCAGGAGATATATCAGGGGGTAATGCTCGTTGTATTGCAATGCTTAGAGCATTTCAAGATGCCATTAGAGATTACTGCTCACCAGATGAAACGATCCTTTTTAGGGATTTAACTTCAAAAATCAACAGTTATGTATCTTTCTTTACTGAATGTAGACCACTTTCTATGAGCATGAGAAATGCTATTAGGTTTGTAAAGAGTTGTATTGTCAGTCTGCCATTAAATTATTCTGAGTTTGAGGCAAAAGCAGCCCTGAGTTCTGATATTGACCGGTACATAAATGAAAAAATAATTCTTGCGGATAAGGTGATTGTCCGACATGCTTTTACAAAGGTTAAGGATGGGGATGTTCTTCTCACATATGGATTGTCATGTGTTGTTGAAATGATTCTTTTACATGCCCATGAGGTGGGAAAAAAGTTCCGTGTTGTGGTGGTAGATTCAAGGCCAAAACTTGAAGGGCAGGCCTTACTTCGTAGGCTAGTGGCTAAGGGCCTGAGTTGCACATATACTCATATAAATTCTGTTTCATACATCATGCATGAGGTCTCACGAGTTCTTCTGGGAGCTTCTGCAGTTTTGTCTAACGGAACTGTGTATTCAAGGGTTGGGACTTCTTGTGTTGCAATGGTGGCTCATGCATTTCATGTTCCTGTATTGATTTGTTGTGAAGCATATAAATTTCATGAAAGGGTGCTACTGGATTCAATATGTTCTAATGAACTAGGTAATTTTGTTATATCAGCTTGTTAATGTTACATTTTCACTTTAGTATAAACTTTATTTATGTATCAAGAATAGGGATTAGGATGGAATATATTTTTTTAAAGCTATCAAGTATTGTTATACAAAAAAAGGGGGCATCTCGTCCCAATTTTGATGACTTAAGCACTTCTAAACATGGTCTTCATACACACGCTCTCATATATTTGTAGAGTTGGAATCTGTCTGTTGATAAACTTAAAATTGCTTGCAGGTGACCCAGGTGCGATTGCCAGGGTTCCTGGACGAATGGATGTCAATTATCTGGAGAATTGGGCAAGTGAAGACAATTTGAGGCTTTTGAATTTGATGTAAGCATAAGATATTTCATTTGCGTGACCACCTAATTCCCCAAGAAAAGAAGAAAAGACTATCACTGATTTTATTTCACTGACAGGTATGATATTACTCCTCCAGATTACATCTCGCTTATTGTGACAGATTATGGCATGGTAAGTTAATTATCCTACACTGTATAATTTTGGTGGTTGTGTTGGGTGAGACTGGATCATCGGTCATCACTTGGTACACTATATTAGCTTTCTAAACCTGTATGCATAATTTGTTAATGACTTCATCTTTACATATATATATATATATATATTTAAACTAATCAATATCCTTAGATTGTTTTCTGTACTTAGCTGCATTTTTAGAATCCTGTTTATTTTTCGTGTTTCATTTTGCCTATATACTTTGTGTACTTAAATTGTGTTCTTTTAGTTTTGTAAGAAGGGGTTGGAGGGGGAGGGGAGGTAGAGCCATGTTAGTGGGTTTGAAAGATGAAGTTTTCTAGTCCTGCGTGCTCTTCACGACACCTGTATTATGCTCCTTTAAGCTTAAATCAACATATTATATACACTTGAGTTCTTGTTCTTAAATGAGTTGTTATACTCTCTTTTTTCTTTATGACACAGGACTATGGACTTCACATTATTTATTATTTATTCTTATTTTAAAATCTCATTCTTTCATTACCAAAAATGAATTAATTGATTTCACAATTCTCTATTTTTCTCAAATTTTATATTTTCTTATATTTATCATTTTATATTAAAATTTTCCTTTTTTGTCTCAATCTCTTTTATTAATATTTTAAAATTTCTTTTTCCCTAATTGAAGTTATCATATTTTATTTATTAATTTGAATTAAAGTATACATATTATAATTTGAAATGTTTCTGAATTTACATAAATTAGAAAATTTTCATGGTATACACTTGGTACCTTACCCAGGATCCTCTTTATTCTCTTCTAGTTTGACGAAGCTTAATATTGAGAAAATTGTTGACTCCTACTCCTTTAATTCTTGCATTTGCCTTATTTATCAGTTTCAAAGTCTTCTCTTTACTCTTCTTGTTGGTGTCACAGCTTCCTCCTACAAGCGTGCCTGTAATAGTACGTGAATATCGACGAGATCATTTGTTGATGTAGAAATACAAAGTCAGAAAGTGGTGCTAACAGCCCTTCATTCGATTTAAATTAATGAAATTTTTTCTATACTTGAATTTTAGTCAGGGAATGTATTTAGGCTTTCCACTCTGAGCCATTTCAGAAAGTTGGCAGTATTCAAATAACAGTTGCTGACAGAGAATAACATGATCATAGGACATTGTGCATATAGCTAAATGATATGTGTTATAGAGTCATATTTGTACAACCACCTATTGCTACCAGCACTTAGCAGCGTGCCTGCACTTGTAAATGTGAAGTCTGGACTTATAATTCATAAAATACATGCGTATCTGGTTATTATAATTATAATAACAAAAGCATCAGTGACTTGTAATCTTTGTTTATTGAATGTTTTTTTTTTATATCTGTTTATTATAATTATAATAATAAAAGCATCAGAGACTTAATCTTTGTTTATTGAATGTTTTTTTTTTTTTACTATATTAACTGTCATTTTTCATCGAAAGAAGTATTTTGTGTCTTTTCTGTTATAATACTATATGCAAACAACACAAATAATTATAATAAATGATAGAGGGACCGATTTATTTTTTTGGTAAAGTGGTAGGATACTTCTAATTCGTTAGACTTCTCACTGTTGACTTAATTTGTTCGATCATAAAATTTTGCAGACCTCACCATTTAACAAATTCCACTGACCTCACAGAAAGTACAGGCATCTAGCCTCATTTTTAACACGGGGTCAACACAATTATACGGATGTTTTTTTTGTTCTTTTGGAGTTGGACATGACACAAATCAAGCTGGCACAAAGTGGAGAGAGTTCCATCAATGCATATTAGACTTTTCTAAGGGTTAGTAATTTCCAGAATTCATAACTGTACAACGTAATTATATTAATATTATACAACGACAAGTACTTAAAGAACAACACACCCACCAGTTACCCCTTCTAAGTTGAAGTGGCAATGGCCAAATTCAAGATATAACCTAACAGTGACAGTAACAGTAACGATGCTTGTTAATCAATAAACCTGTCACCCTTTAGTCTGCCATTTCCAAACATTACTTTTGCTTCTTGTCAGAACTTGCAGGAATACTATCTGTTGCAGAAGCTGCAGCTGCCAATTCCATCAACCTCTCGTAATCTATCTCAGTTGATTTATACTTAAACTTGATGCCTACCTGAATCCATGACTTAATACAAAGAATAGCTTGTGCGCTATCATGTGGCATACAGATTCGTTGCTTGTCAATTTCATCACCCTTGCCACAGAAAAGTTCTTCAGGCACAACTGAAGTTACTTGCACAGCCAGAAAATCTCTAGCCATCACAGATAGTCGAGGAAAGCGTGTACTGTTGACCTTCCACCATTCTAAAACATCAGTTGGTATTGGAGCTGTCGACTCTGATAGGTACTGTGTGAGCTCATCAGTGGCAGCACTTATGCTTGTCCTTCGCTTCTTGCGAGCTATTTCCTCAGCAAAGGAAACACTTCCTCCGTCTTCAATCTCTTGACCATTATATCCAGAACTAATGGATGAGAAATGGCTGGTAGAATAATTTCTTATAAAATGGGTTCTTGCTTCATCCAAAAAGTTTTCTGAGTTTAAACTATCAGGGATCAGATCCCCCTTTATACGAGGATCTAGAACTGCTGTCATATAAGTAAATATGTTGCAAACCTGATTAATATAATTTCTGGCCTTTATAGCCATTTCCTCTGCAGCATTTTTAAGCCATTCTGGGCTGTGACGAGATTCTTTGCAGGAACCAATTGTTTCTGAGATGTGATCCATGAAGAAAAGGACAAGACCAACCGTTGGCACCTTACTCATGCAGATGTTGTTTGTGGTTTTGTAGAATGGTTCAAGATATTGATGCACGATGTTAACCACATTTCTGTCAGAAGATCCCAGCAGCATCCTACTACCTAGCATTTCCTCATATTTACGAATAACAGCATCCACTGATTTACCTGCCTGCATCATAAAATATGTATGTTAATTTACCAGTGTTCCATTGTTCTGATTCTGAATGACATGCATGATGCATCACAATTCACAAGATACCTAAATATATCCTTAGTTCTTATGATTCAATTCACATGAGTGACATAACATGCTACATTGTTTAGTAAATAACAAGTTGAAATCAGATTAACATCGACACAAAGGCTGAATTCATCAGCAAACAGAAATATTCTTACAGTTATCAGATAAGAGATAATATGGGACACTTCAGGCATGAGAGGCCATTCCAAATCAAAATTTTGTCGAGTATAAAACAACGGCACTTCAATGCGACCGGCACCTTTTCATTTTTCATGATTCTTATGCTCATTAACCAAAGTAGTTGAAAAGGTAACTACATACCTTGCAAATAAGATCAAGCATTTGGTAGTTTCCGCTCCACCTTGCTGAAACATCAAGAGGAAATTTCCAAGTACCTTCTTGATAAGTTGTGGACAATTGAATAAAATCCTCAGAGATCACTGGTGAGGCATTTAACTCTATTACAAACTCCCGTATCTTAGAAATCACTTGTTTTGCGAATCTCAATCCATCATCTATTATCACATTCAAAGTTCGAGCAGCACAGGGAATATAACAAAATGGCCCAATTTTCTGACCATCTAAGTCCTCTTTCAGAGTATGACATGCATGCACAGCATTTGTGCTATTATCATGGGTACAGGACAGGATTCTGGTTTCAATATTGTAAAATTTAAGAACTTTTATGAGGGAACGATAGATCTCTGCAGCCCCACATGGATAGGGTATGCGACAGATATCTAGAAGCAACTTCTTGAAGCACCAGTTTCCGTCAATCCACTGGCATGTTACACTCATATAGTAGATCTGTTCAAAGGAGGTCCAGAAATCAAGTGTAATGGACAACTTTGAAGAAACCTGTTCCAACAATGATCTTACATCTTCCCTCATGCTTCTGAAAACTTCATCAAGTATAGTTCTATACTTGTCACGTGGCCAGAGTTGTATAGATGGATTTAGAAACTTGTAGGAATTCACAAGCCACTTCTCTTCCAGAGTTGAAGGAGGGAGAGAAGCTAAAACAAGCCACCTAATGAGCAACCAATTTAGATGATCATAATCCAACTGGTTTGCTTTTACCTGAGGCTGTGACTTCTTGACCACAGTAACGGGTCGTGCAGCTGAATTGCTAACAGCATCCCCTGACTTGTCATAACCTGGATGACGATTAGCAAGATGCCTTCCCAAATTTCCTTCATGAACAAAGGAACTTCAGTGGCCACACGAGTAAGAACAATTGCTAGGAAAAAGAATATATTTTGTAAACACGGATGCAACAATTTAAAACTGTACTAGCTTCAAATACAGATGGAAATGAAATGTTAGTAACACACTCCCTAACACATTTTTTAGAGCACTCTCTTTTAACTAGTCTCTCTCTTCTGATTCTGTAATTTTCAATAAATTTTAACCATTAATAATAACAGAAAGTCTGCTGCTAGCTCTTCTCTAAACTAACATAAGAAAATAAAAGGGAAAATAAGAGAATTGTTAACTTGATGATATGCAAAAAGGTTGTAATCTGTACATAACAAAGTTCCCTTAGAATTTCTGAGGTTTCATAACAAAACTAATATAGGTTAGTGTGGATTATCATAAATAAACCAAAGTAATGATCAGATACACTCACTGCTCACCCTATTGGATAAGAAAGCACCAAAGGTAACAATGAGTAATAAAAGATGATGCTGAAAGTAACCTGTAGCCGTTGCAATAGAATAGCTCTGTGTACAAAACTTGCATCTGCGAAACTTGCCATCAGCAGTTGTCTCAAAGAACTTCAAATACACTGAAGTCATTGTTTTCTTTCGTGGCTTCAGTGCAGTGACAGGAACTGCCTTATCTGAACAAGCCAACCCAATATTCACAGGATCCATGTTTGAAATGAGTGCCACATCCATCATGGACTTTTGGTCGTCTACTAAAAAAAACAAAAACAAAAACTCAGTCATAGAAGATGAGGTGACATACATGTTACACTTGAATGCTTCAACTCAACAAGGTGTATTTGTTCGATCACACAACAACATCATGTTATGTTGGAACTATAGTTCACACACAGACACAACTTAAGTGATTCCTTGTTAGTTGTTTTACTATTATACAATGAAGTAATATAGCAAGCAAGCCAAAACCCCAAATACAGTGTTGATTTGAACAGCAACATTAGATGAAAAAGTTTAAATTTTTTTGACAACCCAGTTGATTAAATACCTTTGTAAGGTCTGTAGTGATTGTTAGCAGCACCCCAATCCATGTAGTTAGCATCACTAACGGTCACCTGTCTGATCAAGAACAAACACAGCATAAATAATTTTGTATTTGAGTTGAAAGAGTGAGAAAAGGGAATTATGCATACCCGAGAGGGTGAGTTTACGAGACTCATAATTAAATTTTGGCGGAGAATTGAATTGCGATTCTGATCAAAGATCGGCGTGAACTGGATCTGAGCCGAGACAGAGATAGAGAGTATGCGCGGCGTGGCTGAACAAAAATCACTATTCAGATCTGATTTTGTGCTCACGGCTTCGCTGGGCTAAAGCCTAAAACCATTTTCGAGATTATTATTATTTATTTATTATTATTTTCTAGGAAGAGAAGAGAGAGAAAAAAAGAAGAAGAAAGGAATATTTAGTTGAGTTGTGTTCGGCTATGTTAAGCCATTGAATGGTGTGGGTGTGTCCGGAGCTATGACTTAGCCCAACGTTAGTCGGCTGAGTTTTCTTTTTTAAATTTGGGCCTCGTACTTCCTCCCTAGCCCATACTAAGCCCACACCACCTTGCTTTTTCAATACATCCACACTACTCACATAATTTATTTCCCTTAAATTTCCTAACGTTGATTTGGGTAAAAAGACCATAACGGGCTTCACTTGAAATTTTTTTTTAAAATTGGTTCAAAATTTATTACAATCATAACATTGTTTCTTAAGAAGACGTTAGACACTTTTAGTGACAGCGTTTGACTTACGTTGATTAGAATAAAAAAGGTGTCTTACACTATGATGCTTACTTTGTTTATTTTTAATAAGTGAAGCTTACAGAGGTGCACTGACCTGTGACACCTCTAAAATAGGTCTACACTGTGGGGCCCACGAAGATGTAAGGATCTGTGACACCTCCATATCGTGTGACTCACGAAGGTGCAACAACCTATGCCGCCTCCACAAAAGGCCTACATTGTGAGTCCCTCAAAAGTGCAAGGACATGTGACACCTCAACAAAAGGCTTGCACTGTGGGGCCCACGAAGGTGCTAAAGTTTGTGGCGCCTCCTTAAATGACATAGGTGGGACCCATAGTGGTTATGCATTTGTGATGCCTTCTTGAAGGTGGAGTTACCCATTATGCCTCCTAAACCTTATATATATCCCATCTCAACATTTCAGTGCAACATTCGGTGAGTGCCACTAACCTTCTTCTAAAAATTTTATAATTTTAATTTTTAAATTTTATATTTGATAACAATGATTTTATTATTTATTTTATTTAGGTGGAAAACTAATAGAGTTTAAAGATTTTATATCAAGGTAAATTATTTTAGTATTAAATTATTTATGTTATTTGATAAATGTTTATTATGTTAAAAAGATTTTTAGATAAATTTTGAAGAGATGACTTCTGCAATTATTATTATGGTATATATTAATGGTAAAATTGTTAAGGGAGATAGATGTGTTTCATTTGTAGGATCTAAAAGGGCAATACAAATAAAACGTGGAATAAGTGTTGGTATGTTAAAGGAAAAAATTCATGACAATTTTAAATTAAAGGACAATCAAGTTATTGACTCAATGATGACGAGATTTTTTTTTTATAGATAATGAATATGTGTCATTACAAATCGTTGATGATGATGTTAATCTTATGATTAATATTTTCGAACAAGGAGGTATGCGTTGTATAGAATTATGTATACAAGTAGTTATTGTAGGTGGTGTTTCTTATACGTATAGTTTGGTTGTAAATAAGACAAATATCGGTAGGTCTTACGAAGGATGTTCAATAAGATTAGATTATAGCGACAATGATTAAGATTTTATAGTGTCTAATTCATATGTTGGATCGTCATTCAAGGAAGAAGACTTTGACGACAATTTACCTGAATCGGATGACGATGATACAAACGAAGATTATCAAAATTTAAGTCTTGACGTTCAACCTAATGTTGTTGCTGAAATACAAGCAGGTTAGTATGTTAATTGTACCGAGAATGTCTTAAATTCATTTACTGAATGAATAAATAATATCTTTTATGTAGGCGAAAGTCATCATCCTGTTTGGTCAGGAACACCACATTATTCAAGTATTGATTGAACATACCTTGATCAAGAAGATTTGTGGGGTGTTACTAGTTATTCTAATTGACCAGTTGGCCAAGAATTATGTGTTGGTTTGGAATTTGACAACAAAAAACTAGTGTAAAATATTATTAGTCACTACATGATGAATGTGCACCAATAAGCGAGAGTAGTGGAATCGAAATCAACGAGGTATGTTGTTCATTGCCCAAATAGTAATGGTGATCTACCGTGTCCATTTTATGTGCGAACAATCCAATCAAGAAGGATAAATAGGTAGAAAATCACATAATGAGATGAACCTCATACTTATTTAAGTGTTAGTTTGACTCAAGACCACACAAATCTTATTTCAGATTTGATTAGCTTATGCATTTTTGGTACAAACATTTTTCCTTAACTATTTTATTTGAAGTTTTGGATGAAAATCAATTATTCATTTTTAACATGTTTTCTTAAATTACTAGAAATGATCAAGGAAGATTCGTCAATAAAGATCGTGTTGGTTCAAGAAATAATTTCAAACATGTTTAATTATAAAATTTTCTACTAGAAGGCTTGATACGCAAAACAAAAAGCAATGACCATGGTGTTTAGTAATTGGGAAGAATCGTACGCTCAACTTCCTATTTGGCTAAAAACATGCAAATTTATTCTCCAGGTTCTTATTACCAAAATTTTCATGATGATTGTGTTGTGGGTAACCGTGTTATTCATGAATTTCGTCAATTTGGTCGTGTGTTTTGGAATTTCAAACAATCTGTAGATGCTTTCAAATATTGCAAGCCAATAATTCAGGTAGACGGTACACACTTGTACGACAATATCGCGGAACACTTTTAATGACAACAACGCAAGATGGAAATGATAATGTTTTACTACTTGCATTTGCGACTGTTGAAGATGAAACTTTGTAGCTTGGTCGTGGTTTCTGTCACTCTTACGTCTACATGTAACAGATAAATCTGGGATTTGTCTCATCTCCTATCGACATCGGAGCATCAAGTCGGCTATTGCAAATGAAGCAATTAGATGGAGTCGACCTCATGTTTATTATGCTTATTGCATCAGACACATTGCAAGTACTTTCAATGACAAATTTAAGAATAAAAAACAAAAACAAATGTTGGTCAAATTAGGTATGTACACAAGTTATTACATATATTTGAATTTTATAAGTTAACATTTAAGTGTATAATGATATTGAATATTTTGTAGGTTATACTTCATGCAAACACGTATTTGACCGAAATTTTGTAATTTGAGTCCTGATATTGCAACATGGATTCAAGGAATATCAAAAGAAACGTGGAGTATGACTTACGATAAGGAAAACCATCGGTATGGACATGACCGCTAATCTTTCTGAGTGTATTAATAAGGTCTTCAAAGGGTGTCACAATCTTCCAATCACAAGTCTTGTAAAATCAACATACATTAAATGTTAACAGTATTTTGTGGAAAGAGGACATCGAACACTATAAGAAATAAGTGATAGATATGTTTATTGTTCTAAAGTGATGCAAATTCTTATCAAGAATCAAGAAGAAGTTCGCATATTGTCTTTGTTTATAATATACAACAGACAAGATTTGAAATGGAAGAGACATTCAATCCACTTACACAACGTGACAGACAATCATGCATAGTAAATTTGAATGATAGATTTTGTCAATGCGGATGATTTACTGCATTCCACTATCCATATTCACTTATAGTTCGCCATTTCTGGACATCTATCCATATGCACATATAATCGTCGTTTATGGACATGTTAGCCTTAACTATGTTGATGATGTTTTCAAAAAAATGAAAATATATTGAAAGCATATTCATCTGACTGGTTTCCATTAGGAAATGAAGATGCATTCCCACCGGTTGAGCAAAATTGGAAGTTAGTACTTGATCCATTGATGATTTGGAGGAAAGGGAGACCTAAATCTACAATAATTTGGAATGAGATGGATTGGGTGGAATCTTTTCAAAGAAGACAAAATTGTGAAAGATGTGGTCAAGATGGTCACAACTAACATAATTATCCAACAAATACACAATATGATTGAATTGTATAATTTAACTTATTATAATTTGTAGAACATTTTTTTATGCATTTTTAATTATTGAATTAATGAATTTATGATGTTAGCATACGTAATCGGGCAACGTAAACTATTTAATTATTGTATGATGTTAGCCTACTAAAGTAACAATATAGGATAACTAAACATTATGAAATACTATTCAGAGAATACATAGGAAAATACTAATAAGAAATAACATGGTCAGATACATAATGTTCGACAAATAATACAAATCCAAAATAACAATAAAGGAGACTAATGATATATGTGTCTGTGCCACAGGGTCTGTCCCAATGTCTGGCGCCTCTATCTAGATTACGTCGTGGTTTATGCTATTTACTAGAGGTTGTTAAATCAAATGAAAGTCTCAAATCAACACCCACGATGTCATTCATACGTGGAATATCATTTGGGATATTCCACGCTGGACCCATCGGTGTAGTCAGGGTGTTGACATCAATACCAGGACCTATCATTGGAGATGTGCCAAATAAATGATCAACAATCCATGACCTTGGTTGACGCGTTTGTGATGATGAAGGACCTGCCGTGGACATGTGCAGATCAAAGTCAGGAGGTGCAGGCTCAAGGTATCTATACATCTGAGACATCTGAGTCGGTGGCTGGGTCAACTGCATGGGTATATAATACATGTCATGTCCTCTTTTTGACATCAAAGGTAATGTGAATGGTTGCGGATCGACAAGAGGCCATTTACGTATAATCCCACAGGTATCGACACTGCTGAATGGTATCAACATATCCTCTACCGGGATGCTATATGAAGCAGCGAGAGCACTAGCCCCGAGCTTCGTCACTCGCTCATAATCATAAGTAAGGATCGCCAACCTCTATGCAAGATTACTCACATCCTCATGTGATGATGCCCACCACCTTACCGGTGTCCCAATATAAAATAAGGCCTCATGTATGTCACCCTTATAATTGATAGAAAGAAATAACCAATAAAAACATATTTATAAGTAAACAATAATTTAATAAAATTAACAATAATTTTAGATTTTTTTCTTACTATAGCATCCACCCTCTTTTTGGGTTGATAAAAATCTTTGTCTTACAGTAATACCAGACGAGATACTCATCATTATAACACATAGATCATCAACAAAATCGTTGTGAACCATATACTGATGTCGATGTACCCATATCTGAACAATTGGGCCAAGAGTCAGCATCCACTTGTTGTCCTCCTTCTCCCTCAAAGTGAGCTGCTGGTGAAGCTTCTGAGGCTGAGAAAGAGTAGCTGGAATAAACTGTCTCATGTTAATTGTCTCATAACCCTGTCTGGCTAGTGCCACTCAACTATCTAGAAAGAAATGAATGGCACCGCAGCTTGCCAAAATGTCCATACCCTCTATGTAAATAGGGGTAACCTCCTCCAAATATCAGCATCATAAAGGGCCCACACAAAATGCAAAACTAAATATTATTAAAAAATTAATCATACATCTCCAAATTTAAACAAATAAATGTTAATGAATTCAAAATTACCTGATCTTTCCTAAGTAAATCTAGTCTACGTCAGACATATTTAACATCACTGTCAAAAGAAATATTTTGCTGTACATTAAGCCACCTAAAAAAATTGTCGTTATTATTAATAAAATTTAGAAATTTTTTTTTTAAAAATTAAGGCAGATAGTAATTTACCTATGACCAACTAGTGACTCATCAAGAAGTGGTGCAGAAATGACTGGTGCTAGTGGGGTAAACCACTACCATACCCATAACTGTAGCAAAACAATCATCCCTCCAATAGACAACGTCTCCATGCTCGTGGTGTTACATAACTCTCGATATATATAACCAAGAATTGCAACTCCCCATGTATATTTTCTGGTATCAATAAAATCAATCGGAAACTGTACGTATCACATCCGTACTCAGGAACTATTCTTATCCACAAACATGACCCCACTTATAAACTTCAATATCCATGCATGTGTGAAGCGCCTAAATGACTTAGCGTCATCCATAAACCGCGTCACATCATTAAAATTTGCCGCCAGCCAACTCAACTTCACATAGGATCCCTTGATGTCTTGCGGACCGGGTCGAATACACAATAATGCCTCTGTCATGTCCAATCAGTCACCAACAGTTGTACCAATAACTGAATTACCGTCAACCGATAACTCCACTAAAAACGAACATGTCCTAGAGTGTGATGGAACACTCCTCACATCGCATGTGAAAGGTGTGACCTCTATCTCTCAATAAATTCATGTAACAATTCTAATAACAGTAACTATAGTAAAAAATACCTAAGAAAATAAAATAAACTATAAAAGAACCCATAATAACACTAAATATAAAAAAAAAATGGAATAAATTTTAAAAAATAATTAACAATAATAAAAATTCTAATAACAGTAACTATATTAACAATTAAGTAATAGAATTAAATAAACTACAAAAAAATAATAGTAACAGTAAAAATAAAAATAATTAAATAAACTTAAAAAAAATTAACAATAACAAAAATTCTAATAACAGTATCTGTAATAAAAGATAACTAATAAAATACAATAAACTATAATAAAATTTTAAAATTACAGTATACAAAAAAAAAATTAAATAAACATAAAAAAAATTAACAATAATAAAAATAGTATTAACAGTAACTATAATACAAATTAAATTAAATAATGAATAGAAAAAAGTGTGTTAGAAAGCATAGGCATCTAGCCTCATTTTTAACAGCGAGTGAACACAAATATACGGATTTTTTTTTGTTCTTTTGGAGTTGGAGATGACACAAATCAAGCTGTCACAAAGTTGGGAGAGTTCCATCAATGCATATTAGACTTTTCTAAGGGTTAGTAATTTCCAGAACTCATAACTGTACAACGTAATTATATTAATATTATACAACAAGTACTTAAAGAACAACACACCCACCAGTTACCCCTTCTAAGTTGAAGTGGCAATGGGCCAAATTCAAGATATAACCTAACAGTGACAGTAACGATGCTTGTTAATCAATAAACCTGTCACCCTTTAGTCTGCCATTTCCAATCATTACTTTTGCTTCTTGTCAGAACTTGCAGGAATACTATCTGTTGCAGAAGCTGCAGCTGCCAATTCCATCAACCTCTCATAATCTATCTCAGTTGATTTATACTTAAACTTGATGCCTACCTGAATCCATGACTTAATACAAAGAATAGCTTGTGCGCTATCATGTGGCATACAGATTCGTTGCTTGTCAATTTCATCACCCTTGCCACAGAAAAGTTCTTCAGGCACAACTGAAGTTGCTTGCACAGCCAGAAAATCTCTAGCCATCACAGATAGTCGAGGAAAGCGTGTACTGTTGACCTTCCACCATTCTAAAACATCAGTTAGTATTGGAGCTGGAGACTCTGATAGGTACTGTGTGAGCTCATCAGTGGTAGCACTTATGTTTGTCCTTTGCTTCTTGCGAGCTATTTCCTCAGCAGAGGAAACACTTCCTCCATCTTCAATTTCTTGAGCATTGTATCCAGAACTAATGGATGAGAAATGGCTGGTAGAATAATTTCTTATAAAATGGGTTCTTGCTTCATCCAAAAAGTTTTCTGAGTTTAAACTATCAGGGATCAGATCTCCCTTTACACGAGGATCTAGAACTGCTGTCATATAAGTAAATATGTTGCAAACCTGATTAATATAATTTCTGGCCTTTATAGCCATTTCTTCTGCAGCATTTTTAAGCCATTCTGGGCTGTAACGAGATTCTTTGCAGGAACCAATTGTTTCTGAGATGTGATCCATGAAGAAAAGGACAAGACCAACTGTTGGCACCTTACTCATGCAGATGTTGTTTGTGGTTTTGTAGAATGGTTCTAGATATTGATGCAAGATGTTAACCACGTTTCTGTCAGAAGATCCCAGCAGCATCCTACTACCTAGCATTTCCTCATATTTACAAATAACAGCATCCACTGATTTACCTGCCTGCACCATAAAATATGTATGTTATTTTACCAGTGTTCCATTGTTCTGATTCTGAATGACATGCATGATGCATCACAATTCACAAGATACCTAAATATATCCTTAGTTCTTATGATTCAATTCACATGAGTGACATAACATGCTACATTGTTTAGTAAATAAAAAATTGAAATCAGATTAACATCGACACAAGGCTGAATTCATCAGCAAACAGAAATATTCTTACAGTTATCAGATAAGAGCAAATATGGGACACTTCAGGCATGAGAGGCCATTCCAAATCAAAACTTTGTCAAGTACAAAACATTGGTACTTCAATGAGAGCAGCACCTTTTCATTTTTCATGATTCTTATGCTCATTAACCAAAGTAGTTGAAAAGATAACTACATACCTTGCAAATAAGATCAAGCATTTGGTAGTTTCCGCTCCAACTTGCTGAAACATCAAGAGGAAATTTCCATGTACCTTCTTGATAAGCTGTGGATAATTGAATAAAATCCTCAGAGATCACTGGTGAGGCATTTAACTCTATTACAAACTCCCGTATCTTAAAAATCACTTGTTTTGCGAATCTCAATCCATCATCTATTATCACATTCAAAGTTCGAGCAGCACAGGGAATATAACAAAATGGCCCAATTTTCTGACCATCTAAGTCCTCTTTCAGAGTATGACATGCATGCACAGCATTTGTGCTATTATCATGGGTACAGGACAGAATTCTGGTTTCAATATTGTAAAATTTAAGAACTTTTATGAGGGAACGATAGATCTCTGCAGCCCCATATGGATAGGGTATGCGACAGATATCTAGAAGCAACTTCTTGAAGCACCAGTTTCCGTCAATCCACTGGCATGTTACACTCATATAGTAGATCTGTTCAAAGGAGGTCCAGAAATCAAGTGTAATGGACAACTTTGAAGGAACCTGTTTTAACAATGATCTTACATCTTCCTTCATGCTTCTGAAAACTTCATCAAGTATAGTTCTATACTTGTCACTTGGCCAGAGTTGTATAGATGGATTTAGAAACTTGTAGGAATTCACAAGCCACTTCTCTTCCAGAGTTGAAGGAGGGAGAGAAGCCAAAACAAGCCACCTAATGAGCAACCAATTTAGTTGATCATAATCCACCTGGTTTGCTTTTACCTGAGGCTGTGACTTCTTGACCACAGTTACGGGTCGTGCAGCTGAATTGCTAACAGCATCCCCTGACTTGTCATAACCTGGATGACGCTTAGCTAGATGCCTTACCAAATTGCCTTCATGAACAAAGGAACTTCAGTTGTCACACGAGTAAGAACAATTGCTAGGAAAAAAAATATATTTTGTAACCATGGAGGCAACAATTTAAAATTTTACTAGCTTCAAATACAGATGGAAATGAAAATGTTAGTAACACACTCCCTAACACATTTTTTAGAGCACTCTCTATTAACAAGTCTCTCTCTCCTGATTTTGTAGTTTTCAATAAATTTTAACCATTAATAATAACAGAGAGTCTGCTGCTAGCTCTTCTGTAAACTAACAAAAAAAATAAAAGGGCAAATACAAAAATTGTTAACTTGATGATATGCGAAAAGGTTGTAATTTATACATAACAAAGTTCCCTTAGAATTTCTGAGGTTTCATAACAAAACTAATATAGGTTAGGTTGGATTATCATAAATAAACCAAAGTAATAAACAGATACACTCACTACTTACCCTATTGGATAAGAAAGCACCAAAGGTAACAATGAATAATAAAAGATGATGCTGAAAGCAACCTGCAGCGGTTTCAATAGTATAGCTCACTGTACAAAACTTGCATCTGCGAAACTTGCCATCAGCAGTTGTCTCAAAGAACTTCAAATACACTGAAGTCATTGTTTTCTTTCGTGGCTTCAGTGCAGTGACAGGAACTGCCTTATCTGAACAAGCCAACCCAATATTCACAGGATCCATGTTTGAAATGAGTGCCACATCCATCATGGACTTTTGGTCGTCTACTAAAAAAAAACAAAAACAAAAACAAAAACTCAGTCTTAGAAGACGAGGTGACATGCATGTTACACTTGAATGCTTCAACTCAACAAGGTGTATTTGTTCAATCACACAACAACATCATGTTATGTTGGAATTATAGTTCACACAGAGACACAACTCAATTGATTCCTTGGTAGTTGTTTTACAATTATACACTGATGTAATATAGCAAGCAAGCCAAAACCCCAAATACAGTGTTGATTTGAACAGCAACATTAGATGAAAAAGTTTAAAATTTTTGACAACCCAGTTGTTTATACCTTTGTAAGGTCTGTAATGATTGTTAACAGCACCCCAATCCATGTAATTAGTATCACCAACGGTCACCTGTCTGATCAAGAACAAGAACAAGAAAGCATAAATAATTTTGTATTTGAGTTGAAAGAGTGAGAAAAGGGAATTACGCATACCCGAGAGGGTGAGTTTACGAGACTCATAATTCAATTTTGGCGGAGAATTGAATTGAGCCGAGACAGAGATAGAGAGTGTGCGCGGCGTGGCTGAACAAAAATCACTGTTCAGATCTGATTTTTTGCTGACACGGCTTCGCTGAGCTAAAGCCTAAAAGCATTTTCGAGATTATTATTATTATTTTCTAGAAAGAGTAGAGAGAGGGAAAAAAAAAAATGAAGGAATGTTTAGTTGAGTTGAGTTGAGTTCGGCTATGTTTAGCCATTGAACGTTGTGGGTGTGTATGGAGCAGTAGCAAGAGCTAGCTATGACTTAAGCCCAATGTTAGTCGGCTGAGTTTTCTTTTTCTTTTTTAAATTTGGGCCTTATGCTTCCTCACTAGCCCATACTATAGTCCCATACTAAGCCCACACCACCTTGCTTTTTTTAATCCCCCAATGCTCACTTCACATATTTCCCTTGAGTTTGTCACGCCCAAGGCGAGAATAACATTAAACGGTTTATCTAGTACAAGGCAAAATACAAATATGTATTAAGTTTTAAATTAAAAATTACTTATCATTATTATATTATAATATTTTTTTAATACATGCTTAATTAAATTTATCTAATTAAAAGCAAATATTATTAATATATTTTTATAAATAAATTAAAAAATTAAATTAATACATCATATCAAAGTCAAGTTTAATTTTTTAAATAAGTCAGAATAAATAAAAAATATAATCTATTACAAGTATGAAAGTCATACCATGCTCATATCTATAAAATAAGAAATAGATTGAACCTATTGGACTTAACTCCTGTCAATCCATCTCATTTTTTATATTTAAAAAGAATTTTTTTTATTATTTATAATGTTATAATTCAATTCGAAATAGATATTATTGATAAAATATACTTATGCTATTTATCGGAAAAGAATTGCTCTTCTTGACTACTAGAGCCAAGTAAAAAATTTGGATAAAACTTTCTATATATTTATTAACAAAATATTCAATTTAAATTATAGAGAAATTCCTTTTATATTTTTCTTTCTTCTGACGGTCCTTTTAAATAAATGTATCTACACATCCTTAATACTTCATGTTATTCGGTAACTTTTTTATCTATCATTAAAATAACCACAGAGAAATTTCATAATTTTGTGTACATAATAAAAATATAAAAGGCGGAAGAGCCGTAACATGAGAAATATAATGAAACCGCATGAAAATGTTACCATTCTTAAACAATATGTACCAAAGATAATGTAATGTTACCACAACATTCTTCATACAAACTATGCAAACTAGTGGTAAGTAAAAATTGTTGTTGTGTTTTGTTTTTATCTTACTATATTTAATTTAAAGAGTTAATAAAAGAAAAAAAAATAATGAACTATCCGAAATTAATAATTAGGTAATTTATAATTTTTCAAATAAATTAAAAAAATCATAATAAATCGATAATAAAATGTACCACAAAAATAAGTATGAATTGAATTATTTTTTAAAATTTTGTTGAGAGTAACATTGGAGACAAAAAAAACAATGATTGAAATATAAAAACACAACAAATAACTTCAAAAATTTAACACAGGTATTTGCACTCTTTTTCTTAATTATTTGTGGCATGTGTCTACAGATCTTTAAGTAAAAAATATAAAAAAAAATAAAAAAATTAGACCATGTCCGAATTTTTCAGGAATAATTTTAATTAAAAGAAAATTTCCCAAAAAGCATATTGACTGTGAGCTTCGAGAGATGCTTTTCAGTGTTGAGCTTTCCTTTTATCTTCTTTGGGTGTACCTCCTTAATCTACAAACAATTGCAGTTGAGTCAGGGTAAAATGCTAAAATGCCAAAGTTTTCAGTGAGCAATTTCTAAAGCTAACTGGCAACAGCATGCTCCTTTCCATGTCGAGTAGAATCCAGACTAGATAAGTAATCCAGGTATCCTGTAGAGTGATTCATAGGAGGATGAAAAACAATGATAATTCCAGAACCAGAAACCTTTTCCGTGTGATTACAGACTGAACAGGTAAATAAAGAATGAAATCTTAATACCTATCAAGTAGAATATGACCTTTTATCATAACCTTTCTTTTCCCTAAACCAAATCCATTGCAGCTTGAATCAACATTCAATCACACTAAACTAACGATTGATGACAGACAAAACCAACTTGAATAAGAGGTACACAAACATTCAGTGATTATTCCTAGGTCTCCTGTTTCAATTTTCTAAGCTCCTTTGTACCAAAGCATTTAGTTGCAGTACTACACATGATCATGGTAGTTTAAATGATATTATCCAACTTTCACATGGACAACAACGAAATAAAGGAAAAATATAAGAACAGTAAGTTAAAGTTTCATCAGTATATTTGTTATTATGAACAAAACAATATAAATATATATATTAATAAAAAAATAATTAAATTATCTTAATAAAAATAAAAATGATAAATCACATAATATTATCTAACATAAATACATATCAATTAATTCAACTCTTATATGTCTAATTTTCATTACACAATCAACATGCGAGCTCTCCCATGAGTGTCATCCCAGCAGGATAGAAATAGTAAGAAAGTAAAAAATATTAAAAATAAGTAATCTAAGATAAACAGGATCCACAATAATTATAATGAGAGGAAAATTCATAAACAATTTCATTTAGTCTCCATAGTATTAGAAAAAGATTCCTGAATTATTATCTTCAGATATATGTTGGGTAATCAGAGTATCAAAATATTATCACACAGCTAAAATAGAGTTGAGAAATAATAACTGGCACACAAGAAAATTCTATTAAGTGGAAGAAAAATGACAACCCCTCTCTCTATCAATAAGGAAAGAACAATAACACTCTCTCTTATAAATAGGAGATTACACCTCTCTATATTCAAAGACTATAGAAGAACTTTCAATAGACTCTATGTCTCTCTCTAGAGTAGGATACTTGAAATTGCTTCAAGTTTTGGTGTTTCCCTTTACTGCTGGGTGTGTATTGCTTGCTGAATGAGGCTCCCTTTTATAGGCAAATGGTTTGCCTATTTGTTAATAAAAAATTCATGCAAGTTGGCCACATGATGCATCGAAAGTTTCCACTTCCTTTTGTTTTCCACTTCCACCGAAAGTACCTTCTCCTAAAGTCCACAAAAGTGGCTTTAATTCTTTTCAATCTCCCACTTAAAGCCACGTTTGTGATCTTTCTTATAAAATCATGTCACTTTAAATTTTCAAAAGACCATATGAGGATCTACACCATATGAACTTGTCAGCGTTGATTGGCTTTGTCATCACATCTGCTAGGTTATCTTTGGTGTGAATCTTCTGCATGTCCACACTCCCTTCTTCTACTACTTCTCGAACAAAATGATATTGAACACCTATGTGCTTTGTTCTGGAATGAAAAGCTGGATTCCTTGCAATGTGCAAGGCACTCTGACTGTCACAATACACAGTAATCTTCTGTTGCTTGTGCCCGAGTTCTTCCAATAACCTTTGAATCCAAATTGATTCTTTGCATGCTTGCGTAGCTGCCATGTATTCAGCTTCTGTAGTAGACAAAGCTACAACAGTTTGTAACTTTGATAACCAGCTTACTGCGCCACCTGCAAGTGTAAACACATAGCCTGAAGTAGATTTTCTTCTGTCAAGATCACCTGCAAAATCTGAATCAACATATCCTCGACAACAAACTCGATCCTCCAAAACATAATGCAAAGATCGAGGTTCCTTTAATGTATCTTAGGATCCTCTTAACAGTATTCCAATGCTCTTTACCAGGATCTGCCATAAATCGACTGACCGCTCCCACTGCTTGTGCAATGTCTGGTCTTGTACATATCATATCATACATTAGGCTTCCCACCGCCGATGCATACGGCACTCGAGACATTTCCATCCTCTCTGCTTCACTGCTAGGACACATACTTGAGGATAATTTTAAGTTGACAGGAAGTGGGGTCGAAATTGGCTTACAATCTTGCATATTGAAGCGCTGCAAGATTTTACGAAGATAATTATTTTGAGAAAGCCAAATTTTCCTATCTTTTAAATCACTTCTCGGTGAATTTGTATCCCTAAAATCTTGTTTGCGGGTCCCAAGTCCTTCATATCAAACTCCCTAGCCAACTGTGCCTTCAATTCTTGGACTCGATCTTTGTTGGGGCCTACCACCAACATGTCATCCACATACAACAACAAAATGATGATATCATTATCACCAGATCTTTTGTAATAAGTACAATGGTCTGACTGAAGTCTGTTGTAGTTGAGGCTAACAATGAAGGAATCAAATCTCTTGTACCAACACCTTGGCGTCTGCTTAAGACCGTACAGAGATTTGGTCAACCTACAAACCAAGTTTTCTTTTCCTTTTTCTTCAAAGCCTTCCGGTTGGAGCATATAAATTTCTTCTTCAAGTTCCCCATGAAGAAAAGCAGTTTTTACATCCAATTGTTCTAGATGTAAATCAAATGCAGCACACATAGCCAATACTACTCTGATAGTGGTAAGTCTAACCACTAGAGAGAATATTTCATTGAAATCAATGCCTTCCTTTTGAGCATATCCTTTGACCACCAATCTTGCACGATATCGTTCTACTTGATCATTGCCATCACGTTTGATCTTGTAAACCCATTTGTTTCCAATGGCTTTCCGACCTTTCGGAAGTTCAACAAGTTCCCATGTTCTATTTTTATGCAAGGCCTCCATTTCTTCCTGCATTGCCATCATCCACAGAGAAGCATTTGAACCATTCATAGCTTCTTGAAAGTTTGACGGTTCCCCTTCTTCTGTAAGAAGACAGTATGCATCATGAGTTGTCATGACATATTCTCCAGTACGGAGATGAATTGGTGCCTGTTTTGGTCGTGTACTTCGTCGAAGTTCCACACTGACCGTCTCACATGGATCTTGTTCCTCGTGCTCAGGTTCTGCTTCAGAAGAATCATTTTCTCCAGATTTCCCATCTATCTGAACTGTAGTAGCCTCTTTTGAAGTGCTGTCATCTTTCTTCTTACTTTGCAGTTCATTTTCTACAAAAATTACATCTCTGCTGACGATAACCTTGTGGACAGTGGGATCCCACAGGCGATACCCCTTAACACCGTCAGCATAACCCAAGAAAATACATTTCCTGGACTTTGGATCTAGTTTGCTTCTTTCTTGAGAGTTGTACATTACGTACACAGAACATCCAAACACATGTAGAGAAGAATAATTTACTGGCTTTCCACTCCATAATTCCATTGGTGTTTTTAACCCAATTGCTGTTGATGGCGATCGGTTTATCAAGTAACCTTAGAAATTTGTCTTCATCTTATACGCTTGAAAAAGACTTGGCTAATCCTGCAGTTTGTAACATTGCTCTTGTCCTTTCCAAGAGTGTTCTATTCATCCGCTCTGCTACACCATTTTGTTGAGGTGTATGAGCAACAGTGAATTGCCTTTTGATACCTTCTTGCTTGCAAAATGCTAGAAATTCGCCATCAGTATATTCTCCTCCATTGTCTGTCCTCAAACACTTAATCTTTTTACCAGTTTCAAGTTCCACCTGTGTTTTGAATACCTTGAAAATGGAAACACATCGACTTCTTCTTGATTGGGTACACCCACAGACCTCCTAGAATAATCATCAATGAATGATACAAAATACTTTGCTCCTCCTAGGGATATTTACGGTGACTCCCACACATCGAATGAATCAAGTCAAGTATGTGTTTGCTTCTAGCGATTGATTTATCAAATTTCAATCTATGTTGCTTGCTTGTCACACGTCTCACGAAAAAGGTAAGGTTACGATGTGAGCCGGGTAAGTTTACGTTACGCAAGGACCTTGAAGCCTCTCTCCGACATATGGCCTAGTCTGTGATGCCAAATTGTCGTTGATTCCTCTTGACTAACGATGCAATAGATACATCGACCTCTTTACTGCGTTTTTCTCCCTTAAGCATGTATAGATTAGCGAAATCTTCTCTGCTTTCATCACCACTAAAGCACCTTTTGATATTTTCAAGATCCCACATTCAATATGGGTCTTGCAACCGAGGTCATCTAGTTGCCCAATTGACAACAAGTTCTTTTTCAAGCCCTCCACATGTCGTACCCCTTGAATTGTGCGAATAGTACCATCGTACATCTTTAATTTGATAGTACCAATTCCAGCAATTTTTTAAAGCATGGTCATTTCCCATGAACACGGATCCCTCGAGATAGGTTCATAAGAGCAAAACCAATCTCGTCGTGGAGTCATGTGCCATGTTGCTCCTGAATCCAATATCCAAACATCGGTGAGCCTTCCACCTTTAGAACCAATTCTTTGCTTCGCTAAATAAGATTTCTCCATCATCGGAGGTACTAGCAACACATCCTTGAGAGTTTGTTACTTCAGAAGACTTTCCAGAATTTTTCTTGTTGTGCCAACAGTCTTTCTTTAAATGTCCTTTCTTGCCACAATGGTAGCACTTGAAGTTATTCCTTCTTTGTGACTTTGATCTACCATGACTTTGACTCCCACTAGAGCCTCGTTCCGTTGATCTTCCTCTCACCACCGTTAAAGCCTCTCTTGCTTGGAATTTTCCAATCTATCTTCCTTATTCTTGCTTTGGATTCTTCTTCAAGAATGGTTCCAACATCATCAAAGTTTAGATAGATCGAAATCATATTATTTGTGATATTTATGATGAGTTGATCATACGAGTCTGTAAACTCTGAAGTAAAGCTCATACGTTCACTTTCTACTATTTTTACATCGCGTTGTCACCGAGCAAATAAGCGTATTCGATTGTTGATGTGATCCGTCACCGAAATGGATTCACTCATTCGAAGAGTGTAGAGTCTCCTCTTCAAGAAAATTTTGTTGTGAAGAGACTTGACCTCGTATAATTTTACGAGCGTATCCCAGATTTCCTTTGCCGTTTGTTTTTCTGCAACACTAGATAAGACGAATCGCAATGTCAAGTGCGATTAGCAACAACAATAGCATCCATCTCCTTCAACTTTTCATCGGTAATACCAAGCGGTTTACCTTCAATTCTTTTCTAAACAATTTTCTTTTCTCATAAAAGCCTTCATCTTCAATTTCCACAGGGAGAAATTACTCCCACTGAATTTCTCAATCTCAAATTTTGCCGCCATGCTGTGAATAGTACTATACGTAAATAGTACCGTATATATGAATAGTACTATACGTGAATAGTACCGTATACTAGACCCAATCTAGTTTACGTTAACAATTACTGCAAAAGTATACAACCACACATGTGAACCGTATCTTCCAGCGTTACCGCAGCGGACCAAGAATTTTTCTTTTCTGATGTGGAAGATCAGTTTAAACTGCAACCACAGAGCATACTAAGAATATTCTTACCGAACCAAAGAGCTCTGATACCACTGTTGGGTAATCAGAGTATCAAAATATTATCACACAGCTAAAATGGAGTTGAGAAATAATAACTGGCACACAAGAAAATTCTATTAAGTGGAAGAAAAATGACAACCCCTCTCTCTATCAATAAGGAAAGAACAATAACACTCTCTCTTATAAATAGGAGATTACACCTCTCTATATTCAAAGACTATAGAAGAACTTTCAACAGACTCTATGTCTCTCTCTAGAGTAGGATACTTGAAATTGCTTCAAGTTTTGGTGTTTCCCTTTACTGTTGGGTGTGTATTGCTTGCTGAATGAGGCTCCCTTTTATAGGCAAATGGTTTGCCTATTTGTTAATAAAAAATTCATGCAAGTTGGCCACATGATGCACCGAAAGTTTCCACTTCCTTTTGTTTTCCACTTCCACCGAAAGTACCTTCTCCTAAAGTCCACAAAAGTGGCTTTAATTCTTTTCAATATATTAGGCAACATGGACCTCTCTGGCAAATCATGGAGCTTCCCCTCATGCTTTCAATAGACACGATTTATACTAGCTTTTAAACTGCTACTTCAATGACTCAAAAGCTAAATAAAAAGTTAAGAAGAGAAATGAGTAAAATATGGAATAACAAGTGTAAATAAAAATCTAAAGATACGAGAGAGAAACATATGGAATAGTAATAGACATTTAAGAGAGAAAAATGAACAACTGAAGTTAAGATAAGAGAGATGGGTAGAATATGGAATAGTAACATACTTGTAAATAAAAATCTAAGAGAGAAATATGGATAAAAAAGTTGGAGTTCGGTGCCACCCTTGTCACGTGACACTGGGCACTCAGTGATGGGACGTCATTTTTGGTGTCCAATCCCACATTGTCACGTGTCAACTCTAGAGCTGTGGCGCTCAACCTCTTTCCGTCACCTTTAGAAAACAGACTCCCTTACTTAAAATGTTTGTAACCAGACCGAATTTAGTTTCCGTAACTGACCTATTATAGTTATTATTCACTCTTCACATTATTTATTATTATTTTAAAATCTCATTGTGTTTTTATCATAAAATATTCCTTGTGTTTTTATCAAAATAGAATTGCTCTTCTTTACTATTAAGACAAAACTTTCTATAAATTAATTAACAAAAAAAATCATTTTAAATCTTAGAGAAATGAAATTTATATTTTTCTTTCTTCTATGAGTCCTTAGTCCTTTTTTTTAATAAGTTTATCTACACATCTTTAATACTTCATCTTATTCGGTAACTTTTTTATCGGTCATTAAAATGACCACCGAGAAATTTCATAATTTTGCGTACATAATAAAAGAAAAAAAAATAATGAACTACCAGAAATTAATAATTACGTAATTTAAAGTTTTTCAAATAGATTAAAAAAATCATAATAAATAGATAATAAAATGTACCATAAAAATAAGTATGGATTGAATTATTTTTTAAAATTTTACTGAGAGTAACATTGAAGACGAAAAACCATAAAAATCTAACAAATAACTTTACAAACGTAAAAATTATCTAATAAAAATAGTTACAAATCCTTTATAAAAAATTACACATAAGCAACCTATAGATCTTAAGTGGAAAAAAAAAATTAGACCATGGCCGAATTTTTCAGGAATAGTTTTAATTAAAAGAAAATTTTCCAAAATCATATTGATTGTCAGCTTCCAGAGATGCATTACAGTGTTTAGCTTTCCTTTCATCTTCTTTTCCTTAACCTCCTTAATCTACAAACAATTGCAGTTGAATCAGGGTAAAATGCCGAAGTTTTCAGTGAGCAATTTCTAAAGCTAACTGACAACAGCATGCTCCTTTTCATGTTGAGTAGAGTCCAGATTAGATAAGTAATCCAGGCATCCTGTAGAGTGATTCATAGAAAAATGAAACACAATGGTAATTCAAACCTTTTCCGTGTGATTACAGACTGAACAGGTAAATAAAGAGTGAAATCCCAATACCTATCAGGTACAATATGACCTTTGATCATAACCTCTCCTTTCCCTAAACCAAATCCATTGCAGCTTAAATCATTCAATCAAACTAAACTAAATCCAACTTGAATAAGAGGTACAAATATTCACTGATGATTCCTAGGTCTTCTGTTTCAATTTTCTAAGATGATTCGTACCAAGACATTTAATTGCAGTAGTACACATGATCATGGAAGTTTAAATGATATTATCCAACTTTCAGACGGACAACAATGAAATAAATATTTACATTCTTAAATCATTTCTACAGGGATCAAACTCTATTCAGAAGAAGATTCTATATCGTCATAACTCACACAATCATTGAATATCTCTTTACATCCAGAACTCTCATGTCTAACATTCACTACACAAAATATCATCAACATGCGAGCTCCCTTGAGTGTTATCCCAGTAAGATAGAAATAGTAAGAAAGTAAAAAGTATTAAAAATAAGTCAAGATAAGCAGGATCCACAACAATTATCAATGAGAGGAAAATCCATAAACAATTTCATTTAGTCTCCATAGTATTAGAAAAAGATGACCCTGGATTATTATCTTCAGATATATTAGGCAACATGGACCTCTCTGGCAAATCATGGAGTTTCCCTTCATGTTTAAATACTTGCTTTCGGTAGATATGATGTAGACGATCAAAAAGCTGCTTCTTCAATGACTCAAAAGCCAAATCAAATCTTTCTAGTTGCTCCATGGCATTTATATTATACAAGAATAAACCATAGTATAGATCGAAACTGTCTCCAGCAGTGTTTTCCACCAAACTCAATAAAGTCTCGAAACCCTTTGTGTCAATTGGCGTTGCCTCCAACTTCAGCTTTTCTAAAAATCTTCCTGTAGTATGCGTGATAAATTGTGATCCAGCTGCATGCCAATCATGTTCAGCACATGACATTTCAACCATTCGGCACCCTTCACTAGCGAAAATGTCAAGAAACCGATCACATCTTGACATTCTTGAATCATCTCTTCCTACTCTAACTTTATCAAAAACAAAAGGAAGACCATTCCACCCATTTTTCCCACTCTCTGGTCCAAACATAGGATGAGTGCAGAGAATATCAAAATCGAGTGACAAATGTTCAAGAAACAGGTTTCTAGGAAATTCTTTGACAGAAAGTACATCGACAAACAAAGTACTTCTCCTCAATCGCTGCATGGGCAAGGATTTAAGAACTTTCTCCGTGGAAAGGATTGAAGTACAAATTAAGATCACATCCGGATGTTGTTCACAAAGATCATCAATGTTACTGAAATACGAAACCCCTAATTCCTGAGCCACTTGAGAGTAGTCTGATCTAGAGTATGCTAACACTTGATGGCCATGACGCACAATAGTTTTTGCAAGAAACTGACCATAGTTGCCAAAGCCAACAATTGCAATCTTGAGCTTTGAGTTGTGGTGAGACTGATTTGAACTGTATCCATTGAGTTTTGCAACATCACTGGATCTGAATTTTAGCACAAAATGTCGCTATAAATTAGAGTCAATAGGAAAGACCAATCACAAATACAAACAAAAACAGTCCACTTTCAATCCACCCGACAAATGGTCATTACTTATTAGTAATTGCATTGTAAGAACAATCTTTAGCTTCACACCATCAAGTCAAGATTAAGTTAATTGCATTCTAAGAACAATCTCTAGCTCTGTATCATCAAGTCAAGATTAAGTCAATTCAAAACAGAAAAACAAAAAAGCAGATATCATAATAACAATGCAAGCCAATGTACCAAACAACATTAAGCCTGGAGTGAATAGTTTATGCATGGACAATGTAAGTGCATCTATGGAAATCCATACGAAATGTTGTGCAGCCGTTCCAATGCAAATCCAACGGATAAAAGCAAATTGAATGCAAAAACAATAGTTCTGACCAGTTGACAAAATTACTTCAGCCTCAAATCAAACGTACCTTTGTAACAGTTTTCCAAACACAATCAAGAGTATCATCCAATTAAAAATTGTCATATACAACAAGTTTGTTGACTACATCTATCATGATTTCTAATTAGTCAATTAAACTGATTAAGATTATAGTAAGACTTTAAAAAGAAACACAGAGACCTGTGGGCATTGGAGGAGAGTGCAAGTGCAGATCCATTTTGAGGAACCTTGAGCAATGCATAATTATCTTGCACACTTTGGACCTCTGCAGCATTATCAAACAATTGTTCCCTAACAACACCGTGCAATCTTGCCATAAGCTGTTTCCTCAAATCTTCAAAAGCAAAATCCAACTTCTCCAACACCTCCAAAGAATTCTGATTAAACATAAACAAACCATAATACAAATCAAAACTATCACCAGCAGTGTTCTCCACCAAATTCAACAGAGACTCATAACCCTTAGTATTAATCGGAGTAGACTCCAACATCAACATCTCCAAAACCCTACCAACAGTATGCGTAATAAACTGCGTCCCAGCCGCAAACCTATCATGCTCGGCACAACTCATCTCCACCATTCTACAGCCTTCCTTTGCGAATATATTCAGAAACTTCTCACACCGTTCGATTCGGTGCTCTTCCTCGCCGATTCGAACCTTCTCGAAGACGAAGGGAAGGTTGTTCCAGCCGCGGCTCGCACTCTGAGGTCCGAACATAGGGTGGGAGCAGAGAATGTCGAAATCGGAAGGAAGCGTTTCGAGCAAAAGAGCTTTAGGAAACTCTTTCACGGAGAGAACGTCGACGAAGAGCGTGCTGCGTTTCAGACGCTGGAGAGGGAGAGTGTGAAGCACGCGCTGGGTTGAGATTATTGAAGAACATAGTAAGATTACTTCAGGGTGTTCTTCACAGAGGTCGTGAGGGTCGGGGAAGAAAGTCACGCCAAGTCGGTGGGCCGCGTCGGAGTAGTCGGAGCGGGAGTGGGCTAAAACGGTGTGGCCTTGTCGGACGAGGGTGTGGGCCAGGAACTGGCCGAAGTTACCGAAGCCCACAATGGCGATCTTGAGGTTGTGGGCTTCCTGGAACTGTTGGGCCAGTTTTGATTCGTAGTCGAACGGTTGGGCCGCGTCGATGGCGCGAATGCGGAATGAGCGTTGAATTTGGGAACGGCTGATTGAATGAGGGAGGGAGAAGTAGGGTGTTTGGTGAACCTTCAGACGGCGAATGGTGGAAGGGAATCTGCATGGCTTCAGTGACGGCGGATGAAGGGTTGTAACACCCATCATTATGAATAACCTTTCTTTTAGTTTTCACAAAATCTATTCAACTCCAAATGCTATACCATGTGTTTAACTTCTATTAACTCTATTTTTCCATGTTGTTTACCCCCAAATTACTCTTAAGTAATTAATTTCCCTTCAAATCTTTCAACACCATACTTTATTACCTCCACCAAACCTCCTAACATAGGTTTCTACTTTTCTCTGCACCTTGTTTAATTGATGGACCAAACCTGGATTTCAATAGGCTTGACAAAAACGTGTTAACTTCATAAATGTAGCAATTGATTATTAGAATGGCACTGAAATTCTCGTTGCTTCTCTGTAATTACGGGGCGGTACAAGCAGAAATGTTGGGTAAAAAACTCTAAGAGTTAACTAATCACTTTTTTTACGGGTTAATTGAGTAGTAGAGTTTGTCACCAGATATTTTTCATTGTAAACTGTTGTTTGTTAGTAAAATTGGAATTGGAATAGAATATTTTATATTTTATGGTGGATTTTAATATTGTTATTATAAAAGAATATTAAAAAATTTACTATTAATAAATAAAACACATGTTCATTGCATATAAAAAAAAAAAAAGGAAAATACAGAAGACTTTGGCAAAAGAAACATCTTCATCAATCATCACAATGTGGCTGATAACTTTAGTTGAGTTAGGAAACGTTGTTTATCATTGTAAACGTTGAAGACCATATAATATGTGTGCACAGGATGAACCAGTTGTATATCATATTTGAGGTCTTGCATCAATCCACGACTTTGAAAAAATGAAGTCGTGTTTATTTTAACAATTTTTACTTTCAAAAATAACTCTAAAAATCAGATACAGATATATACCCATCTATCCCAATTTTAAGTAATTTTTCAAAATCTATCTATTTTGATGAAGAGAAAATTACCCACCTAAAATTTAAAATAAAAAAAAATAAAAAATCACGAGATCCTTTATATAATCAAAATAGTAGGTACAAAGAACCAACTATACCTAGCTAATTGTACATTTTTTTTTATAATGTATTTATGGCAGGCGAATATAATTATAAGAGATTGAAGAGAGAGAAAAAATCTATGAAGACCCGAATTTTTCAAGAACAATTTTAGTTAAAAGAAAAATTTCTTAACCAAATGGACTCAGTCAGGTTCAAGAGATGCTTGAGGTGTTGACTTTTCCTTTCATCTTCTTCTCCTTGACTTCCTTAATCTACAAATAATTGCAGTCGGGTCAGGGCAAATCCGGTATTTCACCTTTGGTGCTGGGGTATCAGGAACTCTGCAATGCATCCACGTTAGAAACTTTGATGGACTCATTCATGCTAATTCTCATTCTTCAATTGCTTCATTAATATTAATACCTCAATAAACTTTAAAAAGAAAGCCTTTTAGATATGAAAAACAAACCAAAAAGCACTACTTTCTAATACATTTGTTCCTATCAGGTAAAATTTATGTGAGTGCAATTATATATGTGGGTCTCATTTCTCAATCTAATGGCATATCCACTTTAAACTTTGATCCATAGAAGTGTGTTTAAAAATAGTGTAACGTGCACTTATACGTAAACGGCACATGGAGCAGGTGAAATCTAATTTAAGTACACTTCACTGCTTTTGTCTGGTGTGCATCCAGTTAAATAAGAATAAACCTACAAGTTAATGGCTAAAAGTTTCACATTCTACGTAATAATTTATTAGCAATGTTTAAATATTATTATTATTTAATCCATCATATAAGAAAATGATCTTGTTTATGCATATATGTATTGCATATGGATGTTAGGTGACAATTTAAATAAATAAAATTGGTTATACATTTTAGATGGGACCATTAGAAATCTTATTTTCCTAAATTTAATAACTCTAGTTTTCTTAATTCTTTTACTGAGAGAAATTTTCAGTGACAAATTATAGGTTTACTAGTTAAATAGATAATGTAACATGTTAAACAAATAATAATGGTGGGATAGATTTTGAGTAAACTTACTGTAATGTGGATGTGTCTATCTGTGAGAAGTCCATGTTGGTTGAACTGCCTTGGACTCTTACCATTGGACTCTGTGGGGACTCAAGAGGCTGCTTGATGGCAAGCACTCTACAGTGAAAGTAGTTAGCTATGTTGTTATGGGCCATTGCCAAGCTGTGCAATATGAACAAAAATAGTGTTTAATTTGAGTTGTGACATTTGGTGATGCAATTCAATATACAAAGTTAGACAGGAAACAAGTAACATTCAAAGCACCAAAAAAAATAAATTCAATGCATTGGTTATCTGATTGTGACACAAACTAGGCAGAATGAAATTGATGTTTCAAATCAAGTTGAATGGTTTCTGTAACTGTTCTTCAGTTATCATCTATTCGGATAGCATTACTCCTGTTTCTAGTAATACTTAAAAAATATATTTGTTTTCTTCAAAATATTAAACATGTTTTAGGAGGGTACTAGGGGATAAACAAAAATTGCATGGCTAGGCAAGAATAATTTCTAAACACTAGTGGTTCAACTTGGGAGGTGCTGTTATGGGCAAGGGCCAATGCATAAGTGGAGCCCAAAAATTTTTGGCATTTTATGATGACCATTAAGAAAGCATGTGCAAGTGCCAAGGTTTTCAGTGACCATTTTTGAATCACACTGGCAACAGCATGCTCCTTTTCATGTTGAGCAGAATCCAGACTAGATAATTAACCATGGTCCCACAATTCCCAGGTTGCAGAGTGATTTCAGGAAGAATAAAAAAGACTTGTAATTTCAGAACCAAAACAGAATAGTTTTTTTCAGTGTGAGAATTGAATAAGTAATTAAAGAGTGAAATCCCAAGCCAAATCAAACACAACAAGCTGACTATGATGACTAATAAATCACATTTGAATAAGAATTATCAGTTTAGTTAAATAGGGTCATCATCAATATCATTCACCCCAACTATTGATATTGAATGTGGTACTAATAACAATTCCAATTAATTAATAAATATATATACTTGATGAAGATGCGTTGAAAACTGAAAAATTTGTAATAGGACATACCTGTAAAGAAAACTATGATCATGAAGTCCAACCACTAGCATTGAAGCTCCAATCTCTCTCACCGTGGCCACAATTTTCATTCCTTCTTTGTTCTCCTCCGTGACAACAATCTCAACCTTTGTCTGTAACACAATCCTAAGATTATAGCACATACCCATTAATTTGAACAACCTAAATCTGTCAAAATAAATGAAAGACAATGATAGTGCTAATATGAAAAAAAAAAACAAAACATAAGAAATGAATACAGAAAAAAGTCTTATTAATTACATTGGTGAAGTTGTTGCAAATGTCTTGGAAGGAAAGTGCTAACTGGAAACCTCTCAAGCGAAGAAGACGAGCTTTGTTTTTGGTTTTGGATCTTGTAAAAGGGTAGACATGAATCAGTGTGATTATGTCACCATAGCGAATGATGTTGTGAAGTGCCCATTGTAGTGCTGTTCTAGCTGCTTCCACGTCTTCCACCACCACTGCTATGTTCCTAACATCCATTCTCTTTCTTCTCTCTGGTCTTTTTATTTATATCATGTTGTTAACTCTGAGATACAGTTCTCTCTGTGACTCTGTTTCTGTCTGGATGAAAGAGATGGATTCTGTTGTGTACAGTTGTAGCCAACTTTGATTGACTTCAAATTTATTAGGCCACAACTCCACAAGACAAAGGAACACTGCACACGTTGATATGCTTATGCTACCTTAAGCTTTTGCCAATAAATCAGAAAAAGAAAAAGGGAAAAAGTGGTTGCTGTATTTATTAGTGTAAGTCAATTTCACAAGTTGAAGATTTATGTCCATATCAAATTAAAAAATAAATCGATTTACCATAAGAAAAGTTTTTTGGCAACTTCAACTTTTTCTTTTTAGGCGAAAAACTTTAGATTTATCGGGAATATTAGATTGGGATGATAGTTTCTTATGATTAATTTCTATCTTAAACAGAGAATAATTTTCAATTTATTTTTCCATAAAAACATTCTCATGAGAGGGCGTGAGAATCCAACTTTTCTGAGTAAATTTGGTTTAATTAGATTTAAAAAATCACATTACTTTATATTAATGTGGTATGCAGAGTTATCTATCAGCTGGAACTTATTAAGAAAAAAACCTTTGATATGAATATATAATAACATGTAGCTGGAAGTGGTATTAGGTAGATTTGAATGTTAAATAAATAGATAATTCTTTTAATTAGTATGTGATATCAAGTATGCGCTCATGACGAAAGTATAATACAAAGGATGATGATGTATGCGAAATATATTTGTATGGCAAAATTGGCATATGACGTTGAGAATGCTAGTGTCGTAGTTTGTCCTGATTCTGCAAATATTCATCTTCCATGAAGTCGCAATTAATAACAATTAATAGAGGTGGTGTCGACGAGAATGTTAATTTATGTGAACCTAAAATACTATTGTTCAGGGAATTAAATCACTTGTCCTTCATCGACCAAAACATCATTCACTTGTCCTTTGCTTATATCTTTTTAGTAACCATTATACAATAAATATTTACCGTTGTTTCTACATAAGCAAGAGAAAGAAGGAAAAAGTGTGATAAGTGATGTAATGAAAAATGCTCAAAAAATGAATACAAAAATCTTATTATATGAATGACATCTCATTTCTAAATAAAAATTAACACTGCCAAACAATTTTAAATTAACAAAGTCACTCGATTAGAAGAACATATAAGGAATAACTCCTCCAATTTAAAATCAAAGAGAAATTCAAATACTTGCACTACAGCAAATTTACCACCATACATAAGCATGAAGGTTGAGCTCCATGTTCCCCGATTCTGAATTGCACAAACGCAGAGTTTCCCTCACGACAATGTAATAATTCCAACGTTGTGGTGAAAAATCAGAATATAAATACAAAATAGAAAATTTTAATTTGTTAAAAAATCCTACGTTAGTAATAGCCAACAGCTTTTAGGTCATTTTGCTGTGTCTGTTGATCAGGATCACCACCTTCACCTAAAAATACAATGCGACCTGTGAAGCACATGAAGTTGTATTGCGTTAAGCCCATTGGGAAATCATTAAAAGATTCTCGAGCATCGCATGCCAAATATAATTTTAAACATAAGATATCCAAAATCTTCAGCCTCCTATAATCCATTTAGAAAGTGAGATTTATATCATGCCAATATCTGTGTTTCAATAGGAAACTGACGAAAAATAGATAGATATGGAGAGCAGATCAACCATGGCTAAAAACTAAGGAAGAATAAAGACTTTGAATCATAATATATTAGATTCATATAGCGTGACAAAACACTAACCCAATGGTCGTATAATAAACATGCCAAGTACAAGTATACGCCAAAGCCCAGTAATACAACAACACTATCAACCTAATTAAACAAGAAAATAAACATGAAATTATAATGAAGACCAGAAACAACTTCCAAGATTGCTTCCCCAATCAGATGACCAATAATAGATTTCAATTCCATAATATACTCCAAGATGTAAATAGATACTTTATGAGATATTCTAAAAATTAGTTGTTTTAAAAAAATTAAAAAGTGCAAGGGTAACTGCTACAAAAAGTATATGCACGAATTGTGAATTTGAGCATAACTTACTGAGAATAAAAAGTTCAATTACTATAAGGTTCAGTATTAACTTTTAGAGCTTGATTAACTCAGAGTTTGAAGGTATGATGAGATTGAGCAACATTGCTAACCCTACTTTTCAGCCAAGTGGCAACATGTAAACAATTTCAAGAATAATTCATGAGTTTTAAGGTAAGACAAGATTGAGTCAAAAACAGCACTTGTTTTTTTTGTGAGCTGAACCCAACCCCGAGCCACACTACTAATCCTACTTTCCAGCCAAGCAGTAAAATGAAAACAATCCAAAACTTGGTTATTATGCCAAGTTATTACAAAAACTTTTGGGTCTCTAGCACACTCAAGGATTGCTCTGTAAGACATTTAGACAGAAGGACACTGTACATCATTTCCATTTCCTTCTCAGTTTCAACTTTTGAGCAGAATTTCCATGGTCTTCTTGATATCAGGTACCAATATCTAATAGCATAAATCTCAACTAGTGAGACAAGGCTTTTGTCGTTATCATTATGATTTACAGAAGAAGCCACAGGAAGCATTTGAAATTAATCCTAGACCAACATCTGTTTCAGATGTTAGAAAACCACAGTTAAGCAAGTAACATGACCCACTACATAACAGAACTCTAGGAGTCATAAAAAGATAAGGCAGACAGTGCAAACAGCACTCTCATCTCATAAACAAAATAACTAATCACAAGATTAGGCTTCTTGTCTCAATCTTCCAACATATCAATTCTCAAAATCAAATTGAATAATGCAATAAAACCACACCCGAGTGCAAGCAAATACATTGTTAGAAAGAACAAGATCACAGCCATTCAAAACACGTAAAAGCAGCAACCAAACTAAACACAAAAAGAGTTACCATTTCGACGAACAGCAACTTCTCTAATTCGGCGAACGAGCCCAGTGACGGGATCAGCGAAAACTTTGGTCTCAAGGTTGCCCTCAACATAGAGTATGGAACTACAACAATTAGCATACTAAATAAGGCGCAACAAATACAAAGAGTGAATAAAAAACGTGGCAAGTGAGTCTCACCCGGCAACAACGTGTTTCATGAGAAGCATTCCCAATCGCTGAGGATAAACAGAAACACGATGCCACTGAATGGAAGAGCGATTAGCATAATCCTTAGGATTCTCATTATCAAGCGGTCTACGATTATTCCGAATACCGCCGGTGCCGAGGGACAAAAGCGTTACAACAGTTCCACTCTTTAGCTTCTTCTGGAACGGTGCTTGCCCCGCCTTCCCTACCAAAATCGCCTAAACAACACAGCACAGTTGAATAATCCAATAATCGAAAATAGAATGGGAATAATCGAATGGAATTGGAATGAGTACTCTGTAAATGCCGGGATCGAGGCCGTTCTCGAGGGGGCGGTCGCCGACGAATCTTTCGGCTTGCACCGCGGCGGCGGCGGCGGCGGGGGAGGGTGAGTCGGGTGCTGAGTCGGGCTCGTCGGCGTCGGAAAGATGGTCGGTGGAGAAGTATAGTGGAAGGTGGTGGTGATATGCGTTAGGGATTCGAAGCAAAGAGCGACAGATGGTCCTTGAGAGTGTCGCCATGGAACTCGACATTTTTTTGAGCACTGATGGGTTCTAAAACCCTAGTAACAATTCCTACCAAACCCTGCATATCAATTTTCAAAAATTTCATTCATGACAAATATTACTCTTTTTTTTTTTTTTTTTTTTACATGAATTACTTTAAAAATTCTGTGTATTAAAATTAAATTAATAAATAAGTAATTGTGAGTGTTTGATAAGAAAAAACTTTGGTGTTCAGGGTAAAATTAGTCTTACTGTTGATGTAGAAGTATATCGTATGATATTAATATTTAATTATTTTAATTTAATTAGAAAAAAATAATTGAATATGATTTATAATTAAATAAATCAACTTATATATATATATATATATATTAGAATTTTGTATATCACTAGATTATATAAATGATAAAATTAAAAATAAATATAATTTAATATGAAATTTTAAATGAATATTATTCATCTTTAAAAAATTACTATAGTTTGTATTAATAAATTTGAAATTAGTTTTATTCAATACTAGATAAATTATTTGAAAGTCAATAATATAAGTTTTAATATGTTATTCGTTCGTCTTCGTAAACAGGAATAAAAGGGGAAAAAAAATTATTATTCATTGCAGAATGTTCTTTTGTTTATCAAATCAAAAATACGAGTCTAGTATACACCCAAGTTATTTTAAAAAGTGCTTTTACATATTTGTTACATATCCACAGATATCAGCTACAGATACACAGTGTATCATATAATTTTAGGAATACTCATACTTCACCACACTCGTATATTATTTGTCAAACTATTCTAGCTTAATCACTTACATAGGTACATAAATTTATTAAAATATTTAGAATTAAGAGTTTCATCGTCCGTAATTAATCCAACCCAATAATTATTTTCATCTGCGGAGATATATACATGTTCTTGTATTTAAATGTTTCTTTTGAATAAATAGAAAAATTTAATATAATTTTTTTTATCCAAACACACAATATTAATTTTAAAAATAAGACAATTGAAAAACACGCACTATCTATATGATAAATTTAAGTAATTACTTGAGATAGTGAAACTGCCACTCACTTCACTCTTCCATTAATCCATTTCTTATATTATCCTTTCTCTTTCATTACATCATAATTTTTACACAACTCATGACAATAGAATTAGTGTTTTTAAGATTTTATATTTTTCAAATTAAATTATAATTATTACATGTTATAGTTTTCCAATAAAAATATTTTCATGTGATGGAGTTTCATACTATTTCCATTAACAGAATTAATTTTTTTATGCACTTAATATATTATTTTGTGCACATGAAAATGGTGGGTAAAATCTTCATATTGAAATTTTAGTGGGTAATCAAACCCTGATGACATGCAAAGGTCTCCCACTCTAGCCACAATCCCTCTTCAGCACATTTCTTTCTCAGTATCTAAAGGGACCCACGTAAATAAGTGTACATAAAAATATGAAATGAAACAAATAAATGGCTACCATACAACATAAGCTCTTTCCACCTTTCTTATCCATGAAATCTCCTCAGTATCCGTTACTCTATCTACCTTACCTATTGTTTTTTCGTATTTCGTTTCTTTTCTAAGTTCCATGAAATGGAACAGCTGATGCAGACGCCAACATAAAGTCATAAACCAATTACCTTGTAGTGCCAAGAGCAACGACACAGAAATGCTACAAAATCTAAGAGTACTGCGATCTTCCGTTCAATCATTCATTCCTCCAACTCGCACTACAGCAACAGCACCATCACTTTCTCCATTCCAATTAATACCCACTTCTCCATCTTTTCCAGTTCTCAAACAGCAATGCAGATTATCACGTAGAGAGCTCACAATCTTTAGCAACTCTTGCTTGCTACTACTCTTGGATGGATCCAGCACAAGAGCAGAAGAAGATGTTGCTAACAAAAGTAACAGTAGTCAACCAGAAGATTATCCAACTTTAGCAGAAGATGTTGCTAACACAAGTAACAGCGAACAACCAGAAAAGAATCCAACTTTGGTAGAAGATGCTGCTAATACAAGCAACAGTGGTCAACCAGAAGAGAATCCAACTTTGGCAGAAGATGTTGCTAATACAAGCAACAGTGGTCAACCAGAAGAGAATCCAACTTTGGCAGAAGATGTTGCTAATACAAGCAACAGTGATCAACCAGAAGAGAATCTGGCTGCCACTCCCAACTGCACTGAAAGAAAACCTACCAAACAAGTATTCCTAGACATATCTATAGATGGCGAACCCGCAGGTCGCATTACTATAGGGCTCTATGGAGATGAGGTCCCTGCAGGAGTTAATAGGTTTAGTAAGATTGCAAGTGGAGCTGCTGGTATTAGCTACAGAAGAAAAGAGTTTGTGAAAATCATGCCCAATTATGTCCAACATGGTGGCCTTAGATCCTATGGCGTGGATGCTGAACTTGCTACAAGAACAGGTAGCAACATGGGAGCTGATAGTCTTGTACAGGAATGGAAGAAGGAGTTTGAGAGATGTCCCGGGACTAAAAATGTGGTTGGAAGTGTCGGCATTATTGTGAGAAACCCATCAAAACCGCCTCCGAAGATGAAATTAGTTGCAAAACAAGGGAAGCTGGAAATTGATCAAGAAGAAGTTGGAACTGACCCCAATGGTACAGAATTTGTCATAGCTACAAAGGATTCACCAGAATTGGATGCATCGACTCTGGTAATTGGAAGAGTAATAGGAGGGATGGAGGTTGTGCAGAGGATTGGTCAAGTAAAAACTGTGCAAGAGAATACAGGATCTCCCTATTTTAGGTGAGTCGAACAGACAGTATTTTTTCCATTTTAGTTATAGAAATCACTTGTATGAATTGTTTGAAATAGTTTTGAGATATCATCTCTTTCCCTCGTATATGTCTACTATTTACTGTTGAACCTGAATGTATGATCCATTGCTAATTATATTTGGTAATACAGGGTAGCAAAGCTTATAGGAGATAAGAGAGCTGTTGTAGCAGAAAGAGGATTCAACCGCCCTTATTCAAAGGTCATCGTTACAAACTGTGGTTTAATGGAGTAACAAAGAATTGTATTGACTCCCTTCTCTAGTTGATTTCCTGCTTGTAAGAGGACATTATCGCACATCCTATAACAATCTCCCTTGTTGTTCAACCCTATGTGTCTGCCATTTGTATTATAAATTGAGGGGAAAAAACATTAAAGATTGGTTTAAAACGGCTAAGTAATGGCCAATCATAAGTATCAAGGTGCGACAAATTACTTGCTTTTGTTAGGAGCTGGACTGAACCAGATATATATCTCGAGTAAAAACCCAATTAAACCTTTGATAAAACAATTACAATGCATTTTAATAGAATAACATGCAATGAAAAATGAGAGTATACACAACATCTAACTGCGACCTTGAGGTTCTGTATTTTGGCCCGTAATACGAGTGGGCTTCAGTCTTTTCGTTGGTGGAGACATGAAAAGCTTCCTAATTGAACTGACAGGATCATCCACCTGCATATACAATTATAATACAAGCTATATGTAAGACACTGAACCTTCCTAGGTAACCATTCCACAATTGATTTGGTAAATGCATGTCCGTAGACCATGAGAATAACAGTTCATGAAACTGGTGTTTTGGTAAACATGCCACCATAAAATTGAGACAATATTAAAGACTAAAATCTCAGACTATCAGGCTTTCCGTCCTTTCAATCAAAATAGTACTATTTTCATTTTTGCATGATTATACAAAAGACTAATTTGAGCGAGAGGTTAACCTTGGGGTTTTGTTGAATAATGTCAATGTAAACCCATATTTTAGGGTTTTGACTTTCATTCAAGTACCAATCATAGAATTGTCAGATAACGGATTGCATTATGTTAAAATAAGACAGGGCATTCAAAGCACTCCTGTCCATTATGTATCTATCTACCTACCAATTTACTATGCTATATAATAGTCCATCCAATAATTAATAAGAGTAATATGCAAGAATACCTGAACAATGGGCACAGATGATGGGGATTTATTTGGTGAATGCCGTAAAGGATTTTTCTGATGATGCAGAGCAGATAATGTTTGTTTCCACCCAGGTTCTCCACCGTCTATTGATGCAATCCAGGGACAGAAGTATCTATGCTGCCTAATTGGATCAAATTCCGTTGCTTTATCAGACAATGTTGGGTTCTTAAACTTCCCTGAAAAGCAAAGGGGAGAAGATTCATAAACTTTCAATTTCTTTTGTAAATTAACTCATTATGACAAGTGAACTACACATTGTCATGCCAAAACAGATAATAGTAACTGCCAACCAGAATTTACTTCAAATTCTAATTAACGTTCAAACAGTCAATGTTAATGATTTATCAATTGAATTATAAACATAGTGCTTACCTGAACTAGAATGTACATCTTCACTGCTAATAGGAATCTCTTCTCTGTCTTTGACCCCAGAATTTTCAAGACTAACAACTTCTCCAGCCAAAGTCTTCTTTGAAACAGAAAGTGCTTCACATTCTGTAGTGTCTTTCTGTACAACAATATTTTAGTTAATGTGGACTTCCAAACAAGTCATAGCAAGACTACTTATGATCAAGCATTTTGCTAGTTTGATTACCAGACACAATAATAAATAGGAAGTAAATTTTTCTACAAGTATCATAATTAACTGTCAATTCGACATATAAAAAATCTCTAACCTGTGAACTACTAGGATCCCCTGCAACTGAACTATTCAATTTATCAGCATCTGTGGGCATCTTATCCTCGAGAGCAGAAGATTGACCTGCACAATGGGTACCCACTACAACATCTGAATCACGTGAACTTGCTTGAGAACCAGTTTCAGATGACATGGGAACAACTTGTCCAATAGATGCATCTGTTGTATTATCAGTTTTCTCCTGTAAATCTGATTGAATACCACCTCTGTCAACAAAATCAGGATCTCTAAACTCAGAATCATGAGAAAGACGAGCCCTTAAATTCTGACCAATAAGAGGGATAGATATCATTGCTTTAAAGTTTTGCTTTGTTGGTGGAGGACCCCCTGCAATTGTCATATTTAGACTTGAAGAAGTATCCTTTGATGAATTTGCAACATCAGACATTGCATTATTTACACCCTGTCTATTTTCAAGGTCATTTTTATTCAATAAATTGTGGCCCACAAAAGCATTTTCACCATTCACTTCAGCATATCCCACTAATCTGATTGATTCCATGGGCCGAGAAACTGTACAGAATGCCCACAATCCAATAGTGGCTCCACACAGGTTGCAATCTAATACTACAGAATTGGGATCCAATTGTTCCCCAATACAATCTTTGGAATTTTCATCAGTGCCAGAAGAATGGACTACAAGATTAGTAGTATTTTTAAGAGACTGATCTGATATATCCTTGCAATCAACTACGTAAGGTAGAGGACGAAGTTTCCAACCACATAAACTTATAATATTTTGAGCCTGCAAAATTTAAAAGCATCACTAGTCATTGTTTAAAAGGGAAGAAAACAAAAAAATGCTAATATATACACCAAGATGTTTTCCAGATAAAAAAAAGGCGATAAAATGGAAATCTATTGATATAAGAAAGTACATTTATCAAATGCATTTAGCCATTTAGTGATAAAAAACTCAGGATAAACCATTATTTTTGCTGAAAAACAAAGAACATAGATTTGGAGAAGACAATTGTGAGCACCAGCCAAGTTTCCACTTCTTTTACAATCACTTAAAGCACCTCTTATCATGGTTGTCAAACTTATGAATTGAATTTTAATATATCAAGAATTTCCTAAGAATGTTGTTGAAATGCAATAAGCACATAAGCAAACATAGAAAAATACAATGGACATATACAAGAACATATACAGATACCAGATCACATACTAGTAATTGGAGAAATTTTTGCCATAGTGATACAAAAAATAAGAATTTTAAACATACTAGAAAACCTGTTATTACCTGATAATACATTTTCAGTTCCTCTTGACTACTAACATCCTCAACCCCAGAATTTTCAGCAGAATCAATTCCATACTCCTGCATCAAAGATTGTCCAAGAAAGTCTTCCACAAGTGAGCTTTGGCTTTTCAAGTAGTCTATTGTTGAAGATGGAATCCTTGGAATAGCTGATAGTTGCAAGAGAGCAAAACAGCGTTCTCTGAAATTGTCAACTAATATCGAAGGAGTTGTAGGAGGAAATCGTGCCAGGGTTTCATTGCAGGCATTATCAATCCACGGGCAAAGTAATTTATGTCCATTATCCAACTTTAAGCTAAAGACCAATGCTGCCTTCTCAACTGAATATAAGACATTCTAGTTACAAAATTCTTATAATTGAATGTTGCTGTGAATTGTATAATAACAACTGAAAACAACAACATACCCTGTTGCTTATTCCAAGATGCTGGTGTAGAGAAAAGAAGACGAGCTCCACATGCTTCACATGTTATGGTATCAACTTCCACATTGATCCATCCTCTTCTAGCACAATTTACAGCACTCACTATCTGTACATGTAGACATCAGAAATCAAATGATAAGCCATAAAATTTGAGGGAAACGTGATGGAAAGGGTCAGTAAAAGTGGTTGGTAGTAGACCACAAAGTTTGTTAATTATACAAGTGATTCATTTCTTGACAAGAGGAATTCATGAACCATGAGTCAAGAGCAATATATTTAACAAAGAAGGGCGATATATTCTTTGCCAGATAGTGTCAAACAATGATGCGAATTCACTTCAACAGAACTCATGACAAAGGGAGGGCATTTTTTCTCTCCAAGACCCCACTCCCAAACACACCATAAGCACCTGAAGAAAAAAAGATAGGCAGCAAGGAACAACCTTTGGTTTAGCAAACCATGACATAGATTTGAATGTAGCTAATCTCTTTATAAAGTCACCACGGTCCCACGGCCGGCAGAGCGGTTCCTGCAGCCCTGCCACCACAGCCGAGGAGGACTGCTGTCCCTCAGCAACATCCCCTCTCCAACTCAACTCCATTACCCCTGACTGGTAAGGACGTTTCTTGCTCCCTGATAACTGCACTCCAGAGGAACTGCAAACACAAACACAAACACATTCGTTATTACCAATCCCTATTTCCTACAAACACAAAAATAAACAAATAACTTAATAAAACACAACAATAACAGAACCAATTTTGAGTGAATGTGACAAACACGCACACCAAACACTTTGAATCTAACCCCATAGCAAACAAATTGGTCTATAACCTATAATTTAGTCATGTACTAAACAAAACTAACAAGATGCAACACTAATAACCAGTCACTACAATTTACAAACTACAGTTACGTAATGAAGATAAAGATAAACGCTAATCATGATTCCTAACTTATTGTTATTATGAAATTTCACGGATTGCGAACGGAGAACAAGATCGAAGAGAGAACCTGGAGGTGGAAGGAGGTTTAGGAGGATGGAAAAGCTTGTCCATGATGGAATGGAATCTCTTCTCAGAATCATGAGCCATATTATGTTTTATTTCTTCAATTCAGATTTTAAGGAAGAGAAGCAACAAGCCAACTCAAACGCTAGTTTCAGTATGAGTTTGAGTTTCGCATCAAATGCGTTCAGTTTTACTAGCGTTTGCCGAAAGCAGCGGCTACGTATGGTGATTTCCGAACTCGGCGTCTAGGCCCTGTTTGGATTGTGGTTTTGCTCTAGTCTACACTGTATGAAGTATGTATTAGAAAATACGTTTTGATAAATAGTGCTTATTAAATTGGGTTGGGCTGGTTTGGGTTGGGTTGGGCTTTGCTACTTTTATTTTATCTGACCCTTATTTACTTACTGTTATTACCTTTACTTGTATATTTTCCTTGCATTTTTGTAATTCTAAAAGAAATACTTTTTCCAAAAATAATTTCTATAATTTACATTTGGTAATTAGTATATATTTTAGATTATTTTAAAATGTATTTAATTTATTATGAAAATAAATTCTATAATTTATTTTGGAGATTTGAGAAAACATGGGAATTTAGTTTGTAAATTATTGCTAGTTGTGTTCCATAATTGAGATTTTGAAATATATCTTTCGAATATTTTTATTTTCAGAAATTTATTTCACTGAATTTTAGAAATTAATTTTGAAAACATACAGAATTAACAAATATTTGAATACTTTATGAGTTGCAGTGATGTTAGGAGAATGATAATGGCATTGTCTTAATAATGAAATTTTGTTAAAAAAAAAATAGATCAATAGAAATATTGATCAATATAAGTAGTTCAATTCCAAAAATATTAAGTACTCCTAGTTGTTTAAAAAATAGAAAAAAAAAGTCTATTTTCAATTATATATGAGAGAAAAGGTACATATAATTTAATGAAATTTTTGTAATGTTTTTATAAACAATTAAACTATAGTATTTCTTAATGATTAAATTATAGTACATTTTAAATTCATTCTATACATTCTATCCAACAAGTTTTACAAACCATATGGTTTCACTCCTCCAGCATGAAGATAATTTATTATTTTGAAAGTAATTAAATTATAATTACAATGTAAATGACAAAGAATTTTTAACCAGTGTCTTTTTTTAAAAAAGCAATACGACAATAAATTATAACAATATTTTTATGTAACTTTTTGAATATCATTTTATTTCTAATAATATATATATATATATATATATATATATATATATATATATATAACCTTCTAACATATAAATAATATAAGTATGATTAGATTTATTTTTAAATAAATATAATTATGGGAAACGATTTTATCTTCGTGAAAAAAAATATGTATAATTGTCATAAAGGATCTCTGATGTCAGGATAAAGTAAATCAAACAAATTTTTTTAAAAGTGTTAGAACGAAGAGAATGAAACTTATTTTATTTAATTAAATGACATGTGTCACATGATGATTTGGTACAACAAGTAAATAACTAATTTTATTAGTAATGATTTTGAATTCATTTGAACTTATTTGTCCAAGGCATTTGTGCCAAATATTAAAATCAATAGAAGTATATATTGCAAGCTTTGTTACAAGAATTAGAATTGAAAGACTTTGGAGGTTCAAATATTATAAGGCCTTTGTCTTGTCTAGCGGTGCCAATATTTTTAAAGGTCTTGAGATCTTGAAAATAAAAATTGGTAAGTCGAAAAACAAAGTTACATGTATTCTTATTGATCAAAAGTGAAAAGACAAAGCACCTTAAATATGAAGGAATATTTGATTGTGTAAAGACAAAAATATATAGGAAAGAATTTGAATTGTATAATTAAAAGAATTTTGCAATTCTTTTACAATTTTTTTTTAAAAAAGTTTAATCAAGTTGGATGTGAATACGAAAGTGGAAGCAAATATAGATAAAAAAATGTCAAGAAGAAAATTATAAATAACCTCATGTCTCGTGGTAATAATACGAAGATATAAGTAAAGAATAAAACCTAATACAACAAATTTATAATAGTTTCGTCTTATTGTCAAGTGAATTATATCCTAATATTGTTTGAACTCAATCACTCTTTAATAATTCAGATATTCTTGGACAACCAGCCTCCTCATATTAACATTAGTCTCTCCAGACTAACATAAACATTTTTTGATCATCAGCATACTCAGACTAACAATAAATATTATTGTTCTTCAGGCTAAACATCTCTAAGGGTGCAAAAAGAAAAAAATGAATATTCTTTTATCCAAGCCTCTCCAAGCAAAATGAGTATTACCTCATTCAAACTACTGTTTCTGATTCATTGCCTCTTTTTAATCAAGGAAATCACAATTGAAACTGCCAGGTTAAAATTTGAGATCTCTCTCTTTCTCCATTATATTTTCTTGATTAAAGATATGCATTGGATCATAATTTATATAACTGCCTCAACAATAATCATTTCCATTGTTTTTCATATCTAAAAGTTTTTGCCAAGTCAAAATAAAATAAAAAAAACAAAATCAAACTAAAATGAAATTACACACTTATTCGATCTTGTAAATTTTTTAATCTGCAACTCGCGTAAGATTTAATATACATTGTCAATATGTTTATTCGTTTACACATATTCCATTCGAGTTAGGCTTTTTTCTTTTCAATCCGAATCTGGCTTAAGATTCCATTTTTTTTTAATTTATCAGAAAATAATTACTTATATCCTTTGGTTTGCTAGTTAATTTTTTAAAAAAATTTGATTCATACTTCTATTCTTTAGTAAAATATCCAGTTTCCCGATGATTCCTTCTTCTCTTTTCGTATATTAAAATGTTGTTTATTGATTGTGAAAGATAAATTGATAATGAGTTTACCAACGAAATTATTTTCATGTTGTCAATTATCTAGTTATATAATCCAGAGAAAAAGATTAAGAGAATAATTGACTAATTTTGTATGAAGTCAATTATAGAAGAAATATAAGATGACGAAAATAAGAAAAAATATATTTTAAAAAAATTTAATCTATGCATTTTTTTTAATTTATCTTAAATATACAAAAGATTTTATAAATTAATTAATAAATAAATATTAATATTTTACAAAAGTATATTTTATTTTATTTTATTATTTTATGTTATAAAAAATTGAAAATATTAATTATAATAAGAGTTTAAAACAACCGAATTATCAAACAATTTTATACAAACATCAAATCATAAAGTGATTCATGGAGATTTTATTATTCTTTTATCATTCCAAGGATTTTTTTTTCAATACAAAGTGAACAACTCATGAACTCTGGTTATGAACAAAACCACTTTACATGATGTATCCAGTGATAATGAATGAATCTATAAACAAGTAAATTGTAAATTAAAAAAAGTTTTTATCTTTTTTACAAAGGAAAATTTTTTATTTAAAAGATCCATCAAACAATGAGAAAAAATGGCATGTGTTCAAAATATTTGACACAATCACAACCTATCATTAAGTGGGGCTCATTAACTTTGATGATTAAATCTTTGAAAATTTTACTAAATTCAATTTTTACTAATTGACTGTGCTATTAATTTTTAAATTCTTAAATAATTGTTAAAAATAAAATATATTAATCACGTTTCATCAAACCACTAAATAATAACATATTTTAGAAAAAATATGCAAATAATTTATGTTTTTAATATTATATTTTTACTTAAATAAAATTCATAAATATTATACATAAATGCATATTTTAAATGTAAAACTATTATTTGTTTAAAATAAACTAGTATGTCCATCTTCATCTCTTATGACATGTATTTGCCAAGAAGACTTCCTTCTAATAAACTTATTTATTTTATAAATTAAAATTTTTATCTTAATATTATAATTATCAAAATTAAAAAATATAATTTATCTTTTTAAAGAATCTTAATCTAACCATTATCAATACTTATGACTTTGACTTTATAATGATTAGGTAAAATAACATAAGTGTTAAATGATAGTTTATAAGAATTGAATAGAAAATGTAAGCAACATATACGAGAATTGGTTTTCGTAGACAAATTGAGATTTAATTGATTTTGAAAAGAAACAAAAAAACAATGAATTGAGGACAGATTGTTGGTAGGGTTCTGATAGATAAATAGTTAGTAACTTGAATCATAACATTCTGACCTATGTTTTTAAAGACATGATTTGGTAGTTAACTAATAAATTTATAACATTTATTCTTTTTTCACCGTTAAAACCTTTAGTTGAGAACAAGACCTTGATCATGGAATGGTGAAAGAAAGGGGGTATTGACAACATATTGAGAGAGATCTTTATGGGTATGAATCATGACAAAGGAAAGTTATAATTATACAAAAAAGAAAATATGAATTAATAAGAAGATTTAGAAATATGTCTGCAGTTGAAGAAATAATATTTCACTAATACCATATTGAATTATGGCAACATGGTGATGGAGATAAAAGTGAAAAGTGATTTTATTATATGATAAGTGAAAAGTGGTGACAAGGAAGAAAAGGGAAATATAACTGCAAATTGTTCTAACTATACACAATAGTAAATAATAATAAGGATTAATAATGTAATAATTTTTGCACTAAACATGCCAGCAGTTAAGGTAATTTCCATTATTTTTATTCCTTTCTTGTCTATTACTTAGTGTTCAACATCATACTTATAAAAAGATGTCTTTTAACCAAAATCCAAGGTTTGGTCTTTAATTTCTTTCCATATAAAGATGCCTTGTAACTATTCAATTCCAAAAACTAACCATGATGTGCATCACTTTCTAATGATTTTGGCTTTAATTATAGTGAACTAATGAAATTTATTATTATAGTTGGAAAGACGCGACAATAATAATCATAATTTCTTTAACTTGTCTAGGTTGATTTTGATAATTTCTTGTAATATGTTAATATATACTACACTATAAAGAACATGCAATCTTCTATACTCAATCAATAATAAGATATAGCTTCCTAGTTAGAAATTGAGTAAGACCACTCACAAAATCTCAAATTTTATATTTATTTAGATACATTCTTTTTAATATATCTATGACAATAAGATATGTCTTAGGTTTTATTATCTCATCACTAGATAATAGTCAGTCCATCACTCTTGAATTATACGCAAATCTAGAGTTGAACGATAATTAAAATATAAAGTACATTGTTTAAAAAACTAATTTTTAAATTAAAGAAGCTAAAATTGTTTTTATGAAACTATGAAAAAAAACAAATGAATGTTAAAATTTTAGAAAAAGAAACAAAATTATCCATATAATTAATATGTTTTTTTCATTTTAAAACAAAATTCTAAAACTAATTTCTCTATTTTTTTTACAAAAATTTCATTTAGCCAAGAAAAATGTTGATAGGATATTTTTATTAATTCTCACAAAATTGTGAATTTCACTTCTTATTTAATAATTATTTTTCATAATTTTATATTTTTTTAATAAATTCTAATAACAAAATTATGTGCTCAAACTAGAATATTAAGAAGTACTTTATTAACACTCCTCTTCAACAAATATTCCCTAAGAAAATACTAATTTCACTTTACAGGTGGGTAGAAACCAAAACAAAAATTTGTGAAACCTATTTTGAGTTGAACCAAGTTGTTTCATAGACCTCTTTCACCCTAATTTCTATCCTATAAATACATCTTTTTACTCTCTTTAAACTACTGTTTCTGATTGAATGTCTCTTTTTAATCAAAGAAATCACAATAGAGACTGTGATGCCGAAACTTAAAATTTCTCCTTCTCTATTGTGTTTTCTTAACTAAAGATATGCATTGAATAATAATTTATACTACTAATATCGTTTCTATTGATTTTCAAGGCTAAAAGTTTCTTCCCAGCTTAAATAAAATAGAAAAACCAAATCAAACTAAAATGAGCCATGTTATGTTTTGTTTCTTCAAGTCAGATTTTAAGGCAGAGAAGCAACTACGCTAATTTCAGTGTGAGTTTGAGTTTCGCATTAAATACGTTCAGTTTATCAAATGCTTTCAGTTTTACTAGCGTTTGCCGAAAGCAGCGGCCATGTACAGTGATTTCCAAACTCGACGTCTTCACCTGTGTTTAGGCCCTGTTTGGATTGTTGTGATACTGTTCATTAAATTGAGTTGTGTTGGGTTAGGCTTTGCTACTTTTATTTTATTTGACCCTTGTTACCCTTTACTTGATATATTTTCCTTGCATGTTTGTGATTCTAAAACAAATACTTTTTTCAACAAAAATTTCTATAATTTACGTTTGGTAATCAGTATATATTTTAGTGTATTTTAAAATTTATTTATTTTACTATGAAAATATAAATTCTATAATTTGTTAGAGATTTTAGAAAACATGGACATTGGTGTTTGGTTTGAGTGTTTTTTTGTTTCTATTTACAGGAGAAATAGATAATAATAGTGAAATTGTGTTTGGTTGTTTTTTTAAAAATATTTTCAAAGATTGGGTGAAAACAAAGAAATATTGTAGCTCTGTTTTTACAGTTTAAAAAATAATAAAAAAATAATTCCTCAAACCAAATACCACATTTCTAAAATATTCATAATTGAAATTTTGAAATATTTTTTAAAATAGTTTTATTTTCAGAAAATTATTTGACTAAATTTTAGAAATTAATTTATATTTAATAAATATTTAAATACGCTATGAATTGAAGTGATGTTGTGAGAATTATAATGACATTGTCTTAATATAATGAAATTGTCTTAATATAATGAAATTTTGTTAAAAAAATAGATCAATAGAAATATTGGATCAGTATAAATAGTTCAATTCCAAAAATATTAAGTACTCCAAGTTCGTTCAAAAAATAGAAAAAAAAGTCTTTTTTTTTTTGCTATTATATATAATACTATAAGAGAAAAGGTACACACAATTTAATAAAATTTTTGTAATGTTTTTTTATAAATAATTAAACTCTAATATTTCTTAAGGATTAAACTATAGTACATTTTTAATTCAATCCACGTATTCTATCCAACAAGTTGTCCAAAATAATATTGTCTTATCCTCTAGCATGAAGATAATTCATTATTTTGATAGTAACTAAATTATAATTACAGTGTAAATGACAAAGAACTTTTACAAGTGTCTTTTTTGGAAAAGCAATACAACAATATATTATAGCATCATTTTTTTAAAATATAATTTTAATATATATATATATATATAGCTAAGTTATAGTCATGGGAAACAATTTTATCTTGAACAAGAGTAAAAAAGAATATGTATCTATCATGACTAATTATCCTAAAGGGTCTTAAAGATTATGGTAAAGCAAATCAAATAAATTCTTGTTAAAAGTGCTAGGACGAGGAGAATGAAACTTATTTTATTTAGTTAAATGACATGTGCTACGTGATGATTTGGAACAACAAGTAATTAATTAACTTTGTTGGCAATGATTTTGATTAGAATTGTTACATGAATTAGAATTGAAAGACCTTGGAGATTCAAATATTAGAAAGTCTTTCTCTTGTCTTGCGGTGTCAATCTTTTTGTAAGGTCTTGAGATTATGGATATAAAAATTGTTAAGTCAAAAAACAAAGTTACATGTATTTTCATTGATTAAAAGTGAAAAGAGAAAGCACCTTAAATATGAACGAAGGAATGTACAAGATGTTACGAAGGAATATTTGATTGTGTAAAGATTAAAATATACCTGAAAGAATTTGAATTGTATAAATTTTTGAATTTGAATTGTATAAATTAAAAAAATTTCGCAATTCTTTTATAATTTTAAAAAGATTGACATTAATTAAGTCGGATGTGAATATGAAAGTGGAAGTAAATATAAACAAAAAACATTAAGAAGAAAATTGTAAAACATTAAGATTTTACTATTGTCAAGTGAATTATATCGAGTATTGTTTGAACTCAATTACTCCTTAGTCCTTACTAATTTAGGTATTCTTTGATAATCAGTCTCCTCCTCAGATTAACATAGATATTCTTATACAACTGGTCTCCTCAGACTAACATAAGTATTCTTTTATCATCAGCATCTTCAGGCTAACAACAAGTATTATTGTTCTCTAGGCTATATATCTCTAAGGGTGTAAAAAGAGAAAAGTGAATATTCTTTTATCCAAACCTCTCCAAGCAAAATGAATATTCTTTCATCTCAACCTCTTTTGGACAAAGTAAGTAATCTTTTATCTCAACCTCTCTAGGCAAAGTGAGTATTTCTTTTATCCCAGACTTTCTCGGCAAAGTGAGCATTATTTTATCTTAGTTTTTCCAGGCTACATACCACTAAATGTGGATTTTGGGCAAGAGTACCTAACTTGAGATTTAGAGAGAAATTTACAAATAAGCTCACTTGTAAGTTTAACCTCTACACACAAAAGATATATAATTAAGTTCACTCAAAGAGATTCAACCTCTTCGTAAAGAGGAGTTTCAATTTTGAGGTCATTTACTAGGGATCAAAAGAATTTGGGTTTTTACTTCATAACAATATTTTGCTTATTCACGCTAATTTCCAAACATTAGTCTTTATATAGAAGAAGATTTGAGATAGTCGTTAATCATAATAACATTCAAATCTTCTTTCAACGGTCATCTTGAGCTCTTCAACATCCTTTCGCATTAAAAGCGGGTATGGACATGTCAATATTAACGCAAAAAGTTACTCTGATACAAGGTTTCTAAAAAGTTGATATTCTTATTGCTAAAAACATTTGAGTTAGAGACATCCTTTTTACTTTTGTATTTTCCTTTCTCAAATACTAGGTTGACTTCTTATGATATGAACATGAACTCTTATTTAAGGACATGATTTGACATACAAGAGCAAATTAATTAGAGTCTGAGAGTATAAAATTAATTATATAAGATTGATACTTAACTTTTATCTTGTCATGCGTCCAATCTTTCATTAGAATGTCTTTGACTTTGTCTTTTGTGTCATGTGTTTATTATATTTCGTCTATATGCACTCTTTATCTAGTTTGTTCACATAACCATATGTCAAAAAGGCTTCCTTCTTCCGACCTTGCATTTGATAAGTCTAATGAACTTATTCGTCTTATAACTTTATGTTTTTACCTTAATACTGTAATTATCAAAATCAAGGGATATGATTTGTTTTAAAACAATCTTAAATCTAACACATTACTTAGATGTTAAATAATTGTTTATAAGAATTGAACAGAGAACTTAAACGACATATACGAGAAGTAACTTCGTAATCAACAACTTATGAATTATGACACCTATAGGCATTGAAAGATGCTCTCATGCATGTAATGTTAATACTTGGAGTGTTGGTTTACATAAGTAGATTGGGATTTAATTGATTTTGCAAGAAAAAAAAATGAATTATTAACACTATGTAGAGGAAAAATGATTGGCAAGGTTCTGATGAGTATTATCAAAATAATTAGTAAATTGATTCATAACATTCTGGTTCGTGTTTTTGAACACATAATTCGGTAGATAACTAACAAGTTTGTAACATTTATTCTTTGTATGGCCCGTGTGACAATGAGCATGAGTTGGTTTTTCCTTGTATTTAGTCACAACACCATCACATTTATCAAGTATATTAACCAAATTAGTTTCCTTACGGAAACTAAATACCATATTAAGGCAAGTTAAAAATATTTTACAACCAAAGAGTTCATTTGAAAAGAGACGTCATGATTAAAGACGTCTCTATGTTCAGCTGTTAACAAAGCGCCTTCAACCATGTAGCGTAGAATAAAGGAAGTGCAAATAAAGTGATGTCTTCCACCATTCACGTGGCACACCTATAACATATTTTTTAACTAACAAAATATATGTTAAATTTAAATTCTTACAATAATAATTTTCTATATTAATTTTTTATGTAATACATTTCTTGTATTAAAAATTAATTTTTCTACCTTTTAAAAAAAATTGTCATACATACTTCTAAACTAACATTAATTGTTTTTTCACTACAACATAAATCTTAAATTTAAATTCTTAAACCAACAATTTCTATAATATAATTTTTTTCCTAAAAATTTTCTATCATAAAAAATTAATTCCAACCTGAAAAATGAAATATCCTAAAAAGTTTTATAAACTAACATATTTTTTTAACTAGCTATGTTAAATTTAAATTCCTACAATAATAATTTTTTGTATTAAATTTTTTCAGCGTAATACATTTCCACCTAAGAATTCAATTATCTATCAAAAAAAAATTGTCATGAATACTCCTAAACTAACAATTAAATATTGACGTCCCTTTATAGAACACATCACTCAATTTCTGTATTACCTGACTAAAAACGTTACCGTGTAAGCCGCCACCTTAGACATGACTGTCTTTCCATTTGACGCTTTATTAACCGTTGAACATAGAAGTGTCATTAATCTTTCTGATAATCACTTTCTAGTGATTGTAGCTTTAATTATAGTAGAGTAATAATATTTGTTATTGTAGTTGGGAAGAAGCGACAACAATAATTATAAAGACTACTGTTATCGTGCCATTTGATTCGACTTGCCAAGGTTGATTTGGATAATTTCTTGTAACATGTCAACATATACCACATCATGGATAAATAACATGCAATTTTTTATACTCAACCTTATAACAGTAAACAATATGGTATAGCTTACCAGTTATAGATTGAGTAAGACCAATTTCTACTTATGGATTCAATAAAATCCAAAATTTCATATTTATTTAGATACATTTCTTTACTATATTCATGACAATAAGATATATCTTCACTTCCATTCTCTCGCCACTAAATAATAGTCAAATACTTTTGAATTATACGGAGATAAAGTTAAAAGATAATTTAAATATAAAGTACATAGTTTAAAAAAATCATTTTTAAATTATTGAAATTAAAAATGTTTTTTTATGAAACTATAAAGAAACAAATGAGTATTAAAATTTTAGAAAAAGAAACAAAATTATCCATATAATTAATGTTTTTCTTTTTCATTTTCAAACAAAATGCTAAAACTAATTTCTCTATTTTTTTGTTAGAAAAATTTCATTTAGCCAAGAAAAATGTTAATAGCATACTTTTATTAATTCTCACAAAATTGTGAATTTCACCTCTTATTTAATAATTATTTTTTATAATTTTATATTTTTTTAATAAACTCTAATAACAAAATTGAGTGTTCAAGTAATAGAATGTTAAGAAGTACTTTATTAACACTCCTCCTTAACAAATATTCCCTGATAAAATAGTTTTTAATTAATAACACTTCATATTGGGCAGGAACAGAACCAAAATTTGTCAAATCCATTTTGAGTTGGGCCAAGTTGTTTCATGGACCCCTTTCACCCTAATTTCTACCCTATAAATACATCTCTTTATCTCATTCAATCTAGTGCTTCTGATTTATTGCCTCTTTTTAATTAAGGAAATCACAATTGAGACGGTGAGACTGAAACTTGAGATCTCTCTTTCTCTTCCTCCATTATTGAGATCTATCTTTGTGTTCCTCCATTGTGTTTCCTTAATTAAAGATATGCATTGGATCATAATTTATACAACTGTCTTATTAATAATCTTTTCCATTTATTTTCAGATCTAAAATTTTTTCCCAGTAGAAATAAAGTAAAAAACGAAATCAAACTAAAATGAAACTACACATATTCAATCTCTTACACACAGATACTATTCGAGGGTTTTTTCTTTTCTTTTCAATCCAAATCTCGCTCAAGATTCCATTTTTATTTTAATTTATTTGAAAACAAATACTTATATATCTTTAGTTTGCTGGTTGAATCTTTTTTTATTCTTTTCAAGATCTGATTCATACTTCTATTCTTTAGTAAAATATCCAGTTGTTGTTTATTAATTTCTAGATAAATCTAGAAGCGAAATTATTTTCTTATCTTGTTATATAATCCAGATTGACTAATTTTCTTTAAGAATAATTTTCTCTAATAAGAAGAAATATAAGATGACGAAAATAAAAAAATATATTTTTTTCAAAAATTAATCTATGTATTTTTTTAGTTTATTTTACAAAACTATAATTTATTTTATTTTATTATTTTCTGTTATTAAAAATCTTTAAAAAGTTTTTGATGATGACATACATTCCTTGTCAATATTACAATTAAAAAAAAAATAAATTCATTCTCTTGAAGTCTGTGAAATAACAAGCAATCTTCAATATTAGATAAACGAGAAACTCGAAAAAATGGAGACAGTGCTAATAATGCTTTAGTGTCATTAATTTATAATTTAGACTATAATTGTATGATGCTTTAACTTGATATAAAAAAAGTTAATTAAATTTTTATCCTCTGAAATTTTTGGATTTTAATCTCTTTAAATATTTTAATAATAACAAATTTTTTCATAGGAAAATAATCTTTAATATCAAATTAATTGTCAAATATTAATATGAAAATTAGTCTTTATATGATTATATAATAATTAACTGTTCTAAGAAAAAAAAATAGAATACTAAAAGTTCAAAAAACTATATAATAATTAAAAGTCAAAACCAAATAGAAGAATTAAAAATTTTATTAATTATTTAAGAGAATAAATTTAACAGTCAAGGTCACTCTTTTTCTAGATTGAATTATTATTTTTTAAATAATTGAAAATTATTTACATCAAATAATTTAAATTAAAACCGTTACATGATATATCTAATAATCATGAATTAATGTATAAACAAGCAAATTTTAAATTGTTTTTGTCTTTTATAGTAGAAAGGAAAAAATTTGATTTTAAAAACCCAATATTTAATGAGAAAAAATGACCATGTGTTTAGAATATTTTACGATCAAAATTCAACATTTATGTAGGGTTCATCAACTTTGAAAATTTATTAAATTCAATTTCTATTAGTTGACACTATTGACTTTTATATTCTTAAATAATTATTAAAAATAAAATATATTAATGACTTTTCAACAAACCACTAAATAATAACATATCCTACAAAAAAATATGTAAACAATATTCAATTTAATTTTAAATTTAAATATTTTTTTTATTTTATGTTTTGCATATTATATTTTTATTTAAATAAAATTAACAAATATTATAAGAAAATGCACATTTTAAATGTAAAATTATTATTTTTTGACAATAAATTACTTTCAAAATTAAAAATAAAATAGTGAAAATAAATATTCATTCATTTTATTTTTGTACATAATATCTTTGCCATGAAAATATTAATTTAATAAATATTAAGAATCACTCTTCATTCATTGAATCAAAGGATGAGATTTTCTACTTAATAAATAAACTAAACTTTGAATTAAATCGCTAATATACTGATGAGTTGAGTTGAAGATTTATAAGTTTTTTTTTTTCATTATGGATTTATAAATTTAAAATAAAAGTTTATGTGAATTTAAAAAGCCTTATTAAAGAGTTGAAGATTTATAAGTTTTTTTTGTCAATATGGATTTATAAATTTAAAACTAAAGTTCATGAAAATTTAAAAAGCCTTATTAAAGAGTTGAAGATTTATAAATTTTTTTATCAACATGGATTTATAAACTTAAAATAAGATTTATTGAAGATGAGTGATTTATTGTTACAACGGGAGTAACTTGTTACATCAAATTTCTGTGTATATGACTATAATATCAATGAGGTTGATTTCTATCTTGAATATGAAATAAACTATAAACTAGGTTAAAAGATGATATATCCATATCCAATACATTCAAATGATGGATTTGGTGGATAATTTACATCAATGCTATAAACAAAGAAATAAAAAATAATGGGTCAAAAAAATTTTCTTTTAACATACTTTTATTCTTTCATAAAATATCTAAGATGATTTCTTCTTTTCTGTTCGTATTTTAAAATGTTGTTTATTGATATCCAGATGATTTGCAGCCAAGGTCACTATTTTTTTAGATTAAATTATTATTTTTTAAATAATTGAAAATTATTAACATCAAATAATTTAAATTAAAAAATTAAAAATATTAATTATAAGAAGAATTTAAAACAACCACATCATCAAACAATTTTATACATGCATGAAATCATAAATTGATTTGCAGAGATTTTATTATTCTTCTATGATTCCTAAGAATTATGTTTTTCTTTTTAATAGAAAGTGAATAACTCCATTAGGTGGTGGACTCTGATTATGAACAAAACCGTTACATGATGTATCCAATAATCATGAATCAATGTATAAACAAGCAAATTGTAAATTAAAAAAATATTTTTGTCTTTTTCACGTAGAAAGAAAAAATTTTAATTTTAAAAACCTATTAAATAATGAGAAAAAATGACCATGTGTTTAGAATATTTTACTGTCAAAATTCATCATTCATGTAGGGTTATTAACTTTGAAAATTTATTAAATTCAACTTTTATTAGTTGACTGTGCTATTGACTATTATATTCTTAAATAATTGTTAAAAATAAAATATATTAATCAGGGCTATTGACTATAATATTCTTAAATAATTGTTAAAAATAAAATATATTAGTTTGTACTTTCTCTCAACAAAAATAGTTTCTTCGTGTTTTGTATGTATAACATCTTTAAATATTTGATTCATTGATGTTTTCTCTAAGGCACGATTATTTTGTTTTGCTGTTAAATTGTTTTGCTTTATTTGTTATCTTATAATATTTGTTACAATTTGGACACTAAAATAGATATTCAAGAATGTAGGAAAATTATGTTGTGAAAGTTAAGAGTTGTTTGGTAACATGACTTGAGGACCAATAACCTAGTCTTTGTATTGTCGGTGACTTCTTTGCACAACATGTCGGTGAGATTGAGACTTAATTTCGTAATTAAGAATCACTCTTCATTCATTGAATTGAAGGATGAGACTCTCTACTTAATAAATAAACTAAACTTTGGATTAAGTCGTCATTATACCGATGAGTTGAGTTGAAGATTTATAAGCTTTTTTGTCAATATGGATTTATAACTTTAAAACAAAAGTTTATGAGAATTTAAAAAATCTTATTAAAGAGTTGAAGATTTATAAATTTTTTGTCAACATGTATTTATATAATTGAAATAAGATTTATGAGAATTTAGAAAACGTTATTGAAGATGAGTGATTTATTGTTACAACGGAAGTAACTTGTTATATCAAAGTTCTATGTATATGACTATAATACCAATGATGTTAATTTCTATCTTGAATATGAAATAAACTAGGTTAAAAGATGATGTATCCATATCCATTCAAATGAGGGATTTGGTGGATAATTTGCATTAGTGTCATAAACAAAGAAACAAAAAAAAAAAAATGGGTCAAAAAGATTTTCCTTTAACATACTTTTATTCTTTCATAAATCCAGGATGATTCCTTCTTCGTTTATTGATTTCTGGATGATTTGCGGCTAAGGTCACTCTTTTTCTAGATTAAATTATTATTTTTTGACAATAAATTATTTTCAAAAATTAAAAATAAAATAGTGAAAATAAATATTCATTCATCTTATTTTTGTACATAATATCTTTGCTATGAAAATATTAATTTAATAAATATTAATTTTTTATTTTTCAAATCTAAGTTTCATTTAATTTATAGTTTGACTGGAATGAAAATTCAAAATGATCAAAACAGGTGAATATGAGTTGGGTCCAAATGTTATTGAAGATGAATGATTTATTGTTACAACGGGAGTAACTTGTTATATCAAAGTTTTATGTACATGATTATAATACTAATGAGGTTGATTTCTATGAATATAAAATAAATTAGGTTAAAAGATGATGTATCCATATCTAATGCATTCAAATTATAGATTTGGTGGATAATTTACATCAATGCCATAACTAAAACACAAAAAATGTGTCAAAAAGATTTTCCTATAACATAATTTGAAAATTATTATTATTATTTTTTATTCAACAAGATCATTTTTCATTTGAAGAACTGATGAAGCCCTACGTGTGCTTTTGTACCATCTTCTCATATGAAAATTAATGGCGAAGGAAAGGCCTTAAAACTTTAAGTTTTGGATGAAGATAGATTGAAAAGGATTTAAGACGGTGACTTTAAGACTTGGAAGTTACAACTGCATGCCGTACTCACTCAGTTTTGGCCCTGTCCTCTTAGGCCATAGGGTGGTCCAAACTTCAATTTGCAATTGCAATTGCAACATTACTTCCTAACCATTTCCATTTTATTGCTCTCTGTACTCAGTTAGATCCAGCGATCCATTAATTCAAGAAATTTTGTTTCTAGCAATTTTCTAAATGAAGTAAGCAAACATGTATCTATTTTTAATTCAATTCAAATTATATTATGCTTTTAATTTTATTAAAACTTCAATAACTATTAACATGTCATGGAATCTAGCTCACTTTGTTGAGTGAGATGAATGATTTATTATAAATCTCTTAATATCTGGTGAGACTGAAATATTTATTGATTGACAATTTTGTAAAAAATATTTAAGATTTTTAACAAATTTAGAGCAACTGAAATAGTAATTGGTTAAGTTACTTTCTTTGTTTTTTTTTTTCTAATAACTTTTGACATTTTGTTCAATAATTGTTGGAATTGCTAAAAAAGCAAAGAAGAAGAAGAAAAGTTTCACACAAGTGGGAGTGATTTGTGCTACTAGTTTGATGAACCTTTTGTGATTACACATTAGAGTAAACGGTTGCTTAAGTTGCATGAAGTAAAACTAAGTCAATTTTGGACCACCCTATCACATGCAGTACGCAATAGCATTTTTAATGGTTGAATTGACTAAAATGAAATGAGGTTAAGCTACTCTAGACAGTGAATTCAACCATAATAATTCTTCATAAAATTTAGCACTTAATAGTAGAATATTGCTGTAATTTGGTATAAATAATGTCCATGTATTGCATATGCACATGTGAGTGTTTCAGACAATTACATAATATTTAGGGTCCCCATCCTCAAACAGTCAAACCTTACCCCACTCTAATATTCTGTTTTCAAACTCTATTGTACCTTATAAGTTATTACACAATCACATCTCAACCATACCAGTGCTAGTTTTGGTTGATCCCATTTTCCTTTTCATTTCTATATGCACACACATCTCATGCAAAATGCTTATAGATTTCATCTTCAATACAATATTTTATCCTGGTCAATGTGAACTTTCTATTCCCCTAATATCTGGTTTCCTTTCCTAGTTATCCAATGTTAGATATACTAATACAACCATTCACTATGTATCATCTCTTACATTTATTTAACAAGTTTATCTTGGATGTTTATACATGAAATAATTGTTTATTAAATATTAAACTATTCTCGGTCTGGCCACATTTAGTAGAAAAAAAAAAGTTGAAAACTTATATTTATTGAAGTTGAAAAATTAGGTGCTGGATGTTTGTCCTTCCTTTCTTTCACCCTTTGATCTATAATTAAGTTCTGTCACATAATAACAGAAGGAAATTATTATAATCAATGACTAGTTGGCCTTCCACAACAGAAAAGCACATGCATGTGAACTATAGGCTGAACAACTGAACTTCTAAGCTATAAACCTCTTAATTGCATCCCCTACTCATGCACCTCTTCTAAGCTATTAAATTGTTATTATTGCCTTTACTTCCTTTCTTCCTTGATAAGTTTAGATTCTTTATCCTCTATTTTTCATGGAATTGAACGTTTTAGTTAGAACTTACTAATCTTTTGTTTTTTCTAACATGTCATAGTTAGTACACCTTGTGATCAAGCCTATGTTACTTTGATTGGCAATGAGTTTTACCTATTCTGTTCCTTGAAACTGCATATTTTCTTGTGAAACATTTTCTATCTTGATACTTAGAATATAAGGGTTTTATCATGGAAGTGCCACTATGTTCTTTGTTTTGTGTTTCTCATTTTACTTTGTCAATGCAAGGGCCAAGATTCTTCATTGTCACCAATGAAGGACACAGAGAAGGAAGTCATCTACTCCGTTATTCAAGGGTTTGTTGGAAAGTGGTGGAATGGTTCATATCTTTATCCAGATCCTTGTGGATGGACTCCTATACAGGTTTGAACTTGTGAAATTTCAAATAATAAAGATCAAACATATAATGTTTACACTGTTGTTTGCTTCCCATTTCCGTTTGAATCACCACAAGCTTTAATGGAAATGTAGTACTATCTTAATTCTAAACTGTTACCAAGAAAAACAAGGTTCTTTTTCTCTGCAATGATATCATTTCTTATGGTTTCTATTCACAGTCTTTGACAACTTCAAACCTCTATGTTTTGGATAATGTACAGGGAGTTTCCTGTGAGCAATATGATGATGGATTCTGGTATGTAACTTCTGTAAACATTGGACCAGTTTTTGACAACTCTCTCACGTGCAACCATGAAGCTCAATTCCCTCAACAACTATTCAATCTCAAGCACCTAAAAGTCCTCTCAGTGACAAGTTGCTTCCTTTTTCCAACCCAAAATCCTGTTGAACTCCCTATTTCAAACTGGGACAAGTTCTCACACAGTTTGGAATCTTTAACACTTAGATCAAACCGTGGTCTTGTTGGCACCATTCCATCAGCAATTGGCTGCCTTAGGTGGCTTCAATCTCTGGTACTTCTAGAAAATGGTCTAACAGGTGTACTACCACAAAGTATTGGTAATTTGACCATGTTGAGGCAAATAGTCCTTGCAGGAAACTATTTGGAAGGTGAGGTTCCAACCAACTATGGATGGCTTTCTGAACTCTTAATTTTTGATGCAAGCAGGAATAATCTATCAGGAGTTTTGCCATCAACACTTGGACTTTTGGATTCACTTCTAAAGCTTGATTTGAGTAACAACATGCTTGAGGGAGTGTTACCAAGGGAAATAGGAAGGCTAAAGAATCTTACCTTATTGGATATTAGTCATAACAAACTTAGAGGAGGGTTGGTTAGGACACTCAAAGAACTAGTTTCCGTAAAGCATTTGGTTCTCTCCAACAACCCTATAGGGGGTGATCTCTTGGGAGTTAGGTGGGAAAATTTCCAAAACATAGAAACATTGGACCTTTCTAACATTGGTTTAGAAGGGAGTGTCCCAAAGTCCATGGCAAACATGAAAAGGCTTAGATTTTGGACCTCAGCAACAATACTCTCTTTGGAAACCTCTCAAGAAGTTTGGAAAAACTACCATGTCTTAGAGCTCTTCATGTAAATGGAAATAACTTGACAGGGAAACTTGACTTTTCAGAGAGGTTTTACATGAAAATGGGAATGCGTTTTGCAGCTTGAATAATGCAAATCTCTGTTACATTGCCAAACCAATGCACCAAATGCCTTACAGAGTAAAACCTTGTGTGCAGAACATTACTATATCTGAAGGGGTTTCAACTGTTAAGATAATTGAAGAGAATTATGAGGATTCCTTTGTAGTGGCCTCTTTGGGAGGTTCATGTTTTACCTTCTATGGACTTTGGTGGGTTTTCACTGTGAATGGAGTCTTTAATGTTTTCCTGTGGAATGTGTTATTTTAGTTCATCACAGAGAAATCTGATAGCACCACAAATTTATGACTTAAATTATAATCCTAGTATTATGAGGACCCCCTGCAATTGTCATATTTAGACTTGAAGAAGTATCCTTTGATGAATTTGCAACATCAGACATTGCATTATTTACACCCTGTCTATTTTCAAGGTCATTTTTATTCAATAAATTGTGGCCCAAAAAAGCATTTTCACCATTCACTTCAGCATATCCCACTAATCTGACTGATTCCATGGGCTGAGAAACTGTACAGAATGCCCACAATCCAATAGTGGCTCCACACAGGTTGCAATCTAATACTGCAGAATTGGGATCCAGTTGTTCCCCAATACAATCTTTGGAATTTTCATCAGAGCCAGAAGAATGGACTACAAGATTAGTAATATTTTTAAGAGACTGATCTGATATATCCTTGCAATCAACTACGTAAGGTAGACGACGAAGTTTCCAACCACATAAACTTATAATATTTTGAGCCTGCAAAATTTAAAAGCATCACTAATCATTGTTTAAAAGGGAAGAAAACAAAGAAATGCTAATATATACACTAAAATGTTTTCCAGATAAAAAAAAGGCGATAAAATGGAAATCTATTGATATAAGAAAGTACATTTATCAAATGCATTTAGCCATTTAGTGATAAAAAAAACTCAGGATAAACCATTATTTGTTCTGAAAAACAAAGAACATAGATTTGGAGAAGACAAATGTGAGCACCAGCCAAGTTTCCACTTCTTTTACAATCACTTAAAGCACCTCTTATCATGATTGTCAAACTTATGAATTGACTTTTAATATATCAAGAATTTCCTAAGAATGTTGTTGAAATGCAATAAGCACACAAGCAAACATAGAAAAATACATTGGACATATACAAGAACATATACAGATACCAGATTACATACTAGTAATTGGAGAAATTTTTGCCATAGGGATACAGAAAATAAGAATTTTAAACATACTAGAAAACCTGTTATTACCTGATAATACATTTTCAGTTCCTCTTGACTACTAACATCCTCAACCCCAGAATTTTCAGCAGAATCAATTCCATACTCCTGCATAAAAGATTGTCCAAGAAAGTCTTCCACAAGTGAGCTTTGGCTTTTCAAGTAGTCTATTGTTGAAGACGAAATCCTTGGAATAGCTGATAGTTGCAAGAGAGCAAAACGGCGTTCTCTGAAATTGTCAACTAATATCGAAGGAGTTGTAGGAGGAAATCATGCCAGTGTTTCATTGCAGGCATTATCAATCCATGGGCAAAGTAATTTATGTCCATTATCCAACTTTAAGCTAAAGACCAATGCTGCCTTCTCCACTGAATAGAATACATTCTAGTTACAAAATTCTTATAATTGAATGTTGCTGTGAATTGTATAATAACAACTGAAAACAACGACATACCCTGTTGCTTATTCCAAGATGCTGGTGTAGAGAAAAGAAGACGAGCTCCACATGCTTCACATGCTATGGTGTCAACATCCACATTGATCCATCCTCTTCTAGAACAATTTACAGCACTCACTATCTGTACAAGTAGACATCAGAAATCAAATGATAAGCCGTAAAATTTGAGGGAAACTGATGGAAAGGGTCACAAAAAGTGGTTGGTAGTAGACCACAAAGTTTGTTAATTATACAAGTGATTCATTTCTTGACAAGAGGAATTCATGAACCATGAATCAAGAGCGACATATTTAACAAAGAAGGGCGATATATTCTTTGCCTGATAGTGTCAAACAATGATATGAATTTACTTCAACAGAACTCATGACAACGGGAGGGAATTCTTTCTCTCCAACACCCCACTCCCTGTTAGATTATTTTCAAATGTTAAATGAGATGGCGGTTACAAAATTTATTTTTAGCCGTTGGCAATTTTTGAATCAGTTTTGATTCTACACATCTATATATATCCATTTAACATAAAGAAAAAAGGCATAGAAAACTTGTATAATTGTTTTCACCTCTGCAAGTGCAAATAGGAACTTCATCGTATCCTAAGAAGATTTGCTGGACTCGTGCAGAATAGAGTGCAAATATTTCTTTAGGAAAGTGACATTGATACACGCTTTGAAGTCATCAACATACTCTTGTTCTAACAATCTAAAGAAATATCTGCGTGATGGCTTCAATCAAGGATATGACTGCCAACATCGTAAAACTCGATCGTTTTGATGGAGGACAATTCCTGAGATAGCAGAAGCGAGTTCAGTTTCTGTTGACATCGCTTCAATTGGTGTATGTCATTAATACACCACGACCTGAAGAATCTGAAAATGAAACTATTGATCAACTAAGAAGGCGACAAAAGTGGGAAACTGATGATTACACGTGTAGGGGTCATATTCTGATTGCAATGAGTGACTCATTATTCGACCTCTACTACAACGTACAATCTGCCAAGGAATTATGAGAAAAATTAGAGACGAGATACATGAAAGAGGATGCAACCAGTAAGAAATTTCTTGTCTCAAATTTTAATTCTTTCAAAATGGTTGATGATAGGCCTGTGATGGAACATTTTCGTGAACTTGAAAGGATCCTTAACCATTTTACTCAACATAATTTGAACATGGATGAAACCATTGTTGTATCCTCTATAATTGATAAATTGCCACCAAATTGGAAAGAGTTTAAACGAACTCTGAAACATAAGAAAGAGGACATATCTCTTGATGAACTCGCTAACCATCTTCGTATAGAAGAGGAGTGTCGCATGCAGGAAAATGAAAAAGAGCAATATGCTCAGGAATTCTCAAAAGTGCATGTGGTTGAAATTTGACGAGACAAAAATGCAGTCAAACAAGAGGCCTCTCAACAAGGTTAGCAAGAATTCAAAGCCAAAATTCAAAAACCAGAATCAAAAGAGGTAGAAGATAACTTGTTGGTTCTGCGGAAAAGATGGTCACTTCAAGTCTGATTGTCATTTCTGGAAGAGAAAGAAAGGAAAGCAACCTGCTTCTAATCCTGTTAATAATGCAATAGATGATGACAATCTCATTGTTGTTCTCTCAGAAATAAATATTGTTGAAAATGACATGGCTTGGTGGATTGATTAAGTGCTACTCGACATGTTTGTAACAACAAAAGGTTCTTCAAAACCATGGAGGCAGTAGATGAAAACACTGTTCTTTACATGGGGAACTCTGCTACTGTTCCTGTAAAAGGCATTGGTAGTGTAGAACTGAAATTTACTTCTGGAAAAATTGTAACATTGACCAATGTATTCTATGTACCAGAAGTGAGGAAGAATCTTGTATCGGGTAGTTTACTTAACAAATTTGGCTTTAGACTTGTGTTTGAGGCTGATAAATTTGTGTTGTCTAAGGGTGGTATGTTTGTAGGAAAGGGGTATGCTTGTGATGGTATGTTCAAACTTAATGTAATTGCAATATCGAATAAGAATATTGTTTCTGCTTATATTGTTGAGTCTTCTTCATGTTTATGGCACCATCGATTAGGACATGTTAACTTCAGGAAATTATATGATATGGTGAGTTTGGATTTATTGCCTCTTCTCAATAAAAGTGAAGGACAATGCAATACATGCATGAAAACCAAAATTACAAGAAATCCTTTTCCTAAAGTTGAAAGAAATTCGAGATTACTTGAATTGATTCATTCTGATATATGTGATATGCATAGTACACCATCAATAGGAAGAAAGAAATATTTTGCAACATTTATTGATGATTATAGCAAATTTTGTTATGTGTATCTATTGCATTCAAAAGACGAAGCAATGGTAAAGTTTCAAGCATACAAGGCGGAAACTGAGTTGCATTGTGAAACCTTTATTAAACGTTTAAGGTCTGATAGAGGAGGAGAATATTATGATCCTAAGTTGTTTGAAACAACTGGAATAGTCCATGAGACTACAGCCCCTTATACGCCACAACAAAACGGCGTGGCAGAAAGGAAAAATCGAGTATTAACTGAAATGGTTAATGCATTGCTATCAAACTTAGGATTGAGTAGCGGATTTTGGGGTGAAGCATTGCTAACTGCATGCCATATTCTGAATCGAGTTCCACAAAAAGGAAATAAGATCACTCCATATGAGTTTTGGAATAAGAGAAAACCAAATCTTAATTATTTAAGAGTTTGGGGTTGTAGAGCAGTGGTTAAAGTACCAGAACCTAAAAGAAAGAAATTAGGTGAACGGGGAGTGGAGTGCATATTCATTGGATATGCACAACACAACAAGGCATATCGGTTTTTGGTAGCCGAACCTAATGATTCAATGTCAATAAATTCTGTAATTGAATCAAGGGATGCAATCTTTGATGAAAATAGATTTAAAAGTGTTCTTAAAAAATTTCCAGAAAAAACCCAAACAGGGAATCTGGTCATGGAAGATAAAAATGACCAGGACATAGTAGAAGTACCTGAACTTCGAAGGAGCAAAAGAGCTCGGAAGGTTAAGTCCTTTGGGTCTGAATTCTTTACCTTCTTAGTTGAAGGAAATAGAGAAACAGTGATCAGACAAATTCCATACTTGTTTTTATACTGTTTCGATCCTCAAACATTTGAGGAAGCGATGAAAGATCGAGATGCGTTTTTTCGAAAGAAGCATTGAATGATGAGATGGATTCATTAATGTCCAATAATACTTGGGAGCTAGTTGATCTACCTCCTGGATGTAAGCCTATTAAATGCAAACTTCTTTTTAAAAGGAAAAGAAGAATTGATGGATCCGTTGAAAGGCACAAAGTCAGGCTAGTTGCTAAGGGTTTTACCCAAAAACATAGAATAGACTATTTTGATACCTATTCACCTGTGGCTAGGATTGCCACAATCAGATTGCTTATAGCAATTGCGGCTACATATAAGCTGGTCATCCACCAAATGGATGTAAAAACTGCATTCTTAAATGGAGAGTTGGATGAGGAAATATATATGGAACAACCAGAAGGGTTTGTTGTGCCTGGTCAAGAAAAGAAGGTGTGTAGACTTCGAAAATCTTTATATGGATTGAAACAAGCTCCAAAGCAATGGCACCAAAAATTTGACCAAGTAATACTTGCCTATGGATTTAAAATAAATGAATCAGACAAGTGTGTATATACCAAATTTGATGGAAATGGAAATGGTGTCATTATTTGTCTATATGTGGATGACATGCTAATTTTTGGAACTAACTTAGAACAAGTTCAGTTGACTAAAAGAATTTTGTCTAGTCAATTTGACATGAAAGACATGGGGCAAGCAAATGTCATTCTTGGAATTCGGATTGTTAGAGATGATGAGAGTATTACTCTTACTCAGTCTCACTATATAGAGAAAGTTCTCAACAGATTCAATCATATTGATTGTGCCCCTGTATCCACCCCACTTGATCCAAGTGTAGAGCTAGTTAAAAATACAGGCAGTCCAGTTTCACAATTGGAGTATTCCAGACTAATTGGATGTTTAATGTATGCAATGATAAGTACTAGGCCGGATATTGCATTGGCAGTAGGCAAGTTGAGTAGATTCACAAACAATCCCAGCAAATTGCATTGGTATGCAATCCAAAGAATTTTAAAATATTTAAAGAAAACTATCAACTATGGCTTATGCTATAGTGGATATCCTTCGGTCTTAGAAGGTTTCTCAGATGCTAGTTGGATTGTGAAAGATCAAGATCATGCTTCTACAAGCGGATGGATCTTCACACTTGCTGGCGGTGTGATCTCATGGGCTTCAAGGAAACAAACCTTAATAGCAAGTTCTACCATGGAATCAGAGTTTATTGCGTTAGCCTCAGCTTCAAAAGAAGCTGAATGGTTACGTGAAGTACTACATGAGATACCATTGTGGCCTAAACCAATAGCTCCTATTGCTATTCATTGTGATAATCAGGCAACACTTGCACGAGCTTATAGCCAAGTTTACAATGGTAAATCCAGACACATTGGATTGAGACACAGTTGTGTTAGAGAATTGATAACCAATGGAGTTATTACAATTGATTATGTGAAATCTAGTCAAAACTTGGCAGATCCTTTCACTAAAGGATTACCAAGAGACTTGGTGAATAAAACATCAAGGGGGATGGGTCTCAAGCCCATGATTGAAAATCATCAATAATGGAAACTCAACTCAACGCTTAACATTACGTTAAGTCTTAAGTTCAATGCAGATAAAGTACATCATTAGAGTGATTGTAAGCACTATAATTAATTGTCATCCCAAGGTCCTTAGTGCTTTGTACCCGCTTGTCAAATGAAGAGGTTGAGTTAATCTCTTAATGGTTTTCTAAAGGTACTAAAATTGCGGGAGTGCTAGAATGAAGACCACCTATGTGAATGTGAAGTACGGCTGCTTCATGGAGTTAAAGGGCTTGACTCCAAAACATTCATGAAAGATACGGGACACAAGGCCTATATTGAATGTGTCAGATATTGTAAAACAAGTTGTTGATGTAAATTATGTGCGGAAATTGTTTATGCTACATATCAAATGGAATTTTTGGTTCAAAGACTTTCTACCATGAAATTCTGATATGATGTAATGAATTGTTTCCAATTTAGTGGTTCAAATCGCAAGATACCATTATTTATGCATATAATGTTTGAGTTGTTTTTTGGATATTGATTTTTATTTAACATATTGAAAATGACGGGGGATTGTTAGATTATTTTCAAATGTTAAATGAGATGGCGGTTACAAAATTTATTTTTAGCCGTTGGCAATTTTTGAATCAGTTTTGATTCTACACATCTATATATATCCATTTAACATAAAGAAAAAAGGCATCAGAAAACTTGTATAATTGTTTTCACCTCAGCAAGTGCAAACAGGAACTTCATCGTATCCTAAGAAGATTTGCTGGACTCGTGCAGAATAGAGTGCAAATATTTCTTTAGGAAAGTGGCATTGATACACGCTTTGAAGTCATCAACATACTCTTGTTCTAACACTCCCAAACACTAAACACCTAAAGAAAAAAAGATAGGCAGCAAGAAACAACCTTTGGTTTAGCAAACCATGACATAGATTTGAATGTGGCTAATCTCTTTATAAAGTCACCATGGTCCCACGGCCGGCAGAGCGGTTCCTGCAGTCCTGCCGCTGCAGCTGAGGAGGACTGCTGTCCCTCAGCAACATCCCCTCTCCAACTCAACTCCATTACCCCTGACTGGTAAGGACGTTTCTTGCTCCCTGATAACTGCACTCCAGAGGAACTGCAAACACAAACACAAACACATTCGTTATTACCAATCCCTATTTCCTACAAACACAAAAATAAACAAATAAAGTAATAAAACACAACAATAACAGAACCAATTTTGAGTGGATATGACAAACACGCACACCAAACACTTTAAATCTAACCCCATAGCAAACAAATTGGTCTATAACCTATAATTTAGTCATGTACTAAACAAAACTAACAAGATGCAACACTAATAACCAGTAAATACAATTTAAAAACTATAGTTACGTAATGAAGATAAAGATAAACGCTAATCATGGTTCCTAAGTTATTGTTATTATGAAATTTCACGGATTGTGAACGGAGAACAAGATCAAAGAGAGAACCTGGAGGTTGAAGGAGGTTTAGGAGGATGGAAAAGCTTGTCCATGATGGAATGAAATCTCTTCTCAGAATCATGAGCCATGTTATGTTTTATTTCTTCAATTCAGATTTTAAGGAAGAGAAGCAACAAGCCAACGCAAACGCAAACGCTAGTTTCAGTATGAGTTTGAGTTTCGCAACAAATGCGTTCAGTTTTACTAGCGTTTGTCGAAAGCAGCGGCTATGTATGGTGATTTCCGAACTCTGGCGTCTTCACCTGCGTCTAGGCCCTGTTTGGATTGTGGTTTTGCTCTGCTCTAGTCCAAACTGTAAGAAGTATGTGTTAGATAAATAGTGCTTATTAAATTGAGTTGTGTTGGGCTGGCTTTGTTACTTTTATTTTATTTGACCCTCATTTACTTACTGTTATTATCTTTTACTTGTATATTTTCCTTGCATTTTTGTAATTCTAAAAGAAATAATTTTTCCAAAAATAATTTCTATGATTTACATTTGGTAATTAGTATATATTTTAGATTATTTTAAAATGTATTTCATTTATTATGAAAAATAAATTCTATAATTTATTTTGGAGATTTGAGAAAACATGGGAATTTAGTTTGTAAATTATTGCTAGTTGTGTTCCATAATTGAGATTTTGAAATATATCTTTCGAATATTTTTATTTTCAGAAATTTATTTCACTGAATTTTAGAAATTAATTTTGAAAACATACAGATTTAATAAATATTTGAATACTCTATGAATTGCAGTGATGTTATGAGAATTATAATGACATTGTCTTAATAATAAAATTTTGTTAAAAAAATTAGATCAATAGAAATATAGGATCAATATAAGTAGTTCAATTCCAAAAATATTAAGTACTCCAAGTTCGTTCAAAAAATAGGAAAAAAAAGGTTTTTTTTCTATTATATATGAGAGAAAAGGTACATACAATTTAATTAAATTTTTGTAATGTTTTTATAAACAATTAAACTCTAATATTTCTTAATGATTAAATTATACTACATTTTAAATTCAATCAACACATTCTATCCAACAAGTTGTACAAAACCATATGATCTCACTCCTCCAACACGAAGATAATTCATTATTTTGAAAGTAACTAAATTATAACTACAGTGTAAATATGACAAAGAATTTTTACTAGGGTCTTTTTTGGAAAGGTAATACAACGCTAAATTATTGCAATATTTCTATATAACTTTTTGAATATCATTTTATTTCTAATATATATATATATATATATATATATATATATATATATATATATATATATTCAATTGAAGAATTAGGGAATAATATAAGCATGATTAGATTTATTTTTAAGTAAATATATTTATGGGAAATGATTTTATCTTCAATAAGAGTGAAAAAAATATGTATTTATCATGATTAATTGTCTTAAAGGGTCTCTGATGTCAGGATAAAGAAAATCAAACAAATTTTTGTTAAAAGTGTTAGGACGAGGAGAATAAAAATTATTTTATTTAGTTAAATGACATGTGCCTCGTGATGATTTAGAACAATAAGTAAATAATTAATTTTATTAACAATGATTTTGAATACATTTGAATTATTTGTCAGAGTATTTGTGCCAAATATTAAAATTAATAGAAGTATATATTGCAAGCTTTGTTACAAGAATTAGAATTGAAAGATTTTATAGGTTCAAATATTATAAAACCTTTGTCTTGTCTAGCGGTGCCAATCTTTTTAAATGTCTCCGAGATCTTAGAAATAAAAACTAATAAGTTAAAAAATAAAGTTACATGTATGAGATTAAAAATGAAAAGCGAAAACATCTTAAATATGAATTAAAGAATGTACAATATGTTATGAAGGAATATTTGATTGTGTAAAGACAAAAATACATAGGATAGGAAGGAATTTGAATTGTATAATTAAAAGATTTTTTCAATTTTTTTATAATTTTTTTTTAAAAAGTTCAATCAAGTTGGCGTGAATAAGAAGAAAATTGTAAATAATCACACTGGTAGTAATAATACGAAGACAATAAAACATTATACAATAAATTTATAATAGTTCGTCTTACAAAGACTATATGCTGCTTAAGATTTTATTATTGTCAAGTGAATTATATTTGAGTATTGTTTGGACTCATCACTTCTTACTAATTGATTAACATTAGTCTCTTCATACTAACATAAGTATTCTTTGATCATCAACATCCTCAGACTAACAATAAATATTATTGTTCTTCGGCTAGACATTTCTGAGAGTGCAAAAAGAGAAAAGTGAATATTCTTTTATCCAAGCCTCTTCAAGCAAAATGAGTATTTCCTCCTTCAAACTACTGCTTTTGATTCATTGCCTCTTTTTAATCATTGCCTCTTTTTAATCAAGGAAATCACAACTGAGACTGTGAAGCTGAAACTTGAGATCTCTCTCTTTCTCCATTGTATTTCCTTGATTAAAGATATGCATTTGATCATAATTTATACAATTGCCTCAACAATAATCATTTCCATTGATTTTTAGATCTAAAAGTTTTTGCCGAGTCGAAATAAAATAAAAGAACGAAATCAAACTAAAATGAAATTGCACACTTATTCGCTCTCGTAAATTTTTTGAACCTGCAACTTGCGTAAAATTTAATATACATTGTCTATATGTTTATTCGTACATTGTCTATATGTTTATTCGTTTACACAGATACCATTTGAGTTAGGGTTTTTTCTTTTCAATCCGAATCTGGCTTAAGATTCCATTGTTTTTTAATTTATCAGAAAATAATTACTTATATCCTTCGGTTTGCTAGTTAATTTTTTTTAAAAAATTGATTCATCCTTCTATTATTTAGTAAAATATCCAATTTCCTGATGATTTCTTCTTCTCTTTTCGTATATTAAAATGTTGTTTATTGAATCTAGATGTGAAAGATAAATCAATAATGAGTTGAACAGCGAAATTATTTTCGTATTGTCAATTATCTAGTTATATAATCCAAAGAGAAAGATTAAGAGAATGTTTGACTAATTTTTTTGTAAAGTCAATTATCTTTTTGAAGAAGAAATATAAGATGATGAAAATAAGAAAAATATTTTTTTTTAAAAAAAATTAATCTATGTATTTTTTTATTTTATCTTAAATATACGACAGATTTTATAAATTAATTAATAAATAAATAAATATTAATATTTTAAAAAAGTATAATTTATTTTATTTTATTATTTTATGTTATTAAAAATTGAAAATATTAATTATAATAAAAGTTTAAAACAACCGCATTATCAAACAATTTTATATATGCATCAAATCATAAATTGATTCATGGAGATTTTATTATTCTTCTATTATTTCCAAGGATTTTTTCTTTTAATACAAAGTGAACAACTCCATTAGGTGGTGAACTCTGGATATGAACAAAACCACTTTACATGATATATCCAGTGATAATGATAATGAATGAATCTATAAACAAGCAAATTGTAAATTAAAAAAAGTTTTTATTTTTTTCACAAAGGAAAAATTTTGATTTAAAAAACCCATTAAACAATGAAAAAAATAGCCATGTATTCAAAATATTTGACACAATCACAACTTATAATTACGTGGGACTCATTAACTTTGATGATTAAATCTTTAAAAATTTTATTAAATTATTGATTGTGCTACTAACTTTTAAATTTTTAAATAATTATTAAAAATAAAATATATTAATCATGTTTCAATGAACTACTAAATAATAATATATTCTAGAAGAAGTATGCAAACAGTTTATGTTTTTCATATTATATTTTTATTTAAATAAAATTCATAAATATTATAAGCAAATGCACATTTTAAATGTAAAATTATTATTTGTTGAAAATAAATTAATATGTTCATCTTGGTCTCTTGTGATATGTATTTGTCAAAAAAAGACTTTCTTTTTTTATAAATTTAAACTTTTATCTTAAAATTGTAATTATTAAAATTAAGAAATATAATTTATGTTTGACTTTATAATTAGGTAAGATAACATAAGTGTTAAATAATAGTTTATAAGAATTAAATAGAAAATGTAAGCCATATACAAAAAGTAGTCTGGTAATCAACAACAATTATGACACCTATAGACAGGTAACCGTAGTACTAGGAGAATTGGTTTTCGTAAGCAAATTGGGAGTTAATTGATTTTGAAAAAAAAAAAAAAAAATGAATTGCTGACTCTATGTAGAGGACAGATTGTTGGTAGGGTTCTGATAGATAAATAGTTAATAACTTGAATCATAACATCCTGACCTATGTTTTTAAAAACATGATTTGGTAGCTAACTAATAAGTTTATAACATTTATTCTTTCTTCACCGTTAAAACCTTTAGTTGAGAACAAGATCTTGATCATCGAATGGTGAAAGAAAATGGGGGATTGACAACATCTTGAGAGAGATCTTTATGGGTATGAATCACGGGAAAGGAAAGTTATAATTATACAGAAAAGAAAATATGAATTAATAAGAAGATTTAGAAATATGTCTGCAGCTGAAAAAATAATATTTCAGTAATACCATATTGAATTATGACAACATGGTGATGGAGATACATTTATTATATGATAAATGTGATGTCGTGACTAGTACAAGGAAGAAAAGGGAAATATACTATAACTGCAAATTGTTCCAACTATGCACAATTGTAAATAATAATAAAGATTAATAACACTAAACATGCCCGCAGTTAAAGGTAATTTTCACCATTTTCTATTCCTTTCTTGTCTATTATTTACTCCTTATGTTCAACATCGTACTTATAAAAAGATATTTTTTCGCCAGAATTCAAGATTTGATCTTTAATTTCTATCCATAGAAAGATGTCTTGTAACTATTCAATTCCCAAAAACTAACCATCATATGAACATCACTTTCTAATGATTTTGGCTTTAACTATAGTGGATTAATAAAATTTATTATTTTAGTTGGAAAGAGGCGACAACAACAATTATAATCATAATTACTGCCATTTGTTTCAGACTTATCTAAGTTGATTTGAATAATTTCTCGTAACATGTCAACATATATTACATTATGAATAAAGAACATGCAATTCTATATTCAATCTTATAACAGTGATCAATAAGATATAGCTTTTCAGGTAAAAATTAAGTAAGACCACTTACAAAATCTCAAATTTCATGTTTATTTAGATACATTTCTTTAATATATCCATGACAATAAGATATGTCTTGAGTTTTATTATCTCATCACTAGATAATAGTCCATCACACTTGAATTATATGGAAATCTAAAGTTGAACGATAATTAAAATAAAAAGTATATTGTTTAAAAAACTAATTTTTAAATTAAAGAAGCTAAAATTGTTTTTATGAAACTATGAAAAAAGACAAATGAGTATTAAAATATTAGAAAAAGAAACAAAATTATCCATATAATTAATATGTTTTTTTCATTTTAAAATAAAATTCTAAAACTAGTTTCTCTATTTTTTTTTACAAAAATTTCATTTAGCCAAGAGAAATGTTGATATCATATTTTTATTAATTCTCACAAAATTGTGAATTTCACCTCTTATTTAATAATTATTTTTCATAATTTTATATTTTTTAATAAACTCTAATAACAAAATTGGATGCTCAAAATAGAATGTTAAGAAGTACTTTATTAATACTCCTCTTCAACAAATATTCCCTAAGAAAATACTAGTTTCACTTTATATGTGGGTAGAAACCAAAACAAAAATTTGTGAAACTCATTTTGAATTGAGACAAGTTGTTTCATGGACCTCTTTCACCCTAATTTCTATTTTATAAATACATCTTTTTATCCTCTTTAAACTACTGCTTCTGATTCATTGTCTCTTTTTAATCAAGGAAATCATAATAAAGACTGTGATACTGAAACTTAAAATCTCCCTTTCTCTATTGTATTTCCTTGATTAAAGATATGCATTGAATCATAATTTATATTATTAATCAGATTTTAAAGCAGAGAAGCAACAAAGCAAACTATGAGTTTGAGTTTCGCATCAAATGCGTTCAGTTTTACTAGCATTTGCCGAAAGCAGCGGTTATGTACGGTGATTTCCGAACTCGGCGTCTTCGCCTAAGTCTAGGCCCTGTTTGGATTGTGGTGATACTGTTTATTAAATTGGGTTGTGTTGGGATGGACTTTGCTACTTTTATTTTATTTGACCCTTGTTACCCTTTACTTGGTATATTTTCCTTGCATTTTTGTGATTCTAAAAGAAATACTTTTTCCAACAAAAATTTCTATAATTTAGATTTGGTAATCAGTATATATTTTAGAGTATTTTAAAATTTATTTATTTTATTATGAAAATATAAATTCTATAATTTGTTTGAGATTTTAGAAAACATGGACATTGGTGTTTGGTTTGAGTGTTTTTTTTTTTTTTCTATTTACAGGAGAAATAGATAATAATAGTGAAATTAATTTGTATTTAATAAATATTTAAATACTCTATGAATTGAAGTGATGTTGTGAGAATTATAATGACATTGTCTTAATAATGAAATTTTGTTAAAAGAACATATCAATAGAAATATTGGACCAGTATAAGAAGTTCAATTCCGAAAGTATTAAATACTCCAAATTCGTTCAAAATATGGGAAAAAAAAGTCTTGTTTTTTTATTATATATAATACTTTGAGAGAGAAGGTACACACAATTTAATAAAATTTTGGTAATGTTTTTTATAAACAATTAAACTCTAATATTTCTTAAGGATTAAACTATAGTAATTTTTAGTTCAATCCAAAACAATATAATCTTATCCTCCATCATGAAGATAATTCATTATTTTGATAGTAACTAAATTATAATTACAGTGTAAATGACAAAGAACTTTTACAAGTGTCTTTTTTGAAAAGTAATATAACAATATATTATAGCAACAGTTTTTAAAATATAATTTTATTTCTAACATATATATATATATATATATATATATATGTATATGGTAACCTTCTTCTAACATAAACTCAATTGAAGAATTGGGGAATAATATAAACATGATTAGATTTATTTTAAGTAAATATAGTCATGAGAAATGATTTTATCTTCAACAAGAGTGAATATCACGACTAATTGTTTTAAAGGTCCTTAAAGCCCTTTAAATGTTATGGTAAAGAAATTAAATAAATTATTGTTAAAAGTGTTAAGACGAGGAGAATAAAACCTATTTTATTTAGTTAAATGATAGTGCCACGTGATGATTTGGAACAATAAATAATTAATTAATTTTATTGGCAATGATTTTGATTATATTTGAACGTATGCATCTAAGGAATTTGCCCCAAATATTAAAATCAATAGAAGTCTCTATGTTGCAAGTACCAATCTTTTTGTAAGGTCTTGAGATTATGGAAATAAAGACTGTTATGTTAAAAAATAAAGTAACATGTATTCTCATTGATTAAAAGTGAAAAGAAAAAGTACCTTAAATATGAACAAAGGAATGTAAAGGAATATTTAATTGTGTAAAGACTAAAATATACCGGAAGAAATTTGAATTGTATAAATTAAATTTTTTTCACAATTCTTTTATAATTTTAAAAAGATTGAGTTTAATTAACTCGGATGTGAATATGAAAGTGGAAGTAAATATAGACAAAAAAACATTAAGAAGAAAATTGTAAAACATTAAGATTTTACTATTGTCAAATGAATTATATCTGAGTATTGTTTGGACTCAATCACTCCTTAATCCTTATTAATTCATGTATTCTTTGACAACCAGTCTCCTCCTCAGAACTGGTCTCCTCAGACTAACATAAGTATTCTTTGATCATCAACATCTTCAGGCTATGAACAAGTATTATTGTTCTCTAGGCTAGATATCTCTAAGGGTGTAAAAAGAGAAAAGTGAATATTCTTTTATCCAAACCTCTCCAAGCAAAATGAGTATTCTTTCATCCCAACCTCTTTTAGACAAAGTAAGTATTCTTTTATCTCAACCTCTATAGGCAAAGTGAGTATTTTTTTTATCCCAGACTTTCCCAGCAAAGTGAGCATTATTTTATCTTAAGTTGAGATTTAGAGAGAAGTTTACAAATAAGCTCACTTGTAAGTTTAACCTCTACAAAAAAAAAAAACAAAACATATAATTAAGTTCACTCAAAGATATTCAACCTCTTCGTAAAGAGGAATTTCAATTTTGAGGTCATTTTCTAGGGATCAAAAGAATTTGGGTTTTTACTTCATAACAATATTTTGCTTATTCACGCTAATTTCCAAACGTTAGTCTTTATATAGAAGAAGATTTGAGATAGTCGTTAGTCATAATAACATTCAAATCTTCTTTCAGCGGTCATCTTGAGTTCTTCAACATCCTTTCGCATTAAAAGCGGGTATGAACATGTCAATATTAGCGCAAAAAGTTACTTTGAAACAAGGTTTCTGAAAAGTTGATATTCTTTTTGCTAAAAACATTTGTGTTAGAGACATCCTTTTTTACTTTTGTATTTTCCTTTCTCAAATACTAGGTTGACTTCTTATGATATGAACATGAACTCTTATTTAAGGACATGATTTGACATACAAGAGCAAAGTAATTAGAGTCTGTAAAAGATAACACAAGAAGGGGGGTTGAATTGTGTTAATTAAAAAAATTTTATTCCTTTTGTCTGTGGGTTTCAAATAGGTTCAGACGAAATAACGTTTATATTGAAAGATTGATTTTAATATGCAAACGTTAGAGTACGGTTATCCCCAGTTAGTTAAACAGACGAAACAAATAAACACGAGTATTTTTATACTGGTTCGTCTATTCAAGACTATGTCCAGTTACCCAGCAACCACTGAGTTTTCACTACAAACCGTGAAAAGGTTTACAAGTATTGTTTGAACCCAGCCACTTCTGGCTATTACAAGATATTCTTTGCTCCCAGCCTTCTCAGGCTAAACTACCAAGGTATTCTTTGAACCCAGCCTCCACAGGCTAATACAAAAGGTATTCTTTGAGACACAGCCTCCTCAGGCTAAAGTACCACACAAGTGGATTTGAAAAGATGTTTGAAAAACAAAGTTCTTCCTCTTCACAGAGAGGGTTTTACAATATAGTTCTTAGTTGAATTGAGCGAATTCTCAGACGATTGAAGAGATAAACATATTCGCCAACTGATTCTTGAAGCTGTGAAATCCTTTTATAGACATCTTCTTCACATAGTCGTTAGACTCATTTGAATGCCGTTGAGAGACATTGAGAAATCTTCTTGAGAGTTTTCCAAAAAGGTTGTCAGTTGTACTTGATTGATTGATGAAGAGTCGCAGTGGATATAGCGGACTAGGTTGTGCGCAATACTTTTTCTGACTTGTACAGAGATGTGACAAAAGGTGAAGACCTTTTTGACTTTGGTGTGTAAGCTCGAATCCCTATACTGATCTTGGATGCTTCTCATGAGTACTTCTTCAGATTTGAAATCTTGGTGCGAATGACTCAACTTGACTTCAGCTTTTGGATAGACGATATGTTTCTTCAGTCTTCAGTTGTTGTTGTTTCGTCTTATCCTATCGTCTTAATACTTCACTCTTGAGACAGACGAAGGGCTTTAGCTTTGAGTAGTCCTCTTCCGTCTGTGCATGTATCGCTGATGACTTGGCTTATGGACAGACGCAGAATTTCATCTTTGAAGGGTCACGTTCTGTCTGTGCTGGTTTCGTCTTAGCAAGTCTTGGGTAGCTTGGTTTCGTCTGTCTTGTAATTAATCAAAATCTTGAGACGTTAATCATCCTTGATCTAACAATCTCCCCCTTTTTGATGATTACAGACCATACCACGAAAATCTGCACAAGACATGGTTAGACAGAAACAAACAGTCTCAATAAAGCCAGATTGACATCAAGACGATGTTTTCTGTATAATACCTCTTTATAAAGGATTGTTACATCAATGCGATGTAATCTTTATACATTATTACATTGGTATAGACAGAAAACAAATAAAGAATAACCAATAAAGAATTACAATGTGTTTTCTATACTAAAAAACAGTAAAAAAAATTGATACAACAAGTATAGTACATAGCTCCTTTATTGTATAACTCCCCCTCAGACGATGCTCCTTGCTTGCTTGCTCCCCCTCAGACGAAGCTTTATCTTGTTCACTCCCCCTCAGACAATGTTTTCACCTTGTACCAATCTTCTTTCCCTTGGGCTATCTTCTTTTCTCTTTGTCTCCCCCTTGGGCTGTGAATCATCAAAACATGATCACGAAGAAGGCTCTGGCTTCTTGTTTAGCAGGGTCATCACAATGTCCTTTAGCTACTGCACTTCAGACGATAGAGAAGCTTGATTTTCTTCAAGTTCTCGGTTCTTTGCTTTCAAGTGCTCGCAATCCTCTTCCAAGGCATCATACTTGCGCTTCAGAGTCTTATACTCCTCAGCTTCTTGAATATCAGCCTCAGCAACCTCAACTTTGTCATCAACCTCCACCATATCATCAAAATGTACCATTGGTGTTTGAGGTTCTTCCACGATAGGTGTAGTGTCATCAATGATGAGCACTGTTGGAGTCTTCTTCAGACGCAATGTGAAAAGTGGAAGAGTGAGGTAAGCCGTGAAGTTCTGTTCCCATTGCCATGTGTAATGCTTTGTTGGAACAGAGACTTCCAGATCTGGATGCTCCTGAGATTGGTGAGTGTATGCATAAGCTTCACCAGGAAACACCCTGCCACAGACGGTAGAATCCTCATCAAATGAGGTTCCAGAGCAAAATTGTGAAGTGGCTTCATGATCTTCTATCATCCGTTGTATCTTTGGATTGATAGGGCTTGAGGCTTGAGCTTGTATTGCCTTGAGGTGCACATAAGCAGCAGACGGAAGGAGTTTGGAGATGTGCCTTGCATATTTGAAGGTTCTGGGGACAGACAGTATTTTCTTCTCTTTGCCCTTAGCCAAAAATTTGACCAAGCATGGTCGTTTTCGGTCTAAGAAGATAGTGTACTTCGTTTCGTCTGACACCAACGAAGAGAACTGTGAACCCACCATAAAGGGGCAGTATCTCTTATCCTTCTTAGCTTGACGATCAATATGATAGAAGGAAACCTCTCTTTCCTTGGCTTCCCTTCTATAGGCACCAGCTATCAACTTGAAAGACAAGTTGTAGTCTTCAGGGAGGGCATGAGCGAATTCCTCGGGGTCTTCATATTTGTTGAGGAGGATGGAGTAACGAGGATTGATCCCGGAGCAATGGGGTCTCGTCCATGGGAGCACAATTCCTAGAGAATGTCCTAGACCGACATACTCTGTTTGGTTGAGTGGAATTGTGAAAGGCATTGGATCATGGCGATCTATGACGTCAAGATGCCAATGTGTGCACTCTTTCGGCTCATAGATGGTAGAGTGTGCGTCTCCATATCTACAGTGATGGAATACAGACGCATTAACCTCATACCGAACCTTCCACTTTATGTCTTTTCTTTGTGGGATGTGAGGTTCATAGACAAGTGCTGGTCCTTCAATCACCGACGCAACAATATGATCCTTGTATGCTTGTATATTTTCCAATCCCTTGATGTCTAGGTTGGCCAGTGTGTCCCAGGGCAGACGCTTCAGCCAATCGCGTTGCTCCTCTGGGGTGTAGATAGTGTCTTCATTGAAGTTCACTGGCTTCAAGGGTTTGTTGTAGATGATGGGATTGACGAATCTCCCTAATTGAAAGCCCTTCTTGCCTCTGTACTCATATGAGTTCTTCAATTCAATATAGGGAGTGTCCTTGATATAGCGGTCTTCATCGTCTGTCAAGACACCATTTTGAACAGACTCAGACGGTTCACCATCAGTGGAGAATTCATCATTCTTCTCTCCAAAAATCCAATCTGGTTTGATTGGTCTCTCAGCACAGGTGTTCTCAGCAAAGTTCCTCATGACTAATTCGTTTAGAAACGAATAGTCCACCTTGTGCTTTGGGGGTAAATCTTCTGGATTAATCACTTCGGCATGTGATCTCCCCCAAGTAGCATCCACCTTTATAATATCAAGTTGTTCTTCATCAGACGAAGAATCAACTTCTTCAATCAGTACATAGTCTTCAGATGGAATCTCCTTCGTCTGGTGGTGGGATGCTTCCTCAGACGCAGCAGGTAACGTTTGTGCAAGGGATGCATTTAGCGGAGACGCAACAATAGGGGTAGCCCTATGTTCGTCTTGGAGTGATGTTGATGGAGAGACTTCCATTGTGGAAACTTCCTCACTTAGCATTGTTTCCAACTCCTCCGCAAGCTGGGCATTGTCTTTCTGGATCTGGGCAGTTTCTTCACTGTTCATGACCTCTGAGGTTGCTGGAGCAGATGTAGCCTCAGACGATCCAACGCCACGAACGCTATCGAGAAAAATTCTTTCTCTCTCAACTTGAAGCAAAATAGAGACTTTCTTGGCCTCTTTCAGCATTCTTTCTTCGTCTGTCTCACTAACTACGACAGACGCAAGTTTTTGCTTCATCTTCTCCTTGCCTTTCGCAGCCTTTTCAAGAGCAAGCTTTCTAGCTCTTGCCTTTTCTTCTGCTGCTATCCTCTGCTTTTCTTTGTCTGTAAGTATCTTCACAGATGGAACATGTTCAGACGATATATTGACCCCTTCATCTTCACTAGGGGATATCGTCTGTCCTTTTGTCTTGACACCAATGTGCTTGATTCTGATGGTCCTTTTCTTCTTCTTGAGGGGTTCTTCAAGAACGTCCTCGAAGGGGACCTCAGAAATAGTCACGGGAGGAAGAGGTTGGGGTTGGTTTAGTGTTTGAGATGGTGTTTCGGATTGTGTTTGGGGTTGTGTTTCGGACGGTGTTTGGGCTTGTGTTTGTGGCTTAGCACGCTTGAAGCGAGCTCTGTGTGGAGGGTCTTTGGTGATGGGTTAGAGAGGTACATCCTCTTTTTGTGAGTGAAGGAGGAAGCTTGGCGTCAGATGCATCTTCGCAAAGGTGCTGGCTTTCACTTCCTTTCCTTCTGGGTGATAGACTACACCAGTAGTATCAAACCCTTGGTTGATGATGATCTTTGTGAAGAGGGTGGCGTAGGGAATGCTGCTCTTCCTACGGATGTTGCGGTTCTTTAACGCACTTATCCAGTGGTCAAGGATAATGTGCGGAAGGCTCATCCTTGCTTTCCTCAGACAGTAATAGATGCAGAATCTGTCTCGAGTACTCACATTGTCCCTCGAACCAGTCCTCGACGTGAAGACATTGTAGAGGAGGTTATGGATGACTCTGGCGGTTGGAGAAAGATTCCCTGACCTTAGAAACTTGGAGTCTTCAGGGTCGCGTCTTTTCCCGTAGATAATCTTATCTACGTGCTCCTCAGTCTCATTCTTCATCCAGTTGGGGCTGTAGAAACGCCCCTCGGCCTTACAGTTGCCAGCCTCAACAATAGAGTCCACCGTGATGATGTACTCTTTGTTATCAATGGTACCCACAATACCATCATCGAACTCCTTCGCGTCGCTCCAGAATTCGGCATAGGCCTCCATCAGCCATGGGCCTCTCATCTCAGCAAATTCCATCCAACCGGTGTGGTCTAAGATCTTCACTGTTCTTTCAGAGACGCTTTCAACAGTCTCCCTTGATATCCACTTGCTCGGCAAGAACAAGTCTTGTGCGAAGAAAGTAGCTTCAGCAGTTTTGGTAGCTTTGGTGTTCTTGGCGGCCATTGTTGATATTTGAAAAAGAGAGAGTAAGAGTTTAGTGAGTATTAGGTTTGGAAAGTTCAAAAGATTGCAAATTGCGGTAAAGAGTAAAAGAGTGAACTTTCAAGAGTATTTATAGGCATAAACAAAAACGGTTGTGATTCATCAGACGAAAGAGATTTCGAAAACCGCCCCTGATATGACATGTCCACATTATTGCCTTTTCAATGATTGATTTGACCTCTGCAATTCACGGCGCGTGCCTATCAATGTCCTAGAATAGTGCTGACAGACACATTTATTGTTTCTTTTAATTTTTCCCTGCACACTTGAGATAAACTTGTTAAACAGTAACAATTGCGTCTGTTGAATTTTTACCACAGTAACTATTCAACTTGATCAGACGCAATGTTTCGTCTTAATGCGAAATAATGTACAGACGGAACAAATATAATAAAATAGCTCAGGCGGAACAAATTTTAATCATTTAAAGAAATAATTCCAAGATTTTCCTTAATGAAATTGAAACGTGTTTCGTCTAAAGCTTTAGTAAATATATCTGCCCATTGAAAATCTGTTTTCACAAACTGTATATTGAAAATACCTTTTTGGACATAGTCTCTTATAAAATGAAAACGAATTTCAATATGTTTACCTTTCGAATGTTGAATAGGATTTTTGCTAAGATTAATTGCACTTGTATTATCACAAAATACTGGTATATGATTTTCAAACCTGGAGTAATCTTCAAGTTGATGTTTTATCCACAGTAATTGTGAGCAACACCCTGCCGCAACAATATACTCTGCTTCAGTTGTTGAGAGTGCAATGGAGTTTTGTTTCTTGCTTAACCAAGATACTAGTGATGATCCAAGGAATTGGCATCCACCACTTGTGCTTTTTCTCTCCACTTTGTCTCCAGCATAATCCGCATCACAAAATCCTCTCAAACTAAAATCATTATTTTTCTTATAAAACAGAGAGAGATCAGTTGATCCAACAAGATATCTAAGAATTCTCTTTACAGCTTGTTAGTGAGATTCTTTAAGGTCAGATTGAAATCTAGCACATAGACAGACACTAAACATTATGTCGGTCTACTCATGATTAAATAAAGGAGTGAGCCAATCATACCTCGAGATACCGTCTGCTTCAATGAGACTTACCTGACTCATCCTTGTTGAGATTTGCTCCGGACGAATGCATTGGGGTCTTCATAGGCTTGTCATTCTCCATCTTGAACTTCTTGATAAGTTCTTTTGTGTATTTTTGTTGATGGATGTAGATTCCTTCTTTCGTCTGCTTGATTTGAAGTCCTAGGATGAACTTCAATTCTCCCATCATGCTCATTTCAAACTCATCCTGCATTAGCTTTGAAAAATCCTTGTACAGAGAATCATTAGTAGCTCCAAAGACTATATCGTCTACATAAATCTGGACTATAATAAAGTCTTTTGAAACGCTTCTCTTGAAGAGAGTTGTATCAACCTTTTCTCTTGAGAAACCATTTTTAAGAAGAAAAGAACTGAGTCTATCATACCAAGCTCTAGGAGCTTGTTTAAGACCATACAGTGCTTTCTTAAGTTTGAAAACATGATCAGGTTGTGATGAACTTTCAAAACCAGGAGGTTGTTATACATACACTTCTTCTTCAATGAAACCATTTAGAAAAACACTTTTTACATCCATTTGATATAGGACGATATTCTTGTGAGCAGCAAAAGCAAGTAATATTCTGATTGCTTCTAATCTAGCTACATGTGCAAAAGTTTCTGTAAAATCAATACCTTCTTGTTGATTATACCCTTGTGCTACTAACCTTGCTTTGTTTCTTATCACTTTTCCAGCTTCATCAAGCTTGTTTCTGAACACCCATCTGATTCCAATGATGCTTTTGTTCTTTGGTCTTTCAACTAGGGTCCATACATCATTTCTTGTGAACTGATTAAGTTCTTCTTCCATAGCCAAGATCCAATCGTTATCTTGAAGAGCATCTTCAACATTCTTTGGCTCTATGTTTGATACAAGAGTATATCCAGACGATTCCTTTAGCTTCGATCTAGTTAGAACACCTTGATTCCTATCTCCAATGATAAGATCTTCAGTGTGGTTAGATGCAAACTTCCATGATCTTGTAGGGGCTTGATCTCTTTGTTGATGAGTATCAGACGAAGAGGGTTCGTCTGTGCTCCTATCGTCTGCTCTTGTTTCGTCTGACCCTTGTTTATCATGTTGACCAGAAGGGTTAATCTGCAAATTATCAAACAAGTTTTCTAGGTCTGATATTTCTTTATCAGCCTTTGAGTTATCTTGAAACTTTACATGAATTGATTCCTCTACAACTTGCGTCTTAGAGTTAAAACTCTATAGGCCTTAGATGTGTTGGAATATCCAAGAAAGATTCCTTTTACCACCTTTGAGTCAAACTTGCCAAGTTGATCTTTGGTGTTTAAGATAAAGCATTCACATCCAAAAGGATGGAAATAACAAATGTTGGGTCTTCTTCCTTTCCATAGTTCATATGGAGTCTTATTCAATATTGGTCTTATCAATATTCTGTTTTGAATATAACAGGAAGTATTAATTGCTTCTGCCCAATAATATTTAGGGAGAGAGCTTTCATGCAACATAGTTCTAGCCATTTCTTGTAAAGTACGATTTTTCCTTTCCACAACTCCATTGTGTTGGGGAGTTCTTGGAGATGAAAAATTGTGAAATATACCATTTTCAAAACAAAAGGCTTTGAACTCAGAATTTTCAAATTCTGTTCCATGATCACTCCTTACAGACGCAATACATATTCCTTTTTCTTTTTGAACACGTTTGCAGAATATTTCAAAAACCTTGAATGACTCATGTTTATGGGCTAGGAAGTATACCCATGTAAATCTAGTATAGTCATCTACAATGACAAATCCATATCTCTTCCTCCAAGACTTTCGATCAGTGGGTCCAAAGAGATCAATGTGTAACAGATTAACGGTCTTGTCGTGGAAACAACATTTTTTGATTTGAAAGAAGCTTTGAGTTGTTTCCCATGCTGACAAGATTCACACAGACGATTGGTTTTCCAAGTTATTTTTGGCAAACCTTTTACGAGATCCTTTTTAGAAATTTTTGAAATATACTTGAGACTTAAGTGTCCAAGCTTTTTGTGCCAAATATCTCGTTCATCGTCTGCTGAAATCAAACATGTTACATTCTGATCACTCAGGTCAGAAAGGCAAACCTCATAAAGGTTATTCTTCCTTTTTCCAATAAAAAGAATGGATTTATCTTTGTTTCTGACTATACACTCATCAGAGTTAAAAGCTACTTCATATCCACTGTCACAAAATTGACTTATGCTAAGTAGATTGAAGTTAAAGCCTTTAACATATGATACGTTCTGGATAAGTGTATTGGGTGTCTTACCAACAGTCCCATTGCAAAGAATTTTACCTTTTCCAGAACCGTAGGAGACAGACCCTTTACTTGGTCTGAGGTCTTGGAACATAGACAGGTCTCCCGTCATGTGTCGTGAGCAACCACTATCCAGGTACCAGCTTGAAGTCTTGTCTCTTCCCATTAAGGATATCTGCAACAGGAATAATAAGTGACTTTGGTACCCAAATCTTTTTGGGTCCTTTCTTGTTAGTTATAAAAGGCTTCTTTTTGTTTTTAGTCTTTTTGTAGATATTAGGAACCTTGTTGTGATTCCTCTTCTTTTGAGCAGGCGAAACAGGTTTGTTTTTCTTTTCGTTTGTCTCTTTAACATAACCAAGTCCACTTTTATTATTAGGTGATCTCCTATATTTTAAAATATTTTCAAGAATGGAGGATCCCTTTGTAAACTTGGTTAAGTCATTGAGTAAGGACTCATTCTCTTTCTTTAATCTTTCGATTTCAAGAATGAAAATGTCCTTTTCAGACTCAGACGAAACATCATTTGATATTTTCTTGTCTAGTAACTCAATTTCGGATTTCAAAACTGCATTTTCTTCCAAGGTTTGTCTCAGCTTGGTTTTGCAAGTTTTGTATTGCTGAGCAATAAAGTGAGAGTGAGCTAGAAGAGTATCATATGACATTTCTTTTGATTCTAACTCAGACTCAGAAGAAGAGGATGAAGAAGTTTCATTGTAATTTACCTCTGTTGAGACATGGTCTCCAGCCATGAGAAATGATGTTTCTTCATTTCTTCTCCTTCGAGAGGATTCCTCTGAGCTTTCACTGTCAAGGTCTTCCCAAGTCAGTAAGCTCTTCTTTCCTTTATCTTTTCTAGAGCTCCACCTCTTTTTCAGTCTGGGACATTCTGATCTCATATGTCCCGGTTTTCTGCATTCATAGCACACAACCTTTGTGCTTTCTTCTTTGGTTGATGACTTCTCAGGGAGCTTCTTCTCCTTTTTGTTGAAGAAGCATTAGCCTCTTCCTTTCTTCATCATCATCCTTTTGAATCGTCTTGCCATGAGGGAGACTTCGTCTTCAGACGAACCATCAGACGATTCTGATTCGGTTGAATCAGCCTTCAAAATCTTTGTTTTCTTTTTACTGTCCTTCTTGACAGAATCTTCTTTAGGGATGTTATTGACAGATGGAAGAGCTATAGGTTCTTGAACCTTGATCTTCTCCCTTTTACATAGGAGTACCTCATGTACCCTTAGACCTCCAATTAACTCGTCTAGAGTTAATGTCTTCATATCTCTTCCAACAGAGATAGCTGTGGACATTGCTTCCCAAGGAGGTGGGAGACTGTCCAAGATCTTTATGTTGTTCTGGGCCTTTGTGAAGGTGATTCCCAGAGCAGTGAGTCCATTCAATATTGTTTGGAATCTTCCAAACATCATATCGATTGACTCTACTTTCTTCATAGAGAACATTTCATATTCTCTTTGAAGAGTAACGGCCTTCCTCATTCTGACATCTTCAGTGTCTTCATATGAGATTTTGAGAGCATCCCATAGTTCTTTAGTTGTTTTGTAGGCACAGAATCTGTTGTACTCAGTTCTGGAGAGAGCACACATAAGAGCATATCTAGCTTTGTTGTTCAGCTCCATCATATAGTATTCTTCGTTTCCCCATTCTCCTTCAGGCATTGCAATGGGGATATCTCCTGTGGTGATTATGTTCCATAATCTATATTGGGTTGACTTGATGTACATCTCCATCCTGTTAGCCCAGTATGGATAATCATCTCTTGAGAAAGCTGGAGGTTTGTTCATAGAAGCTCTTCCGGATAGAAACGATGGCCTTTGTGAGTCCATGTTGGATCTTTTCCTCTAGCAGCTGTTAAGTGCTCAACCCTTAGAGGCTGAGCTCTGATACCAAACTGTAAAAGATAACACAAGAAGGGGGGTTGAATTGTGTTAATTAAAAAAAATTTATTCCTTTCGTCTGTGGGTTTCAAATAGGTTCAGACGAAACAACGTTTATATTGAAAGATTGATTTTAATATGCAAACGTTAGAGTACGGTTATCCCCAGTTAGTTAAACAAACGAAACAAATAAACATGAGTATTTTTATACTGGTTCGTCTATTCAAGACTATGTCCAGTTACCCAGCAACCACTAAGTTTTCACTACAAACCGTGAAAAGGTTTACAAGTATTGTTTGAACCCAGCTACTTCTGGCTATTACAAGATATTCTTTGCTCCCAGCCTTCTCAGGCTAAACTACCAAGGTATTCTTTGAACCCAGCCTCCACAGGCTAATACAAAAGGTATTCTTTGAGACACAGCCTCCTCAGGCTAAAGTACCACACAAGTGGATTTGAAAAGATGTTTGAAAAACAAAGTTCTTCCTCTTCACAGAGAGGGTTTTACAATATAGTTCTTAGTTGAATTGAGTGAATTCTCAGATGATTGAAGAGATAAGCGTATTCGCCAACTGATTCTTGAAGCTGTGAAATCCTTTTATAGGCATCTTCTTCAAATAGCCGTTAGACTCATTTGAATGTTGTTGAGAGACGTTGAGAAATCTTCTTGAGAGCTTTCCAAAAAGGTTGTCAGTTGTACTTGATTGATTGATGAAGAGTCGCAGCGGATATAGCGAACTAGGTTGTGCGCAGTACTTTTTCTGACTTGTACAGAGATGTGACAAAAGGTGAAGACTTTTTTGACTTTGGTGTGTAAGCTCGAATCCCTATACTGATCTTGGATACTTCTCATGAGTACTTCTTCAGATTTGAAATCTTGGTGCGAATGACTCAACTTGACTTCAACTTTTGGATAGACGATATGTTTCTTCAGTCTTCAGTTGTTGTTGTTTTGTCTTATCCTATCGTCTTAATACTTCACTCTTGAGACAGACGAATGACTTTAGCTTTGAGTAGTTCTCTTCCGTCTGTGCATGTATCGTCTGATGACTTGGCTTATGGACAGACGCAGAATTTCATCTTTGAAGGGTCACGTTCCGTCTGTGCTGGTTTCGTCTTAGCAAGTCTTGGGTAGCTTGGTTTCGTCTGTCTTGTAATTAATCAAAATCTTGAGACGTTAATCATCCTTGATCTAATAGAGTCTGAAAGTATAAAATTAATTATATAAGATTGATACTTAGTTTTTATCTTGTCATACGTCCAATCTTTCATTAGAATGGTTTTGACTTTGTCTCTTGTGTCATGTGTTTATTATATTTCGTCTATATGCACTCTTCATCTAGTTTGTTCACATAAACATATGTCAAAAAGGATTCCTTCTTCCGACCTTGCACTTGATAAGTTTAATGAACTTATTCGTCTTATAACCTTATGTTTTTACCTTAATACTATAATTATCAAAATCAAGGGATATGACTTGTTTTAAAACAATCTTAAATCTAACACATTACTTAGATGTTAAATAATTTTTTATAAGAATTGAACAGAGAACTTAAACGACATATACGAGAATTAGCTTCGTAATTAACAACCTATGAATTATGACACCTATAGGTATTGAAAGATGCTCTCATGCATGTAATGTTAATACTTGGAGTGTTGGTTTCCATAAGTAGATTGAGATTTAATTGATTTTGCAAGAAAAAAAATGAATTGTTGACACTATGTAGAGGAAAAATGATTGGCAGGTTTCTGATGGGTATTATCAAAATAATTAGTAACTTGATTCATAACATTCTGGTTTGTGTTTTTTAACACATAATTCGATAGATAACTAACAAGTTTGTAACATGTATTCTTTGTATGGCCCGTGTGACATTGAGCATGAGTTGGTTTTTCCTTATATTTAGTCACAACACCATCACATTTATCAAGTATATTAACCAAACTAGTTTCCTTAAGGAAACTAAATACCATATTGGGGCAAGTTAAAAATATTTCACAACCAAGGAGTTCATTTGAAAAGGGACGTCATGATTAAAGACGTCTCTATGTTCAGCTGTGAACAAGGCACCAAGTGGAAAAACGTTTAGATTGAAGGAGGCATTATACGTGGCAGCGCCTTCAATCACGTGACATAGAATGAAGGAAAGGCAAATAGAGTGATGTCTTCCACCATTCACGTGGCACCCCTATAAGATAATTTTTAACTAACAAAATATATGTTAAATTTAAATTCTTACAATAATAATTTTTTATATTAATTTTTTTATGTAATACATTTCTTGTATTAAAATTTAATTTTTCTACCTTTTAAAAAAATTTGTCATACATACTTCTAAACTAACATTAATTATTTTTTCACTACAACAGAAATCTTAAATTTAAATTCCTAAACCAACAATTTCTATAATATAATTTTTTTCCTAAAAATTTTTTATCATAAAAAATTAATTCCAACCTAAAAAAATGAAATATCCTAAAAAGTTTTATAAACTAACATATTTTTTTAACTAGCTATGTTAAATTTAAATTCCTACAATAATAATTTTTTGTATTAAATTTTTTCAGCGTAATACGTTTCCACCTAAAAATTCAATTTTCTATCAAAAAAAAGTTGTCATGAATACTCTAAACTAACAATTAAATATTGACATCCCTTTATAGAAGACATCACTCAATATTTAAATTTTGCTAAGAAAATAGTTTGATTAATATACATGATAAATATGATGATATCCGTGACTAAAGGAAGAAAATAAAAATATACTATATCTACTTATCAAACTGGTCCAACTATACATAATAATAAATAATAATAAAGATTAATAATGTTATAATTTCTCTTCTAATAAACTACACCAAACATGTCAACAGTGATGGTAATTTCTACTATCTTTTATTCCTTTCTTGTCTATTACTCATTCCTTGTATTCAACACCCTATAAAAAGGTTTTTTACACCAAAATCCAAGTTTTGATCTTTTATTTCTATACATAGAAACATCCTCATAACTATTCAATTTCCAAAACATAATCTTTCTGAACACCACTTTCTAGTGATGGTAACTTTAATTATAACAGAGGAATGATATTTGTTATTGTAGTTGGGAAGATTTGCTTCGACTTGCCAAGGTTGATTTGGATAATTTCTTATAACATGTCAACATATACCACATCATAAATAGATAACATGTAATCTTTTATATTCAACCTTATAATAGTGAACAATATGGTATAATTTATCGGTTATAGATTGAGTAAGACCAATTTCTACTTATGGATTCAATAAAATTCAAAATTTCATATTTATTTAGATACATTTCTTTACTATATCCATGACAATAAGATATTTCTTCACTTCCACTCTCTTGCCACTATATCTATGACAAACACTTTTGAATTATAGGAGATCCAAAGTTAAAAGATAATTTAAATATAAAGTATATAGTTTAAAAAATCATTTTTAAATTATTGAAATTAAAAATGTTTTTTATGAAACTATAAAGAAACAAATGAGTATTAAAATTTTAGAAAAATAAACAAAATTATCCATATAATTAATGTTTTTTTTTCGTTTTCAAACAAAATGCTAAAACTAATTTCTCTAATGTTAATAGCATACTTTTATTAATTCTCAAAAAATTGTGAATTTCACCTCTTATTTAATAATTATTTTTCATAATTTTATATTTTTTAATAAACTCTAATAACAAAATTGGATGCTCAAAATAGAATGTTAAGAAGTACTTTATTAACACTCCTTTTCAACAAATATTCTCTAAGAAAATACTAATTTCACTTTATACATGGGTAGAAACCAAAACAAAAATTTGTGAAACCCATTTTGAGTTGGACCAAGTTGTTTCATGGACCTCTTTCACCCTAATTTCTTCCTTATAAATACATTTTTTTACCCTCTTCAAACTACTGCTCATTGTCTCTTTTTAATCAAGGAAATCACAATAAAGATATGCATTGAATCATAATTTATACTACTAATCGTTTCTATTAATTTTCAGGGTTAAAAATTTTTTCCTGGTTGAAATAAAATAAAAAAACGAAATCAAACTAAAATGAGCCATGTTATGTTTTATTTCTTCAATTCAGATTTTAAGGCAGAGAAGCAACAACGCAAACGCTAGTTTCGGTATGAGTTTGAGTTTCGCATCAAATGCGTTCAGTTTTAGTAGCGTTTGTGTCTAGGCCCTGTCTGGATTGTGATGATACTGTTTGTTAAATTGGGTTGTGTTGGGCTGGGCTTTGCTGCTTCTATTTTATTTGACCCTTGTTACCCTTTACTTGGTATATTTTCCTTGCATTTTTGTGCTTCTAAAAAAAAATACTTTTTCCAACAAAAATTTCTATAATTTACATTTGGTAATCAGTATATATTTTAGAGTATTTTAAAATTTATTTATTTTATTATGAAAATATAAATTCTATAATTTGTTTGAGATTTTAGAAAACATAGGCATTGGTGTTTGGTTTGAGTGTTTTTTTCCTATTTACAAGAGAAATAGATAATAATAAGTAAATTAATTTGTATTTAATAAATATTTAAATACTCTATGAATTGAAGTGATTTTGTGAGAATTATAATGACATTGTCTTAATAATGAATTTTTTTTTATAAAAAAATAGATCAATAGAAATATTAGATCAGTATAAGTAATTCAATTCCAAAAGTATTAAGTACTCCAAGTTCGTTCAAAAAAATAGGGAAAAAAAGTCTTTTTTTTTATTATATATAATACTTTGAGAGAGAAGGTACACACAATTTAATGAAATTTTTGTAATGTTTTTTATAAACAATTAAACTCTAATATTTCTTAAGGATTGAACTACATATTCTATCCAACTAGTTGTCCAAAACAATATGGTCTTATCCTGCAGCACAAAGAGAATTCATTATTTTGATAGTAACTAAATTATAATTACAGTGTAAATGACAAAGAACTTTTACAAGTGTCTTTTTTGGAAAAGCAATACAACAATATATTATAGCAACATTTTTTTAAAATATATATAACATTCTTCTAACATGTGAATAATATAAACTCAATTGAAGAATTGAGGAATAATATAAGCATGATCAGATTTATTTTAATTAAATATAATCATAGGAAATGATTTTATCTTCAACAAGAGTGAAAAAAAATCTGCATCTATCACGACTAATTGTCTTAAAGAGCCTTAGATGTCATGGTAAAATAAATAAATTCTTGTTAAAAGTGCTAGGACGAGGAGAATGAAATCTATTTTATTTAATTAAATGAAATCTGCATCTATCACGACTAATTATCTTAAAGAGCCTTAGATGTCATGGTAAAACAAATAAATTCTTGTTTAAAGTGCTAGGATGAGGAGAATGAAACTTATTTTATTTAGTTAAATGAAATCTGCATCTATCACGACTAATTGTCTTAAAGAGCCTTAAAATCTGCATCTTAAGGTAATTTCTCCTATTTTCTATTCCTTTCTTATCTATTATTTACTCTTTGTGTTCAACACCGTACTTATAAAAAGATGTCTTTTTCACCAAAATCTAAGGTTTGATCTTTAATTTCTGTCCATAGAAAGATACTTTGTAACTGTTCAATTCCCAAAAACTAACAATCATGAGCATCATTTTCTAATGATTTTGACTCTAATTATTGTGGACTAATGAAATTTATTATTATAGTTGGAAAGACGCGACAACAACAATCATAATTGCTGTCATTTCTGTGCATCTGCTTCGACTTGTCTAGGTTGATTTGGATAATTTCTTGTAACATGTCAACATATACTACATTATGAATAAAGAACATGTAATCTTTTATACTCAATCTTATAACAGTGATCAATATGATATAGCTTCCCAGTTATAAATTGAGTAACACCACTCACGAAATCTCAAATTTCATGTTTATATAGATACATTTCTTTAATATATCCATTACAATAAGATATGTACATCACTCTTGAATTATACGGAAATCCAGAGTACAGAGTTGAACGATAATTAAAATACAAAGTACATTATTTAAAAAACTAATTTTAAAATTAAAGAAGCTAAAAATGTTTTTATGAAACTATGTGATATGCTGAAATATTCCTGTCAATCTAATTATATTTATATTAGTATATTTAGAAGATATTTGTTAAGCTTTATTTACGGTAATTGAGTATCTGAATCTATCAATTATTAGACAATTGTTAGCATGATATCAAGATGATTAAGTGCATCCTTGTGCATCCTTTGTGTATATATTTTGAATTGTGGCATGGAATAGAAAGCAACAAATATTAGTTCTTTTATCACTGGTACCAGAGCCATTATGTTAGTATGCTTTGTGGTTGCGGCTTTGTCTGATCTTCTACATCAGAAAAGATTTGGTTTATCCTCAGGGTAGAGAAGCAGTGGGAGCAGCAAGTGCAGTTGGAAGAAGTGTGTGAAGTCTTCCCCGGGTTACCCAACAAGTGGTAACAAAGCCGATTCGACTTTCTCAAGAATTGTCGCGGTGATGGAATAGGGGAGGAGGTTTAATGACATTGGAAGAAGAGAAGAAACAGTGAGAGCTTTACAGAAGACCCGTCAGTGGACAGGGTAGAAGATCCAGACTTGTCAGTGGACAGGGCATAAGACATAATTGATTATGAAGACATTACCCTAGGTGGTGATGTAAATCAAACTTCAAGTATGAGATTGTTGGGAATATGAAGTTTGATTTAGTTCCACATCGTATAAACGATGAGAGAAATTGTTATTATGTCTCTATATAAACAACTCATTGTAAAACTTCTATGTGCACAAAACAAATGCAATAGATATATTGTGTGCCCGTGGACATAGGCAATTTGGTGAACCACGTTAATCTCTTGAGTTTTCTTTTTCTCTCTTCCTTGTATTCTTCTTTTATATTATTGCTACTTTGTTATTTTAATGACTGGTATCAGAGGATGGAAACTTTTTGATTTAGAAAGGGATATTATCTTTGTATACCATGATGTGAAGTTTGTGGAGGATGAATTCCCTTTTGCTTCTCATCTTACTACTAGTGATGCATCCACTCTTCTTACATTTGACGAGGAAGGCCCCACTTGGAATCATGACCAAGATGTTACACTAGAAGAGCCCACTTCAGGTGATGATTTAATTGAGCCCATTGCTCCTACAAACACCATTAACGAAGACCGGGGCCATACCACAACCGTCGATGAAGCCCAATTAACACCAGCCACCGAAACCCCATCAATTGACTCTGGCATTCCAATGGGTAAAGGACAACGAATCAAACACCCATCTGTGAAACTCCGTGACTACGTGACAAATGCCACGGTACTCCTAACCCGACCAGAATGTTACCCCTCTTCCTCAGCATTCTCAGGTATGGTCTACCCTTTAGAACATTATGTAACGTGTGATAAGATTTCCTTCCAGCATCGTGCTTTTCTTGCAGCACTTCAAGCAGAATGTGAACCAGCCCATTTTTCGGACGTTGTACAAGATGCTCGATGGAGGTAGGCCATGGCTCTTGAGATACAAGCACTCGAAAATAATGGTACTTGGGATCTCGTCGCTCTACCTCCAGGACAAAAAGCTCTTGGATGCAAATAGATATATAAGATCAAATATTACTCTAACGGTAGCCGTGAACGATTCAAAGAACGCCTTGTCATTCTTGAAAACCATCAAGTGGAAGGGTTGAATTATAATGAGACTTTCGCTCTTGTGGCCAAAATGGTCGTTATCCACACTGTTTTAGCAGTAATTGCGGCCAAAGATTGGGAGGTTCACCAAATGGATGTTCACAATGCATTTTTGCATAGTGACCTTAAAGAAGATGTGTACATGAAACTTCCCCCGGCTTGAAAGTGTTCGACAACGAAACGGTATGCAAGCTTCGCAAATCACTGTATAGCTTACGACAAGCTTCGCGTTGTTGCTTTACTAAACTTTCAGCTACTCTTTTTCAATATGGGTTCCGTCAATCTCAATTTGATTATTCTTTGTTCACTTTTCAACAGAACCTCACGCAACTTGTAGTGTTGGTTTATGTAGATGATCTAGTCATTGCAGGCTGTTAAATACAAATACACAAGAAGGGGGTTGAATTGTGTTTTTCAATTATAACTTTTTCAGACGATGTATTTTGCGTATGTATAAAAACGTTTAGTTCAGACGCAAACTTAGACTTATACTTTAAAGATTGATTTTAATTAAATTTATCGTTTTAAGTTATTATCCCCTGTTATTAAACAATTAAAATAATCAAAGCAATAATATTTTTATACTGGTTCGTCTTATGAAAGACTACTTCCAGTTACCCAACAACTTGCTGAAGTTCCACTAAGAGTATTCTTTGAACTCAGCCACTCCTGGCTAACAATAAAAATATTGTTTGAACACAACCTTCTCAGGCTAAAGTGGTATTCTTTGTCCCCAGCCTCCATAGGCTAAACCCAGGTATTCTTTGAACACAGTCTTCACAAGCTAACCAAGGTATTCTTTCAACACTTAACCTTCTCAGGCTAAAGAAGGTATTATTTGGACTTAAGCCTCCACAGGCTAGACTCACAGTATTCTTTGGACTACCAGCCTTTGCAGGCTTGATGCAAGGTATTCTTTAAATACTTAGCCTCCTAAGGCTACAAGATTACCACAACAGTGGTTTACAATAAGTTTAAATAGAAAATATCCTCTTCGCAGAAAGGGATTTTACAATGTGAATTCTTGATACAAATCCATGTAGCTAATGTAACGCTCCACAGATCTAGCACCTTTTGTGCATCGGATCGTCGTTTCACCAAGTGAACTTCACTCAAAATCAAGAGAAGCTTGCGGAATTTAGATTAAAAAAAATGGTTGATAGTTTCGGTCTGTGATCGAAGAAGAAGAAATAAAAAATGGGAGTAGATTAGAAGATGGATAGCGTCATGATTCAACGAACCAATAAGCTAAGTAGAAGAATCGCCACTTGGATCATGGATCCATGATAAGATTTAAGGTTCTATAAGAAACCACAAGAGAGAACTCTCTCTTTTTCAAGACACAAGTCTTAGAAAATTCTATTTCATTTCATCCAAAGATCCTTTACAATTCAGAGTGTTCATTATTTATACTAGTTGTAAAACAACCAAAAGCTAAAATGTAAGTAGTAATTTGATCATCCATGTGTGTATCGTCTGTCTCCAGTATCGTGGCTCTCCGGTATCGTGGCTTTATCGCCTGGGTGTAGTATCGTCTGTACTGTGGTATCATCCGTCGTGTCTCTACGAGACGGAAGCATCGGATCAAGACTCGACGCGCAACAAGTACGAGACGGAACAAGCCTCGAGACGGAACATCCTCGGATCGGACGAGAACATGCCTCAGACGGAATAGCGTCAGACGGAACAAGCCTCAGACGGAATAGCGTCAGACGGAACAAGCCTCAGACGGAATAGCGTCAGACGGAACATCCTCAGCGTCAGACGGAACATGCCTCAGACGAAATAGTGTCAGATGGAACAAGCCTCAGACGGAATAGCGTCAGACGGAACATCCTCAGCGTCAGACGGAACTCAGACAGAACAACTCACTCTCAGCATCAGACGAAAACACAGACGGAAAGAAGAGTTCTTACTTACAAACATGAGGTCGTGCACTTATTCACTAAGCAAGACCTAATTTACTTGTTCCTAATCTAATTACAAAATGCATAGAAAATTACAAGGCTTCATAAGCCCATTATGTTGACTATCAAGAGTTGACCATTGACTTTGACTTGTTGATTTTGATTTGGTCAACTCTTCTTCAACTTGGGCTTCAATTCTTCTTTGCATTGCCCTTGTAATCCTCATGCTTGTGGATGGTCCTCCATCAATCCCTCCTTCTTGAGGCAAACTTGTCCCCAAGTTGCTTTCATCACCACCTATATCACAAATAGATAAATCACTTACATTAAATGAATTACTACCTATATAAGAAGTAGGAAGGTCAAGAAAGTAAGCATTAGGTCCAAGTTTCTTTAAGATTTTGAAGGGTCCATCCCCTCTTGGTAAGAGCTTAGATTTCCTAAGATTAGGAAACCTCTCCTTCCTCAAATTCAACCACACCAAATCACCAACATTAAATTGGACATCCTTTCTCTTCTTGTTGATGTATTCGGCCACCTTAACATTCTTTCTTTCAATTTGCTCCCTCACCTTAGCATGTAAGGCCTTCACTTTGTCGGCCTTGTTGACACCCTCACGGTCCATCACAAACTCAATAGGTAAAGGAGTTAAATCAAGTGGAGTAAGAGGATTAAAACCATAAACAATCTCAAAAGGAGAGTGAAGTGTGGTAGAATTGACAACTCTATTATAAGCAAATTCAATATGTGGTAAACACTCCTCCCATGATTTAATATTTCCTCTCACAAAACTTCTCAAAAGTTGGCCCAAAGTTCTATTCACCACTTTGGTTTGCCCATCCGTTTGGGGGTGGCAAGTGGTGGAGAATAAGAGCTTTGTGCCAAGCTTGCTCCATAGGCTTCTCCAAAAGTGACTTAGGAACTTAGAATCCCTATCACTAACAATGGTTTTGGGCATGCCATGAAGTCTTACTACTTCTCTAAAGAAGAGATTTGCAATATGTGGTGCATCATCTACCTTGTGGCATGCTATAAAATGTGCCATCTTAGAAAACCTACACACTACCACAAAGATAGCATCCATACCTCCCTTGGTTCTAGGAAGTCCTAGCACAAAATCCATAGATATATCAATCCAAGGAGAGGTAGGAATTGACAAAGGAGAATATAAACCATGATTCATTGATTTAGACTTGGCTTTATGGCATGTAACACACCTTGAAACCACTCGGTTCACTAGCTTCTTCATGCTAGGCCAATAGAAATGTTCCTTTAAGGTAGCCAAAGTCTTATCAATGCCAAAATGGCCCATAATTCCACCTTCATGTGCCTCAAATGCTAATAACTCTCTCAAAGAACTCTTAGGCACACACAAGCATTTACCCTTAAAAAGGTATCCATCTTGCCTAAAGAATTCTTCATGAGCACCATTAGCACACAAAGGCCATACTCGGCCAAAATCAACATCACATGCATACAATTCCTTGATGTGATCAAATCCTAGCATCTTAGTTTCTAACATGCATATCAAATTAAATCTTCTACTAAGTGCATCGGCTACCACATTAGTACTACCTTTCTTATATTTAATCATGTAAGGAAAGGTTTCAAGGAATTCTACCCATCTTGCATGCCTCTTGCTTAGCTTGCCTTGTCCCTTGATATGTTTGAGTGCTTCATGATCGGTGTGCACTACAAACTCCTTGGGAAGAAGATAGTGTTGCCACACTTGGAAAGCCCTCACAAGTGCATACATCTCCTTATCATAGGTGGAGTAGTTAAGTTGAGCACCCTTGAGCTTCTCACTAAAGTAGGCAATGGGGTGCCCTTCTTGCATCAACATGGCTCCAACACCTAAGTTAGAAGCATCACACTCTACTTCAAAAGAACAAGTAAAGTTAGGTAAAGCAAGAATAGGTGCATGTGTAAGCTTTTCTTTAAGTAAATTGAAAGCATGTTCTTGAGCTTGACCCCAAATAAAAGTAGAATCCTTTTTAACTAATTCATTAAGAGGTGAAGCAATTGTACTAAAATCTTTAACAAACCTCCTATAGAAACTAGCTAAATCATGAAAGGATCTTACTTCCCTTGCATTGGTGGGTCTCGGCCACTCTTGGATGGCCTTGATCTTGCTTTCATCTACTTGCACACCTTGCTCACTCACCACAAATCCAAGGAAGATAACTTCATTGGTGGCAAAGGTGCACTTCTCTTTGTTGGCATACAATTGTTGTTCCCTAAGCACTTTCAAAACAAGCTTCAAGTGTGTTAGATATTCCAAGAAAGATTTGCTATAAATCAAAATGTCATCAAAATATACCACAACAAATTTTCCTAGAAATTCTCTAAGTACATGATTCATTAATCTCATAAAAGTGCTAGGTGCATTGGATAAGCCAAAGGGCATGACAAGCCACTCATATAGTCCAAACTTGGTCTTAAAAGCGGTTTTCCACTCATCACCCTCTTTCATTCTAATTTGGTGATAGCCACTTTTAAGATCAATTTTGGAGAATATCTTAGCTCCATGTAGCTCATCAAGCAAGTCATCTAGCCTAGGAATGGGATGTCTATACCTTATAGTAATATTGTTAATGGCTCTACAATCGGTACACATCCTCCAAGTTCCCTCCTTCTTAGGCACTAATATAACCGGTGAAGCACAAGGAGACAAGCTCTCCTTGACCCAACCCTTACTCATCAACTCTTCCACTTGCCTTTGCATTTCATGAGTCTCTTGAGGAGAACTCCTATAAGTGGGACGGTTAGGTAAAGGTGCCCCGGGTACTAGGTCTATTTGATGCTTAATCCCTCTAAGTGGGGGAAGTCCATGGGGAATCTCTTTAGGAAAAACGTCCTCAAACTCCATTAACAAGGACTCAAGGTCTTCTTGCTTGCCTACCAAGTTAGTGCTCAAAACTAATGGTGTAGGTAAACATAGAAACATGCTCTTCCTAGCTAGGTACTCTCTTCTTAACTCACCTCTTCCCATAAGCAAACTTTCACTAAGTTTCTCCTTGCCTATAGGCTCGGTTTGCCTAGGATCATGGGTGGCTACACACTTTCCTTTTATCCTAGAATCACTAGTGGCATTTTTAGTAATTTTCTTACAAGTCTCGGCCAAGGCTAGGTTTCTAGGTGTTTTGGTTTCCTTTTTCTTCTTTTTGGAGGAGCTCTCGGCCAAAGGGTGTTTGGTACCTAAGTTCTCCTCTTTTTCCAACTTTTTCTCACTTTCCCTCTTTAACTTCATCTTTATTTGATCCTCACACACTTCCTTAGGTGACAAGGGCTTTAGGGTGACCTTCTTGCTCATATGAGAAAAAATATAGGTGTTGGAAACACCATCATGAATGGCATGTTTATCATATTGTCAAGGTCTCCCAAGTAATAGGTGAGTGGCTTCCATAGGTACTACATCACAAAGCACATCAACTCTATATTTACCTATGGAAAAATTAATAAGAACTTGCTTACTAACTACCATTTCACCCTTATCACTCAACCATTGTAATTTATAAGGTTTAGGGTGTGGGGATATCCTAAGTCCTAACTTATCTACTAACCTAGTGCTAACTACGTTTGTACAACTACCACTATCTACAATGAGGGAGCATACTTTTCCTTCAACTAGACACCTAGAATGGAAGATGTTCTCCCTTTGAGAGTAATCCAACTCCTTAAGGGCACTCACTAGCATCTTCCTTACCATGAGGAGATCTCCATCTTCGGGTTGTTCCTCCTCACTACTTGTGCTCTCCCTAAGCTCTTCACTCTCACTAGATGAAGGTTGAGAATCCTCACTAGTGATGGCACCATCAACTCTCACAATCATGGCCTTTTTGTTAGGACATTGGGATGCAATGTGACCATGCCCCAAACACTTAAAACATTTAATAGAACTAGGCTTAGAAGTAGAAGATTTTACCTCCTTACCTTTGGAGTTCTCACGGCCGAACTTTCCTTTTGATGAAGAGTTGTAGTCCTTCTTGCCCTTGTCCTTCCATGATGACTTGTAAGGTGTGAAGCTCTTCTTGAAGGTGCCCTTCCTCTTTAATTGATTCTCAATCTTCTCGGCTTTGTGAAGAGCATCTCCAAGAGTCATAAAATGTTGGAGCTCTAGCACATCTTGGATGTCATGGTTTAAGCCATGGATGAATCTTGTAAGTGTAGCCTCCCTTGCCTCTTGATAATCGGCCCTAAGCATGGTTAATTCAAGGTCTTTGTAGTATTCTTGAACACTACTTGACCCTTGTGTTAGTCTTTGCAATTTAATATGTAAATCTCTAACATAAGAATGAGGCACAAACCTTTCCTTCATGACATCCTTGAGTTGAGTCCATGAAGTGACTTGAGGTCTTCTTCTTGCAAAGGAGTCCACCAACACTTGATTCCACCACACCAAGGCATATCCTTCAAATTGTAGGATGGCTAAGTTCAACTTCTCCTCCTCTCTTATGTGTGGATGACATGAGTAAACTTGCTCCACCTTCATGACCCAATTCAAGTAGGATTCGGCCTCTCCATTTCCCACAAAGGTTGGAAGTTTGATCTTTGTGTTTATGCCACCTTGCCTTGCTCCACCTCCATAGGGAATTGCTTGAGGTTGTCAGTCATGGTATCCTTCTTGAGGAGTCCTTCTTTCTCTAGTCCTTCTCTCATTATCATAGGCATAGAATGCATCTTCCTCATTGAAATTACTTCCCTCATCACTACCTCTAGGAGACCTATAGTCTCTCCTATTACTACTACCTCTTCTTTCTCCACTCCTTCTAAGATTAGCCTCTCTCTCTCTTCTTTCAATCTCTTCTCTTATGGCTCTTTCCATGTCCCTCTTTCTATCCTCTTCTTCTCTCATTTTTCTATGGCTCTCCTCCCTCACCTCATTGACACTCTCTTTGAGTTCATTCTTGAGGTCATGTTGCATACTCATGAACTTCTCCATCATGGCATCCATCATTCTTTGGGTCTTAGGAGATAACTCATTGCCCACACTTGAGGAACTCGCCATTGCTGCAAGGACTGGTTATAAAAATTTAATAGAAGAGAATTAAAAGTCCTTTCTCACTCTCTAAGTGTTTCTCTCTAGTAGCACTCGTGTATCACTCTTGAGATGGCTTTTTCTATGATGTGCACACTTGCCTTTTTCCTCTCAATCTCCTTAAAGTTTCTTGAGGAACCTCTATCAATTATCAATGTCCAGTGTTCTCAAGTGAAAGAGGAACAATTCAGCTACAAAGCCTAGGAGATCAAGAAGACAAAAACTCTAGACAAAACTACAAAGATTGCAAAAAGACAAGCAATAAACAAGACTCAATGAACAAAATTAGCTACTCAAAAATTGGAATTAATGTTGAAGACAAAGGCTAATATATTTACTGCACTAAATATGAAGGAAAACTAGTATTTAACAACTGCAAAAATTTTGAAACAAAAACTCAAAGAAAGAAGGAATTCCAAAGCAATTTGCAGGACAATTTGCGCCCCCTGTTGCACCCTGGCGCAAATTTGCGCCTCCCGTTTGCGCCTTGGCGCAAATTTCCATAGAGGAGGGTGGAATTTGCGCCCCAGCTTGCGCCTAGGCGCGAATGCGCCTCCTGTTTGCGCCCTGGCGCAAATTACTGACGCTTCTTGGAAAAATTTGACAGCAACCGTCACCAAAATTTGCCCAACTTGTGAAATTTTTTTAGCATAGCAAATGAGCTTGGAAAATGGGCTCAAAATGACTTGAAATTTTGGGGAATGGTTTGTGTGATGTTTAGGCACGAAATAAGCTCAAATTAAGGTGCAGGGCAGCCACAAATATGGGTCCAAAAAAAAAAAATAGGGCAAAACAGGGCAATTATGTCTAGGCACATGCAAAGCACACTACAAGTTCAAATATCATGCTATTAGCAATTTTGACACAATTTGTAATATGATGCTTGAGCCTATTGAGTAATGTTGCCTAATTGAGCTTGGACACTTAATTTGTGGGTGTTTAATGATCCCAATTTCCTAATGTACTGCACTCAATTTTTCCCAAAAATTTCTACTATAAGAGCTACTCAAAATTTCACTCTAATTTTTCTTCAAACTTCTTTTCTTGTATTTTTCTTTTCTTGAATTTTCTTTGACTCTTTTTCTTCTATATTTCTTTTCTTGAATTTTTCTTTGACTCTTTTTCTTGTATATTTTCTCTTACTCTTTTCTTTTCTTTTGTTTTTCTATATTTTTCTTTTGGCTATTCTTTGCTGGACAGTCCAAGTATAGGCTCAATTACTCACGCAAGTCAAGTTAAACTTTGCTAACAAGCAAGATAATGTATGGTAATGGTAACTTGAACTTCTAATGAGCAATGCACATGATAATAAAACATAAGATGCAGGGAATTAACAATTCCAGCAAAGAGACTCAAAATACATATTGAGAAAATTCATCAAACACATGGGGGGCTATCAACTAGAATGTGTCTAGCATGTAAGATAAGCCATGTATGATCAACCATGAGTGTCAGAACATCTCATCTATGCATTGGACAGCCAAGACACACAACAAAACTCAAATAAAAATTCAATTGAATCAAAAATTGAAATAAAAAAGATAGGAGCTAGACTCAATATCACAAGTGAAGAACAACTAGGTGAAGAACAAGCTCTTGATGCCAAATTTTGATATGGTATCAAGAGAACAAGCTCTGATTACCAAATTGATACAAATCCATGTAGCTAATGTAACGCTCCACGGATTTAGCACCTTTTGTGCATCGGATCGTCGTTTCACCAAGTGAACTTCACTCAAAATCAAGAGAAGCTTGCGGAACTTAGATTAAAAAAAATGGTTGATAGTTTCGGTCTGTGACCGAAGAAGAAGAAATCAAAAATGGGAGTAGATTAGAAGATGGATAGCGCCATGATTCAACGAACAAATAAGCTAAGTAGAAGAATCGCCACTTGGATCATGGATCCATGATAAGATTCAAGGTTCTATAAGAAACCCCAAGAGAGAACTCTCTCTTTTTCAAGACACAAGTCTTAGAAAATTCTATTTCATTTCATCCAAAGATCCTTTACAATTCAGAGTGTTCATTATTTATACTAGTTGTAAAACAACCAAAAGCTAAAATGTAAGTAGTAATTTGATCATCCGTCTGTGTATCGTCTCTCTCCAGTATCGTCTGTCTATCGTCTGTTGGTGTAGTATCGTCTGTCTGTGTGGTATCATCTGTCGTGTCTACAGACGGAAGCATCGATCAAGACTCGAGACGCAACAAGTACAGACGGAACAAGCCTCAGACGGAACATCCTCAGCGTCAGACGGAACATGCCTCAGACGGAATAGCGTCAGACGGAACAAGCCTTAGACGGAATAGCGTCAGACGGAACATCCTTAGCGTCAGACGGAACATCCTCAGCGTCAGACGGAACATTCCTTAGACGGAATAGCGTCAGACGGAACAAGCCTCAGACGGAATAGCGTCAGATGAAACAAGCCTCAGACGAAATAGCGTCAGACGGAACATCCTCAGCGTCAGACGGAACTCAGACGGAACAACTCACTCTCAGCATCGGACGAAAACACATACGGAAAGAAGAGTTCTTACTTACAAACATGAGGCCGTGCACTTATTCACTAAGCAAGACCTAATTTACTTGTTCCTAATCTAATTACAAAATGCATAGAAAATTACAAGGCTTCATAAGCCCATTATGTTGACTATCAAGAGTTGACCATTGACTTTGACTTGTTGATTTTGATTTGGTCAACTCTTCTTCAACTTGGGCTTCAATTCTTCTTTGCATTGACCTTGTAATCCTCATGCTTGTGGATGGTCCTCCATCAATTCTATTCTAAGTTTGTGGCGAGAAAACTTATTTTCTTGAGAGCTTGAGCGAGTATGAATATATCTTTGATCAGAGTAGTTTGCCAACTTGAACTCGCAGAGATGAACTCCTTTTATAGGTGGTTATGTGAAGTAACCGTTAGACTGTAGAAATGAACGTTAGTCCTTGTCTTGGGTACATTCACATCTGGCAGAGTGAGCAATCAGAACATTTAATGAAAAGTCAGCGGTTGTCAGCGTGAGATCTGCCTTTGACTTGATTCGCTCAGAGATTTCACTAAAACATACAACTGCTTTTCGTGTTGCAGAGGTTTATTTTGAAATCCCTTTCCACCTTTAGAACATTCCGAGTAATGGTTGAATAAAGATGTATGCACGTGTTACTCAGAGTCTTGAACTTCAAAAGGAGTAGACAAATGAATAATTATAATGTGTTGAGTGTTGAATTCATTCGTCTGTCTTTGTCCTTCGTCTTCAACCTTAGTCTTCAAATCTTCACACTTAAGTTCATGACTTGAAGCTGAGACACGCTCTCCGTCTGATCTTCAAAGTTCTTCGTCTGATAACAAAATCTTGGAGAATGACGACTTGAATTTTGCGTCTGGAACTTCTAAAAGTTTTGAGGGTGCATCTTTCGTCTTATGCGAGTAATGATCCGTCTGATCATTGTTCCCTTTGCGTCTGTAGATGTTTCCGGCTGTCTTGTAATTATCAAAATTAAGATGCTAAGTCATTTTGACTTAACAATCTCCCCATTTTGATGATTACAAACCATACGAGCAAATCCATCTTCTTCTTCATGAGTGTATAGAGCGAAGTAGGCGAAACATCTTGATCTTGAGTTCTTTAGACAATAGATCGTTCTTGATATATGATATATTATGTAGATAACAGATAAAAATCTGCATAAAACATGTTAGCTTAAACATACAAGATATATTAGAGCAAAAATAATATACACTGAGATGATGTTCATAGTCATTTTTCTTTCATATGAAGATTATTACATCAAAAAGATGTAATTTTATACGGTCAGTGTAACATCCCAAAAATTTAAATATGATTTAAGAGAGATTTTTTATAACAGAGGGCAAAGAATAGAGAAAATATGTAGAATAATTTACGGAAGACATAAGTGATTTAGTTGTGTTTGCTAGATTAATTTCTTAATTGTGGTCACTTGCCTTTGTGTCTAATATTAGAATTTTTCTTTACCTTTGTTGTTTTGATATTCAACGTAAAACTTCTAAATTAAAAACTTGTTGTTTATTCTATGTCTTTCTAAAAAATTATTGATCATTCTAGAAACTTCTAGATTATTCTACTTATTTCTAGAAAAATCTTGAATATTCTACCTTGTCCTAGAAACTTCTTATTCTAGAAACTTCTAGATCATTCTACTAATTTCTAGAAAAATCTTGATTATTCTACTTAACTCTAGAAACTTCTTATTCATTCTATTTTGGAAACCTCTTACTTATTCTACATGTTTCTAGAAAATTCTTGTTAATTTTAGAAATTCCTTATTATTCTAATTTTTCTACAAACTTCTAGTCTACTCTACATATAGAAACGGTCCAAACTGGCTCTTGATGTCTTCATGACACTTCTAGATCTTTCAATCTTCTTTAATTAGAAACAAACCGGAGCTCAATTGGAGGCCTGTGGAGGGAGTTATGCCTATTTTACCGAGAGTGGTCAAATGTATAGTAAATTCACGTCACTGTTTCATGGCCCACTTTCAAGGCTAATTTCACACTAGATGCAGTCTGAATTTGCTCTTTGGGCCTTCATGACATTTGTAGCTCTGTCAATACTCTTTCATTTGCAAGAAACCTGAGCCCAAAATGATATTTGGGGAAGAAGTTATGCCTATTTTACCAAAAGTGATCAAAGTAATGACTTTTCAACCATTCTAGAATTCTCTTTAAGATATTTTCTTACCTTTTAAGATATTTTGATAGAAACTAAGATATTTTCTTGGAAACTAAGATATTTTCTTATCTTTTAAGATATTTTAATGGAATCTAAGATATTTTCATAGAAACTAAGATTTTTTCTTTAGAATCAATCTCCAATTCTCTAGAAATGTCTTGGGAAGTCTATAAATAGGGCTTAGGGGTGCCAAATGAAGACATAACCCAAAGAATACTCCTACATTCTCTCAAAATATCTTCACTACAAAAAACCTTTCTATACTTTCTCCACCTTAGGAAGAAATCTCTCCAACCAAAGTAGGAGCCAGTAAGTAGAGGAAGAATAGGAAGCTAGGAGAAACCAGTAAGGGGATCTTTCCTTATCCTTCTTTTTCTATTCTTTGTGTTCTTAGTACTTCCACTCTCTTTCCTTGGTACTTTCATTATCTTTCTTTAGTTTCTTGGTGTTTCTTTTCTTCATCTTTCTTACACTACTTCTAATTCTTTAAGTTTGCGCTTTCTTTACCCTTTGAAAGATTATTTTGAAGTTGTTTTCCTCTTTCAACTATTTCTCTGAACACCATGACTACTTTATAGTAATATTGTTGTTTGATGACTGGTTTTGTACTTGATATACAATCACTTGGTGAGTTGGATGTGAGTAAGTAGTGACATGCATGATTGCATGAAATTGGTGATGGACTTGAATTGTTTAATGACCGATTGGAAATGCCTAGTGGAGAGGCAATATTCTAAGATTGCTTGGTGAATGGGCAATGCTTAGAATGAGGTGAGATAAAGATGACCTGGTGGAAAGGTCAATATCTGAAATATAATGAAGGTCATTATACAATTCAAGGTCCTAGAACATGTTGCATTGATGACTGGATAGTAGTAGACCAAGTCCGTAAGTCACGGATTCCCGTCTGAGTGAGTGGAATGTCGTGGACTGGGGGGTTCTCTTGGTGGGGAAATTGCCCTGCTCATGATGATCACATGTTGCGGGGAGGTCTGCCGTGGGACACCGAGGGAACTCGACAAATTACGGAGTGTCTACCTCTGGTGGGTCTGATTGAGAGTGAGAATCAGATGCCCCAGGCTATTTTCAGTGGAGGGCGCCACATTGCATTTCGAGTGAAGAGTGAAAATGCATGGTGAAGGTGCATGCATCATGTAGGCTTAGGAGCATACATTAGTGATGGTGTGTTTGATTAAATGGAATTCATGCCTGAATCATTGATTGTGATTGATAGTTTGTTTGATTTGGTTGTTGATTGCCTTACTATGTGATTGATATTTTGACGATCATGGATATGTATGAAAGTATTATTCTAAAAATGATAATTTCGATGAAATTTCTAAATTTGTAAAAGAAAAGGTTTTCCTTGAACTTCAATCAATTTTTTTATAATTATGGTTAAGGAAAGCTCACCCTTGCACTTTGTGTTTTTAACACCTGTGATGATCTCGAACAACGTTCGGGGGAGCAGATTTGCAGGGAAGAAGATGTGGATGTTTCCAATGATTGTTGATACTGTCTTGCCGAGAAGATGTTTTGTTATGTTTGGGGGTAGATTTGCTAAGTAAGTAGAGAGAAAATTATGTAGAATAATAAAAGGACAAAGTTATATAACCTAGATGTAATGAACTTTAAATCTTATGTAATAAAAGTGTTGTTTCCTAAATCTCTCTTTTATTTACTATATCATTAACCACTTTAAATTACTAATTAAAAAATAAGAAAAGTAAGTAAATAAGAGGGGATGTTACAAGGGGGTGTTACATTAGTGGTATCAGAGCAGGTCGAACCAGTTCGACTTGTGAGTTATGTGTCTGCTATGTTTTTGTTGTGTGAATGATTGTGTACTTTGTGTGCTTGTTTGATTATTTGGTGTGTTTACTTGATTGCTTCTTGGTTCAATCAATGAAAAATTAGTTTTAGGGTTAGTGACATGGCTTAGGATTAGATAGGAATAGAAAGTAGTGGTTGAAAGAAGTTATAGAATTGTAGTTAAAGCCCTATAAGTTTTTACCTAAGTTTTGATAAACGTAGGCTAAGAAGAAAAACGAAGAATTTAGGGAAGGGAGTTGTTGTTAAACTTATAAAGGATGTTCCTATCAACTAAGACTAAAAAGATTTAAAGAGAAAATTAGACATCTAGAGATAAAATCAAAAGATATCCTCGATAACTTACCTATAATAGAAAACCTTTTAAGAGTATTTTCAATAAAAGAGGACTCTTTTAGAAGAGAAAGAGATACAAATTTTTAGAACTAAGATTAATATATGAAGTTCTCCTTAGAAAGTAACAAAGCAAATAAAGAGGACCGAAAGTGAATGATAAGTCAATATTTTGATTACTTTCTCTACATTATTTATATCCTAAAATAGCATTATTAGTGGTCAATTAGTATGATTTAATGTATTTATGAGTTTATACTCATTTTGGCTTTAAATGATAAATTTGGTCTAATTCGTTATTTTTATCCAGATTTGACAAGGTTTACAAAATTGAGCATAACTTTCACTACAGACCTCTGATTTAGCTGAATTTTATGTCAAATTAAAGAGGACTCAAAGATCTACAACTTCTATGAAGACATAAAATTCCCAGTCGGAGTGCATCTAGTGTGAAAATGTCTTTGAATGCAGCATATGAACTATTCTGAAAATTCCAGCATTTAAGGATTTGACTAGTCTCGGTAAAATAGGCATAACTCCCTCCACAGATGTCCAATTGATGAGCGATTAATTGCCTCTTAAAGAAGAGAGATAGATCTACAAAAGTTGTGAAGGCATGAAGATCCAATTCGGATTGCATCTGGGGTGAATTTAGCCTTGAACGTAAACCATGGTTCCAGTAACAGAATTCCAGCGAAATTGGACTGAATTTAGATGCATTTAATTGATCACTTTGTAATGCCTACATAAGGATTTGAGCCCTGGACCTTACACTCTATTTTAACACGTGAAAGGTGGCTGCCAAAGTGAAGAGAAAGTGAGAGGCAAGCTGGAGCACATTGGACAATTGGTGGGGTACATTCCAAAGACTTGGTGGGGGGACATTCCAGATTTTAGGGAGAAACTTTGGGCTGATTTTAGGGCTTTTTCTCCCCACCTTCTCTTGTCATATTGACTTATTATGTAGTGTGTGGGGCATGTCCAGCTATGAGGGATTGGTAGTGAGAGTTTTCCTGGGAATTCAGATTGTAATTTTCGTTGGAGAGGAGACTTGGTTCTTGTATGAAAATCTGTTTTTATTCAATCTGTTTTCTCTGCATTTTTCCAATCTGCACTTTGTTCTATTTTTCTAGCTTTCAATTTTCGTTTATAATCATCTCACCTTGATCTTAACTTGCTATAATTTCAATTTCTTGCTTGCAATTTCGTTTTTAAATAAGATGGAAGGTTAAATATCAAAAGGTTAATCTCTTGATTAAGGATTGTAATGATGCTTTGAGATTCTGTATAACTTAGTTTCTATTTGTAATTGTTGATTGTTCTTTATCATTCATGCTAGTTCTTTATGATTTGGTTTATGCTTAATATTCCAGATTTGGTAACAACTTATACCTTGGTTTCATGCTTAATGAAGTGAAGTATAAGTTGTTATAACTAGAATGAATGATGTATGTGTTTGCTTAATTCACATAAGGAAAACCATAATTAATTTTCGCTTAGTTGATTGATTTTGGTTTGATTAAGAACATCAGTAATTTGAGCATGATTTTCTATTATCAAGGATAAGTAAATTGCAATCCAATCAAGAGGTTAACCTATTTTTATCAATTGAACTTGTTTAGTAAATCTGTTTTGACAAATTCTGTTTTGAACTATCCAACCAAACCCCCCCTACTTTTGTTCTACACTTGATAGAAATTTGAATGATGGTCCTTGAGAGAGACGATCTAGGAGTCACTTCCTAGTACTACATACTAAATTGTATTAATTTGTGCGAGTGCGACCTCGTATCAGTGAACCCTAAAGGAAGCCAGTTTTAGGAAATGACCCATTCAAAGGAAAAGTCGTACTAAGGATTAGAAAAACCTAAGAATATCACCAAAGTTAAAAGACCTTAAGATAACTTTATTGGAAATGATTAGTAACTACCTAGCTCTTATCCTAATACAAACCTTTTGACAACACTAAGATGCATTTAGAAGATATACTAGGATGATACAATAATGGTTGATGCATTTTGATGGTTAAAGAAACCTTAGAGAAGCTAGAAGGATTCGAAATCCGAGAGAGGAACTAGTATTTTTAAGGTAGAAAGAGTTTAGTTAAAGGAGGAATAAGTAGTAACCCAAGGAGGAATTAAAATTGATACGCTTAGGAAGATTACCTAATGTTAAAGGATTAACCACCTTGACTTGAGAAGACTAAGTTTTGTATAGCATGACCAATAGTTTTAAAGAGGCACCAACAATATCAACTAGGGAAATCAAAGGTTGTGGGAAGAATACTCACCCTTGATGGAGTTAAGGCCTCAAATATTAATGATCTAGTACAAGGTACGTACGTGGAATTCCTTTACTTGTGCTAGTTGACTCTGGTGCCACTCATTCCTTTATATCTTCAGATTGTGCTAAAAGGTTACAACTTCCACTATCTTTTCTAGACATTGATTTAATAATAACTAACTCTACCCATGAGTTTGTTACAACCACCCATATCTGTTTAGATTGTCCTATAAAACTAAGTAACAAAACCTTCATAGTTAACCTAGTTTGCCTACCTTTAAACCAAATTAATATTATCCTTGGAATGGACTAGTTATCATCCAACTATGTCCTGATAGACTGTTTTAATAAATCCTTAATCTTTTTTCGAATCTGAAGTAAGAAAGGATATTGAGATAATTTCTACCAACCAAGTGAAATAGGACATGAAGAAACCCAATTAGGTATACATGATCCTTTCTAACCTAGAAGTGGAACAAAAGGTCACCTTCGATAATATACCTGTAGTACAGGATTTTTCTGAAGTATTCTCCGAAGAGGTAAACCAACTACCACCTGAAAGGGAAGTTGAATTTTCTATAGACCTAATACCTGGGACTGGACCAATTTCTATTGCACCCTATAGGATGTCACCCTTAGAACTAGCGGAGCTAAAGAAACAAATAGAAGAACTATTGAAAAAACAGTTTATTAGACCTAGTGTATCACCTTGGGGAGCACCCGTACTCCTAGTAAAGAAGAAAGATGGAACTATGAGACTTTGTGTAGATTATAGACAACTAAATAAGGTAACCATTAAGAATAAAAACCCCTTACCAGGGATAGATGATCTCATGGACCAACTAGTAGGAGCTTGTGTATTTAGCAAGATTGATCTAAGGTTTGGATACCACCAAACAAGGGTAAAAGCTGAAGATATCCCTAAAACGGCCTTTAGTACCCGATATGGACACTATGAGTACATGGTTATGCCCTTTGGTGTAACTAATGCACCTGCAGTATTTATAGATTACATGAATAGGATTTTCCAACTATATTTGGATAAATTTGTGGTCGTGATTATTGATGATATTTTGGTATAGTCGAGAACCAAAGAGGATCATGCTAGACATCTTAGAGTGGTATTACAGATCTTGAAAGATCAACAGTTATATGCGAAATTGTCCAAATGAGAATTTTGGTTAGAAGAAGTCAGTTTCCTAGGACACGTAATATCACAAGGAGGATTTGCAGTAGATCCACATAAGGTAAACGTAGTTCTAAAATGGGAAAGACCAAAAGATGTGACAGAAATAAAGCATTTTCTAGGATTAGCTGGATATTATAGAAGATTTATAAAAGATTTCTCCAAGATAGCTTTGCCTCTCACAACCTTAACTAGAAAAGGCCAAGCTTTTGTATGGAATAACGACTGCGAACAAAGTTTTCAAACCCTTAAGAAAAAACTAACTACTGCTCCTGTTTTGACCTTACCAAACCCAACTGAATCGTTTGAGGTTTATTGTGATGCCTCTAGACTAGGTTTAGGAGGAGTGCTAATTCAAGGAGGAAAAGTGGTAGCCTATGCATCAAGACAATTAAAAAACCATGAAAGGAACTACCCAACCCATGACCTAGAACTAGCCGCAGTAGTATTTGCGCTTAAAATATGGCGACACTATCTTTTTGGAACAAGATTTGAGGTATTTAGTGATCACAAAAGTCTTAAGTATTTATTTAGCCAAAAGGAGTTAAACATGAGACAAAGAAGGTGGATGGAATTTCTAAAAGATTATGATTTTGATCTTAAGTACCACCCAGGAAAAGCAAATGTAGTAGCTGATGCATTAAGTAGGAAGACCATAGCAATATCAAGTTTAATGGTCAAAGAGATGGATTTAATAGAGCAATTTAGGAACTTCAACCTTGCAGTATGAAGTTAGGAGCCTTAAGAATAACTAATGAATTTATGAATGAAATAAGACAGAAACAAGAAATGGATCCTATTCTTAAGAATTAAGAAAAAGAGAAATCCTAGTGAAAATAAATGAGGAGGATTTATAAGTGGGCAAAGCATGTGGGAGTTCTTCTGGAGACTTAAAGTCTTTTAGCACTAGCTCCTGAGTAATATGAGCTCCTGAGCAGTGAGGTCTTGTCTAAGGAAGAGTGATCCCAAGAGAATATCTCAATCCTAGATATTCTGTTTGATTCATAGAAATGTTGAAATTGATGGGGTCATGTTCATCAATAGCGTCTAATGACCAACATTTACATCCTCTGGGCACAGAGGGACTCCACTTGTTGATATCAAAAATTGAATGAAAGAAGATGGTTGAACCATTCTTCTTTGGAGTTTCCCATGTTCGAGCTTCTCTTGTTCTAATGAATGGCTCATATCCAAGAGCAGGAACCTTCATTAGAGAGTCTTCAAGATGTTCTTTATATACACAAGCTCCTTCTAAACCCTTGATGTTGGTCTTTATCAGTCCATCCCAATCAAGATTCTTCAGCCATTCTCTTTGCTGACTAGCAGAGTATATTGCTTCAGCATCAAGTTGAGTTGGCTTGAGGGGATGATAAAAGAGAAAAGGGTTTGGTCTCCTTTTCTTAGAGAATCCATGTTTTTCTCTATACACATAAGGATCAGCGGCTTCAAAGAAGGCTGATTGAACATTGTTGGAAGAGGAAGAGGTGGAAGGTTGAGAAGGCCTATCATCTAGAACCCAATCTGGCCTGACTGGTTCTTTTTCTATATGCTCAGTTGAGGAGAGCCTTTTCATTTATAATTCATCAAGGAAGGAATAGTCTATCTTCCTTGGAGGTGGAGGCACAACAATTTTAGAATACAGTAATGGTTCAGTTCGAGTGTATTCTGTTATTGTTGGCACATCAGATAAAGATGCATCTGCAGATGCAGACTGTACATCACAATGAGCTTCATTTAATTGTACAGGTTCAACATTTTCATACGTGAGTACTTTCGTCTGAGATTGAGTTAAATCAGCAGACATAACATCTTTCGTCTGATGATTCTTTGGAGAAGCAGACTCAAAGGGTATTGCTATAGGTTCAGCTTCCGCTTCTGACCTACTCTCCATTCTATCTTCAGCAATGTCCAAATGCATAGATGTGTGTAAGTTGTCATATAGCATAGTGGACAGTTGTTCTGACAGTAGTTCATTATCTCTTAAGATCTGAGCAGACTCAACAGCTTCTGGCTCAGCTCGTTTGGGTTCAGGTACTGTTGCAGATGAAGGTTGAACAGACTCAGCTGTGTCTGTCATGATGATATCGTCCGCTTCATCAATCTTCTTAGCAGACTCATATACATCAATCTTTCTTTTTACCCTTCGCTCATGGTGTGCGTCTGATCTCTTCTTTTTCTTCTTGTTTTCTTCTTTGTTTGGTTGGTTTGGGTTAATGATAACAGAACGTATTTTCTTTGGTGCAGGTGGTTGTTCTGGTAAACGATCAGTGAGTGATTCATTTACACGATTTTCTATTTGTGGTTGTGTTTGGGATGATTTGGTGAGTTTGATGGACAATTGTGGTTTTCTTTTTGGAGAGGATGGAGTTGGTTGTTTTGTTTGAGCTTTTCTGATGGAAAATTTTATTCCTTTGGATTGTTTGGATAGAGAAGGTTGAAGAGATTCTGAAGTTAGACACATTCTGGAGAATGTACTTTGCTTGACCTCTTGTCCACCAGGGTACCATTTCTCATTGTTAACCTTGAACCCTAGGTTTATAATGATATTTGTAAAAAGAGTGGGGTATGGAACACTTGAGTTCCCATTCAGATTTCTGTTTCTTAGAACACTCAGCCAGTGATCTAAGATAATGTGAGGAAGGCTTATCTTTTCCTTCTTCAGCAGATGATAGAGACAAAATCTATCTCTAAAGCTCGCATTGTCCATAGACCCAGTCCTAGGGGTGAGGACATTGAAGCGAAGATTGTGTAAGATTTTGCACACTGGAAGTAAGTTTCCAGCTCTTAGAAACTTACAGTCTTCAGGATCACGAGCCCTTCCACACAAGGCTTTGTCCACAGTTTCTTCATTTAAATCTTCATTCTAGTTGGAATGAAAGATAACTCCTTCAGCCTTGCATCTTCCTCCTATAGCAATGGCATTAGTATTTATCAGAAACTCCTTTTCTGATACGAATCTACAGATGGTGCCATTAACATCCTAAGCTTCACTCTAGAACTCAGCATATGATTCCAAGAGCCATGCTCTTTGCCATTTAGCAAAATCCATCCACCCAACAACGTTGATCATTTCGAAGACGTCCCTTGATACATTCTGAAGTGTTTCTCTTTGAACCCATATGCAAGGGAGGAAGGTTTCTTCAGCACAAATGACTTTTGTGGTTTCAGCAGAGTTCAAGTTCTTGGCGGCCATTTGAGATTTGAAGAAAAAGAGAATGTAGAGAGTGTGAGAGTGTTTGTTGAGTAGTTAAGATTTAGAGAGTAGAAAGTAATAGAGTGCAATGACAATTTCTTGTATATATACGAAGATGAAATAATTTTAAGTTAAAGAGTAGACGAAAGAAAAGTAACCGTCCCTGATTTGATGTTTCCCATTATTGCCTCTCTAATGATTGATTTGACTCTGTAAATTCGGCGCGTGTCTTGTTTCCTTAAAGGATTTTGCCATAAATGTCAGACACATTTAATGCTGCATTAAATGTTATACCCTGCACACTTGATTAAAATATTAATTGATAATATAACGTTGCGTCTATTGAGGAGTCAGACGGACTGATTCAACTATGAATCAGACGCAGCGTTTCGTCTTAACACAAAATAATATAGACGAAACTATTGTGCAAACGAAAGTAATAATCAGACTGAAAATATTAACAGACGAAAGATTTATTCAAGTAAAGGAATAATTCCCAAATTCTCTTTTATAAAGTTAAAATGAGTTTCGTCTAAAACTTTCGTAAAAATATCAGTCTATTAGAAATCTGTTTGTAAAAATTGCATATCAAAGACACCTCTTTGAACATAATCTCTAATGAAATGAAATCTAATTTCAATATGTTTGGCCTTTGAATGCTGATTGAGATTTTTGCTGAGATTGATTGCACTTGTATTGTCACAAAATACAGGTATATGATTTTCAAACTTGGAATAATCTTCCAATTGATGTTTTACCCATAATAATTGTGAACAACATCCAGTAGCAGAAACATACTCTACTTCTATTGTTGAAAGTGCTATGGAGTTTTGTTTCTTGCTAGACTAAGAGATAAGTGATGATCTCAGAAACTGGCATCCTCCACTTGTACTCTTTCTCTCCACTTTATCACCAGCATAATCAGCATCACAAAATCCACTCAAATTGAAATCATCATTTCTCTTATAAAATAAAGAGAGATTAGTGGATCCAACAAGATATCTCAATATGTGATTTACAAATTGAAGATGAGATTCTTTTGTATTAGACTGAAATCTAGCACAAAGACAGACGCTAAACATAATGTTTAGTCTACTAACAGTTAAGTAAAGTAGGGATCCAATCATGCCATGGTATATAGTCTGATCAACAGACTTAACAGACTCATTTTTACTTAAACTAGTTCTAGATGAATACATGGGAGTTTTCATAGGCTTAACATTATCCATTTTGAACTTCTTTAAGAGTTCTTTTGTATATTTTTGTTGATGGATACATATGCCTTGCTTCGTCTGCTTAATTTATAGACTTAAGAAAAATTTTAACTCTCCCATCATGCTCATCTTGAACTCATTCTGCATAAGCTTAGAGAAGTCTTTGTACAGAGATTCATTAGTTGCACCAAAAACAATATCATCTACATATATTTGTACCATAATGAAGTCCTTTGAGAGATTTTTCTTAAAAAGAGTTGTATCAACTTTTTCTCTTGAAAAATCATTTTTAAGTAGAAAAGAGCTTAGTCTGTCATACCATCATCTAGGAGCTTGTTTCAGACCATACAAAGCTTTCTTCAACTTGAAAACATGATTTGTCAAAGATGGATGTTCAAAACCAGGAGGTTGTTTTACAAAAACTTCTTCTTTAATAAAATCATTTAAAAATGCATTTTTCACATCCATTTGATATAAAACAATATTTTTATAAGCAGCAAATGCAAGTAAGATGCGAATGGCTTCTAATCTAGCAACAGTGGGCAAAGGTTTCATGAAGTTAATACCTTCTTGCTAATTATACCCTTAAGCTACTAACCTTGCCTTGTTTCGGACAACCTTTCCTTCTTCATCCATCTTGTTTCTGAAGACCCATCTCGTTCCAATGATGCTTTTATCTTTGGGCCTTTCAACCAGAGTCCATACGTCATTTCTTGTGAACTGGTTGAGTTCTTCTTCCATGGCAATTATCCAGTCATCTTCTTTAAGTGTTTCCTCAATACTTTTGGGTTCAATTTCTGACACAAAAGCATATCCAGAAAGGTCTCTAAAATTAGACCTGGTTTGCACTCCTTGATACTTGTCTCCTATAATCAGATCTTGGGAGTGATTTGAAGCAGATTTCCATGTTTTGATTGGAGTATGAATATTATCAGGTTGAAGAGTAGACGATAAGGGTTCGTCTGAACCAGCAGATGTAGTTTCGTCTGATTTAGCCTCTACGTCTGTTCTGACGCTTGCATCATTTGGTTGACTTGATGAGTTAACCTGCAAATTATTAAAAGATGTTTCTAGGTCTAACATTTCTTTGTCAGCCTTTGAATTATCTTGAAATTTGACATGGATTGATTCTTCTACAACTTAAGTATTAAAGTTAAAGACTTTGTAAGCTTTAGATGTATCAGAATATCTAAGAAAGAATCCTTTACAGATTTTAGAGTCAAATTTTCCAAGATGATCCTTAGTATTAAGGATAAAGCATTCACATCCAAAAGGATGGAAGTAAGATATGTTGGGTTTTCTTCCTCTCCATAATTCATAGGGAGTCTTATTCAATATGGGTCTAATCGAAATTCTGTTTTGTAAATAACAAGAGGTGTTTATTGCTTCTGTCCAAAAATATTTTTGAAGTGAACTTTCATTTAAAAGAGTTTTAGCCATCTCTTGTAAAGTCCTATTTTTCCTTCCACAACTCCATTTGTTGAGGAGTTCTTGGAGACGAAAAATTATGGAATATACCATTTTTAAAACAAAAGGCTTTAAACTCAGAATTTTCAAATTCAGTTCCATGATCACTTCTCACAAACGCAATACACATTCCTTTCTCATTTTGGACACGTTTATAGAAAATCTCAAAGATATTGAATGACTCGTGTTTATGAGCTAGGAAGTATACCCATGTAAATCTAGAGTAGTCATCTACAATAACAAATCCATATCTCTTTCCACCAAGACTTTGCGTCTGGGTAGGACTAAAGAGATCAATGTGTAACAACTCTAGTGGTCTTGTCGTAGAAACAACAGCTTTAGATTTAAAAGATGATTTAAGTTGTTTCTCATGCTGACAAGGTTCACACAAACGATTAGATTTCCAGGAAATATTTGGCAAGCCTCTCACAAGATTTCTTTTTGGATATTTTTGAAATATATTTAAGACTTAAATGTCCAAGCTTTTTATGTCATATTTCCCTCTCATCGTCTGCTGAGAGTAGACAAGTTACATTCTGATCACTAAGGTCAGAAAGACACACTTCATATAGATTGTGCTTTCTTCTACCCTTAAACAGAATGGATTTATCACTGTTTCTAACTATACACTCATCAGAGTTAAAGGAAACCTCATATCCGCTATCACAAAATTGACTTATGCTAAGCAGATTGAAATTTAATCCTTCAAACATAGGAGACATTTTGAATAAGTGGGTTGGGTGATTTACCGATAGTCCTAATCCCAAGAATCTTACCTTTTCCAGACCCATATGAGACAGACCCTTTACTTGGTCTGAGGTTTTAGAACATAGACAGGCTTCTTGTCATATGTCGGGAGCATCCACTGTCCAGATACCAACTTGAATCCTTCTTTCTTTTGATTGAGAATATCTGCAACAGGAATAATTTGTGATTTTGGTACCCAAATTTTCTTGGGTCTTGCTTGATTAGTGAAAGGTTTTCTTATGTTAAAAGTCTTTTTTGATGACTTTTATAGACATTTGGAACCCTGTTGTAATTAGCATGCATATTTCTACGTACAGATGGAATAGTTGATGACTTTGTTTCGTCTGTACTTGGATCGTATCCAAGTCCACTCTTATCAGAAGGAGGTATTCCATAAGTTAAAATATTTTTAAGTTTGGAAGAAGTTGATGTGAACTTGATTAGATCCTTTTTCAAAGAATCATTTTCTTCTTTTAGTCTTTTGATTTCAACACGAAGATGATTCTTTTCTGATTCATCTTCAGATGGTGCTTCGTCTGAAGTTCCTTTTTGTGACAAATTTTCATTTATAGTTTTTAGTCTTGAAACTTCTTCCACAGCTGATTTCAACTTGATTTTGCAAGATTTATATTCTTGAGCTATAAACTGAGAATTTGCAAGGAGAACATCATATGAAAGATCATCTTCTTCTAAATCAGAATCTGAGAGAGATGAAAAAGATTTGTTCAGAATTTTTACCTCAGTTGATGTTGATTCTCCTGCCATGAGACATATATTTGCATTTTCTTCCTTCCCAGAATCATCTGAGCTTTCTGTGTCCTCCCATGTAAGAAGACTTTTCTTCTTGTTGTCTCTTTTGGGATTCCATCTCTTCTTCAATCTTGGGCAGTCAGTTTTTATATGCCCAGGTTTTCTGCATTCATAGCAGACAACTTCAAATTCTGCATTCATAGCCAGTCCAGTTACCCAACAACTTGCTAAGGTTCCACTAAGAGTATTCTTTGAACCTAGCCACTCTTGGCTAACAATATAGATATTTTTTTAACATAGCCTTCTTAGGTTAAAGTGGTATTCTTTTTCCCTAGCCTCCACAGGCTAAACCCAGGTATTCTTTGAACACAACCTCCACAGGCTAACCAAGGTATTCTTTCAACACTTAGCCTCCTCAGGCTAAAGAAGATATTATTTGGACTTCAGCCTCCACAGGCTAGACTTACGGTATTCTTTGGACTACAAGCCTTCGGAAGCTTGATGCAAAGTATTCTTTAAACACTTAGCCTCATCAGGCTATAAGATTACCACAATAGTGGTTTACAATAAGTTCAAATAGAAAATATCATCTTCGTAGAGAGGGATTTTATAATGTGAATTCTATTCTAAGTTTGTGGCGAGCAAACTTGTTTTCTTGAGAGCTTGAGTGAGTATGAATATATCTTTGATCAGAGTAGTTCGTCAACTTGAACTCGCAGTGATGAACTCCTTTTATAGGTGGTTATGTGAAGTAACTGTTAGACTGTAGAAGTTAACATTAGTCCTTGTCTTGGGTACTTTCACATCTGGCAGAGTGAGCAATCAGAACATTTAATAGAAAGTCAGCGGTTGTCAGCGTGAGATCTGCCTTTGACTTGATTCGCTAAGAGATTTCACTAAAATGTACAACTGATTTTCGTGTTGTAGAGGTTTATTTTGAAATCCATTTTCACCTTTAGAACATTCTGAGTAACGGTTGAATAAAGATGTATGCACGTGTTACTCAGAGTCTTGAACTTCAAAAGGAGTAGACAAATGAATAATTATAATGTGTTGAGCGTTGAATTCATTAGTTTGTCTTCATCCTTCGTCTTCAACCTTAGTCTTCAAATGTTCACACTTGAGCTCATGACTTGAAGTTGAGACGCGCTCTCCGCCTGATCTTCAAAGTTCTTCGTCTGATAACAAAATCTTAGAGAATGACGACTTGAACTTTATGTCTGGAACTTCTAAAAGTTTTGAGGGTGCATCTTTTGTCTTATGTGAGTAATGATCCGTCTGATCATTGTTCCCTCTGCATCTGTAGATGTTTCCGTCTGTCTTGTAATTATCAAAATTAAGATGCTAAGTCATTTTGACTTAACACAGGCAATAATTGAATGGTTGTCCAAGCATTCAAAGATTATCTTCATCGGTGTTTTCACATGAAGGACTTAGGAAGATTAAAATATTTCCTCGGAGTAGAGGTTGTTCGGTCCCCTACCGACATTTATCTATGTCAACGCAAATATGCCCTTGACATAATTGCAAAAACTGGCTTGCTTAGGGCCAAACCGGCTTCCACGCCGTTAGCAGAGAACCATCGCTTAGCATTGGCAGAGGGGCCATTGCGTGTAGATCCTAGCTCATATCGTCGTCTTGTTGGATGTCTCATTTACTTATGCTTCACTCGACCTAAGCTCTCCTATAGTGTTCACATTTTATCTCAGCTCATGCATCAACCGCGGCAGGAGCACTGGCAGGCCGCCTTGCGCGTAGTGCGCTACGTAAAGGGGCACCTAGGCAAAGGAATCCTCTTGAGACGAGACAATGACCTTTGCTTGTATGCTTAGTGTGATTCTGATTGGGCTAGCTACCCCCTCACTCGTAAGTCTCTCACTGGGTGGTTCATTCTTCTTGGACAATCCCTCATGTCTTGGAAAACTAAAAAACAACACAGTCTCCCGATCCTTTGTAGAAGCGGAATATCGCTCCATGGCTCACGCCACTTGTGAGTTGAAGTGGTTATACGACCTTCTCACTTGTCTCGGTGTTTCTCACCATGAACCAATACGCCTCTATTGTGATAGCCAAGTTGCCCTTCATATTGCCAAAAACCCCGTCTTCCATGAACGGACGAAATACATCGAGGTGGACTGCCACTTTGTTCAAAATGAAATACTTCAGAATCTTATACATCCTTGTCATGTTCCTACACACACTCAACTTACTGACATATTTACAAAGTCTCTTGGCACCACACAGTTTGACTCATTGTTGGGCATCCACAATTTGCATACTCCAACTTGAGGGGGGGTGATACGCTGGAATATTCCTATCAATCTAATTATATTTATATCAATATATCTGGAAGATATTTGTTAAGCTCTATTTACGATAATTGAGTATCTGAATCTGTCAATATCCTTGATAAATTATATTAGACAATTAGTTATGATATCAAGACGATTAAGTGAGATTATATTAGACAATTAGTTATGATATCAAGACGATTAAGTGCATCCTCGTGCACCCTCTATGTATATATTTTGAATTGTTGCATAGAATAGAAAGCAACAAATATTAGTTCTTTTATCACTGTAAAAAAAACAAATGAGTATTAAAATTTTAGAAAAAGAAACAAAATTATCCATATAATTAATATGTTTTTTTCATTTTAAAACAAAATTCTAAAACTAATTTCTCTATATTTTCTTACAAAAATTTCATTTAGCCAAGAAAAATGTTGATAGCATATTTTTATTAATTCTCACAAAATTGTGAATTTCACCTCTTATTTAATAATTATTTTGCATAATTTTATATTTTTTAATAAACTCTAATAACAAAATTGAGTGTTCAAGTAATAGAATGTTAAGAAGTACTTTATTAATACTCCTCTTCAACAAATATTCTCTAATAAAATAGTTTTTAACTACTAATTTCAAGGGCAGAAACAAAAACAAAAATTTGTCAAACCCATCTTGAGTTGGGTCAAGTTGTTTCATAAACCTCTTTCACCCTAATTTTTACCCAATAAATACATCTCTTTAGCCTCTTCAAATTACTACTTGCTTCTGATTCATTATCTCTTTTTAATCAAAGAAATCACAATAGATGCTGAAACTTAAAATCCCTTTTTCTTTCTCTATTGTATTTCCTTGGTTAAAGATATGCATTGGATCATAATTTATAAAGTTTTTTCTATAATGAATATCAGAACTAGATCTAAAAGTTATTGTATTTCCTTGGTTAAAGATATGCATTGGATCATAATTTATAAAGTTTTTTCTATAATGAATATCAGATCCAGATCCAAAAGTTCTTGCCTAGTCGAAATAAAATAAAAAAGCAAAATCAAACTAAAATGAGCCATGTTATGTTTTATTTCTTTAATTCAGATTTTAAGGAAGAGAAGCGACAATGCAAACACTAGTTTCAGTATGAGTCTGAGTTTCGCATCAAATGCGTTCAGTTTTACTAGCGTTTGCCGAAAGCAATGTACGGTGATTTCCGAACTCGGCGTCTTCAACTGCTTCTAGGTCCTGTTTGGATTGTGGTGATACTGCTTATTAAATTGGGTTGTGCTGGGCTTTGCTACTTTTATTTTATTTAACCCTTGTTACCCTTTACTTTGTATATTTCCTTGCATTTTTGTGATTCTAAAAGAAATACTTTTTCCAACAAAAATTTCTATAATTTACATTTGGCAGTCAGTATATATTTTAGAGTATTTTAAAATTTATTTATTTTATTATGAAAACATAAATTCTATAATTTGTCTGAGATTTTAGAAAACATGGACATTGGTGTTTGGTAGTGTTTTTTTTTTTTTCTATTTACAGGACAAATAGATAATAATAGTGAAATTGTGTTTGGTTGTTTTTTTAAAAATATTTTCAAAAATTGGGTGAAAACAAAGAAACATTATAGCTCTATTTTTACAGTTTTTAGAAAATTATTTTTAAAAAATAAAAATAAAAGAACAATTCCTCAAACCAAATACCACATTTCTAAAATATTCATAATCGAAATTTTGAAATATTCTTTAGAGCAGTTTTATTGTCAGAAAATTATTTGACTGAATTTTAGAAATTAATTTGTATTTAATAAATATTTAAATACTCTCTGAATTGAAGTGATGTTGTGAGAATTATAATGACATTGTCTTAATAATGAAATTTTGTTAAAAAAATAGATCAATATAAATATTGGATCAGTATAAGTAGTTCAATTCCAAAAATATTAAGTACCCCAAGTTCGTTCAAAAAATAGGGAAAAAAGTCTTTTTCTTTTTATTATATATAATACTTTGAGAGAGAAGGTACACACGATTTAATGAAATTTTTGTAATGTTTTTTATAAACAATTAAACTCTAATATTTCTTAAGGATTAAACTATAGTACATTTTTAATTCCATCCACATATTCTATCCAACAAGTTGTCCAAAAACTATATGGTCTTATCCTCCGGCATGAAGATAATTCATTATTTTGATAGTAACTAAATTATAATTACAGTGTTTTTTTGGAAAAACAATACAATAATATTTTTTTAAAATGTAATTTTATTTCTAATATATATATATATATATATATATATATATGAAGCTAAGTATGGTAACCTTCTTCTAACATGTGAATAATATAAACTCAATTGAAGAATCGGGAAATAATATAAGCATGATTAGATTTATTTTTAAGTAAATATAGTTATGGGAAACAATTTTATCTTCAACAAGAAAACAAGAGTGAAAAGAAATCTGTATCTATCACGATTAATTGTTCTAAAGGGCCTTAAATGTCATGGTAAAGCAAATCAAATACTAGTTAAAAATGTTAGGACGAGGAGAATGAAACCTATTTTATTTAATTAAATAATATGTGCTATGTGATGATTTGGAACAACAAGTAAATAATTAATTTTATTGACAATGATTTTGATTACATTTTAATATATATGTCCAAGGCATTTGTGTCAAATATTAAAATTAATAAAAGTATCTATATTGTAAGCATTGTTACAAGAATTAGAATTAAAAGATCTTGGAGATTCAAATATCAGAAGGTCTTTTGTCTTGTCTTACAGTGTCAATTTTTTTTAAGGTCTTGAGATCATGGAAATAAATACTATTAAGTTAAAAAATAAAGTTACATGTATTCTCATAGAAAGTACCTTAAATATGAATGAAGGAATGTACAAGAACGAAGGAATGTACAAGATGTTACGAAGGAATATTTGATTGTGTAAAGATTAAAATATACTGGAAGGAATTTGAATTGTATAATTAAAAAAATTTCGCAATTCTTTTATAATTTTAAAAAGATTGAGTTTAATTAAGTGTGAATATGAAAGTCGAAGTAAATATAGAAAAAAAAATATTAAGAAGAAAATTGTAAATAATCTCACATTTTACCGTAATAATACGAAGATATAAGTAAAGAATAAAACATAATACTATAAATTTTATAATAGTTCATGTTACAAAGATTATGTTCAGCTGCTTAAGATTTTAATATGACTATTGTTTGGACTCAATCACTCCTTAGTCCTTACTAATTCAGGTATTCTTTGACCACCAGTCTCCTCCTCAGATTAACATAGATATTCTTATACAACCGGTCTCCTTAGACTAACATAAGTATTCTTTGATCATGAGCATCTTCAGGCTAACAACAAGTATTATTATTCTCTAGGCTAGACATCTCTAAGGGTGTAAAAAGAGAAAAGTGAATATTCTTTTATCTAAACCTCTCCGAGCAAAATGAGTATTCTTTCATCCTAACCTCTTTTAGACAAAGTAAGTATTCTTTTATCTCAACCTCTCTAGACAAAGTGAGTATTTTTTTATCCTAGACTTTCCCGGCAAAGTGAACATTATTTTATCTTAGCCTCTCTAGAGTACATACCACTGAATGTGGATTTTGGGCAAGAGTACCTAACTTGAGATTTAGAGAGAAATTTACAAATAAGCTCGCTTGTAAGTTTAACCTCTACACACAAAAATATATAATTAAGTTCACTCAAAGAAATTCAACCTCTTCATAAAGAGGAATTTCAATTTTGAGGTCATTTTCTAGGGCTCAGAAGAATTTGGGTTTTTGCTTCATAACAATATTTTGCTTATTCACGCTAATTTCCAAACTTTAGTCTTTATATAAAAGAAGATTTGAGATAGTCATTAGTCATAATAACATTCAAATCTTCTTTCAACAGTCATCTTAGCTCTTCAACATCCTTTCACATTAAAAGCAGGTATAAACATGTCAATATTAGCGCAAAAAGTTACTCTGATACAAGGTTTAAATCTTCTAAAAAGTTTATATTCTTTTTGCTAAAAAACATTTGTGTTAGAGACATCCTTTTTACTTTTGTATTTTCCTTTCTCAAATACTAGGTTGACATCTTAGGATATGAACATGAACTCTTATTTAAGGACATGATTTGACATACAAGAGCAAAGTAATTAAAGTCTGAAAGTATAAAATTAATTATATAAGATTGATACTTAGTTTTTATCTTATCATGCATCCAATCTTTCATTAGAATGTCTTTGACTTTGTCTCTTGTGTCATGTGTTTATTATATTTCGTCTATATGCACTCTTCATCTAGTTTGTTCACATGACCATATATCAAAAAGGCTTCCTTCTTCCGACCTTGCATTTGATAAGTCTAATGAACTTATTCATCTTATAACTTTATATGTTTACCTTAATACTGTAATTATCAAAATCAAGAGATATGATTTGTTTTAAAAACAATCTTAAATCTAACACATTACTTAGATGTTAAATAATTGTTTATAAGAATTGAGCAAAGAACTTAAACGACATATATGAGAAGTAGCTTCGTAATCAACAACCTATGAATTATGACACCTATAGGCATTAAAAGATGCTCTCATGCATGTAATGTTAATACTTGGAGTGTTGGTTTTACATAAGTAGATTGAGATTTAATTGATTTTGTAAGAAAAAAAATGAACTGTTGACATTATATAGAGGAAAAAAGATTGGCAGGGTTCTGATGGGTATTATCAAAATAACTAGTAACTTGATTCATAACATTCTGGTTTGTGTTTTTGAACACATAATTCGAGAGATAACTAACAATTTTGTAACATTTTTTCTTTGTATCACCGTGTGATAATGAGCATGAGTTGGTTTTTCCTTCATTTGAAAAGAGACGTCTTTATTAAAGACGTCTCTATGTTCAGTTGTTAACAAGGCGCCAAGTGGAAGGACGTCTAGGTTAAAGGAGGCATTATACGTGGCAGCGCCTTCAACCACGTGGCGTAGAATGAAGGAAATGCAAATAGAGTGATATCTTCCACCATCCAAGTGGCACACCTATAACATATTTTTTTAACTAACAAAATATATGTTAAATTTAAATTCTTACAATAATAATTTTCTATATTAATTTTTTTATGTAATACATTTCTTGTATTAAAAATTAATTTTTCTACCTTCAAATAAATTTGTCATACATACTTCTAACCTAACATTAATTATTTTTTCACTACAACATAAATCTTAAATTTAAATTCTTAAACCAACAATTTCTATAATATAATTTTTTTCCTAAAATTTCTATCATAAAAAATTAATTCCAACCTAAAAAAATGAAATATCCTAAAAAGTTTTATAAACTAACATATTTTTTTAACTAGCTATGTTAAATTTAAATCCCTACAATAATAATTTTTTGTATTAAATTTTTTTATACGTTTCCACATAAAAATTCAATTTTCTACCAAAAAAAAAAAATTGTCATAAATATTCCTAAACTAACAATTAATTATTGACATCCCTTTATAGAAGACATTACTCAATTTCTGCATTACTTGACTAAAAGCGTTAGCCACCACCTTAGACATGAGTGTCTTTCTATTTGACCTTTATTAACCGCTGAACATAGAAATGTCATTAGTCATTATGCCTATTTCAAATGAATCTCCGATCATAAAATATTATCAATTTTCCCCAATATTTAAATTTTGCTAAGAAAATAGTTTGATTAATATATGTGATAAATATGATGATACCCGTAGCTAGTTAGAAGGAAGAAAAGAAAAATATACTATATCTACTTATCAAACTAGTCCAACTATAAGTAATAATAAATAATAATAAAGATGAATAATTCAATAATTTCTCTTCTAATTATCGACTACACCAAACATGCCAATAGTGATGGTAATTTCCACTATCTTTTATTCCTTTCTTGTCTATTACTCACTCCTTGTATTCAACACCGTATAAAAAGGTTTTTTACACCAAAATTCAAGTTTGGATCTTTTATTTCTATACAATGAAACATGCCTCATAACTATTCAATTTCAAAAACGTAATCTTCCTGAGCATCACTTTCTAGTGATTTTAGCTTTAATTATAGTAGAGAAATGATATTTGTTATTGTAGTTGGGAAGAAGCGACAACAACAATTGTAAAGGCTACCGTTATTGTGCCATTTGCTTTGACTTGCTAAGGTTGATTTGGATAATTTCTTGTAACATGTCAACATATACCACATCATGGATAAATAACATGTAATCTTTTATACTCAACCTTATAATAGTGAACAATATGGTATAACTTACCAGTTATAGATTGAGTGAGACCGATTTCTACTTATGGATTCAATAAAATCTAAAATTTTATATTTATTTAGATACATTTCTTTATTATATTTATGACAATAAGAATGTCTTCACTTCCATTCTCTCGCCACTAAATAATAGTCAAATACTTTTGAATTATATGGAGATCCAAAATTAAAAGATAATTTAAATATAAAGTACATAGTTTAAAAAAATCATTTTTAAATTATTGAAATTAAAAATGTTTTTTATGAAACTATAAAGAAACAAATGAGTATTAAAATTTTAGAAAAAGAAACAAAATTATCCATATATTTAATGTTTTTTTTTGTTTTCAAACAAAATGCTAAAACTAATTTCTCTATTTTTTTGTTACAAAAATTTCATTTAGCCAAGAAAAATGTTAATAGCATACTTTTATTAATTCTCACAAAATTGTGAATTTCACCTCTTATTTAATAATTATATTTCATAATTTTATATTTTTTAATAAACTCTAATAACAAAATTGAGTGCTGAAGGAATAGAATGTTAAGAAGTACTTTATTAACACTCCTCCTTAACAAATATTCCCTAAGAAAATAGTTTTTAACTAATTCCAGTTTATATTGGCAGAACCAAAAACAAAAATTTGTCAAATCCATTTTGAGTTGGGCCAAGTTATTTTATGGACTTCTTTCACCCTAATTTCAACCCTATAAATACATCTCTTTACCTCATTTAATCTAATGCTTCTGATTCATTATCTCTTTTTAATCAAGGAAATCAAAAAAGGAAAAATGAAAAATAAAATAACAAGCACCTTGAATATTAGAGAAATGAGAAACTCGAAAAAATGAAGACAGGATGTGCTAATAATGTTTTAGTGTCATTAATCTATAATTTAGACGATAATTGTATGATGCTTTAGGGTGATATAAAGTTAATAAAATTTGTATCCTCTTAAATTTTTGGTTTTTAATCTCTTTAAATATTTTAATAATAACACATTATTTTAACTAAATTTTTTCATAGGAAAATAATCTTTAATATCAAATTAATTGTCAAATATTAATATGAAAAATAGTCTTTATATGATTATATAATAATTAACTGTCCTAAGAAAAAAAATACTGAACAAAAATAAATAGAATACTAAAAGTTTAAAAAACTATATAATAAATAAAAATTATTAACATCAAATAATTCAAATTAAAAAATTAAAAATATTAATTATAATAAGAGTTTAAAACAACTCCATTATCAAACAATTTTATACATGCATCAAATCATAAATTGGTTTGCAGAGATTTTATTATTTTTTTATGATTACCAAAGATTGTGTTTTTATTTTTAATACAAAATGATTAGGTGGTGAACTCTCATCATGAACAAAACAGTTACATGATGTATCTAATAATCTTGAATCAATCTATAAACAAACAAATTGTAAATTAAAAAATGTTTTTGTCTTTTTCACATTAAAAGTAAAAATTCTGATTTTAAAATCATATTAAATAATAAAAAAAATACCATGTGTTTAGAATATTGTACGGTCAAAATTCATCATTTATGTAGGGTTTATTAACTTTTAAAATTTACTAAAATTAATTTTTATTAGTTGACTGGGTTATTGACTTTTATATTCTTAAATAATTATTAAAAATAAAATAAATTAATCACGTTTCAACAAACCACTAAATAATAACATATACTAGAAAAAGTATGTAAACAATATTTAATTTAATTTTAAATTAAAATAAATTTTTTATTTTATGTTTTTCATATTATATTTTTATTTAAATACAATTCACAAATATTATAAGAAAATACACATTTTAAATGTAAAATTATTATTTTTTGACAATAAATTACTTTCAAAATTAAAAATAAAATAGTGAAAATAAATATTCATTCATTTTATTTTTGTACATAATATCTTTTATATGAAAATATTAACTTAATAAATATTAATTTTATGTTTTTCAAATCTATGTTTCATTTAATTTACAGTTGACTGAAATGGAAATTCAAAATGGTCAAATCAGATGAATATGAGTTGGGCCCAGAAGTTTGAGAGTTGGGTTGAAAGCATATACCATAATTTCTACTTTATAAATACACCTTTTTATCTCATTGTTGCTGCACTTTCTGATTCATTGAATTTTTTTAATCAAGGAAATCACAATTAAGAGTGTAAGAGTGAAATCTTTCTCTATTTTGTTTCTTTGATTAAAAATATACACTTGATCATAGTTTGTACTTTCTCTCAGCAACATCATTGTTGCCGCAGTTTCTGATTCATTGCATTTTTTTAATCAAGGAAATCACAATTAAGAGTGTAAGAGTGAAATCTTTCTCTATTGTGTTTCTTTGATTAAAAATATACACTGGATCATAGTTTGTACTTTCTCTCAACAACAATAGTTTCTTTGTGTTTTGTATGTATAACATCTTTACACATTTGATTCACCGATGTTTTTGCTGTTAATTTGTTTTGCTGTTAAATATTTGATACCTGGTTTATTTGTTATCTCATAATATTTGTTACAATTATGACACTAAAACAGATATTAAAGATTGTAGAAAAATTATGATGTGAAAGTCAAGAGTTGTTTGGTAACATGACTTGAGGTACTGTCGGTGACTTCTTTGCGCAACATGTCGATGAAATTGAGACTTAATTCATTCATTAAGAATCACTATCCATTCATTGAATTGAAGGATGACTCTCTCTACTTAATAAATAAACTAAACTTTGAATTAAGTCGTCATTATACCGATGAGTTCAGTTGAAGATTTATAAGCTTTTTTGTCAATATAGATTTATAAATTTAAAATAAAATTTCATGAGAATTTAAAAAGATTTATTAAAGATTTGAAGATTTATAATCTTTTTTAGTCAACATGAATTAATAAACTTGAAATAAGATTTATGAGAATTTAGAAAACGTTATTGAAGATGAGTAATTTACTGTTACAACGGGAGTAACTTGTTATATCAAAGTTCTATATACGTGACTATAATACCAATGAGGTTAATTTCTATCTTGAATATAAAGTAAACTAGGTTAAAAGATGATGTATCCATATCCAATGCATTCAAATGATGGATTTGGTGGATAATTTGCATTAATACCATAAACAAAAAAACAAAAAAAAAAATGGGTCAGAACCAATATATAAACAAGCAAATTGCAAATTAAAAAATGTTTTTATCTTTTTAACGTGTAAAAGAAAAATTTTGATTTTAAAAACCCATTAAATAACGAGAAAAAATGACCATGTGTTTAGAAAATTTTACAGTCAAAATTCATCATTTATGTAGGGTTCATTAACTTTGAAAATTTATTAATTTCAATTTTTATTAGCTGACTGGGCTATTGACTTTTATATTCTTAAATAATTGTTAAAAATAAAATATACTAATCACGTTTCAACGAACTATTAAATAATAACATATCCTAGAAAAAGTATGCAAACAATATTCAATTTAATTTCAAATTATAATAATTTTTTATTTTATGTTTTTCATATTATATTTTTATATAAATAAAATTCACAAATATTATAAGAAAATACACATTTTAAATGAAAAATTATTATTTTTTGACAATAAATTACATTCAAAATTAAAAACAAAATAGTGAAAATAAATATTCATTCATTTTATTTTTGTACATAATATCTTTCCTATGAAAATATTAATTAAATAAATAGTAATTTTATATTTTTCAAATCTATGTTTCATTTAATTTATAGTCGATTGAAATGGAAATTCAAAATGGTCAAAACAGATGAATATGAGTTAGGCCCAAAATTTTGAGAGTTGGGTTGAAAGCATATACCCTAATTTCTACCATATATATACACCCTTTTACATCATTGTTGTCGCAGTTTCTGATTCATTGCATTTTTTTAATAAAGGAAATCACAATTGAGAGTGTCAGAATGAAATATTTCTCTATTGTGTTTCTTTGATTAAAAATATACACTGGATCATAGTACTTTCTCTCAACAATATCATTGATACCGCAATTTCTGATTCATTGCATTTTTTTAATAAAGGAAATGACAATTGAGAGAGTAAAAGTTAAATCTTTCTCTATTGCGTTTCTTTGGTTAAAAATAAACATTGGATCATAGTTTGTACTTTCTCTCAACAACAATAGTTTCTTTGTGTTTTGTATGTATAACATCTTTACACATTTGATTCACCGATGTTTTCTCTAAGGCACGATCAATTTGTTTTGCTGTTAAATGATTTGATACCTGGTTTATTTGTTATCTCATAATATTTGTTACAATTTTGATACTAAAACAAATATTCAAGAATGTAGGAAAATTATGATGAGAAAGTCAAGAGTTGTTTGGTAACATGACTTGAGGATCAATAACCTCGTATTTGTACTATCGGTGACTTCTTTGCACAACATGTCGGTGAAATTGAGAATTAAGATTCACTATCCATTCATTGAATTGAAGGATGACTCTCTATACTTAATAAATAAACTAAACTTTGAATTAAGTCGTCATTATACCGATGAGTTGAGTTGAAGATTTATAAACTTTTTTGTTAATATGGATTTATAAATTTAAAATAAAAGTTCATGAGAATTTAAAAAGATTTATCAAAGTGTTGAAGATTTATAATCTTTTTAGTCAACATGAATTAATAAACTTGAAATAAGATTTATGAGAATTTAGAAAACGTTATTGAAGATGAGTAATTTATTGTTACAACGGGAGTAGCTTGTTATATCAAAGTTCTATGTACGTGACTATAATACCAATGAGGTTGATTTCTATCTTGAATATGAAGTAAACTAGGTTAAAAGATGATGTATCCATATCCAATGCATTCAAATCATGGATTTAGTGGATAATTTGCATCAATGCCATAAACAAACAAAAAAAAAATGGGTCAGAATCAATACATAAACAAGCAAATTACAAACTAAAAAATGTTTTTGTCTTTTTAACGTATAAAAGAAAAATTTTGATTTTAAAAACCCATTAAATAATGAGAAAAAATGACCAAGTATTTAGAAAATTTTACGGTCAAAATTCATTGTTTATGCAGGGTTCGTTAACTTTGAAAATTTATTAATTTCAATTTTTATTAGTTGACTGGGCTATTGACTTTTATATTCTTAAATAATTGTTAAAAATAAAATATACTAATCATGTTTCAACGAACCACTAAATAATAACATATCCTAAAAAAAGTATGCAAACAATATTCAATTTAATTTCAAATTATAATAATTCTTTTATTTTATGTTTTTCATATTATATTATTATATAAATAAAATTCACAACTATTATAAGAAAATGCACATTTTAAATGTAAAATGATTATTTTTTGGCAATAAATTACTTTCAAAAGTAAAAATAAAATAGTGAGAATAAATATTCATTCATTTTATTTTTGTACATAATATCTTTTCTATGAAAATATTAATTTAATAAAGATTAATTTTATGTTTTTCAAATCTATGTTTCATTTAATTTATAGTTGACTGAAATGGAAATTCAAAATGGTCAAACCAGATGAAAATGAGTTGGGCCCAAAAGTTTGAGACATGGGTTGAAAGCATATACCCTAATTCCTACCCTATAAATACACCCTTTTACCTCATTGTTGCCGCAGTTTCTGATTCATTACATTTTGTTAATCAAGGAAATCACAATTGAGAGTGTAAGAGTGAAATCTTTCTCTATTGTGTTTCTTTGATTAAAAATATACATTGGATCATAGTTTGTACTTTCTCTTAACAACATCATTGTTGCCGCAGTTTCTGATTCATTGTATTTTTTTAATCAAGGAAATCACAATTGAAAGTGTAAGAGTGAAATCTTTCTCTATTGTGTTTCTTTGATTAAAAATATACACTGGATCATAGTTTGTACTTTCTCTCAACAACAATAGTTTCTTTGTGTTTTGTATGTATAACATCTTCACACATTTGATTCATCGATGTTTTGTTGTTAATTTGTTTTACTGTTAAATGATTTGATACCTGGTTTATTTGTTATCTCATAATATTTGTTACAATTATGACACTAAAACAGATATTCAAGATTGAAGGAAAGTTATGATGAGAAAGTCAAGAGTTGTTTGGTAACATGACTTGAGGATCAATAACCTCGTCTTTGTACTGTCGGTGACTTCTTTGCGCAACATGTCGGTGAAATTGAGACTTAATTCAGTAATTAGGAATCACTATCCATTCATTGAATTGAAGGATGACTCTCTCTACTTAATAAATAAACTAAACTTTGAATTAAGTTGTCATTATACCGATGAGTTGAGTTGAAGATTTATAAGTTTTTTTGTCAATATGGATTTATAAATTTAAAATAAAAGTTCATGAGAATTTAAAAATATTTATTAAAGAGTTGAATATTTATAATCTTTTTTGTCAACATGAAGTAATAAACTTGAAATAAGATTTATGAGAATTTAGAAAACGTTATTGAAGATGAGTAATTTATTGTTACAACGGGAGTAACTTGTTATATCAAAGTTCTATATACGTGACTATAATACCAATGAGGTTGATTTCTATCTTAAATATGAAGTAAACTAGGTTAAAAGATGATGTATCCATATCCAATGCATTCAAACGATGGATTTGGTGGATAATTTGCATCAATGCCATAAACAAAAAAACAAAAAAAAAATGGGTCAGAATCAATATATAAACAAGCAAATTGCAAATTAAAAAATAATTTTATCTTTTTAACGTATAAAAGAAAAATTTTGATTTTAAAAATCCATTAAATAATGAGAAAAAACGACCATGGGTTTAGAAAATTTTACAGTCAAAATTCATCGTTTGTGTAGGGTTCATTAACTTGAAAATTTATTAATTTCAATTTTTATTAGTTGACTGGGCTATTGACTTTTATATTCTTAAATAATTGTTAAAAATAAAATATACTAATCATGTTTCAACGAACCACTAAATAATAACATATCTTAGAAAAAGTATGCAAACAATATTCAATTTAATTTCAAATTACAACAATTTTTTTATTTTATGTTTTTCATATTATATTTTTATATAAATAAAATTCACTAATATTATAAGAAAATGCACATTTTAAATGTAAAAATGATTATTTTTTTGACAATAAATTACTTTCAAAAGTAAAAATAAAATAGTGAAAATAAATATTCATTCATTTTATTTTTGTACATAATATCTTTTCTATGAAATTATTAATTTAATAAAGATTAATTTTATGTTTTTCAAATCTATGTTTCATTTAATTTATATTTGACTGAAATGGAAATTCAAAATGGTCAAACCAGATGAATATGAGTTGGGCCCAAAAGTTTGAGAGTTGGGTTGAAAGCATATACCATAATTCCTATCCTATAAATACACTCTTTTACTTCATTGTTGCCGCAGTTTCTGATTCATTGCATTTTGTAAATCAAGGAAATCACAATTGAGAGTGTAAGAGTGAAATCTTTCTCTATTGTGTTTCTTTAATTAAAAATATACATTGAATCATAGTTTGTACTTTCTCTTAACAACATCATTGTTGCTGTAGTTTCTGATTCATTGCATTTTTTTAATCAAGGAAATAACAATTGAGAGTGTAAGAGTGAAATCTTTCTCTATTGTGTTTCTTTGATTAAAAATATACAGTGGATCATAGTTTGTACTTTCTCTCAACAACATCATTGTTGCCGCAGTTTCTGATTCATTGCATTTTTTTAATCAAGGAAATCACAATTGAGAGTGTAAGAGTGAAATCTTTCTCTATTGTGTTTCTTTGATTAAAAATATACACTGGATTGTTGTCGCAGTTTCTGATTCATTGCATTTTTTTAAATAAGGAAATCACAATTAAGAGTGTAAAAGTGAAATCTTTCTCTATTGTGTTTCTTTGATTAAAAATATACACTGGATCATAGTTTGTACTTTCTCTCAACAATAATTGTTTCGTTGTGTTTTATATGTATAACATGTTTACACATTTGATTCATTAAATGATTTGATACCTGGTTTATTTGTTATCTCATAATATTTGTTACAATTTTGACACTAAAACAGATATTCAAGAATGCAGGATAATTATGATGTGAAAGTCAAGAGTTGTTTGGTAATATGACTTGAGGATCAATAACCTCGTCTTTGTATTGTCGGTGACTTCTTTGCGAAACATGTCGGTGAAATTGAGACTTAATTCAGTAATTATGAATCACTATCCATTCATTGAATTGAAGGATGACTCTCTCTACTTAATAAATAAACTAAACTTTGAATTAAGTCTCATTATACCGACGAGTTGAGTTGAAGATTTATAAGCTCTTTTGTCAACATGGATTTATAAATTTAAAATAAAAGTTTAAGAGAATTTAAAAAGATTTATTAAAGAGTTGAAGATTTATAATTTTTTTTGTCAACATGAATTTATAAACTTGAAATAAGATTTATGAAGATTTAGAAAACGTGATTGAAGATGAGTATTTATTGTTACAACGGGAGTAACTTGTTATATCAAAGTTCAATGTACGTGGCTATAATACCAATGAGGTTGATTTCTATCTTGAATATGAAATAAACTAGGTTAAAAGATGATGCATCCATATCCGATGCATTCAAATGATGAATTGGTGGATAATTTGCATCAATGCCATAAAAAAAACAAAAATAAAAATGGGTCAGAATCAATATATAAACAAGTAACTTGCAAATTAAAAAATATTTGTCTTTTTCACGTATAAAAGAAAAATTTTGATTTTAAAAATCCATTAAATAATGAGAAAAAATGATCATGTGTTTAGAAAATTTTACAGTCAAAACTCATCATTTATGTAGGGTTCATTAACTTTTAAAATTTCTAAAATTCAACTTTTATTAGTTGACTGGGCTATTAACTTTTATATTCTTATATAATTGTTAAAAGTAAAATATACTAATCACGTTTCAACGAACCACTAAATAATAACATATCCTAAAAAAAATGTGCAAACAATATTTAATTTAATTTTAAATTAAAATAATTTTTTATTTTATGTTTTTCATATTATATTTTTATTTAAATAAAATTCACAAATATTATAAGAAAATGCACATTTTAAATGTAAAATTATTATTTTTTGACAATAAATTACTTTCAAAATTAAAATTAAAATAGTGAAAATAAATATTCATTCATTTTATTTTTTAAAATAATATCTTTTCTATAAAAATATTAATTTAATAAATATTAATTTTATGTTTTTCAAATCTATGTTTCATTTAATTTATAGCTGACTGAAATGGAAATTCAAAATGGTCAAACCAAATGAATATGAGTTGGGCCCAAAAATTTGGGAGTCGGTTTGAAAGCATATACCCTAATTCCAACCCTATAAATACACCCTTATACCTCATTGTTTCCGCAATTTCTGATTCATTGCATTTTTTTAATCAAAGAAATCATAATTGAGAGTGTAAGAGTGAAATCTTTCTTTATTGTGTTTCTTTGATTAAAAATATACATTGGATCATAGTTTGTACTTTCTCTTAACAACATCATTGTTGCTGCAGTTTCTGATTCATTGCATTTTTTTAATCAAGGAAATCACAATTGAGAGTGTAAGAGTGAAATCTTTCTCTATTGTGTTTCTTTGATTAAAAATATACACTGGATCATAGTTTGTACTTTCTCTTAATAACACCATTGTTGTCGCAGTTTCTGATTCATTGCATTTTTTTAATCAAGGAAATCACAATTGAGAGTGTAAGAGTGAAATCTTTCTCTATTGTGTTTCTTTGATTAAAAATATAAATTGGATCATAGTTTGTACTTTCTCTCAACAACATCATTGTTGCCGCAGTTTCTGATTCATTGCATTTTTTTAATCAAGGAAATCACAATTGAGAGTGTAAGAGTGAAATCTTTATCTATTGTGTTTCTTTGATTAAAAATATACACTGGATCATAGTTTGTACTTTCTCTCAAAAACAATAGTTTCTTTGTGTTTTGTATGTATAACATCTTTACAAATTTTATTCCCTGATATTTTGATGTTAAATGATTTAATACTTGGTTTATTTGTTATCTCATAATATTTGTTACAATTTTGACACTAAAACAGATATTCAAGAATGTATGAAAATTATGATGTGAAAGTCAAGAGTTGTTTGGTAACATGACTTGAGGATCAATAACCTCGTCTTTGTACTGTCGGTGACTTCTTTGAGGAACATGTCGGTGAAATTGAGACTTAATTCAGTAATTAAGAATCACTATCCATTAATTGAATTGAATGATGACTCTCTCTACTTAATAAATAAACTAAACTTTGAATTAAGTCTCATTATACCGACGAGTTGAGTCGAAGAATTATAAGTTTTTTTGTCAATATGGATTTATAAATTTAAAATAAAAGTTCATGAGAATTTAAAAAGATTTATTAAAGAGTTGAAAATTTATAATTTTTTTGTCAACATGGACTTGTAAACTTGAAATAAGATTTATGAGAATTTAGAAAACGTTGTTAAAGATGAGTATTTATTGTTACTATGGGAGTAACTTGTTGTATCAAAGTTCTATGTATGTGGCTATAATATTAATAAGGTTGATTTCTATCTTGAATATGAAATAAACTAGGTTAAAAGATGATGCATCCATATCCAATGCATTCAAATGATGGATTTGGTGGATAATTTGCATCAATGTCATAAACAAAACACCAAAAAAAAAATGGGTCAGAATCAATATATAAACAAGCAAATTGCAAATTAAAATATGTTTTTGTCTTTTTCACGTATAAAAGAAAAATTTTGATTTTTAAAACCCATTAAATAATGAGAAAAAATGACCATATGTTTAGAAAATTTGACAGTTAAAACTCATTAAATAATGGTAAAAAATGACCATGTGTTTAGAAAATTTTACAGTTAAAATTCATCGTTTATGTAGGATTCATTAACTTTGAAAATTTATTAAATTCAATTATTATTAGTTTACTGGGCTATTAACTTTTATATTCTTAAATAATTGTTATAAATAAAATATACTAATCACGTTTCAACGAATCACTAAATAATAACATATCTTAGAAAAAGTATGCAAACAATATTCAATTTAATTTTAAATTAAAATAATTTTTTATTTTATGTTTTTCATATTATATTTTTATTTAAATAAAATTCACAAATATTATAAGAAAATGCACATTTTAAATGTAAAATTATTATTTTTTGACAATAAATTACTTTCAAAATTAAAAATAAAATAGTGAAAATAAATATTCATTCATTTTATTTTTGTACATAATATCTTTTTTATGAAAATATTAATTTAATAAATATTAATTTTATGAGTTTCAAATCTGTTTCATTTAATTTATAGTTGCCTGAAATGGAAATTCGAAATGGTCAAACCAATTGAATATGAGTTGGACCCAAAAGTTTGAGAGTTGGGTTGAAAGCATATATCCTAACTCCTACCCTATAAATACACCATTTTACCTCATTGTTGCCGCTGATTCATTGCATTTTTTTAATCAAGAAAATCACAATTGAGAGTGTAAGAGTGAAATCTTTCTCTATTGTGTTTCTTTGATTAAAAATATACATTGGATCATAGTTTGTACTTTCTCTCAACAACATCATTGATCTTCTTGGTTTTGATTCGTTGCATTTTTTTAATCAAGGAAATCACAATTGAGAGTGTAAGAGTAAAATCTTTCTCAATTGTGTTTCTTTGATTAAAAATATATATTGTATCATAGCTTGTACATTCTCTCAACAACAATAGTTTCTTTGTGTTTGTATGTTTGACATCTTTACATATATTTGATTCACTGATGTTTTCTTGCAGACACAATTATTTCATTTTGCTGTTAAATGATTTTATATCTGATTTATTTGTTATCTCATAATATTGGTTACAATTTGAACATTAAAATGGTAACATGACTTGAGGATCAATAAACTCATCTTTGTGTTGTCAGTGACTTCTTTGCGACATGTTGGTGAAATTGAGAATAATTCAGTAATTAAGAATCACTCTTCATCATTGAATTCAAGGATGAGACTCTCTACTTCATAAATAAACTAAACTTTGAATTAAGCTGTCATTGTCATTGTACCGATGAGTTGAGTTGAAGATTTATAAGTTTTTTTGTCAATATGAATTTATAAATTTAAAATAAAAGTTCATGAGAATTTAAAAAGCCTTATTAAAGAGTTGAAGATTTATAAGCTATTTTGTCAACATGAATTTATAAACTTGAAATAAGATTTATGAGAATTTAGAAAGCGTTATTAAAGATGGGTGATTTATTCTTACAATGGGAGTAACTTATTAAATCAAAATTCTATGTACATGACTATAATAGCAATGATGCTGATTTCTATCTTGAATATAAAATAAATTAGGTTAAAAGATGATGTATCCATATCCAATGCATTCAAATGATAAATTTGGTTGATAATTTGCATCAATACCATAACAAAAAAAAATGGGTCAAAAAATTTTCCTATAACATACTTTTATTCTTTTGTAAAATATTCGGTTTTCAAATAATTTCTTTTTCTCTTTTCGTATAATAAAATGTTATTTATTGATTTCTGGATGAGAAAGATAAATCGATAGTGAGTAGAACAGTAAAATTATTTTCGTGTTGTCAATTATCTTGTTATATAATTCAGAAATAAATTAAAAGAATGATTGACTAATTTTCTGTGATGTCAATTATCTATTGAAGAAGAAATATAAAATGACAAAAATAAAAAAATATATATTATTTTTAAAATATTAATCTATGTATTTTTTTTTAGTTTATCTTAAAAAGGTATAATTTATTTTATTATTTTCTGTTATTAAAAATCTTTAAAAAGTTTTTGTTGATGACATACATTCCTTGTCAATATTATAATTACAAAAAATAAATTCATTCTCTTGAATCTTAGGAATTAACAAGCACTTTTCAATATTAGAAAAATGAGAAACTCAATAAAGGGCATGTGCTAATGTTTTAGTGTCTTTAATCTATAATTTAGACATAATTATACAGTGTTTAACCTGGTCTTATTGACTGTGCGAGTATTTCAAACTCACAAATGAACATCGAGCAACTTGGCTTTTTCTTTGTGATTAGGCCTTAGCTTGATATATATATATATATATATATATATATAAAAAAAAAAAAAAAAAGTTAATTAAATTTTTATCCTCTAAAAATTTTTTATTTTTAATCTTTTTAAATATTTTAATAATAACAAATTATTTTCACTAAATTTTTCATAGGAAAATAATCTTTAATATAAAATTAATTGTTAAATATTAATATGAAAAATAGTCTTTATATGATTATATAATACTTAATTGTTCTAAGAAAAAAAAAATACTGAACAAAATTAAATAGAATACTAAAAGTTTAAAAAACTTATAATAATTAAAAGTCAAAACCAATTAGAAGAATTAAAAATTTAATTAATTTTTTAAGAAAATAAATTCAACAACCAAGGTCACTCTTTTTTCAGATTAAATTGATTGTTTTAAAATAATTAAAAATTATTAACATCAAATAATTTAAATTAAAAATATTAAAAATATTAATTATAATAAGAGATTAAAACAACCACATTATCAAACAATTTTATACATCAAATCATAAATTGATTTGCGGAGATTTTATTATTCTCCTAGTTTCCCAAGGATTGTGTTTTTTTCATATATACAAAGTGAACAACTCCATTAGGTAGTGACTCTGATTATGAACAAAACCCACCTTACATGATTTATCAGTAATCATAAATTAATCTATAAACAAGCAAATTGTAAATTAAAAATGCTTATGTCTTTAAGGAAAAATTTTGATTTTAGAAACCCATTAAATAATGAGATAAAATTGACCATGTGTTTAAAATATTTTACACAGTTAAAATCCATCATTTATGTAGGGTTCATTAATTTTGATAATTAAATTTTTAAAAATTTATTAAATTCAATTTTTATTAGTTGACTGGGTTTTTGACTTTTCTATTCTTAAATAATTGTTAAAAATAAAATATATTGACCAAGTTTCAACAAATCACTAAATAATAACATATCCTAGAAAAAATATGCAAACAATATTCTATTTAATTTTAAATTAAAATAAGATTTTTATTTTGTGTTTTGCATATTATACTCTTATTTAAATAAAATTCACAAATATTATAAGGAAATTCACATTTTAAATGTAAAATTATTATTCACAAATATTTATTAAATTAATATTTTCATAGCAAATATATTATTACAAAAATAAAATGAATGAATTTAATTTATAGTTTGACTAGAATGGAAATTCAAAATGGTCAAAACAGATGAATATGAGTTGGGTCCAAAAGTTTAAGAGTTAGTCAGTTTCTGATTCATTTTATTTTTTTAATCAAGAAAATCACAATTGAGAATGTAAGAGTGAAATCTTTCTCTATTGTGTTTCTTTGATTAAAAATATACATTGGATCATAGTTTGTACATTCTCTCAACAATAATAATTTCTTTGTGTTTGTATGTATAACATCTTTACACATATTTGATTCTCATATGTTTTCTCTAAGGCACAATTATTTTGTATTGTTGTTAAATGATTTAATACCTAGTTTATTTGTTATCTCATAATATTTGTTACAATTTGGACATTAAAACAAATATTTAAGAATGTAGGAGAAATATGTTGTGAAAGTCAAGAGTTGTTTGATAACATTACTTGAGGATTAATAGTCTCGTCTTTATACTATCAGTGACTTTTTTTTTTTTTTTTGCAGAACATGTTGGTGAAATTGAGACTAATTCAGTAATTAAGAATCACTCTTTATTCATTGAATTGAAGGATAAGACTCTTTACTTAATAAATAAACTAAACTTTGAATTAAGTCGTCATTATACCCATGAGTTGAGTTGAAGATTTATAAGCTTTTTTGTCAACATGGAATTATAAATTTAAAATAAAAGTTTATGAGAATTTACTTATTAAAGAGTTGAAGATTTATAAACTTTTTTTGTCAACATGGATTTATAAGTTTGAAATAAGATTTATGAGAATTTAAAAAGCGTTATTGAAGATGGGTGATTTATTGTTACAATGGAAATAACTTGTTAAATCAAAATTCTATGTATATGACTATAATATCAATGAAGTTGATTTATATGAATATGAAATAAACTAGGTTAAAAGATGATATATCCGTATCTAATGCATTCAAATGATAGATTTGGTGGATAATTTGCATCAATGCCGTGACAAAAAAACAAAAACACAAAAAAAGTGTCAAAAAGATTTTCCTATAACATAATATGAAAATTATTATTATTATTATTTATTCAACAAGATCATTTTTCATTTGAAGAACTGATGAAGCCCTACGTATGCTTTTGTACCATCTTCTCATATGAAAATTAATGGCGAGGGAAAGGCCTTAAAACTTTAAGTTTTGGATGAAGATAGATTGAAAAGGACTTAAGACAGTGACTTTAAGGCTTGGAAGTTACAACTGCATGCCATACTCACTCAGTTTTGGCCCTGTCCTCTTAGGCCATAGGGTGGTCCAAACTTCAATTTGCAATTGCAATTGCAACATTACTTCCTAACCATTTCCATTTTATTGCTCTCTGTACTCAGTTAGATCCAACGATCCATTAATTCAAGAAATTTTGTTTCTAGCATGCAATTTTCTAAATGAAGTAAGCAAACATGTATCTATTTTTAATTCAATTCAAATTATATTATGCTTTTAATTTTATTAAAACTTCAATAACTATTAACATGTCATGGAATCTAGCTCACTTTGTTGAGTGAGATGAATAATTTATTATAAATCTCTTAATATCTGGTGAGACTGAAATATTTATTGATTGACAATTTTGTAAAAAATATTTAAAATTTTTAACAAATTTAGAGCAACTGAAATAGTAATTCGTTAAGTTTCTTTCTTTATTTTTTTTTCCTAATAACCTTTGAAATTTTGTTCAATAATCGTTGGTATTGCTAAAAAAGAAGAAGAAGAAGAAAAGTTTCACACAAAAACTAAAGGTCAAATGTGGGGGTGATTTGTGCTACTAGTTTGATGAACCTTTTGTGATTACACATTAGAGTAAAGGTTGCTTAAGTTGCATGAAGTAAAACTAGGTCAATTTTGGACCACCCTATTACATGCAGTACTCACTAGCATTTTTAATGGTTGAATTCACTAAAATAAAATGAGGATAAGCAACTCTAGACAGTGAATTCAACCATTAAAAATGCTTTCGTTGCTATCTTATCATAAATTCATAATTCTTCATAAAATTTAGCACTTAATAGTAGAATATTGCTGTAATTTGGTATAAATAATGTCCATGTATTGCATATGTGCATGTGAGTGTTTCAGAAAATTACATAATGTATAGGGTCCCCATCCTCAAACAGTCAAACCTTACCCCACTCTAATATTCTGTTTTCAAACTCTATTGTACCTTATATGTTATTACACAATCACATCTCAACCATACCAGTGCTAGTTTTCATTGATCCCATTTTCCTTTTCCTTTCTATGCATACACATCTCATGTAAAATGCTTATATTTTTCATCTTCAATACAATACTTTATCCTGGTCAATGTGAACTTTCTATTCCCCTAATATTTGGTGTCCTTTCCTAGTTATCCAATGTTAGATATACTATTACAACCATTCACTATGTATCATCTCTTACATTTATTTAACAAGTTTATCTTGGATGTTTATACATGAAATAATTGCTCATTAAATATTAAACTATTCTTGGTCTGGACACATGTAGTAGAAAAAAAAAAGTTGAAAAACTTATATTTATTGAAGTTGAAAAATTAGGTGCTGGGATGTCTGTCCTTCCTTTCTTTCACCCTTTGATCTATAATTAATTAAGTTCTGTAATAAAGTAACAGAAGGAAATTATTATAATCAATGACTAGTTGGCCTTCCACCACAGTAAAGCACATGCATGTGAACTATAGGCTGAACAACTGAACTTCTAAGCTATAAACCTCTTAATTGCATCCCCTACTCATGCACCTCTTCTAAGCTATTAAATTGTTATTATTGCCTTTACTTATTTTTCTTCCTTGATAAGTTTAGATTCTTTATCCTCTATTTTTCATGGAATTGAACGTTTTAGTTAGAACTTACTAATCTTTTTCTTTCTAACATGTCATAGTTAGTACACCTTGTGATCAAGCCTATGTTACTTTGATTGCCGATGAGTTTTTCCTATTCTGTTCCTTGAAACTGCATATTTTCTTGTGTAACATTTTCTATCTTGATACTTAGAATGGCTATAAGGGTTTTATCATGGAAGTGCCACTATGTTCTTTGTTTTGTGTTTCTCATTTTGCTTGGTCAATGCAAGGGCCAAGATTCTTCATTGTCACCAATGAAGGACACAGAGAAGGAAGTCATCTACTCCGTTATTCAAGGGTTTGTTGGAAAGTGGTGGAATGGTTCATATCTTTATCCAGATCCTTGTGGATGGACTCCTATACAGGTTTGAACTTGTGAAATTTCAAATAAAAAAGATCAAACATATAATGTTTACACTGTTGTTTGCTTCCCATTTCCGTTTGAATCACCACAAGCTTTAATGGAAATGTAGTACTATCTTAATTCTAAACTGTTACAAAGAAAAACAAGGTTCTTTTTCTCTGCAATGATATCATTTCTTATGGTTTCTATTCACAGTCTTTGACAACTTCAAACCTCTATGTTTTGGATAATGTACAGGGAGTTTCCTGTGAGCAATATGATGATGGATTCTGGTATGTAACTTCTGTAAACATTGGACCAGTTTTTGACAACTCTCTCACGTGCAACCATGAAGCTCAATTCCCTCAACAACTATTCAATCTCAAGCACCTAAAAGTCCTCTCAGTGACAAGTTGCTTCCTTTTTCCAACCCAAAATCCTGTTGAACTCCCTATTTCAAACTGGGACAAGTTCTCACACAGTTTGGAATCTTTAACACTTAGATCAAACCGTGGTCTTGTTGGCACCATTCCATCAGCAATTGGCTGCCTTAGGAGGCTTCAATCTCTGGTACTTCTAGAAAATGGTCTAACAGGTGAACTACCACAAAGTATTGGTAATTTGACCATGTTGAGGCAAATAGTCCTTGCAGGAAACTATTTGGTAGGTGAGGTTCCAACCAACTATGGAGGGCTTTCTGAACTCTTAATTTTTGATGCAAGCAGGAATAATCTATCAGGAGTTTTGCCATCAACACTTGGACTTTTGGATTCACTTCTAAAGCTTGATTTGAGTAACAACATGCTTGAGGGAGTGTTACCAAGGGAAATAGGAAGGCTAAAGAATCTTACCTTATTGGATATTAGTCATAACAAACTTAGAGGAGGGTTGGTTAGGACACTCAGAGAACTAGTTTCCGTAAAGCATTTGTTTCTCTCCAACAACCCTATAGGGGGTGATCTCTTGGGAGTTAGGTGGGAAAATTTCCAAAACATAGAAACATTGGACCTTTCTAACATTGGTTTAGAAGGGAGTGTCCCAGAGTCCATGGCAAACATGAAAAGGCTTAGAGTTTTGGACCTCAGCAACAATACTCTCTTTGGAAACCTCTCTAGAAGTTTGGAAAAACTACCATGTCTTAGAGCTCTTCATGTAAATGGAAATAACTTGACAGGGAAATTTGACTTTTCAGAGACGTTTTACATGAAAATGGGAATGCGTTTTGCTGCTTGGAATAATGCAAATCTCTGTTACATTGCCAAACCAATGCACCAAATGCCTTACGGAGTAAAACCTTGTGTGCAGAACATTACTATATCTGAAGGGGTTTCAACTGTTAAGATAACTGAAGAGAATTATGAGGATTCCTTTGTAGTGGCCTCTTTGGGAGGTTCATGTTTTACCTTTTATGGACTTTGGTGGGTTTTCACTGTGAATGGAGTCTTTAATGTTTTCCTGTGGAATGTGTTGTTTTAGTTCATCACAGAGAAATCTGATAGCGCCACAAATTTATGACTTATAAATTATAATCCTAGTATTATGATGACCCAGAAAAATAAACATGCATTTTTCTCTAACCAACATACATACAAACTTTTCCGTGACTTGTTCCCTCAAATCAACAGAGGATTTTCTTCTAACACAGCGTTACTTCTTTTTTCTTTACCTTTTTGGCGAAGCTAACACTACTTTTATTCACCATTGGAATATCCATGTTGCAAAATGTCTTACATAAGAACGACTAAACATTCATTATTGTCACATCCGTTCATGCTATTGCAAATTACTTACAGTTATATCAATACTACTCTTAAAGCTGGAATAGTGTATTCTTCAATGTTTTTCTTTCCCTTATATGTATGTAGTTTTTTCTTGCTGACACTTTTTTTATTAACTATTTGTTCAAAGTTGAATAACCCGTAGAAGTGGAGTCAAATCAGTTGAATAATTTCATGGCTGTTAATACCACACGTACAATTTATAATTGACTTATAGAATTAATTTAGAAAAAAAACAGAAAAAAAATAAAAATCCACACTAGACTAGACAAGAGCATCTAGAGATCCAATTATGGCTACTATTTTCAAAGCATCACGCCCATTTTTCCTTTGCTTGATTCTTTTGTGTGGCGTCTTCCTTGTCAATTGCACTGAATTTGAAGTTGGTGGTCGCAATGGTTGGCTTGTACCAAAGTCAAAGAACAATGTACAATGTATAATCACTGGGCATCCCAAAACAGATTCAAAGTTAATGACACTCTTCGTGAGTACCACCTTGTACTGATCCGATATTATCCCAAATTGATTGATGGGCTTGTGTTGAAGCGGAGTGGGTTATGAGTCTAACTCAACCCTACAAAACTGGCTTATAAGTTGAGGAGTGTTTTTCACTTATATACATGTGACAAGCCATATCTTTAAACGATGTGGGACTTCTAACAATTACATGAGACATAAAAGCATGTATAATACAGAGACAGAAGCATATAATTAACATGATCCAATCATTTGCAACAAGTTTTTAAACATGTCAATTATTCCTTGATGAACCAAAAATAAAATCATCCTTTCTTCATAAATGATTTTAAGAAAAGAATGAAATTGAAGATACTATTCCTGTTCATAGACAATAGGTAGTTAATGTATGATGATAATATGTCATAATTTTTGTTTTTAATAATCTCCATATATTACTATCATAATTTGGTTATGTTGCAATTATATATATATATATATATATATATATATATATATATATATAAAATTCAGTTTTATGATTATTTTTTTTTTACATATCAAAATCTAGCATGATTATTTTATTTTTATGTTCTTGAACTTATGGGATTGTTTTAGTCTTCAAGTACGAGAAAGACTCAGTTATGGTGGTGAATGAAGAAGAGTATGAAAAATGTAAAGCCTCTCGTCCCCAGTTTTTCTCAAACAATGGTGACACTGTGTTCAAGTTTGACAGGGCAGGGTTGTTCTTCTTCATAAGTGGGGTTAGTGGTCATTGTGACAGAGGCCAAAAGATGATCAACAAGGTTTTGGATATAGTACAGCCAGTTCATCCACCTCAATCTGCCAATGAGAATGCACAAAAACCACATCATAAAGGTGGGGTTGCTCAAATAACTCCTACCAGTAGAATAACCACATCATCACTATTTATTATGTCAATCTGTCTTTCAGCTTTATGCTTGATCCTTGTGTGTGATTAGGGTCTTAGGAGTGTAGTAGGTTTTTTGTTGTTGGAGTTTTAAGGATGTTGTTTTTGTTCATGTGTCAGGGTTGGAAGGATTGGACTTAATTATTTATTAGGTTACATGTTATTCGCTTCCTTCTTTAGTTGGTATTTGATTTTTCAACGTGATTTACATTTGTCTCATTCTGATGATTTTTATTGAAAATCATGTTTCTTTTTGGTAATGAATGGATGATATTATGAATTAGTTTTTTGATCCTGGTTTCTATAAAAGAAACCAATTTAAGGGCATGTTGTGGCCTGAAGCCAGAATAAAAAAAGCTTGGATGATATTACACATATAGTTAATTATTTTTAATGAAATTAAATATGATATTTTTCTTTTTCTTAGCACTTCTTTGACCTCTCTTAATTCATATAACTGTAATAAAAATAGAAAAGGGCTGTGTTGATATAAAAGGTACATAATGTTATATAATATAAATTGAGAAAAAATTTTAAAACAACAATGTTACCCGTTAAAAAATAGTCCCATTACATGCTTAATGTTTTGCTCGAAATGAAAGGAAAAGACAAGATCTCACAGTAACATTGTTTAACAGCCCTGGTTCTTCATCATTTTTTACTTAATCTCACAGCACTTTAATTTATTGCAATAAAGGTAGAAGTTATACAAATCATTCAGCATGCCTTAAATGAAAAACCTAGATATATACGCATGATTAAACTCCTAAAAATTACTTTTAAGCTCCGAAGAATATTCCGGTTCAACAAAAAAAAAAATTGGCTATATAAGTGCGGCTAATTCCCTTAAATTTACTAAACATCATTAACAAAGAAAATGAAAATTTATTTCTTCACAGTAAAACTTAAAGTTGAATTTTCGCAAATTAGCGCCAGTTAGTAAATACGTGTGAACAACTTATTCAGACATGTAGAGTACACATTACTAATAACCAAAAATCTATCGGTTGGACTCAGTTTAAGCATTATTCCTAGTTCTTTTACTTGTAAAAGTTAAAAATAGAAATTCCAGCAAAGAAAAACAATTACAACAGGAACTTTATGGGTAACCAGAAATCAACTAATCATGTAGATTTTTTTTATCAGTCAAAATCAATCATGTCGAATAATATTACAGTTCAAGAATGTGCTGAAAAATTTCAGTTGGAGAACTAATCACTAGAATAATCCAATGTTGTTTTGACTAATTTACAATACATCTGTGAGTATAGAATTAGGGGCATTGGCAAAACTATTTTGTGGGTCTTCGGGATGCAAAAAAAAACCCACTGTATAAAGCAGCATGTCTATCGCTAGTGCCTCACAAACTGCCGCTTATCATCAGCATTTCTCTTTCCATAAGGATCGTTGTCGCTAAATCCATGTTTACTTCCATCAACTCTACGCATTTTCTTCCTTTGCTTGCTGCTGTTTATGTTCAGACTCACATTTGGTGGGTTTGAAAAACAGAACGAAGAAGCAACGGCCTGCTCAAATAAAAAAAAAATCTCGTATTATATATCATCGTATTGTATGCTACACGCTTTACTATTCAGATAATATGAATTTAAGAAAATAACTTTCCTTTCTCCATCCTAAGAGGTTATTAAGAAAACAACAAGGCTATCAATTTTTTTATCCATAAGATCAAGCACGAATGTCATGGAGTTTACATCAACTAACGCACCTGCTCAACCAATTAAGCTAGTCTCATTTAACCAACAAGGCTATCAATAACATTAAATTCAGAGGATCAACCAATTTTATAATAACTTTTGGAGCATCTTGAACCCTTTTCCAGTCTTTAGTATGAAGTATCCACCACTTGAAGAACTTATCAGCAAATGTCTAACATGATACACTTGAACTACGAATTTGAATTTTCTTTAATCTCTATATGTGCCTTTTTGAATATTTTTGTTCCAGTTATTTATTCTTACCAATCAACCATTTCAGTTTGCTCCCTATACTTGGGTTTTTGCTCAAAATGAAAGGAAAATATAAGAATTGACAAACGATAACATGCAGTATTAGTTCACTGCACAATTGCATATGAAAATCATATTCATGTAGTTCTAAAAATCATGAAAAAAGTAACATACTGCAAAACATGTACCTGCATATCAAGACGGTGAACATTGAATATATCCTTCATGGAATGAGAATTGTATGCTAATATGTACGATCTATAAGCTTCTTTTGCCATCTTGTTCAAATAAAAATTGTTGACTACCAAATTCTCCTGAATTATCCAGATAATCCTTTGTAAGATAATCTGCAGTTGGTTACAAGGTAAAAATTTAAATAAGCATGAAAAAAAGAAATGTACCAGATGCGATTGTACATTTGCCACTTTCTTTTCATCATATGCATACTCTTTAACTGGGACCTTAGCTGCCTGAAATTAAGCATAAATATAAAATTATGATTGGGGATAAGCTGACAAAAATTTCATAAAAAAATGGGGTTAGAACTGGGGCCTGAGAAGTAGCAACCACAGCTTCCCACCAACATTATATTCTAGGTCTAATAATCACAAGGTTTCCTGAAGTGATATATATTATGAGACCCTACTTTCTCGAATAAGCACATGCATACATTACAAGCTTCTAATAAATACTAATGATGGAAAGTGACCTTTAGATAGCGAAGAAATTGCAATTCCTCAGGAATCAAGAAAAGTAAAGCATTTCCTTTTCCGCCTTCACCACGGGCCGTTCTACCAACCCTGTGGATATATTCCTGGTAACAGTATAAGAAAAATGTCATAATGCACATCAATGTATAAGACTGCTAAAAAGCAAATGTAAAAGGATATTGATTGATAAATAGATAGATTAAAAGCACCTTTGGTTCATCAGGTGGATCATACTGCACAATCCAATCCTACAGCACAAATAAGGAGAAAAAAATGAACATAAATATTATATATTTAATGAATTTCAATTAGCAGAACAGAATGTTGCATATGTACATAGTTTGTTCAAATGTTGTTAAATGTTCTACCATTGGTATAGAAACCAAATTAAACACATAAATTTACATGGAGGATCAAAACAGGTAAAAAACCCAACTTCTACTCTTGCTTACCCCCTTCGCAAATCCAGGTCCCCTTCTACCATTAAGTCTTCCATTTAAACCAAAGTGTACTCAATATAATTTGCAAAATAATTTATTGCACATTTGCAAACCAAACACAAGTTTTATGAGAGTAGCAACCAGCTGCTAGGCAGTAAGCATTTGTGGAGTAGATTCTCATTGCTGGTGAATATTGAATTTGCCAAGTAGAAAGTTTTGGTCATGGTTAAAAATTGATGATAAATGATAGAATTTTCAAGGATAATGTTGCCATTGCATCTTTTTTGGGGGATAAATTAATCTTTTGAACCTAGTTATGTTGCTCAGTAAATGGTTAGAGGGGTTGAGTCATTCAACATACAGGTAATATGAGAAGCATTCCTGAGTTGATATGATTTTAACGTTTATTCTGGTCTTTATACTATTTTATGTAGGAAGATTTTCTATGTGCTGTGCTGTTCTAATTCTTTCCTGAAGGTGTCTTATGTTACCAGAATTTTATTTATTTGTCTTTAGCCAGTTACAAGATTGACTGATTATGTGTAGTTGGGGGAAAAACCTTAAAAAAGTCTATTCATGCAGGATTGACTGAATTTTTTTTACAAATGAATCATATTTTTCTAGTGAGAAATATTCATGCTAATTGATAAGGAAAATTAATATACCACAGCAGGTATGTCAAGACCTCGAGCAGCAACATCAGTACAGAGCAAGATCCCCTTTTCTGCTTTACAAAAGTCAAAAAAGGTAGTTGTTCGGGTTTGCTGCTTTTGTTTTCCATGAATACTTGAGCAACTCAACTGAATGAGATTAAGAATGTCTGCATGGAATTTGACAGAGTTGCATGAAGAGAAAAAGACCATCACTTTTTTTGATTGATGTCTCTTCAAAAAGGAGTAGAGAACAATGAAGCGCTTGGCACACGGAACAACAACATAACCCTGAAGCAATCCTTCATTTGTGACCTGCATTCATGAAGCGGTAATGATGATGATAATTAATTATGAATAAAATTAAAAAATTATGATAAAGTGGGGAAACATCACCTTGGTTCTCCCATCATCTACATCAATATAGACAGGAGTTGTCTGAAATGACAATCGAGCAAGATCCTCAACCTGTATTTTAAGAAAGAAATGTTACTAAGAACCGAAAACAATAAGCAAGCAATATTATTACCCTTCCTGATTCTTGCTTTCAAGTAAACCATGTATTATCAAGCAAAAATTTACATATACATAAGAAAAATTAATGGAGAACTACACACCAATTATCAAGTAATAAATTATCAAATATCAACCTCTAGTGTATCCAAAAATGTGTGAGCAGATGTGCGAAAATCAATAATAATTGAAAATTATGGAATTAAGATTTTATCTCAGAGAAAAAACTAGATGACAGATGCAAAAGGAAGAACAGACCTTCTTTGTTTGTGTAGCTGAAAATAAAGCCGTTTGCCTATTCTGTTAAAGGAGAAACAGATTATTAGTCAGGACCAGATATATTAGTCAAAAATACATACTACATATAAACTTTTTTATGCTCCTACATGAAAATATGAGCAAGATGATCCAGCTAAACAATCCAATCCACAGGCAGCAAATGAGGAGGAAACAGCAGTTTCAGAATGCCATTATAATTTCAAAGGCCAACGCATCACAGGAAGGGAGAAGAGAAACGAATTCTATATACCTTTGGAAGGAGCTTAATAATCTGTTTCATTTCCTCCTCAAAGTTTGCTTCCAAGATCCTGTCAGCTTCATCGATCATGAGACACTGCCAAATCATGCAGAAATTCAGAGTAAGAGAATAGCCTGAATCTACACTTGCATATGCTAATTAAACATCTAATAGAATTCCAAATATCTGAATGAAAGACCCTAAATACAAGAACCTTCAGTCCAAAATGAAAAACACAAAAGCTTCTAAGTACTAACACCAAAATTATTTTATAATATTTCAGCACTACATAGAGATTTGTGAACTGAAAATATGCAAGCTTTCTTTCTTTCTCATTCTCTGGTTTCCCCCCAAAACAACACCAAACTGAGCAGTTGACAAGAGCAAACAACAAAAGTAAAGACTATCAATAATGTTAAAAGTTAAAGAAAATATATAATATCAGCTAAAATACAAGATGAATGAGATTCCAATTGAAATAACAGATATTTTGTAGTCAAGCAGTTCTTGAGAGAGGACCCTAATAAGCAGTCATTAAAAACTAAAATGGATATTATACCAAAAAAGATAAGATTGCTGATTAGCCTTAAACACTGAAAAACCATTACAATCACCTAAAGACATAACTAATGAATACTATTATAGCTTGTTGTCAGTATTGGAAATTAAACATACACATGATATAACGAAGTAAAACAGATAAACAACTGTACAAACAATCCATAATTTACCTTCAAGTTTTTATATATGAATCCCTTTGTATTCTGAAGATGATCTAGAAGACGACCAGGAGTTGCTACCAGTAGATTTAGCCCTTTAGCAATGCGTTCAGCTTCAATTTTTCTAGCTGAACCTCCAATAATCAGTCCCAGAGTTTGTGAATGATACTTGAGAAGCTCTTTGGCCACAGCATGTGTCTAAAAGAAATGGCGAATAACAAATAAGAACTATTCAATCAAACCCCAAAACAGAAATAAAAATGAAGCAAATAAAATTACAAACAACATAATTTACTTGTAAATTAGCAGGAACTTAATACCTGTATCGCAAGCTCTCTAGTTGGGCATATAACAATAACACCAGCTCCGTTTCGAGGCGTAAATTGAACATTGTACAACAGCTCCACAGCAGGAATTAAGAATGCAAGAGTTTTTCCAGAACCAGTCCTTGCAGCACCAAGAACATCTTTCCCAATCAAAAGAGGAGGAATTGCTCTCGCTTGAATCTGCATTCGTCATTTAGAATCAACTCTAACGTATTACATGTAATAACCACTACTCTCAAAAATTCAAATACAGAGAAAATATTCCTTAATAATTTCTATAATTGTGGAACATAAAACAATTAAGCAGCATTCAAATTTCAACAAACTGTAACATTACCTGAGTCATATGGTGGAATCCCATATCCATAATGGCTTTATAAGTAGGTTCCGACAATCCCAGAGATTCAAATGACTCAGTGCTCATAATTCCAGAACCACCGTTGTTCTTCACCTTTTTCTCTTCCACCTTCTTCTTCTTCTTCTTCGAGGATTCTCCATCGCTATCTGTGTTATTCTCATTCTCCTCTTCTTCTGGAAACTCCTCCGTAGCATTATCACGAGGTCTTTTTTTGTCGTGATTCTTCTTCTTATTCTTCTTAAACTTTTTCTCTGTTTCTTCCATTGGCGAGGTTTGAAGGGTGTCTTCTGCTTCTGCCATTATCAGATTTTGCACCACCTCAACCTCAATTGCTATCTTCTTCTTCTTCTTCTTCTTCTTCTCCCCTCGCTAAACCCTAATTGTCGCACGCTTCGTGTGCACGTGCGCGGTGTGGTAGATTTAACACCGAACTGGACTGGATCAACAGAGAATGAATTGGGACCGTTGGGCTTTAATTCGCCCAAATGTTCGGGCCTTGATGAGCCCAAATATTTGTGGATTTAGGCTTTACCAGTCTATATACGTGCTAATATTAAGCCCACGGTAATACTTTGTTGAAAAATATATAAATTTTTTTTTTTCTAAAGTTCTTTTTCAAAGTTTTTTTTTTTTTTTTGTAAAGTTGAGTACACAGCTATTATAACTATTAAAAAGTATGTAGCGTCATCACATCAGTCATGAAATTCTAAATAAGTTAATGAAAGTGTAATTCATCAATCTAAATTGAATATAAAATATACGATGAAATGATAATATTAATATATGTTTAAAAATTAAAATATAATAAATGGTAAAAAAAATTAAACAAATCGGATAAAACAATTAGAAAATTCAAAAACTTGTTCAGATATTTTAGTTAGTTTCAGATTTTTATCGATAGTTATTATGTGTTAATTATTGTTTATTCAAACTAAAATATTTCTCGGCTGTATCAATTATTAAAGTAAAAATTAACCCATTGACAAAACCTTCCTTTTACGCAGTAAAAAACTTAACCCTCATTGGAAATGCATAGAAGAGCATGTGGCATGATCTTTTTGTCAACAAAAAAAAAAACATATGTGTTTGGTGTTCATTAAAAAATTTTAGAATGAGATATAACAATCGGTGAAATGTTGTGAAATTTTAAACTTGTATTTGGTTTGAGTCTTTCTTTTTTATTTTTATAAAAAAAGAAAATTGAGATAAAAATGTGTTTGGTTGATTTTTTAAAAATATTTTTAAAATTAGATAAAAGTAAAGAAACACTTTGACTCCATTTTCACAGTTTACATTTGAATCATGTGCATAATTCATAGAGAAAAAAAAAAGGAATAAATTATATGTATACATAAATATTGATATACTAAAATTTATAAATTAATATATAATATTATTTAAAATTTCATATAATATTATTTTAAAGGTTTTTAATACACTGAAAATAATAATGTTTTCATTTTCCTGAAACTAGAAATAACAGTCAAAACAAACATTTTTCTTAAAATTTGAAAAAATAAAAACAAATTTTTTTAAAAAACAAACACAAAACAATTTCTCAGATAAAAAAGCCAATTTTTTTTTCTTAAGATTTCTTGTTCTTCACAATAGGAAATATATCCTATTAGTATTTTTAGTGAGTTTGTTTTCAGTTCTTGTTTAATGATTGACACTCATGAGAAGAAGGGGACATGATTCCGCAGAAGACTGGAGCAACGTGGGAAGAAAACTAAAAAACGGAAACATTATGATGAAGAAATACACAATCTATCATAATCAAATTGCCCTACTTCATGTCATTACTTGAGAGACAGTAAGTTGAATTTGGTCACAAGCTTCATTATTACCACTGTACTTAATAATATTCCACCCACCTCACAATAGGAACCAAAATGCAATAAAATATGCAAAAGAAACATAGAAATAAAAAAGGAAAACTAGTCGAGGCAACTATATAGTAATAACAACATTGTATGTAGGCTTGATCCAATACATTTCATTGTTGTTGTTTCTCAGAAGCCGAAAGGAAAAAGAAAAGAATAACAGTGTTAGGCAATAATGGCCCACCTGAATGCTAATTGATGAATGTTTAAATAATTGTGTAATTAATCATTGTTCAATGGATAATAATATCCAAATAAAACAATTAGGTTGTTTGATAAAAAAAAAAAAAAAAAAAAAAATCATCACAAGAGCATTGTGTGAGACCAATAATTGTATCATCTGCATTATTTTTTTGTTAAGGGCATGATTGTTTATTCTTATCTCACTTCCTGGGTAATTATCACTGATTCTTAAATAATTTTTTGTTATAATTTATATTTTTCTTTCAGGATGAAAGATAAATATATAAACATTACTTTTTTTTTAGAAGAAACATTACTTATTTAAAAATGTTAAGTTTGAGAAAAAATATATATACATAATTTAGATATGCTGTGTAATATTTTGAGATAAAAATACTAATTTATTATAAAAATATTCATTAGAAATAATGCATTTTTCATTAACATACAATACTGATGGTAAATTTTTAATGGAATTATTATATGATTAAAAGTAAATTATAACATAGATAATTACATTATAAATTAACATAGATAACTGATATTTTGTGTAAAGAACTTTTACACTGTCAACTGTACACTGATTAAATAAAAAATGTATTATAAAAAATGACTTAAATCTAAATGTATTTATCCTTATTTATGAAGATTAATTTTATAGTGCATAGTATATATTTACGTGCATGTGTCAATTTTCGAAACCTGTCATATTCAATGCCTTATAAAAGATTTAAACCCACCACCAGATAAAAACTTTATATACATTCTATTACATAACAATGAGGGCCAAATTATTTAGTAAATTTATTTCGATAACAAAACATATGGAAAAATAATATGCTATTAATATTTGTATTATTAACATTAATCTTCACGGTTGATTTTAAGCATTTAAAGGAGATGAGATTCTATTAGTAAGTTTCATCTTCATAATTTTTTAAATGGTCAAAAACAACTTAAAGATCGACATTTTTTTTTATATAAATAACTATCAATCCATAAAATCAGTTTAAGTAATGATATCAAAAAAATCATATTTTATTAAGATAATTTAATCATCTTGTAAAAAAAAATAATAATATCATATGTATTGCTTGCCTTTGAAGTTCAATTACATCTTCAAACCAAGTTAGGTGAAATACTCTTTCAAGAAGTTTGTGATTTTGTGTTGAGAGTTTTTTTATGATTTAATGACTCACCAAATTAGAGTTAGGTAAGATTATGGCTAAATTAGGGACCACATCTCAACAGTGATTAATATTAATATTAGTGTACACTAAATTCCTGTTCTGCTGTGCATGCAATTATCTGTTCCTCCAATGGGTAACACAAGTTAAATGCAACTTTAAGAAATAAAAACAATAAATGAAATATAGAATTTGCTTTTATGACTGATAAAAAAATAGAATTGCCTTTTAAAACTTAAGTTTTTCAAATGAAATTCATTTAAACTTTTGTTTACAAACTTTATTATATATTTTTACAAATTTCAATTAAAACACACACTAAACGGTGTAGGTTTCAATTATGGCAAAACTAAAACTGAGTAAGTTCCAAGTGTTGAATACTCCAAGCACCTATTTATTTACTTTATAAATAAATAAAAACAGAGCTATAATAAAATGTTTTAATATACATAAACAATATCCATTAACCTCACAAATAAACCCTATTCGTTTACACCTTTCAAATTTTGATTTTTGTATTTGAATTGAGTCAATTGGCCGTTGAACTCATCTTAATTTTTTTTAAAAATGTTACTTTTAAGATGAACTCATTTTAATTTTAACATAATGTTTTAAAAGTTCATTCAAACATGGTATTACTTTAATTATAATTTATTAATTGTTTTATAACTCTATAACAAACTAAAACAACTTTGACTAATTTCTTTTCAAGAGAATAATAAAACAAAATTAAAGTGCAAAATATTTCTTGATTTTCTTAAAAATGTAATTTCAAGAAGACACATTTATAAGTCATAACATAGTAGGATAATAGAATAGCTTTGACTCACTTTTTGGTAAGATTATACATTAATGCACAAAACGTTAAAAATACATTAGAAGCATATACAATTCTACTAATAACATATGTGAGTGAGTTGGCATATTAAATTGGTGTATTTATGAAAAAGGAAGGATTCTCGTGCATTACGAAATTAAATAATTTGTCAACAGGGACCACAACCCTATAACTCAACGTGTAACCGTTTGAACGCTGACACTAGACCGTTACATACGTATCATTTCAAATCTCATACACTTCGTAGTTCCCTGTATCGTCCATTTCCCTCCCAATCCAACGGCCCACATTCCTCCAAAATCAAATTCCAAATCACACACAACAACAACACTTGTTCTTTCTTCTTCACTGAGCTTCAGCTTCTACCTCGTAACGGTTTCATTTTTTCAAACCAAACATTCTGAACACACATGTTGTTGTCGAATTAGTAACAAACAAAAAAGAAACAAAAAGAGAATCTGAGAAATGCCGGTTTCAACTCGGTCTCAGATCTTGGTGAACAACAATGGCGAAAACGATCCGAACTCATCAACGAGACTCAGAAACCCACACCATGGACTCAAGGAGAAGCTCAAAACACTCACTCTCTTATACGAGCAACAGAAGCAAGCCTCTGCAGCTCTCAAAACCTGTAATTCCAGGTTTCAAGAGAAGACAGTGATGCGAGAAAATTCAATTCCCAACACCACAGTCACACGAACCTTCGTGTTACCCCAACCACCCTCTCACAACAACAACAACAATAATAGCAACGACGACGACGAAGACTCGAAGGAAAACATTATCCTCGGTCCCGACCGCGTGGTCTCGTTTTCGTGTCCGAGAAAAATATCAGCAGCAGCAACAAACAATGTTTCTTCGAATGTTTCGTGTTCTGCGATGGTGGCAAGGAAACTTTCGATGGAGAAAGTGGAGGCGGTTACAGAGAAGAATGGGAAAGTTCGTAGCAGGATTCTGGTGTTCGTGAGACTTAGGCCTATGAATAAGAAGGAAAAAGAAGCGGGTTCACGGTGCTGTGTCAGAATCGTTAATCTTCGTGACGTTTACCTATCGGAGTTTTCTAACGAAAACGATTATCTCAGACTCAATAGGCTCCGTGGTCGCCACTTTACCTTTGATGCTGCATTTCCAGATTCCGCCACTCAGCAACAAGTTTATTCCACCTCGTGAGTTTTCAATTGTTTCTTCTAACTATTTTGTTAAAAGAAAAATGATTTTTACAAGTTTTTGGGGTCAAGGATTGCTATGTGACCATTTTGAATAGTCTCTGGGCTCTCATAGAGAAGTCCAATTGTCGGCATGGCATGGCATGGAAGGGGTGTGTTGAAAGTCGAAATCATGGGGTGTGAAATCCCCTAAAGATATGGTGCTGTATGTAAATGGGGTGATATTGTGTGCTGTATATAGATGGGATGCAAACCTTACTAGACCGACCAATTTTATAGGGTTGAGTTAGGATAATCGTGTATATAAGGAATTTTGTAGGGTTTTGAGAACATGGTTGGATTGTGATCTAGACTGTAATTTAAAACTATGTGAATGTGATGTATCAAAACAAGGTTATCTTAATATGTGATGTGTTTTGTTTCATTTTATCTTCTTTTAATGATTATAGGTAGAAATTTATCCTTATGGAAAGAAATTTGTCAAGACAAGGTTGTGTTATTATGTGATGTGTTTGTAAAATTCTCTGCTTGATTATGATATTTGGTGTGTGTGAACTTTGAGCTTGGATTTTCAGGACTTCAGAGCTTGTGGAAGCGGTTTTGCAAGGGAGGAATGGGTCGGTTTTTTGTTATGGGGCTACAGGAGCTGGGAAGACTTATACAATGCTTGGGACTGTGGAGAATCCTGGGGTTATGGTTTTGGCGATTAAGGATCTGTTCAGTAAAATCAGGCAGAGGAGTTGTGATGGAAGCCATGTGGTTCATTTGTCATATCTTGAGGTTTATAATGAAACTGTTAGGGATTTGCTTTCACCTGGGAGACCTCTGGTTCTTAGAGAAGATAAACAGGTCAACTTTCTAAGTTGTTCATATTGGGTTGTTGATGTGGTTAATTCATGTGTTTTAAAGGAAAGTAGATAATGCTATTGCTTGTGTAAATCTGTTTACGGTTCAGTCTGCTAATATGTGATAATTGATAAACTTTTGATGGATATAGTATTGGAGGTCATGGTATGTGATAATTTCATGCCTTGTGTTTGAATTTCAACTCAAGATAGCTGATGATAATTTGTTCAATTGTGTTGTAGGGAATTGTAGCGGCGGGTCTTACACAATATAGAGCTTATTCCACAGATGAAGTAATGTTCTTATTTAAGCTTTTTATAGGAAATATAACATTAGACAGCTGTTTCAAGTTTAAATTGATACTTCCTTTAGCATTTTTAACTTAACTTTTTTTTCTTGTTGATTCAGGTGATGGCATTGCTTCAACAAGGAAATCAGAACCGAACCACGGAACCTACTCGTGCAAATGAAACATCTTCGCGTTCCCATGCAATTTTGCAGGTAACCGTTAAGGATCCAATTAATGTTTGGATAAGAATTAGGTGCAATATCTGAAGTACTTTTGATGATATTTTCCAATTTCAATCAGAGTTTCACCTCGATAGCACGTATAATGGAGATTGACAGGTTGTGTTACTACTGTGAAACTCTAATTTTTATTACAAAATGGTACTAATTACTAAACACATAGTATTGCACCAAGTTTTTATCCTTTATATTATGATTGTGACATGTTACTCTTACTAATGCACATTATTTGTCATATCTAGGTTGTGGTAGAATACCGAGTAAGAGATGCTGCAATGAATATTATTAACCGAGTGGGTAAGCTCTCATTAATTGATCTTGCAGGGTCAGAGAGAGCTCTTGCTACAGATCAAAGAACACTTAGATCTCTTGAGGGTGCCAACATAAACCGGTCTCTTCTTGCACTAAGCAGCTGTATCAATGCTCTAGTAGAAGGCAAGAAACACATACCATATCGGAACTCAAAACTCACTCAACTTCTCAAGGATTCACTAGGAGGAACTTGTAACACTGTCATGATTGCAAACATAAGCCCAAGTAACCTCTCATTTGGTGAAACTCAGAACACAGTTCATTGGGCTGATAGAGCCAAGGAGATTCGGGCAAAGGTTGAATCCTCACACCATTTGATACTAATGATTTTTACAAATGTTGAGACATAAACCTGACATTTTCGTAATGAGTTGAACAATGTTGTTTCTAGTTCATCTGTTTCTATATCTATTTGTGAAAAATGGAATGTTGAAAGTTGAAAAATCATCATATAATAATCCAAAAATTACAATAGATAACAAAAATGAGAGTTTTGAGATAATTTAGTATTCTTATACATGAAGATAATTATTTCAGTAGTTGCATGGACACAGGTAAGTGATGCAAATGAGGATCAACTGCCAGTGCCCGAGACAGAAACTGACCAAGCCAAGCTGGTACTTGAGCTGCAAAAGGAGAATCGTGAGTTAAGAATACAGGTAGCACAACACCAACAGAAGTTGTTGACTCTCCAAGCACAATCCTTAGCTTCACATTCCTCCCAAACACCACCACCTTCAGCTGGACCTCTTTCCACTCCTCCTACTTCTGCACAACCAACTGAAAAACGAAGAACTAGATCCTCTTTCTTGGCTGGAACTTGTTTCACTCCAGAAACCAAGAAGAAGGGAGCTGATCTAGCTATCAAAACACTTCAACGAACTGTTAAAGAACTAGAGGCAGAGATAGAGAAGATGAAGAAAGATCATGGCTTGCAGCTAAAGCAAAAAGATGATCTTATTCGTGAACTTTCACAAAAGGGTGGAAAACAAGCATCAACAACTGGGGAAGTGGGGAAGGGAGTGGTGACCAGAGCTAGCCTGCAGCCAAAGGAACCAAATAGAAGTGAGATAAAGAGTCCAAGTCAACGTTTTAGATCACCTGTCCAAACTGCCAAGAAACGAAGCTTTTGGGACATAACCACAAATAATAGTCCATCAGTTACGACATTAAATGGTAGAAAAACTAGAAGTCATGTCCTTGCTGAACCTACTGCACCTCCTCCATCCATGCTTCTTCAGGTACAGTGATCCTTCCCTCCTTAGTGCTTTCTCTTTATATGTATGCACTGTAGCACCTTCTGTAACTAATGCAGATGACTTTGTTAGAGTTAACTTGGATTAACACTTGGGATTTGGAACACCAAGAAAACTACGATAAACCAATCCTCTTAAATAAATCTTTCCCATAATGTGATCCAATTGATTCTGAAAGCATACTCGCTTGTACATATCAAAAATAAGATCTTCTTCTGCTACTCCCTAATGTTATATTGTTGCGATAATGATGATTATCTATTCATTCTACTCACTTTTACACAACAAACTCACTAATCAATGTTTAAATAAAAAATTCTAACAAACTTATCCACGTTTCTTTTATTTATTTTTTTCAGCCTGGTTTTGCTCGTCAAAAAGCCAATATTTAAGTGATTTATGGGGCAGTGGAAAGGAAGTTGCCAGTGCACAGTGAAGTACAGTAACATATATATATAGAGAGAGAGAGACCATTGCACGCTTGATATGCTCCTCCTTTGTGACCATCTTTTTATGTACTCGAAGGATGATTGTGTAGTGTCAGCTGCAGACTGAGTATCTTCTTTTATGTGCTTTCTCATTCACCACCTCCCTCCCCACACAACAATTTCATTATTGAAGGCTATTATTAAAGCTTACTGAGACAACTCCAAAGTCTTTATCAAATATGTACATTCATTGTTTTTTCAATGTAGGTGAAGTTATATTCTTGTACGAATTTGTCTATGGGCTGGTGATGCTCGTTAAATGAATTTGTGTTAGGCTTGTTGTTTCTAAGTTCTTCAGTCTTCAACCTTTTTGATCCGAAAAATATTTTAATAGAAAAACGTAATTCAGAGATATAGTATAGTTATAAAGTGTGAAAGAGAAAAATAGATGTATATATATAATTATGAAAAGAAAGAAATACATAATATAAGGTTTGTAAATAAGTGTAAATTAAAATTATTATTTTGGTTAGTGTTCACATCTCACATCAATGAGGTAGGTATATGGTTTAAGTATCATTGTAATAATTTGAGCAATCATATATCCTCTTCAGCTAGTTTTCAAGTTGAAAGTGGACAAATTTGTTCTCAGTAGTATTGCATAATTTGTGAATTAAGAAAGAAAACTTTATATTGAAGAAAAATAACCAAATAATTTTGTAAAATGATTCTGGTTCTGGTTCTAGTAGTGTCTGATATTTTGGATCTTCTAACTCTATCCATGTTTGATATTAACATTATTTGTATACATACATGATAATGACTTAAAACATCTCATCATCTTCCAAAATAATGCATGATAGATAAACGAGAGTTAGATAAAACCAACGTGCATTTATGGTGAAAAAACATCTCATCATCCTGAAAATTCAATAGTGATTGGATCGTTGATTGTTAAAGGAAATTAGTTAGGAAAAGACAATATTTTCAATTTTTCATAATCCAAAAAGCAAGGTGTTAGGTGACATTCATACACCAAATGATACACTTTATAAATTTTGTGATAAAAATGATTTTTTGCCATGATATAAATTTTTGATAAAAATGAATATTGGAGCTAATTAATTTTTTTAAAAAAAAATTGTCCTGCTTTTTGAATTTTAGAAGTCACGTGACTTCTGCATTAAATACTTAATTTATTTATTTTTTATTTTTTTTATTCATTTCAAATACTATTTCTTAATTTAAATTTCAAATTTGATACGATTTAAATTTGAATCTTGATATATTGTACTAACTTGAGCATATCTTTTTTTTTTTAAAGATGAAATAAGTTTTAAGATTGTTGTAATTTTAGCCAATCTTATGTCAAAATTGATTTTAAATTTTGACATGTCATGTCAATAAAAAATGACGTGTCTTGGATTTAATAATTTATTTTAATAATTTTCTCTTTAATTTAGTCTTATTTTACATGACAGAACATTTATTGTTAATAATGAAAACGAATGCTATCAATAGAGAAGAAGGATAGCACATGTACATGGGTCTGGTGACTAGTTTTTATAGGTGTTGGGAGGTCATAGAATTTAAGGAAGAATCATTGGATTAATTAATTGCCCTCATAACTATGTGTAATGTGATTAAGTAAAGCTAATAATTTTTGGGGCTGGAAACGTTGCTACTATGTGTAACTTTTAATTTTTTCATAACTTAAATTTAATTAATTCTTTATTAATTAGATCGTGTGTGTGTGTATATATATATATATATATATATATATATATATATTATATAATTTTAAAATTATTTAATTTTTCTCAAATCACTTTATTTTAACATATAATATGATATTAAAAATATATAAAATGTTGATAATTAGATAATGTATCTGTAAAATTTGAATTGATATATTAACTAAATTTAATTTATACAAAAGAAATATTGAAAACTGTAAGTCAATAAATCTTATAGTAGGACAACGAATCTTGACTCATAATTTTCAAATAATTACTAATTTATCAAGACTGTGGCCTATAATTTTGAAACGGCAATTAAAGTAATTTGTCAAGACTGATGTGATTACCTCTTCTTAATAAATTATGATGGTCAAAGTGTGTGTATGGTTTCTCATTTAAGACCTACATTTAATATAAAATTACATTAAAGACAATACAAAAACAATTATTAATTAATTTGAAGATTCATGTTGACTCATATATAATTATTTTTCAAACATAACTAAATAGTAGTTTATGTGAGTGACATGAGTAATTCCCTTAAACATGTAGTCAAAATTCAAAGTCTTAAATCGTACATAAATAATCTTGTAAAAAATAAATTAATATCATCATTCCAAAATAATGTATCTCAGTGATAGAATTAGATATTACTTTTGTAATCATATAAAAAAGAAAAAAAAAACACTATAAACTTTGGTATATCAAAATATGTTAATTAAGATGTGGATCCAACTTCCTAGCTGGCATAGGTTTTTCTTTTTTGTCTGTGATCTAGGATTGGCTTGGAATAATCACTGTGGACAAACAAATCACAACACTAATATTATAATGATACACAAATCTCCTGTGCTCATATTCTCTTCTAAAGTGGGTAAATGTGAACAGTGAAAATAGTAAGAATATATTTACTTGGTTTAAATTAAAGCATGCAATGTTCTTAACCAACTTTAAATCAACCGTGAATTCATCTTTATTTTTTTCACAATAAAAATTTACTTACAAGTTAAATCCAAATCCAACTAATTATTGCTAAATATATGTTTGACCAACTTGTTGGGAAACACATTGTGTGTAGCAGAAAAATTACACAAAAAAATTAAATGTAAGGGAAATAAGATAAATGTACTGCACATCAATATAAATTTAAAGGGAATAAAGAAAAACAAAATGAAAGAACACAAACAATTTTAATTTTAATGAGATAGATAAAAATCACGATCACTTCTAAAAAAATCTTCACTATAAACAAATGTCAAAATGGTACAACAAAAGAACTACTTTTAGAACTCACTTGTACTCAAACAAAATAGTGGAAAACACTAATATTTGATATATTACCTAAAATCTAATACACTTATTATATAGAAAGATGTGATTCGAGTGAATAAAACATATCACTCTCTAATATAGATATATGCTCTTCTCTTTTTTTTAACACCAGCTGACGTGTGATTTCAAATTAACCAAATACATAACAAATCATCTCTTAATTTAATTTCCTACATTATTACAAACTCTTTTATAATAATCCTTTCTTACAACACAATCTGCTGGGTTGCCATTTTTCTCCTCCAAACTCTACTAGACGTGTGACTTTGATTGCATCTCAACAATCTTCCCCTCAGACACAGAGACCACAATATTTTCTCCCCAACAAAATATCATATCAAAATAAGTCCACTTGGTCTTCATCTGGATCTATCTCTCGTCAAGTTTAACCGTCAGCTCTGATACCACTTTTTGGGAAAGACACGATTGCGAAGCAGGAAAATTACGAAAAGAGAATGAAATGTAATATGCGACAATATAAAATCCAAGGAGAAAGAAAAATGAAAATGCAGGAGCAAGAGAACAATTTTAAAGAGAGGGACAAAAACCATTGTTAAAAGAGTATAGTAAATGAGCTTCTACAAAAGAACTCGCATAAATCGTTCTACTTCAACAAAAAAGTGGAACTAACAAAATACTCAAGTATCTTCCTATGCTCCTCTCTCTAAAACCAGTCTCTGAGACTTTAAATTAACAAAATACACAAGACAACTAGTCAACTAACTCATGTAACAACATGTATATATATTTACGTATTTCTTTTATCTTTTATTAATTTTTTCTCTTTTTTCCTTTTTCTCCACAATCGCATTCCAATTTTTCCAATTTTCTACCAAAGATTTCTCCAAATGAATGAACAGTACACAACCATTCACTCATCTAGTTCGGATACACATCTCTCAAAAACAAAGGAATAGTGCACAACATACACGCTACACATTCACTTATCTAGTTCGTGTGCACACATAACCTTACCCAGGCATTTTACCTTTGATCTTGAATGAAATCTTCTGAGCTAAATTTCATCCGCATTGGAACCATGTTATAAAATCAGCTACTATTCAAGTAGACCCCCCAAACAGCATCTAACCTGGAGGAAAATATATAGTAGAAAATACATGGTTCTAGATATTATTTGAGGTTGCTGTTTTCCAATGTACCATGTGAGTATACCTGTGAGCTTTTTGTTCACTTGATTCACATCAAGTGGTACCTATGAAAGCTTAGAATGTTACTAACATTCAAACCTGGTATAAGAAAAGTCTCCTGCATGATCAAAAGTAAACATACACATCATGTCAATCTGAAGTGATTCCTCAATTATAATTTGTCTATTTGACATGCAGCCCCACTTTCTTACACAAGGCAGATCATACATACTTTCACTGTATGTTTTTATTGAAATAAATTATTTAGAAGCTCAAATTGGAGACAAGTAAGGACTACATACCCTACATACAATTACAAATCTAAGAGACCAAACAAGTTGGATTTTGTAATGTCCTATGATTAGGTATATACCACATACAACCTTAATGCATTATTCTTATAATTTTCACTACAGTTTCTTTTCTCAGTGGTGGGTTGAAAGGGGTTTGGGTGCACTAATTAGAGCAATAATGTTGTAAATCAGTGGTTCAACTTTATGTGAAGCCGCTAACTTTTATATCTTTGGAAGAATGATGACTAGATGATTAAAAAAACAAAAAGGACTTTGGTTTCGGCGAAAGACATCTTAAGAATTTGATTTTGTCCTAGCTGTAAGCCACATGTGTTCTTCATCTTCAATCTTTTCTCTCGTAAGTTGAAGGGAAACAGTAAGAAATTTTTAAAGCCTGAAAACTAGGAGGGGAAAAGGTAAAAGGAATGATCACTATTATGATCAAGTTATCCAAGTAAAGGATTTTATTTTGTAGGATCAAGTATAAAGATAGTATTAGTGGGAGTTGAGTCTAGTAAAAGAATATGTATTAGACGTGATATAATTGCTGGACGTGTATTGGCCGTGTGTCCAAACACACTTCTTATAATGTATTTGGAATAGCTTCATGGCGGCGAGAAAAAATGAATTAACTTTTTATGTTGAAGGTGAAGCAATAAATAGTTAGTTGCTTCTACTCTTTAGTGGTATCACCGTGATTTTGAGGGGTAAAATTGATTTTGTGCTGCTATCCAAACACACAAATGTCTCAAACAAAATTGCTTAAGGAAAAAGTAAAAGGGCAGGGTCTTAAATGTTGACAGTAGTGGGGCATAGTCTACAGTTTGTGACTCAAGCTGCACAAATTACTATGAAACACCAACTGGTGAGTATGTTTTGTGTTTCAGATTTGAATTAGGCAAACAAAAGAAAAGCAGTCAACAAGAGGAAAAGCAAATGATCGAGTGTATAAACAAAGGAAAAGTGAGTAAAAGATGGGGTCTCTTGTCAGAATATAAATAGCTCCATGTGGATTTTCTTTTTCTTTTTGTTATATTGCTTTTGATGACTTCTATGATTAGGCATAAACAAAAATTCTTGGGATCACTTCACGAACAAAATTTTGCATATAAAGCAATCATTGGAACAATCTTAACTTTTAGACCAAATACTGCAACTGTGTTGGATTAAGAGAGCATGCTGATAATAGAATCCTAACTAAACGAGGAAATAAGAACATAAGGAAACAAATGCAAGGGTACTCTAACCAAATAATAGTGAAGGTATCATACAAAAACACACACAAAAGGAAAGAAGGGGGAGGTAGTGAGATTCTCGTATGACACAATTTTCCCCTGCCCCAAAGCAAACAAAGCATCATTTTCATTTTAAAGAATTTGTAAGAGTAAAATGTTAAACCATCTAGAGTTACAATGGTATGTGAAGTAAAAGAGATAGAATGACAACTACAAACTACAACAACAATCAACATTCAACCAGATTCGGTCTAGTTAAAGGGGTTAATCTCTTATAACATGTTCTAGCCAAAGTCTAAATTTTTATTAAGAGAGGTGCTTACATTAAGTTTCAGACCATGCTGGAACATAACAGAATTATCTACAGAGGACACTTAAGGGAAACTTAAAAAATTAAATTACTCCAATAATAGGCGTGGACTCTTTAATTTTATAAATCCAAGCAGCACCTCAACTATGGGGACTGAATCAATCATCAAGCACATAAGGAGAAAAAAAGGATAAAGAGAGCGTGAGGGAGCACAGTACAAAAAAGGCAATTCATCAAGTGGAATCAAATAAAAAACGGCACAACTAAGTTGCAAAAGCTAATGAACCAAATAAAAATGGCAAGACAATGATGATTTACATTAACCTCCATCTCATATCACTAATTAAAGGATAGAAAGGAAACTATACACATACACATACATACACCTTGCATGACCCACCCACCACCATCACCCTGTAAAGTATCAGTTACCCACAATAATTTCCCCTCTTTCTCCCTCTTTACCCTACCCACCTACCCTAACCAAAAAAAAAAAAAAACAGAAACCCCACTTCTTCTTCCTCCAGAAACAAGAGGGGGGGGAAACAAAAAAGAAAAAAGCTGGAAACTTGGGAGAGAACTAGGTCTCCATCTCCATGATTAAAGAGCTAAACAAGTAGTATAGGAATAGGAATAGCCTAGTCATAGTGTTTAACATGATCCACAAAGAACAAAGGGAAAGTAAGTATAAAGAACAACTAGACTCTAAGCAAATAAATACTAAGCTCAGGTGCTCCATTGCTATCAGGATTCATCATGTAGAAAGCTTCAGAGTCTCTAGACCCAACAATTCTCTCAAACCTTGCTCTCATGTACATGACTTCACCATCAGACCCTGCTGCTTCAGCTCCATCACTGTTATTACTATTATTATTATTGCTATTACTCACTGGCAAAACACCTGCACCCATTGAAATTGGTTCCACAGCTTTAAGTATGTCCCAGTCTTTAGCTCCACATTCTCTTCTGTTAGCAAAGCCACACTTTTTACCGTTGCAATAAGTTCGCCACACAGACTCTTGTAAAAGCCTGAGAGTCTTTTTTTCTGAGTCCTTCTGTTTGTCACATTCAAGCGCAATTCTGACCAACCCAGAAGCCATTTCGCGAACCAAACCGCTTATGGGGGTTGCGAGTTCGATGAGGAAAGCGGGTTGGGAAGTGGGGTCCTTCTGGAACGCGAAATGCACATGACCACGACGGTAGCCAAAGAGGGTTCCGACGACGCGAGAACCGAGACCGCAGGGGAGGTTGGAGCGGTTTTTGTTGAAGACAGTGAGAACAGAACGGAGCCTTGAGATTGCCACGGTTTGAAGCTTTCTCCTTGTTGCAGTATGAGAAGTGGTTGCAGGGGCATGTTCAACTTTGTCATCTTCTTCTTTTGTGTTTGTGTTTGTGTTTTCTTCTATGATTTTGGACATTGTTTTTGAGTTGGGGATGGGGATGGGAACTTCACTGTCTTCATTTCCAACTTTGTTGGTCCAGTGAAAGTGGTGTCTCTTGGAGGTTGAGTCTTGAGGTTGAGGGGTTGAGGTTGTATCCATGACTAGTGTTTTCATGGGAGAAAGAAAGAGGAAGCTTTAAAAGCAGGGGAGTTGTAAAGAGAAAGAGTATGAGTGTGGTTTCTTCTTTTTACTGTTGGGGATAGATACGTTATTTAATTGTTTTTTTCTTTGTTATTCAGTAATCTTCCCCTCCTTTGATATAGTGAATGCAAGAGAATCCTGACAAAAGAAACATAAGCAGACCCACCAGCTGATATAGGAAATCAGAGAGAGACTGGGATGGAGTGCGCTTCAAATAGAAAAGAAAGGAATCTGAGGAGACAATGTGTTTGTTATTTCACTTTCTTGTGGGGCAGGGGCAGGGGCACAGAGAGAGCCTTGTGTTGTGTGTGTGCCATTGTGCTCTTGACTAAACTCTTTTGACTTGATGCTCAAAACGGTAAAAAAGGATTAAAAAAAACACTAAAGCAAGAACAAACAAAACACAAAGCTATCACTGTTGAAACTCGACATGCTCTTAGCACACTCTTCTGATTCATCCATGTCTTCTAGTGCAAAGGCGAACCATGGTGACATCAGGCCTAAGCATTTCTGAATTCTCGTGGCTCTTGTTGGCTACAGAGACTACATTACACGTATACGCGAACTGACACCTCCTTGTAGGTTAGTCCCTAAGCACTCAATCCTATTAGGCTTTTATGAAAATTGATGCTTAAGGTTTAACTCAATAACCTTTCAGACTTTGATTAGGTTTAGGTTGCTAGAGTTAGAGTTTACGGGGAATTGGAAATGAGGGGCAGCTACACGAGAACTTGATTAGGATATCCATAAATATATTTACCTGAGGTAATAATTCCCCTTAAAATATGAATGCGATAATTGGAGTTAAGTTATCGTTAAGTATAAGAGCAACTGAGGTGGAAATGATATGATTCAATATTCACAAGCAGCATCTCGAGTTTTTAAGATTTCCCATAATCATCAAAAGAGCAAATAAACAGAAAACCATTTCTACCACATTTAATGATTAATAATAATTTGTTACAATCTAATATAGTAGCTATTGTCAGAAGATAGGAGTTATTATGTAAAAGATACAAAAAGTAAATAAAATAATTACAAGGGAGGGGATTGTTTTTCATGATCTCTCACTAATTACATTGACTTACAAATATGTATTCGTTTTGATAGAATACAAATGGAGAGCACATCCACATAGGCCAGCAAACTAGTGAATGGTTTTTTGTACACAATGGAACTCATTAGAAGCACAGACAGGAGTCAAAGGGTGCTTGCCTATGCTTCAATAAAGATCCTAAGTTAGCTATCTAAACTTTGGCCAGCATCTGGCTGCTTTGAAGCAATGGTTCCACCATTCATCCGAGCGCGTGCCTCTGCAAACATCCTTTGCTGCTCTGCTAATGCTTCTTCCTCGGTCATCTCAGCTCCATTGCTCCATTTACCACCCTTTAGAGAGTCCTGCTGGAAGACAGTAAAATCAATCAAGAAATAGTTCTCTCTTTTCCAAAATAAATTCATACAAAACAGTAATTAACTTGTTCAAAATTCAATTTCCACATTAACTGATCAACAATATAGGCCCTCCAGCCTCTTAATAGCCACAGTGGGCATTGATGTAAAGAAATCCAGACCATTCATGAGCTCCATAGAACCCAGATGGGTAATCTTTAGCTGGATCACAAAATAATCACTTTTATGCCACAACCTTATTTTCAAATTTATTTTTCAAGTGAACACACATAAAGAAATTAAGGTGATGGGGCAGTGCTATGTTGTTTCGCACCACTCAAGTATTAAACATGCATACAAAGCATTAAATTAATAGTTACCATGGTCTCCAGTTTGTGCTGTTCATATGCTGTATAAACTTCTTCAATGTACTCACTAAATCCAAGAACCTGGGGGAAAGATGCAAATCAATAAACAAAATCAAATCAGGTATTTAGAATGCTTATAAAAAATCCAATGAACCCATTATTGACAATCTCATACAGTTGTTTAAAAATAAATTTATGCTGAGTTTGGAACTTTCTAACAATAGAATTGAAAATAATTTCAATTTAAAAGAAATGTTTTTTTAAGGCACTCCTAATGGCTCTCTACTATACATGTAGAGTATAGTAGAGAGCAGGCATATTGCTATGAGTATTATCAAAACTCATCGGGAAACCAAAATAGACTCTCAAGGAAAAGACCAACACAACTACTTGGGGTACCGGGCAAGCAAGGAATAATTCTAAATTACACTATAACATCCTACTAATTACTAGATGAAGAAAGTATGTTTTACATGTTTCCAAGAAAATGTTCTTTATAAAGTATTTCGAGGATATAACATTACTCATAAGGTAGTATCCTATGCATATTGAGTGCACACATTTTATTATCTGGTAAGTGGAGACAACATGAGTAAGATCAATTAATAAATCTATAATCAACAAAAGAACTTCCTAAGCATGTATTAATTTCAAGTTCTTGCAACTTGTGCTCAAGTTTCATCACATATAGGAATGCTATGATTAGATTGTTATGGCAATTGCACAGCAATTTAAAGAAGAAAGAAAAAAATGTTACTACTACTACAAATAATAATAATAATAATAATAATAATAATAATAATAATAATAATAATAATAATAATAATAGTTACTCTTAATCCTTTCAACTCACTTCATCATTGAGGGAAGCTCTGTCAGATGAAATATTTCACAGCCAAACATAACACCACCCAATATGAACACTCAAATACACATACAAAGCTTTGGAGATACAAAGGATGGACAAATACCTGTAGAGCCTTCAATACATGCTCAGGTGCAATTGTCCGTTTTTCCTCTCTGTTACAGACATCATTGGATTCTGACGAGATGAGGTTTATAAACTCTGCAATGACAAATTAACCACCAACATCTTAATCCTTTAAAAAGGTAAACAAAAGAACATGAAGCAGGAAACACTAATCAGAATCTCACTCTAAATTTTCAGAGAGTTAAGCTACGAAACACATGCTTTGCATATCTACAACATACATGCACATGAAAACAATGATGTTATTATGAACTAATAGTTAATAGCAGTGATTAGCGGAAAGCAAGAGTGGATTTGGAATCTGTGCGACACAATATACTGTTGCAGCACACGTTAACAAGTGCAGCAGTTGCAGCCACGGGTTCACTTTAACTCCACCTTCTTACGTAAAGGTACAGCACTTCTCAAGAGGGTCATGACATGTGGGGCAATGAAATTGGAGAAATAAAAAGCTTCACCATTTCGTAAAATTTGAAATACATTATTATTATAACTATACAAACTATTATAAAATTTGAATAAAATTTGAAGCTTTTTATTCCTACATTAAAAAAAAACCAAAATACAATTATTATAACTGCACAAACTATTATTAAAATAAATAAAATATTCACAATTACAAATACTATAATTACAGTAAATAAAACTAAAAAAATAGCAACAAACAAAAAATTAATTTCCACATCAATAAAAGTTATTTCCAAAAAATAATAAAATTCAAATTAAAAAAAAAGTTTAAATAAATGTTGACTTTTCAGAAGGTGCAGTTGACTGTAGCGCCTCCGTTTTCATTGGCCCACATGTCATGACCTTTTGACTCTAGTCGACATCAAATAGGCACCCTGACTTGCGGCACCTGGTTTATAGGAGGCGCCGGTGGCTGTGGCGCCTTCTAACAAAAAGCTCCACAGTTGTAATAAGTTTGAAGTCGGTCCTATTTTTGTAATTTTTTTTCAAAATAAGACCAGTTTGATCTTTTTACCAAAAAATAGCAATAGCACATTCATCAATTTTGTGCAATTGAGATGCACACTTGAATTTTAGATCCCACATAAAAGTCAGAACTGAAAGAACTACGTCACCGAATTAAACAATATACAATTGAGCAACAGTAGTGTCATAGTTTGAAAAATTCTGACCTACACAACACTCAATCAATAGATCTTGGGCATCTCTTGCAACACGTACATCTGGGGGTAACATCTCTTTAATAATTTTTGTCATTGTTGCTGCCAAAAATCAGAAATAGAACAATGATGCATTAAATACAGAGAAAACACTGAGATTGATTATCAAGTGCCATGAAAATTAAAGAAACCTAAGATCATTAGTATTTGATACTAATTAGCATCATCTTGATGATAAACCCTATTCTAAACAGCATTATCCATCAATGTCTTCTAATCATTCATAAACAATGTTCAAAAGACACTGCTTTGACATGACAACACACTTTTAAGTTTTAAAAATTGATAACAAGAAAAACACATGTATGAAATATTAATTATCAATTAATCATAATAGCAAAACCAAAATCCATTAGAGAATAGCACAAACTTCATGAAACTAATGTAAAGTTGGTGGCTATCAAATCAGGGCCTTACAAAAGTCAACAAGAAGGCCATCTTTGATGATAAATGATAAATGATAAACAGTACAAAACATCTTTTCCGAGTTGAGACGACTTGACAATCTCAGATTTTATTTGAAGCTCACTTATCTTCCAATCCATTCATGTATCCTCATGCAAAATCACATGAGTATAACACCTAATTCATCACATTTTGAAATCCTCGCTACAATGTTTTACTCTTTAAACCTTAAGGCACAATAAACTTTTAACATTCCACAAAAATGACATTTTAAAAATATGTAAAGTATCATCACAAACACACACCCAAGCTAGGCAACACATCTATGTTTTGCTATATATTGATATGCTATGCTGAAATTGCAAATGTCTAGTCATCAACCAGAAACATAGCTTACGAACTTAATCATGATTTCACACGGGAGTGGAATTTAGAGCGGTTTTATCATGTAACTCATTCGCCGGAAACCATTACTCAGCCTTTTTAAAAGAAAAAAATTGCATCACCAGAAATTAGCCGTAAGATGACACAAAATCGATATACATATTTCAGACAATTTTTTTATTTTCTTTTCTTCCCAGTAATCTCCAAAGAAACAAAATTCATCAGTGCAGATAACAAACTGAATCGATAGAATTCAATAAAAACACACGCCCCTAAATATTCAATCAAATTAACCAATAGAAGAGGGCGAGGGGGAAAAACCTTTAGGAAGCGAAGCGTCTTCCTTTGATTTGCCAACAATGTCCATAGGCTCCATGATTCAACCTAAATTGAACGAAACAATGAATTAGGGAACAAATAAATAAACAAACAAACAATCAGGGCACAAATAAGTAAACAAAGAATTAGTGCACATATACATATAGAAGAACAGTGAAAAAAAAAATTGCAGATCTAAAAAAGAGAGGGGAAAGAGAAGTCACCGAATCAACGAGGAGGGAGAATATGAGAACACGAAATTGAAGATTGGAATTGAGAAAGGGAGAGAAAGGGTAAGAGCGAAGACATGGCTGATGCTGATATGTGAATTTATGAAGACAGTTTCACAGGATAAGAGAACCAGTTCCCGCTCGCATCAGATTAGGGCAACCTTCACTACTGCCCAAAGCGCGTTTACCAGTTACCTTTTGCCACGCGCTCTTATCCAGCGCGTCAGGTGATATTTCCTAAGTGGTTGTCATAAACTATATTTTTTTTTTCTTTTTCTTATCAATATTTCTTCAACTATAAGAAAAAAAAATTGTGTAGGTGCATAAACATAATCTTGGTATTTTAATATTTTTATATAAATATTATTATTTAAGTAATAAGAATATATTTATTTTATAAGTATAAAAGATTTATTTTTATTTTACTTTTTATTTTCTCTAAATTGATTATGATAGATGATATATTCTTCATTATTAAATTAAAAAAAATAATTGATAAGATAAAAAAATAGATCTCTTTGATATATATATATATATATATATATATATATATATAGTTTATAATTAATTATATTTATAATGGCTGTATTTGCACAGAATGTAGTTTACGCACTCCATTAAAGAAAAGGGAAAAGAATTTATTAATAATTATTTGAATGATTAATTATTTAATGAACAATTATTTTATATTAATATATATATATATATATATATATATATATATATATATATCAATTTTATATATAAGTAAATGAATTTAAAGAGATGAATTAATAAAAAAAAATTATATCATTGATCATTATAAATTTTAGTTGTTTTAATCTTTAAATTAGATATAAGATAATTGATATTGATAATAAAGATAATAATAATAAAGATAGTTATTATTATTATTCTGGTGTGGTAATAATAATGTTGATGTCGTTATGGATTAATAATTGAAGAAATTAAGTATATCTTTTTAAAATTAAAAGCCACATTTTTAAAGCATTATTTTAAAATTACATTTGAAAACAAAAGACAAAAACTTTGTAACCGCCTTATCCAGAACCCAAATTATAGAGCGTATCTATTTCACATGCAAAAATAAAAAGAAAAATTAAACTAAACCTTGATATTATATATATATATATATATATATATATATATATTAGTCACTATTATAATTTAAACAAATTGACTGTTGAAATAATTAATTTATATTTCTAAATATTGTAAAAATATGCAAATTGATCTGAATATTTAGTAAACTCTAACACAATATGATTCTAATTATTACAAAAAACATGTAAAATAATACAAATAAATTTAAATAAATTCGTACTCTATTGCCATTTAAATAAATTTAAAAACAATATAATACGATTTACTCTACATTTTTTCGCAGAGCAATCAAATGTCACTTAGCAGATTATAAATTCTTAAAAGTTAATAAATTTTATCAATTAATTTTTTATATATAATATTTTATGTTTTGAAAAGTTTAAAATTTTTAAAAAATAACTAAAAAAATACAATGGTACACCGTAGCATACAATTTTTTTTTCCACATTTTGTATTTTTTTTAAAATACGAGTTATTACACTTAATCCATGAAAATGTTCATTAAGAGATTCTAAATCTTGTAGAGGTTATAGCAATTTTTAGGTATTTGTCTATTTTTGATACAAATATATCTGTAATTAACTTGTAGTTGTGCAATCCCATGAATAAATCATTCACATTTCTTTGCCTTGATCAATTTTTTCATGTCAAGGGACTTCTTTGCAATTTAAAAGTAAAAACATAAAAATAAGAAAGTAACAGGAACCCAAAAATCATTCACATTTCCTTGTCTTGATCAATTTTTTCATGTCAAGGGGCTCCTTTGCAATTTAAAAGTAAAAAAAAAAAAAAACAAATAAAAAAAAAGAGTAAGAGGGACCCAAAGCACTTAGCCATGGTCACTCTTGTGTTGCATTTCAATGAATGAGTTTTACATCCCAATACCAGTTTCTGAAAAACCCTAATTTATTATCTGCTATTCAATATCAATAGATTCAATTGAAATTGGATTGGGTAATAACAATCTTCAAATTTCACAAATCATAAATAAATGGTCTCTGACGAAGACGATTTTGTTTTCTATGGAACACCCATAGAGCGTGAAGACGATACAATCAGCCGCAAGAAGAAGGCCATTGCTGAGTCCTCTGGTCAGCTTCGAACCCTCCCTGCGTGGAAGCAAGAGGTGAGTGTTAACTCTTTATACATAGATTCTGTTATATCTGCGAGAATCAATTGGGATTGTTCTGTTTCTAGAAATTGTGAATTTGTTCGTTCTGCTAATGTGGAATAAGAATATGAAGTTGATTTTGTTGTAGTATCAAGGATCAGATTGAATTGAATAAACTAATCTATGCAGCTGAGTTCTTTGGAGTTCAATCTTCAATTTTGTTTCTAACAGCTATGCTCCTAGAGACATCTGGTCAAAGATTAATTTTTTTGACTTGGAGCGAATGAATTGATGAGAAGTTACTTGGGTATTGGTTTGAACGTTGAAGTATTCCTTGTTAGTTATTGTCTTTTTTCTGCACTGCCGTGGTTGTCTTGTGAGGTTGTTTTGGTTGTATAGTGTGCATTTATATTCTGAATTAACATTTAACTTCTGTTTTTCTTTTGAGTACTATTCAGGGCAATGTTGGTGGTTGTTTCTGTAGTTGTGATGTGGTTTATAATAAAAGCTCGCCCTTGGCCTTGATTTGAGATTCATTCTTGAATGCCCTTAAAAAAAGAGAATATTTTGGAATGATTTAACTAATGCTGCTTGTATCCTAACTTCATTTCAATTTTCATTTTTCCATCTCCAGGTTAGAGATGAGGAAGGGCGGAGAAGATTCCATGGAGCATTTACAGGAGGTTATTCTGCTGGTTACTATAATACAGTGGGCTCAAAGGAAGGTACAAGTTCATTAGGGAATCATAATGCTCCTGTTATAAATTTGAATTTTTAAAGGTGGTGAGCGTTAACTTTATGATGAATTTGCAGGGTGGGCACCCCAGTCATTTAAATCATCCAGGAAGAACAGAGCTGAGTTCAAAGAGCAGAACATATTGAATTTTTTAGATGAAGATGAGAAAGCTGTATGTTGAATCATATGTGCCAATATAAGTTTTTGTGTTATGTATACTTTTCAACATATATGTTTCAAAGTCCTCCTGTTATAACTTCACTTCCGAAGTGGTATAGTTGTAGATGTTGGAGGTGTGATAGCAAGCAGATCCAACTTTTTACTCTAGAACAACCTTGTACAGGAACTTTCTGTGAATATTGATGATATATTTTTCATTCCACTATGATCGATATTGTTGGTACCATTTTACATGCTTGTATATTGTATGCTGTTTTCAATATCTTTTGATTTGAACTTCATTGATATTAGAGTAACACACATATACCTCCCTTCAGATTTTGAAATATTATAAGTACCCACTTAAAATGGAAAAAAGTTAGAAGCATATCATTTGAAGAATACACAAAGGATTTAAATTTGCTATTTTAAAATTCTTAGATCAAGGAAATTGTGTTATATTAGAATTTAAGGAAGGAAGTTTCCTGTAAAAATCGTGGGAGAGGGCTATTTATTTTATCATTAAACAATATCATGCTTTTAGTATAAGGCTGCACTCTTTTCTTGTCTGAAGGAATCTCAATTAAAATTTGTGTTGTAAAAATTGGTGATACAATCATTAACCCAACTAAAACATTTCAATGATTTGAGTGAAGTCAAGTAGGTTGGTTACTTACTCAATTGGTGATTAGGGGTTCAGTTTTTGTTAGTAGATTAATGTTTTATTTTTTTTTATGTGTTCTAATACACCATTTACATGTATCATAGGATTTGGATGGTCGGTTTTTGGGGACAACTTCACAGTTTGATACATTTGGTTTCACAGCTGCTGAAATTGCTCGGAAACAAGCTGAAAAGGAACAGAAACAGAGGTGCATTTTATTTCTCCCGTTGTTATTGTAGCCCTTTGATGTGTATATATCATAACTTCTTTAGGGAGGGAAAAAACCTAATTTTCATTGACTCATGCTGCCTTTTTCTTAAAAAAATAAAGCAAAAGAAAAAAATCCTTATCACAGACATAGTAACATCATACAAAACAAGAGTGTGTTTAAAATGTTCTTGCTTCTCTTTGGAGCTTTAGCGTTTACATTCTGCTACGAGGTTTTACATGCAAACTATCACTATTCATCACTATTTTTTATGCCTCTTTTAATTTCATTTTTGTGCTAGTTGATTCTCTGGCATTAAAAAAATTGTGCGAGAAAGGGTATTATTCAGTATCTTTTGATGCATGAACATGGTAAATTTTTGGGAAATTCCTTTTAAAAGTATTCAAGGGATTGGAGAGATTTGCTGTATTGATTTCTTCATCATGTGTGTTTGAATCCCTCTTTTGTTAAAGGGTATGCTCCCTTTATGTTATGTTCCTCTTTCATCTTTAGTCAATGGAACAACCACCACCACCAAATGATACCATCAATTCTCTTGTAAATCATCCTACAGACATTCTATTGACATTTTAGTTTTGATTTTGTCTTTAGTCCAAGAAAGGGTGAACCCTGGTGCAACGATAAGGTTGCTACCTTGTGACCCGGAGGTCACAGGTTTTAATCTAGAAACAGCATCTTTGCCTGCAGGGCTAAAGCTATGTGCATAATCCTCCTTTAAAGGGGAGTAAGCCTCATAGATTTGATTTGGCTGCCCTTTTATGTTTTGATACTGGGGAGGAACAGAAGTTAATGCATGATAGTTATCTATGTATATGCCTTTTTTCTTTTAATCTAAATGGTTGTAATGCTCACCTATGGTTTTTTATGGGTTGTGACAAGGATGATGTTTGCACTTTGGATCCCATGAATTTTGTTGCACTATTGTCTTTTGAGCTAAAAGAAATTAGAAACTTGAAATTTCAATGTATTTGTCCTGATCTCCTTGAAATAGTCTGATTTTCCTTTTTTTTTTAATTAAAAAACTCCCTCTGTGTATTCTCCATTTTTTTATCAATCTCAATATGTTTAACAGAACATGGATGTTTGTAATAACTAAGATATCATTCATTCTAGACTTCAAGTAATTATTAATGAGAGCATGTTTGGGAAAGATTATTTCCCAGATTTATCTTTTTTTAGTAAAAAAAACTGTTTGGAAATAAGTTGTGTTGTTTGGGAAAATAACTTAATGTTATAAACAGTTTTTTTTTTTTTTTGAAAAAAATAAGCTGATTTTTTGCATCTGAAATTTTGAAGCTTATGATTATTTTTCAACAGTTTATTTCTTCTTTTAGCTATTTTTACACTATTTTATTATATAAAAGCTAATTTTTGTTGCATCCAAACAAAATGAATTATTTTCAAATCACTTTTCAGCAAACTTATCCAAACATAAATTGATTCCAATTTCAATCAATTATAACTATAATCAATTATACAATATACATATAATTATTTATTGAAATAATCAAATTTTTAGAGCTATTCCAAACACATGTTATAGCATGTTCTCTCGAAAGCAAAACTTTATAGTTTTTTTGTTTATTCTCCGTAGTTTGCCCCTTTTATATAGATATATATTTTTTTGTTTTGTAATCTTTCTGATGGGAGTTCCTTCCTTGTTTGTGTTTTCCTATTTCATTGTAGGCCATCCATAATTCCTGGACCTGCTCCTGATGAACTAGTTGTTCCAGCCACCGAGTCTGTAGGTCTGTAACACGGTATCTGAATAGCATTTTTGTTTTCAAAATCACTTCATATATTTTCTTGCATTTTCTTATACTTCATTTTTTTAGGGGTAAAACTGCTCTTGAAGATGGGATGGAGTCGTGGTCGCTCAATCAAGGATTCACACTCTGATGCACTGTATGGTATGGCTTCCCATTACTGTTTTTTATTTATTTTCTTGCATTCCAGGTTATACTTTCTGATACAAATTTATCAATATTAGTTGGATTGTGAGGAAGGGTATGGTTAGGGGCCATTTCATTTGACAAAACATTTTCTGTTCTTAATTTTTGTTTTCACTTTATTTCCTTTAGTTAAAAGTTTGTATAGGAATCTGAAAGCAACTTTCGATTGTTTTCTGTTTTTATTTATTTTCTGTGTTCAAGTTTTCCTGTATAACCTTTAGGAAACAGAAAACCAGAAAATGTTTTCTCAAATCAAATAACCCCTTCAGTTTTACCCCTTCTTTAATTATCAATTGAATTATAGAAATCAGTTCATGACTTCATGTAATTGCACTGTCTATGTAGATGCTAGAAGACAGGCCCGTAGGGCTTTTCTAGCATTTTCTTCTGATGATCAAGAAGTGAACATTACTGAGTCTGAGCTTATCAAGGATGGTATTGAAAATTTTCCTGAGCAGCCTACAGATGATCAGTTTTCTAAGAGCACACAGGTGAGAAGTTTCTGTTACCAATCATTAAATGTTGTATATTTTTATGGTTATCTTCTCATAGCTTGGATGGATTTTTTTTTCCTCTCCAATATAATCCAAAATGATGTGATTGTGATTTTGACCCCTCCAGAAGCACACCCAAACATTTGCTTTTAGTCCTTTGACTAAATTCTGATAAATGATTTAAATGATCACCTAGAGAAAGGGAATCTTGAGTTTCAATGAGTGTTATAGTAAAATTGTTTTTCCTTGCTTTAAATTGGTTCGATTCGCAAGAGGATGGGGGGGGGGTGTCAGTCGAATTTTAAACCACTCAATATTGCCTATAGAAAATGATTTCTATTAGCCTATTATGCCTTCCCTTTTACGACAAGCACTCATCATATAGATTTTGCATACAAAGTTTTGAAAATCTCAAACGAATCAATACCTGACCAGATGGTTGATATTTCAATATATTTGAAAACTATATTAGTGTTAATTGTAAGATATTTGAATGTAGTAGAAGACAGTCTTGAATTAATGTGTATTATGAGCGGGATATGTATTATACAAACTTCTGATCCAATGGTGGATTTTGTGAATACACATCTCTTATTCCTCAACAAACAAATGTTTTAATTATTTAGAAATTGTCTCCCATTTTTGTTGTTTGTGAATTGTAAGTACATCTGTATTGATAATGTGCATATGTCTTAAATACATCTTTTCTCCAGGTTTATGTACTCAACCCAAAGCAAGACCTTTATGGATTAGGTTTTGATCCTTATAAGCATGCTCCCGAGTTTAGAGGTATGCATTTTCTTGATCTATATGTGGAACCTGCTGATCTGGTTGATACAAATTCATATTTAACTGCATTATCTCCTTTTTACAGAGAAAAAAAGATCACGCTTATCTAGCAAAAGGGGACCTGAGTTTAGCAAAAACTTTTCCAGTAGAGATAGTCTTTTTGGTTTGAAGTGTGAGATACTTAAAACTGAGAACATTAATTGATAATCCATGATCTTATTTGCCACTACCTGATTTATGTAATTCATTGTCACAATTTCAACAGCAGGAAAGGCTGCTCCAGGTTTTGGCATTGGAGCTCTTGAGGAGCTTGATGCTGAGGATGAGGATGTCTATGCCACTGGTTAGTAGTTCTACCCTTTCATATTACATGTGGTTATGATTTAATTTGTGGCCCTTTTGTTATGCATGATAGGTTAAGGCTTGAGAGGATAATATCTAATGGTATAAGGCCTAATAAAATTTTGAAACTTTGTGGTGTATATTGTAACATTGTATAATATTTGTTATAGTACAAGATACTACAGCCTCCAGACTCATGAGCAAAAAAAATAAAATAAATTTTTGAACTTAAATACAAGCAAAATTCAACTAATTTAACTCTATTTAATGATCTTATTTCAAAAGTACCCTTCAATTAATTCATCTTTTAAATGTATGCACTATCTTCAATAAATATGAGCAAGGGTAGTTTAGGAAATGTAGTTCAACTTGATAAGAAAGGACGTGTTATTTGAGATAAGAACAACCTCCTACTGTGGTTTTTGATTCACGCGAATGTTTGTCTTGACTCTTGAAGATTTGAACACAAGGCTTCCACTGCTAGAGTTGGCTGAGAATAAGAACATGAGCTTATTGTTGAACTGTGGGAAAACTTTGGGGAGTTGTCAGGCTGTTGGCAGTGGAAAAGCTGTTGAAGATAAGCCTATTGTTCATGAAGGGGGAAGGTGCAATGGTGATGGGAGCATGCTTATCAAATTCTGAATCACCAAGCTAATTTTTGAATCATGAGTTATAAATTATCAAATCTCAAGATTTAGAGACACAAAAGTTACCTTAAACAAATTAACCATAAGTTTCGTATAATAAAATCATAAGTGAGTTCTGCTAATTTAATAGAAGCTATCAATTAAGAAGCCCATGACATATTAGTTACCAAGTGAAATCATAAGTCATAATTCGTTTTGTGTTCCTGCTATATGGCAGTTCATCCTAAGTACACTAAGCCACATTGTTTGTGAACATTAAACGATAATTATACTTGATGTGTAAGGGATGACAAGAAAACCCGAACTCACCCTGCTATTTTACATGGGGGTGGGTGTGGGGGTATCACTACCCGCCCCACTGTACAAATATATGTAAATTAATTATTTTGATAACAAAGTAACATAAAATAATACATTTAAATAAAAATTTTGTTTGATTCTTAAATTTTTATTATTGAATTTTGTTATTTATTATTTTTACATAATATTTGATTTAAAATGCAATTAATAAGTTAATATATGTACTTAAGAATATATAAGTAACTTTTGTTTATTAAATAGATTTCCCTTAGGTTAACCCGAACACGATAAAACCTGACAGGGTGAGGGGTGGGTTTCAAAATCCTAAACCGGCATCTTAAAAACCTGAACTCGCCTCGCCTTTTATGGGGGTAGGGATGGGAAGAGCTAAAGTGCTAAACTGACCCCTAACTCCCCCCTAAGCCATGCATATGTGTAATCTATTTCAAGAATAGTACAATGTTCTCAAGTAACGGCTTTGTTCCTTTTTAACTCAAATGCCACATAATGGGGTTAAATGAAGCCTTTGCTTCTGAAGAATGTAAAACAAAACAATGTTAACCAAATATGATGCATATAGAGTGAGCCAGTGACTATTTGAAGCCTCTGTGTCAGAAGAATGGAAATAAAGTTATGGAATGATCAAATAAGGTGAAAAGAGTGTTGAATCCCGTAGAAGAAATAAAAAAGTAGTGAAATCATCAAATAAGATGCATTTAGTTTGTTTTAATTTAACAGCTTATTTGACTTTTCAATTTGTTTGATGATAATTAGTGAAGTAAAAGCATAAAGGGGGGAAATTGAATCATTTAGTTGCATGATTTGTATTGATGATATAGAATCACACCAATCCATACATGTGCTGCATTATTTTCAAAGATATCTTCATTCATCACATCACACAAATTGTTGGCTCGCCATACCAAATGGTGTGATTCTAAAATCTATGGCTTAGGGTGTTTAGGGTTGAAATGGAGAACTTCTTCATTAGCCTATACATCAAATACCATCAAGCCTAATCTCAATCTGAAGAGCTGGATATGTTATTCAATATAATGTATAGGAGGGGTTTATCGGATAAGCTTATGCAACACAGTACTTACACCAAAGAACTAATAATTTCATTTGTTGTATTAACTTACAGCTTGTTTTGGCTCAGTGATGCTTTTGTCTGTAAAATTAGTGCTTCCTTCTGATAACCCACTTTCAGCTTTCATGTTGTAGATAGCTTGTTATTGTTTCCCCTGCATGGATGTGTATGTGCTTTAGACTTTTCAGAGTAAATTATGCTCTTTCTCTTGGGAGTTATGTATATTACACCATCCTCTCCTCTTATGTCAAAATATACACTTCTCTCCCTTATTTAAAATATACTCTCCTCTCCCCCAATAAATTTTCATTTGATGCTTTATTCCTTCTTTTTTTTAAATATTGCAAAGATACCCTTTACACTGTCACACCTAACAAATATAAGTATTATGATGTCCCTCTCTTGTGTTAAAATATACGTTTCCCTCCCTTATCAAATATAAATATTCTACATTTTACTCTTTCTATAATGTTTTAGCTAAAAGTAATTTTATAACTAAAATGTTTTTCACATTATCCTATCATGAGATAGGATATTGTAAAATTATATGATATCTGAATATCTCATGATAGGATATTGTAAAAAAAAATACAATTTTTAACATTCTCCTATTGTATATTTCAATATTTAAATTAGAAAAATATAATATTTACATATATCGTGATAGGATAATGTAAAAAATATTTTATTTATGACATTATTTTTAATGGAAAAAATTATAAAGAGTAAAATGTGGTCTATTTATATTTGACAAAGGATAAAAATGTATATTTTAACATAAAATTGGGAAATTGTAATACTTATTTATTAGGGATAATAGCATAAAGAGTATTTTTGTAATATTTTTTTTTAAAAATGGAAGTTTAACAAAAAAATTTAAAAAATGGAGTAAAATGCCATACACTAAAATCTATCAAGGGAGGAATGTGTATATTTTAACATGAGCAGAGGGCACTCAAGTTTTTAACAAGAGAACAATTTCTTTGAATGTTGAGTGTGTAAATTTTTTACCTAAAAAATGAGAAAAAAGAGGCATAATGTTTTATTTTTGTTTTGATTTTTAAGGTTATGAATTTGAAGATGCTTATGTTCAAGAAGTTGAAGAACCTTCAACGTTGAGCATAGAAAACCAGACGAAGAAAGAGAAGAAGAGCCAGGGTGATCTGCCTGGTTTTAGAATTGCATCCAGTATTGACTATAAAATGGAAAGGTTATTGCCAAACTATTAGGGGCAATATAAATTCTTAGGGCCAGGGGATCCAATATCACAATATTTTAATTGTTTTTTGGGTTTTGAAGTCTATATATGATTGCCTATTTTATTCCTTTGCCTATTTTGTATTTATGTGATTTCATTTTAAACCGTACTTGTATAATCTGATTTTCAGATTCGAGGCTCCTATGATTCCCAAGGATTTTGTGCCCCTCCATGAATTTTCTGGACCTCTTGACATTAACCGCAAGAGCTATGAAGTTACTCCACCAGATGTTCCTCCTCCTGAGGATGGCAATTTAAAACTATTAATTGAGGGGGTTGCAAATCTGGTAGCTAAATGTGGTAAATTATATGAGGATTTATCTAGAGAAAAGAATCAATCAAATCCATTGTTTAGTTTTCTTTCTGGAGGAGCTGGCCACGATTATTATGCTCGGAAATTGTGGGAGGCACAACAAAAACACAATGATCAGACAAGTCGGCAATTAGATGGAAAAATGCCTCCCAGTGTGCAGAGGCTAACAGCTGAAAGCCGAGGCCATATCTTAGGGGAAAAACCTCTTGAAAAAAGTGCCCAAGATCCATCCTCATCTGTTGCTTCTACAGATATTCATCTCCAATTTAATCTTACTGATACATTTACCAAGTCTGCATCATTTGTAAGTAGCATAACCTTTCTGCCTTACCTCCTAATTAGATAATTAGTAAATATGTCTGTATTGCTTCTAGTAAATTGGTTGGCCGACCAGATTGTGGCTTCAACTCATATTATTCTTTAACATTATTTTTCTGTGCAAATCCTTAATATCCCCCCCCCCCCCGTTCTCAGAGACCTCTGCCCGAGATGGTAAATACCCAAAAGAAACTTGGGATCTTTTACTCATTTATTTCCTTATTTTTGAGGCAGGATGAGTTAACAGATGTTGAAAAGCCTTTCAAAGATGATCCTGCAAAGCAAGAAAGATTTGAGCAGTTTCTTAAGGAGAAATATAAAGGGGGATTGCGCTCTGCAAGTTCTAGTTTAGCTGGTTATATGTCAGAAGCTGCTCGTGCTCAAGAGAGACTAAGTTTTGAGGCTGCAGCTGAAGCAATAGAAAAGGGACGACAAGGCAGGGGAAACAAGCCTTTAATACCATCTTCCATGGATTTCATCCCAGGCGGTGTTATGCAGTTCACTTCTAGTGAAGCAGAGGTAATGGCTAAGATGATGTTCCTTTTGTTTCTTTCCCTGTTGCTTTGGCTAATTTTAATCGATATATCCTGTGCAAACAGATAAAGAAAGACCTGCAAGCTGAAGATATTTTGATGAAGAAAATGTTCCCTAAGAGGGAAGAGTTTCAATGGCGTCCTTCACCTCTTCTGTGCAAACGTTTTGACCTTATTGATCCTTATATGGGGAAGGTACTTAAAGTAGCCTGCTAGATTAAAGTTATTCTTATATTGATTTTCTTGCTTGATTTGGAGAACATTTTTCACCTTTAATGCTCAGTATTTAAATTATGTTCTGAAATGTCAATGTTTCAAGCTTTAGACACATTTTCCTTGCTTTTTGCAGCCACCGCCTGCTCCTCGGATTAGGAGTAAGATGGATTCCTTGATTTTTACTCCCGATTCAGTCAAAGGTACCAAAATGGAGGAACCTGTTACTTTAAAGAAAGACATCTCACCTTTGCAACAATCTACTCATAAAGACATAGCCAAAAGTATTACTGAAAATGAAACTGAAGAGGATGTGGAAGTCGAAAATATTGAGAGGCCAGTTGACCTATACAAGGTAACTCCCTATTTCTAATTTTTCCCAACCATCGTACTCATGGTTATTACTTTCATGTGAAACCGTTTCATCCTTTTCAAATCATATTGTATAAATGCTTTTTGTGCCTTTTCCACTTACCATAAAATCTTGGGGGTAGATTTTGATGGCAATACAGATGTAGTTTGGTTTGAGTCTCTCTTACACTCATTTATCACATGCATATTTTATACGGTGCACATGGGTACCTAACAAATTCATATATTGCAGGCTATTTTCTCCGATGATTCAGATGATGAAGGGGAAGACCCAAGTAGCAGGAGAGTAGAGAATCAAGAAAAGAAAACTGAAGTAGCAAATACAGCATTGAGCCGTTTGATTGCTGGTGATTTTCTGGAATCATTGGGCAAGGAACTAGGAATTGAGGTTCCTCCTGATATGCCTTACCCTATGCAGAAGTCCAGAAAAGTTGCACCTCAGAAAGAAATTGTTAATGAAGATGCAAAAACCGACATCCTGGAGACTGAAAATAATGGTATGATGTCCGTAAATCATGATTTGCCAAATGATCAGCACATTGCACGTGAAGGTGGATCATCAAAAGGTGACACCATTCATGGAAATATGCTTGAGAAGAAACTTGGCAAGTCTAATGGGGAGAATATTGAAGATGACAGAAAAACTAAATCGTCTTTAATCCACAGCCGAGGCTATAGCAGCAGTTCAGAAGAGGAAAGGAGCAGAAAGCGGTCGAACAAGAAAGTCAAAACACCTGCAACACACCGCCGAGATTATAGCAGCAGCTCTTCATTAGAAGATGAAAGAAGCAGAAAACGTTCCAGACATCATCGACGAAAGAGGCACGATGAAGGAAGTGATTCATCTAGTGTTGATGAAAGAGAGAGATACAATTCAAGGTCAAAAGGGAGAAAGAAAGCTTCTTCCCGAGAAAAAAGCAGGGGAGGCGAAAAACACTCAAAGCATCTCAAGCACAGAAGCCATGAATCTCCAAATAGATCCTCTCGTTATAGCAACGAGAAGGACAGTGCACATTCCAAAAGAGACAAAAAGAGGAGGGAATAAGAGATACTTGCTTCATATGTTTTTTTAGAACTTATAGGAATTAGGTTGGAGGATCATTGCTGTATTTAAAAATGTTACTAGGTGTTGGGGTTTGTTTCAATGATGCTGAGGTGCACCCTTTAGATTTCATTAGCTCCAACCGAAACTGAAGCCTGTTGTATAGGTTGCTTTAATGCTGCTTAATTCAACCCTTATCCTTCCACTTTTCCTATTTTCTAAATACATTTCCCTTCCCCTCTTTTCCCCTAAATTACTCTACAAAAAGCTTTCCTAGTCTTTTGTTACACACACTCCCTATTTTCTACAACCCAAGCCAGTCGCACATTCAACAGTGAAGGGACACAATATTTCCATTCAACAAATTGAATAAAATTGGGAAAAAGATGTGAAGCAGCTAGCAGGCCAGTGAATGGATGCTTTTCTTACAGGGGTACATGCTTTTTTTTTTTTGTCATTAATTCCAAGTTTTTGCTTTGTTTTAGTATACTTATGCCAAGCTTACTATTAACTAAGGATGAAAAAAAGTTAACTTGAACATGAAACAGTGGGAAAAAAAAAGAAGAAAGATATAAATTATATGAAAAAAGAAAAAATTTAACAGTAGAATATTTAAAACTCAAAGGCTAGAAATTAGTGTAAATTGAAGTTGAAGAAAGATACACACAGTAGTAAAGTAAATTGAAGTTGAAGAAACTATACATAAATAAAGTGCAAGAAAATGAGAGAAATACATACCCAGGAGAGAAAATGAGTATAATAGTCTTGAAAATTTAAATAAACTAGATAATTAAATTAAAATTTTACTACTAAAAAATCTCAGAAAGCAAGTAACTATTAATAAGTGAGTTCTATCGATACACATTTGCCGTTTGACGCTGTAATTTGTGATTATCCATTCAATTGGTCATTCCCTCGAGTCATTTGTTTGTGTTTATCCATTCAATTGGTCATTCCTTGAATCATTTCACTATATTTAGTTTTTCTTGTTATGTATTTATATAATTATATTTCGTTTTCTTTCATTACACTCATCTCATTTGATCTTTATTGTTTCTTGGTCTATTGATTTCTTGCTGTGATGTATATCAACATTGAAATGTATTATTGATCAAAGATTTAAGTGTGTTTATTTATTGTCATGTTGATAAATAGTGTTTGTTACAATGATTTTATGCAATTGGGACAAAGAGTGATAAGGGCGTTATGATGGCCTCATCATCCAAAGGAAAAATATTGTAGGATATGAATTTGTTTCCTTTTCCTATTTCCCCTAAAACTCTCTATTTATATATATCTTAAAAGGAGGGGTTGAGAAAATGGAATAGATTAACTTGTATGGTTTTAACTCACTCTATACAAAACCAATTTTAAATCAATTGATATATACTAATTTATAAATTTTCACACAAGAAAAAAAAAAAAAAAAAAAACTTCACAATACTTGAGTTTCATTTTAAAGATCTTGATGCAATTTGGGATTTTATTGATTTGGCCCATTATAGCCTCAACTTGTATTGGGCTGATTTGCAAGGAGATTGGGTAGTCCATTTTGCTACTTCTACTCGAAATACAATAGTTCAGGTGGATTTTGCATTCTCCAAACTAAATACTTTGAAAAATACACCAGGTTTTTCATCTTGTTAGAGAATTGTAAATTGACACATCCCACATATTAATCAATAAATGTAACTTACACTTGTATTTCCATTAATATTGCCAGTGATTCTGGATGCTATTTTTCTTTCACCATCAAAATAAAGAGTTCATCACCAAGGTAGGAAAAATTAGTGAATTGGAAAGATAGTATAGTGGGGGGAGTAGTGGCCACTTCGCTTTTGTAATCTTTTTAAGGCTAATAATGTCTTCTACCTTTATATTTATTTTTTATTTTTCTTTGTTGTTGTAACTTGGTACCAGCAAGATACTGACAACAAAGAAACAATAATAACAACCAAGGAAAATCCAACGTATTAGACAGTTTTTACTCAGTTTCATATTTTTTAATGAAAAACAAATATTAAAAAATGAAAAAAAAATACTTTCATTTTGAAAAAATATTTTTTTAAAAAAATTGTAATGCATTCATTTAAGATTTTGAGGAAAAAGAGAGTATGAAAATATATCATTGATATTTTAAAGAGTTACCTTATTCGAAAAAAAAAATGATTAACTACTTTCAAAGAATGCTTTTTTTTATATATAGTTTGTAACCAACAGAAAAAAAAATTGTGTTCAGCATGATATAGAAAGAAAAAGGACTATATAACACCAAAACATTATTCTTTATTTATTTTGAGATATAATTGTTATGTATTTTTAACGTAAAAACTTTTACATTATCAAACAATTTACAGTATCCTAAACATTTTATTTTAAATTTAATTAAAAGTGTAAAAGTAAATTATTATGTCCTTGCTTTCCTCACTTTAAAAGGTGGTCATGCAACATCACTAACAAAGGGATAAAAAGCTAAAAGAATCAATAAGTTTACTACAAGTAAAGGATTTCCCTTTTTCCTTTTTTTTAAGGAGAAACTAGAGGACAACTTTGTTTCACATGTATTGTCAGTATAAAGATGAAAATACCCTAATTACTTTTCCATAATCCACTGATATTGTAGAGTAGAAAAAACACTGTTTTAAAACAAACATTACAAAGCATTCACTTTGATTCAAAGTTATGAGACCGACATCCTTAAATTTGAAACATGAAAACTATATCATTGAACTTTCTAGAAATTATTGAATGAGTGGTCATGTATTATCAGCAATTTTCTTAAATACAATAAAATTTTAAAGCTTAAATATATTTTTTAATCTTTAAAGAAAATTTTAAGTTACATGCATAAGCTAGATAATTAAAAAAATTAAATGACTCTAAAAATAAATTGAAGAAGGTTAATTTTCATTTTTATTTTTTATTTTTTATTCAATCTAATAACTTTTGAGGAATAACTTATTTATAATTATTAAATAAAATAAATTGAAGGATAAAAATAAAGAATAATTTTTTATACTTATTTTTGGAATTATTTGATTCTAATATTTAAAATCTTTACACTGATCATATAGTGAAAATTAAACTTATATTTATGCATGCCTCAATGATTAGTCATATATGTGGAAATCATTCAATAAATGCGGCATTGACATCAAAGATGGAGAAGTCAATAATGACAGGTCCAATCAATTGGATACCCTAAAAGATATTGAAACTATTAACCCCATTCTATAAAGTTATACCCCAAATACATATGTTTATGGTTGTCATCATGTAAATGATTGGTTTTTGTTAATCTCTAAACAAGCTCTTGTTAAGAGAAAAATGGTCTATGACTCCATGTATTGATGTTATAAAAAAATCTTATATTATTATTTAAATATGATAAATTCATTGATTTTTAACAATTATCTTAAAAACGTACTGAAAAATATTCTAAAAGTTAATTTTTGATAATATAATTTTGTAAAATAAATTATGTTTAGAGATTAATTTTTTTAAGATAGTTACCATAAAGAAGAATTAAATTTAAATAATAGATGTAAGAAATTGGTTTTTGAGTTAAAATTTCATATTTAATGTGAATAGTAGTAAAATTAACTCTGAATAATTATGTTTTCTAAGCATGTCATGTTTTATTTCAAATGCAGGCCAATTTTTTGTTTTATTTCCGTTGAAATTTCAATTATCATAAATAATTAGGAACACCACCGGGTCTTATGGATGGAGAAAGAAGAAGCTTCCCTTTCAAAATAGATAGGTTTCTCTTAAACAATCAACTTATAGAAAACTCTTTTCTATTTATTTTCATTTCATCTTTAATTTTTCCATTGATTGTAATTGAATTCTTTATTAATATGTTATTATAATATTTTTTTAGACGTAATTATAGTATCTTATGAACTATGTATTGGGGTGATGACTTTTAATCCTAAGTTCATTTCATTTGACTTGAAAAGTCTAATTCCATGATTATTGCCTCTTCTAGATTAATTATCATTCCGTTGATTTTGGAGCCTTGGTAGAGCTGGAAAATTATATTAAAGCCTGAAGTTGAAAATTTCTTCCATTATATTTGCTAAGATATAAGAATGACTCAAAGAATTGGTGTAACTTTGTTTAATCTCTTGTCTTGTGAATTTTCTACCATTTCTAGATTTTTTATTTTTGTTCTTGAGATCCTATATCAACTCATCTAATTTGAAATAATTTATATTAATAAAAGTCTCTTAAACGAATCTCTGTCTCTTTCAAGAAAACAAAAAAGGAATCTCTGTCAAAAAATTAAACGTCTAATTCTCAATTAAAAAATACTCTAATTATAAAAACGAATCCAACTAATGCCAGTGTAATAAAACATTTAGATAGTTTATAATTATTGAACTTAATTTAGGTTCTTTATTCTTTTCTAGTGTGCTTTTAAGTGCTATGTGAGTTAAAAATTTGTCATCGATTTTTCTTGGTAAGATGTATGTCTTTATTTTTACAGTTAATTTTGGTTTGTAAATTAGTTTTTGTAGATTTTATATATATATATATAAGAGTTGACTCTACATGTAGATTCTATGTTATTATTTTTTATATAGAAATAAAATAATAACGGATTTTTATTTTAAGTACTTGATTAGGAATCTAACATGCCCTAAGTTGTATTTAATCCTTTTGGGGCAAAATTTTACTTTCTATTTTACTCCAACAACTTAATCCACTTGTCAAAAAGCAATACCACCGGGTTCATTGTTAGCTATAAGATTGAATAAATAATTAAATATTTAAATTAAAATAGAGTTTAATACAGTGGAATAAAATGAAATAAAATATAATTAAAATATAGGATAAAAAAATTAAAATTCATGTTTAGTTTTTTTCCTATCATTTTCTCTCTCTCTCCATCTACCAAAATGAGATAAATGCACCAAAACTGAATCACATTGCATGTGCTTTGAGGTAAGATAGTGTGATGTATAAGGTTAACAAAATCCCTCTAGTAATGGTTAAAGCAAATGAGGAAAAGAAAACCAGTAACATTATAATTGGGGTGACACATAACACATTTAGTGAGGGGGTAGTTGGCAATGCTATGATGTTTTTATTTTCATTCCTTGGAATTTAATTAACAACAGTGCAGGTAGTAAAGTGTTATGAATCATATGTGTGACCATACTGTGCTTGTGAATCTGCTTAGGGTGTCAATCACCATCAAGTGTGACACTATTCAATTCGCTCATTAATTTTGTCTCAGTACTGCACAGACTCACATGCCACCTACACCAAAATTAATATCACTATGCTTTCCTACTTTACACACTAGAGGAGTAGCAGCCATTCAAATTTAAAAATTTGAGATGCTACACAACCAGAATTTCAGATTTGCATTTGGTCACTGTGAGATTTTTGTGATTTTGGTAAATTTTGATTTAATTTAAATTTTTGGCTTAATTACACTTTTTTTTTCTCTTAAATAATCTTATGAAATTAATGTATGAATAAAAATACTCAATTTCATAAGAATCAAGAAATATGACTGAAATATTTAGTTTTTTACTTTTGTGTATAAATCAAATTACATTTTTCTAAATCATCTTTATTTTATACTTCATTTGAACTCATTTGTAAGAGAAAATAAATAGTTCTTTTTTACCTTAATATGAGTAAAATTCAATTACCATGTTATTATATTTTTCGTCAAAAATAAATATAAATAGTAGAGCATATAAATAATACTGATGATCATGACAAAAGAAAAATATAATATTTAAGACAAAATAAACACATACACATTATTATATAATATACATGTCGCTGTGACATTATTTATCAGAAAATTTAGTACATGAAAAATAATAAATAATAAAATAATTTCTAAAAATGTAATATATTTATTGGTTTATTCTTTTTGAAAGATATTGATAATTATCTTTATTTTTAAACCATATTATTTATTATTATTTAAGTTTGTAATTTAGGAATTAAAATGACATTTATGACTAAAATAAAGTGTATATATATATATATATCAAATATTAATATAATAAATATATTATTATTTTAATTATTATTTTTTTCATGACCAAATTGACTTATCTACACAGTTTTAAGGATAAAAATTGGTAATTTACCTATAAAATATACTATACTGTAGAACTCTTCTACTATTTAAGACATCTAACTATTTTGTTGGATGACCCATGCTTAGTTATTTTGTATATTTTTTTTAATATAATTAATTTAGAACATTTTTTAAAATTAATTTTCGTTAAAATTTATATAAAAATAAAAAATGTCACTAGTAAATAGCAGTTGATATAAGTGAAGGGCATATTAAGAAGAGAAATATTATTTAGTAAAGATGTACAACACTCTTTCTCGATTCTAGCACTCTTTTGTGATTCAACCAAGGTCATCATTAACTATTGGTATTGATGGTGTATTTTCAAAATACCTATATGTATAGTTAAGGTATAAGGGATATGATTTGGTAACTGATTTAGTAGGTAAAATAATGCTATTCACTATCTATCCCAATCCCAAATGATTCGAATAGGGTTAATACACAAATATTTAAAGTCATTTCTTTTCATATTACTTTCAAATTTTCAATGGCTTCATCAATGTTACTTAAAGGCTTGTCCAGGAAGAGTCTTTATTTGTCTATTAAATACCATTGATTATACGTAACAATAGTAGAGAGATAAACATAAAAAAAGGAAAATAAAATTATTATACAAGTTGTTATACAACTTATTGTATATGTCACAGTAACTCTTCTAAGAATATTATTATTAAATAAAATCAAAATTAATATTTATTTATTTATATTTATGTTTTAAATTTCTTTTATGTAGTAGTCCCTTACAACTCGCACACAAGTCAAAAAAAAAAAAAAAACTCAAATATAATTTTATTTAAGAGTATTCTTAAATCAATTTAATTTTTTAACATAAATAATTAAAAAAAAATTCAAATTTTACAAAAAAAAATAATTAAATGTACATACTATATTTTTTTTTATTGATGTGAAATTAAGTATTTTTCCAGGAAAATACTAACCAATATCCTGAAATATTGACCAAAGAACTGAACCTAAATTTTTTTTATTAAGACGTATAAAATTAGTCTAAAATTTTGTATATATTAAATATTTTTCTAATTATTGAATCTATTCAGCAAGAACGTTTTGCTTTGTATACAAGTGGGATTACTTTCAAGGGCTAGTTGTAAATGACGATTAATTTTTTGTTAAACCATACTTAACTTGGGAATTTTCTCCCAATATTAGTTAATCAATGAGTGAGTAATGTGATTAAAGAATATAGTGAGCTCAAACTTAGAGGCCGGCTTCATTACATATATATTTATTGCAGTGAATCCTTAATTAGATATCTTCTTCCACCTAAAATGGATCCATTGATTTTCTTTGTTTTCTTTTTCTGGGAAAAAGTGGAAACGGCTGAAATTGACATGGTCAGATTCTAGGGGTGCCCAAGGAGTGAAGGACCCCTTCAATTTTCTTTTGCATGAAATTCGGTACAAACAAAGAAAAACAAAGAAATAAAATATGACATGTTTTCTGAACTTTCCTTGTTTCATGTAATTAAAGAATACGATGGTTAAAGTGAAGATTAATAATAATTGTATTCTAATGACATTGACATTGCTAAACAATTAATGCAGACTGAAGTCACAGCTTACGTCAGCTAAATTTGGTTACCACATTTTCATTAAATTCAAACGATCAAATACCTTACTTTAAGGATTTTTTTACATGAAACAAATCTTATAAGATGTTGTTTTATTTATTTAAAATTCAGTCTATTTTCCCTCTTTCTCTCTCTCTCTCTTTTCATCAACTTGTTTTGTTACATGAATTAAATCGTGGGTGAGTTGTACGGTATGGGATGTATCCACGTATCTTCTAAGAGATTTATATAATAATATTTTTGGTATGTATCAATTTTTTTACATTATATATTCTCATATTTCTCTTTTTAATCAATTCTCTTACTGTGGAATTTAATGTACAGTTTATTATATAATAAACATTTCTTATCTATATATTTATTGAATGGATGTTATCAATTAATGGGTCTTTTCAAGCTTACATTTCCTTACTTAAAAGTGAAAATGAGAGTAATTAAGTTATAGCATTTCAAATCAATCATATGTCTGATTATCATTTTAACACGTGTTTATTATTATGCTGATAACTAAATTAAAGTCTAAATCAATATACAAAAATTCGTAAGCATGTCTATTTGTTTGCCCCTGATGGGTGATATCAAATAAATAATATATATAATATACAAACTTTATGAAGAATGATGAATTGAATTATTAAAATCTACTTCTATTTTGATTCTGCGAAATTTATCATTCAGGTTAAAGTATACTGTTTTTCGTCTCTTTCCCTTCACCTAAATATATAGTACAAGTTCAAATTTACTGTATATTAATTGTCGTTAGTTTTTATATTTAGAAAATTATTAAGAAAGATTTTTCTTTTTTTTAAAAAAATAGCTACCCAGAAAAGCTTAAAAGGTAAGTTTATTTATAATTTATTTGTATAAGATTTTAGACATTTTAAGTTAACTCCTTCAAAACAAGTTTTATAAATGAAAGAAAATATGAAATCAAATCTAGGACAAACAACACCTAATTAATTTTTTTAATCTTCTAGATATATTCTAAGAATACAAAAAGTGATATTAAAATTTAGCTCAGATCTCTATATAGTGGATTTTATCATAACTGACAAGCACCTTTCTTTTTTCATTTTTATATGTGGCTATAAAAACCCTATACTGACTTTAAAAAAAGATTTACTTTTTATTTAATACTTTTTTTTTTCTTTTGGTAGCAACTTCCATTTAATGTATATCTTTTATTTAATATATATCTATCAACTATGAATTATAAAATGAAATTTCAAATTCCATCATCATTGATTTATTATAAAAGTAATAAGAAGCATGTGAAGAGCTTCTTTGACCTTTTCCCACGCATTCTTAAACTATTTCTTAGGCAGCGTCACACCTTAGACTTTGGTTATCGTTGGAAATACACCTTCCTGCATCTTATGAATTGCAACATTTTTCTTTATTCTTCTAGTAGCAGCCATCACGAAAACAAAACATTTTTTCTTCTCTCTTCCATTTACATGGATTTTATGAATTTCAATCTAACCTTCACGCGTGTGCATGTATACCTAATGGTCAATTATGCTTAATTTTCTTTGAATAAAATTTTGGGTTTGAATTCTGTGTAATAGCCATCGGAAATATTATTAAAATATGAATGTATAATTCCCACTTATATAATATTACTTCCTTTGGAAAAATATTCGTAATTTAAACGCAAAAAATAAACCAAATCAAACAAAAGAAAATGATCAAAAAAAAGTCAAATATGGAAGTAATGTTTTATTTAGAATTAATTTAATTTGGTTTAGAATTATTTTAATATATCAGAAATTAATTATCGTCCCTAGAATTTTATAAAAACAATACTAATTTTAATTGATTTACAAAATATTTTTCACGGTTGAAACACATATAAAAGATGAATTCACCTCATCATGTATTAGTAAATTTAAAATCAAATAAGCCTCAGCTTTTACAATTAATTTTATTTGTTTTATCACAAATTAACTCTCTAAAATTCTTCCATTAAAGTCTTAAAGAACTTGTTGTCTTTTCTAAATAAAGACTTTCTAGAAACCACTGTAGCTTCAGCTGCACGTATTTTAATTACGAGTTGGCATCTAGCTTGACTTTCATAGCAGATTCACCGTTTTTTATTTATTACTATTATTGTAAAGACATTAATTAGTCTTAAATTTTTTCCCAAAAATACTTTTTTTTTTTTGCCAATTTTCAAAACAAAGCTTTTAATTGATTAAAATTCCGAAACATTGAACTGGTAATCCCATATGAACAGTTGTTGTTTGTTAGGAATAGTTCCTTCTGTTTTTTTGTTAGACAACAGTTTTTAATTTGTTCCAGAAGAAAAAAAAAAGTGTAATAAATGAATATTAGTATTAGTTTTGTTGTGTTAGTTTAATGTCTTAAAAACCGAGTTCAGAGAAAGATTCATTAACATGTGCACGTTGAAAAGTCTAACCTTGTTAGCCACGGCGAGTCAAACTGGGATGGCAGTCAGATTTCAACTTCCAACCCAATCGAACACATAATAGGTTGCCTTGTTCCTCTTCACTCTTTCATTCCAAAGTTATACCTTTCACCTCTCTCAAAGGAACTTGTCTTTTTTTTCTTTTTTTTTTTTTTTTTTCTGGGTTTATCATATTTGTACAGATACATATATTTACAAAAAGAAAAAACAGATTTTGGTTTCTGTTAAGACTTCAATATAGCTTTGCCTCATCAAATCACTTCCTTTGAGTTGTTTTATTCGTTGTTGGTTCCATTTCATTGGTATAGAGCTCTCTAAAGTGGAGTTTGAGGATCATTGAGTCCTTGGAGCTTGGTTTGAAACTTGAAAGGTGAATCATACAAGTTTTTGTGAGGTTTTGGCTTAGTTGAAGAGATGGCTGGGGGGAGAAGGAGGAGGTCTCATTTCAGTAGAATCCATGCATTCACGTGTGGAAAAGCTTCAATGAAAGAAGAACATTCACTAATAGGAGGTCCTGGTTTCTCAAGGAAAGTGTATTGCAATGACCCTGATCATGCCATGGCGAGTCTTGTAAATTATGGTGACAATTATGTCAGAACGACTAAATATACATTGGCCACGTTCCTCCCTAAGTCATTGTTTGAGCAATTCAGAAGGGTTGCCAATTTCTACTTCTTAGTTTGTGCAATTTTGTCTTTCTTTCCGGTTTCTCCTTACTCAGGCATTAGTAATGTTGTTCCTCTAGTTGTCGTGGTTGCTGCTTCAATGGTGAAAGAGTTCATTGAGGATTTTAAGAGGAAACAACAGGTAATGTTCTGCAATTGTTTTATTCCATGTTTTGCTGTGAATTTCTGGATCATATGTTGTTCTCTTATCTTATGTTGTTAGGTAAATTGCATATTGTGGTCGGTATAGGGATTTTTGCTAGAGATTTTGGAATGTTCATTGCATTATCATTAGACTAGAACATGTGGCTATTGATTGCTCTGCATATGTATTGAATACAATCTTTATTAATTGGTTTTGGTTGGGATATTTATGATGAGTTGTTGAGGTAATGAAACTGTCAAAGGCAGTGCGGTTTCGGTGCTGAATTCATGCCTTGGATTGTGTTAAGATTAATGGGCACATTCCTCAGATACTTTTTTTCTTTTTGCATGTGTCAGAACTTTTTTGACAAATAGGTAATAGGTTTGCGTTCTTGTCGGTGATTAGTAAAGTTTTTTTCTTTCACTAAAAGCAGAAAAAAATGTTTTTCAATAATCCCAGTTTGATGATTGTTTTGTAATTTCATCAGGATATAGAGATGAATAACAGAAAAGTTAAAGTGCATCGTGGAGATGGTGTTTTTGACTATTCTAAATGGAGGGATTTGAAAGTTGGAGATGTAGTGAGGGTGGAAAAAGATGAATTTTTTCCAGCTGATCTCATTTTACTTGCCTCAAACTATGATGATGCAATTTGCTATGTTGAGACCATGAATCTTGATGGAGAAACAAATCTGAAACTGAAACAAGCAATGGATGGAACTTCAAACTTGCAAGAAGACTCAAGCTTCCAAAATTTCAGGGCAGTTATTAAATGTGAAGATCCAAATGCAAATTTGTACACATTTGTTGGTAGTCTTGAGCTTGAGGATCAGCAGTATCCTCTTGCACCTCAGCAGCTACTGCTTAGGGATTCTAAGCTGAGAAACACAGATTTTATTTATGGTGTGGTAATCTTTACTGGACATGATACAAAGGTTATGCAGAATGCAACAGATCCTCCATCCAAGAGAAGCAAAATTGAGAAAAGAATGGATAAGATTATCTACTGCCTCTTTGCTGTACTTATTTTGATTTCTTTCATTGGGTCCATATTCTTTGGGATTTCAACGAACGATGACCTTGAAAATGGAAGAATGAAGAGATGGTACCTTAGACCAGATGATACCGAAATTTACTATGATCCAAATAATCCAGTAGCTGCGGCAATTCTGCATTTCTTGACAGCACTTATGTTGTATGGTTATTTGATTCCTATTTCCTTATATGTATCCATTGAAATTGTAAAGGTTCTTCAGAGCATTTTCATCAACCAGGATGCACACATGTATTATGAAGAAACTGACAAGCCAGCACATGCTCGTACATCAAATTTAAATGAAGAACTTGGGCAAGTTGATACCATACTTTCAGATAAGACAGGAACTTTGACATGCAATTCTATGGAGTTTATCAAGTGTTCTATTGCTGGGGTTGCTTATGGACGAGGAGCTACAGAAGTTGAAAGAGCTCTATCTAGGAGACAACAAAACATCAAAATTGCAAACACTGGTGAGTCAAAGTCTTCCATTAAAGGGTTTAACTTTAAGGATGAAAGGATCATGAATGGAAATTGGACCAAAGAACCCAATGCCCATGTAATCCAGAACTTCCTACAGTTGCTGGCTGTATGCCATACTGCAATACCTGAAGTTGATGAAGGAACTGGTAAAGTTTCATATGAAGCTGAATCTCCAGATGAGGCAGCTTTTGTGATTGCAGCCAGGGAACTAGGATTTGAATTTTATGAAAGGACACATACAACTATTTCACTCCATGAATTTGACCCTATATCAGGCCAGAAAATCCAAAGGTCAGGTTATTGTTCTTGAATGTGAAAGTTTAACTATCTAATATATATAGATGCAATTGAAACTTGAGTAGTGTATTGAAAATTGCAAATAATTTCACTTTTGCAGGTCCTACAAACTTTTGAATATATTAGAGTTTACCAGTGCAAGAAAGCGGATGTCTGTAATTGTAAGAGATGAGGAGGGTAAACTTCTACTACTTAGCAAAGGCGCTGACAGGTTTGTAATCTCATGTTTGGCTATCCTGAATACATTTATGTGAGAATCAATCAATATCTTTTTACAGTTCATAACATTAAATTGCTTTTCTTTTCTTCTGTTTTTTACTATCAGTGTCATGTTTGAACGAATTGCTGAGAATGGAAGGGAATTCGAAGAGAAGACAAAGCAGCACATTAGTGAATATGCTGATTCTGGTTTGAGGACCTTGATACTTGCATATCGCGTTCTTAATGAGGAAGAGTACAGTCAATTTAGTAAAGAGTTTACAGAGGCCAAGAACTTAGTGAGTGCAGACCAGGAGCAGGTTGTTGAGGAAATAGTAGAAAAGATCGAGAAGGATTTAATTCTTCTTGGTGCTACTGCAGTTGAAGACAAATTACAAGACGGGGTATGTTCTAAATACTGTTTCATTTTCTGAAAGTAGAGGGAAGCACAGGCTTGTCCTGTTCTATCATAATAACTTGGTTGGTTATATATAATTGCTCTATATGTTGAATTCTTATGAATCAGTTCATGTTGAACAGGTTCCAGAGTGCATTGACAAGCTAGCACAGGCTGGGATTAAGCTATGGGTTTTAACTGGTGATAAAATGGAGACAGCAATTAATATTGGGTAAGTGCAGAGGTTATCAATAGATTTTGGAGTTGTAAGTGGACAAATGATGAGGTTGCTGATTTTAAATTTCTGTGTGACTGCAGATATGCTTGTAGTTTACTTAGACAAGGAATGAAACAAATTATAATTAGCTCAGATACTCCAGAAAGCAAATCATTGGATAAAATGGAGGACAAAGCTGCTGCTGAAGCGGTAAACTACTCTGATCTTTAATTTCTGTCAACAGGCACTGGTGGCCATTTTGCTTGTGATGAGATGATTATATGCTTTTTAGGTTGTTATTTTACACAAGTATACAACAAGGAGATCCTGTGTACACAAATGTGAATTAAAATGCATGAAAAGGATTTGCAAAACTGAATATATAGCACTTGTAGCTCCATGCACCACATTTATCAATTAGATTGCGTGCTGTATTTGGGGGGGGGGGGGGAGTAGGTTTTTTTTTTTTTTTTATAGTTGAACATGCATTGATGTGTCCACATCCAAATTTGATGGAATCTTGCTTATTTTTCAGGCTGCTAAGTCAAGTGTTCTTCGCCAACTACGGGAGGCAAAGGCATTACTTTCTACATCAGCTGAAAACTTTGAGGCCTTAGCCCTGATCATCGATGGGAAGTCTCTTACTTATGCACTAGAAGATGATTTAAAGGACTTGTTTCTTGAACTTGCCATTGGCTGTGCATCTGTTATATGCTGTCGTTCATCTCCCAAGCAGAAAGCACTTGTAAGTATTTTTTGTTTTAAATCTAGCTATGTATTTGCCTTTTCTTTCTTCATATATCAAAGTTCAGGTTGCAGAAGTTTGTCTTCTTATTACTGTGTTATAGTTAGGCTTGGACTTGGTGACTTTGTAGAAATAAATCTCTTTTATGATGGTCAATGAGGCAAAGAGACTTTTATTTACTACAAAGCAAAATATTTAAAGGGGAACATCATAGAGCCAGTTTGGATGAACTTCTCTAGAAAGACTTCTTAAAGAAAAAATGAAATTTACTTCTCTAAAAGTTAAAATTAGTTTTTCATTGACTAATTTGTAGAAGTTTATTTTTTTAACTTTCCTAAAAGATGTGGGTCTTCTTGTATATTAGCTAACGAGAGGTTAATTTTAACTTTTGAATAATTTTTTCGTATTTTTTCCTCCTATAAGTCCTTTTAGAGGAAAAACACTCAAACTGGTCCATAGTCTCATCCTTTGGTGGTTTTCCCATGCTCAAGTCTCTAAAACATGTCCTATATAATAATGCAGGTAACAAGACTAGTGAAGATGAGAACTGGTAGTACAACTCTAGCTATTGGAGATGGGGCAAATGATGTTGGAATGCTCCAAGAAGCAGATATTGGAATTGGTATCAGTGGTGTGGAAGGAATGCAGGTAAATTTGCAATATGTTGCATATATCTTTTTCCCGTGTTTTTCTACAACCCCAACCCTGAATTTGTATTGTTTTTACTTTTTGTTTCTTGTTCTTACTTCTTGGCTTCATTAAAACTTTCAGGCAGTTATGTCAAGTGATATTGCAATTGCCCAATTTCGGTTTCTAGAGCGCTTACTTCTTGTGCATGGACATTGGTGTTACAGAAGGATCTCATCAATGGTAACAATCTTATCTTCACTTATGTTACATAGTATTATAAGGTTCTCTAATTGACATATAATTATACTGATCTGTGACCTGTGGCAAAGTCTTAGTTCAACTAACATCTGACAAACTTGACTTTTTGTTTGGCAGATCTGCTACTTCTTCTACAAGAATATTGCCTTCGGCTTCACTTTGTTCTTCTTTGAGATATATGCCTCATTCTCAGGGCAAGCTGTATACAATGATTGGTTCTTATCACTATACAACGTGTTCTTCACTTCACTTCCTGTAATTGCATTGGGGGTGTTCGATCAGGATGTCTCTTCTAAATTATGTCTCAAGGTAGGCCTACAAACTCAGTAGCTTCATGATAGCAAATCTGAAATTCAGTTTTCTCAGCAGCCATATAGACATAAACTATATGATTGTTCATCTCATGAAACCTTTCTTTTGCTTTCATTTTTCCAGTTTCCATTATTATATCAAGAAGGCATCCAAAACATCATGTTTAGCTGGAAACGAATCATCGGTTGGGCATTGAATGGAGTTGTGACTGCTGCCATCATATTTTTCTTTTGCATCCGAACTATGGAACATCAGGCATTCCGCAAAGGCGGTCAAGTTGTGGGACTAGATGTTCTTGGAGCCACCATGTACACCTGTCTTGTGTGGGTGGTGAATTGCCAAATGGCAATATCCATCAGTTACTTCACTTACATACAACATATATTCATCTGGGGTAGCATTATATTCTGGTACATATTCCTCATGGCATATGGAGCCATAGACCCTTCCTTTTCAACCACTGCCTATAAGGTATTCATTGAAGCTCTTGCACCGGCCCCGTCTTTCTGGTTCATTATTTTACTCATTCTTGTCGCTTCCCTCCTTCCATATTTCGCGTACTCTTCCATCCAAATGCGCTTCTTCCCTATGTATCATCAAATGATACAGTGGATAAGAAATGATGGACAGACAAATGATCCAGAATACTGTGATATGATAAGGCAGCGTTCAATAAGACACACAACAGTTGGAACCACAGCTCGTTTGGAAGCATCCAAACGTTTTGAAGCATCCAAACGTTTCGAAACATCCAAAAGATCACTTGAAGTAACAACTCATGTTGAAGCATCCAAAAGACTTGAAGCATCCATGTATCGTTTTGAAGCATCCAGAAGAGTTGAAACATCCAAATGTTCTGATGGGAAGTCTGAGGACAGATAACCAGAATTTTGTTGTCATTGTATTATGTATGTTAAATTCATTATTCAAAACAGGGTGTAAATTTTTCATAGGTTACAGACCTTGTACATATTTAAGGTAAAGGAGAGTTTTCTTTACGCAGCGTGATTAAATAAAACAATCTGTTCGTTAATTTTTTTGTTCAGAAGATGTTGATAAGGTTTGGCCCGCTTCAGGATTGGAAAGAAGAGTATGATCAACTGTAATGTATGGAGGTATATGATTTATTTTGTTGGATAGAAGAATTGATTCATTCTTTCATGGTATAAGTCTAGTGGCATTTGAGCCTGGTTTCTTTTTTGGTGCATTTTGCTAGTTAATAATCATCAATAGTTCCCAATAGGCTCCACATCTAAGTTCTTTTCAACTTCCTAACACTCTGCATCTTAATTCTGCCATCGTTGGCTGAATAGGGTTGCCGAAATCTTTTAAGATTTAAAGCACAGAAGATCTTCTGGCTTTCTAAAAGGCACAAATTGGCTTTTAAAAATAAACATTAGAATTGCTTAGTTACATAAATTTCTATACCGAATTTTCTTCAAAGAAAGTCTTATAATAATAATAATACAACATTCCTTTGTAACTAACTGTTATAAGCAACTAATTAACCAATTCACTCACAGAACATATACATATTTCTCTCTTCATAATAATAATGTTAATAGTAAAATTCACTCACAGAATATATATATATTTCTCTCTTCGTAATAATAATGTTAAAAGTGAAAAATCAAGTACCTACTGGACGGTGTACTTGTACATGCATGGGCACTTACACCTACAGTCTGAACGACAAACCCTGATGCAGATCTAACAATAACATTCATATTCAAATACAAGATTACAAGCTATCTGAATTAAAAGTATGTTCTCTTAATATGCGTTGATTTTTTCTTTTTAAATTCTTTATTGGAATATGTATATGAATGGTTGATAATTGATAAAACACTCTTATTTGACTGAATTATTATTGTCCATTCTAGAAAGTGGGTCCATTAGTTTTAAATTTCCAATTAGGAACCGGTCAACACGGATTGATCATCCTATATGATAGAATTAATCTGTCAACAAGTTTTGAATTGAAAAGTAAGACTAATTTTAATCCTCCTTTGTATTTTCACAACAATTTCAACAAGAAGAAAAGGAAAAAAAAATATAAATGACATAAGAGTGATAAAAAAATATATTGTCAAAATATAAAATAACATTGTTCAATGAAAAATACAGAAAACAATGGCCTAAAAATAAAACTGTCAGAGATGTGACTTTAGGAATTAGGAAATACAATTGATATAGATAAATTTGGGTCTTATAACTAGTGACGAGTTTGACAACTTCAGCTCTAACTGTTTCGTAAGATCTTTTAGTTGTTGAACTGGTTTAGAAATCGGTGCCATGTCAAGTTCTGTAACGGACCTTGTTGTGTATATGCACATATTTTATCAAAAGTGTAAATTTTGATTCTGAAGTGGATTCCCTCAATTTAGAGACACACCCATTGCAGTGCAAATCAAGTATCCTTATTTGATACAATCATCAAAATACAAACTACATGACAAAGCCATTATTGTACAAAGCTACATATCCAACAAAGACAAGAAGAAACAAATGAGAGGCCTACACGCTAGTTAGATGAAATATTGAATATGATCACCACAATGAGAGGCCTAAGAAATCAGAAGCAGAGCGAGCCATTATGGTGGCAAACTCAGAGAAGCTAATAACACCATCACCATCAGTATCAGCTTCTTTGATCATTTCCGTTAGCTCTCTATAAGTAAGTGGTTGACCCATTTTGGCCATTGCCCCTGCTAACTCTGCAGCTGATATGTAACCATTTCCATCACGATCAAAGCACTTGAACACCCCTAGAAGCTGTTCTTGATTTATCAACACTTGTGCATTTATGTCAGGCAATATGACTCTCACTAACTCATTAAACTCAACTTTGCCATTGGCGTTTGAGTCCATGTTGGCTAATAGACTTTGGACTTGGTCAACAGAGGGCTTTAGCCCCAGAGACCTTAGAAGTGCTGCTAGCTCTAACATTGTTAGACTCCCATCTGAGTCCATGTCAAATCGAGAGAAAATTTCCTGTAACTGATTAACTTGCTGAACTTGAAGCTTTTCCATGTTGATTAATATTCAATATAATGAATGTACGTGTAACTGCTAAGACTTATGCAGAAAATTTGGAATATGCAAACTAGGAGGAGGAGAGGATGTGGCTTATTTTAGTAAGGTGGGATATGTGAGGTCAAGTGTGGGAACCAAAAGCGCGTTGGTGTTTAAATATGAATACAAGAAAGATTAGTTAGACAATTATCTATGAGATAATTGAGCTTTTCATGTGCGTCTCTTCTTGGAAACTGAGGCACTGTCCTCTTAGATTCTTTTTGGCTCCATAATTCCTCCTTTTACCATTTTAAAAGGGTCATATTGTGAAAGTATATTATATGTTCTCATTAAAGTTAGTGAGAGTAATACGCGGTAACCTCTCTTCACATAATAATTTTCAGGTTGTCTGTGGATTATTTTTCACTCATATTTTAATTATTTTTTATTTTAAAAATTGAAAGTAAATATGGTTTACAATAAGAGTGGTTGGCTCAGTGTTAAAGCGCTTTCCTAGTAATTGTATCGTTGTACATGGACTGTGAGGATTCTCAAATTACCGTTTTACTTTAAGACGTGGATCATCCAACGTATTTCTTCTGTTTGAACCGGGGTTTAAAATCAAATCTATCATCAGAAAAATAAATAAGATAATTTAAACGAAACCTAATGTAGATTTAACTTTCTCTTCATTCCTGATATTTAAATGATCTAAAAATAACTGTAACTTCTTAGTTGTTCATATAATATTAAAAAAAATCTCACTCGAACATTTTGTGCAAAATTTTCCGTACTTGGTGGCAGTTTTGTTTGTCATAAATATTGTAATTATCAGATTATGTTAATCAAACAGCAAGAAAAAAAAAAAAAGTAGTTTTTGACAATTTATGTAGGACATTTCCACCGTCGGGTGGTTTAATTAATAAGAAATCTAAATGAGTGATGAGCTGTAACCAAAACTGGAGGAGGATGAATGTGGTGGGTCAACTGAATCTATTATAATCGTCAAAAATGATCATGACTTGATATCTCTCTCTATATCTATATATATTTATTGTGTATGTATGTGTGTGTTTTTACAATAGGTAGGAAATAAAAAGAAAAGAAAAAAAAATGATAACTGGTGTGATATATAAAAGGAAAAAACGAGGGTAGAAATCATGTGAAAAGAGAGGTAAAATTGGTGTGCAAACAGCAAATATATATAAACCATCACTATTTAATTTGGCTATTTATAAGTAAAATTGGTTTTCAGATTATGTTAGTATTGGTGTCTCTCCTTTTACCTTGTAAATATATTGGGTAGAAAAAAATTAATCAAATTAATAATGAAGAAAATAACAGTTACGTTTATGCCACACATGGAATAATAATGCTATTGATTTGTAAGTAGGTTCATGTTAATTAAAATGTTAATCAGGTTTTTGTTTGGTTTAAAGGTTGACCAAAACACTAGCTAGTATTACTAAATACTTTTACTATATACATTGAATGAAAGTGACACAGCTAGCTCATGACATACTCAATGATGATCCATGTGATGCTCCCTCTCTACCAGCTAGATTGAGGTGGCTTTTTTCTTCACACTCGTTTCTTCGTTAGAAACGGATCATTCATTGAAATTAAAGAAAAACAGTTGGGGTTGTCAACATATGTTCATTATTGTAGGAAGGTACACCATGTACAATGACAGAGATATATCTGATAGCATATTAGCATTAAATATTAAAGCTATTTCGCATATAACTATAACATGACCAGGTACAGCAAATTGTCATTCGACCTTAATCAATTTCATGTCCTTGTTATTGCGAGAAAACGATGATTATGTCTTGTTCTCAAACCATCACCTTCAAGAGATAGACAAGACATCAAGAAAAGTTATATCAATTTTGGACTATTTATTGGAAGTAATTGTACTCATTGTCGTTAAAAAAACACCTAGTCACAATTGGAATTCTGGGTCATCTAAGTTAAAAATACCTCCACCTAAGTTCTGGGTCACAATTGAAAGTAATCATATCCGACAAAAATCCTCCATCTAAGAATATACAGCATATAATCAAGAATGAAATACCCTAAAATATTTTTATTATGAATAAAATTTTGACCCCTCTTAATTTCTAAATTCTTAGTCTTTAAACAAAATTTTAACAGATTTTAGTCTATGAATATTTATTTTAGTACTTGAACATTTTCAGTATTATATTTTTAATTCTTGAACAAAATTTTGACTAATCTTAATTTCTAAATGTTTATTTTGTTGATTATTTAAGTACTACGATCGGTAAAAAAATAAAATTCAGGAACAGTGATTATAAACATTGATAAAATAAATATTCAGGGACAATGACTAAAAAAATATAAATATTGTATGCGTATTTCAATATAAATCTACGGGATAAAAGTAATCATCCTTTAATAAAAGTACTTTTAACTTAAATATATTTAAGTTCAACAATTAAGATAAGTTAAAGTTTTGTTCAATAATTCAAAACAAAATATAAAAAATCATCAATTTTTTAATTGTGTGAAGAATTACTAAGTCTGGGATCATCGAGTATTCATAATTTCAGTTAATATCTATGAAATGCACGAATTACGTATTCAAAATTTTTCATTTGAAAAATAAAAATTATGAATCTACAATACATTTTACATCAAGGACTAGTCCAGGTGAAATAATTTTGACAAAATCTAATAATTCATCTATTAGATTCATTCAATTCCCAGAAGTACGTAGCAACACATGTAATCACACTTGGGTTGAATTTTGCTGAGGAACCTGATCATGATCATTGACCTTATTACAATGATGAATTTCGTCATGGTCACAAACCATTACCTTGGCCCCAACGCCACCAACTTCAACATCTTTTACAAATCGTTCCCTAACCACGCGCTTTAGCCACCCAGAAAAGCCTCTTCCTCTGATACTCTCCAACGGGGTTTTGGGCCTTCGATTCCACTTGTGACCCAAATAGCAAGAAAGAACAGCCAGAATTATAAGCACAGACATAACAGCAAAAAATGGACCAACAGATCCTGAAGATTGCCATGCACTAGTAGTACCTGTGCTTATTGGAACAGCTTCTTGCTCACCTTGTTGTTGTACAATTGAAGACAGTGCTGGTGTTGCCATGGTTAATTACCATTAATATAATTTAGATGATGGAAGGGATTAACGTTTAAGTAATCTATGCTAAATGATAAGTATCAATGTAAGAGCTAGGTAAAGTGTATATATAAAGAGAGTGGTGGATTCATGGTTGGTTAATAACTTAATATAAGATGTTCAGCTTCCTTAGCGGGGTCTGTGAAAACTTGAAATCAGTGGAAAGCAAACGTGGAAAGGGATAAAAGAAGCTGTGACTCCTTTTTTTTTTCTTTCATCTTTTCCACTTTTGCAGATGGTTTACATGCATGCTTGTGTTCCTTGTTTTTATTTAAGTTTTAAAATTAAAGTACTCTTTTTAAGTTAAAAGTTAAGAAGATTTATTTTAAGAACTAAGTATTTATATTTAGAAAAATATTTAATAAATAACTATAATATATAAACAATTAGATAATTAATTATAAATTATAAATAAAGAAAAAAATGAATGTTTATATATATACACATCGAATGAATGAGTATATATTAAAGTTGACTGTCTAATACAATTTGTTATATTTATATATATTAAAGATGGAATCATGATTACACACCGATGATATGTGTCAATTTTGTGAGATTGTTTGTTACATGTCTTCCTTCATTGAGCATTGTCGAAAAGAATGGTTTTCGTTTTATTACAAAGGGGGTTGATAGTTGATACCTAGGTCAAAAACTTCAAAGGTGAGCCACACCCATGTACTCTGCATGTGAATGTGAGATGTGACGAACTTTTTTCTTTATCCTTTTTATATTTCATTGACAACATAGATGCTGACTGCATGGAGTTCCTTTTTTTGAAGTTGTCTGCTTGTCCTGTTTCTTACATATGCTAGAATTGTGTCGTGGGCCTGCAATGGGCCTTTTATGATCTCTTGTATATAGGATGACTGTACACGGTTCCATTTTAGCAATTTTTTATGTAATGATTTGTCCCATGTCTTATTAAAAAATAATTTAGGGAAGAGAAATATTTTAGCTGATGACTAATTGCAACACAAATTAATCAGTCAATAATCTCAAAGAATAAAGAGAAATTATTTTATTTTTTATTAATTGACTAGTTAATTTATATTGTAATTAATCATAAAGTATTTCTTTCTATTATACCACAATTAATCTAATACAATCCAATTAATAAGGGTTTGAGTTAATTTTCTCTGTGTAATAATAATTAAATTAAGATTAAATTATCTTAACGTGTTTGAGAATTCAAGAGATTATATATATATATATATATATATATATATATATATATATATATTCTAATTAATTATGTTTTAGTTCTATTAAATTTGGATATTTTCTCCTAAAATTTGAATTCATTATTTTAACCCTCAATTTTAAAAAAATAAAATTTTAATTTTAAGAGACAAAAAACATAAATACCAAAATTTAAAGGATAAAAACATATTAAACATATATTATTTAACATCTACACTAAAATTCTTAATTATTTCAAAAAACATTATACCAGCATTCTTTATACGTTACATCAATATTTTTTATTTGTTTGAAAAATACCACATTACAATTATAGAAGAGATTAATATAGATGTTAAAAGATAGATTTATATATAATCTTGCAGAAATATCGAATAATCAAATTTATACTAGCATGCGTGTTTCTTTGTAGGTTTACGAAATAATTGAGTTTGAGTTTTAAATGAAAACAAGTTTTTATAGTTAATGCCGTGGGATTTTAGGCTTTATCAATAAAGACAATTAACTTATAATTAAAATAGTCCATTATTTGATGAGAAATACCCATCTCATTATATACATTAATTTTTTCAGACTCCAACTGTTGCTGTTTTGTCTGTTATGGTGACAATTGACAAGTGTCTTGTTTCTTTCGTCCATGTAGCTGCGCCGTATGCATGTTGTTTGCCCTGCACCATTTAGTCATATGTTGTTTTACTTTATTAGTTATTTTATAATTTTGTTTAAATATAAAGTATTACATATATTTATTAATAATTAGTTAATTTACATATTGGCCACGAAGACTTAACCCTCTCTTCAAAATTATTTAGATGAAAATTAGCTACAAGCAAAGTGAATTCTTTATTCTTCATTATATATTTATTAAGTCATTTTTAGGCTTGATTACAACTTAAACAAATGATTTAGTGATACTTAGGTTAAATTTATACAGTTTGTTAAATATTAATTGAAGTTTTATATTAAATTATATTATCTCAAATACTAATGAAAATTAACTATAAATAAAATAAGTTTTTTATTCTTTATCTTCAATTTTTTAGGCTAATTATAATAAATTAAACCTTTTTTTAGACTTGATTACAACTTAATTAAACAAACGATTCAGTAATGGAAATATTCAAAATTTTATACCGATTTATATGTATTAATAGAAAATTTATACTGATTTATATTTTTCTGAATTTAACTTAATATTATATAATTACTTATAAGGCAGTGACGATTGCTCTGACAGACTACATAACATGAGATTTTAAATAAGATTTTTTAATTAAATTAATTAGTTATAATTTTGATAAAAAAAATATAAGTGTCCGGTCAGTTTCGAGAAAAAAAAAACTTTATCTAGTAATATTAATTTTATTTAATTAATTATATTTGAAATTTACATTAATAAAGTGCGAACTATACTATGAAGTAAATTGATTATTTATTATTGTTTAGTGTTTTATTTATTTGTTTTGGTTACAATACAAAGAGAACACAAGAAAATAAGAAGAAACAGCACACAAAAGCTAACTTCTACTGAAATAAATTCTATAGCATCAGCCAGGCTATGAAGCAAACAAATCGGAGGTTCTTAAAGAACCACCAGTGATATTCCGTATCATACCCTTCAGCCTTTATCAATGAAAACAATCATTATTTTTAATAATTTATATTAATATGGTGTGTGCATTAATTCGACACAAAAAAATATTTTAATTTACTTAATCAGTAATTTTTAATTTAAATTCTACATATGCAATTTTATTAAATATTTAAAACATACTTTTGAACATCTACAATAATTTTACCCAATTCAATTAAGATTATGTCATGTAATCTATAAAAAAAATACTAAATGAATATTTTGTTAAGTCATAAATATGTATTTCTATTCTATAAACTAGAATCCTCAATTTCTTTTGAATTAAATCTTATATATTTCTATGGATTACTAAATAATTAAAAATAAACTTATATTGCAAATTAAGTTTCTCTTTACAAACCCAACATATAATTTACATACTTAAAAAAGATATTTATATATTATAAATTAAATTGCACAAAAATATATCCAATGTAATCTATATACAATAAAAGTCTTTGTACATAATAAAATTGAATTGTATAAAACTAAATCTTCTATTAAAATTCAGTCTTTGATTAACATACATCAGGGTCTTTAATTTGACATTAATTATATTCTGTTGGTTTATTTAGTCGGTAATAGTCGTAAAATCTTTTCTTAAATAGTACATGTGAAATTGTAAATAAATATATCTTCTCAGCTTTAATATTCTCACTTCCTTTACATTTTTTTTTAAAATCAAACAATAATTAATTACTTTTACTTAATGTAAAAATTATATATATATATATATATATATATATATATATATATATTGGACATGAGTAAAAGCTAATTTATATAATAAAATATAATTATCAATATGTCAATTTGAATGAAAATTTACTCAATTTCTTTAAGTCAAAATTTGAATTTAAATATCTCAAATGAAAAAAAAATTGAAAAATAATTAGTCAAAATTTTTAATAATAACTAATAATCAACAAAATTGATAAATACTTTAAGTATAACATTATTTATTCCAAAAATATATAGTTAAATATAATTTTTGTATGCATTATTTAACATAAATTTGAGATACATATATTTTATCTGAGAAATGAGATTTATTTTAATTCGACAAAAATTTTAATTTTACACTAATTTAATAATACTTCTAAAAAAATAAAAAGAAATTAAAATGGGATAAAACAAACAACAGAATTTACCGAAAGTAGGGCAGGATTTGAGTTTTGAAAGGAGGGGTGCAATGGTAATTTTATTGCTACCATAAAAGCAAACAAAAAATGCAGAATGATTGGCCTTTGAAAAGTCACTGTGGATATGTGACTCAAAACAAACAGAGAGAGAAAGAGAGAGAAAACGATACTCACACTTGCGGCAATGGTGCAATGGTGACTCCACAGATTCCTGGTTCATATCACATATATTCCTCTTTCTCTCTCTACTCTCTCCATCAGAATATTTTTTTCTTTACTTTTAATACTTTTATTGTTTAGCTTAATATTTTTCATATTTTTCGCATATAGTGTGTGTGGATTGTGACACTGCCTCATAGTTTCTGTTTATGTTCAGATCTATGTTTTCTATATCGTTAATCGTATTTTCTGTTTTTGGCTACGGTCTATGTGTGTTAAATTTCCCAGAGACACAAAAAATAAATAAGGAAATAAATTGTTATTTTAATTTTGATTATTTTGCTAATTTTATTTATTTTGATGGTGAATGGAGATTCGGTGAAGTCACTGGAGGCAGCGGTTCATCGATCTCTTCCTGAATTTGGTTGTGGAAGAACACAAAGCAAGAATCGGTCGATAAACCTCTGCATCCAGCGCTCACTTTACCTCTTTTTACTCTTTCTTCGTTTAAATGCTTTTTATATGATTCATCTTGCAGCAGATTAGATGGTTATATGGCTTTTGTGTTTTTCTCCTTGAGGAATTGAATTCTCTGTATTAGGATTTCTTTGCAAGATTTTTTTCTTCCTAGCTAGAAATTGAATCTAGTTGCTTCTCAATGTTGTGACCTTCTCCTGTGATTTAGCAATGATCTAGTGTTGCAGCTGCAAATGTTCCGATTTATGAAGAAAATATATGTAATGTTAGCTGTGCTATTTTTCCGTTTCAGTATTCTTTATGTGTGCGTTGATTAACTACCTACTTTAAGTAATTGCTTGATTGATTAAGTTTCTTTTGAAAAAAAAAATAATCTCATTTGGTTTTCTACTTTTTTAGAAAATTTTAATGTAACGAGTAATTATTTTATAGAAATAGTCTATTTCCAAACAAATGAGATTGTAGTGTCCTCACAGGCGCAGAACCCATTTGCCCCTCCTTGCACATGTTTCCCATGCCTTAAAACTTAAGCTCTGTGTTAGGTAATGATATTCTTGCCTTTCGGTGAGGTATTCCTTTTCACAAGGCTTACATGTTTTATCACATGCTTTTCGTTTCGTCCGTCTTTGTGAAGAAGTAATTTAATTTTTCTTTGTAGTGTTTATTTACATGATTTTGGTGTTACTGTAATTGAAGGGTGGATTTTGAATGTATTCTTGAGACTTCAGTACTTAGTGTTAGAAATATAATTTATGGTGATAAATTGTGAGTGGCTGTTCACTCTTGAAAGAACTTCTGTTTTGGTTGTTTGGAGTTTGTGAATCTGATACTTAAAATGGATATGCAGTTTCCTTTTCGTTTATTCTGGTTCTACAAATACCGGTTCTATGGATTAGACTCCTCAAAAATCAAAAATGCATTTTAGAGAGAATAAGGAGCAGAAATCGTTTATATGAAAATCAATTGGTGTGATTATCACAATCACCGCTGTTGATTTTGAGATCAATGACTATTAGTGCACATGATTTCTAAAGCATGTTTGTTCTCATTTATTCATGTAACAATACGGAAGAAATGTCCACATTCATTTTAGAAATTTGTAAGTTTCTTTAATACTTGAAGCTTTTTGAAGAAGTTTAAGAGAGTGCCCTTGCTTTAAATATGTCGTTTTCTCCACAATGTGGTCTAAAGGTCGCAGCATGTTTCTTTCCTGAAAAGGTAACTTTGGAATATGCGTTTCCAAGTGGTAGGGAAACTGCATTCCACCTAGTTGTACTGTATCTAAGTCTTGGCCGCATGAAAGTCAATAAAAGGCATCCATGAAGGGAGTCCAACTTGCAAGAGAATCAATCATCTAGCTGATGTTTAAGGGAATTTGGTATCAAATTCCTTTGTGTTGAATGAAATTGAAGTAAAGCAGAACCGGATAAGGCTATTTGGGTTTTATGCGGAGCACAAGTTTTGATTCTAGGAACGGTGTGTGTACATATCGAGTAAATAGAGTGATAATATAGAGAAAGGAGGTAGTAACCAATCGAAGGATATTCTGACATTTCATCACTTATTCACAACTTTCTTACTCTCTATTCATCACTTATTCACAACTTTCTTATGTTCTATTTAACACTCAGTATTTATATTCCAGTGGAGTCATTACTTTTAAATCCTATAAAAGTAGTTAATAAAGTTCAAAATAACATTTGACACATTTTATCTACAATTTGTCAACAATAATCATCAAATTATTTTGGCAGAAGAAAGGGTTGGGTTTCAGTATTTTTCTAACAATAGCAGGAATATATGTAGGTATGTACACATGGACTAAATTGTTCCAACTAGATGTGGTATATATACAATGGATTAAGTTGTTATTTTTCGAAGATTAAATTGTTTAACTCAAGTAGGCATCATAATATATTTTACTCTCAAAAAATTATACCTGAATTGAAAATTTTTATATTATATAAACTACTCTAATCCCCTGTTGCTAGCCTGTAAAGTGAGTGACTTCTAGGCTTACTTTTAATTACCTAATTTATTGAAAAGATAAGTGGATTAGGCCTTATTACATATATATAATTATGGCCATGACTGTTACTAGATGCCAAATTTCATTACAATGGTCTTATTCTTGCTTACAAAATGGTGATAATGGGGAAAAGTTGTAACCTACTCAGTGGTATTTTGAGAATTTATTGAAATAGATTTATTATGTGAATAGGTGTTATAAACAACTTAACTATTTATGTCTTTTGTGTTAAGTTGAGTGGGTATCGAAATAAAGCATGCATAAAATGGAAAGATGATTGTCATTTGGACTGAAATGCATTCGGCTAATTTATGCCTATCTTGTCACTAACGAAAAAGAAAGTATCAGAATTTTCATACAAGTGATGATTGAAGAGTGTTGATTATAGGTTTATGCAGCATTATTATCCTTGGTATTCTAGTGGATCTATGGTTATAGTTATGATGAAACAAAATGGAGTGTTTTCTCCATAGATTAACTTCCATTACTCAAGAATTTAAACTGTAATACCCGTGGCGGATACAGAAAAATGTGTTAGCGACTTAGCGGGGCATAAATTTTTACTTTCATATATATATATTTTTTATTATGCAATTTTATAACATATATTTTTATTTTATATCTTAATTACATTATCTTTTATCTTTAACTTTTTACTTATGTTTACTTTGGTAACATTATAAATTATCAAATTTTATAATATTTAAAATAACTAATATGGAATCACAAAATTGATCTATTTTTATATAACTTGTTAATGAATAATAATTATTTAGCAATGTAATAGAAAAAAATATATTTAAAGTTTTCTTCGTATCATAAATAAAAATAAGTCAATTTATTTAACTAAAACATTAAACAAGGAGTATTCTATAATATTTTCATTGTGAAAAAGTCTTATATTATATCATTTGTCTCAATTTCCCATGTGTGACTTATATATATAAGGTACATTCACTAATTATTAATTGATTTTAAGTCGAACTTAACGTGTGATATTAAAGTTAGATCCTAGATTTCATCTATTCCGATCCATTACAAGGGATGGATGTGAAAAAGAAATCACACATTATCTGCCTTAATTTTCTAAAATGTTAATCAGCAATAAATTGAAAAATAATATTCATTTTTACATCACAAAATATTATATATATATATATATATATATATATATATATATATTTTATATATATATATATATATATATATATATATACTTTTTTTCAAAATACACGATAAAAAAATTAAAAGGATAAAGTGAATGGTAAAATTGGTTCCAACTTTTATCTCTTATAATATTTTTCTTCATTTAAACTTTTTTTTTTCATTGGGGGCAACGCCCATGTTTTGATGGAGGCAATATTTATGTTCCCAAAAACATGTTTAATAGGGAGAAAATAAAAACTCTTATGTTTTAACGTAATCCTATTGAGGAAATAATAATTATCATAATTATATATGATTGTACGTAATCAAATGGATAATGATAAAATTCTATTATTAGTAAATCCGTATATAATTAGTTTGTAATAAAAAAAATAAGTCTTTATTTACTTGTATATATTTTCTGTTGACGGACTGATGTAAATACAAAATAAGGAATTACATTTCATAATTACAATTGTTTTATCATTTTTTACATGATATCAGAGCCTATCCGATGTTGGGTGTCACCCCTTGTCAGACCACTCATTTCAATAGTCTCCACGCACAAGTCGTGTCAGAAATCCAAACATCCACGCACGAGTCAAACCTCGTGCACGAGAGAGTGTGTCAGAAGTCTCACATCATTCAGAGATATGACTTATCACACACATACACACACACACACACACACACATATATATATATATATATATATATATATATATATATATATATATATATATATATAAGTGGAGAACAATTCTCACTTTACAAGGTGATTTTGTAGGGTTGAGTCAAACTCATAACCCACTCTAGTCTGGCACAAGCCCGTCAATATGGGATAACTCCGGACCGGTATAAATCAATATTTAATATGACAACTTCTTTTCCCATGCCAGGAAGTCCAGCACCAATTGTCGAACCTCCTCCAGCCGACCTTCTTGTTCAACGATCTAGTCGCACATCAACCCCACCTTCTTGGCTTCAAGACTACGTGATGGGATCCCAAGCCAATCATTCGACCACTACCTAAGAACGGTTGAACGGAACCAGGTATCCTATGCATCATTTTCTTTCTAATTCACGTTTTTCTTCTACACATAGTGCATATCTTGCTAACATCACAGGCACAAAAAAACCTCACACTTATGCTCAAGCTATCCTTGATCCAAATTGGCAAAAAGCAATGGATAAAGAGTTTTCTGCCTTGCAGCTAAATAAAACATGAATCTTGACGCCGTTACCCGCCAGACAGAAACCCATTGAATGTAAATGGGTCTATAAAATAAAGTACAAATCGGATGACAACATTGACAGATATAAGACACGCCTTGTTGCAAAGGGATACTCAGATTGAAGGTGTTGACTATCAAGAAACCTTTTCCCCAACAACAAAATTAACAACTTTGAGGTGTCTCCTCACCATTGCACAGTCAAAAATTGGTTTATTCACCAACTACATGTGCAAAATGTTTTCTTACATGGCAAATTGCACGAAATTATTTACATGGAATTATCGCCCAGACATCGTCGACAGGGGGAGAACATTGTATGTCGTCTCGAAAAATCCATCTATGGTCTCAAACAGGCATCCCGGACATGGTTTTCAACATTTTCTCATGTGATGTCCAAGGCAGACTACTTTCTATTCACAAAACAAGATGGCTCATTATTTACTGCCCTTTTGATTTATATGGATGATATTCTTTTAACAAGAAATGATCTGACACAAATGCAGCGTCTTAAAGACTGTCTATTACAACGATTTCGCATGAAAGATCTTGGAGACTTGAAATATTTTCTAGGGATTGAATTTTCCCGTTCCAAAGATGGTATTTACATGTCGAAATATGCGCTTGATATTTTGCAGGATGCAGGACTCACAGGTGCTTGCCCAGACAAATTTCCAATGGAGCAATATCTAAAACTCACACCAGACGATGAGGAGTTGTTAAAGGATCTAGTCAGATATAGACGGCTCGTCTCATAGTTACTTGTCCTGACATAGTGTTTTCTGTTTGAACTCTAAGTCAATATATGCAAGCTCTACGAAGACCTTATTGGGATGCCGCAATTCACATCTTGAAGTACATCAAATAATCGCTGGGACAAGGATTGTTATTGTCATCCAAGAACAATCTGACATTGACGGTTTATTGCGACTCAAACTGGGTAGGTTGTCGGACAACTTGGAGATTAGTATCTGGATATTGCATTTTTCTTGGTTCTTCTATTGTTTCATGGAAATCAAAAAAACAGACAAGTGTATCAAGATCATCCGCGGAAGCAAAATACCGCGCGATGACCAATACTTGTTTAGAGATAGTTTGGTTGTGATATCTATTACAGGACTTAAAGGTGCCATGTAACTTGTCTGCTCGACTTTTCTGTGATAATCAGGCAGCCTTGCACATAGCAGCAAACCCAATATTTCATGAACGCATTGAAATCGATTGCCACATTGTGCGAGAAAAATTGCAAGCCAGAATAGTCAACCTTTCGTATGTGCCAACACAGTACCAGCTTACAGATATTTTTACAAAGACATTGGGTAAGGAACATTTTTTGACACTGCGACGCGCAAGTTGGGGGTTCATGATCTTCACCTACCAACTTGAGGGAAGTATTAAAGAAATAATAATTATCATAATTATACATGATTGCACATAATCAAGTGGATAATGATAGAATCCCATGATTAGTGAATCCGCACATAATTAACTTGTAATTAGGAAAATAAGTCTCCATATACTTCTATATATTTTCTATTGACATTTTCTATTGACGGACTAATGTAAATACACAATAAAAAATTATATTTCATAATTTCATCTGTCTTAAATTTTTTTTTTTACAGATCCGGCATTAAGTGACGCATGAAGTAAAAAGAATGTCATGAATAACAAGAATTAGTAGTTTAAGCAATTAGGATACTAATAATCCTATATAGGTGGTTGGATGAAAATTAAGTAACCAATCATATGGAAAATTTTTCCAATAACAAATATTTGGTGTGGGGAGAGATTTGCAATTTTGGATGAATATTATTTATATATATGCTAGAGTGCAAATGTGAGAAAATGAGTAAAATCTTAAAAAAAGGTAGTGGCAGCTCTTAAAAAAGAGTAAAATCTTCACTTACATTTGAGAAAACGAGAAAAAAAAACTATTATGAGAATTTATCATAGGCAGTGGGATCTAAAAATGAAAATTTTGTTTCAGAAACAGCGTATAGTAGTACTACTAGTAGTTGGATAGATTTGGAGGTAAAAGGCGATAAATGGATTGTACGTAAAATTGCTCTAAATAAGAGAAACATTTTTTCAATAAATTCATTGTATTAAAATTATCATGCATCATCATAAATAGGGGAAACATTTTTTTATTTTACATACAAAATATTTGTTGGCTATACTTAATGATTTTACATATAAAACATTCATTGAAAATAAATGTTTTATATGTAAAATTGTTATGCATCGCATAAATAGGGGAAACATTTTTTAAAAGAATTTATTGAAAAATGCATTAAATGTAAAATCGTTATGCATGGACATAAATAGGGAACCATTTTAAACTAGATTTAGTTCAGTTCTATAACCATGATACAAAAGAAGATATTCCTTTAACAAATAATTTTTCGTTATTTTTAATTGGTTCATAGAAATATGATTTTTTTTTTCAGAAATTTGAAATTTTAATGTGCGAGAGACAACAATTTTGATGTCATGCCATACAATTGTTTGCTACTGAATTTATTTTCATTATCTATTTAATATCCTTCTCTTTTGCTTGTGATAAAAATAATTGTTTCTTCACGTAAATGAGAGAATGGAATCAATTGATCTTAATAAGTGATTATAACATTCATTGTTTCAAAATTTTAACACGAAAAAAGCGTTGGATTCCCCAACCCCCCTTTTTTTCCTCTATAACATATAGAATACTAATACAATATTCTTGTATTAAACTTCTATGAGATCCTTCCTATCAAAAAAATAATAATTACATTTTTCTAGTGGAAGTATATTGTTTAAAAACTTTATAACCGTTCCAAGTTAATTCTGTGTTTGTTTGCTTCTTAATCAGCTTATATGAATTTTTTTAATGCATTTTAACTCAGGGTACCAGGGATTAAAATATTGATATCTAAATGTTGAGTTATGCATTTTATACAATATTTAACTAAAATATGAAATTGTTCAAGCACTAATTCTTAGTTACCAATTTTAAATAATTTATAATTTTTACTAAGACAGAATACCTACAAAAAAGTTAAAATTGTTCAAGCATCTAATTCTTAATTTTGTTGGAAGTACAATATCACATGAACACGCTTTTCTCAAGAGTTACATCTTATAACAAGCCCTATGATCTAGACTAGAATGTCATTAATGTGTGGTTAGTTTAGGTGATATATGTCCTATACTCTCGTTCATCTTAAGTAAAATTTTGAGTTCATTTATGTATGAAAAAAACTTTTATTGCAAGAGTTAGTTTCACCATATTGTAAATGTTCTTGACTGGGTTTCATAAAAGGAAGGATACATGTAATCTTAGACTAAAATGTTGTCAACTTCAAATTCTATTGAACATGATTTATACTGTTGGACTTCTTTATAGACATGAGTGCGTGTTTACCCTGGTATGGTGGTTATCTCGTGTCTTCTATGCCTATGGTATGAATGTCAATGGCTCTAGGTAGAGTTTAATGTGACTGGAGGAGAGTGGCACGTGGTTTGCAACAAAACAACAATTGTAATTGGCAAAAATCTTTTGTTTATGTAACCATTGGATTTGTAACTTGTACTTACGTAATTGTAAATCATATTAGAAGCAATATGAAGCGTATATAATCATGAATTCATGATGCAAGACTGTATGGTGGGATACAAAGCTTTCAAAACATGAGTGACTAGATGAAATGATAAGAAGTGACTTTAATAACAATTATAACTAGATTATACCTCATAATAAATATAGATTATGTACCTTTCTTGTCTTAGTAGGAATGAGCACCTGATATGGCTTAAGAAATTAAAAAAGTTCCATAATGAAATATCACAAATCTTATGATACAAACAGGGCATTACATCAAGAAATGAAAGTAAAAATGTTTTGCACACCCATATAAGTTATAAAAGGATCACATGGGGAGTAGATCATCATTTGATGACAGCATGCATATAGCAGATATCATATATGTTATGAAGATAACAAGACTTTGTTTGACATCATTTTGTGAAATAAAATAGGGTTGAAGAAAGACATAACAAGCAATAGCTTCAACAAGACATACTAGTCTAAGCTATTTGGGGTAAATTTTCTTCATGATCTTCTCCTATTTGACAAAGAGAACCACTGAAAGAAGGAGCCACAACAACAGAAGAGTAAACTTTAGAACTTCCAAATGAAATTCCACAACAGCCAGAACCTTGTTCAGGTATGGAACAAACTATAGTTTCCTCAACAAGGGTGTCAAATTCATCTCTCATGTTCTGGTTTCTCCAAGGCGTGACTGTGGAACAAAGAGATGATGAAAGTGCATGGTTCTTCATGACTGCATGTCTAAGAAGTTGATAAGCCCTTGGATTCTTACCCAAAATGCTGCAATCTTCTTCATGAGTGTTCACGATTCCAGGGTTTGGAAAGTTTGTTTTAGCATTTCTTCCTCTAAGAATCCTTGCAGCACAGTCATAAGCCAAAGCAGCTTCTTCTGCTTTATCAAAAGTTCCTAACCAAAGCCTTAGTTTCTGTGATGAGTCTTTGATCTCAGCAATCCATCTTCCTGAGGGTCTTTGTCTCACTCCAAGAAACTTTTTCTTCTCACTTTTGTTTGCTACTTTTGGAATCTTCATAACTCTCTTCTCATAGGACTTGTCTATTCCAATAGGAATCAAGGAAAGATTTTTGTTATGGTTTTGAGATTGGCGTGTAAATTTTGAGGTGTCTATGTTTTCCATGAGAGTAGGAGAAAAAGGGGGTTGTGTTGATTTTTAGCATAGATATTAGAAGAGTGAGAGTGCTTATCACTAATAAACCCTTGATGTAACAATGATCAAGGTCGATGATGATGTAACAGCACACTATTTGTCGGACTTGGGTTTGTTTTCTTCTTCAAAAGTTATATCATACAGAAATAATTAAAGAATAATAAAAGAGAAGAATAGTGGAATCTTATCAGAAAGAAATATTTTTTAAAAGGCATCTCATTCAGATTGTAAACATGAAAGAGTGCGAGAGACTCTGGTAAACACTACAACTAACTATTCTTCTAATTAATTGTGATGAACACATACACATCTAAAATGTGGTTTTAAAACTTGGATGAATAGTATACATGGTGTGAACATTTATTAAAAATAATAAAATTTGATGGGTTTCATTTCTTGTTTATAGTAAGTTTTGTTCATGATTTTGTAATTTTGAATAAATTTTCAACAATAATAATTAGCATGCTAAAAATAGTGTGTGGTGCTAGAATTCCTCACATGTCTTTATCAGGCGAAACTAGACTAATTAAGTCTTCTGAATGAAGATGAGGATCTTATTAGAAGAAACAAAATTGTCAACAGCATGCCGGTTTATCAAGAAATTTCTAAATAAAAATATTTAATAAACAACTGTATTTTATATATATATATATATATATATATATATATATATATATATATATATATATATATATATATATATATATATATATATATATATATATATATATATATATATATATACTGAATGAACTTAGTAACTGCATATTATATAGTTGATTACATAGTTAGTTAAGAAGTAAAGTTGATTTTAAAAATTCTATAAATTAATATCCTTTACAACGTATTGTAATCCCATTTCTTGCTAAATAAACATGATTACATCCATATCTTAGCAATCCAATTATAGCGTTTCACTATTTCCCCAGAAAATGTAGTCTTCTTAGGTTATTTTCTTGTATGCAGAGGTAACAAAAAAAAAAAAAAAGACTAGTCTTTCTTTATACTACTCCCAAGTCCCACCTACTCCGCGCAACAAAACACATATACCATATAATTAAGAAGTAATATTTTTTGAGTAGATTTCAAATTTATTCAAAAAACTAAATTTAATCTCATGAAAATAAAAATTTTCATTTGAAGACACATTACACGTATGCATTTGTGTATGATCAACGTTTTTATTTTATAGAATTCCATAGGAGGGTAGTTTACAAATTTTACATGCATATACCAAAAGCAAGGCAAATGGTACTTTGACACCTGTTACTAGAAGGTCATCTATATGGAACTATTATGGTTCAAGTTGGTGAAGAAAAGTCCAAGGTAGTGAGCTCTTATATAATATATTTGATGATGAACTCTTTGGTTAACAAGTACCCTCTAGGCAAAACTCCAACAGCCAAAAAACAAACTTCACACCTCAAAAGCCAGAAAACAAACAGAACCCACGTGTTACTTTTAATTTCATAACCAAATTAAAAACTAGAATACAACATTTGTCACATAATGGATGTCATTGTTAGTTCCTCCAAGTATGCTTTTCTTTTCAATTATAATATTACCATCTCAATTTTGGTGCACTGCAAATTATGAATCAGTTGGTAGTTTTCTTATTGGATTATCTAAAGTTCTGTTTATATTCATTTAAATCCTTTTACTAGTCCTGTTTTTTTATATTATAGGTAAAAATTAATAGTAAGTTTTTGTTTAGACTCTGTGGAATGACCAACAATTGCATTAGTGACATATCTATATATGTCACTATATATTGTCGAGTATTACATTAAACAACGTTAATAATGATCAAATCTTATAGTACAGACGCCATAAAGGATGCAGTTGGGACAGAAAATCAGAAATCATATGAGTTGATACCAAGCAGCCAAGATTCAAATATACCAACTTTTGTAAGCAAAGCTGCTTTGTCTTGTTGGGGCACTGTTTTGATACGATGAATAATAAGAGCAAAGTTTTATTACACAATCCATTATAGACGTACCAAAACCTCAAATTTGCTGCACCTAAACACTGTATATATACATATTGGATAAGATTCTTGCAGCAGCAACAAGAATAATTTATCCAGTGTAATGTAGTTGGCAATACAAGCTGAATTTATAGAGAGAATTTCTGCTTGATTCCCACAAAATATATTTTTGGAGTTGAGTGAAGAGTTTTAAGTGTGATTAAATCTCTAACAAATAATTATGGTACTGTTAATAAAAAGTACTTTTACAAGATGTTAGAGTTCCATTCAATTGATTTTTTTTCCCACTACAATGAAATTGACAATTAAATCTAAAAATTTTGTGTATATTATCTAACTTCTCATTGTTATATTAACTTGTGATAATTTTGAGAAAAGTAATTCACAGATAAATTTAAAGTAATTTAGAATGATTTTTTTTTTTGATAATCTACTAAGGAAAACTTTTAATTTGAGAATTTTAATTAAGAACTTAAAATAATTTAAAAAATGTAGAATCAAACTCTCTCTATGTATCGATTATTTCAAATCCCTCTTCTCTCCTCCTCCTCCCTCTTCTCTCTCATTTATCTATTGGGAAGAAGAAATTTTCTTTTTAACTTTATTCTTGCAAATTATTTATTTTTCATATTTGAACCTTATAAATCATTTTGATAAAGATTAAAAATTAAACACATAAATTTATAAATAACTATAAGAAAAAAAACAAATTACATGATGAAAAAAATACAAAGATTAAAATTAAAACATCTTACAAGTGAAAAAAGAAGTTTAATTATAGGAAATAAAATGTATATTAAGCATAGAATTTGATATTAAAATTTGAAAAATAGCAAATAAATATTAAAAATAAAAATATTCATTTGTTTAAAATTGAAGAAATTTAAATTATTTTATCTTAACAAAATATTTGGAAAATGAAATAAATTTAATTAAAGGTAATTCAAATTTTAAATATTTTAATTTTATTGAAATTTTTAAAAAAATTTATTCAAACACAACATCAAGAAGCTAAAAATGTTTGAATTAAATTGAATACTTATGGCCATTCATGTAATTATTAAAATGTGTAGCCACTTAATTCTAATTATATATATATATATATATATATATATTAATGATTTGACATAATACAAGTTTTCTATTTAACAATGAAAAATTTGGTCAAATAGGAATTTAAAGCAAAATGCAAAAATTCTACAAGATTCTTGGATTTAGATGAATTATGTTATCTTTGTGCACTTAGATGAAGACGCTTGATCATAAGCATTGGTAAGCAATTGTGTAATTTTGTAAAAAATATTTAAACTCCTATCAATATCTGTCACCATTTATAAATTGGTTGAAGATGAATGATGCACCATATCCATGCGTCGTGCGTGATTGAGAGAACGTCCAACATAAAACGACGATGCATAGAACTAAGAAAATGCTCCCTAGTCTTGACACTTGACAAACATATATACCCTTTATTAATAAACTAATCACCTAGCCTTTCCTAGTTGTCACAAGAGTATTAGTGGACCACCAGACATTAATGCATGATTAATACACGGTCTTAGGGTTTATAATTTAAATTCTTGACTCATTCAAGATTAATACTACTGAATTGGGTAGTAAACGAATAAAAGCTCTAAAAATACGACTGTCCTTGCTAAATTTGACAAAATGCTAATAACTATATTAGGTATTTCCCAAATAAGTTTCCTAGACTCAATTTTCATTAAAATAAGTAAAATTAAGTTATTTATATTTCTTAATATTCTTACCAAAATAAGAAAATATCACATGAGATGTTTAGTCGAGTTATTTGAGATTGATTTAAATGGGTGAAGTGTTTAACTTTCTTTGTACATGAATAATGAGTTTCTATACGAGGAAGGAAAATTTACTTGTAGAAGACACTCTATATTCTAATAAGATCAAGATTTGAAAGAATTTTGAAAACAATGAATGAGTAAGTAAGAAATGTTTTCAGAAAGAGAAGAGATATTCTCTTTGGGGTACATATAAATTGAAGTTAGTGTCATAACTTTGTCTATGTATATATGTTAACCTTAACTTGGTAAATAACACTTCCTGCGGTACCGTAAAGATTATTATCAATGATGTGACGAGATGTTAACTTAAATGATGATAAGAAGTTAACTTTTACCGGTAACAGGGAGAAATTGTTTGTGTCTAAACTAGTCGGTCTGTAATTTAAAACTTTATCATGACAAATTAATTTATATAATAATACTACGTTATTTTATATTTTATACAGTAAATATTTTATTACGAATATGCTGTCATCACCCATAAATTTTATTATTCATATTACTCTTCTTTTTTCTTACCTTTGATTAAAGTCTCTTTATTTTTTCTTAAGAACTTGGATAGGAAATTAAGGTATAAGGTAATATTTTTTTTATTCAATTTAAGGTAAAATATTTAAATATATTTATATAATATTAATTGACAATTTTTATATTATTTTTTTTATATTTAATTAATTTTACTTTTTAGAAATTTCTTTCAATAATGATAACCGTTACCATATGGTTAATTACATTTTATAAACAATATATGTATTCAAAAAAGAATCTAATTTTTTATATAATTTAATATCTCTATCAAATTATTATTTTCTATTTTTAGCACTTCTCTTAATACATTTTAGTTTTAAAAATAAATCAAGACTACTAATATCAGAATGTTGATTAAATCTTAAAAAAAATTCAAGACTAGTATAATATTTTTTCAATTTATCCTCGTATAAAAGTTTTTCATTCAAATAAAAAATTAAAATAGTTAAAATATTCAAGAAGAAATAGATTAATAAACTATGTATAAAAAATATATTTAATACAAAACAATGAATGTGTAATCTAATTATTAACATATTCCCCAAAATATTGTAAAAAATATATTAAGACCCTAAAAGTGTTATTCTCTTTCCATACATTAATTAATCTATTTCACATTAATATTCTTAAGGATAATATAAAAAATAATATAATTTCTAATAACTTATATATTAAAAAATTACTCATAACTAACTTTCTTAATAAACCTAATTAAATCATATCTTATTATTAGGAATAATATAGTGTATTAAAACTATTGGTGAGTTGTTGAGGTATCACTTTAGTTTATTATTTCTTATATTAAGTTATGAAAGTAACATTCAATTACTTATTTTTGTTTTTATTTCAATTTATTTTACTTTTACTTCATGAAATGCTATATACATACATATTTTTACGGGTGAATTGTGACCTTATCATCCAGTAAAAGATGATAAACTTTTAATTATATTATTAATATTTATTTTTAAAATTCTTAAAATCACTATACATCTTATTTATTATTTAAATTCTTTCATCCTGATGTTCATGTATGCAAAATTTTAGATAAATTAAATATTTATATTTATGTAATCTTATAGTCAAAATTTATTTATATTTTGAAATTTTTATTTTTCTTTTGGTAAATACAGACTTACTTTTCCTTGACAATCCAGAATAAATTTCTCAATATACTGAAATATGTTTGTGAGCTAAAATTTTCTCAACAATTTTTCATTAAACACAAATCTAAAAATATTGCATTGTATGTTGGAATAAAGTTGATTGATGAAAATCAAATAATTTTTAAATTATATGAACTTTTCTTTACTTGATCTTTTTGATGTAAACTTTCAGACCAACGGCTGAATTAATGAAATTCCCTGCCAATAGAAAATTGTTAAGACATGCAAATTAAATATGATTTACTCTTGAAATAAATTCATCCATTATTATTATTATTATTATTATTATTATATATACTATGTTCACTTTTTTTTTATATATAATTCTGAGAAATCTGATCATTTTTAGACGGTGGTTTAAATCAATTTTAGAGGAAAATAAAATCCGAGCCAATTAATTTTACCACCACAAAATTTTATTTTTTTTTAAATAAATTATTTTTTTAATTTCTCGCACTATATTTATTATTAAAAAATATATAAAAAATATATTTTCTTAATAACATATTCACAATAATCAAATGATACAAGATTATTTTATAAAACTCTATTAATAGTAAAAAAAATAATAAATAATATATATTTAGTTTGTTTAAATTTGATTTGAATTTATAAACCACATATCTAACATCCGACACTAATTATTTTGAGTTTGATTAATTTGGTTTCACCAAATCCAATTATCTTAAAAATCTAAATGAAAATTTAAGGTTAGTTGGGTTGGTTCAAATATCCGTACCCCTAAATTTTTCGTGCCTGATGCATGTAAGAAGTTTCGTTGCACTATTATTATTATTTTTTTTCATATTTTATAATTGATCAAAATTTCAACGCACACACATTTTTCATGTCACAGACTAGGCTTTCCAAAAGTTAAAAAGATGGTACAATTTGATTTTTTAAGGGTGATGAAAGAAAAATCACCATTCAATCTTCACTTCTCAAACGACCATAATAAACCAAACACAAAAAGAGACCGTAAATAAGGCCTGAAGTCTATGAACCAAAACCAAAATCTTGAAGTCCACATTCTTGTCTCCAAGCTGTGTCCTCACTGTGGGCCGTTTGGCCTGCGTTTTGTATTGATAATTTCTTTCGCCAATTTTCTATCAGCACTTTATAGACATATCTCAAAATAAATATTCCAAATTGCATTTATGCGTGCAATATAGAAAATTTTAGGGTTTCAAGCAAATTCCTAAACCTCAATAAAGTGAATATTTATTTATGAGATTATTTAAATTATTTCAAGTGAAAATAAAACTAAACAATTCAATCAATATAATAATTAAAATAAAATAAAATAAATGTAGTTAATTATCTTCAAATAAAAATAGATTGATATAATATAAAAAATTGCTTTAACTTATAAATTGTGCAAACATATAGACAAAAGACTCAATCTTATATATATATTTTTTTCTTTTTCTTTTTGCATTTGAGTTGTGATTCATTTCAAGTCTTACTATTGAAACCAATGGCATTGTGTTGTCACTGTGAACAATAAGCTGGATTTTAGGTTTTAGCGGTTTCCAACAAATGCATGCCACGTGGAGTTGTGATAGTATTTGAGCCTCAAACATAGATGCTGCATAGGTGGACACAAAAAGCAACTCAAGTGTTGAAGGTCTTTGGATTTTGGCCACACATCTCTCATCACTCTAACCCACTTTCTTGATCTATCATTGTTCATCTCTTAAGTCACTGACTTCTCTAGTCTCTACAGTTACAGATAGTAGCAATGGAGATTAGTGCCATGGCTTCTTCAGCTACTCCAAGACCTTCACTTCCAACTCCTTCCACTTCTCCACACACTGTATCAGTCACCACCTTTAACAAGCCTCATTTGAGACGTTGCCACGTGGCACTACCTACCTCAACCTCCATTTCACTTCTCACTCTCTTCTCCCCCTTCAACGAAGCCAAAGCCGCTGTCACCATTGCCAAGGACCAGATTGTCTCTTCTCTCACCCAAGTATGTCTCTCATTCCACAACTTTCAATTCCTTATTCCATGCATGCCCATTTGAAAAAGTTTGAATTTTTTTAGGTGGAGAAAACAATTGATCAGGTTCAGGAAGTGGGTTCCAGTGTTTTTGACACAGCACAGCGTGTTGCTGAAGTTATTGGGAACGCTTTGAAGCCTGGTATCGAAAATGCGTTGCCAATTGTGCAGCAGGCTGGAGAAGAGGCATTGAAAATTGCTTCCCCTGCATTATCTGAGGCTTCTAAGAAGGCCCAAGAAGCACTCCAAAGCTCTGGTGTTGATGCCCAACCTGTTATCACTGCTGCTAAGGTTTAATTGCTTGCTTCATTGGATCTTTCTACTTCTTTTGTGCTCAGTTTTCTGTGGTTAGGACTTAGGATTTGTTTTGTAGGGACATTTGCAAAATCATTCCTTTTTATGGTTCTACTGGTTGGAAACCAACCATGGGGTTTGAGGTCCATTTTTGTACTTCTAGTTGTGCCCATTACACCGTAAGTGTTGATAAATGATTTAAAAAGGTTTGATCGAATTCTATATTAAAAAACCTGTTTTTAGTTTTCAAAATCTAACTACTTAGAAAGTTTGTTTAAGGGAGACTAATTCAGTTAGTTGAACACGGTGTTTAAGTTATTGTAAACTCTTTATACTGTTAGATTTCAATAGATAAAAAAAGATTAAAATGTTGGTGGAGAGTGTGGTAAGACACAGAAACATAGTGTAGAATTGAGAAAGAAGTTGAACAACATGAAAATAAAAGATGAGAAAATATCATATTTCTGTTTGAGCACAAGGAAAAGTTTTCACCATTTTGGTAATTTAATTGAATCTGAAGAACCAAGTTTATCAACCTGATCAGGATGCTGCCCAACAAACGACCAAGGTGATTGAAGTTGCCAAGCCAATAGCTTCCTCAACCGTGGAGACCATATCTTCTTCAGATCCTACTGTGATTGCTGGAACAGCAGGAGCACTATTTGTTGCTTACCTCCTGATTCCTCCTATCTGGTCTGTCATCACCTCTAATCTTCGTGGTTACAAAGGTACCTTAGACATGTTTTTATGCAAATTACTTTGTTTTGTGTGCTTGATCAAAACCATTGCATTGATGAATTTCCAAGCTCCACAACCTCATTAGGGAGTAACTAATGCTATTTATTGACCTACCTCTTAGCCAAGGCTAATAGTTTTGCTTCTATTACTTTGTAGGAGACCTGACCCCTGCTCAAACCCTTGATTTGATATCTACACAAAACTATGTTTTGATTGATATCAGGTCAGAGAAAGATAAGGACAAGGCTGGTATCCCTCGCCTTCCCTCCAGCGCTAAAAACAAGCTGGTTGCCATTCCGTAAGTGAGAGAAGTCTGTTTCATCTCATTTTGTTATTTAAACGGAGTCTAAAACATTAACCTTTGAGATTTGTAAAACTTATTTCCTTATCTACAACCAAGCACATGATGCTGAGAGAAAAAAACATCAAAACTCTATCATGATGCATCATTGTTAGAGATTGTTTGTTGTTGTTGGGTTTGTCACGCGTGGCGTGAGGAGGTGTGTTGAAAATCTCATGTCGCCTAGAGATAGTGTCTATTATTGCATGTATATAAGTGAGGAACAATATCCTCACCTTATAAGCCGGCTTTGTAGTTAGGCTCATCACCCTGTATTTCTAACAGCATCCACTATCACTTGTTATGACCTTTTAGTTTGGAAGAATTGCCAAGCAAGCTGAGAGGGCAGGTAAAGAATGTGAAGAAATTGGAAGCTGAAATAGTGGCTTTGAAGATTTCATATCTCAAGAAAATCAACAAAGGCTCCTATATTGTGATCTTGGACTCGTTAGTTTCTTTCCATATTTTAACCATTTAATCTTTTGGTTTTCATCATTTTCACTTTGGTGGACTATATTCTTACATATTAACTTCTGCTTTTGTGATAATATTAGGTACTCGGACGCAGCAAAAATAGTTGGAAGAACGCTAACAAGCCTTGGTTTTAAGAACACATGGGTTGTTGCTGATGGATTTTCTGGGAACAAAGGGTGGTTACAGAGTAGATTAGGAACAGATTCGTATAACTTTTCATTCGCAGAAGTGCTGTCACCATCGAGGGTCATCCCTGCAGCTGTGAGAAGTTTTGGCACAACTAGCCAATCTAGCACAAAGCTTCTTCCCGGGGCTGACTAACTTTTTTCTGCACTAAACTCATTGTGAAAATAGAAAAATTACTCTTGTGCATGCTTCACTCCTCCAATATATTCTGTCAAGTCTTTTATTTCAACCTTTTCCCTTTGTGCATGTTTTGAGTGGCTACTTCCCCTAAATATAGCAACGACCCAGAAGACATAAGCCTTACGTATTATCCAAATTTTTTAATGGTTGATAATGTTTAATTTTATACAATATTAATTGTTTTATTAGAGAGATATTGTGAGCTGAATAATGTTTGTCAATGGAGTTTTACGGAAGACATGTTTGATTTAGTATTACATATCTATATTTAGAATAAAATTTACAGCAAATCTAATGCAAAAAATAATTACTAGTTATTTATCTGATCAACATCTTTTGATGTAATTTTAATTTAAACATGCACATAAGAATATATATGAGAAAGTGGAAAAGAGAAGAAAAGGAGAAAAGTTTATAAGCTGTTTAAATTATCATTTATAAATAAAATCAAAATAAATCTTGAAAACTTTATAAATGGGAATGTTATAAATTTGAACCAATATATATGTTATCATTATTACAATTATTAAATAATTAATTTGAATTACAATACATAATTTTTTTTAATTTAAATGTTCAAGACATGAAAACCATAATAATCATAATTACTTTAATGAATTTTATTAATTACAAATAATAACATAAAATTATTTTTAATTATTAATAAATAAAAAGCAAAATAATTTGAGCTGGTTGAGAGATAAATTAAGCAATTGTTAAAGTAATATATAAAATTCATATGTAAAGAAGAGAGAAATACAGAGAGTATAAAGAGTAAATCCAATTTTATTTTTTTTGCTCTATTTTCAATCACTTTTTTTGGTTGCATATAAAACTCAAATCTATAACTTTGTCAAAGGACATGATCCCAATTATACTCAATTAACAACATGTTATGATTATAATAAAATAATTATTAGAGATTAAATAAAATATACATACATTTTATTTTAGAAAATAAGGAGTTATACTAATAACTTTATACAAAACCTCTCTATAACACTCCCTTTATGCATATAATTAATTAAAAGACATAGAGATACCGAAAGTAGCCTTGGTAAAATACAATTAATTGATGTGAATTAATCAAAATAAAAAAAGTAAAAGGGTTTGTAATATGCGCACGGGTGCGTATCCTAGCAGCCAGGGCGTAACATTAGAATACACAAGTAATCTGTTATCGTAATAGCTCTTCCTCTTCTCATTGCTCCACCCTCACCCTCACCCTCGTCGTGTCAAACGAAGAAGACGTTCAATTTTCCCTCTGCTTCCTTCACTCTGTCATGCTCTTCAATTAGGGTTTGGGCGTTCTTCTCGTTTTCGCTGCGTTAATTACAACAACGCTCAACATGGTTGTTCTCTCGCTTTCAGCTCCCAATCTCTCCACCGCTTTCCTCTCAAAGAAACTGTACCCCTTCCTTCTCTCTCTATTCATTATTTTCCTCCATTTTCAGGATTAATCACGATTTTATTTTATTTTATTTTATGTTATCGGTTTCGGTTTCGGTTTCGTCAATCATTTTTATTCATTTTGTACTGTGAATTTGGGTTTCTTCAGGTCTCTCCGGGAACACACTGTGAAACTTACGACCTTTTGCAACAATTCGATTCGCCCTAGATGTGCGGTGGACACGCCCTATGGAGGTATCACCGAAACCCTCTCCATTTTGTTCATTTAATTAAACAAGAAAACACCTAACGCTGTCTATGATGTATAATTTGTTTGTTTATTCGTTGGCTCGTTTAGGCTTCAATTTAGTTGTTCAATCTTGATTTTCTAGTCCAGGCTTGGTTTTTTAGCTCAAGTTAAGTTCGCTTTTGTAGATAAGTAGAAGGAATGTCCAAGTTAGGCTTAAACCACCTTCTATAACAAGTTTCCCTCTGATGTCACCTCTCCTTCAGATGTATCTAATATGAATTAGTTCAGTTTTTTTTTTTTACATTATGTTAGTTATCAAAATATATGGAAATTTCAGCAATCAGCTGTGTTCATGAACTATTTCAGATGCATTTTCTGACGAAATACATGGCTGGCTGATAAATAAAGAAAAGTATTGACTATCCCTGTAGGTTCTTTATTTGGGGGGAGGGTGTGGGGTACCTAATCTGTCGGAAGCCCATGTTAAGCTGGACAGCACTTTAAGAAACAATCGGAAACTTCATCTCTAAAGGTTGAGGTCAGACGCCATGAGGGTCGATGTGCTATTGATCAACCAAAAAATAAGCATTGCAGTTTCATTGTCTGTGAGTTTTTGTGGGAAGAAACTGTAACTCTGTTGAAGAGGAGTTTGGTCTTCTTGATTAGATGGGCATATAGGAATGAGTGTCAGAGTAGTCAGACTTGAGTAAATTAGTAGCATCAAATATTCCAGTCTTGAGAGATATCTTTTGCACTTAGTAACAATACTTTGGCTCCAGAATTTGATCCAATGTATAAGGTGCCTTTACTAGTTCTGTTTCCTCTTCTCAGAGCTAGTTGAATGATTTTAAAAAGCCTGATAACTTTTAGATCTTTGCCTGTTGTTTGACAGCTGATGCGATAACTTAATTGGATCCTGATTCATATCAATTTGTGGAGTCCGTGTAGTTTTGTTTTCCTGTCTATTAGTTTCCACGATATGTATTTACCAATGGTAGTTAAATCAGGATACAAATCAAGAATCAGAAAGCCCATTTTTAATTCGTGAATGAAATTGTATTGTAAATCGAAAGATTCATGACCAATAATAAAATATGGTATATCTAACTAACAAAGATATATTGGAGCACATATGAGATCTATAAGTAAAAAACGTAACATTGGATCATGGGAGGCATGAGTTTTGTTATCATTTGCTCTAACAATGATATTAAAATTTATAATAAAGATTGTAGTGTGAAAATCAAAGTTACTAAATCATGACTTTTCTTTCTAGTATAAGTTCTGAAGTATTCCTTCAATTCCTTTTTATATAACAATTTAGGTTATATGAGTGTTCAATGTTTCATGAGAATTGGTGAAATACAATAGGTAAGATTTAATATAGGATACCTATCAGTAGGTAGTTAAATCGTATCAAATCGTAAAACTCGTTCATGTATAATAAGATACAAGATCATTTAAGATTCACCTTAAGATACTTATCAATATATAATCGAATCATTATATCAATTATGGTATTTACATATAATTCTTCCCTGCAGGTAATGTCCAAAAATTTCCTCGAAGCAAAGTTTGGGATCCTTACCGACGCCTTGGTATTAGCTATGATGCTTCTGAAGAAGAAATTTGGGGGTCGAGAAATTTTTTGTTGCAACAATATGCTGGACATGAGAGCAGTGAAGAATCAATAGAAGCAGCTTTTGAAAAAATATTGATGGCAAGTTTCCAACAGAGGAAGAAAACAAAAATTAATTTGAAAAGCAAATTGAAAAAGAAAGTAGAAGAGTCTCCACCATGGGTCAAGAACTTGCTAAACTTTGTTGAACTTCCACCAACTGATGTTATCCTCAGAAGATTGTTTCTATTTGCCTTCATGGGTGGCTGGAGTATTATGAATTCTGCTGAAACTGGACCTGCTTTTCAGGTTTGCTTGGAATTTTTTACATTACTCACTTCTACGTGGTGCATAATCAAATGCACATTTTTTCAAAATAAATCTGTATCGTATTTTTGATAAAGAAAAGAAAAATAGAATTTGGATGTCATTTTCTAAAAGAGTGTTTGGATTTTGACACCTCTAAATTTTAACAAACAAAGCCAAATTATATATTCATCTAGTCCAACTTAATACCTTCTCAAGGCATAGATGTATGAGAGTTGTTCTTAAGTCAACTACCAATATCTAGATTGTACCCTTGCTTTAAAGGCTATATAGTATGCCTGTCATGCTTACTTGAGTTACGCCATACCTTGTGACAAGATTTTAGTGATTGTGTTCACGTTATTAAGGCATGCTTAGGTAATTGCGTTCTATATAAGCTGTATTTGATCTGAAGTTATTGGAGTTACATCAGGGGGACATAGTAGTTATCATTGATCTGGCTCTCCTCTTCCTGCTTCCCTCATGTGCAATGCTTGTTAACATAACCATTGTTTTTCGATAGGTGGCAATCTCTCTGGCTGCTTGCATATATTTTCTTAACGAAAAAACAAAAAGCTTGGGTAGAGCATCCATTATTGGGTAAGTGGTATAACTTAATTAAACTAGTGTTTTTCCTCTGATTTTTTACTATTCGCCATCACCATCGGCATTATTTAATTTTATCCTATTATAGGTTTGGAGCTCTAGTGGCCGGCTGGATTTCTGGTTCATTGCTGGTACCCAACATTCCAGCTATGTTGCTGCGCCCAACTTGGACACTTGAACTGTTAACGTCATTGGTAGTTTATTTGTTCTTGTTCACTGCTTGTACTTTTCTCAAGTGAAGTTGCAACTATTCTTTCAAGTTGTTGTTTGGTGATGAGTTTATAGGTGATCAAACAGAACGTTTTTGTAGCAAGCTAAATTGTTTACTTAGTGCTTTTTATGAAAACAACTGTCTGACTTGGCAATGGTCAGCGTAGATATTGTTATTAACCCTTAATCACTTGCCTTGGTTATAGGGCAAGTTCTTCTGCCTTGGTTTGTATTTTTAAATCTGTCATCGAACTAATCTTATTCTTCAGCTAACTTGTAACTAATAACTATCATTAATCTTATTCAGATTGAGGTGTATAACGAGTTCCTAACCTCACTAATCACCCGATAATCTATATATTTTCTCTAAACTCTTAATTAATTAAAAATATTTATTTATATAATTTTTAGGGTAATTATTATAAAAGTTGATAAACTTACAAATAAATGCATGGTCAAAGTCAAAACTTTTAGGTGTTATAAAATTAATTTCTCAACAATAAATGATCAATTTGTCCACTGTTATTCTTTTGGAGTGAACCAATTTTATGCCACTTAAATGATTAATTTGATTATCAGTTTTCATGCTCATGTATATAAATTGAACGTAACATGATCAAGTGCTGATTGGAACTTAACAACAATTCAAGAAACACCACAAATGTCACAGATGTAAACGCTAGATATAATCCTGTCGATGACAAGAAAAGTTTAAGAGAAATTGAATGACTAGTTCCAACATTGATAAGCACAAAACACACATTGTCACACGTACGAATACTGAAGATGCAAAGTCTATATGCCTGAAACTAACATAACTAATTACTAACCTATACATTCAGGACAATTAAGCTGTCTATCTACGCCATTAACATGTAATAATCAAGGGCATGGTGTCTTGCGGTTTATGGGGCGTGAGTCATATCTGTTGTTCCTGATGGCGTAACAGCCCAAGGCGTATATGGCGGTGACTAGCACAAGCACACATGCGTTGAATACAGTGAGACGTCTCCACTGGTTCCTTATGTTGGCCAGCACTCCTCCTTTGCATGAATTGCAATCATAACACAGTTTGTCCTGCCTATTGTTCCAAATGCTGCAGTCTGAATTATTCGTTGCTGGACCCGTCTTTGGCACTTCCCAGAACGTAGCATTCTTCATCACGAATCCACAATACACAGGTGGCTTACAGCACCCCGACTGAAAATTTTAAAACATAAATAAATTAATTAAGTAACTGCTTCGTATTTAGTTTAAAAAAAAATAAAATAAGAGTAACTGCTACGCATATACAACCACACCACAGGAATTCAAATACATGCAATTATCACCAAATAACGTTCATGTCACAACTCAAAACCACACCCCATTAATCATCGAGTTTCTTTCTATCCTTATCAAAGACTTTTTTTTGTTTTTTTGAGTAACTTTAAGGCCGAGGACTTGAGAACGAATTTATTAGGAATCCAGATTTAAATTTATAATTTATTAGGCGAAATTTAAATAAAGAAATTATAAACAAATCCAAAGACAAAAAAATTAATTGACTGATAAAAAATAAGAATAACAAGATTGACAAAAATCAGAGACATGCGTTTGAAGTTCAGTTTTTTCAGTTCAATTCTTGCGACAAATTTGTCTCAGGAATCACTAGATTTGTGTACAATGAAGCATTGATCAAGATTTGTCTCAGAAATCACACGAATCTATCAGTTTTGTACTACATATCCATATATTTCTTGTTGAAATTTAAGATTGTGGAGTAAAAGTTCTGAGAAAATAGTACATGTAGCGGAAAATTTTTATATTATCATTCTATCATTAAATTTTATAATAAATCTCTTAAAAATTATATAATCATGATTTTTAAATCATTACTAGTATAAATTATTTTACTTTATCATATACCGTAAAAGATTTTATTAATTACAAAAATGAACAAATTTATAATACGTGATTAAATGATTATAACGGATAAAACCTGGGTGGTAGAAAAGTGTTTGAAAATGAGAGAGTCATTGTTGCGACCACCGTTGAGAGCAAGGTTCTGACACACGTGCGCATCGACCAAACAACTCTTGACCTCGTCCCAGTTCTTGTTATTAACAACGTATCGCTGAAGCCAGTGCGAGAAATCGGCGACCTTATACTCGCCGTAGCCCTTGCCGGAGATCTGCTGCGCGACTTTCCGGTTGGTGACGAAGAGAGCGAAGACTGAGAAGAATGCGAGCCCCACAATGAGCGCCAACGTCACCAACAGGTAGGCGTAGAGCGCGCCGTTTACGCGGAAGAGTGAGCCTACGATTCCGAGTGCGGACACCACCACCACGAAGATGCCGCCGATTAGGAGCGGGTACTCCAGCACCTTCTGGCAGTCGGAGCCTCCGTGTATGTGAATGTACGCGGAGGAGGCCACGGCGGCGATGCCGAGGAGCAGCGACAGGATGTTGAGAGCACCCACCACGGTGTTGCTTATGCGGAACATTCTTATAACAGTGTGAAGATGGAATGTTTGTAGTGTTTAGTGAAAGAGATTGAGTTCGATGAAAAATAGGAACTGTTTTATATAAAACGAAAACGGTTGTGTTGTGTTGTTTTGTGAGTAAGTAACTACTTGCATGCGTTGTGATGGTGGAGTTGGAGAATGGGGTACTAGGTTATATAAGTTATACGGTTGGCGGATTCTGAGTGAGCCACGTCAGTTATAACGGTTATTCTTCATGCATCATGATTACTCCTTGTCCACTACTGCGTTGTGACGGTTACTCTTTCCCCAACGTATACCACAGACAACCACCTTCATGCATGATGAATATTTATGTACCTCAATTATTATCAATAAATTAAAATTTGATTAAGGAGTAACTATGTGAATTGGTATTATTGATTTTTAATTGAGGAATTACGTTTTTCATAAGTCAGGAGATGATTCCTAATCTTGTTTATAAAGTATGAAAGGCTATATTTAGTAGAATGGTAATACCGATAACTACTAGTTATAAAATATAAAAAAATATATATATATATTTTATAAATAAATATATATATATTTTACGAATAAGTTAGTTGATGAAAAATATTATTATTACTATAGTTATGATGAAATAAAATTATATAAAAAAGGTTAAAATTAAAAGTATTGTTGTGCCCTCTCATTCTTCCTAACTAATAAGTTTTTATTTTATGTAAACATAAGCTAGCTTAGTGAAAGGCCATGTGAAACAAGTTCGATAGTAATGGTCAGAAGAATTATGTTTCCACTTTCTAAATAAGTTTGAGTTTTTTTTTAATTATAAAAAATTCTTACATATGGTAAACCACAACCATTTAACTATTTCAATCATATCTTTTTTGTTTTTTTTTTTTTGTTAAATCAAACAGCAATGGTGATTTGATCGAAGCTACTTTACATGGCTAAATCCTTATTTCTAATACTAAATTTGTACTCAGCGTATTCTTGCATATACTTAATTGCTCATATTGATGCTAGCATTAATAATAGTTTTATGGTCTTGCCAAATTATTTAAAGCATTTAATTTGTCAAAAAAATCAATTCATGTGCGGGTCTTCTTTTATATCACACTAATTTCCCGTCCAACAGGTATAATATTGTAAGAATTGAATCTAAAAAACTTTAACTTTTTTATCTTATGATTTATTATGAAAAGTTACGTTGACTCTCGCCGAAAATGGCGAACATTTGTGATCAAGATATTGATTTTTGAAATATAATTAAGTTTGGTCCAGATCTTAAAATTAAACTTCTATTCGAAACCCGTGTTTTATAATTCATTATCATTTATAAGTGAAAAAAAAGAGCATATTTTTTCATTTAATTTTTTCCGTTGTTTTTTGCTTTTAATTTTTTATCGTTCTTTATTCCTTCCTTTTATTTTTATATTTTATTTTTATATTTTTTTTTATTATTTTTATTCAATTTTTATAATAATTGTACATGAGTCTTGATTTACGTCGTAAAAATTGTTTGACTTTGTGTGATTTTCTTTCTTTCTCATATAATCTTAAATATAGACGATTTTTGTGTCTTTTCTTTCTTATTATTTACTTGTAAAACCTGTTTCTAAACTACTATTTTTTAAATAACTCACATCAACGATAAAATATTGTTTATTTTATGTTTAAGTTCTAGTGATTTCATTTTTAGGTTAATTTAAAAGACTTCTTATTTTAAAAGACCTCAAAGATATTGAATGTGTTTTATAAACTTACACGTAATTCATTCTTCATACACAAGACTCTAATTGTTAATAAATTTAAGTCATTGATGTGTGGTGAATTCGGTAGAGAATTGATGGACTTTCATTGGATGAAGACTTAGGTTTTATTCCTATAAACTATGATTATTTGGTGGTTTTAATTGTTTACCGTGTAACCCGGTAGTATCAGAGTTCTTGTGTGTTTGGAACAGGAACCGATTAGAGTATTAAACACACTGGAGTTAGAGGATTAGTCCCTGTGATTTAATGATTCACGTCTTGGTTTGGAGAAATTTTACTAAGCTTATTTTTATAATTTTCGATACAATTATAGGAGTACCTCCTTCTAATTGGATATCCTCTTCGTACCACTGCGGATATCTTTGCGTTCTGCAGAACATGGAACTACTTGTTCATACTACGTTTTGTTCAATTATTTCTTTTTACTGTGATTACTGATTCTCAATCTTGTTCGACTGGAGGACCCCAGAACAAAAATACTTTTTTTAAAAAAATTGTTTTTAGCAACTACATTAATTGTTTAATTTATAATTAGTATTTGATGGTTTGTTCGTTCATTTACTTGTTAGACTACTTTGTCTCGGTATTAACTCTAAATTGCGCTGGTTATTTTCTTCTATACATCTTAATTCTTTGTCATAATATTTCTATCTTAATTATTTGTTTAGTTAAATATTTTATTAATTATTATGTTGTCATAATTATTCTATTTTAGTTGTGATTATTTTTTTAATAATATTGTGTCTGTCTAATAAAATCCTAACTAGTGTAATTTATTTCTCTAATTATTAAATTTAATTTTGTTTCATTTCTCTCCTGTTTCTATTCCTGCTTCACTTATATTTCCCGTGCGCGTGTTAATTTACTTATTTTAATTTAATTCATTTTGTTGTATTAGATATTATGTTATAGTAAAATAATTAGAACAAATTGAGAGGTTAATTTAGTAAGGTGCATCAATAAATTAATAAATTATTAAGGTTGATAATAATTAATTATATTTTTAAATGAGGGGATGGATTTTTGTTGTGAGAGGAACAATGAAGTTATCTCTAGTAGATATGATTGAAGAGAATGGTGTTTTAAAAATTTGGAAAAGATCATCAATAATGTTAAAGTAGATTGAAAAATGTTTTTGAAAAGTGTGAATGAATGGAATTAGAACACTTGCTCCTTAATAAGTCGTAACAATGACCTAAGACTTAGGGTTACAGCGATAGGAAAAACTTACTTATGACTGATCACTATGAATAGAAAGTGACTATCATTGTAATATATTGATTACTGTAAAATACAAAACATAAGAAGGGGGGTTGAATTGTGTTAATTTAAAATTTAAATCCTTTCGTCTGTGGTTTTGAAAAGGGGTACAGACGAAACAATGTTTTACTTCAAAAGTTTATTTTAGTGGACAGACGTTATGTTTTAAGTTATCCTCGTTAGTTCAACAATATTGATATATAATACGGATATTTTTATACTGGTTCGTCTCTTCAAGACTACGTCCAGTTACTCAGAAACTACTGAGTTTTCACTATCAACCGTGAAAAGGTTACAAGTATTCTTTGCACTCAGCCACTTCTGGCTATACACCGATATTCTTTGAACACAGCCTTCTCAAGCTAAACAGCTAAGGTATTCTTTGAACCCAGCCTCCACAGGCTAACACCACATAAGTGGATTTTAAAAGGATATTTTAAAACAGAAGGATTCCTCTACGCAGAGAGGGTTTTACAATTAAGTGTATTCAAAAGTCTTGAGCGAAAATTCAGAAGATAGAATAAGAGAAACGTTTTCGCCCAACGGAAATCGATGAAGTGAAGTCTTTAAATAGGCATCCTCTTCAAATGACCGTTAGACTCATATGAATTCCGTTGAAAAGTTTCTTGAAAGCTTTCCAAAAGGTGTCAGATTGTACTTGATTGATTGATGGAGTGCGCAGCGGACACAGCGGATTTAGATTGCGTGCACAGTACTTTTTCTGACTTGTACAGAGATTTTGACAAAAGGTGAAGACCTTTTTGACTTGCATGTGTAAGCACGAATCCTTATACTGATCTTGGATGCTTCTAATGAGTACTTCCTTAGATTTGAAATCTTGGCGCGAGTTACTCAAATTTTGCTTCACTTTTTGGACAGACGATATATGTCTTCAGTTTTTAAGATGTTTCGTCTTATCCTATCGTCTGATGATTTCAACTTGAGACAGACGAATGACTTCCGTCTGAGGAGTCATCTTTAAATCAATACTGTTCCGTCGACTTGCTTTTGCGATCTTTAAATCGAGAAAGTTTCGTCTGTCTTGTAAAAATCAAAACCTTTGATGACTTAATCATCTTAATCTAACAATCTCCCCCTTTTTGATGATTACAGACCATACTGATAACTTTTCTCAAGAAGATACCTGCATAAGACAATGTTAGTGATCACAGATAAAATGCAAGTCAGATTTATATCAAGACGATGTTTTCTGAAATAATACTTCTTTATAAAAGAATTGTTACATCAATGCGATGTAAACCTTATACAATGTTACAAAGGTATACAGAAAACCAATCGCTAAAGAATACATGTATGTTCTTTACAAAAAAATAAATACAATACAAAAAAAATTGCTCCCCCTCAGACGATGTTTTCTTGCTTGCTCGCTCCCCCTCAGACGATGCATTTTCCCCTTTTTCCTTTCTTCCTTTCTAAGGTATTCTCTCCCCCTTGGACTGAGAATCATCAAAAATCACGATCACGAAGAAGGTTTGGGCTTCTTTTGAAGAAGACTCATGACAATGTCCTTCAGTTGCTGCACTTCAGATGAGAGAGAGGCTTGATTGTCCTCAAGCTCTTTATTCTTCAGCTTCAGATGCTCGCAATCCTCTTCTAAGGCATCATATTTACGCTTTAGAGTATTATACTCTTCAGCTTCTTTAGCATCAGCCTCAGTAACCTCAACTTTATCATTGACCTCCACCGTATCATCAATCTGTACTATCGGTGTTTGAGGCTCTTTCACTATAGGTGTAGTGTCATATATGATGAACACTGTTGGTCTCCTCTTTAGATGCAGAGTGAAGAGTGGAAGTGTGAGGTATGCCGTGAAGTCTCTTTCCCATTGCCAAGAGTACAATTTTGAGGGAATAGAGAGCTCAAGATCTGGATGCTCCTGAGATGGATGTGTGTAAGCAAAGGCTTCACCAAGAAACACCCTGCCACAGATTGTAGAATCATCATCAAATGAGGTTCCAGAACAGAATGCAGACGTGGCTTCATGATCTTCTATCATCCTTTGTATCTTCGGATTGATAGGTCTTGAGGCATGAGTTTGAAGAGCTTTAAGATGCGAGTATGCAGCAGACAGAAGACGCCAGGGAATGTGCCTTGCAAATTTGAAGGATCTGGAGACAAACGAAGTCTTCTTCTCTTTTCCTTTAGCCAAAAGCTTGACCAAGCAAGGTCGTTTTCGGTCTAAGACAATAGAGTACTTTGTTTCGTCTGAAACCAGAGAAGAGAATTGTGATTCTACCATGAATGGACAATCTCTTTTCTACTTCTTTGCTCTTCTTTAAATGTGATAGAAGGAAGTTGATCTAGCTTTTGCTTCCCTTCTATAGGCACCGACCATCAATTTGAAAGACAAATTGTAGTCTTCAGGAAGAGCATGAGCAAACTCTTCAGGGTCTTCAAATTCGTCGAGCCTGAACAATGAGGCCTTGTCCAAGGAAGTACAATTCCCAGAGTATGTACTAGACCTACATACTCAGTTTGATTCATGGGAATTGTGAATGGTACCGGATCATGGTGGTCAATGGCATCGAGATGCCAATGTGAGCAATCCTTTGGCTCATAGATGGTGGAGCCAGATTCTCCATATCTGCAGTGGTGAAATGCAGGTGCGTTGATTTCGTGTTGAACCTTCCACTTGATGTTTTCTCTAAAAGGGATGTGGGGTTCATAGCCAAGAGCTGGTCCTTCAATCACCGACTCAGCTAGATGATCCTTGTACCTCTTTATATCTTCTAAACCCTTGATGTCTAAGGTGGCCAGTATGTCCCAAGGCGACGCCTTCAGCCATTCGCGTTGCTCTTCGGGAGTGTAGATGGAATCTTCTTTGAAATCCACTAGCTTCAGGGGTTTATGGTAGATGATGGGATTGACAAATCTCCCCAGTTGAAAACCCTTTTTGCCTCTATATCGATAGGGGTTTCTGTAACGCCCCGCCGTTTTCCATTATTAAAATAATTTCCTTTTTATCTCTTTATTATTATTTGAAAATATATCCTTTCATTTAGATTTCTTTGAATAAAATCTTAAAATAATTTTCCTTGCTAACAAAAACGTCACCAAAATAAAAAAAACATCACATAGATCATATCGTAACCATACATCAAAAGTTATTTACAAAACGTCACATAAGTACGTAATATTGTGATAATTATAAAATACACATTATTCACAAAAATCCTCATGTTGGCTATCCTTGACATTTCCACACATGATTACTGAATCTACCTGTCAATCTGCTCCTCCGAATAAAATTCAGGATCATCACAGATGTCAAACCACAGACACAAACACGCAAGGGTAAGTTCCAATATCTTAATAAAAATACTTATCATGTAAAAATATTTATATAATACATATCATATAAAAATGCTAATATGATACATATCATAATCAAATCAATAAAGGATGAATTATGACTTAAATGAAATTTCTATATGATGCATGCTCCAACCTCAACTCCAAAAATATGCAATGTGGTACCATAATAGATAATACGATTATCCGCTTTGTGAGCCCACTGTCCATCGGGTCACTCACGCACGGCTTAAGTTTATTATCTGTCCCTCTAACCGAGGCCACCTCTTTTGAGGCATGTATGCATGAATGAAAATTTTACCTCCCTTTCTAGAATATCATTTTTAATCATTCATATTTTGATATACCATCAAATACCAAGAATACCAATAAACATCATGAAACCAGGAAATCAAGAAACACCAAGAAAACACCCATCAAAAGTAACGTATATCGTGAACAAAGATCGTATACGTGAACGATCATATATCGTGAATAGTACCGTATACGTGAATAGTAACGTATAAGTGACCGTAGTCCGTGAATAGTACACCAGGTAAGTTCCCAGGAAAGAGAGGTGGGTCACTAATGGACACACTTAAGTACCAAGTCTTTCCTTAGTCAGAACTTTCCTAGACATGCACTTCCACACTACCACCCTTTTTCTAACAACAAGAATAATTCGTTACGATGTGGAAGATCGACAAAACCGCAACCACGAGCATACTAAGAATTTTCTTAGCACCTTAGTATCGATAAAATAAAGATAATAACAACAAAGAATAGTAAGATAAGGATAGCTTCCCTTACCAATTCCTCCTAGCTTCCTATCTTCCTCTACCTACTTACTTCTCTCTTGATTGAAGAGATTTCTTCCTAAGAGATTTTGAGAGAATGAAAGAATGTTCTTGAATTTGTGATTATAATTGAAATTCTAGGCCCTATTTATAGAATTTCAAAAGTTACTATTTGCACAGTAATTAAAATTTCCTCGTGTAACCCGTTAATTTATATTTTATTATTTTTACTATTTGCACAGTAATTTACTATTTGAACAGTATTTTACTATTTGCACAGTATTTTACTATTTGCAAAATAGTTTACTATTTGCACAGTAAATTACTATTTACACAGTAAATTACTATTTACACAGTAAATTACTATTTACACAGTAATTTACTATTTACTATAGTAATTTACTATTTACTATAGTAATTTCAAAAATTCAGAATTTTTAATTATTTTTATATTTCTCTCTGTTATAAAAAAAAAAAAAAAAAAAAAAAAACTTCTTTTAAACTATATTTAAATTTTTGGGATGTTACAGTTTCTCAACTCAATATAAGGAGTGTCCTTTATAAAGCAGTCTTCATCGTCTGCCAAGTGACCATCTTCAGCAGACTCAGACGGTTCACCATTGTTGGAGATATCTTCAATCTTCTCTCCAAGAATCCAGTCAGGCTTGACTGGTCTTTCAGCACAAGAGCTTTCAGCAAAGCGTCTCATGACCAATTCGTTGAGGAACGAATAGTCCGTCTTGTGCTTGGGTGGTAGATCTTCAGGATTAATAACTTCGGCGTGAGATCTCACCCATGATGCATCCACCTTTATTACTTCCATATGTTCTTCATCAGACAAAGAACTTATGTCTTCAACAATTATTTCTTCAGACTAAATCTCCATCGTCTGTTGGTGGGATGCTTCTTCGGGCAAAGCAGTATCGTGCTTCAAAAGCAGCGTTGAGAGGAGACGCAACAATAGGATCAGATAAACTTGTCCTATGTTCGTCTTGGAGTGTTGATGTGGAGACCTCCATAGTAGAGACTTCATCATTGAGCATAGTCTCCAACTCCTTTGCGAACTGGGCATTATCCTTCGGATCTTGGGCAGTTTCTTCACTATTCATTCCCTCTGAAGTTGCTGGAGCAGACGCACCTTCAGACGATCCAATGCCCCTAACGTTTTCGCGAAAAATTCTTTCTCGTTCAGCATGAAGCAGCATAGAGACCCTCATAACCTCTTTGAATTGTTTTTCTTCATCTGTTTCGCCAACAACTACAGACGCAAGCTTCTGCTTCATCTTTTCTTTGCCTTTCGCAGCCTTTTGAAGAGCGATTTCTCTGGCTCTTGCTTTTTCTTCGGCTACTTTCCTCTACTTCTCTCCATCTGAGAGTATTTTAACAGACGGAACTCCTTCAGACGATAGCTTAGCCCCTTCATCTTCACTCGGGGATATCGTCTTCCCTTGCGTCTTAGCAGCAACGTGCTTAATTCTAATAGTTCTTTTCTTTTTCTTAAGAGGTTCTTCTAGAACATCTTCAAAGGGAACTTCAGAAATAACCATGGGTGGAAGAGGTAAGGGTGTTTGGGTTTGTGTTTGGTTTGGTGTTTGGGATTGTGTTTCGGCTTGTGTTTGGGCTTGTGTTTGGGTTTGTTTTTGGGTTTTGGCGCGTTTGATGCGTGCTCTGTGTGGGGAGTCTTTGGTGATTGGTGAAAGAGGAGCTTGTTCTTCTCTTGGGGTATGTAGAAGGAAGCCAGGATTCAGGTGCATCTTGGCAAAGGTGCTTCCTTTGACTTCCTTGCCTTCTTTGTGCCACACAACGCCAGTGACATCAAAGCCTTGGTTGATGATTATTTTGGTGAAGAGGGTGGCGTAGGGAATGCTGCTCTTCCTACGTATGTTCCTATTCTTTAACGCACTTACCCAGTGGTCAAGAATGATGTGAGGAAGACTCATCCTCGCTTTCCTCAGACAGTAGAAAATGCAGAATCTGTCTCGTGACCCGGTTCTTGGAGTGAAGATGTTGTAGAGAAGGTTGTGGATGACTCTTGCAGTGGGACAGAGATTCCCTGATCTAAAGAACTTGGGATCTTCAGAGTCGCTGTTCTTCCCGTAGATAATCTTATCCACGTGTTCTTCGGACTCAATCCTCATCCAATCAGGGCTGTAAAAGCGCCCTTCTGCCTTGTAGTTTCCGGCTTCAGCAATGGAGTCTATTGTGATAATATACTCCTTGTTGTCAATAGTACCAACAATACCATCTTCAAACTCCCTTGCGTCACTCCAGAACTCAGCATAGGCCTCCATCAGCCATGGCCCTCTCATCTCAGTGAACTCCATTCATCCGTTATGGGCTAGTATCTTAGCCACTCTATTAGAGATGCTCTCTACAGTCTCTCTCGATATCCACTTGCTAGGTAAGAAGAGATCTTGAGCGAAGAAGGTTGCTTCGGTTGCCTTGGTATTATTGGCGGCCATTGTTAGGTTTGAAAAAGAGAGAGTTAAGTTTTGTGAGTAAAGTATTCAAAGAAAGTGTGAATGTAGTAAAGAGTAAAAAATGTGAACTTTAAAAGTATTTATAGGCAAAAACTAAAACGGTTGTGATTCATCAGACGAAAGAGTTTTAAAACCGTCCCTGATTTGACGTGTCTACATCATTGCCTTTTTAATGATTGATTTGACTTCTACAATTCACAGCGCGTGCTTCTCAAAGTCCTAGAATAGTGCAATAAATGACAGACACATTTATTGCTACTTTTAATTTGTCCCTGCACACTTAAGTTTAAAATAATTAAATAATATCCTTGCGTCTGTTGAATTTCCTTAGGCTGATTCAACTTGATCAGACGCAAAGTTTCGTCTTAACACGAAAATATATATAAAGGTACAGGAAAATGAAATGCTTTCATTTGAAAGAGAAAACTTAATCAATTAAAGAAATAATTCCTAAATTTTCCTTAATGAAATTAAAGCGAGTTTCATCTAAAGTTTTTGTAAAGATATCTGCCCATTGAAAATCAATTTGCACAAACTGTACATCGATAATACCTTTTTGAACATAATCTCTTATGAAATGAAATTTGATTTCAATATGCTTGGCTTTTGAATGTTGAATAGGGTTTTTGCTGAGATTTATTGCACTTGTGTTATCACAAAATAGAGTTTCAAACCTGAAGTAATCCTCAAGTTGATGTTTTACCCAAAGTAGTTGTGAGCAACATCTCTGCAGCAAAGACAATATATTCGCAATATCGATTGGTTTGAAAGTGCAATGGAGTTTTACTTCTTGCTTGACCAAGAGATTAGTGATGAACCAAGAAACTGACATCCACCACTTGTTCTTTTTCTTTCCACTTTATCTCCAGCATAATCAGCATCACAATAGCCACTTAAATTGAAATCACTATTTTTCTTATAAAAGAGAGAGAGATTAATAGTTCCAATAAGATATTTTAAAATGCGTTTAACAGCTTGTAAATGTGATTCTCTAGGATCAGATTGAAAGCGTGTACATAGACAGACACTAAACATAATGTCAGGTCTACTAGCAGTAAGATAGAGAAGAGATCCAATCATACCTCTGTATACCGTCTGATCAACGGTCTTACCTGCATCTTTGTTGAGACTGGCTCCAGACGAATGCATGGGAGTTTTCATTGGTTTGACATTTTCCATTTTGAATTTCTTTAGAAGTTCCTTTGTATACTTCTGTTGATGAATATATATGCCTTGTTTAGTCTGTTTGATTTGAAGTCCTAAGAAGAACTTCAGTTCTCCCATCATGCTCATCTCGAATTCTTCCTGCATTAACTTAGAGAAATCCTTGCACAAGGATTCGTTAGTTGCTCCAAAGACTATATCATCTACATATATTTGAACAATAATAAAGTCCTTTGAAACGCTTTTCTTAAAGAGAGTAGTATCAACCTTCCCTCTTGAAAAACCATTTTGGAGAAGAAAGGAACTTAATCTTTCATACCAAGCTCGAGGAGCCTGTTTAAGACCATATAGTGCCTTTTTTAGTTTGAAAACATGATCTGGTTGAGATAAACTCTCAAATCCAGGAGGTTGTCTTACATATACTTCCTCTTCAATAAAACCGTTTAGAAAAGCACTTTTTACGTCCATTTGATATAGGATGATATTCTTCTATGAGCAAGAAAAGGCAAGTAAGATTCTAATAGCTTCCAATCTAACTACGAGCAAAAGTTTCTTGAAATCTATACCTTCTTGTTGATTATACCCTTGTGCTACTAACCTTGCTTTGTTCCTTACCACTTTACCAAACTTTCATCGAGCTTGTTTCAACACCCATCTAGTGCCAATGATACTTTTGTTCTTTGGTTTCTCAACTAAGATCCAGACGTCATTTCTGGTGAACTGATTAAGTTCTACTTCCATAGCCAAGATCCAGTCATTGTCTTGAAGAGCATCTTCAATATTCTTGGGTTATATTTCTGATACAAGAGCATAGCTTGAGATATTCTCCACTTTTGATCTTGTTTGAATACCTTGAGATTTATCTCCAATGATCAAATCTTGAGTGTGATTTGAGGTGAATTTCCAAGATTTGATAGGTGCATGATCAACAGATCGATGAGGGTCGACGAAGAGGGTTAAATCCGAGCTGGTGGGTGCTTTTGAGTCTGCTCTTTTGTCTGTGAGAAGTTGTTCAGACGGAACATTTCCTTGAGCCGAGGGAGCAATCTGCAAATTATCAAATAAATTTTCTATGTCTGATATTTCCTTATCAGCCTTTGAGTTATCTTGAAATTTTACATGAATTGATTCCTCTACAACTTGCGTCTTAGAGTTAAATACTCTATAGGCCTTAGACGTATTGGAATATCCAAGTAAGAATCCCTTCACCACTTTTGAATCAAGTTTTCCAAGATGATCTTTGGTGTTTAAGATGAAACATTCACATCCAAACAGATGGAAATAAGAAATGTTGGGTCTTCTTCCTTTCCATAGTTCATATGGAGTCTTATTCAATATTGGTCTTATCAATATTCTGTTTTGAATATAACAAGAAGTATTAATTGCTTCTGCCCAATAATATTTTGGAAGAGAGCTTTCATGCAACAAAGTTCTAGCCATTTCTTGTAAGGTACGATTTTTCCTTTCCACAACTACATTTTGCTGAGAAGTTCTTGGAGATGAAAAATTGTGAAAGATACCATTTTCAAAACAGAAGGCATTGAACTCAGAATTTTCAAATTCTGTTCCATGATCGCTCCTATCAGATGCAATACATATTCCTTTTTCTTTTTGAACACATTTGCAAAATATTTCAAAAACACTGAATGACTCATGTTTGTGTGCTAGGAAGTATACCCATGTAAATCTAGTATAGTCATCTACAATTACAAATCCATATCTCTTTCCTCCAAGACTTTTAGTCTGAGTAGGTCCAAAGAGATCAATATATAACAGTTCCAGCGGTCTTGTCGTGGAAACAACATTTTTCGATTTAAAAGAAGCTTTGAGTTGTTTCTCATGCTGACAAGATTCACACAGACGATTGAATTTCCAAGATATTTTTGGTAGACCTTTTACAAGATCCTTTTTAGAAATTTTTGAAATATACTTGAGACTCAAATGTCCAAGCTTTTTGTGCCAAATATCTCGTTCATCATCTGCTGAAATCAAACATGTCACATTCTGATCAATAAGTTCAGAAAGACATACCTCATAGAGGTTGTTCTTCCTTTTCCCAATGAACAGAGTGGATTTGTCTTTGTTTTTAACTATACATTCATCAGAGTTAAAAGCTACTTCATATCCACTGTCACAAAATTAACTTATGCTAAGTAGATTGAAGTTGAGACCTTTAACATAAGAGACATTCTGGATAAGTGGATTGGGTGTCTTACCAACAGTCCCAATACCAAGGATTTTACCTTTACCAGAGCCGTACGAGACAGACCCTTTACTTGTTCTGAGGTCTTGGAACATAGACAGGTCTCCACCATGTGTCGTGAGCATCCATCCGTCTGTGTACCAACTTGAAGTCCTCTCTTTTCCTATTAAGGATATCTGCAACAGGAATAATGAGTGACCTTGGTACCCAAATCTTTTTGGGTCCTTTTTTGTTAGTTACAGAAGGTTTCTTTTTGTTTGTAATTTTGGCCTTCTTGTAGTTATTAGGAACCTTGATATAGTTCCTCTTCTTCTGAGCAGACGAAATAGATTTGTTTTTCTTTCCGTCTATCTCTTTAACATAACCAAGTCCACTTTTATCACTAGGTGTCCTTCCATAATTTAAAATATTTTCAAGCATGGAGGATCCCTTTGTAAACTTGGTTAAGTCATTGAGTAAGGATTTATTTTCTTTCTTTAATCTTTCAATCTCAAGAATGAAAATATCCTTTTCAGATTCAGATGAAATAGCATCTGATACTTTCTTTTCCAGTAACTCCTTTTCAGATTTTAAAACTGCATTTTCTTCCAAGGTTTGTTTCAGCTTGGTTTTGCAGATTTTGTATTGCTCAGCAATAAAGTGAGAGTTAGCTAGAAGTGTATCATATGGCATTTCTTCTGATTCTGATTCAGACTCAGAAGAGGAGGATGAAGAAGTTTGAATGTCATTTACCTCAGTTGAGACATGGTTTCCAGCCATGAGACAGATGTTTGTTGTTTCTTCTTCTTCAGTAGATTCCTCTGAGCTTTCACTGTCGAGATCTTCCTAAGTCAGTAAGCTCTTCTTTCCTTTATCTTTACGAGGGTTCCACCTCTTTTTCAGCCTGGGGCATTCTGACCTCATATGCCCTGGTTTTCTGTATTCATAACATACAATCTCTGTGCTTTCCTCCTTGTTTGATGATTTCTCAAGGGGCTTTCTCTCCTTCTTCTTGAAGAAGCGTTGACCTCTTCCCTTTTTCATCATCATCCTCTTAAAGCGTCTGGCCATAAGAGAAATTTCGTCTTCAGACGAACCATCAGACGATTCAGATTCTGTTGAGTCAGCCTTCAAAATCTTCATCTTCTTCTTTCTGTCCTTCTTGACAGAGTGTTCTTTGGGAGTGGTGTTGACAGACGGAAGAGCTATAGGCTCTTGAATCTTGATCTTGTCCCTTTTACATAAGAGTACCTCATGTACCCTTAGTGCACCAATTAACTCATCTAGAGTTAATGTCTTCATATCCCTTCCAACAGAGATAGTCGTAGACATAGCTTCCCAAGGAGGTGGGAGACTATCCAGAAGTTTCATATTGTTCTGGGCCTTTGTGAAGGTGATTCCCAGAGCAGTGAGTTCATTCAATATTGTTTGGAATCTTCCAAACATCATATCGATTGACTCTCCTTTCTTCATGGAGAACATTTCATATTCTCTTTGAAGAGTGGTAGCCTTTCTCATTCTGACGTCCTCCGTGCCTTCATATGAGATTTTGAGAGCATCCCATAATTCTTTAGCAATTTTGTAGGTACAAAATCTGTTGTATTCAGTTCTAGAGAGTGCGCACATGAGAGCGTATCTGGCTTTATTGTTCAGCTCCATGTTTGAATATTCTTCACTTCCCCATTCTTTTTCTGGCTTCATGATGAGAATATCTCCTTCAGTGATTATGTTCCATAATCTGTATTGGGTTGACTTTATGTACATCTCCATCCCGTCCTCGCAATTGATATGGATGTAATCATCTCCAGAGAACGCTGGAGGTTTGTTCATTGAAGCTCCTCCGAATAAGAATGAAGGCCCTTGTGAGTCATGTTAGATCTTTTCCTCTAGCTGCTGTTAAGCGCTCAACCTTTAGAGGCTGAGCTCTGATATCAAACTGTAAAATACAAAACACAAGAAAGGGGGGTTGAATTGTGTTAATTTAAAATTTAAATCCTTTCATCTGTGGTTTTGAAAAGGGGTACAGACGAAACAGTGTTTTACTTCAAAAGTTTATTTTAGTGGACAGATGTTATGTTTTAAGTTATCCCCGTTAGTTCAACAATATTGATATATAACACAGATATTTTTATACTGGTTCGTCTCTTCAAGACTACGTCCAGTTACTCAGAAACTACTGAGTTTTCACTACCAACCGTGAAAAGGTTACAAGTATTCTTTGCACTCAGCCACTTCTGGCTATACACCGATATTTTTTGAACACAGCCTTCTCAGGCTAAACAGCTAAGGTTTTCTTTGAACCCAGCCTCCACAGGCTAACACCACACAAGTGGATTTTAAACAGATATTTTAAAACAGAAGGATTCCTCTACGCAGAGAGGGTTTTACAATTAAGTGTATTCAAAAGTCTTGAGCGAAAATTCAGAAGATAGAATAAGAGAAGTGTTTTCGCCAACTGAAATCTGATGAAGTGAAGTATTTAAATAGGCATCCTTTTCAAATGACCGTTAGACTCATATGAATGTCGTTGAAAAGTTTCTTGAAAGCTTTCCAAAAGGTGTCAGATTGTACTTGATTGATTGATGGAGTGCGCAGTGGACGCAGCGGATTTAGATTGCGTGCACAGTACTTTTTCTGACTTGTACAGAGATTTTGACAAAAGGTGAAGACCTTTTTGACTTGCATGTGTAAGCACGAATCCATATACTGATCTTGGATGCTTCTAATGAGTACTTTCTTAGATTTGAAATCTTGGCGCGACTGACTCAAATTTTGCTTCACTTTTTGGACAGACGATATATGTCTTCAGTTTTTAAGATGTTTCGTCTTATCCTATCGTCTGATGATTTCAACTTGAGAGAGACGAATCACTTCCTTCTGAGGAGTCATCTTTCGTCTGTGTCTGTTCTGTCTGACTTGCTTGCTGATCTTCCGTCTGAGAAAGTTTCGTCTGTTTTGTAAAAATCAAAATCTTTAATGAGTTAATCATGTTGATCTAACAACTACCCTAATTATAACTATTTAATATATCTAGTAAAAGTGTCAGAGATGACATATGTTACTAAGCATTACTCAATATATTTTAATAGTATCAAATGCCATAAAAATGAGTTGTATGTTTCATCTTAAATTACATTGCTTTGTATGTAATTGCTGTTATTTTATCATCATTATCGTGAATTTGAGAACTAACACTTTTGTTGTGTTGATAATTATAAATGAGTAAACAAATTGTTAGTAGGTTGGTGGTCGAAAAGTATTAAAGTAAGGAGTTTTCGGGTAGGAGGAAACTTATTATATTAAAACTCTTTGTTTTGTTTTTTTTTTTTGTTTGTTTACCCGTAGATGTGGATGTTAGTGAATTTGAAATTGATATTAGTTTATTTGATTTTGTTAGTTAAATTTTTTTTTATGCAGCAGAGACAAAATTGATTTTAATGAAATTCAATTTCTTTTTTATTGAATGGTGTGCTTATTCATTCTAGTTATTAGTAAATTAGGGTGTCACGAGCGTTTTTGTTCTACTTGTATTTCTTGAATGTGGTGTCATCACTTGATTCTACTATTTGTACTGTACAGATGTTAAAAAATTTAATTAATAGTCATTTTATTTATATAATTACAAATATTACTAATATAATTTTTTTCACTCACAAAATCTTATATGAAATTTATGTTTAAAATTAAAATATCTAGTTAGTGACTTACGAGGTTATATTTTTTTTTATCACATAAAATTTCTATATAGTTTAGAGTCTTTTTTTTTTAAAAAAAAAATAATCTGTATTACAATCCTTTGTTTTATGTTTTTTTTTATTGCTTTTATCATCATATGTATAGTTTTGATATAATTTTGAGTTGTTTTTTTAAAAATCAATTCGTCTTTACAATCCTTTGATTCATGATTTTTAATTTTTTTAATTTCGTATAACATTTAAATTTTCAAATGGCTTTACAACCATATTCCAAGATAAGTTGTTTAAACATGGACATGCATAATTACATAATTCATAAGACTATACTACTTTGTGTCTCTTGTATTATTAGGCTTTCAACTTAGAAGTACGTTACAGACAGTGAATTTTCATACTGAACATTATAATTTTGTCATATATAGGCTAGGTAATTTTGTCTTTTCTGCAATGAAAAAATTCTAAGAATGCTTCATAAAAATTACGTGCACATTATGCATAAACAGAGTCAAACCAAGCCCCTAACAGAAAAAATATTCTTGTACATTATTCCTTTGTCAGAAGGAATTCATAATCTCGTGAGAACCTCTTTGGGACACTTGATCATTTAAAAGTCTCAATCACGCCAAATGAATAAGATTACGATTGGTAAAATTTGATTGATAAATAATGTAAGATTGGTGAAAATTAATTGCCAATTGGTAAGTAATAAGCTTTATTTTTTTGACATTGATAAAATAAGATAAGATAGAATTTATCATATTTATCATAAGATTAATTGGTAAAATAAGATTTATTTTTTTGACAAATTTGGTAAATTAATAGAATAAGATAGAACTTATCATAGTTATCATAAAGATTAATTGGTAAAATAAGATTTTTTTCTTACAAATTTAGTAAAATAAGATAAGATAGAGTTTATCATATTTATCATAAAGATTAATTGGTGAAATAAATTTAATGAGATCTATTTATCACAATCTATTGATATGGTAAATATCTGATTAAATAAGATACGATAGTAAAATTTAAAATTGCCATGGAAACAAGGAAATAGCCTCCTATATATATATACACATACACTAAATTCTTCTTTCTAAAACACACAAATATTATAACACACAAATAGCTAGCTTCCTATATATAAACACACCAAATCTTTCATTCTACAACATACAATTCTCAACTCTTAGTTTTCAAGCTTTAACCTCAATATCATTCAAACATGGTCATTTCAAGATTGATGAAGAAGAGAAGCAAGAAGAGACAACACACTTCTAAGAATAGATCTTCTTCTATGGCTCCTATAGAATCACTTCCAAACGACTTGCTAGTAGAAGTGATTTCAAGGGTAGCCTCTGAATCTGTCCGTGACCTTCACAACATGAAAATGTGTTGCAAGAATTTTCTTGATGCTTCACAAGATAACTATGTGTGGCAACATGTTACTCTGGAAAAGTTCCCTATAACACAATGGTTTCCTAATGAAAAAGAATTGTTTTTCTTGAAACGTTGCTTGGAAAGTGGAAACAATGAAAGTGTATACAGAGAAGGATTGAAAGAATTCTTTAAGTATCCAAAAGGAAATATTGATGGTCTTACAAAGTTAAAGAAAGCTGCTCAAAGGGGTCACATGGAATCAAAATACGTATACGGTATGATTTTATTGTGCTCCCAAGATGATGAATTGAGAGCACAAGGACTTGAATATATGCGATTTTTAAGGAAGTCCATGTGTGTTATAAAATGCAGGAATAAGGTAGGACAATTGCTAAATTATTTTTGGAAAAGCAATGGAATGTTGGTGCTCAATCAAACCCCTTTATGCCGTAGCAAGAACACATGCAAAGGATGGGGACTGAAGAAAGGTGTTTGGGTTTTTCTTCATGATGAAGATGATGATACTAATTTATGTGAATATTGTAGATGGGATCATGAACTAGATTATTTTTACAGTTTATTGTGTGTTTTTTAGTTCTACTGAATTCAATCGTTGTATTATTTTCAGTGCAAGTTTATTTCAATAAATTGTGGTGTTGTTAGATATATAATTCATGTGAGGGATGTTAATTATTTAATCATTTACTATAAAGATACTAACAGATTTATTATAACAATTTTCTACTCTTGATTTTGCTATTTCCGAAATTTTTTTAAAAAGATATAAAATTTATTTTCTTCTTCCAAAATTAAATGTCGAGGTCCAACGCTATATAACACCATCAATTAATTGTTAAGTTAATTAATTACATTATTTATATAATAAAATATAACGTATGAACGATTAATTTATGATATATATATATATATATAATCATAACTAAATTTTTAAAAATTTTATTATTAAAGTTAATAAAATCATTATAAATATTATATCAAAATTATTTAAGTGTGTGAAATAATTTTCACCAATAATACATAATTATTAGTATCAGTATAAAATTTCACTAAACCATATCTATAATGCCATAATTATCTTAGTTTAATTAGAAATATTTTTAATAAAAAATTATTATTATTCTTTTGAATTTCAACAATATTATTAAGAGAAATTGATTTGCCTGTTTTCTTCATTTATAAAATCATATATAAGTCAGTGCCACAACAAAAACTTTAATCTTCACCAACAGTCTAATATTAAGAAAAATATCAACTTTCTAACATGCTCCTCACCTACTAACTTGTGTTTAATTTGTTTGATTTATTATAATTTTAATTATTAATAATTAAATCTATTTTTATATTTTCTTATATTGAATACTTTTTTTTTTAGAAAAATTGTTGAAATAGCTTCTGTTGTGATTGTTATTGTTTATATAAACGGAAGGATAGAATCATGTTTGAGGGTGTAAAAAGAGCTTTGCAAATTAAACGCATGATAAGTTTTAATTCGTTAAAAAATAGAATTCATAATAAATTTAAGTTAAATTCAAATTAAGTTATTGGTTCTATTACTACAAGATATTTAATAGCGGACAATATATTCCATTGCAAATAGTCGATGATGAAGATGTTGACATTATAATTACTAATTTTCTTCAACAAGAGGACGATGGTCCTATAGAATTATGTGTTGAAGTAGTTGTTGCAGGTAGTGCGTCATCTGCGAATAATGCGGGAACAATTGAAGCAAACGAACATAGTTTGTTCAACACATATTGCACTAGGCTAAACTTTAGTGAGAATTTGTTATGTCTGATTCGCGTATTGAATCATCATCCGATGAAAAAGATTTTGAAGGAAATTTTTCTGAATCAGATGATGATGAAAGGAACGAAGATGAACAAAGTTTAAACCTTAACGTGCAACAACATGATGTCTTTGTTCAAACACAAGGAGGCTAGTGTAAACATGAATTAATAGTTAATTTTTTAATTACAATTTACTCATTAATTTGATGTTAACATATGTAGAAGTGAACAACTATTTTGGTATACAACCAGCGTTATACAAACATTAATTGAGAGTATCCATCAAGAAGAATTATGGGGCTTAACTATTGATTCAAATTGGTCGATTGGACAAGAATTAACTATTGATTTAAAGTTCGATAGCAAAAGTAAAGTGCAAACTGCTCTAGCAAGATACTCTATGAATGTGCATCAAACGATGAGGGTAGATGAGTCCAAATCAATCAACAAAAGATGTTATCCTGTTAGATCAAGATGATTAACATATTTAAAGTTTTGATTACTACAAGACAGACGAAACTTTCCCAGACGGAACATCAGCAAGCAAGTCAGACGAAACAAGTACAGACGGAAGATGACCCCTCAAAGTTGAAATCATTCGTCTGTCTCAAGTCAAGTCATCAGACGATAGGATAAGACAAGATCTCTTAGACTGAAGAAGTTTATCGTTTGTCCAAGAAGTGAAGCAAAGTATGAGTCAGTCGCGCCAAGATTTCAAATCTTAAGAAGTACTCATTAGAAGCATCCAAGATCAGTATGGGGATTCGCGCTTACACATGCAACTCAAAAAGGTCTTCACCTTTTTGTCAAAGTCTCTGTACATGTCAGAAAAAGTAACGCGCACGCTATCTAAATCCGCTGCACACGCCATCAATCACTCAAGTACTATCTGACACCTTTTGGAAGCTCTCGAGGAAAATGTTCAACGATATTCTTCTGTGTCTAACGGATATCTGAAGACGTTGCCTATTTAAAGACTTCACTTCTTCAAAGTTCAATTGGCGAACACGCTTCTAGTATTCAATCTTCTATGATTTCGCTCACTATATCTGTTGTACTTCATTGTAAAACCCTCTCTGCGAAGAGGAATCTTTCTTGTTTAAAACAACTCTTTCAAATCCACTTGTGTGGTGTTTTAGCCTGAGGAGACTGGTTGTTCAAAGAATATCCTTGTTGTTTAGCCTGCGAAGGCTGTGTTCAAAGAATATCATGTAATAGCCAGAAGTGGCTGGGCGCAAATAATACTTGTAACCCTTTCACAATTGGTAGTGAAAACTCAGTTGTTACTGGGTAACTGGACGTAGTCTTTATAGACGAACTAGTATAAAAATACTTGTGTATTTGTTTTACTAAGTTTTTCGACTAACGAGGATAATCAAACTATAACGTCTGTCTATTAAAAATAATCTTTGAAGATTAAGATTATTTCGTCTGAACATATTTAAACCCACAGACGAAAGGGATAAATTTTTTTTTAACACAATTCAACCCTCTTCTTGTGTTCTATCTTTTACATATCCATTGCCAAAAAAAATTGTGCTGAATCTCCTTATCCTTTTTATATGCGGGCTATAAAATCGCATGTCAGGCTTCCATCTCTCAATGAAAGCATGCAGCAACCCGACATCAAGTTTCATGTACCATATCTGACAAACTCAGAAAAACTCTGCCTCATGCAAAAATGGAGAAATTGCATTTGGAAACCTTGGCTACTCTTGATACATATAAAAAACTCGTCTCAATTTAAATTTCTTGGTATCGTCGGTGTTCCAAATATACTCAGAGATATGATATCTGTCTATGTTGGTCCTGGGTCAATTTTAACACCATTAAAAGAAGATGAAGATGTCATTTTTAACCTGAAAAAAAATTTATGCAACATACGTAAAAAAAAATGCTAAAATAAAAACTTTATTACTAATCAATTTTTTTTAAACTACATATAAACAAAATAATTTAACTAATTCATAAATCAAAATATTATTCAAAAAAAATAAATCATAACGTAATTCATACAATATAAAAATCATAGATTATAACTAAAAAATTTCTACTTACGTAAATATAACGAATTATATAAGCCCAAAAATATATTTTTAAACTAATATTTTCCTAAATTGGCTTTATTTTTTTACATTTTCATAACTAAATATTACTACATTAAAATTAATTTCTACATTTTTCTAACTAAATATTTTAACATTAAAATAAATTTCTACATTTTCCTAACTAAATATTTCAATATTACCGTTGGTCTCCCATTTTCCTAACATTTTTTACAAAAGTCCAAAAACTATAAATAACTACATAAAAAATATTTAGATCATATATTTTCTTAAATAAAAAGTTCTACATTATAAAAAAATTACCTCCTAATTTTCCTAACTATAAATGATAAAAAAAATTACTGTACAGTCCACTAAATAAAAAAAAGTATTACATAAAAAAAATTACACTCCTAATTTTCCTAACTAAAAGTGATAAAAAGAAATTACTGCATGGTCCAACACAACGTAAAACTCTTACTGCATAAAAATAAAAATCTAACTGCATAAATAAAAAATCACCCAACAACATAAAAGAAAACTAATTAATAAATAATTTTTTAAAAATAAATTACAAACATACCTTATTTTACTTAAATGGGACCAACTGATAACTGGGACCATCTCACAAATTTTGGCAGCACAGAAAAAAAATATAATGGCAGGGGAGGGAGGAAGAAGATGAAAAAGGGTGGTGTTGTAAATTACTGGAAGAAAAAAATGCACGAGAAAGTAAAAAACTCAGTAAAGGGTGAAAATCAAACTGTCAAAAATAGGGCATGACCGCCTCTATCAGAGATGTATTTTACATGTGTCGCAATAGGAGAAGATGCGTCTTGCTCTACTAGCACATTTTTCTACACCATACAAATGGTGTCTTAGCATGGAGTGTCTTTTGTGACCAACCATTTATGCTCTGTCACGTGGTCCAATCCCAACAAAACGTAACCTGTTGTTGACACATCTTAAATCGAGTTTTATGCGTCTCATTGTCAAAGACGTATTTTACATATGTCACAATAGGAGAAGAAGATGCGCTCTGCTTTGCTGCACATTTTTCTACATCATATAAATGGTGTCTCAGTGTGAAGTGTCTGTTATGACTAACTATTTATACTCTGTCACGTGGTCCAATCCTAACAAAACGTAACATGTTATTAATACATCTTAATCTCAATTGCATCGTTTTCTTATCACATCTTACCTAAATAGACTCCACATAATATATTTGTAACCAGACTTCGTTACATAATTACTTTACTTAACCGCCGTCAATCACCCATAATACAGTGTTGAAGCAATTTCTAATGTAGATAATGTGTTATGAGAAAATAAGAAAAAGGAATGAAAATTATCAAAATATAGAAGATAAAAATCCAATCCTTAAACTCAATGTAAGAATATCTGTTACAATTTAAATTCGTTGAATATTTAACTGAAGATTAACAGAGAAATCAAAACTATGCAAATGCAATCCTTAAAAAACCCAATTCTGGTAATTGAAACTTTGGAACAAATTTGCAAATTACAATAATTATTGAGAGACTATTAGAACCTCGAGAATCAAAATACATAAATATTATATTTGGGAAATAAATCATTCTTTTTTTCAAATTGCAAGAAATAAAATACAAAATTTAAATACATGAAATGAATATCCAAAATTTAAAAAGTTTAATTATAATATTTTTTTTTTATAATTTTTAAAATATTGATTATAAAAGTGAATAAACCATACTATACTTTTAAATTTTATGTATAAAATTGTATTACACTAAAAAATACATGGAATTCGGAGCGGGAACCGAAATTCAAATGTCGCCATTTTCATTTGTTGCGCCTAACTCTGAGTCGCGCGCACACGCACACGCACACTTGTCCCATTCGCTTTGCCGTAACAATACCAATTTTTTGAATGTGAACCTTGGCTGAATACGAGTACCAGCAGCGTAAAATTGTAATTTTCTCGTTCTCTTTCTCTTTTCTCTCCATTGATAAATGAATCCTTATTATTATTATTATTATTATTATTATTATTATTATTATTATTATTATTATTATTATTATTGTTTTTATGCCTCTGTTGAATTTGCACTGATCTTCTGGATACTGTTGAATTTGCACCATTCTTTGGATGTTGCCCCTTTCAATTAGGGATTCAATTCAACAAGATTACGATTTTAACAAATAATTTGTATGCTATAATAGCGTGCTTTGCACATTCAGGTCAGTTTACAGTGATTTTGGGGCAACCCCTGTTTTTTTTATGCTGTTCGAATTGATAGGCCTTGTTTCTCTGTTGTTCAATTTGATTGTCTCGAATTTAATTGGTGACTAAGTAATTGTGTGCATACAATCTTAGCCATCTAAAATGTGAAGCACCTAATTTGTTAGGTAGAATGAGTATAACGTTATATGAAATAACAAGATTAATACCTCCAAAGCATAATGTCGCATGAATTAGAATTCAAATGCTGCTTAACCTTGTTAGCAAATGTTAAATCTGTGACAATTGGGAATGTAACACCCCAAATCCTGAACATTAGAAATAAGCCATAAGTAAACCCTTACCAAAATTCTACTGTCATATTATTTGTTCAACTTTCGCATGATTCCATTGTACAAGTGGTTTTAAATTTTAGATTCTTGCAAATGTAAGCATAGTTACAGCAACACCCTCAAGGGTGTTTTAGGGAAAGTGGACACTTCATATAACAGAGAAAGTAAACCTAGTGGTTTCTGCACATATATCAGAAGTAAAGTCTAAGACAACAGAATTTCAAGTTTCTAATCAGATATGGCATTTTTCCACAACAAAAGTAGAAATACATTAGCCACAACAAATTTCCTTCTACCACTAAGACCAGCCTTTGCCATAATGAGTATTTTTGCATCAGGTTGAACTTGGCAATAGAAAGGAATAACTCAGGGTCTTCAATGTGATTTGTTCTTATCTTATAATCTAGCTAAGTATGGTTTGGTTTGGTTTGTTTAGATATGTTGTAAATTTGTGTGAAAAGTTCTCTACTGTAAATTACTTTTGGTTGTTTGTGTTTTTTACTTCTCTTATTGTTCTCGTTTATATTTATTTGCTAGAGTAATTTCTTTCAATTTCAATTACTTTGACTATGATATCAAAATTTTCAAATAATTTTTCTTAGTTGAAAGATTTCTTGAATGATTCTGGACAATCCAAGTAGCGAAAGGTGGATGGACTGTGACAGAGTTTGAGAAGTATACTCAGGCTATAACTTTCGTAAAAAACATGGAGAAAGTAATTCGTCCAGTAGTTTATGACCACCTTATGGTTAATGGTATTATGCCATTATATGATACCGGAGAAAGTAATTCGAGATAAGAAGCTTTTAGAGGTGATGATTTGGTCAAAATGATCTTGATACGTGACCGTTCATAAAGTAGTGTTATGCTCTCACTTTCCTCATCTTACAAAAGAAATTTTTTTTATAGATGACATGCTTTGTGATAGTTATTATATAATGAGAAACGATAACAACACTTCAATATTTTCTTTTTGACATACTCTTTCATTAGGTGAAATTTACTGGGGTCTTACGACCAGGATCATTTTCCATTTGGTGACCTTCCATACCCAACTAGCAAAAACTACATGAATTTCAATTAATAAAGAAGATTGTGCTAGAAAAAATATATTAAAAAATGTGTTGCAATTATTTACAAGTCATTTTGCTTGTGCATCGTGGTACAGAATTCCATTTATAAAAGACACGTGTGGTAACACGTACGAGTGTACGAGTCACAAACACAGGCAAATCGAGAACTTGGCGGGAATGGAAGAAGGGAGTGAGAGTGAGGCAGTTTTTACTGCTCTTAATCTGAACCCGCAACTCTTCTGTAACGAAGTTATCAACAATGTCGACGATATAATCGACCAAGCTTTCGATTTCTTCTACCAGTAACACCCCTTTACTTTCTTATGTTTTTTGCTTTTAAATTTTTAAACTTGGTTGTGGAAATTGTCCGACTATGTTCTCGTTCGTACTTTGCAGGGGTGCATCGACGAAGCTGAACATAGAAGGCACCCAAAGGTCCCAAGATTTGAAAAAGGTTAGTCTCTCTCTGTCTCTCCTTTTTTTTGGCATTGGACTCAATAATTAGGGCAATTAATTAAAAATTATTAAATTACAATAGAGTGGTAATGGTAATTGGTGTGTTGTGAAAGGGTGTTGATTGCATTCAGCAGAGGGTTCAATCTGCTTTGGACAAAAAGCTTGATACTTGGGAGAATTACATCCTCCGCCACTGTTTTGCTCTTCCCCCAGGGTTTCGTATGCCAAACACTGTATGTTCTGCTCCAATTGCTTTTTAATTTCTCAGTCTTAATTGTTGGGATCATATTGAAGGTTCCATTTATTAACTCTAAACTTCAGTACTACTTTAATGGTTATTGTTGATGTTGATCTTTGTGGCATTTGTGATTGAGATATCCCAATAGATTGTGATGAAATTCCTGTCGGATGCATTATACAGTGCCAGGACACAGGCCTCTGTGACTTTTTTGTAATGTGAATTGGTTGTTAATATCATCAAATTATGTCTTTTTTGCAATTGATGTATATTAGTGGTATTAGTTGGAGCCTATTAAAGGCTTGAGCGGTCAGTTGGTAGTTTGTACTCACTGATTTTCATATCAACACACTATTTTCCTTATTGAATTTTTTCTCAATTCCACCTTCTCTCTTAGAACTAAACCATGAATTCCAAGAATTCTAACAATGTATGAAGTTGATATATGCACCATAGAGGACGCTGAGAAGTGTACATATGCAACATTGAGTATGGTGGATGCCTCTTTTGAAATGCATACCAGAAAACCAGGCATCTAAATCCTCAACAATGATACATAGGAAGATATCATAAACTCATAATGTTTAAGAGACTTGTTCTGTATCTTCTCATGCTATTTTGACGTAAAGTATTTCTAAATAATTTCTCCCGTGACAAGTATGTATGCGATTTCATATGCCAAATATATATTCTAGATGAGAATATTGATTCCTTATGCTGATTTTCATTCTTGGTTGGTTATCTGACTATGGGAGAAATTTTACTTCCAGGATGAATCAAATGAGAAAGACCTCGATCCTGGTGCTCCTTTTGATCCAGATATAGATGCCCAGTTAGATTCATTGAGAGAAAAAGTAGCTCAGGTGATATAGGAATGCTGATTACTAAATTGAGAAAATTCTTTCTTTTGCAGGATTGATTTTTTGTTGCTTCTCGTTTAATTTATATTGATACTGATTATGCTATCAGGTTGGGAAGGAGTCCGAAATGCTTAATCAAGAAATTCAAGAATTAGAAAGAAAGTCTACTGTCAATGCTGGATGTATCAATGAAGCGGTACAATTATGCGAGCAAAACTCTATGCATGAGTTGTTTCAGGGTAATTAAAGAGTTCCTCACAATCCTGTTCCATTGAAAACTAATTTTCATAGCAAAAGTATGTTTTTCATTTTAATTAAGCCATTTTAAAACTTTATATATGGGTTTCAACACCTGCATATTTTTTATGCGCTGTTCGATGAAGGGAAAGAACATCGGCTTGTTGGTACACGTACAATCTAGTTAGGATGTAATTTGATTATTTAAAGTTCATTTTTAGGAATCTTCAGAAAGGGCATTTCCTTGTTTCTTTTCAGTTGCATACCTTGTCATTTTGTCAAATGAAGCACGTGCTTTATAACATCGGTCCTTTTGTTCTGAGTTTTATGCATCATTTCTTACCCAATGGAATTTTTCAAGTAGCAGATTAACATTTGTGAGCAAGGTTACTTCATTTCCCTATAGCTTCTTAAAAAACAGAATAGGTGCTGTGGATTGGAAAGTTAAACTCAAGACCTAGAGGGAGACCTTAACCAAATAATGTCAACAACAATTTCCTGGTGTCCTACATAGATTTTGTAAACTTGGGCGGGAAACATTTTCTATTTTCTGGTTAATATTATTGTCAAAATATAGCTGATATTATATGGAGTATCCAAGTTGACAGATCTTTAAATACACCATTGATTCCTGTAGAGATTGTGACCACTGCCTCAGAACTTAGAATGAAAATGGGAAAGCTAAACTCCAGCATGATTGAAGAGACTGACCAAATGAAAACAAAAAGGATTTACAGCACAGAAATGGATCTATCTGCTATAAATACTGCTAAAGGTAACCAAAATACCCTTCTTTCAAGTGCAACTTGCAATAACTTTCAAGGGTTGAATTCACTATTTCTGCACTGATCATTCCTGTTTGCAGGCCTCTCAAATGTGAAGTTAGACGAGCTTGAAGGATTTGTATAGTATGTGAACTTGTCTTTTTCATCAATCTAGTTGCACTGGACTTGTTTTACCCATTGTTGTATTGCTGAAATTATTGTGGCTATTTCATGAATCGTAAAATTACCTGCAAATTAAATCAGGAAACTGAATTTGCGTGATTTATACAGTGTATATTGAAAAGGTTTAGTGGATACTAAATGAGTTTACTAAGCAGAGCTTTCTGTTGCCTATTCAAAATGTATACTGTTCCAGTTCCATAAGTGAAGTCCATTAGTCAATCAATGAAATGAATTGCGAAGTATAAAAATAGTAAGGAGCAAATATTGTTCAGGATTTTGAATTAACCTGCCCATTTGATAAATTCACCGGACCAATTAGTTCCACCACTTGAGTCTTTTGTATATTATGTGAATTCAATTGACCGAGGTAGTAATAAATTCGTAGATAATGTTATAATCATGAGATAGGATGCGATGGAGCAAGAATAAAAACACTAAGAATAAGGAATAATACCTATGAAGTTAGTAATAATATTTATAGGCATGCATGTTAGTTATGCCGTGCATGCTATTCAATATATTTTAGGCAATAGGAAGAAAACAATATGGATTCCATTAATGGACAAAGTACAATATGTTCAAATGCAGAATGATAATGTGGAGCATCGATTGTAAGAAGTAGAAATAATCAGTTGCAGATTCATAAAACCATGTAACTTTGTCCTCAACAACTGTCTCAAGCAACGACTCGAGAAAATTCCTCGTCTATCTATGTTGACTTCATGACATGATTTGATCTTTTCCAAGGTGCCTCAAAAGAAATGAAAAATCTCATTTGAGTTAATTAAATGTTTAGTTTACCATGTTTTGCGGGGGTAGTTATATTTTTAGACTTTTTTATCCTTCAACAACTTAATTTTCCCGAAAATAAAATTTCTCAATAAGCATTTATAGTTAAAAAAAATTAAATGAATTAGATTCCTTTCACACATTAGCTAAACATATTTGTAAAAAATATTATCGACAAAATTAAGATATCAGTACCTTTTGGACGTGCCAATACAAGTTTATTGCCCTAAAAAACATAATTTGTTTCGGGAACACGCAACGGCAGATTACTCTATTGACAAAAATGAAAAATGCAAAATAATCCTCGTTGTAGACACAAAGATGACAAACTACCGCAGACTAAGTAAACATGTAGCTTGTGCCGACTGATGTATTGACAAAAAATGCAATCGAATCAATATCATTGCTTTTAAAAAATAACTATAATCTATGCTAGAGATTATCCCTATTAGTCAATTTGTAGCTTCTGATGTTCTAAACATGTAAAGGCGAAACATAGATACAGCTATATAATCAACAAAACACCCTAATTTACGGCATATCAGTAAAATCGCTCCCCGGCAAGGGATCTTGTATGAAGCCAAATGCGTGTTCAATCAAGCACTTGCATCTTGATTTCCAGTTTGATGAATAAATATTCAAAACAGCAAAAGGGGCAAATGGCCCACCTACAGAGAAATCAACATCAGTGAACCAAAATTAGCTTGGAAGATGATGTAGCAGCCAGGAGAATGACATGAGCAACAGCATGGAGAAAATACAAACTGCACCATCACAGACTGACTTAGGAAATAGTGTTGGATGGATACACTTACCAGTTGATACAAATAATCTTCATAGGAAACTTTCGATGTTAATTTCAACAAAGGAGCAGGGATCAGGAATGTCGAAGTTGTTTAATACCTGAAAGTATATAAGCAAAATTAGCTAATCAGATGGATGCACGACGCCAAAGTACTTTAGAATTTATGGAAAATTCAGAGGAAGAAAAAAGTGTGAGGTTCGTGTGGAACAAATACATTTATTGCCAAGAAACAGCTCGACAAAAAAAAAAAAAAAAAAAAAAACGTATGCAATACTTGTATTGCATTCTGTAAATCCCTCTTTTATATTCATTTTACACATAATATGGCTTTGACAACATAAAAAATATATTACCAAAATTAAAAGAACACAGGAATTGTGAAACCATGCACCAACTCTTAGCCATAGTAAAAGCAAGATGACATAATTTTAGTTATTAAAATTACCTCTGGATGAACAATGCCAAAAGTGCCAATGTGATTGCCCTTGTAAATGATTCTAGCTTGTCTACCACCAAGAAACTCGGGCTCCTTCATACACAAATTTATCATTTATCATAAGCAGAATAAAAATTACTTGCAAAAGAGGACAAAATAAAACACAGACAACTCCTATGCAGTAGTGTTGTACCACTTACATCTGATCGCTCAATATAATAACCCGATTTATCACCAGGTGAAACAAATGGAACCCCGTTCTTTTCCATTACTCTGTCGACCAATCCATGAATTATCTGCATACCATTGGATTAAAATTAAAATACAAATAACATCCAATTTATTTTTACCAGGTCTAGCAAGAATACATTCCGATAGTGAAGAGTAGTGATATTTATGTTTGATATCAATTTTTGTTGCAAATGAAGCCAGCTTAAATTCTAAGCTCTTCTAGAGAGCCAGTCAATCAAGTGGTATCAATTCTGCACATTTCACAACTTATATTCAAAGAGCAAAGAACCAAATAAAGCCATGAACTCATTCTTTAGCAGATTGTATACCTCAAATCCGGCATTAGCACCACAGTACAGAGCAGCAAGTTGGCGAAGATTTTTTGCACCAACATCTCTTTTGTCATCCAAAATTGATATATCACCCACTTCAAAAATCTGAAACAAAAATTGATAGAAATGTGTTCTTCCAACTTGAAATAAAGCAGAAAAAACAATAAAAAAATAAAAATATGAGGATCATACTTTCACACCCGTGTTTTTACAAGATTGCACTTGGTACCCCTTTGTTTTTGAGCATTACTTTTACACCCCTTATAGCGGGTGTCAGTGTAGTGTTTTTTAAAATTAAAGGGGTGTCAATGTAACGTTTTTTAAACAATTAGGAAAGATTTTGTCTAGGGGTAAAAGAAACAGGAGATGTCACACAAAAATACAAAGGATGTCAGTATAATTTACTCTAGAGAAATATGGTTGTTGTAAAGACTAATGATAAAAATATCAATCACCCAAAGGAAGAACTGAAAAGGTACCTTAATGGGCTTTGGATGATCTTTGTTGTGGGCAACAGTTTTCAGAATGCCTGGCATAAGACTAGTCCGCACAGCCTGAATGCATGTTAGATGTAAAAGTTAAATTATATGAATTCAAACAAACAAATAAAGAGGAGAATATCAATATATCATTTTTATCTTGGTGAAAAGTACTAAAGGGCGGACAGCAAACAAAATAAAAGTACATCAGATTGCAATACCATAACAGGAACTTCATCCATCACACCATGTCCAGGCAGCAAAAATACAAAAGAAAAAAGGAACATAAAGCAGTATGACGTAATGAGAAAAGACAATCAGTATGCTATGTCAATAGATTTCTAGATGGCAGCCTGGAAGAATCGGCACTGCTATCTCCATCTGTCAAATTGTTTTTCTAATTTCAATTCTTAAATAGAATTTAACATTATTAGTGTATCAATGTATAATTTCCCTTTCCACTTTACAAAAAATAAGTATGCATAAACAACAGTACTAAGATCATGAAAATAAAAAAATGGGCCACTTCATGAACCGAGGAAAAGTAAATATTGATATAAATAAAAGCCATCAGAACTCAGAAGAGCTACAGTAAAAACTATTTCTAGTAGGAAAGAATAAAAAACTCTTACAAGAACTATGCCCAAATAAATAAAAATAATATGACAGGGCCATTTTAAGACATTCTAATTTTTCATTGCAATTGAACAAACTTCCTTATAAACCTTTTAATATTGTCAATGAGAACGGTAGATAAATTGTCCGAACCTCAAAGTCTGAAGACCTAGGGTTTCCAATGATAACTGCTTTAGATTTATCATCTTTGCGGTTAAGCATGGCAAAGTTTTCCTTTCTAGAGCAGAGTATAAATGTCAAGACCTCTGTGAACCCACTCAATGCAACCTGAAAAGAAATTATAAATAAAAGGATTCAGATAATTAGGCACTTCAAACAGTTCAATCAAAGATAATAATTGATTGACACGATTTATGAAAATTGAAACATAAAAGATTAACCTGCTTCAATCAAAGGAGTAATATGATCTGTTATTTTGTTTTATACCTCTTTTCTCATAAGATCACTGAGCTCGTTCAGAGGAAGTAGAGTCAAGGAAGCAGCTAGCCTCTTTGAGCCCTTATTATCTACTGCTTTGTCCTTAATAGCATTGAATCCATAAGCAATTGCCACATCCTATAGATCAAATGAAAAAACAAATAGAAACGGAATGCCATGTGAGTAAGATAGACATAGTAGACACAATATGCATCGAGGAATAACAAGCCTGTCACTATCAATACCTCCATGACATCGCATGGGTGAAGAACATCACTTCTAGTAGGAGGTACAGATACCACAAATTTACACTGCTTATTATCAGTTGCAGACTGCTTGGCATGCAATTGCATCCGATTTAAGAACTTCGTGACCTGAGGAAGGTGGGAAGATTATGAAACAATAACTTACAAGTTAAACAATTTTTGTTTCGCTTGCTGTTAAAACATGAAATCATTGAATCTTGCACTAAAGACAAGCAGCTGCAATATAAAGACTATTGTATTGAATATCGGACTGGACCGGCTGGTTCAACCAGTCAAACCAAGAACTGATCTGGTGACCAGCCAGTCACTCCAAAAACTCGGGGCATCTCAAAACCAGTGGGAACCGGTCCTATTTTAAAAAATAATTATTTTTTATTTTTAACTGTTAATGTTAAAAAATTATATAATATATTTATTAAATTTTTTAATACTAAAGAAAGCACAATCTAGTTCAGTGTCCAGTCTGGTTCTAAAAACATCAAAGACTAACTACATCAAAATTGAGGAAATTTAACACAAACAAATAAATAACTAAACCATGCAAGCAAAATGCCACCATAAAAGAAAGCAGTCACCTGGAAAATATACTAACTTTTTTTAAAAAAAAATCTTGATTGTTTAAACGAGTAGAAAATTTTAAATCCTAAACATTAGATTAATACAGGAAAATTTCCAAAATGATTACCTCCTCTGCCTCCAATGATACCCCAATCAAACCGGATATGTAAGATAGAGAAACTTCCATATTGTAGACAGATAAATCGGGGTATATGTTTGACTTGCCATCAGAAGAAATCACTTCAACTGGTTCAATGACAAATTTCTCTTGACAATATTCTGAGAAGGATGTTACCTAAGAAAACATTAAATAGTCTGTCATCATCCAAACAATCGTACCACTAACAAAATGCAAATAGAAAAACATACAAAGAAATTCACCACTCTACCATTGTATTCAAAACAATTTTTGCCTTTGTCAGATCAGTAGCAGTACATTCAATGAAGACATTCTTCGTCTCCAGAGTGATGGCCGAATGTGCACCATTAATAATTGGAGGTAAAGATAAAACAGTTCTGTCAAAACATTAAAAGTGTATTGGTAGTTGAATTCAACAAAACCATGTAAGAAAAATATTAGAGCAAATTAAGGGTCAAGTGACAGTAGTTTTCTATTCACAAAACACACAATTAATAAAAAAAATAGACCAGGAGCAATAGTTAATAGCATTCAGAAGTTAACCAGATAAAAATTTAGTGGGAAACTGGGAATGCATCTCATCAAATAAAACATGAAAGTTCTTTTCATTTTGTGAATCCATTCAATGGCTAGTGTGCATGTGTGTTTGTTCATTTGTTGTCATGAACTAAAAGTTATGCCAATGATGATGGTTTCTTACTGTTGACAGTGGAAATGTTTTTATAGACAATGCATAGAAATGAAACTCTCTTTTATTATCATGCAAGAATCTTTATCATTATGCTTAACATTCTCTAACTGAATTTTATCCTCCACTTTGAGGGTGGTCCTTGGCAGTTGGCACAACAGTACAGTAACTCGCACTGCTTTGTGACCCTTGGAAACAGCTTGTGGGAGTAAGTCTACATACATCTACCCTCCACAAACCCCTACTTGGTGGGAGCTTCACTGGGTTGCCATCCCCATCCTAATGCAATATGAACAAGAAATATAATATGTATACATAATTTTATTTATTTGAATTATACTTTTTAAATTTAAACCTTAGAAATACACAAATTATTCTGTGCAAAATACATACTACCTAGAGAGTTCTACAAGACTCTTAACATCATAATGCATTTAAGCCGAGATTTAAAATCTTCATATATTTAAATACCAGGAAAAATGAAGAAAACTCTTCCATAGACACAAATGAGAGCTAAAGATTTCAAATCTTCAAAAATTTAAATAACAGGATATTATGAAAATATAATACCTCTTACTGTCACATATAACAGGGAAAACAGGGGAATCCTCAATTATATGCAAGAATTTCTTCAGTTTCAAATCTGACTGTCAGACAAATCAACAAGTATTCAGACACATCTCAAAGGAAGCACATTCAAACAGAAAAGGACAATCATAGATGAAACGAAAACATAGTTGGGTTTAATCCATATACTTTAAAAGAGTTACTCTTCATCCTCACCTTTTATTTTCTCTTAATATATTGGTTGTAATGGGTGGCTTATCTTTCATCATTAGATTAAGAGAAAATGATGGGTCAAGATAAAGAGTAAGTTTCATAAACTATATATATAGATATAGCAAGGAAAATATTGCACAAAAACTCACTTTGTAGAACTCCATTAGCTCATCAGCCCTGAAATTCCTTTCCTATCATGCCAAAACCATAAAGATAAGAAAAAAAAAAAACAAAGATGAGTGTGGCAATTCAGATTAAAAATTTAAAGTCCAGTAAATAGTGTTATCTATGCAATATTAGGTGAGATAGTATAAATTGAATTCTGTGCTGTTGCACTAAAAGAGGTTGTAGGCTGTAGCAGCACTTTATTTCAAACATTTGTTTACCAAGAAATTGGACATCATAATTAAATGTTACCTGCTTTAGTGGCTTAAAATTTATACTCGAAGGTGGTAATGCCTGGAAAATTACATATGACTGATGTCACTGATACTGATGATGTAGAGAACTAGACATAATTAAATTACACGAGAAAAAAGTCATGAACTCTAAAGATCTCTATTGTTAATTGGTTTTGGGAAAATTTAATTGGTTTTGGGAAAATTCAGATACAGTAAGAGTGATAAACAGCAGTACATCACATCAAGCAGAATTGTGCTTCCTTTGAAAACAATAACTTCAGAGTCAATGCACAGCGATATGCCAACCATTTCAACTTTCAAACAGACAGAACCACAAAACAGTGTAGGCTAAACTAAAAAAAAAGAGATTTCCACCACACTAATCATACTAATTCAGTAATTGAGGGAATTTATAATTGATAGTACTCCCTCTGGTCCTTAATATAAGGCCATTTTAAAAAAATTATACAAACTAATAAAAGTAGTTATTTTAGTTAATTTTATTGGTTTCTTAAAAACTAGATTATAAGTACCAGTTTTACTCTTTTAATTATAGATTGTTGATTTCAATTATACATATACTTAAATATTTAATAAGCATAAAAATGAATACAAAAAATAAATGTTTCATAAAAGTTATAAATGGCCTGATAAAGGACCGTCAAAATCTTCTAAATGAGGCCTTATAAGAAGGACCAGAGGGAGTATATAGTTGAAGACAATGTAAACTAACAATCATAGTTCCATTAAATCACAGGAAATAAATTGCTTTAAAATATTTTCTTCCTTAAATACACATGATTTCAAGTAAATGGGCCCCTCCCCAAGAAAGCCTAAACCAGAGCTAGATGTCCACCAAAATCAACCAAAGTGCACGGTCAACAACTTCCTTTTCTAAGGATCACTAGGCTGTAGGCTTCACATTTCCTTAAACATAGGACCTAATTGTCTATCCAAATCTTAAAATTGTAAGTTATTTTATCCATAAAAACAATTTTTATTTTCATCCTCTACAATTTGATAAAAAGAAATTAACCTCATAGGTGAAAGGGCCCTCCAATTTATCCAGATCATGGGTTCCAATGGCAACGAGAGTTCTTCGGCTGAAAAATAGAATAGAATGAAAACAAATTAACTGAAAATTCATTCAGAAAAGTAGGCATGATGAGACATGAGATGACTGAAAGCAACATAATGAAGGAAAATGTGGAAATAAAAGTAAACCGAACTCATCTTAGAACACAGGAATTCTTTTTATATCCTAAAAGCTATGCAATTGTTTAATCAAAACCTTGGTAACAAGAAACACATCTGGAATTTTGGATTGCATTCAAACTTGATAGGATATTCTGGTTAGAATTCAGAAGCAAGTAGTATGTATCTCAAAACAAATAAAGCAGCAAGTCAAATGACATTACCGACATATATTTTGGTGAAGCTTGTCTTGGAGATCGATAAAGCTGTTGTATCTTGCTTTATCAAAAGTTACACCTCTTAATACAGCACATACAACATACGGACGAATCAGAGAAGTCTACAATGATTAAAGGGAAAAGAAACACGTCATTTTCCACTTAGCAAAGACCATACTGAAAGAAACACACACATAAACATGTTGTAACTACCTCTGGCTTCACATGCATTTTCAGCATTGCATCCTTACTAATGTCAGACAACTTGTAAGTGGGAATCTCCTGGATCCCACTAAAAACTCGGAGGGCTTGAGCAAGCCCTTCAAGGCACAAGAGGTCATATCTAGACAAAAGGAAAAAAGTTAAAATCATTTTTCGAGGAAAATGATATTTATCATAAAAAAAATATAAATGGTAACAAGATCAGATGAAAAGAATTTTTTCAAAAGTTAAAATTAGCCTCTGCATCAGTTTGTTTGTCAAAACTCTCTCACCTTATAGAAAAACTAAACATGAAAGCTTTTACAGATTAACTAATGCCGAAACTTACCAATATTAACGTTTAGAGAAGTTCATTTAATATTTTCTTCTTATTTTCCTCTCTCAGGAGTCCTTTCTAAACAAACCCATAACGTCGTGCTTTGAATTGTTGTATACAGACCAACTAGCTAGTACTTTAAAAATTCATTTGTGTTTTCAATTCCAATAATAGAATGGTGCACCACATCATTGATTATGACTTTTGCAACTCTGCTTCTACACAAAACAGTATCGCCCTAACAGCAATTCCTCTTGATAAAAACAACAAGCTAGAATTTTCTAGTCAATTTCCTACTACAGTATACAAAGCCTATAACCACATTTTCTTAATTCCCCAATGCAGCAAAAAATATCAAAGATATCATCAAAGCGGTACCTGTTGGCGGGAATTTCAATTTTGTAGATAACTTCTTCATCCTCATCAGCTTCTTCTTCCTCTAAATGCTTCTCTTTTCTCACAATTGCCTTTTCCGTCGTCTGATATAATCACACTCAATTCATCACAACAATTACTAAAATCACACATCACTAATTTAAAAAAAAAAAAAAAAAACACAGTGGTTGAGGCTCTATATTTGGACGATGAAGTGCTTACGACGTCGTCGAGCTCGATCCCGAAACTGAAGCACAAGTCTTCGAATTCCTCTTGCGCTAAAGTACAAAAAGAAGACAACAACATGAAAATTGAAGGATATGATAATAGAGAGAATGAGAAATGGAGGCTCACTGTAAGTTCTTCCTAGAGCCGCATACAGGCGATCCCGCCCCACACTGATGGTAGGCATGGCGCCGTTTTGGTCTCGGAGTCAGTGAGTGTGTGAAACCACGACGGAGAAAGAGATGTTAAGAATCCAAAACCTTGCCTTAGGTATTTATATGGGCCGTATCCACTTTTCAGGTTCCTTAGGCCCAATACTAGGCTGGCTATCCCACACTTTGGGCTTCGTGTTTCTACCTACCAAGTCTTGTAATATCTCAAATTCATTTTTTTATATATCGAAATACAATAAATTTTTTAATCATTTTTTAATTCGTAATTTTTATTTAATTTTAATTCATTAATTGTTTTTATTATGATAATAATTAATCTCATTACAATTATATTTATTTAATTTTCATGATTTGAACTGAAATTAAAAATACAAGTATATGGTCTAATCCAAATTTCAATTAATAGTAAATTCATATTAAAAAAATTTCACGATTCTAAAACTATAAAAATAATTATATTAAATAATATTTGAACATTAAAATTAGAAATAGAAGTATATATTTTGATTAAATTAATTTATAACTCTAATATATATATAAATATTTTAATTCAAATTTATTTGAAGAATTTATAACACATTTAAATTAAGAATTCTCAATATATATATATATATATATATATATATATATATATATATTCATTCTATAACACTGATGTAATTTTTAATTTAAATAATGCGTGGAATATTTTTTAAAAATAAATTAATGTAGTTATTGTATTGTATATCTATTCATCACTCGAATTAATTATATTCGAATTGGGTAGAACTATTATAAGCAACAAAAGTGTTGTTTCAAATAAGGTAAAATATTTATTATTTGTTAAAATCGATTAAAAATCATAATAAATTTCATTTAATGAAAAAAAAAATAAACTTTCGTAAAACAATGTTTGAGAGATAAGTCTATCATTCCTTTTATTTTAGCATGTAATTTTATCTTTAAAATATTTTAACAAGTAGCTTCAATAAATAAAATGTTCAATTTTTAATTTAAAGTAGATTGTCTAGTTTGTTATTTTTATTTCGAAACTGTCTAATCATGTCTAGAAGTATTTATTTCACGTCATTTTATCTTTTTTTGTTATTTTTAACAAAGTGGTTTTTAAAGATAGTTTACCTTGAATTGAATAATTGTTAATTTTGAAGATTGTTATTTTCATGAAATACATTAGGTGAATATTTGGCATGCTCTCAAATAATAATAAAAAAAGAGTAAAAAGTATATAATAAATAGCAATCAATAATTGATCTTTATTGAATATGGGTTCTCCTCATATTTGTGATAGCCATACAAAGGGTAACATAAAGAAAAACTAAATTATAGTAGAAAGGGCAACAAAGGGAGCTATTAAGGAGCCAGAGAAGAGTGTATTGTTAAACTCATGAACCTCACTTGCTGGGGTAATACCAAACTCAGGGACAAGAGTCACAAGCTGTAAAATTAAACCATTCTCACTAATTCTGACTCCTCCAGGTAAAACAGTAGGCCTTGTAGGTGGAACTGGTCCTAATGCACCATTCACAGCCACCCAAAATTGACCTCTTGAATTTCTTACAATGTTATCTGGGCTTGCAGTAAGTAGCGTGAATATAGTAGATGTATTTGCTCTTGGCCCAGTTACCCAAAATCTCTGAATTCTATTTGTCAAGAATTCACTAACAACAACAAATGAGCCATCTCTACTTACAGCCACCCCAGATGCCAAAGCAAGACCTTGCATCAATACTCTCGTTTGGTTCGTTTTTGGGTCATATGAAAATAAGCTCCCAGACTTATCGCTACTACTTTGCAATGCCTTAGCATCCCTGCAAAAAAATTACATGTCCCATTTAATGTCATGTAAAAGTTATTGAGAACATAAATATAGTCATAATCATTTTTTTGTGTGTGAGGGAGGAATTAATTACTTGAAACGGAAGTTAGAACTGGCTTGGGTAAAATAAACAATTCCAGTATTGACGTCAATATCCAAGCCATCAAGAAACTGGAAGGTAGTATTGTCGTTCTCTTGTTGTAAGCCTGTAATATACTGGATTGGAGAGCCACCATTGGGCCCAATCTTGACAAGCCCAAAATAAGCATCTGCTACATATAAGTCACCAGTTTGTTGATTGAAACTTATTCCTAAAGGCCTCCCACATGTTGATTGGACTTCTGAGAAATCAGCAAGCCCATCACATATTGTCCTGTTTCTGTTTAGACCAACAAAGCAACATTAATGATTTAGCCATAATAATTGATTTGAGACTATAATTATATAATGACTTACCTGTTTGGTGAAGTGTAAGCATACTCTGTGAAGCCTTGGGCTGGACCAGAATATTTGAGAATTCTACCATCGGAAACACCAACATATGGGCCTCCACCGTTTCGGTCAAATGCTAAGGCCTCAGGGCCTGTTATTTGTGCCGGTAGTTGAAATCTCGTGAGTAATATGGCCACCGATGATGAACATAGGAGAGAAACTATGAAAGTAATTGCAAAGATTGTTATCGCCATTGCAATGTTTGGCAGTTGTTGATACTCAATAAAATGTTTGTTGTAAGACACAAGACTTCAGGGTTCAGTGATGGTGTATTTATAGGCATGTGTACATGTCATGCAACGTAATATAAGCAACAAGAGATTGAGAGAAAACGTGAAAGACCCAACGTTGTAACAACCTCGTGACAAGGCACACGAAACAAAGTAATTAAGCAATGTTATATGTCAGAAACGTTCTTAGTTTCTTGTGAATATGGATTATTTTAATGAACAAAGTGCGATTTGTGTATGAGTGGGGATTGAAAACGTGAAACATCTCGGTTATAGTTGGTTTGGTGTGTTGTTTAAAATTAACCTCGAAACTTCTTCCTGAACCTGCTTTCTCTCGTGCTAGTGACTCGTGAACAACGCTTTTAATTACTGTTACAACTTACAATACAATTCACGCTCCATGACATGATTGGTGTTCTTCTTCCATGTGTCTCAAAGGAAACGCATAATTTAATTGAGTTATTTTATGCACTCAGAGAAAGATATTGATTTAATTTATAAAAAGTGTTTGTCTGAGAAATTATAAAATTATTATTAATTTTATTGTAATATCAAAATTAACTTAGATTTTAAATATAATATTTATATTTATAAATTTGTAAAATAAGAATTTAATTAATCTAAAAATTAATTCCATTTTAATGGTAAACATGCTCTTTACTATGGCATGTGTAGTATTAATTCATTTTGCTTTAATAAGACAAATAATACAAATAATGAAATATGTAATATTATTTGATGGATCACACAGGTCGCAAAATCTCTGAGAGTGTACCAATCCAATTTGTTAACGCGTACATACCTTTTTTAAGAGTACTTTAGTGCGGTGCATATTATAATAATATAAAATAAATCAATTGAAGAATAAAGAAAGTATTTAAAAATAATAATAATTTTTTGGGGATAAATTTTAAATATTTTATTTTCAAATAGTAAAAAATATCTTAAGATGATAAAAAAATGAGCTTTTATTATTTTTAGAAAAATAATTATTATGATATATATTTATATTTACTTTTAAATTACTATAGTTACTTAAAACAACTCATTAAATCAAAGATATGTTTTACGTTTTTTAATCCTAAATTTAAGTTACATCTTACCAACGCAAGAAATGTGTATTAGCAAACCACACAAATACGGATATATAAGAAAAATCCGTGTACTTAGTCCTAAAAGAACTCAATAAATTGTATTTATATTTTTGCCAATATATATTTTATGTATATTTTCATATTATGATATATATATATATATATATATATATATATATATGCTAATTTTGTTGCCCCTTGCACACGATACGCATAAGATTTTGGCATTTCAAAATGTCTCATTTCTTGTAATTATGTTTGTGTGAATTTTCATTTTGGCCTATCACAAAATGTGATAGTACATCTATTGATCATTAGATATACATAAAATACAAACGACTTAATTAAGAAAAACAAGTTTTCAGATATTCTCACTGTAAAACTATACTTCAATCATCCCATATGAGTAGTAAATAATATTTAAAAACTGAAGAATGTAAAATCATCAACCCACAACGGACCATATTAAATTAGGGTAACTCTGAACACACAGGCAACAATCTCTGACCGAAAGAATCAACCAGAAATTAACTCCATACAATTATGAATCGTTCCAGATTTGTAAAATAGGCATCCCACACGTTGCTGTTACCAGCCAAATCTAAGGTGCATCCAGTTTTCCATATATATTAAATTAGGGTAACTCTGTAACGTTAGTTGGGATATCCTACACGTTGCCATTACCAGCCAACCCAAGGGGCATCTGGATTTATACACGCAAATTTAAAAATCAATTTTAATGGGTCAAATTTAAAAATCAAATTTAAACATTGAAACTTCAAATTAAATAGTTATCCACCCCACTGATTCATACATATTCTACTCTGTTGCAAGTTTAAAATAAAACATTTCTATCTAAAAATTTTGCTTGAGATTTTTTATATGGATGACATAGCAAAATTGGGTGAAAAAAATATTATGGGGCAAAAGACCTTCGCAAACTTGCTGCTCTGTAATGTAGTGCTAACTAATGCAATATTCGAGTTTATACTAAATAAGAGATCATGGCACTTCATTTGGTTCTTTGCTCTTTGAATAAAAATTACAAAAATGGGCACAGTGAGCAGCCTATGCTAATTCAGCTGGAGCAAACAGTACGGATACATTTGTGGTTGTTTCAAAGAAGTGAAGCAGTAACCTCATTAACTTCAGATACAACTTGATCATAATCCGACTTCAGTTTCTTTTGTTCCCCTTGCTCTATCTCACCTTTTGCAGGCTTTGTCGTTACCAAAACACAGCATGTAGGCCTCTTGGTTGCTCCTGCGCCAGCAAGGTCCTGGAAAACGATATAAATAACATAAGTATACGAGTTTCCATAGTAGTTGGAGTTTCTTGAACACAATATATGAAATACCACTAAGAAAAATAATCAACAATTTTAGAAGAATATCCATGTTTCTCCTCTCCTTCCTCCCATATTTAAAGTGAAATGATAACGTGGGTTGAGGAAGCAAACAAGAATTATGATGTTATTACTTTTGGAATAGGCACGAGATTTAAGACTTCCTTAGTTCCCCAAAAGGTTCAGATCAGATGAAATATGCAGGGTCAACTAACAAAATCCTTTGTTTCAACTAAAAGCTGTTTCTTCTTATTATTCAGCTCTCTGGGCAGGTACATGAATATTCTTCTAGATTGAAAATTAATTTGTTGAATAGAAGATAACGATACCATAAATCAGTATTATTGAATTCATTTTAGGAGGGTGTGTTTTAACCTAAAAAAATTAACAAGTCAGTTGAGTTTAATTCATTATGATAGATAAATTAGTAACAATAACTGTTGGCCAAACAAGCAAAAATAAAATGCACTCGAGTTCCTTGGTTAGAGCTTTAGTATTTCTTATGAGTGAGGAAAAAGCATTTAAGAAAATAAGTCCTAATATCTAATAATAAATTAAATTCGATAAGATATGTGTGTAAGAACAATTTGAATCTCCCTACAATGAAATAGATAAACAAGAGGTCTAAAATATCAGCTATAAATCATATAAACATAAAGATAAAGATGCAAGGTAAAGTCTGTAGCGTACTTCTTTAGAAGGAACATAAATGTATGGAATGTCAGACTCTTCACAGAGGATAGGAACATGAGTTATCACATCAATCGGTGATATATTCCCAGCTATCACACATAATCTGTGTTCACAATACCACAAAATTAGGGCAAACAAATTGCATAGTGAAAAATAACATATCGGAATTCAACTCTGTCTCTCTGTGTTTTCCACAGAAACACGAATTTATGTTCCTAATTGTCTTTGTGAATGATAAATTAGACGAAACAAGAATAGTTACCCTTTTTGACCTCTTCTGATACTTTTGACCACTTCTTTTACTCCTCTCTTTAAGCATTTGTGTTCAGAAGCTGAAGAAAAGAAATACAAGATAAATAACAGGGAGCAAATTGAATGAATAGAGCCATTGGGAATGCAGATGGATAGAGAAAAGTAACCTCTGCGAACAAGTTTTAGGGTTCGCTTGCAGAGCTTCTTGCCGGCAAGGGGTTTCGCAATGGGAGCGAGGGCTAGAATCTTCTTCTTCTCACTCTCTTTCTGCGCCGATTTCTCTGCCTCGCTGTCGCTCCCCATTTTTCACTCTCTCTTTCTCTCTCTGCGCTCTGTATAGGGAAAACAGAAGGTTTAAACCCTGTTTCGATCGAGCTAGGGTTTAATCTAGGACCCAAAGGAAGCCTTCAGATGTTTACTCGGCCCACTCAAATCTTGCCTTTTATTGGGCTTAAAACTCGGTCTTTCTTTCGTGATGCTAAATGCACCCCTTTTATGTCACTTTACACTACAACTATATCTTCAGGAGCGTGATTTCAAAACACAAAATGAAAATTTATTAACTTTTTCGATACAAAAGGGAAGTAATTGTTTCCGTTTTGTTATTATTTAGTGAATACAAAACAAAAACATTGTTCTTTTTGTATTTTTTTTTTAAAGAAAAAATACGATAACATGTCTCCGCATTTAATTCAAGCTTTGGCAACGTATGCTCACAAATTCCACCCCTACATTCAACAGCCCACTAACCCACATTTGATAAAGTATTTCATAGGTTGATATTAAAATATTAGAATATTAATATATTTAGTTTTTAATATTTTATTTTAAATTAATGATTCATGAATAAAAAATCTGAAATGTTTACGTTTTCTTCGAGAAAAAGATATAATTGGACTCATTCCGTTAAAATTTGATGAAAATGAATCTGATTAGAAACTATGGAAATCGGTATGTTTGAGTGGATGTACTAGCTCAAGCAGCGCTTTTAGCAAAAGTAAAAATATAGGTTAATATGGCCTTTTCACTAGAATTTAACCACCTGTCACCACGTGGTTTAGCAATAGACATGTCTTTACTCTATGGAGAAAACTAAGAGAGATAAATAAAAATTACTACAATTTTAAATGTCTTCCTCTATTTTTATCTATTTTTTTATTTAATTTAAGTAATAAAAGTATAAAACAGTTATTCTCCTATAATTTCAAACTTGATTTTTTCCTTTTCCTCCATTTTTATCCGTTCTTTTATTTAATTTAATTAATAAAACTATAAAACAATTACAAAATGCAATTTCAAATGTGTATGTGTGCCTCTTTTCATCCATTTTTATACATTTTTTTATTTAATCTAATTAATAAAACTACGAAACAATTATGTTCCTATAACTTTATCTCTCTTTCTCCACTTATATCTATTCTTTTATTTAATTCAATCAATAAAATCATAAAACCGTTACAAAATAATTATCCAATTTTAAATTTGTTTCTTTTCCTATTCTTTCACTTTTATCTATTTTTTTTTATTTAATCTAATTAATAAAACTATAAAGCAATAACATAACTTTTACGTTTATAAAAACATATTGTTTTGTTATTTACGTCCCTAAGAGTAAATTGTCTTTCTAAAAATAACTTTTATGTTTTTAAAAGTAAATTGTGTTGTTTCTCTTTATTGACTTTGTTTATGACTGAGACATCAAATGCTCTGAAGTCTCTATATGCTACCTGCTTTGTATTGGCACACATTAAGTTTCAAACGTATTTAGTTTCAAACGAACACAGTTTACGTAATTATTTCGCAAAATGGTACAATTACCGTTGTTTTGCCTCTCTCTTTAGCTTTCTTGAATGGTGCATAGCAGTAGGTAGTTTTAGTTTCTCTTCCTAACAAGCAGCGGCTAAAACAATCAAGCGGTTGACACAGTCATAGAAGTCATCAATGAAATGTCAACGGGAAAGCTAATGACAATAAAGAACAGATTACCATGTATGCAAGTTCAGCATTCCACCAAGTGCACCAATTATTTAACGAGTATACAGATATTCAGAAGGTTATATAGTGAGTAATGTTACGTAATTCTGTATTGCATCTTATATGCATGTCAAAATATACCATCGACCCACTAAGATCGTCCACTAGTACTTGATGTGAGGCAGTCCCTCACAGATGCTAATTGTTTTCAAAAGCCCTTTAGGCTTTATATATACGTGAGGTTTCTCTCGTAAATAGTGATGACAATTGCCAAGAAACAATACACACACACACATTACTTTTGGGATGTCAATCCTTTGAACAAAAGCAGACCAACAGCACCAATGGACAGAGTCAGAACAAGGGGGATGGCAACAGCTTCAGCTTCATGCATTCTACTTGTCTGGTCTGCTCTTCCCAGGCGTGACCTCTCTCCAAAGTATTCATGCAAAAGATTGCTCAGAGTGTCTAGTTGATGCATGATTTGACGTTGGCCCCGTGCAATAACTAATACCTAAATATTTTGAAAAAACAACATTAATAAACAATATGTTTTATTGTTTCAGGCAGATTTTCAACGTAGAAAACCACTCCAAATTGTCCTACTAACTTATAGATCTAACAAATAATATGATATATTCATTTTCTTTCTCAAAATGGGAGTAACCTGACACCATCCTCAATGTTGTCTAAAATAGTATCCAGCAATTGTTTACAAGCATATTATTTTCATTTTACAAGATATTTAAAAGGGACCATATAAACTGCTCAACAGATTATGTAAATGGGTACATACTAAATAGCATTATTAATCTTCATTAAATTATTCCTAATTACTAGAAAAAGTGTTTAATGATTTTGGGTTATCAAGATTATAAATTCTTGTATTTATGTGTAAGGATGCCTGTCTACAAAACCCTATACAAATTTATCTTTATTTGACTCGTTTAGAGTTCTCTCATTTTATGTTTATCTACGTGATACATAGAATGCATCTCTACACTCAGCAGGCATATAAGTCAACATACGGTGTGCATATATCTTCTATATAGCACTATGACTGTCATGTGAATTCGAAATCAAGAGAAATATCACCTACCTCTTCCATCAGGGGAGACTCTTTAACCAATTGAGAAGATGATGAAGAATTAGGTAGCAATGATCCAGTCAATGAACCATTAGTTAATCCAGTTACAAACAAGGAAGTGGGGACTGAGCCATTGCTGGCCTCAGCCTGTAAAGCCAAATTTTGTTGACTTTCTGAAACTTTTCTGATAGCAAACTTTGAATTCAGCTCTTCAATACGGGAGGTGAATTCATCCATTCTTTCATTTAATGTGGAAATTTGATCAGAAAGTTGAGTGATGACTCCCTGGGCAAAACTCAAAAGTAAATATCAGTAGATGAATCATTTAGATGGGTAGACAAATAAACCTCTTTGACACAAAGGCAGACAGACAGCCATTGAATGTAGCACTTTCTCTTATGCCAAAAACTTAAGTAAACATAATTTCCACAAAATTTTAATATAATCTTCCTATACATCCTCCCTGAAGTTTCTTTCCGATGTGGACTACAATTGTATAACATTATTATTTTCAGCATTTCTATCTATGAACTCAGCAAGTAGCTTTTCTACGTTCCACCAAATAAGATCAGCAGGTGACACATTGATGAATGAAGAGGCCAAAATGATTGTAATTGAATGACTTCTCAAGGTAAATATATCTTACCTGGTTGGCAATTGGGGCAGGTGATTCTAGTGCTCTTGCATCAAATCTTCTGTTATTTATTGCAAGTTTAGTCAGCTTAGGTAGAATCTTGTCCCTTCGAGTCGAATATGAATGTGAAACACCACTGCAGAAGACAAACATGAGAAAAACATCACAAGAACCTTATTTTAACAAGTTTTTAATCAGATTCTGAAATTCTTATCCCAAATATGAAAAGCAAGTAGAAGATAATCAAGACATAAATATTCTTTTCAAGGCAAGTCAAATAGGTAATGAAAATCAATATGTACCTATTGAGATACTTCATTCTCCTATCTGCAGATGCTCTGGAAAGGGCTTCTTTGGGGCTTGAAACCATGTCATCATCTATGCTGAGTTTTGTCCTAAGATCATCTGGCAATGCCTGAAGTTTGATCAGATCACTGATTCAGTGAACTAACATGCAAACAACAAGAGAAAGGCGGTACAATGCTTCATACCATCACATCATTTACAAGCTTTTCTAGCTGAATTTGTTCAATGTAAGTGCGAGGAACATAGGAACCATCCAACCCCAGTTTCTCTGCTACAAATTTGCAATAGTTTCTGTCTCTCCCTTGAACCTTCAAAACGACAAGAACAAGCATTTAGTTACTGACAACAAAAGGAACAAATACAATACCAAAACATAATAAGTATGGGCATTTGTCCTGAGCTCCATGGACCACCCAGGCCCAGCTGAAAACTTGAAGTTCTTGGATTTAAATAAGTGTCCAAGGGCTGGAAAAAAAAGGCTCTAATTTTAAGCCAATTTACAAACAGGGTATGCCTGAGATTGAGTTTTTACGGCCAATATTTCCATCCATCCCTATGACCCTAGCTAAAATGTTATGCACATACATACATAAACATATATTCAAATATTCATGTATTCATTTAAAAGGGATGAGTTGTAGCCAAGATGAGAAATGTTAAGAGCACACTCGCCCTTTTGATTGAAAACTTGAAATTTATCGGAAATCACAAAATTTTCTAGGTTTCACTTCTTATTTAATCAATCTCTCTCCCAATTTTGTATGTGTGTTAGAGAGTGTGTTGTGTGCCTAGCACTCCCTGGCAAAGATTGTACTTTCTTACAAACACAAATAAGGCTAACATAGGTCAGGCTAGTGCTGTAGTGTCAATATAATATTTAAGCCTAGCCCATAACCCCTCTAATATACTATCAACCAAGGAAACAAAGCAGCAACAAACATCAGGAAACAACAATATGGAAAGAGTAGAGAACTATAGATATTCATAAATAAACAACAATAAAACACACAAGAACATTGCCAACAGTAAACAAACAAGATCATTGGCTCAATGTAACAATCCTAATTTTTAGTAACGAAATAGGCCAAAAAGAAAGAAGCCAGAAATCTGGTGATTTACAACCAGACTTTATATCGGGAAAAACCCAAATCATACATCTGCAAACCAACTTTCACCTTACAAGCCAATTTTGTGGAATTGAGTAAGACCAAAAATTCACATTCTAAAATGATATCATATTCTATCCTAGATCCATTAAAGAGTTACTCCACCTATCATATTATCTATGAACCATGGATGGACAACAAACAGGAAGGGTAGATTAAAACTACTTATCACATAATCAACAAGCATAAAAATATATAAAGGAAAGATATGAATGATACACTGTTATACCTGAACATATGTGCGATTAAGTTGTTCTAGCCAATCAGTTTTTATGGACACTTTTTCATCAGAGAAGACATGGCTGCTTCTTTTCAGGATAGCTGCAATTGTGTATCCCAAGGCCATCAGCCCTCCAAGAAGACGCACACTGACCTCAAAAGTAATTCTAGGTGATATAATGAATGGACTATCTGTAACCCATTCCTGACAACAAGAATGCACTATCATTATAGAGGGTTTTCAGTAATTTTGCTTCCAAATGCAAACTTTTCAGCAGATCTCAAACTCAAAAAGGAAGGAAGGATGTTGAAAGATAAGATCTGCAAAGCCCCGAGTTCGAAACTGCAATGTTAATACTATCCTCCATTGTGAAAAACAAAATTTTTGAATATTAGTCAAACTTCTTGAAACAAACTTCACGCTTCTTTCATCAATGTTTTTTATAAACACATGCATATACACAAAATGACATGACACAACCATAGAGATAAAACAAAACAGAGAAAAAGAGAATAACCCACAAATCATTGAAAAGACATCAATCAAAGAAAGAGGTTTGAGACAGATAACATACTGATGGCAGTAAATGAAGGAAAACACGTAGGAGTAGATGTTTCATTAACTATTAGGACAATTTGAAAAGAAGTTGTTATAGTTAAGCACAACAAATACGAAAAACAGATTGAATCTTGCAGCTTTTGAAAAAAATTTCAGAGGTCATTTTTTCTTTTCCCAAAGTTCATTCTCATTGAGTGTGACAATACCATGAAGTGGCGTTAGCTATAAAAGAGGTCAGTTGCATTTAGGTTTCTTTACCCTTACAGCAGATTCTTAACAAAATTTTAACAAAGAAAAGGATAAGATGATTTATATGTGAAGCATTGGCTAAAATAAATGCATATTACCTAATTAGACAGAGGATGCATTTGGTGAATAGCTTAATTAAGCACATAGTTCTTAAGAGCTTATCATATGAGTACTTTTTCATTAGCTTGATTGTGAAGTTTACTAAAATAAGCTAAAAAGAGCTTATTTTGGTCAGCTTTTTCCTGAAGCTTATTGAAATAAGTTAAAAAGAGGTTATAGGAAGGTCACAAGCCTCTTTCATTAGCTCAAATAAGTTTTTTATAAGTTCTTATAAACCCACTCAAAATTTATGCATTGCTAGACATTCTCTTAAAATAATATTAACTAATACAATTCAAAAAAGTATTCAATCACCTAACCTCAAACATGAGATTGTATTTTCCATCACGGTTCCTCATTCTCAAATATGATTGACAAGCTTCAGGGTCTTCCCCAGGGGGTAGAAGATATATGTCATATGTTTCCTCTTTGGTTTCAGTATGTTCTGGAGCAATAACTGCCTTGATTTGATCAACTGTCACAGCTCTTGCTGACTAAAATGGTAAAAGCAATCAACATTATATACTATCAAGAAGACAATTGAAAACATAAAGAACCTTACTATGATAACATATCATAGGGTCACCTTCAATATGTAGGTGGGATTCTGGAATCCAGAGAATGGATTAAACTTGTTGATAATTTTAATATGCGCTGTTTGGAGATCTGGCTCAATAAAAGCTTTATACATAGGATATACCTACAAAAGGAAACAAAATAATAGATAAGAACAGATGCAAGAAACAACTAAAAAAAAATCTAACATGAGATTAGTTTAAAACCGTTTCAGAGATTTGATGAATTATTTCTTCAGGCTCTTGGCCAGCACGCTGAATGTCCCGCAAAACACGCTTGACAAGGTCAAAATGAACTCCACCAGTAACAGAAACACGAAGATCAAGCAAAGGTCGTAATTTTTCACTTAAGGCATAGATGCCTTCTATGATTACAATACGAGAGCTAGGGACTTCAACAGTCCTGTAAGGAAAGTTGTACAAAAGAATAAGATAATCTCTAAACATCCTTATGAAAGTCACCCCATTTAAGAACAGTTTATATGTTAGTATACAAATAATTTTATACCCTTTTACTAATTTAAAATATAAAAGTCATTTTCTCTATACAACCCAAACATATATATTATCCTAAAATCACTTTTCATTTGGATCACCAAACATGAAGCTGATTTTATGACACTCAATTAGTGAATAATCTTTTATTTAAGATAATCCAAAAGCAATTCAATACAGATAAATAGAAATTGCAAGGATTTACCAATTAAAGCATTTCAAATCTAATAACTTGATCTACAGGAAACATAGTTAAATAGCATTAGCTTTTGTATTCTCTTTTCCAGGATTCCATAATTTGTGAGATTAAACCTAGACAAACAGATACAAAATACACTCTTGCATATTCTAAAAACGAGAAAATTAAAGAAGGTACAGAACCTGTAACCTATGCGTGAACTAGACTTGAAATCATATATTGGAACTTGAACAGGCTTCCCTGCTTTAAGACCCTGTATATTTTCGAGCAATGTATCATAATCTGTCAACCGAGGGTCTGTTTCAAATAACAATGACATTACAAAACTGTTTTGTATAACAGTTAGCCCTGTAATGCTAAATGCCCACTCTCAAAACAAAAAAGAAATATATAAGATCAAGAAAACTTTGCAAGACCTTAAACAAAAGAAGAAAAATGCAGTCGTTTATAGATTATGTAAAAATCCACAACCTAAAGACAAAACGTACCATCAAAGTTTCCATCAATAATTCTACTAGAATCATTATAGTTGTCCATTGTTATGACAGCTATGCTTGGCATAAAATTGAGGACTTTCTCAGTGAAAACAGTTTTCCCTGCTCCAGATGGACCTGCAACTCCTACTAATAAGAGTCCATCATTTTTTTGAGCCAACAACTGGCATGCACGAATAAATATGAAAAATCCTTTCTCAAATGACAAAGAATCTTGTATAGGAACAATTTCATAGCGATCAGAATCCTTTCTTTTAACCACTTGAACATGATCTCGCAATAGACGTCGCCGAGGCGAGTCAGCCCCAGAAACATTATCTTGTGACATTAGGAGAACCAAAGATGTTCAAACAATATGCTGCAGAAAAAGAAAATACCAATGAAATAAAACAGCAAAGACAGGAACCCAACTCGGAGAAATAATGACTCAAAAATGCATAAACCACAAATGGAATCCAAGAGATGGTATTTTCACATTTCAAAACACATAATACAGAAGCAAAAGTAATATAACTTAATTTCTTCCCTTGCAGCTTGCGAGCTTACTGGATGTGTCAACCGTAATTTGATAATTGCATAGTTTGCATTCAAATGGACGTTAACAACTCTAACTCATGACTATCAAACATCCTTTTGATGGCCAATCAACATCAACAATTCACAACCTTACTTAAACAAGATTAAGGGTTTAAAATATATGTAAAGATTATATAAAAAGTCCTATAATTTCATGTCATAGAATATGAATTGAAACGAATAAGTACTGCTGCATTACAGCAAAATAATCAATTCAAGGGGTCCAACTTCCACCATCTCATGGTTTATAACAGTAATGAAAATCCATATTGAACCATGAAGGTTAATTTGTTCCGAAGGGCATGATCATGTTATCCAAATTAGCTCTTCAAGGGAGAAAGCAAAAGTAGAGGTATCAACTATGACAGATACTTCTAAACTTTCAAAAACAGATATTATAGGACTCATCAACACTCGCTTTCCTTTCATTGCCATCTTGACAAAATTTCTTCACAGTGCAAACAAATAGGGGGAAAATACATATTCCCACCAACACATAACACGAAAATTATCCACATGCAAGTGAAAATAAAATTAACCGAAGATCACAATAAACCTTTGCCTTGGTCCAAAATTTTCGAGTCTCTACAGAGAAATTAAAAATATAAACTTTATACAAATAAATAAACAATTGCTTGCACTTTTTTGTTATAGAATTCAGAAAAACCGAAAAAAAAATTACAGGAATATACTTCGAGTCTTCAACCAAAGCAGGACCGTAAAATTGAAATAAACATATATAGTTCATGAAACAGAATAGAATAGTGAACAATTGAACAAATTAAAATAAATAAATAAATACCATGAAAAGCGATGAAAAGAAAGTAGTTGAAAAAGTGAAAGAGCGAAGTCGAACCTCTTAAAAAAATGAAGGAATGAAAATGCGTTCAAGTCAAGTTGGTGTCAAGGGCGAAAGACAACGAATAATTGAACGGAATTTACCGGCGGCTTTGGGTTCTCTACTTTTTCGTTTTTCACATAAAGCGACACGTGGCGCGCCGTCACAGGGTAACCGAAGGACACGAGTCACATCTTATTCCACAACAAAATTTTCGTTGATAAAGAAGAAACTATAAAGTTATAAAACAGTAGCGTAAGATATTATGTAGGTACTTGAAATGCTGCTTTAAAATATAATTAGAATGAGTGAATATTATTTTAATAACAGTGTAAAAAGATTCTTATCCAGACAATCATCAATTTGTTGGATAAGCAAGTAGTTTAATTTATAAGTAAGTTAAAAAAAATCAGTTAAACTAAAATTAAAAAGGAAGTCTTCTTTTTCATACCCAATATATCATCGTATTGTTTAGGAAGAAAATTAATTATTTTTAGTGAAATAAATATCTTTGTTATTGTAAAAGTTCTTTTTAAGCTCTTATTAATGCCTAAGGTATTGGTAGGATTTTTTAGGGTTTAAAATTATTAAAAAGTATAAAAAATAAGAATTTAACAAAATAAATAAAAATTCTTTTCTTAGTTTATGTACCTTTTACCTTAAAAAATATGTATAAGTTAAACGTCATGTTGAATATCTCAACATATTTTAAAATCACTTTTTTTATTATTATTTTGTTCTTAATTAGTTTATTTAAAAAATTATAAATATTTTATCTAATTATTATTTATAAGTAATTTTTAAATGAAAAAAATGAGTCATAAAATATTTAAGTTTTAATATTAGATTCAATTGTCAACTAAAATTTGTTTATCACACGAGAATTTAAATAAGATTATATTGTTGGGTTAAATTTTTTTTAAAAGTAAATTATATTTATTAAATTTTGATTATTAGAATATTATTTAAAATATAAATATTTGTATCTAGCCAAATAAATAGTGGAACTTGCAAACATAAAATTATCTTAAAAGATGAAGATGGATACATGTAAATATGGACGACAAAGATAATGAATAATTATCAATTCTTTGTTATTATTTATTAATTTGAAACTTCTAATTTTGAGAACCTCTTCATGGTTTTTTAAGCCAGCATAGTGTTTAAATGTGTAAAACTGTAATATCATGTTATAGAATTATAAAACCTTGTTGACTTAGTTTAAATTGAAGAGATTAATTAATCAAGTTAATTTAGGTGGCGTAATTGATATTGAAAGGAACAAATTACGAAAATAGGAATCTGATTCATCTAATAATACAATTTGAATAATAAAGGAAGGCTAGTAAGAGAATTAATGGTGAAATCAAATTTTTTTATTAATTTGACTTTAAAACAACCTTTTAAAATTCGTTCACCTACAACATACTCTGTTGCTATAAAATCACTCTCAGTCCTATAATTGATACAATTTAATTGTTTGCGCTCTCGTGAGACGATAACTCATGTTCTTGAATATTCATCACTTGACAAGTTATCAATATTTATCAAATTTGTTCATATCTAACGAAACGCTATTGGATCAAATGACAAAGAGATTGTTGAGAAAAAAAATAGTTTTTTCCAGATGAGATGGTTATTGCTATCTGTTCCAATAACAAATCATTGATTTAATTGAATAACTAAAATAGATAAACATTTCTTTCTCTTTGCTCCAGATCATTGTGGTATTCTTGCCACACCACACTGGAATATTTCTCACTCTGGCACGAATCTTATTTTCTTTGTTAGAAAATTTCTTTACATAATCTCACATAATCATAGTTTTACATACTTCACCTTTTAATCCTATATTTAAAGTGCTTAGTTTGCCCATTTTATTTTTAAATTTAAATTTTAATTCTTGTAATTTTGATAATATAGACTAAAAGATAAATTATAAGAATTAAATATGTCACTTCTTAAATTAAAAAATAAAATATATTACTTTTAATCTTTAAACCTATTTCTTTTTTTTTAAAAAAAAACATCTCAACATGCCTCTTTTAATCTTAAAAACTCAAGTCAGTTGTAACTAATCATATAAAAATACTCATTAATTTTTACTCACATATCAATCAGTCATGACGTATTATAAATTACATATGCTAATCATATAGAAATTTGTTACCACTGAGTAGTCCCTTCAAAGCTACTTAAAGGAACAACCAACAAATTTTTCGATTGATCCAAACATGAATTATGAGAAATAAAAAGATTAAACAAAATATATAAAATCCAAATATCAGTAAAAACTCTTAATTATAAATATTAAGATATAACTAAAAGGAACTCAAAGTAATACTAATTATTGGTCACAGGAAATTAAGAGTTCTCTTACTTAATCACGAATGTGACATATGAAGTGTATATAAAAAGAGGAAAAAAATATTAAAAATTCATAAAAGGATAGAGGAAAGTTTTCTCTTTATGTGTAATAAGAGAAATTAAAACTTTTATCCTTTGGTTTGTTGGTTAGAAGTCAGACGAAACCTTGTTTATCTTTAAAAATTGATTTTAAGGACAGAGTATTATTATCTCCCTTAGTTAATAATCAACAAAGATGAACACTGATATTTTTATACTGGTTCATCTATGCAAGACTACGTTCAGTTACTCAGCAACTACCGAGTTCTCACTATCAACCATGAAATGATTACAAATATTGTTTGCACTCAGTCACTTCTGGCTATTACAGGATATTCTTTGGTCACCGCCTTCCCAGGCTAAACAACTAGATATTCTTTGAAACTCATCTTTCTTAGGCTAATACAAAGATATTCTTTACAAACACAGCTTCGTCAGGCTAAAACACCACACAAGCGAATTTAAAAGATTTTCAAAGAAAAGAGTTCCTCTTCGCAGAGAAGGGTATACAATGAAGTTCAAATAATCAGTGAGCAAAATCACAGAATAGTTAAGAGTTATAGTGTGTTCACCAACTTGATTTTGAACAAGTGAAGTCCTTTTATAGGCAAGTCTTCAAAGATCCGTCAGAGACATGAAGAATGCCGTTGAGCTTTCCAAGTGAAGTCTTCAAGTGTTAGAGTGCAATCAATGAAATGATGGCTTGCGAAGCAGATTTGGTGGCGCTCAGAACTTTTTCGTTCGGTCTGACTTTAACTTACAATGCTTCCGTGCGGTGTCTGTCTTGTAATTAATCAAAACTTGAGACATTAATCATCTTGATCTAACACTATGTTTCATAAAACAAAAATAAAATGTTATAATTAAAAAAAATGCTCAAATTTAAATTTAATAATTACACAATCAAAAAAAAGAAAATATAATTGCATCGTCGTTAACAAGTTAAATCACATTATTGATCAAATAGTTCTTATCGATCCCCTGATTGATCAATTTAAATATAATATATGTCCATCTACTACCTACAAATATAAATATAAATGTTATACATTCTTATTTATCATTATTCGAAACACGACTTATCCATATTATCCCATTACAGAGAATTAATGTGTGACAGAAATAACATGTGCCCTGCTGGATTAATGTTTACATGTTAATCTTTATAAAATTTTAGTATAAACCTTAATAAATACTTCGAGAGTACTTCTTTATATATTTTAATAAATCTTTCACTCTAACACTTTTATCCACTCTCACAGATCTCCATAAACTCTACTAACATAAGTATCGGTATCGAAATATTTTACACTTTTGTGCGCTCGTAGAGACCAATTATTCGTACTTAAAGATCATTTATTTGAACTCTTAAAATACCTATAAACTCGCCCGAATAATGCATATGTACTTCAAAGCTCTCACCCCTGTTAAGAAAAAAATAATAAAATATCAAAGACATTAATACTTTAAAATTTTAGATAAAAATGATTTTATCTACTTATTATATTGTGTGAAAAAGTGAGTGCATGTTAAAATTATAAGTTAGAAACTCAAATGTAAATTTATTAGTAATTTATTGTTATTATTAAATATTTAATATAAATTATCTTGTCAGAATTTATGGTGTATAAAACAATCTTAATAATATTATCATAATAGTGATATTAACTGTTCTGCATCTATAGTATACTTAAAAAGATAGGAGAGGTAGGTAAGGTGCAAAATTTGTATATAAAATGAATAAATAAATAAACACTGCTAGTACAGAAGATTAAGCACTGAGAAACCAGCACGAGTTTGTGTATAAAAAAGTGTGCACTATTATTGTTAGCGTCTTTTTCCATTTTTATGGTACCATTGGTACCTACCACTTGTATGTCTTTTTGTATATGCCCAAAGTCATTGCAAAAGCATGCATATGTACATGCGCATCTCAAATTGTGAAACACCTTTCCATATTTGCGTTTTACTGTGCATTTGAGTTTTTCCTTGTTCTGAATTACAGAACAAAGTGAAGCGAGCATATCGTGATGCAACTACAAGGTTCACCGTCTGCTCTTGGATTCTTCATGCCTGCGGAGTGTGAAACCCACGCGCAGTGTTGGATGGGTTGGCCCGTGAGCACTCTACACTCAAAATCCTGTTATCATTATTATTATTATTATTATTATTATTGTTTGTTTGTTATGAACTTATGGCAAGGTTAATGTCGCGTACAGGAACGCGCCGATAATTGGCGTGACGATGCCTTTCACGCCCAACGCGTGTTTGCCAATGTAGCCTCTGCGATTTCAAGATTCGAGTCTGTTACTGTTTGTGTTAGTTCTGCACAGGTAGGTTTTGATTTGTTGGATATTACTGTTAGTGTTTGTGCTGTTTCTGATTACGCGCTTTGAATTGTTTTTCAGTGGGAGAATGCGCGGAATCAGTTACCGGAACATATCAGGGTTGTTGAGATGAGCATGAATGATTCGTGGTTTCGTGATACTGGTCCCACTGTGAGTTTCTCTCATTGTACACGCATGAGTTTTTTTGATTAAGTTAATCGTGTGTGTTGGGATGTGTAAGCATGCAGAGTGTGGTTTTGTTTTCTTCAATATAGTTTGTTGTGAGAAGAATCACTGGACCGGAATCTGGTGATGCGCTTCACAAGATTGCAGGAATTGATTGGAATTTCAATAGTTGGGGAGGTAAGCACCTCTTGATATTTATAACTCAAAATTAGATTATTTTAATAAGCAATTTGTATGTATAATTGATTGTTGTTATGGGGAAGGTAGTCACGGCTCGTGGGAGAGATTAGCCACTCTCGAATTGTGTAGAACTTGTATTTCTTTCAGCGATTTCTCATTGTAATTAGAACTCCAGGATCTGACATCACACTGGTTTAGATCGGAACTTTCCAATATCAATACAAGCACTGTCTCTATTTCTGTTTCATATACTGGTTTAGATCTGAATCAGTTTTTGTTTAGATAAATTTGTTGAAAATGATTTTAGAATATTAATTTCATGTGGATACGGCGGAAAAATTGGCTTTTACATAGTAAATTACGAAAGAAGTATATTTAGAACTTCTTATCGTTAGGATGAGTGATTTGATTATTGTGTTTTGGTTGTTGATTTTTTGATTAGTGGAGTTTTATAAACTGTTTAGGTTTGGAAGATGGATGTTATAATGATTGGAGTCATGATTTGCTTGTGGCTAAGAAGGTTTGTGTAGTTTTGTATTTATATTTTTGGCAGTATCAAATTATGAATTGCTTACTTGATTTTGTTCTCACCCTATGTTTTGCTAGATTTTGCAAATTGAGAGGGTTCCTAGATTTTCCCATTCTATGGTGCTTGAAGGTGGAAGCATCCATGTGGATGGAGAAGGTAAGAGTTATATTTGTTGTCTGTTGAAGGAACACTTCTTGGTTTGGGGGAATATTTAAGCAACTTTTCGATTTTACTGGATACTACATGTTTGTTATCTAGCACTTTAAGCATATCTAAGTAAATATAGTTTGCTGCTGGTTAACGAAAATAAGAGGCAGCTTTGCAGGACAATGTTTTGTTCTAGCTATATTCGTGAATGTGGTTTAGTTCATTCCACGACTTTGATTTCAAGCTGTACATATCAAGTTATATATACTTAGATTTACTGCTTCGTACTGGATCTTCTCAATTAGTTGATTATAAAATCTACAAGTTGTTCTGTTTACTTCTGTAATTTTTTCTTCCTTCAGGAACTTGTCTTACCACAGAAGAATGCCTCTTGAACAAGAACAGGAACCCTCACTTGAGTAAGGACCAAATAGAGGATGAACTTAAGTCATATCTTGGTGTCAGGAAGGTCATATGGCTGCCGCGTGGATTATACGGTATATAAATTTGATGCTGATCATTTGGACTAAGAACCCTCACTCAGTGTAAATTGATTACATCACCTTAATATTTTTCTGCATTACAGAATGAAATAAAAATGAGGTTAAATTGACAGATTTTATGCCATCTTTCTTTGACTGAAAGCTAATATAAAAATTGGGAGGTCCCACCTGGGCACCAGTAATGAGGAATTTGGTTTTAATCTTTTCAGCTAATTTTCTACAGAAAGGAACAATATTCTGGAAGTTGTTTTATTTTGTTATGATTTCTTACAACTATCTTTGAGGATCCTTATGTTACTGTTTATAACTTCGTTACATTACTACCTTTTTTCTTTTGCACTTGAACTCCAATTGAGGTAGTAATTTTTAAGATCATAGACCTGTTCCTCTGTAGAGATGATATTTATATTTTATCTATTCCCTAAATTCTAATATGCTGCATTTATACAGGAGATGACGATACAAATGGTCATATTGATAACATGTGCTGTTTTGTGAGGCCTGGTGTGATTCTGCTGTCTTGGACAGATGATGAATCTGATCCTGAGTATGAGAGATCTGTAGAAGCATATTATTTGCTTTCAAATGAAACGGACGCCAATGGTAGAAAGTTTGAAATCATTAAACTCCATGTTCCTGGTCCACTCTATATGACAGAGAAAGAGGCTGCTGGGGTTTCTAAGGTAATCATCCAACTTTTTATTTCTTTCCTTCTACATTTATTTTTTTCTCTCCATGATTGAAAATAATAAGAAAAAGGAAAACCGTGCTACCATTGTTATTTTGTTTCATTCAAAAAATTATAGAAATAATTATCATAGTGACCCAATTATCAATGTAGTGTTTCTTCAAATGATGCAATGCATAGTTTGTTGTTGTATGGTAATCAATTTTAGAAGTTTATGATGTCATATTTGAGCCCATTTTTTTCTTTGTAGATCTATGATTTGCTATCAACCAAATTGCTGCCCCTATATTTTGGTCAGTACCAAGTTTAAATGCTGGTTGCAAAGATACTATGGAACATTTTTCGTTGGACTGGCCACCACATGGAAAACTAAATAGGCAAACCTGCGATTTTGTTTTAATCCACTTGTTAGAATTTGTACGAAAGGTCAATGAACATCTGTTTTGGTTGGCTTGCATCTCTCGAATATTTGGTATACTGTATTTTTAATTGAATCTGTTTCTACTTATATAGAAAATCTAGTGTCCTACTTGCAACCCTATCATTATCTCTATCTACCATAAGTCTGTATATTAGGTCAAGACGAATTTCATTTGCAATCAAGAAATGAAAGAGCAGTAATCTTTTCTCTGGGTTGCAATATCAAGTAGAGCAAAATACTAGGAAACTGATCTACCCTGTACTAGTATGATTCAATGCATCCTCTCATTGTTTAGTGCACCTAATCTAAATTTTAACACTGTAAAATGAAATTAGGTGATATAGGATGCTGGGCACTACAATCTTTTGAAACAGTTAGCAACCTGTCAGCTAACAAGGCATACTTTTAGATGAAGATTTTAAGTTTCAGTTTATGCTTTCAAATAAGAAAAAACGAGGTTCCTTAAACTAGTCAAATATTGCAAACAGTTTTTAGTAAAGATGGTTTGTAATCTGTTGTAGACTTAATTGTGATATTTTAATAATGGCTATGCTACAACTTATCATCCGACAATGGATGTACTGCTTAATTCAACATTGATACCTGATACTGTTAAAGATTGAAGTGGTATTTATTACACTTCTGAGTGATAAGTTATGAACTAGACAGATTAAACTTCAATTTAATGCTTGTTCTGGCATGATTTTGTACTTGTCAGGATGATGAGGCTAAGCCAAGACTTCCAGGTACTAGGCTTGCTGCCTCCTATGTAAACTTTTACATTGCAAATGGAGCTATCATTGCACCACAATTCGGAGATGAAAAGTGGGATGGTGAAGCTATCCAAGTCCTATCTAAGGCCTTCCCTCATCATGAAGTAAGTAAAACTGATTCTTAAAATGATCTTTTTTATTTGAAGAATCTTTCAGCAATACAATACTCTTTCAGACATGTTTTGTGCAAAAATTACTGCCGCTAGTGTAGGTCAAGTAATATTTCTGAATGCATCATATGAATTTAGGGTATATTTTATTCTAAACATCTTAAAGAATATCAAGTTAAAGAAACATTGGTGGTTGAAGTAACTTGTAAAAATGAAACACCAGCTTCTGTGTATGAAACTGACAACGGTCAAAATTTAAAGAAGCGGGATCAATGTGTTGTGAGGGACTGGGTATATAAAAATTTTCAAATGATGACAGGTGACGAGGTTTTTTGTAGTTTCCACGGCAACTGTTCTAGAAATAGATTAGAATTTAGAAATAATGCTATCACTCAAGCTGACAAGTTTTTGCATTGGTTCTTTTTAAAAAAAACTCTTTCTCACTCAGCCTATCATCATGAATCAATTGGCAAATGTTATACTAAATACCCATTGTTTGGCTGAGATGCAGAGCTAATAGTAGTAGCAACACACTGCTAATTTGTCTGCTGTACTCTAGTATCTTATTATAAGTCTCTCACGAACTCTAACTTTGATTCTCATTTTTGTGTGTGGTTCTGGTTGCTGAATAACATTTTAAAATGTTTGCTGGTTCCTAGGTCGTGGGAGTTGAAGGTTGCAGGGAGATTGCTTTGGCCGGTGGAAATATACACTGCATTACTCAGCAACAACCAGCCATTTGAATGATGGCACTCTCATATCCGTTGATAGGTGTTTATCGGTGCTTTTAGGTTTCCAGAACTATTGGTTAAATTTCTTAGTCAGTTGGTTACTTGGTTAGCATTTATGCTAATCTCCAAATCCAATAGCTGCAGCCTGCACGAGAAAAAGTGTCTGCGAATAAATGGAAAACCGTTGAAAATAAACCTAAATTATGTTTAAATTGTGAAATAGTGGTTACTCTTGAATGATTGAATCGGAGTTCATAAACTGAAACAAATTTTAGTTTTGCTACTAAGTAGGAGAAGAATGTATCCAGTCTATTGATCTAAGTGGTGTTTCACGTAGACGTTCTGGCACCAGCTATTGATCCATTGATATAAAAGCAGTACTACAAAGATATCATTTTCTATTTTGTAGAAATGAAAAATAAGTAAAATTTTTGAAACTCCGTATTTGAAGTTAAACCAACAGTTGTGCTTCTCTGGAAGATATCCTGTAATGCCTTAATAATGACTAATAAAGAGAGCTAGAAGACATTTAACCTTAATAATGAGAAGCATTTTACACACGTTCAAGGACTTTTTGCTTCCATTTGGCACGAGTTACTTCCTAGTGATTTAACTCAATTTTTTTTATCTACTCAAACAAGATTATTTTTAACAAAAATATTTATTACAGTTAAAATACTGATTAAATTTTTTGAACAGTTTGAGTAAACTATTTCTCTGAAAAAGAAGGAAAAACTGTTTTTTTTTTGCTTGTTTTGAAAACTATTTTGGAACTGTTTTTGTAAAAAGTAATTTTTTTAAAAAAAAGTTGAAATAAACTGGTGCAAAAACTTAATCCTTCCCATACTTGCCATTCATGAGTGGTAAATGTAATATTCAGTTTTGAAATATAATTATTCACTGAATAAATATAAAATAGTGGAAGAGTCAGTATAGATTAATATATAATATATATTAATCCCTATTTATATGTATATATAAATTTATTAAGTAAATAAAATTAAATTATTCATAAGTTTTGAAACCATAACTCATTAGAATGAATTGTGTGTATGTTCGGACCTGGGCTTTATTTGTTTCAATTCGTAACAATCGGGCCGAAGTTACGTTGGGGCAGTGCCATGAAAGAAAATACAAAAAAAAAATCGATGAATTAATTTGAGGTTGAACGTAAACCAAAGCATGAAAAAAAAGAAGGGTAGGAGTGCCCCAAATAACTGAAACTTCAAACCTTGAATCTTTAGTTAAACCCTAGCTACAGGGTTTAGAGCTTGGAAGCTTTTTTTCTTCACTGGTTCAGAGCGCAGAGAGAGAGAGAGAGAGAGAGAGAGAGAGAGAGAGATGGGGAGCGACAGCGAGGCAGAGAAGTCGGTGCAGAAGGAGAAGGAGAAGAAGAAGATGTTGGCGCTCGCTCCCATTGCTAAACCACTTGCCGGCAAGAAGCTTTGCAAGCGAACCCTTAAGCTTGTTCGCAGAGGTTAGCTTTCTCAATTTGCTTTATTTATTTTCATATCTATTCATTTGCTTCGTGTTAATCAACTATATTCTGTTGTTTCAGCTGGTGAGCACAAATGCTTAAAGAGAGGAGTGAAGGAGGTGGTTAAAAGTATACGGAGAGGTCATAAAGGGTAACTATTCTCTCTAACTTATCCTTCTCCTAATACCATTTTAGAAATACTAACTTATCCTAATTTTGTGGTATTGTGAATGCAGATTGTGTGTCATAGCTGGGAACATATCACCGATCGATGTGATAACTCATGTTCCTATCCTCTGTGAAGAGTCTGACATTCCATACATTTATGTTCCTTCCAAAGAAGTACACTACCAACTTTACTTCGTATCACATGTTTATGTTTTATGTCTCTTCATGGAACTTTAATTCATGTTTTTTTCTTGTACATCCAACATTAATAGTAACACTAATGTAATTAATGAATTAAACACTACTGACCTGTTTATTTTTTCTTTTTAATTAAACTCATACCCCTCCTATGATGAATTGAATAGTATAGATTATATCTTGTAAGAGGGTCTAGTTCAGTTAGTTGAATAAAGTGCATGAGTTATAGTAAACTTCCTGATTGTGCCGTATGAATTAGAAAAAGATTATCTCTATCATGTATTGTTAAATTAATTTTCAACCCAGAAGAAGATTCATCTACAATCCAGCCTGAAGAACTGCATAATTAGAAGAAACTACTCTTATTTTAGTCCAGTTCATAAAACAAAAAAAATCTTATTACTTTTTAGTTGCCCCAGCATATTTCAACTGTTCTGAAACTTTTAGTGAACAATTTTATTTCGCACTCAACCAACCAACTCATTCACAAAACATATACATATTTCTTTTATTAATTTCTTTTATTCTTCCTCTTTTTTCATATTTTATAGCTAGTTGTCTGTGTATCACAGCTGTCTACTAGGGAAGTCTTAAAATCAAATTTCCTCTCCAGAAGAACTGAATTTTCGATTTGTCTTTGCTTCTGCAACCTACTCAACATATCATTATGTTATCATTTTGATTTTAATGTTGGATTAAGAGTAGGAGAAACACGGAAATTTTTCTATATATTTTTCTTTATGCTAGTTCATGACATTGTGTTCAAGAAGAACTCTAACTCATGAAAGTCCATATACTTTGTTATTTATATCGATTTCCAGGACCTTGCAAGCGCAGGAGCAACAAAGAGGCCTACTTGCTGTGTTTTAGTAATGACAAAGCCTGCAAAGGGAGAATTAGAACAAGGGGAACAGGTGAAACTAATGTCAGACTATGATCAAGTTGTATCGGAAGTTACTGATGTTACAACTTCACTCTTTTGAAACAATCAGACATGTATGATTACTCTTTGTTCCAGCTGGATTAACATGTTGGTAGTGTACCTTACAATCGAGTAAAGTGTGGATTTTATTATTTTTCTATCTCACTTATCATTTTCTTATCAAAAAGTCTACCACTGCCTTGATCAATCCACTGTATTCTTGACTTTCCCATGAGGATGGTCGAAGCAATCTTGATTATAATTTAGAATTCTCTTTGTGGTCATAATTTTCTACCGTTTACAGGGTTTAGGAATTTGAGTGTATTTCTATCTTTTGATTCATGAATCACACATCTAGAGGATGGTTTGTCGAAGTAAATGTTTCTGAAACAAGCTCATTGATGTGTGATGAATTGAATCGCATTAGAATGATTGGTTTTTAACTTTCCCTCAATTACGGGAGCTTGTTAAACTTTTTAAGTTGTTGTCTGGTTGGTGCGTGAAAGTGATGGTTTTATAAATTATACCAAAGTTTCATAAATAGTAAATGGATTTCTTGTATTGTTTAATTTGAGTTAGTAATTAAGACATAAAAATATTATACAAATTTATATATTTGTCAATTTATTTATATTATACTAATATGCATGTGATTTTTCTATTTTAAAGAGTGAGCTTTTTACACTGTATGTTGAGTTTGTAGTAAGAGGCTTGATTTCGATTTATGTAGATAATATTCTTAAGGATGAGTGATAAACTTCAACTGCTAAGATTTGGACTGAAGATTAATTCTATAGTTAATTTAAAAGATTGGATTTTATGGGGATATTTCAAAATTCACCTAAAAGACAAACGTATCACTTACAATGATAATAAGTAAATAAATATGACATTTACTAAATTTATTGTACGTATTAAATTAAATATAACACAATGTATCATATATTGTTTAATAATATTCTTTATGTCAGTTATTCTCATAATTAGTAAACATCTTGACTAATAGTATAAGTAAATTTTAAATGATCTGTTATTTTTAATAAATTTTATCTATTGTATTTAAAAATACGTGTAAAAGAATATATTTTTTAATTAGAAATCATATGAAGATTAATTTTTAAGGATTATTATTATAAAAGTCATGACAATTTTTAACAGGTTGATTATACAATTAGAAATCAAAATTTCAACTAATTAAAAAAGTGTGATAGATATAATTTTCAAATATTAAAAAAAAAATTGAATGAACAAGATAGTACATGAGTTTAATTCTATAAAATATATATATATATATATATATATATATAAACTAATCCTTAATAAGTGTTACAGGATCAATGATTAATTGATAAAGATTATCATATATAATAATTTTATTAAAAATTGTTTTAATATAATTTTTAATGTGATGACTATACAAAAATTATGTCATAACGTCGGTGCTTAGCCCCACTACGTACCCATTAATTGTTATGTAAGAACTTTGGTATATATTATTACATCAAAATTAAAGTCAATTGTTTTTTTTTTTTAAATAAAAAAAAATTGATGGCAAATGTATAGACTCAAAAAGTACGGGATGTGTGCCCCAAATAAACAAACAGACGTCCGGTTGAGAATGGAGTGATCCAAGAGAGTGGTTCGCTGGTAAGAAAATCACAAAATCGGGAACCCAAATAAATTAAACGAGGAAGAGTTGACGCTTACAACATACGAATCTCTTTCTCTTTGCTCCAAAATCCCAACTCAATTAACGTGAAATCAGGTCTTCGAAAATCACCTTTTGGACACCTGATTTCAATTCTTCTTCTCTTAATAATTACAACACACGCCAATGGGGTGCTCATTCTCCGGTTTAAACGCACTCTACGACTCCGTTAACGGCGGAGGCGACGTTTGGATCAACGAAAACCGTTTCCGCATCGTGCGTCAGCTCGGAGAAGGTGGCTTCGCTTATGTCTACCTCGTTAAGGAAGCGCTTAACGACTCTGCCGCCGGTGGCCTCGCCAAGAGGCTCAAACAATCTTCTTATCTCTCCGGTTCGCTCCTCTATCGTTTTCGCGCTTCAATTTCCCTCACTTTTTTTTATTCCGAAATTAACCTTGTTTGACCGCATCGTAGTCTGATCTGTGTGATCCGTTTCGTTTTCTGTATTGTTTCGTGCGTTTTGCTTGATCTGCGATTACATTTGCTTCGTTCAATGTTAGAATTGGTTATTATTTGAGATTCGTTTCTGGATCTGTTAGAATTCGTTTCTGTCGGAGCTGCTTGTCTTTTAATGCTTATCATTGAATCCAAGCGTTGGAGCCTCTAGCGTGTCTTATTCGTATAGTTTTTAAACTTTTCATGCGATTTGCGGTGTTGCGTTTGCTTACTCTTGTTGTTGTAGCTACCGTGAGAGTAATATTTGTTGCTTTGGTGTGGTAATTGATTTGGCGTTTGGTTTCTCTTGGTCCTTTGAACAATTGAGAATAGGAAGTTATGTCTTATTGTTGGAATCTGAGTTCAATTTTGATTATCAGTGAGGAAAATTTTTCGGTGAATTTTTAAAATCAAATTTAAATTCGGTGACTGTGATTACGTGGAATGAAATTAATTCGTTAACTATATTTGCTGCAGATGACGGAACTTATGCTATGAAAAAGGTTCTCATTCAGAACAACGAACAGCTGGAGTTGGTGAGGGAGGAGATCCGCGTCTCATCACTGTTCAATCACCCTAATCTGCTCCCACTTATTGATCATGCTATCATTTCTGTTAAGGTTAGTGGTTATTGCAGCCAAAACTTATTCATCTCTTTATCACAAACAATTCAGTTTTTGTTTTTTTTTTTTCTGCAAAACAAAAGTTGATCAAAATAAGATTCTTGCTGGTTCATTCAGGTAAGGCACATTTATAATCCGATCAAAGCATGATTTGTAACGTTGAAAGGAACAATATTTTTCATCTAATTTTATGTTTTTAACATTAGTTTTATTTTGACTGAACAGAACATTGAATTTCTAGGCAATAGAAGACAAGGACACTTCAGTTATACTAATTTCCATTACTTTTCAAAAGGCATCTATCATTATTTTTAATATCCTCTCTGAATGCAAAAGACTGTGTTACATCAGCTGTATCTTTGACTAGACTAAACAGCCTATATTCTGGCCAAAATTGTTTTTCTTTCTCAGTTCTTCTTGGTTTTATCCAATGATTTCATGTAATTTTTCTTTTCAAGGCTCATTGAAAACGTAGAGATATGTGATTGTGAAGAGATTCAAATGAGCCACCATTACAGCTTTTCATATAGTAGGTACTGAGTGAAATTTTGCATGTCATAGCCAAGTTGTTCCCAGTCTATTAATAATTTGATCAATTGAGTAAGAGTAATCTTTGTGCTTCTGGTATGATATGATATCTTCTAAAAATATAATATGATTAATATCACTACCATTGATTTGAAGGGGTACAGGTATTAGGTGCATACAGATATGCTGCCAGTTTTAAAGTTTCTGTTGATTCCCTGTGTCTGGTATGGGTTAATGGGTACAATAGAAATATGGTGTCAACTGTTAAGAATCTATACATCAGAGCTACCAATGGTTCTGTTTTACCTGACTTGTATCTAATGTTTCTACAGAGAATCTAGGTTTTCCTAACTTGGTTGGGAATCGTGTATGTTGTGTGATGTGGCATGGCTAGTGTAGTTCCTTAGAGGGGTTAATATGTTGAAGTGTTAATCAGTTACAGTGGGGCTTAAATATGCTAAAATAATTAATCAATTGCAGGGGTAGTAAAACTATTCTTAACGTGAAATGTGTATCTTTTTTCCTTCATCCGAGAAAGGTTTTGGCTTAATTTTATTCCTTCTACTGTTTCAATTATTGTGCTTTTATATTTACATTATTGATGTATACTTCTGTTAGCAGCCTACCCCAGAAACATCTTGGAACCATGAAGCATACTTGTTATTTCCAGTTCATTTGGATGGAACATTGCTAGACAATGCCAAAATAATGCAAACCAAGAAGGAATACTATTCTACCTCAGATGTGCTTCAAATATTTCAGCAGGTAAGAACCATCTTTTTCCATTATGCATTTTGTTATCGCAGTTGCAGTTCAAGATTTTAGCACTATATATCTTGTTTGACATATGTTATAGCCTTTCTTGTTTTCTCATACACATACTTCTTTTAACGTGAACCTAGCAATTCTAGTGACATGGGTTATTTGTTTTCTTAACTTTAGAATCACATTGTAGAAGAAAAATTGATTGCTGTGGTCTGCTTCTTTAGAATCTATCTGAGCTGTAATTTTTGCCATATTTTCAATTAGAGCCGTCAAAATGGGTAAGAACCTCTGGGTTAGCCTAGCCCATCGCGGGTTTGAGTGGAGTTGGGCCAAACAAAAAACTTACATTTTATGTTAGATGAAAAAATTAACCCGGCCCGCACGGGCTGAACCTGTGGTGGGCTGGGTTGGCTTGGGTTGGCTCGGGTTGGCTCATGGGTCATCCACTCACGCCAAACCCTAATTTAGTAACTCAACCCACCCTAGGTTTATTAGAAATTATTAAGGCTATACTTGGTTTTCAATGAAGTTTTTCATATAATAAGTATGTATGAAGTTTATTGGTTTTAAAACCAATTATTAAGGTTAATTGGTAAAGGAAATTGTATAGATTAATGAAATTTTTTAATGTATTTTTATTTTTTTAATTAATTTTGGTGGACTGTGGATCAACCTGTTTGACCCATCAACCTATGGTGGGGCAAGTTGGGTAAATAAAATAGAGACCCACCAATAGGCGGGCTTCATTGGGTTGACCCACCATTGAGTGGGTCAGATCGAGTAAGTTACCCATTTTGACAACTCTAGTCTCAATATACTTTTTGATGTTTTAGTGTTTATTATTGCTTTTAATTTACAGATTTTTTTTTTTTTTGGGTTCTGAAACTCCTTTAATGCTGTAAAATCAACAGCTTTGTGCAGGACTCAAGCACATGCACAGTTTTGATCCACCGTATGCACACAATGATGTCAAACCTGGTAATGTTCTCATAACACATAGAAAAGGACAACCACCTCTTGCCATACTAATGGATTTTGGCAGTGCTCGTCCTGCAAGGAAGCAAATTACCTCCAGATCAGAGGCACTCCAGTTGCAGGTGCTTCTTCCCCTTTTTTATAAATTGTGATAAGGATTATTTACCATTTTAATGTCTTATTGCTTGCGCATTCAATGTTGGTAATTTCTTTAACACGGTTCAGAATATACGTAGTAGAGGTTTTTGCTCCATGTGTAGTTTGTGAAATTGTGCTGCCTAAAATGGATTTGTAGGTTAACCTGTTCTACTTTTCATTTATAACTTAAAAAGTACTCAACTGCTTAGCTTATGTTTCCATTTTGGCAATATTAATTCTTCTAATAGTTTTTATGATCTGAATATGCCTCACAAATTTGAAAGATCAAAGTTTCATTGAAAGTTCCATTTAAGTCACCTGGCTTGGATTTTCTAACCTGCTCATTGCTACTTGTCTTCCTATGTAGGAATGGGCATCTGAACATTGCTCTGCTCCTTTCCGAGCTCCTGAGCTGTGGGATTGCCCTAGCCATGTTGATATAGATGAGAGGACTGACATTTGGTCCCTAGGATGCACACTATATGCAATAATGTGAGTATTAATCCTTCTATATGTGATTGTCTTTACTTCTACTTAGAACTTCTTCAAATTGTGCCTCATACAACATGGTAACCATAGTTTGGCCGTTTCTATTGAAATCCTTGATGTGCATATAGATCCTTCAAATTAAATGTTTTTACACAAACGTTCCACAATTTTTGAACCAGTGGCTCTGGTTCATAGGTAACCAAATGGTCAGTTGGTCACTATCCCCTCTATTTGAGCATAATGCTCCTAATAACACATCTTTTATTACAAAGTTTCATCTGCATAATAAATAAATAACTCTTGATTTTGGCACTCTACAGAAAGTTGTAGTTATAGATATATGTCTTTCCGTGACAAAAATAGTTATACTGTTACTCTTTCAAGTACAGCCTGGTCAACAAACTCCTTCCATTACTGTTGTAATGATACTTCTTTTTGTTTTTTGGTGTTTTAAAATTATACCTTGGCAGTTAGTGCACACGTTTAATTGTTTATTATATCTCGTGGCTGAAATTTTCAGGTATGGGGTATCTCCATTTGAATATGCACTTGGAGAGTCTGGTGGAAGCCTGCAATTGGCTATTGTAAACGCTCAGGTGAAATGGCCAGCTGGACCTAAGCATCCATATCCAGAAGCTCTTCATCAGTTTGTGTCATGGATGCTTCAGCCCCAGGCTGCTATGCGACCTCGGATAGATGATATCATTATCCATGTTGATAAGTTGGTTGCAAAGTTCTCTCATTGAGTTGTTACTATGGAAGGGAAAAAAAGTGGGGCACGAGATTGTTGCAATCGTTTAAAGATTTGGTGTGCATTTACTGGTGGTCAGTTATATGTTAATGGATAGAAAAAGCGATAGCAATTCCTTGCCTGACGGAGTTAACCTTATATGTATCTTCGTTTTTGGTGCTAGTCTAGGTAGTCGGGCGTTGGCTATGAAGTCTTGTTTCTGTCATTTCTACATAATTTTGTTTCTTGTAATGAAATGGCCAATCTCCCTGTGTCTTCAGAATTTATCAGCATAAATGGAATTTAATTTATTTATTGACATCATTTGTTCATATTTGGCCAATCTACTTTCAGAAAAAAACAAACCAGCTTTTTTTTTTAATAAAAATGCTTGAGAGTACCTTTTGCAAAATACAGATGCGTGTGTTTTGGATTCAGGTTAGATTATTATTTTTCTTCAACACTAACTTCCTAATAGTTTTGAGTAGTATCCACGCTTGCTTGTTGAAAATATTTGCAGCAGACAGAAGAAGAATAATCCGTCCACACCTTAACAGCTCAAGAGTCAAAAAAACAATCAGGATTGTGGAACCAACACTCACTATTTCTTTCTTTACGAAACTTAAATTCATTACAAATCCCTAATTCTGCGTTTACAATAATTTTAGAGGGACATTATCTAATTAAAAGTGGACTCTCGCCAAATTCCTAAAATGTTCAAATAGATAAATGTATCCATCTATACCTACTAAAAACTACTATACTAAACCGGATTGTTCAAATCAACATTTATCTGTACTCAATAACATGCTCAAATTAACGTCCCTTGGATTTATGGAAAGCCAAACATCACATCATCCAACTTACTGATAAGAAGAAAAGTACCAATATTCTTAATCCCACACACGGATTTATTTTCTTAACCTTTATCTTCTCCTAAAGTCGTGCTAGAATTTTGTCACAACAAAATTATAAATAAATTACAATAAGATTCTATATATTTAAAAACTGTAATTCACCTATATATTTAAAAATTACAATGCACAAATGGTCTTTCAAGCATGTAAAAAGAATCTCTGAGCCCCCTATAAATATGCAAAATAACCCATTACTACTAGAGCAAGACCAATAAGAAAGAACTAAAGTTAGGTAGGTTGGTTAAGAAGATAAATGAATCAAACGTACGGTAACAATGGGTGGAACTCGTCAGCGTCATTCATGTACGGTGGGCTTGCACCCATTTTTGGAGTGGTTGTGGCTGCGTTGGTTGTGGTATCATGTTCTTGGCATCGAGGAAATTCTCAAACAGTACGTAACAGTGAAGTGAACAAGTTGGAAGGAGGGGTAACAAACACACAAGTTGAAGAAGAACCTAACATTTTGGTAATCGTAGCCGGAGAAGACCACCCAACTCATATGGCCAGGCCCCTCTCTTCCACTCACAATACAGTGTGACTCACTTTTCACATCAAAACTTACTGTTTTTGTCTCTTTCGTGTGTCTCTGATAACGTCACTTTGTCTCAAAAATAGTTGCATCTTGCGTAGGAGAAATTATTATGCGGTGGAAATTAATTGTCATGGTTTCAATTAATATCTACAACGTACATGCAATGTATACATTTTTTCTTGTAAATTAAATATCTGAATACACGTCAGATAGATATTGTTTGGGGTTATGGTGATGTGGACTACGTAATTAGTTTTTCTGTTGCATAGTTGTTTCAGTATTACTTTTTATTAATACATGCACTTGTTGTAATTAATGATTGTGTTAATGCCCTTCTATTCTTTATTTGACCAGCTTTATTTGATTTAAAAGTTACTTAAAAATTATATTTTAAAAGAACTTGTAAGTAAAATTGAAGTTTTTTTTTTTTTTTAATAAATACAATTCTTTTAAGTTGTAACCAAAAAATGTAATGAAGAGAAAGATAATAATAACATGTGGCAGTAGAGCTCTGGTGGTGTAATCATTGCAATGTGTGATGGGCCACAGCTCTTGATAAATTTTAAAGTTTTCCACATAGAAAAATAAATTGTATTTTTTTTTAAATGATAGCAATACATTTGCATATAAAATTTTCTGTATATTATATTAGAGTAAGTTATAATTTCATAATTTAATATTTAAATAATTCCAAATTTACTTAAATATTATAATAATAATAATAATAAATTTAAACCTATAAATTTAATTATTGATTTTATATATTACGTAAATTAAACATTAATAACTTAATACTACAAGAATTAAAATTAAACTGTAATATATAAATTATTCAAAATATATAAATAAATTAAAATTTAAAAAGTAAGGTTGATATGTCATGGATGTTTTTCAGATCCGATAAAAAAACAGTTGGATTTATTTAAAATTTTATAAAAAAATAAATACAACACCTTCAATTCATAAAAAAATAATAAAAAATAAAAGAGATGAGTTTAAAGATAAAAATAAAAAAGAGAAATTTAAAAAATGTAGATTGAGTCCTTTGTTGTCAGATAAAAAAAACTCTTGAATAACATTTTCTTAAATAATTTTTAATTTACTTAAAATTTTTAAATACATTGAATCTTTTTAATCATAATATCATTACAAAGTATATATATATATTAAAATATATTAATTGCTACCTGTCAAAGCAATGCAGCTTGATTTAGTGTCAAAACAACTACCAATCGAAGTGAAAAAGTTAATTTAATTATTAATGGATAACAAATATGCTATTAATTTGACAAAGAATCTAATTTCTCATGGAAACAATAAAGGTATCGAAATAAAATTTCACTTTCTTAGAGAATAAGCCAATGGAAGAATTGAAGTTTCTATTACAAAACAAATGTTCATTGTATAAATTCTATGAGAAAGCCAGTAATTCAAAATTAATTAGCTTTTACATTAGTTAGATTGTTGCTTGCAACTCTACTTGTATGTAGAGTCGTTAAAACATAATCTTTTCATTCTCATTTTCAATTCGTGTGTCTTTGCTCCAACATAATTAAGTAAAGTTTACAATATAAATTAGGAATATGAAAATTACATAAGAACATTTATAAGAAACAACCAAATAAAAGTTAATTGTACAGAGTAAATTGAATAGAGATCGAAATCTTATAATACATATTAATAGACATAAAACATACTATTTTACATATAAAATAGACTCACAAAGTCACAACTATGTTGAATTCTTATTAATTAATAATTACATAATATCTAAAACATGTGGTGGATCAAGATCAGTGAAAGTCAATAATATATGTGTCTAATATTCCTGAAATCTCAGAAGCAAATGTCCAAACAACAGTAGCAACACATTGCAGCACAACTGCAAACAAATTGAATTAATAAATAATGTTAGCTTCACGTATTTTAAACAAAACTACTAAAAATGTCAATGCATGAAAAACAACTATATAGTTCACATATATTATTGTTCAATTCACCAGATTCACTAAATATTAATCGTTAATCATCTTATGAGTGGGAGGGTTTGAATATATGATTTTTTCTTCCCTCCCCGTTCACCTTCTAAGGGCATTTGTTTCATGTTTCATGAAATTCTTTATAATTTTTGGAATGTTATTTTTAGAATATTTCCCAGATAAATTTAAAAATATCTATATAATAACATCTACATATTAGAATAACGAGGATATTTCTATTATCGTATTTGAGGTTAAAAAATTATGATCATAAATGAATGCTCAAAAAGTCTTTTTTTTTTTTTTCAGCAATCTTATCGCTCTTAATAAAACACCATTTTAATTATTGAAAGTGTTTAGATCAGGCAATTTAATCTCTAAATAACGAAACATAACAAATTATTTCTTAATTAATTTCTAAAAGATATTTATTATATTTTGATATTTAAATTATATTATTTATTTACCGTCTCTATTTACCATACTAAAATAAAAATAAATGGTTAAATAGAAATAAAAATGACGATAAATATCATTTAAAAATTAAAATAATAAACATATTATCTAGATCATGCGGAGGATAAAATGATGTTTTACACCATTCATAAAATATATATTGGTTGTGAAAGAAATATACATAAAAAAAAAGTGATATATTATTACCATCCTCTCCAGAATCCATGACCCTTGAATTTAGTTTCTCCATTTAGAAAATCCTTATCCTGGTGTGGAATAGGAACTTGATAAGGTCCCGGTTCAATGTCCTTTAACTCATATACTATCGCTGAAAATATACAGAGTTTGTATGTATACAACATAACATTAGAAATAAGTTCAAAAAAATAGATAGATCTCAAGGGAAACCTGTGGTGAAAGTTAACACGTGTGAATAGAAAATGCTACCTTGAGGCTGGTTTTGATCACTGTGACTCATTTTTAGTTTGAAGAATGTTTGTTTTGGATGAACAAAATGTGTTGGGTTGAGAATTGAGATGGTTTATGTACTTTAATTAATATAAAGGCTATAAGGATAAGGACTATCTTAATTACTATTGTGAAGTGGTTGAATTATTTGCTCATAACATTCACTTTATAAACTACTCTTTGTTTTTTCTTGTAAAAAAAAAAAACAGCACCACTAATATTTAAATTTGTCTTTGTATATACATAAATGTTACACGGTGAACAAGAATATACAATCAATAAATTTTATCTTATTATTAGATTAAGTAGTCGATCTGAATAATTTCTTTATCCAATTTATTATAAAGTAATTAATGAAATGAAAAGAGTGATTTTTTAATAAGAGATTAATATTAGAATATCTAGTAAATATCATAATATTTTTAATGTAATTTTTAATAATTAATATATAAATAATTTATTCTCTTGTCTCAACAAAATATTTTCACATTTAGTGAATTAGTTATAATAAAAAAATATTTGGTAGACAAATGTAATATGTACGAAAAGAGAGAAATATTATATTTTATAAGTAAATTGACTGATTAATTATTTATTTCATTACAATTGACTGTGAAGTAAAATTAGTTAATGAATATATATAGTTACAAAGTATATCTATTATTAAATTACTTAGACATGATGCTCGATGTTATCATTTTTTCTATTTCTACACTAATATTGAATACTTATTTGAAAATTTTATACAGATATTAATTTTCTATATTTTATTGGTGCTGATCTCTCTTTCAAAAGAAACACATGAAATATAGAGATGGCTATGGATATTTTTCTAAAAAAAAAACAAAAAGTCATACAATGTCAAAATATCTTAAAAAATATCAATGTAATTGAGGTAATCATATTATAAATATAAAAGTTTATTGACATTGTCAAAGTCAATATCTAATTTTTCTGAATGACGTAATTAATTATTTTTTTAGAGGATTCTTGTTTTTTAATTAATTTAATTATCTTTGCTTAAGAGATCTAAAATCCGTTGTATTTGAATAAATGACACGATGATATGTTGATAAGTATTGATTAAATTTGCTCTATCATCAGTGGATGGTGGATTAGTTAACAAAAATCTTATGTATTTATTTATTTGAATTGGAGTTGTTGTATTTGGTGCCTGCGTCAACTGTTACACGTACGTTTGATGCAAACATAAAAAGAGAAGGGTAATGTTTTTTCTGTTCTCACGTACTTTTCCTCAAGGGAAAGAAAAATAAAAATAAAAGAGAAAAGTGAAAGATATCATAAATATCAAATATAGAGGATAATATAGAAAATCTTCATATTATCAAAATATATTTGATTAAAATTTAAAAATTATACACATGAGAAGAACTTCAAAATTCTCTTTTTAATAAGATTTTTCTAATATAAATAAAAATTTAAGCTTTTGATGAGTTTTTGATCGATAACACATAATGCTGCTAGCTTCATATTATATATGAAGCACTGATAATATGAATTAATTTTATTAACGATATTATGTCAAGTTATTAGTTTACAATATTTATACTGACAAACTAAGTTTTATTCAATGGCATCTTGATAAAAATTTGGGGGCTTACATATGTAATTAAACATATTTATAATTATGATAATTTTTTTTATACTTGTTAAATGGGGAAAAAAAAGAGTTATGGGGGCAATGGCTGCCCCTACCCAAGAAGCTTAGCCACTGATTTTATTTGACATACATTGCATCGATAAAAATATATCAACGGGGTTTAATATGTATTGGTTTGCAATATTATTTCTATAAAGCAATCTATATATTCATCGAGTAAGTATTAAATTGCATTATCAAAATACAAACAAAATAAGAATATTACTACTATATGGTGACTCTTATTCTCAAGTAAATGAAACAAACATTTAAAATTAAAATTAAATCAATTACTTTGGTGATATTAGAGAAGAGTATTGAAAGTTCTTTGCAAGGAGCTAGGTAGTAAGATTGGTCTCAAAGCAAGTATCTACCTCCCTCACATAAAAGCATACAAATTAAGACATGCATAAAATTGGTAATTAAAGCCTTACCAGCTAGTATTACAATATTTCTCACTTTAAAAATTGAAATATTACTAGTTGGAAAAGAAAAAACATGGATTATGATACTTTCATAACTAATATATTTTACTTTAAGATTATATCAACAAATATTTTAAGAATATTGTATTAATAAAAATATATTTAAATATTTGATCAATTAAGTTTATTTATTAAATAAGTATATATTGATCTTTTTATTTTAATACAATTTTTTATTAAAAAAATAACTAATTTTATTGACAGAATGAACACGTAAAAATAATTTTAATAAATAAATAGTTTAATTATTTATTTTGTGTTTATGATTTTAAAAACTTTACCTTTGAACTCACGTAATTTAAAAAGAAACTAATTTTAGCGTAAAATTACATTAATAATATAAAATAATTTTACATTATCACTTAATTATAATCTATTAATCAGATAAATTTATTAACTTTTACAATAATTAATATAAAATTTAACATAAATAATATTATTCAATTAGTTAATAACGTAAAATTTATTATGCGGGTAATATATAGTCTTTAAACTTTAATTTAAAAGTGACGATTTTTTTTTGATATTCCAGTTTAAATTTTAATTTTCTTCTTCTTAATTTTTTTAGTTAAAAATTATGTAACATCATTAGATACATTATTGACATAATATTAATTAACTAATAACATATCTTATGTATTAAAGAGGAATTAAAATATAAATTTCAGAGACTTAAAAAACTCACTTTTTAAAATTATAGACTCTAAAAATGTTACTTTTAAATCACAAGAATTAAAATAAAATTCATAAAATTACATGAAAAAAAAAATAATAATTAAACTCAAATAGATAGTTTCATGTGGCTCTTGCCTAAGCCCTTGTTGAATGTTGATGACTGTGAATCACGTTTTTGCTGAGAGAATGAACAGGTGAAAAACATTGAACTCAAATGCTACGCGAATAAACAAATGGAGAACAATGATACGCTATCTAGTAAAATTGAAATCAGTACCAGTAACATTGATTGCACGTAATTAAAACCGTAAAGTTGTGGCCTTGTTTTGACTGAATTAAATTAAAGGGAAAAGAAGATGAATTATATCATTGTAAAGTCAAACAAATCTCCTATGCTGAGAAAATTAAGTGTCATTCAAATGAAAAGTTGGGTACGTGGAAGTGGATTATAAAAAAGATATCATATAATGTTCTTAAAATAGTATTATAATAAATATAATGTATACATTGTTCCTCTCTTCAACTTTTTATTTCTTTTCTATGGAACTTCAACGTTTATTAGACTCTAGTTCTCGTTTCCTCAATTTGGTATTGTATTGTTTTTCCTTTTTATCTTAATTAACAAATCAAAGTTCAAACAAAAAATGAAAAACAAATTCATCCTCGTTCTAACCAAGTTCAAGTGGATCATCATATATGATTCACCACTCAATCAAAAGCATGTTTCTAAAAAGACTTGGATAATGCAGGCACAAATCTAATAACACAGCATAGAGCAAACTTGGAACTCCCTGTCTAACGGTATATTACTTTGAGCCCAGCACAAGAGCTTCAAATTCCATCCACCTCGTTGCCAAAATCAATTATAATAGATGTTGAGTTCCACATAATTAAGGAAGGAATTTCTTTTGTCTACTTCATATTGTTCAACTCCAATATAAGTTAATCAACCAATTACCTTATAAATATAAAGAGTAGAAGAAAAAGAAAAATTTAATAAAAGAAATTTATATATATACATATATTTTTATGAATTAGTTGACTGATTAATTTGTGTTAAAATTGATTATCAAATATTTATCTTCAATATTACATTAGAATCAATTCAAATTCATCTTTCTAGTCTAGACACCTTAACAATCTCACACGTGATAATATTTATTAGATAAATATTAATAAATATTATTTATTAATTCTGTATGTATATAGATGAGTCTCAAATTAACTCAATTAAAAATTTTTAATGGTTAAAATTTATTATAAATTGTCAATAGAAAATTTACAAGAACAAGTTAAATAGTTTTTATTTTACTTGAGATTATCATAATAATTAACATGTTATTTGTTGTATTTTGATTCCAGACACATAATGTTTTAAAACACTTGTTGAATGGATATGATTAAATACCTTAATGATTAATCAAGAAGAGATTCATCGACCTTTGGTAATGAGTTTGAGCTCTATAAATAAAATAAATGAAATAGTTTCTTAAGTCATTATAAATGAACTCAAAAGGAGTTTAAGAGTAATATCATACTTTATAATTAATCTAGAGTAGTAAACATGAAAAAAAAATATTATATTACTCTTATAAGGGTTCTTGAAAGTGAAATACTACTTATCTTACGTTAAAGAATATATTCTATTAATTTTGATTTGATAAAAAATTTGTTCTCTTTGTGGTGTTGTAAATATAACCTTAGGCTGCATATCTAAAATAACTAAAATATCATCTTTTGTCACGTATTATCCATTATTATTTTATTTGTCAAAATTATTGATAAATAGAAATTAGTTTCAACATAGATAGATACATGTACAGTCTTCACCTTATTGAAAGAATTTTTTTTTAAGTGTTCATCAACATGTATATGTTTAATATGTTTTTTATTTAAATATAATTTAAATGAAAATTAATCTTCTGTTTAAACATAATTTACATGAAAATTAGATGAAATGAATGTTTTTTTTAACATCCTATATCCTTCAACACTATGTTCACATTTCTCTTTCGAAACGAGTCGTGGACCGTGATTACCGCTGCTGTTATAATTTATCTTAGACATAGAACTTTCCTTTGGATATTAATATTGCTGGAGAGATATATATTTAAGGCAAATATATAAGGGTTGAATATATTTTTATTTCTCGTAAATTTTAAAAAATTCATCCAGCTGTAAACATTCATGTAAATAACTTTTTATATAGATTAAAAATAATCTTTTTTATATTTGTCATTAATAGACTCGATATAAAAAAATAAATAAATGGTCTTTTATATCAATATAACTTTTAATATATTTATGTAAAAGCCAATAAATATATTATTAAATATAATCATATTATCATTAGTATCAAATAACTTTTTAAAAAAAATATAGAAAGTTCTCTGAAATAGATTAATGTCTTTTGGCATTGTCACTTAAAAACCTAAACAAGCTGGAGACCACTATGTACCAAAGAAAAATAAAAGTTGAAAACAATGTCTAGAATGAAAAGAAGAAAAATCTTGAACACGCAGGTGTAGCTATTTAGAAGAGAAACACATGGAATAATAAGTGGGCCATTTTTTCCCATTTGAAGCATAAGAATGCATATTTTAGGTGGGGGAGCCCCGAAGTCTATCCTAAAGCGATAGTGGGGCAATGTCATGTCCAAACTTTGTGGCTTTGAGACTAATTAAAACTTCGTTCTGTTCCCTCCTTTAACCAATGTCTTTATCATTGCACATGCACAACGATGCTTCCTTCTCTTGTGACTTAGCCAATTAGCACCAGAATATGGTAGGGGAATGCATACCAAGTACTCATGTAAAGCATACCATGTGGCGGCAGATGAATAAACTATTCAAGCAAAGGTTTCTTCTCACAATGTGCTTTGACACAGGGTTGAGAGAGCAAACATATTGCGTATTAGTGAACAGAGTCCTTTCAAATGGGAAATTTTTATTCGTAACTTATACTATAACCAATAGAGGCAGATAACTGTTATTTCACCACTGAATTATAGAATAATACATAATATAACTGTTCTGTCACGGTAACAAAACCAGGGTTTTGACAAGTTAAATGACGTTGTTAATTGAGTGCTCTGTGTTAAATCACGGGCAAACTAGTCTAATAAGATAAATGTCTACCTCCTATCTGTAAATGCCGCACAATCTTCTACATCATGATTTGAAATATGGTCTGCACATCTTAACTAGTGAAGGATGCACGTCTTAATTAATGAAGGAAATTGACGTGTGTTAATCCGTCTTTGATGTATGTCAATTGTAAAATTTTAACGTCAATCTTAACCTATAAATAACATTTAACAATATTCATCAATTCTCATTCACTCACTTACCTATTCTCTTCAATTTTCACTTTTATTAACATGAGCGTGAGAATGTCTACAACCCCTTTTCACCCAAATGACCATTCACCTGGAAAAATCATGACAACTTGGCCTACTCACTCACGTGTACACGATGTTAACAATAATTTTGTTACTTCTTAAGAAATTCCTTCTTAAAAAACTTTCTTTAAAAGTGTCTCTATTATTTAGTTTTAAGCAAATGCGCCCGTGACCAGAGAATGATAAGAAGGTACTATTGTATAATATGGACTAAACTACGAAAATAATTTGAGCCTGTAGTCCTGAGTTGAATTTCAAAATGATTGCAAGATTTTTTATGTATAAAAGAAATAGTGCATGAGAAATACAGACTTAGAAGGATGTGGGTGACACAAAAAACGTGGGGCACATGTGGTTTCTCATAACAGGAACTAGGATTATCCATCTCCATCTCCATCCGACCACGCCATGGATAGACACATCAATCTAGTCATCACAAACCTGTCGCATAAAACAATTTCCTTGATACAAATTGTACTATGGCCAAGTCCTCCATCGGTTGGTTTACTAATTACGTTCTCACTTCTCAGCCCCTTCATATTTAATTTAAGTACCCTTAATTTTTGTGACTGTGTGTCATGTACATGTCTTTATTCTAGTTTAATTGATTAAACTGATTGTATATTCAATTTTTACGAATAAAAAAAAGTATCTTTAGTATTATAATTGTTAGACCGGACAATTCTTAGAGATTTTTCATCTGGTTGATGTTTGTAACGTACATGTTTCTATGTCTCTGACACAGTTCAATAACATGTGAATATATGTCATGATTTACTACATCACATAATGATATTTATTTTTTAATATTATATTTAAAGTCCTAATTAATTACCTATTAACGAGTTTTTATATATTTTTTATTGTATTTTTCTGATATGATTTTGTTTCCAATATATAACTTCTACATATAATTAATTTAATTGGAATAATTTATATTATAATTAATTTGATTATTAAAAGATAACTTATATCTTAATTAATTTAATTACTATTAAAAATAATAATTTATATAATATATGACTCCAACCAATCTCATAAAAACTTCCTACATCACATTTCAACAAAATAGGACTAAGAGTATATTAGGATAATTTTTTCTGAAATAACTTATGAGAAAAGAAAATAAAAATAAAAATAAAATTATTAAATTTACTTTTTAAAAATTTAAATTAATTTTTCTTTAATTGATTTACAAAATAAAATTCTTTTAACAAAAATATAATATTTTTTAACATTAAATAGTAAAAAAACTAATTTTATATTTTAAATAAACAAATTTTTTTCTTCTCATTTTTTCTTCTTATAAATATTTTTTTAACAATTCTTCCCCTTCTCTCTTTATATAATCACGTACCAAAGAGACACCTTAAGTATGTACATTAAAGTCTTTATAATAAATATCAATGATTAATTGTTAACCTTTTATAATGAGAAAATTCAAATCCATTCCCAATTATTTTTCATCATTAATCTTTAGATAATCTTCTAATCATGAGACCAAACTTCAAATTCTTTATAACTACTAATCTAGTCTTGTCTTTATTGACAGATCTTTCCAAATGCAATTAAGCTGACGCACCCGAATATTGGTAAGAACTCGTTATCTTAAAAACCTTACAAGTCCGTTTTCAAAATTAAAATTGTTGTTGTCATGAGGGTGCACAATTATCAAGTTGCGACATAGGAATCGGTTGGTCATGTATTGAATTTGGAAACAGGGTGTAAAGACAAGCTCACATACAATTATTCTCTCTCATAGCTTTGCAAAGCAAGGATCTAGTACCAAGATACGTTAGCTTTTATTTGTCATCACTTCACGTGTCTCTCTCTAAAAAAATTAAATAATAAACAAATTGAACCATGAAATCATAATAACTTGATTACTCACCCGACACCCAAAAGAAGTAGAAGAATTTTCATTTTCAAAGAAAGAGATCCTCTGACGTGGGTTGAATTTAAATTCTACAAGAACTCAAGTTTTGTTTTTTTATTTTTAAGTTGAAAAAAGAAGAAGAAGAAGAAGAAAAGTCCCGCTAGTTTGTGAGTAGAGGACAAGTGAATTAAAGGTATGAAAGCTGAATCAGGTAATGAAGAGGTCCATGTGTACTACCTAAAACACAGTGTCTTATATATTCTCTCCAGTTTTGTATCCTGTACCTGTGGCATTCCACCAATGCATTTAAACCAGTCTTTCATATATTTAATGTCATATGCAGAGAAATAATGATGATTGCATCTTCTCTTATGGAACCCTATGAATACATGAACAACCCTTGTGTCCTTTTAAATTCAACAAAACTTTGCTATTTATACCTTTGTGAAGGTTAATTTCACTTTCATTGACAGCTTCTACCTGTCTGGTGCTGCAAGTCAGAGAAACATTTAATGGGTCCTTAGTTGTCCAGGTGTTGTTATGTGATGAGACTTATCACTAACTCATTAAAGACATTCTCAACTTTTAAAAACTTTGATACATACCTGTCTTTGTGATTCAATTCAAAACTGTTTGGGTCAGATACACTCTTAGTGGTTCTGTTTTCATGTGCCCTTATACAGATACATGCTTGTTCTTTTAATTTCCCATGTAACATATTCCTTCATATATACATACTCTTGCATTTTTATTTTTTTTTGTTTTTCTCAGGATGGATTCATTTGGTGCAGAGGAATGTCACAGCAGTGAATCTGGATGGACCAAGTATCTTGGTTCACATATAAATGATAGTGGTTGTGGTGAAGATGGTTACAGTTACAACAGTGGCTATGGAGGTGCTCCATCTCATCCACAAAATGGTGCTAGTGATGATGATTCCATGGCTTCTGATGCGTCTTCTGGGCCAAGTCATCGTGGGAAAAAGAAATATGATGGTGTCAAGAAAGCAAATAAAACACAAGAGAACAAGCTAAGAACTATGGAAGAAAAGAAGAAGAAGGTGGAAAAGAAAGGAGTGGTAAACGTTGGTAGCAAAGGTAAAACTTCAGTTCAGAACGGTAGTAAGGTTAGGAATTTTTTCAGTACGGGTAAAAAGAAATAGTTATGTGTATTTCTATTCTCAACTTTTGTTATTAATTTGTTGCTTAGCTTTTCTTTTGAACTAAATAATGCTCCAATTACCTTGTAGTGATTTGCATTTCCTTAGTAGTTGTAATTTGCATTTTGTTGTTTAGATTTTGATATATAACAAAGAATAGGTTTTTTTTTTTTTTTTCTTATTAAGGATATGTTCTGAATTCTAACTGATAATAAAAGTTAGTTAATTTTTAGATGTAGAAATCATGTAAGTAGTATAACAAAGCATGGATGGTAGAGCATACCCAATTGTATGAGATTCCACCAAGTTCTAGTGAATTTAATAAATACTTTTATTGTATATGGGTGCGTTGATTTAGTTAAGAAAATACCTTGAAGGGGGAAATTTTGTTAAGAAAAAAAAAAATATTCATCCATTTTTCTTTAAAGGACCAAAATTCTCTAGAAAAATGCTGACTCACAAAATCAGAATTAATTTTGATATAGCTAGATTGTCCTAATTCTATAGCATGACGCAAGTTTTCTTCTATTAATTAGAAGGGAACTATTTACAATGTTGTACGTAACAGGCCTACACAATTGAAAGCATACATATTTGTAACGGAGAATATACAACCTCAAATAACTCAAGTAAAATTTACTTGTTTCTAGTAATATTAAACTCTTTAAATCAAAGTTATCTAATTAATATACATTTTCAATGTAAATAAGTTTCATTTTGGTATTTATTAATATTTTGACATATCATTATTTATTAGACTTGTACCTTTTTTTTCATTCACTTTTAATGCTTTTACTTTTTTAATTTCGCAAATTTCGTCAAAAATATTTTTATAACAAATTTGATATTTAACAATTTTAATTTTGAGAATAGGTCAACAGTGAACCTGTTGTAACTATCTTACATGAGATTGTTTTTAGTTTTTCTTTTTTATGAAATGTTTTTAGGTATTTTCTTTAACAAAGATTTTTTGTGTGTTTTTTTAATATGTTATCTATTTTACTCTAACATTTTTAATTGTATTTATAAGTTAAATTTTAATGTATACAGATAAAAAATAATATTGAATCCCAATATAAATTATTTATCTAAAATCTATTATATATTTAAAATATTTATTACAATTTTTAATTATGAAATAATATATACATTCAAAAACATTTATTCATTATAAATTTTAATTTATATTAATAAATATTTATCGTATGCATTGTATAAGCTAAAATATTACTGATTGATAAAAAAAAAATGTGACGAGGTGACATAATGAAGTAATTGTTTCTGTATTAAATGGCATTACGATTTGGCATTTTGAAAGTGATGCATTTGATACGTACTCTCGAATTTCCTAATCAAGTCAATTCTCAAATTTGGACTCTCTAATATCCATCATACAAATGTGTGAGAGTAATAAATTATCTCGCAAATAAGTAATTAAGATTTTAAGATGATATGTGACTTTATACTGTGTCTTATTTGTGATATTATATAAAGTGAATATATTAAAGAATAAATAAATTCAAATAAAATTTAACAATTTCCAACTTCATAAGCGTATGTATGAGAGCATGGGTTCCATGGTAATTTCGTGTAAATATACTCGTGTGCTATACATTTTATTAGAATGAGACGGATTAGAAATTATATATAATTTAAATATTCCGAGTTATGGAGAGTATTTCTTGATTTTTTTTTTTTTATATATGGTAACTATTTATAAGAATTTTTTATGACTAAATAAGTATTAACCAAAATAATAAAGGTTAGAGAGATAAAATTTAATAATGAATTTTTATACACACTTAAAGATTAAGGGTAATTGTATATTTATAGGTAAAGAAAATTAGACTCAAATGTATTACACTAATTTTTTAAGTGTTTTTAGTATAAATATGTTAAGAAAATTGACGTTTTCACATTGAAGATATGAAATCAATATGAATACATCGAAGTGTCTAATGTATTCGTCTAACATTGAAGGTACTCAGTGATCTGATGCATTCAATACATGTAATATCTGATGCATTCAATACATGCATTACGTGTATTGAAAGTGTCAAATGCTCTAATACATTCGTTTGATATTGAAAATAACCACCACACTACTATTAAGTGTTATCCTCTTCCTCGTTACAATTGTGTTGTGGTGATTTTATTTTAAATTTATTATGAAATTTGTAAGTTTTATGTTTATTATTTAAATGTTTAATAATATATATGTATAATAATAAGAATAGTAGTTATGAAAATAATTTTGATAGTTTAAGATACCTTTATTAATTTAGTGAAATCAATGATCATTAATTAGTTTAGGAAATCCATTTTAATTAAGTTTTTTATGTTTAGGATAACTCGTTATTAATAAAAATGTGTTCAGTCAATTTAGTAAAATCAATTATTATTATTTTATGAAAACCCATTTACTAATAAAAATGTATTTAATAAATGTACTTATTGTCAATTTAATTAATTTAATTATTTTTTTCTTTTAGGAAAATTCATAGTGAAAAATAATTTAATAAAATCAAATAATGGTTCGTTTACGAAAATTTTTAAATAAGAAAAATTGATTTAGTAATTTCAATTATTGTTAAGTTGTCTAATAATAAAAATGTCTTTACTAAATTTACTTATTGTAGATATTAGTTTTGTAAATTTAATTATTATTAGCTTGGGAAAACTCATTTAATAGTATATTCTTTTAAGTAATTTTACTTAGTATTAGTCTAGGAAACGTATTGAATTGTGTAGTTAGTTGATAAATTCAATTATTAATATTATTTTAAACCCAATAATTCCAAAAAAAAATGTTTTCAGTAAATTGAATGATTATATTCAAGGAAGTATTAGTTTGTAAAAAGTGGTTTAATCAATATAATTATTGTTGATTTAGGAAAACACAATAAATAAATAAGTAATAAATATTGGTTTAGTAGATTTCTTTATGGTAATACTATGTAGTCAACTCCAATATACAGTTGATTAATTAACTAACTCACAAAACGTATATGTTTATATATTTCTTTTGTTAATATTTTCTCTTTTTTTATTTTTTTCGCATTTTATAAATAGTTATTTAGTTATTTATTTAGGTATTGGAGTTGTCTACCAAATATTTATTTTTCTTTATTGTTGTTTGAGTTTAAGGATTATTTGATTTCTATTTTACGTGACACATTTGATATGATTTCTCATTATCTTTGTTTGTCTGTTGTTAGACTCAAGTCAGGATCTATTGGGGAGATATTTCATGGATATAGACATCATATATTAGAGCATGCATGGAACACTAGAGAAATACACATAATACATATTAGATAAACTTTTTCAAAAAGCATTATTTTAAATGAAATTGTTGAGTGAGACCAAATTTTATCAAGTTTGCAAGCTATCTTATATGAAAATGGACGAAAATTTAATACATACATCTTATAAAGAGATGTAAACATGATATACACATATTTCTATATAGTGCTGTGTGAGTGCACCATCATTTATTAGAATGTTATTGTATTATTGAGTTTATTAATAAATAAAAATCCTGATAATAGTGATACACCATTAAAGTTGACTGATTTTTTTAAGATATTTTTAGTTGTTAAACTATTCTCACAAAAGTTTAAATAGTCATATATAAAATTGAGTTGTTTGACTCAATATTTTAGTGACATTACCTTATTTTTTAGAAATTCTGAATTATTACAATGTTTTATGCATACATGGATATTGGACTTCGTTAAAGATATATTTCTTTGATATGTGCATAATTTAGCATATTCACGTTGAATGTGTTTGGACAGTGATCTATTCATTTAGAATAGATTTATAGTTGTGTTATCTTTCTAAATGACCAAAAATAAAGACTTAAAAAAAATATAAAAAAATAATATTACTTATATACATTTGTCATTTTTGGACCAAATTTTTTATATTTTATTGTTTAATGATTGACATCAATATTTGATGTGCAGAAAATATGACTGATTCTAATTAACCCCAAACTTATTCATACGATAAAAAAAAAAAAAAAAAAAACTATTCTTTGCATAAGACTTGAGTCGAAGGCTTGAGTCGAAGGATAAGTACAGGGTGTTTTGGGCTCAAAATTGTGATATTTTGTTGTTTAGTGGTCAACGTCAGAAATTTATTGTGGAGCACTACATCAAATCTCAAATTTATTTAGATAGGAGAAAAGACAATCTCTAAAAAGAGAGATGATTTTTTTTTATAGTAGAATGATAATGTGAAAGATTTTATTTGGTTAATCTATTTTATTAAGTTTCTGGTAAGATATATATTATTAGAATAAATAAATTTATTATATATGATAAATTATGATTGAATCATTGTAAAAAAAACTTTTCCTTTATTTTGGCACCCCACCCCCACATGTGGGAAGTGGATCCTTGGCTGTTAGGAAAAAACATGATGATCTCATGTCAAAAAAAATTTTGTTCCTCCATTTATTTCAAATAGAAATCAAAGGTTGGAGTTAAAAACACAAGTATATTATGAGGCTAGGAGATTCTAAATTTTCCACTTGTCCTCTCTTCTTCCGTGAGAGTTGGAAAACACTTTATTTGTCATATATTTTTGCCTTTGTTTTCTTTGAAACAATATTTACGTCTTCAAGTCCCGTGAATAATTGGTAATCCTTACTCCATAGTAAATTTACAAGATAAAGTTGTAACATTTACCAACTTAGCTATGCACTTCAACCTCATTACCTCTTCCATCAACACTAGTGTGATGATCATAAAATTCGAGGAGTCTTCATATTTTGATAAACTTAAAATGACGTTATATCATTGTATTTTTATTTCCCACCCTTAATTTCTTTTTAAAATAAATAGAAGGATAAGATTTCACATAGCATAATTATGTTTTAATTAATGGAAGAAGATCTACTCCCACCATAATGAGATAAAAGATCATAAATTAAAATAAATAAGAGGAGAATGCAATAAATAAAAAATAAGATTAAATATAACTAATATTAATAAACAAGTTTACGTTTACGTTAAATAACAATTTTATTATCTGATCATTGTAAAAAAATTATGATTTTAGTTTTTATAATATTAAACATCGGCCTTTTAGTATGTATTGTCTGGCTCCATTTGTTGATTTTTTTTATAAAAAAATAAAATAAATATTCAACAGAAGCTAATATTAATATACAATAATTAAGATTATTATCCCTATAAACATACCTCAATTAGCAAAATTGGGAACATAAAAAATTAATCTCATAGTTTTTTTTCATCAAATTTTAGTTAAGATGAATCTCAAGAACCAAATTATGAGACATTATCAGTATCATAGTTAATTAAAATTATTATTTATATAAATTGGTACTAAATGTTTCATTGAAATAATAAAAAAATAACAATTCATTATAAATCATAAATAATAATTTTATTATTTTATATATTATAACCAACTTGTTATAAAATTTAATTTTTTCTAAAAAATTAAACTTCTAATAAATAATAAATACGTGACTTTCTTCATTTTAAATGAATTACAATCCTTGAGTTTGTCTCCTCACCCCTAAATAATAATAAAATAAATCTCATAAAGTTAGAGAGGTAATCTCTTGTAATAAATAATAAATACGATATTTTCTTCATTTTAAATGAATTACAATCCTAATTTGTTTTTTTTGATAAATGGATTTATCTAATGAATTATGTCTATTTTCGAATTATTATTCTTAGTTCACCCAAACTTTTGAATTAATCATTTATTATTTTATTCGATTTTTGTGATCTAGCATTCTACTACATTCCCAGGAGACATATTTTCCCTCCCTCCAACATTTTGCCGCGGTGAAGTCACAGAAATGTCACGCGCTCGTATTGCCTTCCACCGCTTGCGCAACACCTACACCCACACCGCATCACCACCGTCGATCATCTCATCATCATCATCATCATCTCTACTTACTCGTGGCTCTGAATTCCAATGTCCCGAACCTTTCCCTTTCAAATTCCACTTCCACAATACTCGTTATTCTTCATCCACTCCCAAACAAGACTTAGTGGAACATTATCCGAGTGGAGACTTTGATTTCAAACCGGTCACAGGATGGAATAAGTTTAAGGTGAAGCTGAAGATGCTAACAGCTTTACCCTGGGAGCGTCTCCGATACGGCACCGTTTTGACAATAAAGTTGCGGGGCAAGGTATTCATCACTTTTAGGTTTTCACTTTTCACTAACGCTAACCTGCTTCTATTGTTCACTCAATCTTGTGTTTCTTTAGATATCGGATCAGCTCAAGAGTAGGTTCAATCCTGGATTATCTCTGCCTCAATTATGTGATAATTTCGTCAAGGCAGCTTATGATCCTCGAATTTCTGCTATCTATCTTCACATTGATGTTTTGAATTGCGGTTGGGCCAAGCTCGAAGAAATTCGAAGGCACATCTTGGATTTCAGAAAATCAGGTGTGTTTACTTTTACTGTTCTTGTGGAAAATTAAATAATGTAGCTACACGTGTTTGTTTTTTAAGCATGTATCGTATAGAGAAAATTCAAGAGAATTATTTATTTGTTCAATATGAATCTGTTTTTTTTTTTTTTTTTTCTTTCTGTTAGTTGTTGTCTGAATCAGTAAGTTTTCGCTTTCTCTTTCGTATTTTCTTCTCATGTAAGACTTTATGGAATAGTTTACTCAAACAGATCGTTAATAAGTGCTTATTCTGGGCACTTATGCCATAAATTTGATCATGAATCTTATTCAACTAAGCTCAAAAGAGCTATGTTGATAAATTACACTAAGAAGCTTATTGCAATAAGTTAAGAAGAACTTCTTTATAAGCTTAATTATGCTCTCTATAAGCTCTTCCATATGCTCCCTAAATAAAGTGATCAGTGATACTGAATATATACGATGTTATGGATCATCTAATATTTTGATCTGTAAGTTCTGATATTTGCTACTTATGAACAGCATTGATAGTTGATGATGCTTGTAGGAAAACTTATTGTGGCTTATGTCCCTATGTGTCGAGAAAAAGAATATTATATTGCAAGTGCATGTGAAGAGATATATGCCCCTCAAAGTGCCTTTTTTTCTTTGTTTGGATTGACTGTTCAAGCTCCATTCCTCAGAGGTTAGCTGGATCTGTTTTTCCTTACATTTTTTTTTTCTGTTTTGAATTCTTTTTTCACTTTTAATTTGAATAACACCATGTTTTCATTTCATTTTTTGCTTCCAAAATTTTGAATGAAAAATAGTGAAAATATAAAATTATTTTTATAGTTTCCTATACAGATCTTTAAAAACTGGAAATAAGGTGACGTTTTCATAATTAAAAGTGAAAATAAAAAATATTTTCTCAAACCAAATAGATCTTTCAGTTCTTTGATGACTATGCCTTGATCTTTCAGTTGGTTGATGACTATACCTAGCCTAAAACTAATTTTTGAATGTCATTTTAATTATCTTAGGTGTTTTGGAGAATGTTGGAATTGAACCACATGTGGAAAGGATTGGCAAATACAAAAGTGTAGGAGATCAACTGACCCGTAGAACCATGTCTGAAGATCATCATGAGATGTTGAGTACATTGCTTGATAATATCTATACAAATTGGCTGGACAAAGTCTCTTCTGCTAGAGGTGCAAGTGTATTTAAAGATCTACTGGAATCTTGAATCTATAAATTAACTTCTGGGCTTCTACAAATTCTGTGCAGGAAAGAAAAGAGAAGATATTGAAAAGTTCATAAATGAAGGTGTCTATCAAGTAGAGAGGCTTAAAGAAGAGGGCTTCATATCGGACATAATCTATGATGACGAGGTACATGGTGCACTCTGGTGTTACATTACATGTTACTTTCATGAGTCAAGCTGTCACTTGTTGGCATGATTAATGTAATCATTTTCAAAGGGTATGAATGGCTAGTGGTGGATATATATTTTAGTGGAAAGATTCTGAAAGAGTTTGTCCAATATCTTTAGACTCGAGAGTTTGTTCATCTTATTCACTTCATCATTCAATTAACTTGCAGAGGCTTAAGTCTAGGAACCACTTCAACACTAATTGACTAAATGAAACACAAAAACTTCCTCCTAAAGTCTAGGAACCACTACTTTGACTAGGAAGACTAGTTCAATAATTGAAACAATAAGCATTGATAGCTGTAAAACAAAAAATAAAGATAACATGTGCAATCGCGCAAACGGTAAGTACACCACTTGCTAGTTATGGCAAGTATACCACAACCATCAAGTAATAAGTATTTCAGAACAGGGTTATCTATCCCACGAGGATAAGTAATTTGGATTTATTTTATTTAATTTCACTATTGCAAGAAGGTCTTGGGAAATTGATGAGAGAACAATTATTGAGTAGAAAATATAAACAATTAAAGAAGCGATTGAGATCCCGATTTCACCACTAATTACCTTAATATTCTCCCATTTGTTATTCGAATTATACTCTTGGTTGGATCAGATTCCTACCCACTGTCCCTCTCAGGATCACCTACGCCACCTAAATTAACCCGATTAATTAATCTCTTAATTTAATACTAAGTTCTAAGTTGATTAGGGTTTTAGATATGTGAATCCAGTGATCACTGTCAGGTTATGTCCACACTACTACCTACTCCTATCTCTAGGACTTTATTTCTCCACCTAAGTTTCTTTTCTCATTCCCCTAGGTTTTCGATCAACTTATTAATGACCAGTTAATAAATAGCGTTAAGCATATACCCAATAACATTAAGAATTGTATTAGAAATAATTAGGGTTACATCGTTCTCCTAGTTAAAGAGGGATTTAGTTCATGTTAATAAGGGGAACAACACAAGAATCACAAGAAAGAGAGTACACAGGTGATTGGATTCTAAAGAAGCCGATCTTTGCGTCTCCTTCCGTAGGCTTGGGGTTGAACTCCGAATGTCGCATGAATTGAGAGTGATTCTAATTCCCAGCGGGGAAAAGATACTTTTTCGATAGTGGCAAGATGAATAAATAGCCTTTTGATGGACTTGGGCTTTTTGCAGGTCAAACTCGTGCGAACTCGTTAGTAACTCGCGTGAGATGGGGTTCCAGAGAGCTAACTTAGTCTTGAAGCAACAACAACTCGCGTGAGCTGTCTGGCGAGGCTTGCGAGTTGAGGTTCCAGAGAGCTGACATGGGCTTCAAACAAGGTCAACTCGCGCGAAGTAATAGGCAAGTCGCGCGAGCTTAGTTGACAGTGACGAAAGGCCCACCACTGGAGCTCTAACTCGCGCGAGGTGTATTCCTTTGCACATTTGCTCCTGTTTTTGACTATTTTTAACCCCTGAAACACTTAAACAAACTATCGGACAAGTCCTAACACAAAATATTATGAATTCAAGCATTTAGAGGTTGATTTAGCTTGCTTAAGAGTGTTTTACGGACAGATTATGCAAAGAAAAGAGCATAAAAATAACTCACTTTTGTGAGTTATCTCAATCCAAAAACAACTTTCTTAACAAAGGGACTTATCTTAAAAGGATAAGAAACATTAAATGTTTTGCAGGTTATCACTAGATTGAAGGAGAGACTTCAAGTGAAAAATGAAAATCTGCCTATGGTTGATTACAGGTAAATTTTTTGTTCTGCGGCCTCAAAAACTCTAAGATGGTTTACATTGAATTATGACACTTATATAGAAGATAGAAGTTGACTTTAAAAAATGTCTACAAATCACAAACCCTTAGTCTAATAAAATCCATTGTCTGTCTCTTAAAATTTTTGTTCCTGTGCTTCATTTTATTTTCTTTTTCAGAAGTTTATAATATTGTTTGATAGCTGTAAAAAATTCCATAATAAAAAAAATGTTACCCTATTATTGTATATGGCTTACTATATTGCTTCTCTTCAAGCAACAGATTTATAATGTGTATAAATGCTTTTTTATATTTATTAAAAAATATACCATAGAACTCACTAGCCATATGCTGAACTTTTTTCTTTCCTCAAAATGCAGAAAATATTCTGGAGTTAGGAAATCAACTATTGGAATATCAGGTGGTAAAGAATTTATAGCCATCATCCGAGCTTCAGGGAGTATTCGTCGTATTGAGAGTCCATTAAGTTCCCGTAGCTCAGGTATCATTGGAGAGAAGTTCATTGAGAAGATACGCAGTGTTAGAGGTACACCTGAGCTTGTAAAGTTTTCTTTGAATCAGCTTATAATTAGTGGGATGTTTAAGGGCTATTTACATCAAGTGTGGTTGTTCTCATCAGTGCTACATCATAGTTCATTTTTTTTAATTTGAGTTACATTATTCACTTTTGATATGTCACTATAACATATCCAAAGAAATGAATTGCAACAACAGTAGCCTTCTCCTGCTGGTTATCTTGGTTGTTCTCATTGGTGCTCATCATAGTTATCTTGGTTTAATTAGAGTTCCATTGGGCTAAGTTAAAAACTAAATTCTCAGTGATTTGATGATTTAATGATTAGAGTTCAATCTTATTCTTGGTCTCTCTTATCCCTTTTTCACAGGGCTATAAACCATGTGATCTACTCTATTTACGGGTCCCTCCAGTGGCCTTGCTCATGCCCAAACCACGTTAACTTATTTTCTTTTTTTCCTTAAAAGGCGTCACACCAAAATTTCTTTGTATATAATCTTTACATTTCTTGTCCTTTCTTATGTGGTCATACATCCACGATGATGTGTGTCAAAACTGAAGCTTTTTCACTATGTTATTATGCTTTATTCTTGTTTGTTATTATATTTGTCATAGTTTGTGTACTGGTCATACTGAGCCATCTTTTTTCTCTTCAGAATCAAATAAATATAAGGCTGCTATTATCCGGATTGACAGTCCAGGAGGTGATGCTCTTGCTTCTGATTTGTAAGTGCTGGTAAATTCCCCATTGGTCAAAATACACTGTTAAAATGACATACAAAAACTGATTGGTTTGGTAAATTTAGGAAAGATTATACCACAGCAATAATACTTTGTAAGAACCTGTACTATGATTTTTCTTTCAGCTAATTTCATGTGCTACTTTTAGATTTGAGAGGGTTTAATAGAGCTTTATGATCTAGTTAAATTGAAATGCATATGTTGTCTTTGTCATGAATAATGATGTTAAGTGCAAGCATTTGACTTTACTTGTTTAACAACTAAAGTTTTGTTATCATGATCTGCAGGATGTGGAGAGAAATCAAGCTTCTGGCTGCCTCAAAACCAGTCGTTGCTTCAATGTCTGATGTGGCAGCAAGTGGAGGGTACTACATGGCCATGGGAGCAGAAGTTATTGTTGCGGAAAATCTTACCTTAACTGGTTCAATTGGAGTGGTCACAGGTGAACCTGCGTGTTTCAGTAGGAGAAAGAAGGGAATGCATGGATGATAATTTAACAAAATTTATTAATATGAATTTTAAAATTTACTACAAATTGACTTACACATGCTGGTATGTTTGAATCATGATCTCATCTGTATTAAAATGTAATTGGTATTTGTTCAAGTCAAGAAACTCTTGGTTTACTGGATGTCCTTTCTGATTGTTGTGGTTTGTAGATATGTTCCCCTTTATTGAAATTTCTCTAGATCTAGTTAACTTGTCTTGAAACTTGAAAGTCAACTTAAATAGAAGATTAAATATTCATGAATTTACAGATTACTGATTTCTGTTAACTGCCTATCATGAGTTTCGTGTCAACACAGTAATATAATATATTGCATTTTATGAAGAAAAATATAGCAGTTTGAAACATTATTTGAATGGTAATTAAATGCATCCAAAGGAGGTTGTAGCTGAAAAGAAAGTATTCATTTGAGCTCTGAAATGATGAGGGAAAACTTTGTAATTTCATAAACAATCTGTGGTCCAGCTATTGTCCTTGGGTTTGTAATCTATCAATTTGATGGTATAATATGTATTTTTGTAGGGAAATTTAACCTTGGGAAACTTTATGAGAAGATTGGCTTCAACAAAGAAATTATATCGAGAGGTAGATATGCTGAGCTCCATGCAGCTGAACAGCGTTCTTTTAGGTAATAAAATTTATTCTTGTTCAGTTACAAAGATTCTAGCGGAGCTGGAGAGACTATTAACCAGTGCACTGAGCCATCTGATATCTAACTATCAGGCCTCTCTGTCTGTTTGAGGTTGGAAGACATGTTTCTGTCTAAATAATCTCCAGTCCGGTTCTAATAAGTGATAATGGATTTCCAATTTTGCTTCAGTATTTGAATCCAGCAAAAATTCTTCTATTGAAACCAGTTTTGGGTTCAATTCATCTCTCCTTTGAATTTAGTTATTAGGGAACTCCCTTAATCAAGTAGTTTAAGTGTGATGGACAATGGATAAAACCTGGCTTGGATTCCTCATGTATCAGTTGATACTTGATACTGGCATCAATTATAGGTTGCCCTTTGTAGGATCCCTGAAAAGAGGATCAAGGTATCCCTAAAAGCACAAGCAGAACCAGAGCAATAACTTTCGGGGTGCAGATAGTTTTCTTTTATAATAAAAACATGTGGAAATGTTATTTTATACTGCAAACATGTAGAAGTGTTTTCCATCATGACTTGCAACTGCCCCCATTGTCATCAAAGCAGTTATTACAAAAAATTTTAAAGCACTAGCGGATAGTTTTAAACACATGGAACATTCTTAATGCCTTTATCCTCTAGGCGGTCACCCTAACAGACGGCTTGCTTAGTAAAGGAATATAATTTTACTGATGCCGGTGATGATTTTAATCTCCTTTTTATTTTTATATAGTTTGTATGTCATTGATGCCTTGCTTTTGCTGTCATTTATTCTTAATCTCTTACTTTTGAGTTTTGATTGATTCCTGGGTTGGTACTAATCTTTTGTATCAGTATATATTTGATTTCTGGGGAAGACAGATATAATCATTCTCGCTTTCTCTTTCTCTGCTACAGACCAGATGAAGCAGAACTATTTTCCAAGTTTGCACAGCATATTTATAAAGAATTTCGTGACAAGGCAGCTTTATCCAGATCAATGACTGTATGTTTTAACTTAAACAAGTTATTTTGCACGCTTAATGTTCATCATCTTTGTTTATCCAAGTTAAGAACTATTCTGTCACTAGGTGGACGAGATGGAAGAGGTTGCACAGGGGAGGGTTTGGACTGGTAAGGACGCAGCTTCTCATGGTTTGGTTGATGCCATTGGTGGACTTTCTCGAGCTGTTGCCATAGCAAAATTAAAGGCCAATATACCTCAAGACAGACAGGTTGGTTTCATGTTTGAGTTTGTGTGTGCTTATAGACTTATAGTTATACCTCAAGACAAACAGTTTGGTAATTGTGCATGAGCCATGCCAGGTTACTGTTGTGGAGCTCTCGAGACCCAGCCCTACTCTACCTGAGATTATAAGTGGTCTAGGTAATTCTCTCGTTGGAGTAGACACAACTATAAAGGAGTTATTGCAGGATTTGACATTTTCCCATGGAGTCCAAGCAAGGATGGATGGGATTATGTTTGAGAAACTAGAAGGATATCCATACGCCAACCCCATTTTGGCATTGATAAAAGATTATCTTAGCTCACTGTAGTCATATAAAATTATCCTTTTATTTGTGATTCTCATTCTATTATGAGATCTGTGTAATCCAATGTAAAGCAAATACTCGTGAGTGAATAGTATATAATATATATTTTTTATATGATGCATTTCTTTATTAGTATGTTTCCATCAGTGACATAAGATATCAACTATTATTTGATAGTGAAATTTTATCAGTATATTTAGTATATGATGCATTTTTTATAATATATAATATATATTTTTTATAAGATGCATTTCTTTATTAGTATTTTTTCATCAGTGACATAAGATATCGACTAGTATTTGATAGTGAAATTTTATCTGTATATTTAGAAGGATTTTTAGATGTCTTTAGTTGAGTATTTTATCGTGAAGTATTACATTTTTGGGGTATAAAATATCAATTTTTTTACTACTCACTAAGGGTTTAATGGGCTACTAAATGGACACATCAAGCGAATGTTACACTTGCGTAATTTTAATGTCATGACATCAAACACTACCTAATCTGGTGATGGCAAGTGAAACTATTGGACATTGTACCATCAAAACCTTAGAAACTTAGGAAAAAAAAACCAATGCTAGACATGTACCATCAAAACCTTGGAAACTTAAGCGTCGTGTTTCTTCCGCCAAAGAAAAAACAAAGCGTCTGGTGTTACCCAATAAGTTCCTGACATTTAACTAAAACAAAATTTAAAATGATTAATCAAAATAGTTGCAAATAAGAAATAATTTACTTGTTTGGGGTTGTTTTTAATACATAGGATTTGCACTTATCATGTCTTCATGATAGATCACACATAAGAGTGAATAATAGCACATGATTAATGTATATAAGACATAATGTAGTGTTATATGACTAATAAGTATGTCTATGTTATCGCATTAATTTGTATTGTGCTACATCTATCATGTTTTCATAATAGACGACACATTTAACGTAAAAATAACTTGCATGACACTTTAAAAAATGGAAAGGTGTGTAATGTGTTAACAGAAAAATGACGATTTAGGATGATGGGAATAACATGTAATCGTTGTGTGTGTATAATACAATATGATGTCAAATGGCTTAACAGGTATAACTATTCCACCGTTTTATTAATGTGTTATTGTGATCAACAATTGACGTATAATCGTATGACTAGATGATAAACTATTTGATTGATGAATTTGGAATTTTAAATTTCAAATTTACTATATTTTTATCTTCTTTTTATCCAAATGAGTTTCAATCTTCCACTTTGTTTTTATTATTATTATTCATTCAGCTCTCTCTTAGTGTGTTGTTGGTTGGGAGAAAAGCAAACCTAGAAAATTGTCTTTTCGTTCATTTAATTACTAAAAAATAAAAGAAAATAAGAGAAAAGTTGATTTCTAAAAATAAAAATTCATTCCTTTTCCTTCCACTTTCCTTTCAAAATTTTCTCCCCTCATTTTCCTTCCTCAACTAAATATAGGGTTAAATTTTTACAACTAATAAAGAGTCAAAATGTGGTCCCATCAAAATGAATTTTAAAGCTTTTTTACATCCTAGAGGTGGAGAAACAATGCAAATTAGCAGCACGATAAAGATGAAGAAATTTGATCCTTACTGAATAAGACATCAAAGCCATTTTATTATACATTACAAAGTTATTTAAGATGCCAACTAAGACATTTCATTAAAGATAACAAACAAGAGTTAATGTTTAAATTAATGTTACAAAGTAGGTGTCAATGGATGCGAAACACATGGTATGAAATTTCCGGTTAAAAAGAGTTAACGCTTGTATAAAGCTAAGAGAATTGGATCAGGATCATTCATTCAATAGCAATTCAGTATGGTATTTATGATATTCCCATGGTAGAGTATTTAATCAAAGATTACGAATTATATTAAGTGACATACATAGCATTTGACCATGAATAATATTATAAAATTGTTATATTAAACAATATTTTCCACTTCTCAAGCCCACAAGTCACACTTCTGATGTAGCTAGGAGTATCAAATCTTAGAGCACATATTTATCATGAAATTTTGATTTACCTCTACTTCACAAACTGGTACACAATTGTTATGCTCTAGAATTTGTAATTGGTCGAGTTGAAGGCTCAGCCAGAAAGCCATTAGGCATGTGGTGAGGTTGCTCAGCACTTCCAGCAGGAACTAGCAATTCAGAAAGTGCTAACTGAAGAGAGGAAACTTTCTCTTTTAGTTGAGCATTCTGCTGGTGGATTTGTTGGTTACATTCCAACAAGTAAATGATCTTTTGTGACAATTGATGGTTTAATGTCTGCAAATGATCCACATGATACTGCAGGACTTCAATTTGTTGCTTCTTTCGCATCCGTGACCTGCGAGCAGATTCTCTGTTGGAGAACATCCTCTTCTTCTTTCTGTCATCAAGGAGAGCCTTTGCTTCATCAGAATTGTTGTTGTTACTGTTTGATGATGTGTTAGGAGATGATTTATGGAGTGGAATTTGAGTTGGGTAGATGTTGTTGTTGCTAGTAAGGTGAAGTTGGGAGTAGAAAAATGGGATATGATGTAAACCATGAGGTGGATCCATATGTGTCAAACTGTGGCTTTCACTAGTTTCCATGTCCATGGGGTTTGTTGAGGTCATGATATGTTTTTGGGTTGGAGAAGGGTAGTGAAGGCATTGTGTTAGTGGAGTATAAGGTGATACATGGAGTTCATTATCTTCATTACATTCCATGTCTCAATTTTTCATGTGATATGAGTGAGAGAGAGCTAGAACTAATGGGGTTGGAGGTTTTATAGGATAGATAGTTAATGCAAATAGAGCCTAAGTAGGTGAGGAGTTTCATGGCATTTAAGTTGGGTGATGCACATTTTTAGATATGTCAAGTGCCGTAGATCATCCTTGTTCTGCATACTAGGAAAGTTAAGAGTAAGGATGTGATCATAAATAATGGTTAGATAACCTTTACTCTGCAAAATGGTGGGAAATAATTGAGATAGAGACAGAAAAGATTGAGAAGGTGGTTTAATAGTTTGAGAAGCCAAAAATGTCATTGACTTTTTGATTAAGTATGCCTAAAACATGATACAAAGTAACAAATTCAGTGATTCTCTAACCTGGATTAAAGAGCCAGAGGATTAAATCATGCCAAATTCAGTAAAATGCTGGCCAGGTTACTCACTATCTCCAGTTCTTTTTTCTATTACTGGTTTTAATTATATAATCTACACAAGAATAAATGGTAATGCGCCTTAACTTTAATTACATCTATTTCAACCCATATTTAAGATACAAAAAAGTGAAAAACTAAAGAAAAGTTCACCTAACCCAATAGTATATTAGAATTGCTGATATTTAAGAACATCTAAAAAGAATGATGACGCTGTTTACCGTAAATTCACTCTTTAAGTTGAATAAAATGGAAAATGTTATGGGAATAGGAAATGAAATAATTGGCGTCTCCATGGTGGGCGATGACAATGCGACAATAACTTACACGGACAACATTTATATGCCAAAGTTAATAATGCGTATATAAAACGTATTTACACTTGAAACTACAAAGGTCTTTTCTTCCATATTCATTACTTATATAGTGGAGATGCTAATCAAAAGTCTAATATTGCCTATGATAGTATTCTTATCTATAGAGTAAACCACCAGCTTTTGACTCCATTGTCATGTGGAGTTTCAAAGCAGTAACTTTCCAGCGTCATATATGCTGTGAATCTTTTACTCGCACGTCTGTCTCCTATCAAATTCAATTTTACATTTCAAAATCTTTTGCTAGTTTGCAGATTAATAATAGCAAAAGGTGTTGAATGTCAATTGCCACTCTAGCTAGTTTGCAGATCATTTAACTAAAATATTTGTCTTTCCTTGTCAATGAAGTTTATAGATTAATGAAAGTATATTGAAATTATTAAAATTATTCACAGAGGAGTGACAAATTATATTGAAATTAATGTACACAGGCGTGACAGTAACCACCTATATTAAAGTGAGAATGGAAACTCCCTTAAAATAACCGCATCTTCAGCAAGAAACACAACAAGAACATCAATGAGAAAGGAATGAATACCTACGTTTCTATCAACAAAAACAATATTTTCCATAACAAATATCAAATTTCAATAAAATCTCACAAGAATGCAGTATTCGTATTCCCTCATTATTCCGTTTTCAGGCAACTGCGCCAAATTTGAGTGAGTACGTACTTAGCTAGAATTCCAATTAAGAAAGTCACCAAAATAATGCTACTTATCTCAGAAAGTGCCCGGGGCAATAGTTATAGAAATCTCACCCTGTGGTGTTCTTAACTATAAAAGGACGCCATAAAGATGAAATCTAGTTGTCAAACCTAGGCACTACAATGACAAGTCCTAGAAAACACAGTCCAATCAGAAAACGAGATCCAGGTAATAAATTTCTTCCTCAAAGACAAAGAGGCAGCAAGACTTTTACTACACGGTGAAAGGATAACAGACCAGAACATTAAGCACAAAGAAAAGAGTGAGCTAAGAGGCAAAGATGAAACTCAAAAGTGCTAAATCATGACCAAAGAACACCCATCTGCAGCCCTCGACTCCCACTACGGTGGAAAACAGTCCTGATTAATATTAACCAACTTTATCAGTCATTTAGATTGTCAAAGAAAGAACTTCAACATCTCATGTTGTTTAAGTTTCATGATCTGACCATGATGCCGAAAAATATACAAATTTTAATCAAATAGTTCATAGGTCCTAAGAAAAATCGCAATGATCCTTTTTTAATTGCTCCCAAACATGACCATATCATATAGACATGACATACATGAGACATGCATGCCACTTTCAGAGTTACCAATCAGCCCATGAATCAGAATGATTCAAGATAGCAATCCACGTGAAATAAAAGCATTAAGAAACGGCAACAAACACATATTCCATCGAAAAATGATTCATTTATGTGATGTATCCCAAAGTACAATTGGAAGAGAAACATCCCTAAACTCAAATTTCAATTAAAAATAAACAAGCACATGACATGCATTTGTCCAGGAGCAAAAAATCTATACTTGATCAAATACCCTATCACTGAAAAATCATCAAAGTCACAACTGACCCTAATAACAACCCACCCCATTTACCATCACCATCATCATCATAATCATCATCATCAAATCACAGATCTCTGAGCCTTCCCACGCTCATAATCAGCATCATCAGTGGGAAACTCAAATCGACAAACGGGACAAGTGTTCCTTATCCCCAACCAGGGCACAATGCAATCCCCATGATAACGATGCGAACAGGGCAAAAACTTCACCTTTTCCCCAACACTTAACTCCTCCTTACAAACCGCACAAACCGCGTTATCATTGGCCACGTCATCAACGGTCACAACCACCGTCGGAAGATTCCTCACGACGGAAACCGAAGCCGGAGGCTTCCCCACCAACCCACTATTCTCGTTAAATTGCCCAATCATCATCTCATATTCCGCAGTGTAAGCGTAATCCTCACTGTCACCAAAATAGGGTTCCGAATTCGCCCCTTCCAAATTGTTCGCATTCAGCAAAACTTGCCACTCCAAATTGCTCCCTTCTATCTCCGATTCTTCAATTTCCTCTTCGATTCCCACCGACACCGAAATCGACGTGTCATCCAGCATGCTCAGAACCTCTCTCTCGTCCACCACTTCCTCCCACTCGAAATCCTCGTAATTATTAATGTTGATTTCTCTGTTGTCGTTTCTGCTGTTATTCTCGTCGTTTAATTGAAGAGAGTCCCAGCACAGAGGGATGCTGGAAACAACGTCGTCGTTTTCGTCGTACTCTTCTTCGTCTTGGTCAGAGTGCGCGCAAAACCCGAGCACGTCGGAGTGGTCATCGTCATCGTCGGAGTCAGATCCGACGGACAGGGTCCGGCAGCGGAAGAATCCGTCATCGGCGAGGGGAAAACCGAGGTCGTCGATGACGCCGGAAACGGCGTCATTCGATAACGGATCGGTGAGTTGAGACTGTTCCACGCGCTGGTGGAAAAGATCCATGACGAAATTAACCTGGTTTTCGCGATCGTTGAGGGAGAAAGGGTGTAAAGGCAATTCGGGCTCGAAATCCAAATCCAAATCCCAATAAGGGAATGGGATTAGGGTTTGGTCGTCGTCGGTGTCGTGTTGGTGGCGGAGGTAGGTTGTTACATCTGCCATTGTTGCAGAAAGAAGAAACACAGAAACAAACAATTAAACAAAGTCTGGTTTTTTTTTTTTTTTCTTCTCTCTCTAGTGGCTATAACGGGTTCTCCTGTGGAATGACGAGAATGCCCCTTTTATATATTTTTATTTTTTTATATATATATTTTTTTCTGTTGAGTGGGTTCTTTGTTATTACAAGGATTCAATGAGCGTGCCTTGTGGCCTCCGGAATACAGGGAACGACACCGTCTCTCACTCTCTTTACGCACACGTTTATTTGTGGGGTACCTTTCTCTGGCCCAGAAATCACATATTAAAAAAAATAAATTAGTTGTTGAATTTTCTTTTTCTTTTTCTTTTTTTGTATTTTTGTGGAATAACTATTGTACTGGAAATGAGAGTTTGTATTGTGGAATTTTATTGGTGAGTATTTAAATGTTAATTTATTGTGGGGAGAGAGAGAGAGAGAGAGAGAGAGAGATGATTACTGAAATTAATAAGAAAATGAAAGTGCTTAAATAAGTGGAAATGAGGATACGATTCGTTTGTTCGTTTCCGTTTACGGAACATTAAAATTGTTTTATGGTGTTATGGCATTAGTGAAATAAATTTCAGTCGCAAAGGAATGACATTTTTATGATCCATAAAACTTGCAGGTGGCGTATTTATGACCCGGCCCATCAATCAATTTTGGATGAATTTGGGTTTAAATAATTTAAGGGTGCATTTAAGTTATATTTTAGGTGATTTAGAAATTATAAGGCTGGATTAACACCGCAAAAAAATGTTCTAAGGATAAAGGGAGAAGGAAAATAGAGGATCAGAATATTCAAATTTTTTTCGTCGAGGAAAAATTAATAGTTAATATTTATCAGTAAAAAAAATATTTGAAATGTTTAAATAAGAAAATATTTTTTAATAAAAAATTAACGGAATGTATATTTTGTGAGAGACTAAGGATAAAATCTGACAACACAGAGAAAAATAAGTGATTGAACTTTGTAAAAAGGGAGGTGACGACAGCCATTTGAGAATTGAATTGGAAATTGTTTGAACCCAACCCAAAAGTTGACTAGGAAACTGAACACACATGGAAGAAAAGTGAACCTCAATGCCTTGTAGCTGGGCTTTATATAAGTGAATCTGTGGGCTTTACCCCATGTTTGAGCTCACAAAGCCATGTCGTATCCTACTGATTTATTTTCGCCATTGTCAACTTGTGGGCCAGTGCCACCAATCCTGCTACTTCCGTGAATACTATCACTCTTCTTCATCTTAAAATTAACACATTCAAAGTTAATGTATGTAATTAAGAATATTTAATTAATATAAAATATTATCATATCCTAACTCAGTAATTAATATTTAATGGTATTTAGGAGAGGAAAAGGAAAATATTTCTAAAAAATATTACAATGGTAAAGGAGATGATACAAAGCACGTAGAATTATTAAGTGAGAATAATAATTTTATAAAAAAAATTAGTAGGTTTTTAATTCGTAAAGATTGGAGTGAATGTAAGTTTTCATTTTCTAATTACAATTTTCAAGATGAAACATATCAAATAAAAGGAAATTAAGTTATTTTTTAACTACTCTTTTTCAAACTATTTTAATTTTTTGGTTTATAAAAATAAATTAAATAATATCCCCTACTTTTCGTAAAAATATAAAAAAATTATTACCAACATTGTTTTTATTATTACATTGATGTCAATTATTATTATTAATAACATAATCCATTAACTATTATTATCATCACTAAATCAATTATCTTATAAATTATTATTGTTATGTTATGACAATCATCACACCAACAAAAATTATTGTTATTAAAATTATCAATATTATTAGTATTATTTTTATTCTCACTGTCATTATAAACACTCCGATCCGACTGCACACGCACACTAATTATTTATATCACCACATTTGTTTTTATTTTCAATTAATTTCAATTATAACGTGTAAAAATGATTTAATGTGTAAAAATGATTTGATATTGTACCGGGCTGGGGATGAGCACCGAGCTCACCCATGATGTCGGGCTCGTCTCACTAGCCGGCCGATCTGAACATAAATAGAATAAATCTGGACAAATATGGACATATATCTTTTGTCTGATTTATCGGGATTTTTAGGCCTGAAGCGATCTTTCCCACGAAATCTATGAATATGAAACCCTAATTGTGATCCCTATAAATACTAATAGAGGAATCAACAACAGATATAAAAAATAAAACCAAAATCACTCGTACAATCAACGAGGTTCCAACCCCCTCACGCCGCCGGATTTCTTAGGGCCGAGCTCAGCTTAGACCACCTCAAAATCCAGCGAGAACATTTGGCGCCCACCGTGGGGCCAAATAATTCTTAATCCCACAACCACTTGTTGATTCTTCATCCCGAAACAGTCCCAGATGGTTCGTACTCGCAGCAACTCCAACGCCGTAGTGGATCCCGCTATAGCGGAACTCATAAAATCACGGGTGGACGCGGCGTTGGCGGAGGCACAAGAACGAATGGACGCTCGCGTGGAAGCCTTGCGAGCCCATAATCGAGAAACTGAAAGGGCCTTGCAGACCCTCCAGCGACAACGCGAAGCCGATACTCTGGAATTGCAAGCCCTACGACAAAGAAATCAAGAAACTCATGGTAGGACCCCCTCATTCCCCACCGGGATGACGACCCAAGGGACAGAGAGGAGCCCAGGTCCAATTCACGCGTCGGTCCCAACAACCAGCGCACTACAGGGGAGGATATGCATGTCGCTACCTCCACACCACGACATGATATCTCTCAGGTAAGGGCGGCGAATTCTTCAGCTAGGCCAGGTCCCTCCCAGGTTCAGCCATTCACAGACCTCGGACCCCCTCCTCGGACCCCCGGCCTTGGTCAAGTTTGGAACCTCCACCCCTTCGTCCCGGCCATCCTATCTGTCCCGGGTTCCGAGTCTTGGAGATGGTCGTCCCAAGACAAATACGATGGGACTACGGACCCGGTTACCCACGTGAGAGCCTTCCTCACTCAAGCAGCCATGACCGTGGAGGATGACTATGTGCTCTGCCGAATGTTCCCCTCAACATTGAAGGGAATAACCTTAGATTGGTATTACTCCCTCCCCCCGTTATCGGTCGACTCCTTCAATTCCCTGTACGAACACTTTCAAGCTCAGTTTGCGGACGCCAGACCGACTCCAACCACCTCAGTATCACTTCATCACCTGGTGCAAGGAGAAAAGGAATCACTCAGAGACTACATGGCTCGTTTCGCGTTGGCCTGCCGGAATATACCCAACCTCCATCCCGCTGTCGCGTTGCATTCAATTCAGGTCGGGCTCAACCCCGGCCCCTTCTCCGATTCCCTTTTTACTGAACCTCCAGTCAACATGAACGACCTCCGCACCCGGGCTGCTCGTTTCATGAGCATAGAAGACAATGCCGCAGCGAAGCGCCGAGCTCGGGAGCACGACCTTCCACCTAAGCAGAAGGAGTCCTCCTCCTCCCGTAGGACGGAGTCAAGAAGAGAGCGTCGTGCCAACTCTTATACCTCATACACCCCCCTGAATGCATCCAGGGACAGGATCTTTGGGGAAGCATGCACGTTAGACTTAGTGCACCGTCCTAAGGCTTCCCAGTCCCCAGCGGACACTAACCCGACCAAGCAATGTGCTTATCACCAGAATACGGGGCACACCACTGAAGATTACCGTCAAGTGCGAGACCTCATAGAACGACTCATTAGATCAGGCGAGCTACGAAGATTCGTACAAGAAGAGCAGAAACACCCGGAGAGATATTCCGGACCAAGTTCCAAGACCCGACCCCGAGAACAAGTGCGGGACACCCGAGATGGCCCAAGTAAACGCACTGACAGAGGCTGGGGTAAGGGGATTGACCAAAACCCCGACAAAGTAAAAGGGACGATCAACACCATTGCCGGAGGCTTCGCTGGGGGAGGAGCTACCTCTTCGGCCCGGAAACGATACGCGAGAAGCGTCAACCACATAGGGTCGCCCAAGAAAAGAACTTTACCCTCCATCACCTTCTCTGACGCCGACTTCAGCATTGAGGACCCCGACCAGACCGACCCCATGGTCATCTCATGCACCATTGCCAACTGGCGAGTTCGCAAAGTGCTGATCGACCAAGGAAGCTCGGCCGACGTGTTATATTGGTCTGTCTTCCAGCAACTGGAGTTGCCCGAGTCTATCATCAAGCCGTACCCCGAGCCGCTGCTCGGATTCGCTGGAGAAAGAGTCCATTCGCGGGGGTATATCGATCTCCTCACTACCTTTGGCGGAAGCGAGGCTTACAAAACGGTGGAGGTCAGATACATTTTGATTGACGCCGACACATCTTATAACGTCATTATCGGCAGAAGAACGCTGAACCAGTTAGGAGCCATTGTCTCCACACCGCACATGGCCATGAAATTCCTGGGAGAAAGGGGAAAGATAGTCACTGTTAAAGCCGACCCGAGGACGGCCCGGGTGTGCTATGCCCGGAGCCTGAAATTCGCACCATACACCATCAAAAAAGAGGAGGCGAGGCCGACCTCGAACATCTGTTCTGTCCATAGCAGCGCCGACAAACCGCTGGATATGGATCCCCGGGCGAAATTTGAGGAGGAGCGTCCCTCCTTCGCTGAACCTCTCGAATCGCTACAGCTCGGCCCGGAAACGGGTCAAACCACCAAGGTAGGCATTTCCTTGCCGTCTTCTATTCGTCAGGAAGTGATAGACACCTTACGCGAAAATGCAGACCTGTCCGCATGGAAGCCGTCTGATATGCCCGGCATTGATCCTAATCTGATGTGCCACAAGCTATCCGTACTTCCTCACGCCCGGCCAGTGGCGCAAAGAAAAAGAAAGCTAGGCGAGGAACGCCGCCTAGTAGTTCAGAAGGAGGTTGGCAAGCTTCTGGAGGCTCGCTTCATTAGAGAGATAATATACACCACCTAGTTGGCCAATGTTGTGATGGTCAAGAAGGCAAACGGGAAGTGGAGGATGTGCACGGACTACACCGACTTGAATAAAGCTTGCCCCAAAGACACTTACCCCTTGCCGAGCATCGACCGGCTAGTGGATAGCACAGCCGGGTACGAGACATTCAGTTTCTTGGATGCGTATTCTGGCTACAACCAGATACCGATGTATCCACCGGACGAACCGAAAACCGTGTTTATGTCAGCCACGACCAACTATTGTTATCAAGTCATGCCCTTCGGTCTCAAGAACGCAGGGGCCACCTACCAACGACTAATGGACAAGGTCTTTAGTGCCCAGATCGGACGCAATATGGAAGTCTACGTTGATGACATGGTAGTTAAGTCGAAAACTCACGCCCACCACGCTACCGATCTAAGGGAGATATTTGCAGAAATACGCCGGCATCAAATTCGGCTCAACCCAGAAAAATGTGCCTTCGGTGTTGGAGGGGGAAAGTTCCTCGACTTTATGATCTCGCATAGGGGAATTGAGGCCAACCCGGACAAGTGCACGACCATCTCTAGTATGCCTAGCCCGACCTACTTGAAGGACTTGCAGAAACTTAATGGACGCCTAGCTGCCCTCTCTCGATTTCTGCCCAAGCTGGCAAAGCAGAGCAAGCCCTTGTTCGCACTGTTGAAACGATCAGCCCGCTTTGAATGGAATGAGGAGTGTGCCTTAGCGTTCGACAAGTTGAAGGCTCAAATAGCTTCCCTGCCGACCCTGACCAACCCTTCACCCGAGCTGCCTTTGTATGTCTACTTAGCGGTTTCAGAGGTGGCCATCAGCTCGGTCCTGGTCAAAGAAGTTGACAGAGTACAGACCCCGGTGTACTTCGTGAGCCGAACACTCCAACCCGCGGAGACTAGATATCAGACCGTTGAAAGATTGGCACTCGCCCTGGTCTTCACGGCTCGCCGACTGAGACATTACTTTCGCAGCCACGACATAGTAGTGAGGTCAGACTACCCAATCAGACAAATATTACAGCGACCCGATCTGGCAGGTCGCATGACAGCCTAGGCCGTGGAGTTGTCCGAGTTTGGATTAACATTTGAACCCCGAGGCCCCATGAAGGCCCAGTTCCTAGCAGAGTTCCTCACCGAGCTGCCCGAGCTCGGTGACCCCGATCTAGGCTGGACGTTGAAAGTTGATGGATCTTCTAACAAAAAAGGCAACGGAGCAGGAGTTATTCTGGAAGGACCGGATGATCTCGTTTTGGAACAAGCGATACGTTTCTCGTTCGCAACCTCAAACAATCAAGCTGAATATGAGGCCCTGCTGGCCGGCCTCAGATTGGCCCGGGACATTTTGTCTAAACCTGACCGTACTGAACGCTAAATAATAATAAAGAAATACGTTAGCTGAAGTAGGGCTTTAAATGACTAGCGTTCCACGTTCTGGGGATGAGACGTCCCTTTTACCTCCGGCAATGGTGTTGATCGTCCCTTTTACCTTGTCGGGGTTTTGGTCAATCCCCTTACCCCAGCCTCTGTCAGTGCGTTTACTTGGGCCATCTCGGGTGTCCCGCTCTTGTTCTCGGGGCCGGGTCTTGGAACTTGGTCCGGAATATCTCTCCGGGTGTTTATGCTCTTCTTGTACGAATCTCCGTAGCTCGCCTGATCTAATGATTCGTTCTATGAGGTCTTGCACTTGACTGCAATCTTCAGTGGTGTGTCCCGTATTCTGGTGATAAGCACATTGCTTGGTCGGGTCAGCGTCCGCTGGGGACTGGGATGCCTTAGGACGGTGCACTAAGTCTAACGCGCATGTTTCCCTAAAGATCCTGTCCCTGGATGCATTCAGGGGGTGTATGAGGTATAAGAGTTGGCACGACGCTCTCTTCTTGACTCTGCCCTACGGGAGGAGGAGGACTCCTTCTGCTTGGGTGGAAGGCCGTGCTCCCGAGCTCGGCGCTTTGCTGCGGCATTGTCTTCTATGCTCATGAAACGAGCAGCCCGGGTGCGGAGGTCGTTCATGTTGACTGGAGGTTCAATAAAAAGGGAATCGGAGAAGGGGTCGGGGTTGAGCCTGGCCTGAATTGAATGCAACGCGACAGTGGGATGGAGGTTGGGTATATTCCGGCAGGCCAACGCGAAACGAGCCATGTAGTCTCTGAGTGATTCCTTTTCTCCTTGCACCAGGTGATGAAGCGATACTGAGGTGGTTGGAGTCGGTCTGGCGTCCGCAAACCGAGCTTGAAAATGTTCGTACAGGGAATTGAAGGAGTCAACCGATAACGGGGGGAGGGAGTAATACCAATCTAAGGCTATTCCCTTCAATGTTGAGGGGAACATTCGGCAGAGCACATAGTCATCCTCCACGGTCATGGCTGCTTGAGTGAGGAAGGCTCTCACGTGGGTAACCGGGTCCGTAGTCCCATCGTATTTGTCATGGGACAACCATCTCCAAGACTCTGGAACCCGGACAGATAGGATGGCCGGGATGAAGGGGTGGAGGTTCCAGACTTGACCAAGGTCGGGGGTCCGAGGAGGGGGTCTGAGGTCTGCGAATGGCTGAACCTGGGAGGGACCTGGCCTAGCTGAAGAATTCGCCGCCCTTACCTGAGAGATATCATGTCGTGGTGTGGAGGTCGCGACATGCATATCCTCCCCTGTAGTGCGCTGGTTGTTGGGACCGACGCGTGAATTGGACCTGGCCTCCTCTCTGTCCCTTGGGTCGTCATCCCGGTGGGGAATGAGGGGGGTCCTACCATGAGTTTCTTGGTTTCTTTGTCGCAGGGCTTGCAATTCCAAAGTATCGGCGTCGCGTTGTCGCTGGAGGGTCTGCAAGGCCCTTTCAGTTTCTCGATTATGGGCTCGCAAGGCTTCTACGCGAGCGTCCATTCGTTCTTGTGCCTCCGCCAATGCCGCGTCCACCCGTGATTTTATGAGTTCCGCTATGGCGGGATCCACTACGGCGTTGGAGTTGCTGCGAGTACGAACCATCTGGGACTGTTTCGGGATGAAGAATCAACAAGTGGTTGTGGGATTAAGAATTATCTCGCCCCACGGTGGGCGCCAAATGTTCTCGCTGGATTTTGAGGTGGTCCGAGCTGAGCTCGGCCCTAAAAAATCCGGCGGCGTGAGGGGTTGGAACCCTCGTTGATTGTATGAGTGATTTTGGTTTTATTTTATATATCTGTTGTTGATTCCTCTATTAGTATTTATAAGGATCACAATTAGGGTTCCATATTCGTGGATTTCGTGGGAAAGATCGTTTCAGGCCCAAGAATCCCGATAAATCAGGCAAAAGATATATGTCCATATTTATCCAAATTTGTTCTATTTATGTTCAGCTCGGCCGGCTAGTGAGACGAGCCCGGCATCATGGGGTGAGCTCGGTGCTCATCCCCAACCCGGTACAATAATTAAAGTGATAACGTGAAGAAATGTAGAACTTAATGTGAAGAAATGCAAAGTTTTAGAACAATGTCGAGCAAAGTATGTAGTAAGAAGAAAAGCAAAAATAAAAGGCTGGATTGTCAGTATACCGAGGTCAAGCAAAATAAATGGTTTTTATAGTTGATTACTTCAATAACTAAACTTTTATTATCAATAAATTTGTGAAACAATTTTTTTATAAATATGTCATGTTATACAATAATAAATTAAATGACTTAATATAATTATTAAGCACTTTATGTTCAGAACATGTTAGTATGATGTGAAAATTGTCCTTTATTTATGTACATTTTATATTTTATATGTACATTTTATATTTATAAGTACATTTTATATTTATAAGTGTTGGGTAATTTTTAATAATTAATCATCTCGAACATAAAATTAAATAATAAATAATTTTATATGTAAATGTAATAAGATAGTCTAAATAATTATAAAACTCAAATCAATTTTGAGTTATGAACTTATCTCAATCTTATAAAATTAGCTTATAAGATGAGGATCTTTTAAGAAAAGAGGAAAAATGTCACGTTCAAAAAAAGGGAAACGACATTTTTAAACATTTTCTTTATATAATAATAATAATAATAATAATAATAATAATATTTTAATTTTTTATAAAAAAAAAATTGATCTCTACTTAAAAAAATATTATTGTATGGTCAATAGATTTACTTTAAGTATTTAACCTATGTGAAGTAAATGGAGATAGTAAATGAAGTATTCAATCTATTAAAAATAAATTTTAATTCCTCTTAAGTTTAATTTAATTTCCCAAAAAAGAAAAAATTATTGTGTGATCAATTGATTTGTGTTCAACCTGCCCTTACCCAAGAAAATAAAAGAAAATTAAAATTAAAATAAAATAAAAAATAAAAATTTCGCCCATGAAAGAACTAAATCCTAACTTCACCCCTAACTGTGGTGTCCATGTACACTTATCATATTGTATAAGCACACAAAGTCTCCGTACAGAAGATATCATGTATTGGGAGAAAAAACCTGTGTTAGATCAGTTATATGTAAAATTTTGTTCACGACAATTTAATCTAATACTGTGTAACCATGTAACGGGGAAAAAAAAATCTTAATTGATTATATTACATTATTACTCGCTAATTGCAATGGTCAAAGCAAGTACACTTATTTCGAAGTACCCTAAAATCTCGTTCAAAATGAGACTAGGCTTTAAGCTATAGATGTTCTTACTCAAACCCGAAGAATGAGATACAACTGTAAGTGTATACTAACAACCTTTATTTTGTATAATAATATAATAATGTACATTCAACACAGTCTACAACAAAGCGCACCCTAATTTATTTCTCCCATCCCCACTCACTTTCACTTAATTCTTTAAAGCTTTGATTAGAACATGTTAATATTATAACATTTTAATATGAACAATAAACAAACCTTCGTTATGTACAGAGGCAAAGATCGAAAAAGGTACATGAAGTTTCATAGGAATTGATGAGTTACCCCATGATCGAAGATGGACCAAACAAGTTCTCCTCGTTGCATGAATGACGCCCGACAAGCGTTGAACAACACGTATCTTTCATTTCACGCGATCATACACTTTTTTCTCCTAACACTTTGACTTCAACTCTAACAAATTACCCTTTTCAACATTGTTCTCGCTACTCTCTATATTACTTTTCCCAAGCAATGACTATGAAACCCTCAACATACATACATTTATATTATTTAATTTGTTCATAAAGCCCCACGAGAAAGTGGTTAATTATTAATTAACTAATTATAGCTTAGCTTTCATAACATGGATATTAATTTGGACCCTATAAATAAATTGAGTCACTTGTCTCCTCTTTTTGTTCAAACGAAATACCTTAATTACCACCCTTAATGTTATTCGATTCGCAATAATGGTGTCGGCAAGGTCCACTACCTTTCTACTAGTTTTCATTTTGCTTCCTCTAAGATTCTCCTACGCACAACATAACCACCACCAAGGTTCACTAACTTTTCATCACTTTTCCCATCTCTTTTATTTGTATTATTGACATATAATTTTTTTGTCTAATCAATTGTGCTCACCTTTGTTTTTATGAGAAAATTGCCTTAACCTTTTGTAAACAACTTTAATAAATTGTTCAGGTAAGAAGACGAAGGTGGTGGCCAAGCTTGAAACCGCAAGAAGTTCAATGAAAGTAGAGGTAAAAACATATGATACGTGCATATGATCTCATATTTACTTCACAATCAACTGTAATAAACAGCCAACTAGCAAATTTATTTACAAAACATGTACATATATTTCTTATTCTTCACATTTTAAAACTAGTTATTTGTGATTTTCTACCAAATATTCTTTTAATCAAGTATATAATATGCGTCACAAGCGTGCATGCATGAAATGATTAAAAGAAATGGGTGAATGTGACTAAAATTTTATACAGATTTATGATGGTGTTCCAGCAGTTGTTGAGACGGATCAAAGAAGGAGATTTGTTGTAGAAGGAAGGAAGATGATGACTAGAGGAGTAGTGTCGAAGTCGAATGTAGTAGAAGCTGAGAATAGAGTTAATAAAGGAAGTGAAAGAAACAAGGGCCATTCTACGAAAGTGAAGATGTCTGGTTTGGTGCCTCTCAATGCTGATTATTATGTTCCAAGACCTCACCCACCCAAGAATAACTGATTCACAAAGTTTTGAGGAAACAGAATTTTTGGCACATGTCTAGTTTATCTTAGCTTGCTTTTGCTTTTTTAGTTTTTAGTTTATGTACTTCTAACCAGTTGCTATGTATTTGATTCCAGTTTTGTAGTGCTTACTATTTAGGATAGTCACAAAAATAATAGGTAATTATACTTGTACGTAAATTGAGACTTTAAATGTGAGTGTCCCGAAAGAGTGATTTTTTTTATATTATTATTGTTGTTAAAATCACCATATTCATGTAAAATTCAAGTTGAATGAACTCGTTGAAAGAGCCAAAATTCTTCTTAAATTCATTTTTTCCATTCACACAATTTAAACTAGATACTTATTTAAAGAAAGTTAATCTTCTTACAAGTTACCACAACGAGCAACTATAAATTAAAAATTATTGTTTTTAATTTTAATTGTTTAACTAGTGTCTTTCATACACATATAGAAGGGATCGAGTTATATCAATTCTAATGTTATTAAATAACTTTTAATATACAATTTTCAAAATTTATCTACAATGAAACTAAAAATCACTGAAGAAGGTTGAACTTTGACCAGTCAAATGGTTTGTCATCCTTCTACCTAAACAAGTGCTGGAGTCATTATAAACATAAACCTCATGTGTGAAAGAAATGTAATGGTTCTATTGATAGAAGTGTACAACTGGGCCCATAGCCCATTCTTAAGATTGTAGACAAGATAAACATAAATTGGGCCTAGGCCTGGTCTTGGGCCGGGGCCCGAAAAATATGTTTTATTGTTGGACGTAGCTTCCTTACATGTTTGATGTCATGTATTTGTCATTTCTTCACTGTAAAATCAATATCACTGTCCGAGGCTCTGAATATTGCGGAACGGAGTTCAAAGATCCGACGAGGATGTTGTCGCCGCCGCCGTCGCCGTCGTTGGGTTCCGCAAAGAAGCGGCTGAAATCACAAGTAGAGGAAGATGAGGAAGAGAGTGTGTGGTGCGGGATTTGCTACGCTCAGCGCGGCTTTAAGATCGCCGGCGAAATCGATTGCTGTAACCACTACTTTTGCTTCGTGTGTATAATGGAATGGGCCAAGCGTGAGTCTCGATGCCCAATTTGTCGCCAGAGATTCTCCAACGTTCGAAGACTCCCTATGCATGGCGTCCTTTCTTCCGCCAGGGACATTAAGGTCCCTCATCGCGACCAGGTTCTTTTCATCATTCTCTATTATAATTCAGTTCAAGTAGTATCAAGTGAAATGAAATGAAATCAAAATTAATTTAATTGGTGTGGATAATTAAGTGTGTTTGGATGTATGCTAGAATTGCGTTGAATGGAAATTTTACATATTTCCTATGCATGAACAGAAAAGCTATGTGGGTGATGGATTGGGTTCATTGTGGATTTGATTGGATGGAATTGTAATCCAAACACACCGTAAGTGCTTTGCACACATGACACTAAGTGCTCGGCAAACAGTATTAGAGTTAATGGAGTTTTGTTGAATTGAAGGAGATTTAATGTAATTTTGGAATGATCAAATTGATTGTAGTTGTAGACACGAATTTATGAGAGAGATTAAGAATGATTACCTGGATTCATTCCAAAATACATGATAAGTGTTTGATTGTGAAAGCGCACTGTCCAGCCTAACAAGCACAAGTGTGTGGAATTTGTTTAATGGGAAGGTAGTTTAACACGAACCTCTCAACAGGCTACTAAAATTAAATGACTCAATCCATGATGGACTACTAAATTAAGGTGTAATGTGTTAAGGAAGTATGTAGTTTGACTTTAGTCCCACATTGTGTAAAAGATAAGAGGCATTGTTCTTATGTCTCTATATAAACAACCCCTTGTAAAGCTTGTATACACAACAATCTTGGTGTACACGTGGACATAGACAATTGTGTGCCGAACCATGTTAAAATCTTAAGTCTATTTTTTTTTCTTCTCTTCCTTATTTTCTTATTTTATTATTGTTTTGTTCTTAACTATTGGTGTTAAAGTCAATATCTTAAGTGGCTCTGTCTGATATTAGAAAGCAGTAACAATGCCATTGGAAGAAGGGAAGGTTTGAAAATTGAGAAGCTTGATGATAGAGACTTCAGATTCCGAGAGATGTAGATAGAAGACAATCTATATCATAAGAAGTTGTATCAGCCCTTAACGGCAAAGAAGCCAGAAGACATGGGGTAGTTAGATTGGGAGTTGCTAGATTGGCAGACACTTGGTGTGATCTGGTTGATGTTGGCAAAAAATGAGAAGACGACGGTAGTCTGATGAATGCATTGTCAAACATGTACGAGAAGCCATATGCAGCCAACAAATTGTATCTGATACGCAAGCTAGTCAACCTTAGAATGAGCGAATGTAATTTTGTTACTAATCACATTAATGAATTTAACACAATCCTTGCCCAGTTGGCATCAGTGCAGTGCAGATCAATTTTGATGATGAGGTGAAAGCGTTGATTCTATTATCATCCCTTCTGGATAGTTGGAGTGCAATTGTTATTGCTCAAGTTGAAGAACTACCAACTGCAGTTGCACTCCAACTATCCGGAAGGGATGATAATAGAATCAACACTTTCACCATCATCAAAATTGATTTGCATTGATGCCAACTGGACAAGGATTGTGTTAAATTCATTAATGTAATCAGTAACAGAATTACCTTTGCCCGTTCTAAGGTTGATTAGTCTGCGTATCAGATATACTTTGTTGGTTGTAGATGGCTTCTTGTATATGTTTGACAATGCATTCATCTAACCTACCATTGTCTTCTCATTCAGAATGTTAAACGCAACATTTTTGGCCAACATCAATTGGATCACACCAAGTGTCTGCCGATCTAGCAACTCCCAATCTAACTGCTCCATGTCTTCTGACTTCTCCCCGTTAAGAGCTAACACAACTTCTTCTGCAGATAGTCTTCTATCTGCATGTTCCAGAATCCGAAGTCTCTGCCATCAACTTCTCAATCTTCACCTTCCCTTCTTCCTATGCTTGTTCCTGCTTCTCTACCCTGTCCTTAATTCTTATGCAACAGTCCTCTCCCCCACTGCTCTTTTTGTTCATGGCTGCGTGTTGTTCTGCCAAAAGTTGGTTGCTTATAGCTATTTTTTCTAAGAATTTAATTTCACACTCTCATTTAATAATGTGTTTCCATATCATTTTACGAGTTTCAAATCTTGTATTGTCAAACTTGTTTCATGATATCACAAGAGGCAACATAAATTAATTGGATTACAGCCTGAAACTTATTTAGATTGACTGGATATCAAAATTAATTTCATTTGCTTTGTAAATTAAATGAAAGAGCTCATATTTATGTAGTAGATGCACATTAATGTTAATATGCTAATTATATCTTATGTTTTGTAGGCTTATCATCACCATGGAAATATGGCAACTGGTCCTGTTAATTCTTATGCTGAAACCAAATGCCATATCTGTCATGCTGGGACAGATGAACATCTACTATGTTGTAATTATTGTGAGACTGCTTCACACTCATACTGTGTTGGCCTGGGCTTTACTATTCCCGAAGGTGATTGGTATTGTCAATTTTGTGCTATTGCCCGGGAGGCCTATATTAATGAAGAATCAGACGAACAAAATATTGCGCCAGATGCTGAGGCAAATGTAACCATCAGTATCTTTGACATTGTGAGGGAAACAGACAGCAGGGTGTTTAGAAGAACAAGGGCATCTCCTCTAGAACAGGGCCTGTCATCTCCTTCTGTTATTCCTTTACATGATAGGTTGAGTAGCTTAAAAGGAAAACGGCCTGTCAAAGATATGCAGCGTAATATACAGGTTCTTCGCGAAAACTGGAATGCTTTGAGAAGTGGTTCACTACAGTTCCGTGGCAATTCATTTCAACCTGGCAGCACAGTTAGTCAAAAACAAGATTCTAGTTCCTTATCACATCACAAATTAAATGATTCACATTCTATGGCTTCCACATGCCCTCAACTATCCATTGCCCGAGGTGGTCCTTCTAACAAAATGTTGAGTGAAAGAATTGCTGACAAGGCTTGGGAAATGATGGACAGGGCAAAGAGGATGAAACCATCTCATCAAAGAACATGCAGCATCCCACAACAAGTAGATAACCCCTCCTGCAGTAGGGGAGCTAGGAAAATAACATTTGGGCATTCTAATTTGCCAGTACTGAAAGATCAACCTTCCAAAGCATTAGAGTTAAGGAGCACTGAAAAAGAGAAGCAGTGTGACTATTCTAGGTTCAACAGAAGTATGGAAAACCGCCGGTCACTGAAGTTGGAAGAGAAAAGGAAAAGTAGGGTTACATGTGAAACGATGCATGTGAGGGACCATACTACTCATTCAGAAGGATATTGTGAACGCCCTTTCTCCAGAATGGTCCATTCTGGTGTACAGGCTGTTCTGTGTCATGAAAATGGAGACAGTAATGTTGCTGAGAAACAAAACTCATCGACTTGCTTGGTAACCTCAGCAGATTTAGCTTCCTCTCATGACAAGTTAGGCACTGTGTCCTCCTCTAATAGGGATATGGATCCTATCAATGAAGGGAAGAGATTGGCTAAGAACTCCGAGGATGGGAACACAAGGAAAAATGACGATGCAAAAACTGAGATCCAGTCTGTTGTTAAATTGAATCTGAAGCTCTTAACTAGATATGAAAAATTAGGTAATTTGTTATCAAATTTCTATTTTTTTCCTCTATATGTACATGCTCATTGTTGGCTGAAATATTTATAGGTGTTTTATGTGTGGAGAATATGCCTAAATATCTGAAGTTTAAAGGAATATTTAGTTTGATTCTAGGAGATTGTTATTTATGTTTCAAATCTCTAAGATGCTATATAGATTTGAATATATCAATTTGATTTGATTATTTTAGTATATTGTTTAGATGAAAGATAAGGATGTTATTCTTCTCATATACAAATTTTCTGAGAAATAATCATTTCTGAACATGCACCAAATTTATTTTTTTCCTCTATATATACATGCTCATTGTTGGCTGAAATATTTATAGGTGTTTTATGCGGAGAATATGCCTAAATATCTTGAGTTTAAAAAGGAATATTTAGTTTGATTCTAGGAGATTGTTATTTATGTTTAAATCTCTAGGATGCTATATAGATTTGAATATATCAAAAAATTTTGATTATTTTAGTATATTGCTTTGATAAAAGATAAGGATGTTATTCTTATCATTTACAATTTTCTGAAAAATAATCATTTCTGAACAAGCACAATATTTATTTTTTTCCTCTATATATACATGCTCATTGTTGGGTGAAATATTTATAGGTGTTTTATGTGTGGAGAATATACCTAAATATCTCTAGTTTAAAAAGGAATATTTAGTTTGATTCTAGGAGATTGTTATTTATGTTTCAAATCTCTAGGATGCTATATAGATTTGAATATATCAATTTGTTTTGATTATTTTAGTATATTGTTTTGAGAATAGATAAGGATGTTACTCTTATCATTTACAATTTTCTGAAAAATAATCATTTCTGAACATGCACCAAATTTATTTGGTTAGCATTCTACATTTAGCATATCAATGTTATCTCATATTTTCATTCTTTTGATGTTAAAGTGGAGAAACAGAGTGCACCTCTATCATAAATGCTATCCCTTTATCGTGGTTTTTCAATTTTGCCACCTCTATTATAAATGCTATCCCCTTATCTTGGTTTTTCAATTTTGCCCATGCAAGACGAAAATTAAAATGAGAAGCTTCAGTTTTTTGTTTTTGTTTTTCTTGTATGATGTTGTAAGCTGTTAAACAGGTTGCATGCAAATGATAACTGTTACTCGAATGAAAGCATTTCACTTGATGCTATTCATGATGCAGGTGTTGATACCTTCAAGTTAGTTGCAAGGCAGGCCACTCATACCATCTTGGCTGCATGCAATTCCGAGCATCAAAAGTCTAGTACATCCTCCTCAAGCCCAGTATGCAGCCATGCCGGCCAAATTCTTCAGATTCAGAAATCTAATTTAATGCCTAATTGTTGCAGGGAATGCTTTTATGTCTTTGTAAACAATGTTGTCAAATCCATCTTGTTGGAGAAAGTAAGTTGCGCGTGACCTACATCATTGTTTTTTCCTTTGGTAAGTACATTATGCATTTATTTTGCTTTGATTCTTCTTCTCATGCAGCTGTGCTGTAAAAAATAAAAAATAAAAATTACTCACTTCGTGGCTCAGGTAGCTGCTTTGTTAGTTTTATGCCGGAGATAGGGGACATCAGTGTAATCTATTTACTTTCCACCTGGGTGGAACAGGGGTTGAGGATATAATCTGAAAATTATAGTATTCGATTACTGAATCTCTAAGATTTCACAATAATCATCATGCAAAGCCAATACTTGTAAGAAACGTATTTTGTTGCACTATGCAAGTGTAGCACTTGTTTGGGTACAGAGAAAAGGCAAAACGCTATAGTTACACAGTTGTCTCCAATGAGTGTGTGGACTCCCATTACGTCATGAATCATCAAAGCACTTAAAACGTAAGGAGAGGGTACTACAATTGAAATTAGCTGTCTCCACCAAAGCTGCTACAGTTTGCAAACTCTTTAAACTTTGTAGTGTTATCTCCAGTTCTTTGCAACTATCATAGATCAATGAACTAGTGACTAAATTTAATGTCGGAAGATTGTTTTTTCTCGCTATTTACGGGATTACTAAAGATAAGTGATGATTTAATTAAAAATTACGTATAAGTTTTCTTAAAAAAATAATTCTCAAGTATTGTAACGTGGTGCAATGCTTGTCCTTTGCTGTTTAGTAGATACGGAGTGTTAGTTATTTTTGGGTCTAAAAGTGCTAGCATTGGTTCAGGCATACATGTATAAGAGTAGCAGTTTTAATGGCCCAGTCCATAGAAAATTAAGCAGCAGAATTAGGGAAGGGTTTTGCTAAAGGAAATAGAGCTTATGCGAGTGTGGGGTTAATTTCTAATCAAAGATTTTATACCAACCTCCAATTATTTGCTGGTTCTTCTTTAAATTCTTTTTCAAATAGGCACAACAAAATTGCACTATACGAGCAGTATAATCCCTAACAAGACACCATTGTATATTTTATAAAAAAAAAAATAATAGAAATGCAAGTCATGTAAGGTTCGGAGTTGCAAATTAAGATGTAACATAATTTAACTTTATCATTCTAAGAAAATAAAATATATTGTTTATGTATTTTTAGCTAGAAATGTTTGAAAAATAAAAAGGAGATAAGATAGACAATTACTCAAAATGTTAAGACGTGTACATATATATTCAAGAAAGGTATAATATGGTTTTTCGAGTCATCCATGTAGAATGATAAGTAAAACATAATCTAACTCATGAGAAAAGCTAATATTTTGAAAGAAATATAATCTTCCTTACCATAACAGTAGTAAAAACATTTTATATGTATTGCATTTATATACAAATCAGTAGTAGTAAGTATTCATTTTATAATTGAACTTCACTGTACTATTCAATATATTAATATTTTTTTTTTCTTTCTAAAATGGTATAATTAAATAAGAAGGAATGTAAAGTGGTGGGAATAGGAAAATGGAGAGATAAAAGTAAAGGAAATGTGGGAGTGGGATGATGGATGGTGAGGCCCATGAGGATGGTAGTACTAGTCTATTTTGTGTTACAGATTGATTCTAGTCAGTGCCAGGGTCGATGGAGACACTTGTCCTACCACAAGTGGGTCCATGTTGTAGGCATGAGGTATGAGAGGCGTAGGTAAACGACAAACAAAGAGGAAAAAAAAAAAGAAAAGGCACGAGAGAAGGGCACGTGAGTGAGCCACGTCATGTGAAAAAAACAACAATTTTTTTCTCTCTCTTTCTTTCTCTTGGCTTGGATCGCTTTCAGATTTGAATGACCCATAAACGACAGGTCAGTTGAGAAAGGAGAGCACATGCCCCCACTAAGTTTTTGCCCTCCTTTTTTTTTTTTTTTTTTATCTCTGTGTTTTGGGGTGTGTTGCTTTTTGATGGGTGCATTTGTGGGACCCTTACCCACCCCCACGTGACACCGTCACGAGAAAGAAAGCGACACACACATAAGAGAAGAGAAGAAATGAAGAGAACGCACCGCCATCCCATCTCATCTCATCTCATCTCATCCAACAAGTTCTCTCCCTCCACTCCACTCCACTCTACCACGTGCTTTCATGTAACCTTTTCTTATTATTATTTTTCCAATCTATGCCCATAACACGTTCCTCTTCTCTTTTTCTTTCATTTTATGCCCTTCCATACACCATCCATCCATCAATATTAATCATTTCCTTCTTCCATATCAAATTTCCCAAACCATAACTTAATCACACTTTTTTTTTTTATTTAGTGGTTCAAATAATAATTGCATGATTAAGTTGTCCCTTCAATCAATCACTTGGCTGTTGTTAAGTGAAAATAGGGAATTCACCTTTTTTTCAATCAATTACTAATGTATAAAAACAATTTATTGTAAAATCAATAAATGAGTTGGTTATGTAAAATATGTTATTATATTACAAGGGGAAGGATTAGGAAAGGGTAAAATTGGAAATTGAAATGAAGAGGAAAAGTGGTAACGGAATTGGAGAGGAAGTAACGATAGTTAACGGCGGTTAAGGAGGAATGACGACGTGAACGTTGAAGCGAGTAGAAAGACAAATAGAGAAGGGGCGCCGAATGTCGCAAAATAAAAGTGGCGAGTGAAAGAGAGGGAGAGATAAATGGTCCCCACCGCACGCGGGGTAGACCAACGGCAGGGGATGATTGCACGTGACTTACTGCTTCCTCACGTGTTCTGTGCACCATGCTCCCGTATTTGTAACAACAAACTACCCCCCTACCTTACATATTGCATATATAATAATAATATCAATTTCATAATTTTACATACAAATTTTTTTATGTTTACATCACCTCCTAATTTATTTATATTAATTTTATTGGTTCACATAATTTGAAATGGCAATGTATTTTCTTGTTGCATATGTATTCACATTTACCCAACTCTTTATTAGTTTATGTTCTTCGTATTTGTTTATGTACTTTTTTTATTGGAGTAGGGTTTATGCATGTCACTTTCAAATTTTGTCATTCTTTTGTGTTTTTTTTGAAGGACGAATTCTGATCACTATCCATGATTCTGAAAGCCGTATCTTTTAATGATCAAAATAGATCGTACTTAGATAAATATGTATGAATAAATAGTATCTTATTTAATGAAGAAAAATTTAATCAACAAATAACTAGTAAATTCTATCTTCAAATGAATCATAATTTTCATAAAATGTAACAACGAGTACAAACCTAACTAGGATTTATTAACGAGGCAAAAGCATGATACTGCACATCCTATTCATGTTCCATGTGGTTTGGTTCATTCTTATACTCAAATGGTGCATCAGAAACTCATTAACAACAGGATAGTTGTCAAAAGTCATCCTTCTAAACGACACACAGATTAACATGACAAAGTTCGAAAATGACATAGGGATAAACCTTACTCTAAATTTCACATTAGAATTTAGAATAAATGTCATACTAAAAAAGCATTTTAGCTGGTTTTTAGTTTTTTTATTTATTTAAAATGCTTATTTGATTGTTTCATAGTTAGGCTTTAATCAAGCTTTTTCTTAAAGTAGTTTTTAGCATATTTTTAAGATGCTAATTTTTCGCTTTTAAGTTATTATATTTTATTCCTTTTCTATTCTTAAAATATTTATTAAATCTCTCTGTTTTCCTCTTTAAATAATGTAAAATTCTATAAAACAAACAGAGATTATGTTAAACTTAACTACTAATACCTTAAAATATAATATGAAATTTATAATAGAATATATAATAACCACAACTAAACAATATAAATCAAATAATTGATCTACAGAAAAAATTTCAAGAGTAAAATAGAAAACTATGAATTATAAATATTTCAGAAAATATTTTTATCAATAAAAAAGATTAAAATTTATATAAAATATCATATAAATATATCTATTTTTGTTATTTTACATTTCTCAATGATTTTAACAATTTATGCTACCTAATACTTCTAATTCAATAAGTCAATTGTTTATCTTTCAACCAATTTTTAAAATTTTAGTTAATTTTACTAAACATAGCCAAAACCAATAAATCACCTTAACTCTATTACACATAATGATAGAAAAGCTAAATTACAAAAAAAAAAAAAGTTAAATTAAAATAAAATTTAAATGAATAATAATTTTTTTATATTATCACCATAATTTTGAAGATATATATAGATTTTATGTATTATCTATAGAAGTTTATATTTTTATTAAGTTTTCTTAAAAGAAATTCAATACAACTATGACGTGTGAGTGAGATGAGTGAGAAAGGTTAAGTTTATTAACGTAAAATATGGTGGAGCCAGCAACGTTGTTCGATGAGTTGGCCACGTGAAGAGAGAAAGTATGAACACATTTTAATCACGTGACGGGGTGCGGATTATACGGAAATTTTGACACGTGTCCAATCAATTAAGACGTGCTGAAACCCGATTTGATATTCTATTTAGCCATTACTTATAGACACAGCTAATTACAAGTTTTTTATTAATTAATTAATAACTATGCCTTTAGCTTGTGATTCAAAAAATCATCAAAAAAACAAAAGCAAAGGCTTTAGAAGTGTGCTTGGTCTTGCAATATGTGTGTCGTGTGCGTGACTCTGTAATTAGATTATTAACGAGAATGTCTCCATTAGGATCAATGGATCATGACTTGTACACAGACTATTAAAATCAGTAGAGGGGGATGCATTTCAATTTATAATAATTATATCATATCTAATTTAAATGGATTTGTTAACTGATCCCTAAACTGATTCCTTAACAGAGGAATGTCACCACCTTCTTAGCCACCACATGCCATAAATATCATTTTAATTATTTTTTCATAAAAATAACAAAACCTGGCCATCATGTATATTTAATTAAATGTAGTCATCTTTATATTAGCGTAAAACCCTAATTTTTATACATAAATTATATTCGGGGCATTCAGCTTAATTTCCACCGTCAGTAATATTAATAATTTTTAATTTCCCACCTGTTATTTTCGTTGCTCATCCACCTTACTTTCTTTATTATATACTCTTCAAATTTTATGACGAAATTAAATATTATATATATAGTAATAGTTGATAATTAATAACGGCTAGTTTTTTTAGTTTTTATAATAAAATTTTATATATAATTTTAACTGTAAAATTTTTAAAGTTAACATTTATATAAACTGATTAAATTCCTCTATACCCCTCTTAACATGAAGTCCTGGGTGGTCGTGTATCTTAACCAGGCTGCAATGAGCGTGGACCGTTCCTTAATATGGTTTATCATAACCTTAATTAGTATATTTTACTAACTAGTTGAAAGTCTTTATATTAAATTAATATATAAACCATAGATATAATGTCACAACATATACCATCCACTAAATATGAAAAACATAACTAATGATTGACATCTTCTTTATACGTAATATTATATGAGAAAGTAACTAAATGAATGGGTACTGAAAAAGTGCATTGCACTAGAAAATTAAAAATGTCACGTTCTTGGTCGCATATCTTAATTACTCTCTATTTTTTTTTTTTAAAAAAAAAAGCACAGTCTATTGTGTAATTCATTCTCTAATTTAAAGATATTATAGGCAAAAACTAGAATATTAAATGGGACTTTTTATTATGTATCAAAAAGTTGTAGTTATTTAATGTGGCTTAATTGATCTTTTTACATTTTTCTTTTTACTTTTTTTACAAGTTTAATAGAATGCCACTAAAGCAATTATTGTAACCAATCAAACACCGATGCCGATAACGAGCTTTAAGCAATTCTTTTATAATATTCTCTTTGAAAATTTTATTTTATGTTCAGGAAACACAGGGTTGCGCCACTCCGTGCATGAACCTGGTACGCTACAACGCTGTCTTCACGCATCAGAATCTTTTCTTATTTTTAACTAAACTCCGTTACATTAATATAGTATACAAGGTACATGGCTAGTTATTAATTAATTCTTGGTTTATGACTTAAGTGTTTAAGTTAAAAACGTTTTATCCGTGTGGATCAGATAAAGTCTATTTTGATTAATAAGTCCAAAGTTATTAAATTAAAAGGAACAGGTTTAAGGTTATTAAAAAAATCATTTGTGGTCACAAATTTTCCAATTAAGGGGTGGCAGTAATTATTATATTTTATTTGCAAATTGGTGAGTGAGTTAATAAGTGTGGATTTGGATGGAGCAGAGGTATGTGACACTGAAAAAGTGGGGGACCCCGTGACTTGGTCTATCCACAGTGCAGTTTCTGTGATCTTGTGTGTGTCAATTTGCAATAGAAGTTACTGGTTATGTTATGTTGCGCATAGTACTTTTGTTTTTATGCACGTGAGTTTGGGTCAACTCACGTGGCCCCCATCCCCTTCCATCTGTAACCCCATTCACCAAACTGACGAAAATGACTGCTGACCACTTTTTCACGTTACATTCTTCCGTATATCTTTCCTTGAACCAATATTGATCTCTCTCTCATTAAATAAGGATAGATTAAGTTACATTTATATTTTAAAACTATTTTATATTTTATTAAGGTTCTTTTAGTTGGAGTAGAAGAAAGGAGAACTCAAGCATATTCTTCATTAAGCAACTAATTAAACTGAATTCTTTGATTTATTAAGATGAATTCTTTTATTAAATAAATGTATTTTGACTTATAAATACCTTTTAAAATATAAATTAATATGTATATTATACCGTAACAAATTATGTGCCGAGTTAAGGACAGTCTCGTTGTATGCGATACTTGGTCAGCCTAGTCAAGTAAAGCTTGTATGTGATACTTTGTCAGCCTAGTCAAGTAAAGCTCGGTTACTTGAAGAGACGAGCTAGTATACAGGTGTAATGTATGAAAACAACAATTTATTGAGTAGAGGGAATTGGGGACATGAAATAACCGTGACATGACAATTTTTCCTCCTCCTCATGATTAAAGAAGTCGTCTCGAGAATTGGTTGAGATTTCCTTGATAGGCACGTGTCCAGGGGACAGGGGGAAGTCAGCTGACAAGACTATCCCTCACCTACCAACTCAGTAAGACCAGAGATATAAAAGAAAAATGCAGAAGAGAAAAGGTACGCAATCTTGTCCCAGAAACACTCCTCCCATTAAGAGATATACTAACTTAAACATTGAATCGTCTTTTATAGATACCTCCCACACGTTGTAGCAGCTCACTCAAACATAATCATCGACTCAAGCGCATTGATCACCTCGATAAAGCTCGGCTTAAATTTTTGGAGGAACGTATAAATTTATAAATCTCTAATTTATTTGGAATTTGATGAATATATAATTATTAAAATAACATTAATGTGTATATAATAATTAAAGTTACGAAAATTGACATGTATGGAGAGAGTATTGTAAAGAATAACTTCACTGAAAATTGCTATCTTAGAATAAACATTTCATATCTAAATTTATATTTTTAATCTATATAGCTAGATTTATTTTAATATTGCATAAACTCAAAGGTCGATCAACATAACTGAAAGGTAGGTTAAGCTGTAACAATAATCTATAATACTATTAAAGTTATAACAAATTTATTGGCCTAGCTCTCATTGCAAGTTAGCCAAATTTTGATAAAGGTTAAATTGAGTAAAAAATTAGGTCGATTTGTAATTTTGTGAGAATACATAGTTTATGCATTTATAATGTAAACAAATTATACATTGTGATTAAAAAAACCCAAAAATTAGTAATTACCAACATATATGATAAATTTTTTTTATATATATTTACAATAAATATCTTTAAAAAATGCATAGAAATTAACTCAATTTACGAACCTAATAAATCAGTCTTTACTCATAAGAAGTTGAACAATCAACTTTTAGACTTAACCCAATTTGTTATTAGTACATACTATAATAGTATATAATTTAATAATAACTATATTTTGCTGATGTATGCTGGCTCACTAAGTTGTTTGCAAACAGCAGTTTTGCATCTTAATTAAAACTAGGAAATAAAATAATCTAAATAAATCATCACGGCTATTAGGTATCAAAGTTTGAGGTGTTAATAAAAGATCTTGCATTGTCCAGTTGTTTATATTTGAAGGCAAAGTAAGTATTGCCATGTGTCTGAAATTGAGTGTTTGTACTTTAGGAATTGATTAATTAGTATAGTCCCCAACCAAAGATAAGTAGAGTGTATTTATAACCAAAAAGAGAAAGAAGAAAGATAAAGATATCCGAAGAATATCGTAACTCCAAGCTGTCCCATTGTATCTTTGCATCACCGAGTAAATGCTCGCCATGATTGTCGGAGGGCTAAAGAATCATTTCATTAATAAATTCATATTCGTAATTTGTTTAATTAAAAGTGATATATAAATAATTATAAAACACGATTAAGGATACAAAACAAAACAAAGAAGGTAGGGGGAAGCTGCACCCCGCAGAAAGAGAAAGGCCAAGACAGAGGTTGAAAATTCACATGCCACTATATATAATCAACTTCATAACGTGACAAATTTATAAATTTTCTTTAATTAATTCAGAATTGTATAATAATTAATTGTTTCTTTCAATTATATGTATGGGGATTAAATTATAAAATGTAGGAATCAACACAAAGGTTTTGATACTCAGATGATAAAGTAGCTAGTTGCTTTTAATTATTTTATTTTCTTAATATGTGCGAGTGAAGAAAATATTTTCAGTTTGAAATTTAAATGACCTAAGATAAGATAAACTGTTTTAGATTAATACACCGATTTAATTAACTAGTGAGATAAGTTTAAGAACATTATAAATGGAAACAGTACTATAGCGACAATAATTAATAGTTTAATTACTAGTCCATTTAACCTATGTCAGATTAAAACGATGAATGAAGGAGACAAACGTAAGTATATGTTTTGAAACAACCGTGTCTCTTCGTTTTTATTTAGTGGGTATATATAAAACAACAATTGGTGGCAATACATATAATGTTCATATGTGTGATGGGTATGAGAGGGAGAGAGAATCTTGAGGAGCATGCACATGGAGGCATAGGAGAAGGCATGATAAAGAGTAAAGAGCGAAGAGAGATAGATTTAAGAGCTTTACCCGAAAACCAAAAAAGAAAAAAAAAGAAGAAAATATCCCGGGTTTGACGGCACAGGCAAAAAGATCCATGATGCATAAGGAAATGGAGAGGGGGAGATGGTGTAGCACGTGACATTTCCTCCCTTACCACCAACATATTCTGTTCCTCTTCTCTGTCTTCATTCTTTAGTTTATTTTTATCTCTTGTGGATAAAAAACAAAACAGCAGAAATGTAAATCAATTTTTCGGATTAAAAAATTAAAGAGTTTAATTAGCAACTTACGCAGATAATATTGCTAGGGATCTGTGCACTAATCATCACCCCTGTATTTCTCACTTTCTTAATTTCATTTTTCCACGTCAACTGAGTTCTGTTCCCATGTCAACGCTCCCGTTACCCGTTATCCTTCTCTCTCACGTGACTTTTTTTTTTCTTAATTTATTTATTTTATTTTAACGAAATTATGTCATTAGTTTGAAAATTTAACAAAAGTTGTCATTTTCGACTTTTTATATTTTATCAAGTGAAAAGAAAATTAATATATATAATTTTAAATTTTCTTTCAAAAATATATTTATACTATTTAATGTTTATTATTAAATTAATTAGTTGTCTTTTAATCTTAGTTTTTTACTTATAATTAAAAAGCTTTTTATAGATTTATTTATATTTTATATTATAATTTTATCTTGTAATCAAATAATACGAAACTAATCTGTTATAATAAATAGTTAATCAGTCAATTCAATTAATACATATATTATTTTATTTTTATATTTTTATAAATAATTAATATATTTTTATAATTAGTTGTTTAATTATTTATTTATTTAATATACTTTTTATTAATCTTGCTGCTGTTTTGCTTTCGCCCATAGAATTTATCCACCTGTTTTTGAAAAGAAAAAGTGACGTGTCATTGAAAAATTAGGCTTTCCTCTGCCATGTTCCAAAATTGCTAATAAGGATAAAATATATTTTGATTTTTTATAAAGTTTTAAAAATTGAATCTGCAAGCACAACTATGAAGAAAGCTTTGGATTAGAACACTGTGATTATCATGTAGCAGTTGGTTGAGATTTGAGAACAATTTTAGTTAATAATTATGACTATACTTTATGTACTGTAAATTTCTTACAACGTACTGTATTGTATGAATGTTGTGGGCTTAAGAAATCCGGGACACAATAAATTTTTCACTGACAAGACACAATTAATCGGTACAAGCCTAGGAGAGTATTAAAAATTATGGGTTGCCTAAACAGAAAATGTGCATCTAATAATAAATATGTAGAGAGAGTTTTAAGAAGAACGTGACGTCTTGCCTTGTATTTAACCAAACGGCGCCGTGTCGCACAGAATAAACCGTTAGTTTGTGAGCTAACGTCGTGACCCGCCGCAACGACGTTTACAAACGGAATTCGTGACTTGACGGAGAAAAAACAAGAGAAAGGAGATGAAAATGGATGGCGAAAACACAGGGAAAAAACTATATAAAAACATGGTTTCATCTCAATTATGAATTCTGAACTCAAGACACAACATAGAAAGAGAAAGCGCAGGGTTCGACCCGAGACCGAGACCTCATCTTTCGCCGTAGTGCTCGTTTTCAGAGCAACAAAGGAATCCACAAAGAAAGTGGTTAAAAAAGGCCAGACACAGAGAGAAGAGCCAGGAAAGACTCATATCTTTGCTCTCACAAAGGCTCTCAGATTTTTCTGCACTTCTGTTTTCCTGTGGACTTCACTTTCTCCACTCTTCTTCTTCCGCTTCGCACTACGGTAATAATTCTTCTAAATTCTAATTATGTATTTCTTAATGGAAATTCGCAAGAATCGCAACTGCTTCTGGATCTTAACCTTTTTATTTATTGCGTTTGTGTTGTATATGCTGCTGAATTTCAATTCTCCAAGTTTTGATGGTTTTTCTAGTTGAATTACGGCTGTACGAGTTTTAATTTGTTTTGTTTAGTGGTTAGTATTTTGAATATGTAGCGCGTTAGATTTTGGAAGTTGAATTATGAATTTGTGTGTTGTTTGATTTGAGATTCTGTGAATTATCTGACTGGACACTCTGTAATTGTAGATTTTGGAGCAGAAATTTTTTGTCCAATGACTTTCGTGGAAATCAATCGCGAAAGTTTGCGTTGATATATACTCGACAAGTGGAAGGAAATTCGGCGCTAAAATTTGATCTAGTTGCTTTGGTGAATAGTTTTAGCCGTTGGCGAAATTGAACGAATGCGTCTCCGATCTTCAACCGGCCGGGGACGTAATCTGAGAAGATCTGAGAATTTTTCGTCCGCGAGATACTAATCGAAGCTGCAAGTTCTCGGTCCCTGTTTTCGTTTCCGAATTCGAAGGGAATTTGAATTCGGTCTTGCAGCGCGGTTGCGGAATTGAATTCTTATGAGATTTTATCTTCGGGAAGAGCGAAATTCAAAATTCCGCTGAATTACCGGGAAGGAAAAGGAAAACAAAGCACGATATTCAGGTTTCAATGGAGCTTCCACAAGCGCGTCCTCTTGGAACCCAAGGTAGTTCGTGATAGTAACTGGTTTTATTTTATTTATTCAGAAAATAAAAATTAATTAATTGATTGATTTGAATTTGTTGATATGAGATTTTGTGATTTTTCCGGGAACACGAGCAGGGACGAAACCGACGCATGACTTTCTGTCACTCTACAGTAATTCAACCGCCCAACAAGATCCAAGGCCACCTTCTCAAGGTATTCCGCTTTTTAATTTTTGATGATTATGCAAAACGATTCACTGTTTTTTCTTTATTTTTTTTTTTTATCTGTTTTTGCTATTATTTTTTCTCTGACGTGGGATCGTGGTGTAAAATATCGTATAAATTCGACATCACGGTCAATTTGTTTTAAATAATTCAATTAGTTATACATCATGGTTGTTGGTGCACGTGACCGGTATTTAATCAAAAGATCTGGGCCATGAATCTCATGGACTGCGTATTTATCATTTTAACAAAATTTCTGTTGGTATTTTTATTTGTGATGGCCTTCCCATCGCACGGAGAAGCGTCAATAATCACAACGTATTAAACACCATCTGATAAAGAAGGGTGGGTGGGACATGGGGATGGACGGATGGTAGGGGGCCCAATTTGGAATTGGAGTTGCAGATGATTTGACGTTTCGCATCAGGTCTTGTTTGAGAGGGAATGGCGTCCCCATGTAGGTGTATATTTCCTTTTCTCTTCACGTGTGAAAGGAAAATTAATTGAAATTACTCTCCCTCAATACTAACCTTAGCTGAGGGAATGAAAACGAAAATGAAAGACTGGGATTCATTTGTGTTGTTTCTTTAGGCTGTTGTGTATTTATTTATTTCAATCCTTTTCCTCAAAGCGAAAAGTTTGTCACTTTGGCTGAAGTTTTGGTTTTAGAATATCCTGGCCTGATTGGCTTCTAAGTTGTATCGTCTACGGGGGGTTCAGGCTCTGCTTTCTCTCATTCCTGTCTCCTCTTTGTTTTCTCTCTCCCTTAAAATTTAGGCACGTGAACTATCAACAGATTAGTACTTTTTGTTCACAACAGGTAAAACCTTCGGTATGACACAGTAAAGTACCACGTACCTAATACTTTATGTTGGATTTCAAACAAAAATTATCTTTGAACACCTCAAATCTTATTATACAGCTAGTGTGAGAAATTAAAAGATAAAAATATAATACGATAAATAATATGACATAATAAAAAGAGAAAAACAATTACGAGCAAAGTTGAGTTGTTAGAAAACATTGAGTATCTAGATATGGAAGTTGGGATGAAAAATTTATCGAAAACTTTTTATCTGAGAGTTTTTTTAAAAAAAAAATAAAGGGAAAGGATTCATTGTTATTAATTTTCTGAATCTTTAAATGTTAAAGAATAATTTTATTATTATTAATTATTTTAATTTATCCAATAACTTATTTTCGGGTAAATTCATAACATCCAAACAAAGATAAGAAAGAACTCTCTGATCTCCTTCATTATTTGTTAACCTGGCTCTTTCATCTCTTATTGGTTTACTTTCTCTCCTAACTACCAAGCACAAATTAAAACCAAGCACAAATTAAAAGGTGAAGGTCGTAATGTTTTAGGCTAAACTTTAATTTAATGGTATTTTTATCCTCTATTATATTACATATCCTCTTTGTCATAAACATGCAATGTATAAATATATATTGTTTTGCATGAGAATTGAAAGTGGTGAAATAAAAAGTGATGCAATATCATTTCATATTTTACATTCTGATTCATTAACTGAACGCAACACTATTTTGTCTAACTGGGTTGACTTATTAGGCACATGCTTGCGCGCTTGTGTTTCATGCACACTGTAGTTTGCTGGAAATATTGAAAACGAAGTATCAGCTTTTGTCAATATTAATTGGCTCTTACATTTGCTTTTAGTGCGTGTATTTGCTCTAATACTTAACTGGGATGCACGAATGAGTTAGCTTTGTGTTCCTTGACATCTTATTGCCTTTTTTCACGTGTGAACAGGAAATTACCTCAAGACACATGATTTCTTGCAGCCACTAGAACGGCTAGAAACAAAAGCCAGTGCCAAGGAAGAAGCCACAGATGAAATATCATCGGCCGTGGTTCAAAAGCCACCACCTTCAGTTGAGCACCTCTTACCTGGAGGAATTGGGACCTACAGTATTAGCCACATTTCATATGTTAATAACAATCAAAGGGTTCCGAAACCCGAGACATCCATGTTCACGCGTCAAGCAAATAGTGCGGATAGGAATGATGAGAATTCTAACTGCAGTTCATATACTTCAAGTGGTTTCACCTTGTGGGAAGAGTCATCCGGGAAGAAGGGAAAGACAGGGAAGGAGAATATTTCAGGCGAGAAACCCACTCTAGGAGGTAAACAATGTTATTTAAACAATGTTGTCCATCTTGATTCTTGCATTAGGAACTGTTCTGGGAAATGTTCGCCCCCAAGTTATTTAAATTTATAAAATGAGTAAATAAAATTATAATTTCCTTTTAATTTATTAAAGGTCGACCAATGATAAAATAAGTGAAATTTAATCTTTAAATCTCCAATAAAAAATTATTTTTATATTAACTTTATTAAGATAGAATTTCTACATATCGGCAAAAAGACTCCCGCAAGATTTAATGCATAATTATCTTATTTAAAATAAAATAAAATTCTTAATTTACTTTGGATTTCACCAATCATTAGATCGATCTGATTTATTATTAGTAACGGTATATGTTTAGTAAAATAATTACTTTGATCTTAATTCAATAAATTTCGTAGGTAAATTTATAACATAAACTTTTGTATGACTATAATTTATTGAATGAATACTTAATTACTACGCCTTGAATATTTTGTGCCTCCAATTTCCTACATTTTCATGGAGTTTTCTATAACTTTTTTTTTACACGTGCGTGAATCTAAACCTAAATCAAAGCAAGGACCAAGCAACCGCTTTTCTTTCCCTATCGTATTGAAATCGAATTTATATTTATTTTATAATGTTATCATTTTAACAAATAACATGCTTTCTTATGTATTATTCTTCTTGCTGAAATAATACAATATACTTAAAAAAATATTTTTAAAAACTTATCTGAGCCCTCAAAATTAATACTTCATTGTTATAAATAAAAGCATTATATAAATAATATATCTCGTTCAAATATATGTACATCCGCTGATTCCTTTAAGATTTACACGTAATAGATAGAACGTGGAGTGTGCTGGACTAGTTAGCCAAATTCACTGTTTGTCAGTATTCAGAAATAAAAAAACAGTAGAAGTAATAATTTTTTTGTGATGAATACAGCAGAGTATATGTAATATTAGTGACGTTGTCAAATATGAATTGCATAGTAAGTCTAACGGTAATAGCGTTTGACCTCGCTTTATTCTGTCACAGAGTCTGCGGCAAAGCTAGGGCAGTGGACATCAACGGAGCGGACGTCACATTCATTTTCGAACAATCGTCACAGCAGCTTCACCTCTCGCTCTTCATCTCAGTAAGTCTCTCTGCCTCTAGTTCGATGTTTATACACTTTTTCCCCTTTAATTATAGTCACCGAAAAGAGTTGCTTTTTAAGGTGGGGTTATTTACTATGCTGGATTTCTGCAATTAATTTAACAGGACAACTGAGCACAAGAACCAGAGTTTTATTGAAATGATGAAGTCTGCAAGGGATAGTGCCCAGGATGAAGTGCTAGAAAACGAAGAAACATTTTTTCTCAAGAAAGAACCCTTGAATACCCAAAGAGGCAAGTTTTAATATTCCCTTTCTTGAGAAAACCTGCAGCAGCATGCCCATGCGTCTCTTAGGGAAATTTTAGAATATATATGAGCCGGCTCAACTAATGTTCATGTTGAATTTCTCCTTTTAGCCGGTATCAATATTATTTTTAATTCATTAAATTCAAAGATTTTTTTTTTCATTTCTAAATTTTAAAAGTCTCAATTTAATTCTTTATTTAAAATTATATTAGTGTTTTATTATAATTTTTATATATAATTTAAATTTTTTATATTTTAAAATACTTCATTTTTCTATTTTTAAACACATATAATAACAAAAATCATTATAATTTTAAATTAATGATTTTAAAATTGAAATTATAATAGTACTAGTCTAAAATTAATTTTTTTAACAAAAAAATCACTGAATAAATTAAAATTCAACACTTCAAAAATATAAAAAATTAAATTAAATTTTTTAAAACCAAAACTTAAAAATTATAAGTGACATTTAACCCCTTTCAACATATATATTGTCAAACAATATTTTATTCTTGTCTAATTTTAAAAATTTATTAATTTCTTTAAAACCTGATCTGTCTAAAGACATTTGTCTGTGTATCATAAATTTGAAAATAAACGAATAATAGTGTATCATAAATTTGATATTATAAGTATTTTTATGCTGTGAGTGGTTTTGATAGTATTGTCTGTGTTTTAGTTTGTCATTATTAGTTATTATTTATTCAACATATTTTTAGAATAGTTTTTATAATAATATTTTTTTCCCATTAAATATATCATTTTATTCCATCTTTTCTCCTTCTGGACCTATCTCCAGTATATTTGGTTTGCAAACCCACAAAACCTATTTTTTCTTCATCTTTGGACTACTAAATACCACTTGGTTAAATTTCGCGAGAACAAAAGTTTCAACAGGGGTCCAAAACAAAACGAGTCAAATATTGTGATGCATTCCATGTGATACTTTGTGTCAAGTATACTTTTCTCGTCTCAAAATATTTTTGTTCATTAACAATTATTCTTCCCGTCTCTTGCCACTTGCCATATTCTTGTGTTTTAATTTTAAATTTTCTGACGTGGTTAACCTTTGTGATTATTTACAGCAGAACTGAGAGTGAAAGTGGATGGGAAGAGTGCTGATCAAAAGCCAAACACACCAAGATCAAAACACTCTGCGACAGAACAGAGAAGAAGAAGCAAAATTAATGACAGGCAAGTATTACCTACCAAGCTGATAGAAGTTTTTCTGGATGCTGGAAGAGGCACTCACTAATTGCAATGCAGTTGTAAAAGGAACTTTCCTTTTGACTTTTTTATTTATGAACTGAATAGAAACTGACATAGTTTAAAAGAAAAATTCCTTACAATAATCAGGGGTGAATAAAGGGTCCTAATGGTTAAGTTGTGATGACAACCGGCTTTCAGTAAAAGTAAAAAAGACACCAAGTGGTTCTATTAGATTTATGATTTGATCAGTTAATTCCGAACAATCACCCTATTACCGATCAACAAATATATCATTTTGTCTGCTTACAAGTAAATGTCTGTCACAGTAGTATTTTCATATTATGATAGAACATAAAGTAACAGGACATCTTATGCTTCCATTGCTGCCTCATTTTTGTTTGGGTGGACAAAGTTCAAAGATCATGAATCCGAGTTGATATAGTGTTTATAGTTTTCTGACATAACATTTGAATTAATCATGCAGATTCCAAATGCTACGAGAGCTCATTCCACACAGTGATCAAAAGAGGGACAAAGCATCTTTTTTATTAGAGGTACATTCAAATGAGATGACAGTTTTTATCTTACAAGTCGTTAAATCGCTCATTAATGCTCAATCTGAACTATTTGTAGGTCATTGAGTATATTCATTTTTTACAAGAGAAGGTGCATAAGTATGAAGGTTCATTTCAAGGGTGGAATAACGAACCAGAAAAATTGATGCCATGGGTAAATATCATATGCCTATCATAAGTTGCGCAGGATTTAAAGAAAGAAAATTATATCTTCCTTGAGAGATTTACTATCTCCTACACTTAAATCGCATTTCTTTGTTCATAGCAGAGCAATAATGACAAGCCAGCAGAAAGTTTTCAACCTCGTGGCACCGATAATGGGTCAACTCCATGTCCAACACTGCTGTTTGCTTCAAAGGTTGACGAGAAAAATATCACCCTCTCCTCAACAATTCCTGGGAGTACCCAGAATGTAGAATCTGGCTTGAGCACAGCAACTACCTCCAAGACGATAGATCATCAGGCTGGGATAATGAACAAGGCTTTTCCAATTCCTATTTCTCCACAGCTAAATTTCTTCACTCCAACACATATCGGTGGTCCAGGTGGAGTAGTGTCTCCACTCTCACATAGATCGGCATCTTCTGTTGAGAACACCAAATATCAACCTTCAGTGGAATGTCAGACTATGGCCACTACCAATGAAAAGCTGAAAGAGAAAGAGCTCAGTATTGAAGGTGGCGCCATTAGCATATCAAGTGTGTACTCAAAAGGGTGAGGATTTATATTTATTTATTTTGCATATAGTAACAATGTAAATGTGGCAGGTGATTATGAGGACATACTCTTTAGTAACCTACTAATGTTCATCATACTTATCTTGACCCTTTCATGACGCTGTAGAGTCATTGGATTATGTTATGCAACCTCCATTTGCATTTAATTCACTTTCTTTCTCTGATTAGGATTTACAATTCATGATGCTGTGTAATTGGGGAAGAACTCCATAATTTCAGTTCGCATCTTAGAAACTATCCTTGTTTTCTCTTGATATTAGATCAACTGTCTTGTGTTAAGATCGTTTGCAATGCTGCTCTGTTCCATTCAAACAATTAGTCCAAATTTTGCACTGCATTTATATGGACCAAGTGAATCTTTGCATAACTTTTGAATTATGTAAAATTTTACATTTCTTATCTTTAGTACCTTTTTTCTTTTTGTGATCTTAGAGAATAGCTAACAGTCTTCTCTCTTGACAGGTTGTTGCATACGCTTACACATGCACTGCAAAGTTCAGGGGTGGATTTGTCACAGTCCAGCATCTCAGTGCAAATTGAACTTGGTAAACAAGCAAACGTGAGACCAACTGTACCAGTGTCAATGTGTGGTTCTAAGGTATATTAACTCATAAATTACCCTATGCTAGGTCTTTCTTATAAACATAATCTAGATTATAGCATTAAATTAATTCCACATTGCAGAACCGTGTAGCATTATTTAATTTGTGAATCATGTTCCTCATAGGATGGTGAAGTTCCTTCTAACAATCAAAAGATGATGCGCTCTAGAGTTGCTAGCTCTGGGAAGTCTGACCAAGCTGTTAAGAAGCTAAAGACGTGCAGAAGTTAATTCGACTGTTATATTCATTCTTTCCTTATTTTAATTCTTATTAATTATTATTTGGGATTAACATTATAAAATTAATTTTTGGAAGGGGTATTTATGTCTTCTGCTGGCTTATTATCCAGCGAGGGTGAGATCGACTGTACATTCAGTGTCTTTTTAGTTTGTTGGGATCGTTAGGCTCACCCCAACAAAATAATATGAATTATTTTAGTTTCTAAATCATATAAATATAAAAAGGCTTCCATACTAATTGAGAAGCTATTTTTTAACCAAGGCTTCTATTCATGTAAAGTTTGCAAACTCTCCCTCCTTTATTTGGTTCTATATCAGCATACTGTTTAACCTTTGGTTTTGATGATATTGTTTTAGCGTTGATTTTGGTGGTCTGGTGAATTGTTATGAAATAGTTTAACCATTTAAAAAAAAAACTATTGCATTTTTTATTTTTTGGAATATTTGGATAATAGCCAACAAGAGTTGAGTGCAATGATAGAAGAACTTCATTCTCAAGGGGATCAAAGTTTAAACACTAACGAATGCAACTATTGAAACAGATGTGTGGTTGGTTTGAGTAACACAAAGTTCAAGTCTCTTACATATGTGTGTTGGAAAGAAGTAACTCAGTGTTAACAAATTATTCAAACAAGATCAATCTTAATAATTGACTAGAATACTCCTTTAAAATTATATGTGCTAAAAAATTAGGTGCACTAAAGGAGACAAAGGTACAAACTTATATAATAGATTCAATTAGATATTTAACCCTTTTACAAACTTATTCAAATTTCATCTTTTATCATAATTTGTTTTCGTCAGATTTTTACAATATTAAAAGAAAGTGAAGTGTCTCTTTATGCTGTCTCTGCTCTGTTTATACACTTAAAAAAAATACTATACCCAAAGGGAATCTATTACGCATAGTAGTCCAAGTCCAAGAGCTAAATCGTCAATAAATTCAAAAAGAATTTCACTTAGTTTTTACATTTAATTAATAGTGTAAAATTCAAGAAATGGTTGAAGTGATATACAGCACCAACCATCTTCGTCAGTAAATTGAAACAGCAACTCACTGTCTAAGCATTGCATATTAGGATTTGGGTCTGGGCAACAACCAATCGCTTTAAGCTAAAGCATTTGAAACAGAAACTCACTGTCTTAGTTTAATTAATCCGTAAGCATTTACCTGATAATTACACTTGGTTAATTGTAAATTGAGAATAACAATGAGGATCGATCCTGACGTGGCACCAAAGCAACATCCATTTAGTTAATATAACCATGTCATGTGTTATCAAGCCAATTAATATTTTTACTACTTATGATTTATGAAGTCCCTATGTTACTACCACCAGCACTAGCGACCACTGACCAAATGACTAGGGTAGTGACATTACTCAATGTTTCTTGGACACTTTTTCCTTGTTGGGGTGGGGTTTCTTGGATCATTCTAGCTTATATTAAAATATAATAACTCGAAAAGTTCGTCACTATTTTCTTGGGATCTACTTCATATTCGATTTCCCAATGATCTTTTTTTATTTCCAACAATACTATACATTATTCTACAAGAATTTTGCTTTAGTTGCTATCTTCAAACCTGTTTGATTTGACCAAAAGAATCTTCAAAGCACTCAAAGAAGATACTTCCATCATCCATTGTCTTCAATTTATTTTATTGATTATAAGTCATAATTTGGCCGTCACAGATTGGATTCACGGTTTCAGAAAATGCTAGTTTGAAATTGTCTGTCTGCCACTTTTATGCTGTTCATTAATTAGGAATTGAATATGATGAAAATGGATGAAATATTTAACAGTAGAGTACGACGCACTACTTTTGTGCAATTCGCACAATGCCCACACCTTAGACAACGAAAATGACTTGAATTGGTGAATTCAATTGTTAATTATGTTAAAAGACATTGATCTGCATGACTTGAACTGTTTCAAAATTATAGTAGAATTATTAAATTGTGGTCAATAAAAAACTTAAGTGTAATACAAGTCCTGTTACGTAGAGGTTTTACATTGGATTTTTATGTTTGGAACCGAGATTGACCCATTATGTTGGTTTAGAACAATTACTAACTCTCTAAACTTTTGTTACGCATCTAGCTAAAATCCCTTCTCAACAGGAATTTTTCCTTACTCATAAATTTTGAGATTGAACCTAAGAAAATATATTCAAATTTTCTAAAACCTTTCTGGTGGAAATTGGACCAACACACTTTTAAATATTCCTATTCTAATATATTAGTGTTATCAATTTTGTTGATAATTTAACATAAAATCTAAACCTATTGAAATTGAGGGGAGGGGAGATTTCATTTAGTTTAAAGTTTTGAAAGGGAAGAAAGCATAGGTGAAAAGGCTAATGTTCCTTTTCTTCTATTTTTATCTCTCCTGTAATATTAAGAGATTTTAAAAATTAGAGAAAAAAAATATTTTTTTAATTTCTCATATCTGTCATTACAATTTATATTATTCCCATTTTTTCTCCCCATCTCCTTTTAAACAAAACAAGATATACTTCTACTTTCTATTTGCCTTCCCTTATGGTATGTTTGGCTAAGAAGAAAGAAGGTAGAGAGAAAGGAAATTGCGGATAATGATGTTTTCTTTGTTTGGTTTTAGAAAAATGGAAAGCAAACAGAAGGAAAATTTAATTTATAGAAAACAAAAAATTAAAATTTTCTTTCCTTCCAATTCAAATTTTAAATTTCTCTCTCCTTCCCCATTTATCTTTCCCTTCTTTTTCTTTGTCAAAGTCTCTTCCCTTCCATTCCCTCCTCTAAACCAAACCCAATGGATGCCTTTGCTTGCTGGAACATTATCACTTACCATTTTCTCTTCCTGTTGGATCAGGAAATGGGGTGAGGATGTCCTTTGATCTCTATTCACATGGTCATAGAAATATCTTAGATATTTAAATCCTTCTCAATTCTTCACTCTACTCCTGTAATATAATTACTTTGCTATTAGGGCATCCCTGTACTACAATTCTTATATATAATAAACAAATATATAATGCCAACAAATCAAAAGTAATTAAATTGGTTAATTTGTTCAAAATTTTAAATATTCTATGATTATCCATGACATTAGATTGCTTACGAGGTGATTATTTTTCAAATGATAATTTTTTCAATCAATAAATATATACTATTTCATTGATAGCTCAATAAATATATACACTTAAATGAAATATATTATTAATAGATCTTACCACTTATTAAAGGTAAAAAAAATTAATAATAAATACACTTAAAAATAGTCATGTATTTCCTATGTTGTGTTTTGTTTTTTATATACAGAATCAAAGAGTTAATATAAGTTAAAGGTTAACAATATCAAATTAATATACTTCATTTCAAGAAAAAACTGTTAATGAAAAAATGAAAAGTAACATTAAAATCATTATTTATATGCAACCTTGATGTGGTTGATTACTAATTAAAAGGTCATCTCATTTCTTGTCTTTAATATTTGAAATTTACTGATCCTCCTAGAGTGGCAGCTCGTTTATTATGGCGCCTAACCTTCGTTGGCATGTCATTTTTTTTTATTGAATGGTTAAATGAATGTGAATTGTCTAGGGCCAAATTAACACTATTACCCTTTCATTACTCACAAACTAATTTGATGTAAACTTTGTTCACTAGACCAAAATGGTAAACACCCAGAATGATTTTTTTGGGTCAGAAATAGTGGCAGATTTTCCATACAAATAAAGCTTAACTCCCACTAAACTTAACCCATGACGTTAGTAATTTGATTTTGAAAATCAATACTTTTGGAAGAAACTATTTAATGATCACCTTAACTATGCTTATTAAAATATAATACATAATATTTATTCGTTCTTCCTCAAATTTTTACATGCTATGTTAAATCTTTAAATTACATTAACAGTGAACATATTGTATTAGTTTTTAATATAATAAATATGTTTATATTTACTGTTTACTTTAATTTATTAACCAGTGTCCTAGGAATACGAATTTACATTATCCGGCAATAAAAGGTAAATAATTAAATACTCCCCAAACACGTGAATCTTGTACGTTTCGATTCAACACACGAGCCCCATCTTGGCAAGGACAAAAGTAACGGTAACAAAGCATATTCTTCCAACGATCACAAGACACAATTTATCTTGAGTGAAGAGTGTGGTGGAATAATCCAAAAACCACAGTGGACCACTTTTGTTAGTGTTTTCCTTAGTTTGGCACAATCGAACACTGGCTTTTATTGGATGTACTATTTGTTAACATGTCTCTCTCGGGAACATAGGCTCCAATGAGTAAGACTCTCTTCTAAATTATAGCTTATCCATAAACACGACACTTAATAAGTAACATGGTAGAGTGTCATAAGAATACAAGAGTGTGTTCCCATCGTAAGTGCATTATTATTTGCACTTGAACTACTTTCTGGTTGATAGAAAAGTGTCTTCATTCAGCAATTATTAATTGATTAGAAATGACACTCATTGTCAAATATAAAAATATGTTAGAAGGATCGTCCAACCTAGCATTCCAGGAACAGACCAAAATAGAATAAGAAATTAGGAGGCATTAATTAACACACGAACAAACAAATTCAAAAGTGTATGATCCCCAAAATCACAATGATTGAGGCGAATTTAATAAAAGGAGGCAAAAGAGGAAAAAATTATATATTTATGTTAAGAAAAAAAAAGTGAGGCAAATACCAATGAATTAAACTTCCACGAAGGGCAGTTGCAGTAATCCAAATTTGTATAAGAATTCCTCCGCTACAATGTTGTTTGAACTGCTCTCACCCTGTAATGGCAGGGCAGGATAGCTTCTATACATGAATGAATGTGATGGATTATTTGCATATATATAAAATATAAAGTATCCATAGCTGCTTTTACCCACTTTACTTTATGGGTCATCTTTTGGTTGTTTCACTAAAACTGCGTGGAAACTATCAGTGGTAGAAAACCAAGTGCAGCAGGAGATGATGATGGCACCAGTAAATTCCACAATTTCCCAACACATTACTCACGCACTACTCAACGGCAAAGGATCATCTGATGCTTCCAAACACTCGTGTGGGTTGGAATAAAAATAGTCTTCTTCTTTGGGCTTGTCAGGGATCACCAACCTCTTAGTTTGGCTACCCATGCGATTGGCATGAGCTTCCTTCACAGCTGAAGAGAATTCATCCCAGTTCAGCACACCATTATGGTACTGATCTATCAAATCGACTAGGAGCTTTCTGTTCAATAAAATCGTTCTCTTGAACCCTAGATATCTGTACAATTGGAGAGGATACAAAGTCATTTGTACCATATGTACCGACAACATTAGGAATCAGGTTAAAACGCCAAAAATTTGAAACTATGACAGAAACATTAGCAAGTTGATAACCCATACATTGTTTATACAAAAATTGCTTCAACATGAAGAAAAGTGCTTTTAGTTTTTTAACAGAAGTCCCACGCCAACATTCCCGAAGAAATATTAAGAACCAGTTTATGTAGATATTGGTAGAAACAAAATTATAAATTTGATAATCCACGAAGGAGTGGAAGTAGTTCAGTGTTCATCAATAACATTTTAAGAGCAAAACTGTACCTGCGATGGCCCTCAACCACTTTGGCCATATTTCCATCATATGTGGGTACAAAAATATCACTCTCTAATGATACAAGATAATCCAATGCTGCCATTTGGGATGAATGATTTTGGAAGAACTGAAGGTCAGATGGCTCCAACAGTGTTTCCTTCCTGACCTGTTTTGACAAATTGCAAAAGCAAACGGTAAGAAAGACATTAAAAGATAATAAACATCACAATTACGCATAGCCTCGAGCATTGATGTTTACCAATTTTGGGAACTCCTTTGCAAGACTTGCCAGCCTCCTTTGTCCTCCGTATATTTCCCCAGCTGCAATGTAGATTTGAATGTTCCGATCAATGTCAAGAGCCTTAAGCGTAAGAGCAGTCTCCTCAGGTGTGAGGGGGCACAAACCATCTTTTCTTTTCAAATCAGAATTGATTATTTTTTCTTTCCACCAAGGATAAGCATATCTGACAAATGCACAGAATATTGAAATTTGAGAAAGATTCATATCAAAACTCCTTTCAACATCCAAGGTAATCAGAACAAAATAACATTGAAATCATGGAATAACAGGTCTATGCAGCTTGATAATCACCTCATTCTTGTCAATTCTTCAACCTCATCACCGTTGCAACCTTGAGTACAGCCAGAAAACGCCAACATGTCCATCTCATACCTCAGATGGAGCACCAGAAACGGACCTTTCTGCCTTAGAAGCTGGATCACCTTCCTGCCCAACTCCTGTATCTGAGAAGTAAACCTCAGAGCACTAAAATTAACTTTGCAACGCAGCTTCTGTATTTCTATAGGTTGTCCATTATTGGCCAACCGAGCATCAGTTCTATTTAAATGAACAACTTTGTACTTCTGTATCAAGGGTAGAATCTGCAAGAATTAATACAAACACAATCGAGTTAACATACGACAAAAACAACAATCACAAGCTAATCTAACATCTCTTAAACCCCTAAACTAATAGGCTCAAGGACACTACATAACGTCAATAAAACCAACCTGGTTCTTATAGTAAGATATATCAGACCAACTAACGGGTGGCATAGAGAAAAGAAACCCGCGTTCCACTTTGAGCTTGAGCCTAGGAGGCAACTGCTTCAATATCCGCACTTCATCTCTCAAGGACGTGATAAAATGATCCACATCAAATATATCTTTGAAGTCACTACAATACAAAAGCAACAAACACTCATTGAAAGAAAATCCTCACTCAAAAACAAGTGGCACATAGAAATCCTTCAATCTTAACACCCGTCATTAAAACACACCTGGGATCAGCCCAAAAGGATATTTTATCCAGCTCAGGAACAATAAGCGTAACATTTAAGTATCTCGCAATAGCCACCATGTCACATATCTGTTAATCAACATATCCAATCAGAAAAAACAAAATGACCCAATACATGATAACAGCTTATAGCAGAATACTTGAATTGAATCACACACCGCAGCTCTCATTTGGTTGAGTCCTCCATTGCAAGAAACCATAAGGTATCCATTATTTTTATAAACCCCTGGTCATAACAACAAATTAAGTTAATCATAAACAAATTTAGAAACAAAATTAGAGTAACAAAAGAGAGAAAGTAACACTAACTCTTGGGAGGGAGAAGAGGTGGACGAGGAGAGGGTAACTCAATATCAATGGCTCTAACAGCAGATTCATGAGTGAAACAAGAAGGCCAACCCTTCAAAACTCTGGGGCCCCACATGTCACCAAACGCCGTTAACTGAACGATGCAGGTCCACAGTAACACCGATGTGGTAGCACGTATCATCCACATCTTCATTCTCGAACGTGAAGAACCCGAACCAGAACCCGAACCTAACCCCATTCCCATCTTTTGAACCTTACTCTCCCACCTCTTCAAACCCATAAGACCTTCCCACTCCGCTCTGCACATTTATTCTCCAACAAATTTCCTCTTCATAACCGTAAAAACCCTAAACCACGTTTCGATTGGTTTGAAACGGCAACGGATCGAACCTCACGAAACCACCGTTCGCCAATGCGGACACTATAAGTATCTGAGATTTGGAGTTCAAGAAGCGTCAACGGAGTTCAGTTATCCGCCACATTAACACGAACCGAAGAAGCAAAACAGCAACTCAATTCCTTTTCTAAGAAATAATTGATGTTTGAATTTTGGGGAATTGAAACGAGAAAGTACCGCCGGTGAGTGACGTGGAATAATCGCCGGCGAGTGGAAAACAATGTTATGACTTATGAGAGAGAGAGAGAGAGAGAGAGAGAGAGAGAGAAGAATAAAATGCAAACAGAAAGACATTCGGTGTTGACGCACACAAGAAAAGCAAGCAACGGCGTGCGCCACCCGTGTTAACTCAACCCAAACCATTTAACCATGGTTAAGCTCATCTCTATCTCATGTCTTTTTTCCTACTCTCTTTCTCTTATGCATATTTCAACACATATATTTAACACTCTTATTTTTCTTTCACTTATATTAATTTTTATTAAATAATTCCATTATATAAGGAAAAATTACTTGTACTATTTTTCTTTGGTAAAGTAGAGAAATCCATCCTTCTGACCAATTTTTGGGATGTCTTGTTAAGTGGAAAAGGACACGTGGCGGTTTATGATTGTGGGGTCTAAGGAGTAGGTGATTTGCATCCTACGGCTAATCGTGTTCATCATGCTCACATTTTGTATCGTGAGATTTTATGGCCCATCGTGTTATAGCATCTCTAGAATAAATAAATAAACAAACAAACAGACTATCTTATTAATGAAATGAAAAATGAAAATAGAATTTATTCCTTCTAAGTGAAGTAATTATATTTAAAAAAATTAATTTCATTTATAATTAATGAGAAAATTAATGATTAAATTTTAATTAAACATCAATATGTTTACTTTTAAATTTTTAATCAACTACTGGAATTGTTTTTGCCTTATAAAATGGATCACTTCATTTTAAATAATTTAAATAATATAATATATTTAATTTTATTGATTTGTTTTATCAATCAATTTAAAAGTAAATTTTTTTACTTTAATATCTTTTTAAATTTTTTTAAGGGAAATGTATTTTTGTAAAGTCATCAAATTCGCGCTTTTATTTCTTAAACAATAGTATGGGGTGCAAATTATAACGAATTTATTGTTTTGATACTAATCGAGCATTCATTTGTTATTCAACCTTGTTTGTCAGAATGATTTAATGTGTTTTGCTTCACTATTTTTCAGTTTTGATGTCTCATTATTTCAACATATGTTAATACAACTATCATGACGAGAAAAGAAAAAAAAAACCTATGACGTTAATTTCATTTTTAATTTTACCAAAAAAAAAATCCAAGAAAGTGTTTTTTGAAAAGTTTATAAGTTATTTGATTAAATTTTAAGCTTATTTAATTACAAACACATGAAAGATAAGAAAAATATAACTTTTATACTGGTAGAATATTTTTATTCAAAAATTTGCAATAAAAGAGATAAAAAAAAAAAAAGTATTATTATTCATCTAATGTAAGGAGAGTAGGGTGTACTTGAACATGCAAATTTCAGTGAAATACACGTGAAGTCTCTCTTAAAAAGATAAATGGGAAGGGGTAACGGCGTAAAAGTGAGGCAAAAAAAGAAAGAAGGATGCAATTTGGGAGTAACATTTGCCCCATTTCATGTCATATTTTTAGTTTGCTTCCACAAAATTAGAAACAAATAATTCAACTAGAACTTGGCTATGCAACGTTATATCCGCGATAGGGTAACTAATAGTTATATCCGACTTATACAAAAATAAAAATAATTATTTTTAAATAGATTAAGAAATGTAACTGATTGTATCTAATTTTTTTTATCTAAAAATATAATTACATTTTTTAAACTATTCTTACCTAATATTATAGTATTTTACATTAAAAAATTAATCAATTTAATGATATTTATAAAATAAAGATGTTAAATAATATTCAGTCAGTTAAACTTTTACTTTAAGTAACAAATTTATCTTTCTTTTTTTAATATATAAATCTAAAAAGAATATTAGAAAGAAAAAGTGACAAGTTTTTATTCTCCTAAACATAGCTCATCATTGTCGATGTCCCAACCCGTTTAGCCTCCGTCAGAGTGTCGGATCCGCCGCTATAACCGTCCACCGACTTAGGACATCTTGACGGAGGGTTTGGGCCACGTGTCGGCATCCTAACTGATCTATGGGCTACCTTTGAGGAGTCATGTATCCCATCAACGGTGACAGATCAACCTACAAATCCTTGACCACAATACATGCTGGGTCTCATAAGATAGGTACCTCTTCCCAGCTTTCTCTTTCTATTTTCTTTCCACCAACACTTTCCTTCTACTTTAATAATAATTGTGCCTTCGATCATTTTAGTTTATTTCAATAAATATATTCTTATTTTTACAATAATATTAAGATAAAATATTTTTTAATCTAGTTGTATTGTTCAATTAAATTTTTATCTCATAAAATGATTTCCTAAAAATTATTATTCTATAAATTAAAATATGAAATTTATAAAAAAAAATAACATATCGCATTATTTTTTAATGGATGATATTTATTTATTTTAATTACATAATGTTATAAAAGATAAAATACAAGAAAATGATTGAATTGTGTTAATTAAAAAATTTAATCATTTCATCTGTTGGTTTAAATAGCAATTAGATGAAATTTTGCTTATCTTTTGAAAGTTGATTTTAAGGACAAACGTTTGAGTATTGTTATCTCGGTTAGTTAATAAACAATAACGATGAACACAAGTATTTTTATATTGGTTCGTCTATTCAATACTACGTCCAGTTACTCAGCAACTACTGAGTTTTCACTACCAACCGTGAAATGGTTACAAGTATTGTTTGTATCGAGTCACTTCTGACTATTACAAGATATTGTTTGGCCACAACCTTCCCAGACTAAATAACAAGGTATTTTTTGCAACCCAGCCTCCTCAGGCCAAAACAAGGTATTCTTTGCAAACACAGCCTCATCAGGCTAAAGCACTACACAAGTAGATTTAAAAGAACTTTTTAAAGAAAAGAGTTCTTCTTCGCATAGAGGGTAATCAGTAAGCAAAATCACAGAATGATAGAGATTGTAGCGTGTTCGTCGGCCTGATCTTGTGCAAGTGAAGTCCTTTTATAGGCAAGTCTTCAAAGATCCGTTAGAGACGTTGAACTTTCCAAATGAAATCTTCAAAAGGTGTCAGAGTGCAATCAATGATGTCTTGTGCAACGGTTTTGGTGGCACTGAGAACTTTTTTCTGACTCGTACAGAGATTACATCAAAAAGGGTGTTGCTTTTTCGTGTTAAAGAGGTTATCTCGAATCCCCATACTGATCTTAGAAACACTTGAGAGTAATAGCTGGATTTTGAAATTGACGCGCTTTGAGTTTTATTTTTTTGATAGATGATGTACTTCTCCGGTCTTAAGAAGTGTCCTGAAGCTCCGTCTGAAGGTGTATCGTTTATCTTTCGTGTGATGAAGTGGTTTAAGGACAGACAAATGACTTGATAAAGAATAGTTTTTGAGAAGTCTCTTCCGTCTGTGCTTGTTCAGTTTAACTTTGGCTTGCAATGCTTTACTGTGATAGTTTCTCCTGTTTTGTAATTAATCAAAACTTGAGACGTTAATATTTTGATTTAATAAATATAATTATAATACATGTAATTTATGGATAAATAGAATAATAATGTTTATTTATTTTTTCCATTACTTAATAAAAAATTGATTTCCTATCATAACTTTAGATTTTCTTAAGGCAAATCTTGCTGAAAATTTATAATTTTTTTCATTTTTATCAATACATACTAATTTGATAAATACATACTAAAATATTAATTAATTTTTCAGTAATTAGATTGAAATATCATGATTTAAAAAAAATACTAACTTACTGTGAAAAAACAAAATGAAGTTTGTTCTTTCATTTTTATTTTGAGTATTATTATTTTGACAGGACTTGCAATTGCACCGAGTCTTGTCATAACCTCGCTGGCCTGCGGTTCCGGCATGTCATTCGCGTGACACGCTCGCATATTTAATTTGTACGCTCTCTTTTTAATTCATTTGAATAATTAATTAATAATTACTCTCTACAATGAACATTCTCACCTAATCCCATTCCACCATTTGCTATTAAACTAACCAAGTCTCTCACACTCACAATTCATGCATTAAATAACTTAAAAGGTGATCTTTTTTTTTCAAATGTAATGGGATAAAGGGTTACGGCTTTATATACTCACATATTAGCCATTATTCTTATAGAAAAAAACCTAAAAATATATTTAATAAATTTATCTAAATAATTTTAATTTTGATATAATTATTTAATTTTTTCTCTTTTGTAACATGACATTATCATATTAACTGATAACATTATAATTCGCAATAAACTGGATTTGCTCAACCATAGCAAAATAATTGCTTCACTACAAGATAATATTTTGGTAGTTTAATTTACTTTTTTCTCTACAGATACCCATTCAAAAACAATTCTGACCGAGACAAAGTCAAATATTACATGTAAATCCCAGAAAATTAGCAGAAAATGAGAAACTATCTTCTACAGCTGAATCCAATCCCCATTAGTTGTCTTGATTCCTTAGGATTTTTATAATACTTAGGACTTTATAACATATTATTAAATATTCAGAATTCTATCAAAAGAAATAATATCTACTTCATTATTGCTATTTACATTTTGAAAGATTCGGTTTTCAATTCTTAAAGATTCACTTTGCTGAATATTTTAAGTAAGTATTTCAAAAGATTAATATTTCTGATTAACATCTTTAGAATTTTTTTTTTTGAAATTAATTTTGGTGCTTATCAAAAATAGATGTTTTCTCTAGCTCGTTCCCACCTTATCTTTTATTTGGGGTCGCACTAATTTGCATATCGGAAAAAAAGAGTAATAATTATTTTGAAAAAGAAAAAGATCAATGATCAAAGAAGAATAAAGGAAGAGTAGTTGAGAAGTGAGAAGGAAGAAGATAGTAAAAGATCAATAAGGTTAGAGTTGAGCACGAATAGATTTACAAATAAAGAAAAAGTTACACCAAAAGAATCAGATTTAATACAAAAAACGTTACTGTAGTGTTTATTTACAAAACTTTGGAAAAGAAATAAAGATAGAAAATGAAAAAAAAAATGTTTTTCACACCTTCAAAAAGAAGGAAATAAATTAATAATTTTGTGAAAATTTTAAACTAAAAATAAAAACAAAATATTTTACCAAACCCAATTTTTTCAATGATTTTCTAAGCAAGCTAATATTATGGTATTATCTCATTTTTATATTTTTTTTAATTAAGTCCTTGTTGCAGGTCGAACCATACCAAACCTGAAACCGACCTCATCTAGAAACTTTTACATTTCAATAGAATTGATTAAATTGGTAGCATGAAAATGACCAAACTCGTACCTTCATTTATGCTTTAACACAAACAAGTGAAAAAATAAGGTGGTTTCTAGTATTGCCAAGAATGTCTTTAGTGTGTGTCTTAAAAACCATAAATAATTAAATGTTCAATGCTAACTTACTGTTATTTCACGCCATTGAAAAGTTGAACAAGGAATTTATAAACACACTCTTAGACCAAATAATCATGTTTTACCTTCGTTTTTCAATTTATTATTTTTTTAAGAAAAAAATTATTTCTATTAGATAATAATATTCATTGTGTTGTAACTTTACAAAAAATAAACATGAGGCATCAAAGTAACAAATTCAAAAGATAATAAAACATATAAATACTTTTACTAAAATCATTATTAGTGTAATAGTTTATCAATATTTTACAGTACCTTGCATGCTTGTAAATCAATTAAATATCAACTGTACCATTTGACTTAGCAAATTAATAAAGCTTAAACCAAAACTAACGATTTTGATCCGTTTCTATAAGTTCCGAAATGCATAGAAAATTCGCTAGATTGGCTAGTTATTAATTTTATGAATTAATTATAATACTCTTTAGTGTGTGGTCTTTTTATCTTGGATCTTTCATCAAGACTGTGAACCTTGGTCTTCAATCTTTGATATGTACGTTTGAAAAGGGAGAGGAATACATGAATACATGTAAAAGACGTTCGAATGATTAAAATAATGATTAATCTGACACTCAGGTTAATGATTAATTACAAAATTTTAAAGAATTTTTTATTAATAAGTATCTTGATGTTATCATCACCTATTTATGTATATATATTTTTTTTTGGGTTTTGATACTATTCATTTTATACCTAATAATAAAATTTATTAACTGCGAATTTCATCTTTTAATTTTTATTAATAATTACATTTGTGTCTGTTGAGCATTCAATCTTAACCTTTCGATCTAATAAATAAAATCCTAGTCATCATATAATGGCTGGTTCATTTTGGTCGGCCATGATCTAACGACCCACTTAAAAATTGCAGTATAATATGGTTACACAGTTTAATCTAAAAGTATAATTTATTTTGTTATTAGTTTTTTATATCGTTTTTCTCTTATAAATATTGATAGTATCCATAACCATAAGTAATATATAGAACACGTTGTATATTAAAAAAATAGAGTTATTGTAATCTGATTTCATGTGTTTACGCTAAATAAGTTTGTAGCATAATATGTAGAATTTAATTTTATTAAATTGAATTAATTATAGAATCATTATACTCAACTTATTAGTGAATTAAAGTAATATATACAAAGTTTTAAATTGAAATCTTATAAACGCATTGTATGTTAAAAAAAACATTGTTAACTATCCGACTTAGGAGCTGACTTGACTAAATAATCAATTTCCCTAGTAATTGTTATTGGACGCAAATGCATGATATCACCAACCAATTAGCATATAGTATGCGCAATATAATATTGCTTTTGAAATCATATAGTATGCACAAATTAATGGAATGAGTGTCTTGATTGAACATTTCAATTGAGCACTACGCAAATTACTAATTCAAAGTCCTCGTCCTAATTAGGGTTTTGGAGATACAGAAAAAGATATTGATGATGAATAACATTTTTATCCACAAAAAAATAATATCACTAGACCGTCTTCTTTGAGAAAGCAATTTTAAAAATCAGCTTTGAAATTGCTCATGCATTAGCAAATTAATAAGATGACCTATATATAGATTTCGATTTGAGAATTTTTTATTCAATACGATAAATGTTTTTTAATAGCATGTGTGTCAAATAATTAAGATTAAATATCTATCTGAAAAACGTCATTAAAGCACACATGATCTCTTACATAATTTCCTTTCTTTATATAAATAGTAAAGGGTGATTTTACTTATTAAATTTTTGCACATTATCAATATTTTTTATTGGCTAAGTTAATGGACACCTTACTTAAAATTAAAAAAAGGAGCAGACAATTTAGGCAAGCCAACGAAGCTTCATTTAACTAGTAAAAGTTTATTAAATATATGAAAGTTCCTCTCATGTTTGTCTTGGGAACAAAAAGTTCAAACTTCATAATTAGTTATGATTATATACAAATATTGATGACATCTAACAGCAGTATGCATATAGAAAAACAAAATTACACCAATATTTGTTACTTTCTTTTGATTCTCGTTACTTGAAGTTCACTTCTGTTCTTGGTATCCTCACTTGGTTTCACATTTAGTTGGAATAGAATTAAATAAGAAACAAAAGTAGATAACACAACGAGTAGGCCATGAATATATGAATTATGGGATAAACCCATATTATGAAAAGCTAGGGGCATGGGTTAATGGAGAAAAATAACTCTTTGCATGAACAATTTAATCTTATCCTCAGACAATAAAACGTGCTTCCTCTCTCTTATTTGAGGAAAAAAAGTGTATGTAAATAAAGGTACCAATAAAAGTAGCAGTGTAAATTATTTGGGTGTAAGTAGGTGGTCACATGATTCAAAGTTACACGTAGTCCAGCTGGAGAATTATGCAGCTATAACTAAATACAATTTGGAAAAATAAAATTGAAGTAGAAAGTGAAAATTAAATAAATAATAGAAGCAGAATATTCGAAATTATTGTATTCCATAAGCAGCCATTGAATGTATGCCAATTTAGTTGGTTTCTGACATTTAGCTAATTAAATGAAGGAAAAGAAACAGATTAAAGAAGAAAAATAATGAGACATGGTATTATTGCAAAGCCTCCAAAATAAACAAAACCAGCACACAAAATAATAGACTACTCTTAAATAATAATATTATTAACTAGGCTTATCATCATTAAATAAGAAACCTTATTAATGATTGAACTGGGACCTTATTAATCTAGCTGTTAAATTATTAAATATTATTTTGATAACTATATATGAAGTTTTAAATATTTATGAGTATACAATATATTAAATATATATTTATATTTAAGCTACATATTATTTGTTAAAGTAAAAAATGTGATGAAATATTTGGAATAGACTTAATCAATGTTATCAAAACCCTATTCTAATAGTAAGGTTGATAAAAATTTATTTTCTATAAAAAAGAGTATTCAAGATAATATTTTCGAACAGTACCATATAATCATGTCATATATATGTGTGAGAAAAATGCTGAAGACCAACTAAATTGGCATAGCCATTGACTATATATATACATAATCAATTCAAACACAAAAAAGCAATTTTTTTAGAACTTTATGATAGACACGTCAAATAGATAATAAGCAAACAAGAAGACTGCAGAATGGAGCAAAAAATAATGATCTCAAAGCACATGACTTTGAGTTGAACGAAGACATTGTTATTTTAATATGTTTATATTTTATTTTATGTGGGTAAAAAGCAATGTTTTCAAATTGGATCGCACTAAGACCTTTTATTTGTCAGCACTTAGCAGACTCATATAGAGGTTAGAACCCATTAAAAATTAAAATGGCAGTTCCCAGGGAAAACGACACTGTCTGCAGCAGTAAGATCAGGATCAATCGAACTTATCCCTTTCTGGTTCTTGAAAAAGAAACACCACTTGTGTTTGTGGACTAATTTCCTCTGTATTTTACTTTTAATATAATTAATTTTAATTATTAAAATAGTTTTAAATTAATCTTGTTCATAATTTTTACATTAAAATATGTATTACGGTGTAAGATTAATTTTAAATGCTAACTAAAACAGGAACTAAATTGAGAAAATCATGTCTACAGTAGATACCTACGGGACAATCACATCGAGTGCATATGAAGATTAAGGTTGCAACATTTGATATCCTTAATGGCTAGTTACTTCATAATGGGGGAAAAGAATAGAATGATGTTGATGGTCAAAATTTCCCAAAGCCCTGAATTTCATGTGACTGTTTTCAAGTCTTTGTTCAGTCTATTTGAGTTTAGAGTTTACATACTTTGATATTGGATAAACGTTACTTCTGCAAAAATAACTCAGGATTGTACATTAATGTTAATTGATTTAGTTTTTAAACCTTTATTTGAAAAGTAATCTGAACATAACTAATATTACTTTAATAATACTACTGCATCACCTTTAGATGCATAATTATTATTTTTTTTAAAATGCACAGTTTCTCGTTTGATACTATATTATTAAAATTAAATGTAATTTATTGAATTATATGAATATTCTTTTCATGTACATTTAGATGAAATTGTATTTTAAGAAAAGTAATAAAATGTTATTTTCACGTTTAAATGGTTAAAACCAAATTTGGAACCCAAAAGTTTTTGGCAATTCTTCTGAATAAACAATTTAATTAAAAACTTATAAAATAAGTTACAATCAAATAGGAACTATTTTCATGAATTTGACTAAACTTACTGGTAATAAAAGAAGAAAAATAGAATTATCTTTATATAAGCTTCTTCATACTGTTTATTAAAATAAATTAAAAATATATATAAATTACAAAACTCAGATAAGATTTTTCAAATGTCCCATTTACCTCAACGTTATCAAATGCACATAACATTTGGGAAACCACCCTTAATCCTTCCACCTGCTTCTCAAAATATACAATAAGATCTAAATTATACATTGCGGGAGAAGTAATATCTGTACGAATTTTCCTTTCCCTTTGACTACATTTAATATGTACTTTTACATAGAAAGAAAAGAAAAAACATTTTAAAACTAACAAAACTAGATACAAAACTAGATACCAAATAATTACAATATTTTATAGTCACAAACCTAACCATTCCTCAACATGGAGAAACTACTAACACATAAATAAAGGGGCAGGAGAGGGATGAAACAATAAATGTAGGCACCATGGAACAGATCAGCCACCGATTGTGTCAAATCAATAAACTAAGCCTCATATTTCATCATGAATATTCCCACTTCTCAGGCATGTTGCAACCACTTATTTAATGTCAGCCAATAATTTCAATTAACATTTATGATTTACCTTTCTCATCATCCTGTACATTCAAGTAAGTTCTAAAATAAATTAGTATATATAAATGCTAAGAATAACTAGTACAGATTATATTATGCTTACCGAATTATCCATCAGTTTGTCCAAATCATCATCATAACCTTCATCACCATCATCTGAAAGACCGAGAGATTGTTGGCAAATGTAAACTGATCAAAATTTAAGTTCACCCAGAACACATATTATTCTAACCTCCAACTTATATACCCAAAGGAACATACTTTCATTGGATACAATTCTCCAACTCTGGAGAATATATTGGTATGGACTAACAAACAGGCAAACATGAAGATGCATTAATTAAGAAAGTAAAGAGTTTAAACTTTAAACTAGATTACATGTTTTGATGAAGGGTGGAAGGAGAAAGCATGGAAAGGGAAAATCCCATGAAGCTCTCACTTTTTGTACCCCTCCAAAAATGCGTATAACGAAGGTAAAGAACTTTGCTTTTATTTTAAAAACTTGTGATTTACTATCTAACCTACAAATTTAGTTGCTTAAATAAAAATAAAAGTGGGTTATATTGAAAAGTTTTACACTTAAAGTTCAGAACATTCTTACTTTTCTGCTCTCATTAATCATCCAAACATGGGGAATGCAAAACTACATGATTTTGTACATTCCCTTCCCTTCCATCTTATTCACACTAAACATTTTTACTCTACGAGCTATGCAGCTTAAATCAGAAGATCACTATAATCCAAAAGATAAATTGTTTGCCAATTGACACAACTATCCATTTTACCTAGTAATGATTAATCTCCTTTAAGTTACTGTGGGGATTGAAATTTTTTTAATAATTGATTAGTTTATTTTTCAGAAATAAATAACAAATTCTAATAGATTAAATTAATAAGGTATACCAGGCTCATCATCACTGTTTCCTTCTCCAAGAAGAAATACATCCAAGTCATGCTCAGTTGATGCATTCGAAGATTTGGTCTCTTTCTTCACTTCCTGCACCTCTTGATTAGAGATCAATTCAGTGTTTAAGGGTTCCATCATCACTTTGTGATCTTTTACTAGTTCAGATGATTTTAGCTTATCATCTTCCAGGTAGCGATTCTCATAGCTGTCAGAAATCATAGGACAAAAAAGTTAACGAGATGTCACAAAACAGCATAACTTTAACAGTATATAAAACCTATGATAAAGAGAAGCAGAACGAGTTTATTTGTAGTCCTAGATGTATTTCATATAACTCGAGCAAGTACAGTAGCATGGTACTTTTCCACGAGTATATTGATCTAAAAAGAATGTACCATGTTATTAATAATTTATGCACATCCAACTAAACTTTTTTATTATATCGCACAAAATAATTGTTATTTTCACAAACTCAATCAGCATACAGCTACCTACATGAGCTCATTAAAAAATATAAATTATATTTTTGAAAAGTTTACATGTTCATATTATCATAGCAGCAATTACTTCAATCTTTTATTGAGAGCATTTTATTTTTATCTCTCTCTAGGATGAGAGTATTTTATACTTTCGGAACCATGGTGACAATACATACATTCCTATCCTCTAGATTAGAAGCAATTACTGCATAAGGCCTATAATGTGATATTGAGTTATTTATTATTATAAAACAGCATATTATATATCTCTTCATGTTTAATTTGAGAAGTATCAAGAAAACCTGCATAGAGTACATGACCCTTTAGTATTGTAAGACTACAAATAGACAAATACCAAACAATCCAATATCAAAGACCCAGGTCAGATGAAAGTCTAAAACGATAATGTAAAAACCAAAATACCGAAGAAACAAGATAAATTACATACGGTGCAGTATGATTATTCACAAGTAAAAAATATATTCTCCAAAACTTCCTCTCTTTCATGACTCGTGGACACAGTTCATACCTCAATCTTGAAATCTCCTGTAACAAAGAACAAACTGAATAGTGGGAGTGCATGCTACTTTGAATATGTAATTACAAGAAACAAATACAATCGACATAGAATTCAATATAACATGTATACACAAACCCATATACTTAAGTGACAGATTTTACTTTGAGAAACACTAGCAACATTTTGTACAACAGTTTATACAACAACACTTCTTTGTGTCTAACTCTCTCATATGTATTCTTTATAACACCTCATAATGATGGAGAGAGACAGACCTGTAACACACTATTTTACAAAATACTGTATAACTTGTTAGGAGTATATGTAGTTTGATTAGTCTCACATCATGTAAAAAGATGCATTTAGACTTTAGTCCCACATCGTTTAGAAAAGTGAGAGACTGTCTTTTGTCTCTATATAAAGAACTCGTAAAGCTTGAAATGCATACCAAAAATAAACTGTTCCTAGTATAGTCGTGGACGTAGGCAACTTGTTGAACCACGTTAAATTCTTGTGTCTTTTCTCTCTTCTTTATTTCCTTATTTATTTTATTTATTGCTTTGTTCTTAACAATTGGTATCAAGAGCCAATTTCTTAGTATGCTCTGTGGTTGCGGTTTTGTCTGATCTTCACATCAAAAAAGATTGGTTTATCCTCAGGGTAGAGAAGCAGTGGGAGCTTTCTTGGAAAGCGACAAGAACATGGCGTTGGAAGAAGGAAAGGTGAAGATCGAGAAGTTTGATGGCAGAGGAGAAGATGCAGATAGAAGACTACCTGTATCAGAAGAAGTTGTATCAGCCCTTGACGGGTGAGAAGCCAGAAGACATGGAGCAGTTAGACTGGGAGCTGCTAGATCGGCAGATGCTTGGTGTGATCCGTTTGACGTTAGCCAAAAACGTCACGTTCAACATTATGAACGAGAAGACAACTGTAGGTCTGATGAATGCATTATCAAACATGTACGAGAAGCCATCTGCAGCCAACAAAGTGTATCTAATACGGAGGCTGGGCGAAGGTAATTCTGTTACTAATCACATTAATGAATTTAACGCAATCCTTGCCCAGTTGGCCTCAGTGCAGATCAACTTTGATGATGAAGTGAAAGCATTGATTCTATTATCATCCTTCCTAAAGTTGGAGTGCAAATCATTCTTTGATTAGTTAGTAGTTACGCAAGAATAACAAGTTGAAGCTTGATGATATACGAGACTTGATCCTAATACGAGACTTGATCCTAAGCGAAGACGTTCGCAGGAGAGGTTCAGGTGAGTGTTCTAATTCTGATTCCAGTTCTGCGTTGAGTATTGAAACTCGAGGAAGAAGTAGCCAGAAAGGTCAGAATCAAGGACGGGGCGGATCAAAATCCAGAGGGAGACAGGCAAAATTTGCTTGTTGGAACTGCCAAAAAAAGGGTCATCTTGCTCATCAATGTAAGGCTCCAAAATGGAAGAACAAAAAGAAGAAAGATGATGAATCTGCAAATGCTGCATCAGATGAGACTGGATAGTCCTGTTGATTTATGGATAATGGACTCAGGTGCGTCATTCCACACTACACCTTCCTTAGAACTATTTTATAACTATGTTTCAGGGGAATTTGGGAAGGTTTACCTTGTAGATGGAAAATCCCTTGATATTGTGGGAAGAGGTGATGTTGACATTAGAACCTCTAATGGTGCCCTATGGACTTTGCACAACGTTAGACATATTCCCGCCTTAAAGAGAAACTTGATATCTGTGGGACAGTTGGACAACGAGGGGCACTACACTACATTTGGGGATGACTCTTGGAAGGTAATGAAAGACAATTTGGTTGTTGCTTGTGGAAAGAAGCGAGAGTCTCTTTATATGCTTGCAAATGAGGATATGGTAACCGTCGTAGAGGCTGCCAATAGTTCCAGCCTATGGCATCAGAGACTTGGGCATATCAGTGAAAAGAGGATCAAGTTCATGGTGTCAAGAGGTAAGTTATCTGACATAAAGCATATTGATATTGGACCTTGTGAACACTGTATTTTTGGAAAGCAGAAAAAGGTCAGTTTTTCTAAGCCGAGAATGAGATCTAAAGTTGAAAGCTAGAATTGGTGCATACATATGTTTGGGGGCCTGCTCCAGTGAAATCCCTTGGAGGCTCACAATATTATGTAACCTTCATTGATGACTCTACAAGAAAGGTATGGGTCTATTTCCTTAAAAATAAATCTGACGTGCTTTCTGTGTTCAAAAGGTGGAAAAGGGAGGTTGAAAATCAAACAGGTCTAACAGTGAAAAGTCTGAAATCTGATAATGGTGGAGAGTATGATAGCAGAGAATTCAGGAATTTTGTTCTACATAAGGTGTTTTGGGCAGAGGCGATAAACACAGCCGCCTATCTCATAAACAGAGGTCCATCAGTTCATTTAGACTATCAGTTACATAAAGAAGTATGGTTTGGGAAGGAGGTAAATTTTTCACATTTGAAAGTCTTTGGTTGTGCCTCATATATTCTTATAGACTCTAATAGTAGAGATAAATTAGACCCCAAGGCAAAATTATGTTAGTTCATTGGTTATGGATCTGACATGTATGACTACAAATTCTGGGATGACAAAAACAAGAAAATCATCAGAAGTAGAAATGTTACTTTTAATAAAAGTGCGTTCTATAAAGACAGGTCTACAGAATCCGCAAGCACAAACAAACAGTCAGTGACCTGTGAGAAAGTAGCACTAGAAGAAATCTCAGAAAGGGATGTAGTCAACAGAAGGCAGGATACTGAGTCTGAGTCTGAACCAGAACCAATAACAGAACCAGAACCAACAGAAGTGGAACCTTTTGAGACCCAAGTAAGAAGGTCAAGTAGAACGATAGTAGCATCGCAAAGGTATTCCCCTTCATTACATTATCTGTTGTTGATTGATGCTGGTGAGCCAGAGCATTTTGCTGAAGTTATGCAGGGAGATAATTCCGTCAAGTGGGAGCAAGCAATGGAAGATGAAATGAAATCCCTCCAAAAGAACAAAACTTGGTTTCTAACCAAGCTACCAGAAGGGAAGAAAGCTCTGCAGAACAGGTGGATCTATAGGATAAAGGAAGAACCAGATGGAAGTAAAAGATATAAGACGAGACTCATAGTGAAAGGATTTCAGCAGAAACAAGGAATCGACTTCACAGAGATATTATCTCCTGTTGTGAAGATGACTACCATCAGAGTCATTTTGAGTATTGTAGCTACAGAAAATCTTCATCTTGAGCAGTTAGATGTTAAAACTGCATTTCTGCATGGGGATCTAGAGGAGGATATCTTTATGAAACAACCAGAAGGTTTTGAAGCACAAGGCAAGGAGAATCTTGTATGCAAGCTCCATAAAAGTTTGTATGGCCTGAAACAAGCACTGAGATAGTGGTACAAAAAGTTTAATGAATTTATGAGCAACGCAGGGTTTCATAAATGTGAAGAAGACTACTGTTGTTATGTTAAGAAATGTGTTGGCAGTTATATTATTCTTGCTTTATATGTTGATGACATGTTAATTGCAGGGTTTAGTATGACAGAAATTAACAAGTTGAAGAAACAGTTAGCAGGAAACTTTGAGATGAAGGATCTTGGTCCAGCCAAACAAATTCTTGGCATGAGAATCTCTAGAGACATATCAGAAGGTACTTTGAAGTTGTCTCAGGAGAATTATATTAAAAAATTGCTTGATAGGTTCAATGTTGGAGATGCAAAGACCAGGAATACCCCTTTGGGAACACACCTAAAACTTTCAAAAAGGCAATCTCCTCGATCGATGAAGAAAAAGATTACATGTCTAAAATACCATACGCTTAGCTTGGGAGCTTGATGTATGCTATGGTGTGTACTGCAGACCGGACACATAGCACATGCAGCTGAGTTGTGAGCGGTTTCTATCCAAATCGAAAGGAGCATTGGGAGGCTGTGAAGTGGATATTGAGATATTTGAAGGGTACTTCAAGAATGCACTTATGTTTTAAAAGAAGTAATCTCACTTTACAGGGTTTTGCTGATGCAGACTTAGGAGGAGATCTAGATGGTAGAAAGAGCACAACAAACTACATATCTTTGTTGGGCGGTACTGCTATCAGTTGGAAGTCTAAACTTCAAGGTAGAGTTTCTCTTTCAACCAATCTTTATGTATGTGCAATTTGTAAGACGACCAAGGAGATGATATGACTGAAGAATCTTCTCAGAGGACTAGGAAAAGAACAAGATGATGATCCATCATTCAGTGATAGCCAGAGTGCAGTATACCTTGCTAAAAATCCAATCCTTCATTCTAGATGCAAACATATTGAGATAAAGTATCATTTTATCAGAGACTTGATCAGTAATGGAGAGCTATCTTTGTTGAAGATCCCAGGGTCAGAGAATCCAGCAGATATGTTGACCAAGACAGATACAATTGATAAGTTGAGGTTTTGTGTTACCTCAACGGACCTTCGAGAGTGATTGATGACGAAGGCACAACACTAGGTTGTGATGTGAATCAAACTCCAAGTGGGAGAATTGTTAGGAGTATATATAGTTTGATTAGTCCCACATCATGTAAAAAGATGCATTTAGACTTTAGTCCCACATCGTTTAGAAAAGTGAGAGAGACTGTCTTTTGTCTCTATATAAAGAACTCCTGTAAAGCTTAAAATGCACACCAAGAATAAACTGTTCCTAGTGTAGTCATAGTCGTGGACGTAGGCAACTTGCTGAACCGCGTTAAATTCTTGTGTCTTTTTCTCTTTTCTTTATTTCCTTATTTATTTTATTTATTGCTTTTGTGTCTTTTTCTCTCTTCTTTATTTCCTTATTTATTTTATTTATTGCTTTGTTCTAAACATAACTTGTTGTATGTTACTGTGTGGCATGGCTCTTTTACTTTATTAATGCTAGACTACCCCAAACATCAGTTCCAACTTACCAAGTATCCACAAAATGTTGTACAGCTTTCTGGACTAGTTGATAAATATTAGACACTTCCCATTCCAATGGTTAAGGACAAGTTTTTTGTCTGTCTTCTGTAACTACTAGTAGGCAAGCAAACAAAGTTACAGCAGAAAAGGACAACTTTTTTTTGCCAATTAATCAGAAAGAAGGATTTCGATGCAAATTCATACTTGTCCAACATCTATCTGGATCCAGGACCTTCACTACTTCAATCAACATACTTACTCAAGCTTTCTAATTTCTCTAGGGAAAATAAATACTAAAGACAATAGTACAACATAATGAAAACCAGATGCAATTATAACCAAGACCAAGACATGTAAAGTTTTCAAGTTAATATGAATACCGGAAAAAAAATTCTTGAACAAAAACCAAATTGTACTTGTTAGCCAGGACTATTTACATGTTACTTAAACAACGAATAATTAGTCCTAAATTTAATGAAAGCATTGAGAACCCATGTGGTGCACACATGCCCTGAATATCATTGATAACATTTTGATTCTCAAAAACACACTAGATTTTTTTAAAAAAAATGGTACCTTGACAGTAGAAAGAACAAGACTGGCATGTTTTTGCTGCCACTCGGTTAAATCCTGCCTAACATTTGAAACTGCAGGAACATCAAAAATTTCCGTGTCATCTGCAAATTGATGGAAACCAAAAATTAAATAAATAAATAAATCAGATAAACTATAAGGTTCTACCATGAAGAATAGTAAAGGAAAGTAACAGCAGAATGATACAGAATTTAAACACGGTAGGTAGTAGCATTAGTAATGAACTATAAGTGTTTGTTAAAATGTAACCATAGTTGTACCAAACCCTAATCCATAAACACACACACAAAAAAGGACCTTGAAGGGGAAAATGTTCAAAGGTAGTGATGGTGATGCCTTTGACGAATTCCCTTAACTCTTCGTTGATGCCAAAACTCTCGAGATCGACGTCGTTTTTGAGAGAAGGTTGGGGAAAGTGTTTGGAAGCTTGAGCTGCGATCTCCTTGGTAGTTTCCGATATGATATCGCTCAATTTCGAAGCTCCCAACGACAGTTCGTGCGATCGTTTCGCTGCTTCTTCCGCAAAGCTTCGAGCTCTGTTCCATAGCTCCATCTTTCTCTTCTCTTCTCTCTTTCTCGTCAAACAGATTAATTTTCTGTTCAAAACATGCTAACGTGATTAAAGCTCTAAGCTTTTATTTAAATTAGATAATTGAGATTAAATGTTTTGTTATTAATATTCTAATTACAAGACAAAAATTAACGTTAGCAGTTAACAAATTATACGTTTTTATGTTAGTTGAACATGTAATTCTCTTCTGTCTTTCTTCTACTTTTTTTTTTCAAATTCTTTTTAAAAGTAATAAATAGCAAGCAAACAAATTTTTGGACGTAATTTTCCTGACATAAAATTTTTATAGATGTACTTTGTAAAAATAAAATATTAAAAATTATTAAAAAAAATAAGTGGTCTAATTTTTTTGATGTAAGAAATGGTCTAGCTTTTTTTATTAAATTTTATTTTCTACCATTTTCATCAGGAATATAAAACTCAAGATTTCCCGCGAAAATGGTATAGCTTTGGGTCGAGCCCAATGAACCATGAATGGTAAATTTCTTTAGAATAGTTAGTCGGATTCTCTTTTGGGCTTTGGTAAGTTTCTTAGTTCATATAAGCCTTTTGAAGATTAGGTTATTTCTTTCTGCACCTTTCAAAATTCAACATACACTGGTTTTTTTCCTTCCGAACTGGGCTTCCCGACAGTTAAAAAAGAAGCTGTAGGTTGATTTCTCCAAGGTGTACAAAGAAAATCTGCAGAGACTTTATTGTCTCCAATGCAGAAAACAAAAAGAATAATTTGTTATTTTGAGAGTAAAAATACTTTAAATTTTTTCGACTGAAATCCTATAATGAATTTGTTCTTTAAAAATGGTATTCAATTTTTCGCTAAGTATATTTTATAAGAAAGTGAAAGAAAAGAAGAAGAAGAATTTATGATTTTATCAATAATTTAAACGTGAGACTCACCAAAATTTATGATTTTAAGCAATTTCAATCAATAAAAAAGAGTGACAAAGAAAGTGACATTAACACTATTGTAATTTTTAATTAAAAGAAATGTTATTAACTTATTTTCAATAACAGTCTTTTAAATACAGTTTTTGTCATTGACTGAATATAATTTAGACGATAAGATTTTAATCCAATAATAAATTTTGAATTAAACTGTAAGGTAAAAAGATTATTAAAATAATAATGTAATTAAGAGTAAGCTAAAATCTTTTTGAACTGTGATAAACACTAGAAATTATAATTTTATTTCACAATCAATTCTAAAATGACAGTGAATAAATTAATTCATTCATAAAACATATATACATGTATATATTTCTTTTATTATTTTTTTTTTATTTTTTTTTTACATTTTATAATCAGTTATTTGGTGGTATTCGTATATTACAATTTTCTACTATTTCTTTCTAAACTATTGTGCTTGACAGTATATGAATAATATCTGGAACACAGTTTCATAGCTTGAGGCAAAGGTTGAGAACATGGTGATAAGGTACCCAAAAGGAGTGGCTATTGACACGAGCTTTCAATTTCCAACAAACAAACAAAAACAGCATATGTAACTTGTGTTTTTCAGGAATTTTCTTTTCACTTGCTCCAAAAAAAGAGGTGTCATCTATAGATCGATGGTGACCCACTGTGAGAAAATTAAACATAGCAATGAAAAGAATCAAATTTTGATATGGATATTGTGTCGAGTAACACTCCTAACGTGTAACTTGATAAAATCTCTTGCGCCATCATTATGTATTTGTTGATTTATGCCTTAACCGTCGGTCATGTTTGTTTTAAATATGGGGAACATGCATTATTATGGGATATAGAAACCTGACGTGTCTTGTACTCATATTATTACAAAATCCATCTAAATAACTTTAGGTAACCATTTTTATACACACTATAGCACTTACAAATAATACTATGTGCATATTTTTCAAAACCATGGTATTTTTAATTATTCCTTTCGTTTTGAATTGTAGGTTTTTTTTATCTGGATAAAGAGAGTTCGAGCAGAAAGGTAGGAAAGAAGAGCACAGGAATAAGTGGAATGAAATTAAGTTGTTTTTAAGTAATTAAAGGTTATATCGGCAAAAATTTTGTTTAAATTAGTATTCGTTCTTGAAATAGTAAATTTAGAAAAGTCAGAGAGTAAGAAATAAGTAAAGAATATTTTTCTTAATGGTCAGTAAAATATTTATAAATTAGTGAGTTGATTAAGTCAAACATGTAACTGATTTTATGTCCTACGTTGATTTAATGTATTAAGTTGTGATCAGGATAAATGTAACATTAGATCAATTCAACTGTTTTATAAATAATGATTATGTTATTAGAGGGTTAGCAGGATTTACAAGTAATAAAACGTATGGAAGATAATATATTGTTCAATAACTTTGATGAAATATATTAATGTAAGCTGAAAATCATGTTACTGTATAGATTGCATGACAGTGAAGTTAGTTTCGTAATAGATGGGATTAATTCTTACATAGGCTAGGCTCATGTGCTGTGACCAAGTGATAGGACATGTGGTAGAGCTATAAATTTAACTTGGATTGTAATTAATTAAGAAATTGAAATGAGTTAGTGAAGAGTCAATATCAAAATGACTACATGCTGCATGTGCACATATTGATGTCTGGATTCGAATTGGTGGTGATATAGAGAGAGGAGAGGAGTATTCATCTTTTTTGGCGTTGTTGCTATGGAAAATTATATACTTGAGAAGGAGGCCATTATTATTTTTCCAAATCAAAAGCTCATTCCACCATGTTATTTTTGCCACCTTTTGATGATACCTAGCTGGCTAGCTTCATATTATGTGGATTCAAAACTAAACCCAATATCTAGTATGTGTATAAAACTATGAATATAAAGTTCATTTAAAATGATATTGATTTTACAGATAAAAAAATAAATTTAGTTATATTTAATTTTGGGATAAAATGGCCCATTATATGAGAAATAAATCAATGTATTTTTTCTATTAATTACAGAATACATTGATCAATTTTTAAACAATGAACACTAACCTATTTGTTAATATATTATTTCTGACCATTATTGTATGGTAGGTTAAATGTACATAAGTAGGAAAGATAATCATTAAAATATATAAATGAGATTAAAATATTTTAAAAAAATATATGATTGTGTTAATTGAGTTTTTAATTTTAAAATTTAAAATTTTAAACCTTAGTAAATATTTTTACAAAATTTAGTCTTTTATTAATTTTTTCCACGTGAGTTACTCATCTTTACTTTAATAGTAAAATATAAAGTTATAAATAGAGAACATAAAATTGTGAGGGGTGATGGGTGTGATATTATTAATGATATCTTGGAAGTATAAAAATTTTTGCTAATAGAATCGAGATAAAAATGACTAATTCTGCTGACGCGAAAGACTAAATTTTATCAAAAAAAGTTATTAATGATTAAAATTTGAAATCATAAAAACTTTATATATTAAAAACTTAATTAATGAGTTTTGACAAGTGAGATTAAAAGAATGTATTATGAAATATGTGGCTAACCTGGATTTTCTTAAATATATCAAATACTTCTTCTGCTCTGTGTTATTAATTATATAATACGATGTATTTTGTTCCAAATTATATGTCTATTAATTACAAATAAATTAAATATTAAACGTATTTTTTATATCATATTTTTACTATTTGTTATAGAATGGGAAAATATAAACGAAATTGAAATATTAGTATATTAGTTATATTTCTTGTTCATTAATAACTGATTTTGAATATCTATAATTGATTTTAATATATTATAAGATAGAACATATTAATTTGTAGGTACATAGAGTTTTATAGAGTTTTTAATCAAGTTTTCATGATTGCCGTAAAAAACCGAGCTCCCGTGTTATAACTACATTTAACTATTAACTCATTACTCGTGCACGGGAATTAGAATAACATATTATCTATTTTTGTCTAAATTCTCAAAACTTTGTCATTAGATTTTCTCTAAAAAGTTTCATATAAATGGAAATTTAAACTCATGTTCTATTATTTGAACTCGTGATGTAAGATATTGTTTGTATCCTGACCGTTCTTCCTTTAAACATTATGATTTTATGAGAGTTCAATTTAAAAAAAGATTTTAATATACTAAAAGTATAAATTTTTAAATTTTAATAACATAAAGTAAACAGATAAGATGGTATATTAGAAAATGGTGTTTCACAATAACTGAAAAAATGTATTGTTTATCAATTTTTATTATAAAATGTACACCTTGAAAAGTATTTGCATTTTTATCATAACATTTTGTTAATTATTGTCTTATCGAATATAGTTAAAGAAGTTTCATTCTTTTAATAAGCAAACTTTTTCATATAATAATGGATTTTTCCTGTAATTACGCCTTTATAAATATTTTTGAGTTGTGTTTGATAAAAAAATATATCTTAATTTTTAATTAAATTAATTTTTTAGTAATAAGAAGTTTTCCAAGATTAAGCTTTTGGTGAACTCTATAAATATGTTACACTATTTTCAAGGAAATAAACATTTTTATGTTTGGGTCGTAATAAAGGATAATTTATCTTATATATTACAATGATAAACATAAACACAATAATGAAAACTTTAGTACAATATATTTTTTAATGATGGTTATTTAGACATAATAGTAATAATAACAATAAAAATGATTCATATAATAACAAATAACAACAGTAATAGCATAATAACAAATAACAAATAAAATTTTAGTACTAGAAACAATTAAAATATATTAACAAAGGGTTGTGATGGTGAAAATTAAAAATAAGTACTTTTGACCTTATATATTTTATATTTGGAGTAAAAAATATTTTATGATTTATCAAGTAAAAAAAATAACCTATTACTGCTGTTTGATTTTTGTTGTCCCATAATAATTTTATAAATGAATACCATATTTTCTAGACAAATCAAATGAATCCGAATATAAAATTATATTCATGATATGTCTGTTAATTCAATAGAATATATATATATATATATATATATATATATATATAATATATATATATATTTGAGATGGAATTGCTTGTAATCCAGTTTTGCGTGGTAATCTTCATAGAATATAGATGTTTGATTACTATAAAAAAAAAATAAAAAATATGTCTCTGGTGCCTGTAATGGGCATTTTCATTTCTATTTTTAGTTAAAATAAAATGCACTAGATTTAATAGGGTAAAAAAAACTACGGAAGTATTAAATTACATAAATGAAAAAAATATTGAAAGCAATAAAAAATAATAATTTGCATGTGTAGAAATGAAGTCGCAAAGTAGGTAAATAGTAGAGTGATGGGATGAGTGTTAATGCATATGTGGGGGGTGAGGGAAGGTACTTAGTGTAAGCGCCAGGGAATTTGGGATGGGTAGGTAGGGTCCAACCACAACACGGTAGGCCTAGTGTGGGGCCCAATCAGAAGAGGTGCCTTCATTCCAACCGACTGGGCCTTAGCCTTAGGGGTCAAGCCCATAGTTGGTGGGTCGTGACAGTGACTCCCATTAAAAGGAGAAGCAGAGGTGCTACCAAGGAGAACCATCAAATACCGTATCTTCTCCAATCTCACAGATTGTGAAAGCTCCACCATTTTGAAAAACTCCATATGTATCAGGACCCCCAATATAACCTAATTTGCATAGGACAATATCGTTCTAGATACACGTAAGCATACAACCTAGCTAACTAACCTTCAGTTTTTCAATTTATTTGGATTATAAATGTAAGATGGTTCTTATTTTAACTTAATATAAATGTGTTTGAAAATAAGTTACACAGTCCAGTTAATTTTTATGTAATTTTAATTTTATATGTAAATAATTGATTTTTTGGACTAATTTACCATAATAATTCTGCATAACACATTTAAACTCGTCAATTACAGTGTATTTTTAAGATAATTACTCAAAGTATAATATGTAGCTATAAATTCATGTTTCATCATCATTATACGTTATTGTGACATTCACACAGGGTAATAAGTTTTTGATATTCAGCAATGCTTGTTAAAAAATAATCGCAGAAATTAAAACATTTATCTATCCAACCATAAGGCAGATCAGTCGTTACCCCCCTAATACGAAAAAAATTATGTATCATTCTCATAACTGTTGCAGCTTCAAATAGAACATAAATTAATTCTCTTTCTCTAAAAATATAGAAGAATGGAGTTTGTGCACCAATATCTGTCATAAAAGGTTCTAGCCATAGTAGGGTAAGTGAGAGACTATACGACTCAACTCCAACTTAATTACTCAGATATAGCTGGCTCTTTTAGGTACTTGAATATTTCCCCATTATTTTGGTTTGTTTACAGTTATTGCTTATGTTTTAACTTAATATAAATGTGTTTCAAAATAAGTTAAATGTGGATTCCTGATCCAATTATCTTTGGTGTAATTTTACGCGTAGATAGTGGATTTTTCGGGCTAATTTATCATAATAATCCTGCAGGAAACGTTCACACTCGTCAATCACACTGTAACTTCGAGATAGTCACTTAAAAGTATAATACGTAGCTATAAAGTCATGTTTCATCATCATTATACGTTACTGTGACATTAACACAGTCAGAGTAATAAGTTTTTGATATTTAACAATGCTTGTTAAAAAATAATCGCAGAAATCAAAACATTTATCTATCCAACCATAAGGTAGATCAGTCGCTATCCCCCCTAATACGAAAAAAAATTATGCATCATTTTCATACCCATTGCAGCTTCAAATAGATCATAAATTAATTCTCTATCTCTGAAAATATAAAAGAAGGGGTTTTGTGCACCAATATCTACCATAAAAGGTCCTAGCCATAGTAGGGTAGGTGAGAAGCTATACGACTCAACTCCAACATAATTACTCAGATATAGCTGGCTCTTTTAGGTACTTGAATATTTCCCGATTGTTCTGGTCCGTTTACAGTTATTGCTTCTGTGTTAACTTAATATAAATGTGTTTGAAAATAAGTTACATGTAGAAACATTTATCTATCCAACCATAAGGTAGATCAGTCGCTACCCCCCTAATACGAAAAAAATTATGCATCATTCTCATACCTATTGTAGCTTCAAATAAATCATAAATTAATTCTCTTTCTCTGAAAATATAAAAGAAGGAGGTTTGTGCACCAATATCTGCCATAAAAGGTCCTAGCCATAGTAGGGTAGGTGAGAAGTTATACAACTCAATTCCAACATAATTACTCAAATATAGCTGGCACTTTTAAGTACTTGAATATTTCCCAATTGTTCTGGTCCGTTTACAGTTATTGCTTTTGTTTTGACTTAATATAAATGTGTTTGAAAATAAGTTACATGTGAATTCCTGATCCAATTATCTTTGATATAATATTAGTTTTACGCATAGATAGTGTATTATTCGGGCTAATTTATCATAATAATCCTGCAAGACACGTTCACACTCGTCAATCACATTGTACTTCTGAGATAGTCACTCAAAGTATAATATGTAGTTATAAAGTCGTCATGTTTCATCATCATTATATGTTACTGTGACATTAACACAGTCAGGGTGATAAGTTTTTTATATTCAACAATGCTTGTTAAAAAATAATCGCAAAAATCAAAACATTCATCTATCCAACTATAAGGTAGATCACTCGCCACCCCCCTAATACGAAAAAAATATGCATCATTCTCATACCCGTTGCAGCTTCAAATAGATCATAAATTAATTCTCTTTCTCTGAAAATATAGAAGAAGGGGTTTTGTGCACCAATATTTGTCATAAAAGGTCCTAACCATAGTAGGGTAGGCGAGAAGCTATACGATTCAACTCCAACATAATTACTCAGATATGGCTGACTCTTTTAGGTACTTGAATATTTTCTAATTGTTCTGATCCGTTTACAGTTATTGCTTCTGTTTTAACTTAATATAAATGTGTTTGAAAATTAGTTCATTGTGAATTCCTGGTCCAATTATCTTTGATGTAATTTTTGTTTTACGCGTAGATAGTGGATTTTTTGGGCTAATTTATCATAATAATCCTGCAGGACACGTTCACACTCGTCAATCACACTGTTCTTTTGAGATAATCACTCAAAGTATAATATGTAGCTATAAAGTCATGTTTCATCATCATTATACGTTACTGTGACACTAACACAGTCAGGGTAATAAGTTTTTAATACTTAGCAATGCTTGTTAAAAAATAATCGCAGAAATCAAAACATTTATCTATCCAACCATAAGGTAGATCAGTCGCTACCCACCTAATACGAAAAAAATTATGTATCATTCTCACACCCGTTGCAGCTTCAAATAGATCATAAATTAATTCTCTTTCTTTGAAAATATAGAAGAAGGAGGTTTGTACACCAATATCTGCCGTAAAAGGTCCTAGCCATAGTAGGGTAGGTGAGAAGCTATACGACTCAATTCCAACATAATTACTCAGATATAGCTGGCTCTTTTAAGTACTTGAATATTTTTCAAGTTGATTTACAGCTATTGTTTCTGTTTTAACTTAATATAAATGTGTTTGAAAATAAGTTACATGTGAATTCCTAGTCCAATTATCTTTGATGTAATTTTAGTTTTACGCGTAGATAGTGAATTTTGGCCAATTTATCACAATAATCCTGCAGGACACGTTCACACTCGTCAATCACATTGTACTTCTGAAATATTCACTCAAAGTATGATACGTAGCTAGCTATAAAGTCATGTTTCATCATCATTATACGTTACTGTAACATTAACACAGTCAGGGTCAGTACCAGAGTACACACATCTATCTAAACACTGACACGAGGTTATGTTTTTTCAATCATATCAGAATGACGAATGCATGAAATCATCAAACATTGCTCTTTTTAACCTATGTATACTCTCCATAGATATTTTTAAATATAGAAAAATAACTTTACTCATATACTCCTACTTTTGTTTTAATTTTGAAAGTGTAACTTAATCGTTAGAGTGTCTTTTACATATTTATTCTCCAACTTAAAGGGAACGTTTCGCCAAATTCACTTTAGACTCCCGACTAAGTTGAATCACGATCTTATGTCATCCCACTTAATCGCATATCTTCCGAATTCCGCTAAGAACTCCAAATTCCACTAATAACAGTAGACATAACAATGAATTCATAATTTCACATCATATTTCTTGTATTATTTGAAAAGATTAATAATTTATCTATTTATATATATTAGAAATTGAAATTTGATGTTTGTTAGAGAGAGAAAGATGTGGACAAGTACCGGTAGATCTAAATGGGAGCCCCCACCGTCCCATGTGCATGTGAACATGTTGCCATCATATTACCTGTTCACCCAAGCAATCACACTTGGTGTCCAACGCTTTCACTCGATTTTGTTGGACTGAATGTTTCACACTCACAGTAGTAGTATTATTATCATCCCTTGCGTTTTCCTATTTCCTATTCGCAAATTATTTCATTTGACTAGTCACCTAAAACGTCGTTACGTGCATTACATTTTCAATTTAATTAATTTCCCTTGCCTCCATCTGTTAGACTTGAACTCATCGTCATTATGGCTAATTAAATCAAACCCATAACCATAATTAGAGTAGTGATAGGATGAGTCTGGTTTGTTACCAGTGGTCGAGGGTGTGTCCCTCACCCACTTTGTCAAATGGGTGTCCCTCTTATGTAATCAATCATGTACAAGTAGGCAATGAAAGATATGGTGATCGATGTGATATAAATTTGCATAGTTCAAATTTCCTAATAGAGTATGTAGTCAATGGACGGCTATGTAGATACTAATAATTAATCATAACATTAACACATACCTAGCTAGCTATAGCTAATCTTCTAGTTGTAGTAGGGCCAACAATGTTACTAGATTAAACCTTGAATCACACGCTGAGGTTGTGATGAACAAGAACAATTAACTCATGAATAAATAGCAGGCATATGTTGCTGACCGTATGATAGAGATTTGGCTTATCTGTGCGCAGTGAAGTGCAATTATAGTTTTGGCAAGTGGAAAAAAAATTTAAAATTAATAAGGTTTAGCTAGGTACATGGGTCCAAGATTCAATTTGGTCCAAATTAGTTGGAATGGAATAATTAAGGGGTGTCCTATGTGTTTAATTAAACGGTTGAACTGTGCCCTAGACTATTGTGCCATATTGACAATCACATAACTATAATAACAAAGGTTAGAAGAGGTAGCATTTTGAGGGTACTTGATGATGCTTGTCTTTGATGTTAAGTTGATTTGCCCAATCAATTTTCGTTAGGGTAATTTCACTTCAACGCAACCACTTATGTTTGGATATTGTGGTCCTTCCTGCATCCTCGTTGAAATAACACCTGAACCAAGAGGAAGGAAGAACTATCATAGTTTCAAATTGCAATACGAACCCAAGTTTTAAATGATATAATAATATCTTCAAAATAACACAAGTACTCGAGGTAGTACCGTACAATGTTCAACATTTGCCTAATTGTCTGACACTTGTACGGATCCAAAGAATAGGTAAAGAATATGTTAAAACTAAAAATAAATAAATATATTATTATGATAAATTACTAGAAAATTGATCATTGTTATTTTAAAAGCTTCATGTTGTTTCAAATTGTTCATCGGGAAAATATTATATATTTCATTTTCATTTTATTTTTGTAATTAAATTTTTTCGTAGCATGTGACGAGAGAAAATTATTTGAGTAGAAATATTGTTTTTTAAATTTAAAAATACCCTTTGATTTTTTTATATAAAATTTAACCAAAAAATATTTTAAAATGTGGAGAAGTATATTTGTAAATATGGATTCCTCATTTTTTATTTATTTTTGAAAAAATAATAGAATTAACCACTTATTTAAAGAGCTAAAACTAAATGCCGAAAAAAAACATAAACGTACATTAGTATTTATTGTATTATTTATCAATGTGTACCCATTTTTTTTATGACACATGTCTTATGTATTTCAAAATTTTCTTAAAAAATCTCTTTGATTAAGTAGTTGTCCAATCAAATATATTTTAGTTTTCTCATTTTCTTCAATATGTAAGTGCAGTGAGCTATTTGTAAATTAACGCCAAAATAATACGGTATTAATTAAACTAATTTTTTAAATTAAAAGTATCAAATGTCCATATTATAACTACCAATAAAACTATTTTTTTAAATATTTTAAAAATTTATGACTTTTTGCATTAAATAATCATATAAGTATCTAAAAATACTCATACAATACACGGATGCTTTACAAATTATAGATCTGAGAGTTTTTATCATGTTTTCGTTTTTATAATTATAAATTCAGATATTTTATTTATATGAAGTATTCTCAATTAGTACCGATAGTAAAATAGTTCGTAAAACTATGTCATTCAATTCTTAATAATAATCATCCTATTTATCAATAACAGATGAAATTTATACTTTCTCCGATACAAATTTCTAAGCTTTAGACTGAATATAACACGTACACTAATATTGTTTTTACTCGTTGTATGTGGTCAATATTTTTTGGTTAATTATATTTTTTATTCTTAAATTTGGTAATTTTTAAAGATTTAATCACTTAAATTTTTTTCCGTTCAGTTTTAATCTTTATATTTTTGGCATCATCAGATATTATTATTACAACAATGTGATATTTTTTTTTTATTTCATTACATTTCATATCACTCAACGATTCTAAAAAAAATACTAAATTCAAGTTTTTAATATTATTTAATTGTATTTTATGATAGTTAGAAACACCAGGAAAAAAATTCTTATGTTATTTTATTATATTTTATAATAATTATAAATTATTAAAAATTGTTTTAAAATTATTAACATTGTACAATCTTATTATTTTAACAATAAAAAATTATGACGTTATCGTTTAATGATAATTTTAACGCAAGATTAAAATTAAAATGACTAAAATTAAGAAATTAAACTACAAAAATTACTAAAATTTATGGATGAAAATATAATTAACTTATTTTTTATTATAATTAAATAGAAATTTATAAGATGAAAATTGAATTAACATACACAGTTAATCTATATCTTAATGTTCTAAAATAACAAATGAGGTATTTGTGTTCTATAACAACACTTAGTATATATCTACTATCTAACTATATTGTGTGAGTATTTAATTAGGTGATAAAATTTAAATGTTTGATGGTAAATGTTGACACGATAGTTCCTTCTAGAGTTCATCGTTTTATTCATCCACGGTGTTCTAGGTTTATTAATGTTCCTAATTTTAACTGAGGTGTAGGATTAGAACAAACCTAGGTGTGTGTATATATATAATAAGGATATAATGTAGATATTTTTAATTAATGTAATTTATTTCAAATTTAAGTTAATTAAGATTCAATTTCTAAATCATTTAATTAAGAATCAATTATCTCCTTAAATGTTAGAATCCAGCTTGATATTTAGAACTTACTTTATCCTACCGCGATTCAACTTAGTAAACTATTCGAAGTTTTTTACCAAAATTTAAGCCCAAGACAGCTGTTTTTTTTTATTATTATTATTTGAAAAAACTAGTAAGTAAACTCTTTTTTTCCTGAGATATAAATATTAATTTTTTTCTTTCTTGATACACTTTATTTCCTGATAAATTTAAATACACAATATTCATTGATATTTTTTTAAAAATATTTCATTATTTAAAAATATTGCCAAAATATCGTTTATACTACCTATACCTAAAAAATATAAGCATTTCGTCATATTCTTTTCTCTTTATATTAAAATATAAAATTTCTTTAAACAAATGCAAATGTTCTTTTCCTCTTGCTTTATTTACCTATTCATAAAAGTTTTGATAAAGATTATAATTTAAGATATTTTTCTGTTAAGCAAACACTTTAAAAGTCAACAATGTATTTCACAAGTCTTTTTATATAACGTCTTGTAATATGTTTTGAGTTTTGCAAAAATATCTTACGTTGTAAAACACGGTCCGACAATTCTCCGTGTGTGTTTTTACTTTTCAAATTTTCATGTGTTCTACACTCACTATTGAATTGTCATGAATGTCTTTCGATCAAAATGCCCCCCTCATACAAATTTCTTCTTAAATCTTGTATGAAAATGCCACTTTTTCTTTCACCTACTTGGTTATGCCTTCGTTAAAATTATATCTCCTTCCATGAGGGAACTACCTTTAAATTTTATTTCGGAGATACTCTGTTAGTTGGCGATTTCTCTAATATAAGTTATTTCCTTTTCTTCGTTAATCATGAATCTTCTCGAGCCCTTCTAAACCTTAATTAAACAAAAGATTATTGGTTATCAACAATTAACAAGAAGGATTGTTTGTGAAGGAGTTGATGATAACTTTATTTGATAAAATTGAATGTGAATTGCATAACTAGAAAAAATGTAGGTTGAATGATATTATAATAAAAAATTAGTGAATGATTCTTTTTATCTATTTAATTTCTTCTAATCCAAATTTAAAATATTTATCATTTTGCTTGAATCATATTTTCTCATTTAAATGAGTAAATTAATTGATTACATTACTTGTTTGATTGGTATATTTACTTTTAAATATAATTTTAAACTAATTTTTATATAAAATTAATAAATTTATCATATATGAAAATATATTATCTTATAAATATAGTTAAAACTTCACAATACTAGTTTACATGTAAAAAATTGTTTCCTTCTGTATATTATAATTTATGTTTAGATTTGTTCCACGTGGTATTTAATTTAATTTGCCTAATATACCTCCTACTTATAACATTATTAGATCTAATGCGTGAATTAATGATACATGAGTGATCATATTTTTAAGATTGACTTTGATATGATATCAAAGAACTTTTAATTTATATTTGTTTGTATTTAATGTGTGACATTAGATTATTTTCTTAATACAGTGTCACTCATTGAATTATTAAATCTGTGGATGAATTATAGAAGTTTAACTCAACTGGAAACTGAGGTTCCCTTATTATTTGTGAATAAAATAAATCTTCTTAAAAAGACTAATAAAATAATTATTTATTTATTTGCAAGAACAATATTTTGTAGGCACGTTCTAAGAAGAGCAATGATAAAATAAAATGTAATATTTGAGGAGACTAATGAATAATTTACACAGGAACATGAGGAGAAGTGGACAAGAAAGGCAGCAGTTACAGAGGTCAAATACATGGTACAGTGAAGTGCGACGTTCACAATTGAGAAAGAAGACATATAGCCAATAAAAAGAGACAACGTGGGGGAGTGTGAACCACTTGTTTGAAACAGTGAGTCATTTGTTATGGATAGATATGCACATATGTCAAATATACGGCTACGATGGTGGCCGACAAGGCAATGCAATGCGACAACTGGTTTTGTGGATTGCACCTTCCAACCACCCTTCACGTTGCTCCACGTGCCACCGTACGCTCCATCCCTTTCCTTCATCATTTTCAACTCTCCCCCTTTTCCATTTCATTATTATTCTTTCTCAGTTACTAGTACTCTAGTTGTATTAATATACATGTACTACTATAAAATAGTTTCATGCATACTATCTATACTTCCACTTATATATCAACACTGTATATTGACTACGATATATATTTATATTAATCATTGTATCCCATAATGAAAATTCATACTCATTGAAAAAATATAATTCTTTTTCAACAAGTGATATAAAATACTAAAATCACAAAAGTTTTATATGATTAGGAATTATTTATATGAAATTTTACATACTAGTTAATTAGAAATAATCATTATTTTAATTTTTTTGCTAGATGATTATATAAAATAAGATCTCGAGTTGTAAAACCTTATGACCCTAAATCATTAATTTTCAATATTTTCATGTTGTTTAAATAAAATATTTGGAACAATTATTAACTATAATGATAATTATTATTTGCCAATTATTTAATGTATACTAAAGTCATGTAAAAATATGCGTCATCTAATTTTATTTCAATAAATAAAAGTTAAACATATGCTGTAAAATAATAAAATTTTATTTCTTGGTTAGGATGTAATGGCTGCTGATTTATAATATAATACTATTTTCAGTTATTTCTAAACAAATAAATATATAAATACCATTTTCTGTTTATACGTGACTTATTTAATTTTTCATATAAGTCCTATGTAGTTTATAGTTTTCTGCATTTACAAATTATGTATAAATGCACTTTTATCATATTTTTTTTATTTATATTATTTTTTATCTGATAAATAAAGCAAATATAAACTATTTATAAAAAATTAATAAATTTAATACAAAATTCTCATATTCTTTCACATAATTAACACAGAAAACAAACACGTTTTTATTTCATCAAAATTAATTACTCATATTGTTATTTATTTTATTAAATAAGTATGAAATGAAAAGAATAAATGTTAATAGTTTTAAAATATATTTTAGAAAATAACAATATTATTGGTAACCATGACGTAAGCGTGGAGTATTCGCTAATTTATTTATAAAAGAAAAAACCTAACTGATCTGTCATCTGTAATAAGATCCCCAATCTCAATCACAATTTTCTCTGTCCATGTATTTTTGAGTTTATTAAATAATATTATTTAAATAACTAGTTATATAACATAGAAAGGAAAAAAGAAGATAAAATACATTAAAAATGTTTTACATGCTAAAATTAATTCATTTATTTTACTTTTGAAGAAATTAGACAAGAAAACTCATGAATATTAACTGGATAAGTTATTATTTTAGCTTATGAGAAATACTCAATTTATTCTCGTACAAATAATTTTATTTATACATGTATTTATCATAATAGTCTTTGTGCATAAGGTTTTAAACTGAAGGGTGAGAAGGGATGAAAAAGTTGTGAATTCAAACCCTTTCATTAATAAAAAAAGTTAATAACTAACCATTCATATTGATAAAAGAAATAGGAAATCTTTTAAAGTATAAACAACACCCATCTTAAAAACTTCATGCAAATAATTAGAAAATCCATAGGTTTCTTTATAACTTTTTAAATCAGTGACTGAAAAACAAAGGTTAATTGAATATATCACTGAGCTAGTAGTATCATTGGGAAAGAGTTGGGAATAGGGATGGGAAATATTAGAGGATATTTTGGTATATATTTAAATAAAAAGTGAAACAACATTTAATATTTTGATATAAGGAATAATATTATTTTAATAATTAAAAAATAAATTAAGTAATGATTTAACTTTAAATTTCTAGTTAGTTTGGTTCTAAAATAAATTGAAAAGTATTTAATAAATAATATTTTAATTGAAACTTTAAATAAGTTCGTGTGTTCGGCTGCGAAAGTAGTTACGGCTATGTTAAAGGGAGTGTTGGGTCAATTCACTCCCAAACACAATAGAGACCTTTACAAAAAATAAATATAATCCAATAGAAAATAAGTAAGTTCCGAGGATATTTGTCACTCTCTCTCTCTCTCTAACACCCCATTCTCATCTCTCATCCAAATTCTTAACTCTCTCTAAAAAACTTAGTACATGTTTACTCAACACACTTACTGACACAAACACTAGTTTCAGGTGCGTCTCATCAAAACTCATTCAAATGCAGGAAATACACTCAATCGGAGGGGGACCTAGATTTTTCTCCGGCAACGGCAATGCCGGAGACAGGCGCCTCCGACCGCACCACCAGAACCAACAAGCCCTCAAGTGTCCTCGCTGCGATTCCCTCAACACCAAGTTCTGTTACTACAACAACTACAACCTCTCACAGCCTCGCCACTTCTGCAAAAATTGCCGCCGCTACTGGACAAAAGGCGGCGTCCTCCGCAACGTCCCCGTCGGCGGTGGCTGCCGCAAATCCAAACGCTCCTCAAAACCGACAAAACCACCTTCTGACACCGCGCCGGCGCCGGCGCACGAGCCCGACCACAACTCTCATTCCAGCACCGAGAGCTCCACCCTCACCGGCGCTGCCACCGACGCCATCTCGACGGCACCTCCGAAGACCGTGCAAGAATCGTCCAAGTTGTTAATCCCTAATACGACGAACTCTGTTTTGGAAACGGATCCTCTGGAGCACGGAACAGGGGACTGCGGTGGTATCTTCTCTGAGATTGGACCTTTCACGAGTTTGATCACAAATTCTTCGGGTAACGAGGCATTGGCGTTCGGGTTCGGTAACGTTATTCACGATGCGTCGTCGTTTCAGTGGCAGCACCAGAAAGGTACCAACATGAGTGGCGAGGAACATAATCCACGTGACCAAGAATTGAAGTTGCCAGAAAGCTCGTTGCTCGATCACACCGTTGATTTGCATGCGAAAATGGGACACGGAGGATTTGGATCGTTGGATTGGCACGGTGGTGCGGATCAAGGTTTGTTTGATCTTCCTAACACCGTTGATCACTCTTACTGGAGTCACACTCACTGGTCTGACCACGACAATTCTTCTCTCTTTCATCTTCCTTGAAATTGGCTCAACGCCTTCACAACATATCTCATCTCACCTTTTTTTATTTATTATTATATAATTTAACCTTAAAGAAGAGTAAAGGAATATTGAAACCAAAGTAAAAAGTTTGAAGAAAAATTTAAAGAGAAGGACTTGATATAATTAATTAATCATGAGGTGTATATTTGTTTTTTTTCTTTAATTTATAAATTTGGGGGGTGATTGAGCTTGATATTAGTTTTGATTAGTGATGTGCATGCACAACTAACTACCATGTTAGTTTCTATAATATATATCTGATTTTTCTTTTATTTTCTGAGTTCGTGTTTTAATATATGTATTTGGAATTTGATTGATTAACAGAAGATATAGCAGGGTGTTTTAATATTATTATGGTTCCCTATAATTGTTCATTTGTTAGTTTTTAGTTTTTTTTTTGACAACTTTGTCATTTGTTATGGCTTGTGTTACGAAGTGAATGTTTCGGTAACATGATCATGGCAACAATTTGATTATTGTATGAATGAATGAAGAAATAGGAGGTGGCTAAAGTAGGAAGAAGACATAATTGGTTGTATGTATGATAAATTGTAATTAAGGTGCCTCCGATTTTGGTTTTGTGTTGTGAATTAATGGGAGTCTGGTATGTGGGGATTTGAATTAATGAGATTAAGATGGAGGCAATCAAAGTAAGAAAATGGAGTTGCATGGGGGAGCGCGTGCGGGAGGTAGAGAATGCTAAAAGTGGAGACACGTGGGTGGGTTTGTGATGTGAGGAGTGTGTTGTGTTGTGTTGTGTTGTTGTGTTGTGTTGTGCTGGCTGGGCCATTACCTTGTGATTTAGGCAATTCACGATGAGAATGGAGAAGATAGTGCATTCATAGTGGAGTATCAACTCAACCACCATTGTGGGGATCATATGCATCATGGCGCCCCCTGCCTCGTCGGTCTTCATTAGAAATCCATAACAGTTGAAGCTGACGGTGTTTACTGCTCACTTTTGTGGGACCATGCTGTAAGTGCAAGCGTGATTGAGATGCATAATTTTGAACATGCCAAACCAACAACCACTCCATCTCCATGCCATATATTCCTCCCTCGCCCTTTCACTTTCAATCTTGTTCACACTAATCATATTTTTTCTTATGTTTCTAACTCAAAATACCACCATAAAACATTTCACAAAAATTGTGTTTTTACTCTTTATATTTTCAATCAACTTGCTCTTGTATTTTTATTTTGATAAATTTTGTGATTTTGAAAGAGACTCTGAGGTAGAGACTAATAAAATAGTGGGATCTTAATTACATTTGATTGAAAATGGCAACTCAAAAGGATTACCCTCTTACTTTGATAAATATTTCTTGATAAAAAATATTTGATAAATAACTGAAATGAGATATGTATATTAATTAATTAAAAAGTAAAGTTTTTTTGATGTCATCTCTGTAGTATTTACATGCAATTTTATTTAGACGAAGCAAAATAAACAAAACATGTATTCAAATTAACTCATTGTCAGCTAGGTGTGGTTTCATAGTATTTGGCATACGCAATCCAAGTTGCAATCAGACTCGCAAACAATAACAGTGTCAAGTTAATTATTGTTGTCCGAAAGTCACTGTGATATGATGCAAGGGTTTGATCATTACAATTAATAGGCAAACGACCGACCAATTTCCCTGTATCTATATCTATATATGCAACATTCAACGTCAATGTTTTGGTGTCCATGCTGTTGGTTAATATTAGTATATAGGAGGGTAATAATGTATAAACTAAGAGGGAAATTGAGGGTGAAGAGGAAGTGGTACATAGGGATGGGCAAATAGCAAATGCATGATGATCATAAGGCAAGCAATAGTTACGGGGTATGCAGACGTAGCCCATATTATTTGCCAAAATAGGTGATGGAAAGATGGACTAAGACTACTAGAGACAACTGGTCCTTGGCGTGGCCTTTTAATGTGACAGAGTAGCGTGGATTGCGACTGCACCCATGTTAGGGTCTCAGAAGTAGGCACATGGTTTTCGTGGTCCTTCTTTCCTCTCACCATTATGCTGTCATAGGTACCCCTATTCAACCTTGACGTCTGAACTTGTACATTGCCACCATTATTGCTTTGCTTCAATTTCCCTACAACTAATTTTATTATTATATTGGAAAGTGGAAGTGAGTCAGAGTATAGACCATATGTCTGGTGATGAATGATGTTAATGTTAGGAATGTATACCTTTCCTTCATATTCTGCCAACAGATTTTCCCCGATCTTTGCCTTTTATATTAATTACGTTACGTACATGTGCTGCTACTTATCTTTCTTACATGTACTTGTGTTCTCTGTAATAATCCAATGAATGCCCTTACTCAACTGGTTTCACTGTGTGGCCTCACTAGGACGAGGTTCTTTGTACTCTGCCTCAACTGCAAATCCATATATCTGCATTCTGCCACCCCATCAAACTCCAATGTTATTAATACTATGCCTCACCCTGTTCAACATGTCTGTGCTGTGCTGTTGCATTGATTCTTCTTCCTTTGTTATACCTAGTGTGCTCTAACAATATGCGTATTACAATTCATCAAGTCTCATTGAATTGAAAGGGATTCAGAGAACTAGGAAGATGCATGTACTGTTATCCAACGTATCAAGAGATTCAGAGAATTTGTTGACATATTTTACTTCTCGCTGGCCACTTGCAAATATACATATGTTAAAAAAAAAAAGAAAAAAGTTTTTGTAATCTTTGATTGTTTGGTTTTCTTTTACGTGGATTCAGAGATACGCATTGGTCTTATTCAGACAAAGCATGCTTGAACGTGGGACTGTGTATTTGCTCTCATTTTCAGAATATAAATATCTTTAGAATCATATGAATATCTTGTTTTGGAAAGAATATCTTTTCAAATGGTTATATATTGTGCAATAAAGGTTGCACGACGAGCTCCAATCTCATGTGTAAACCGACATATCTAGAGTCATAAATATGAAGAAATATCTTTTCAAATACCTCTTCCTCTCTGCTAGAAGAATAATATATTACATATTATCATTGTAAAATAAAAGTACAAGTAAGTTACCAATGACGTGTGGATTTTATCGAATGTTGTACAATATCCAAGCCCGAGCAAAAGGACATGTTAATAGTGGGCTTACAAAATGCACCTTCATATGAATAATGAAGTAGTCCATTTTTATTTAAACAGAAAACAAAGTTTTGTTTTATAGAAAAGGGGCCAAGCCCAACTAAAAACCTCTACTAATTTTTTTTTCCCAATCCTTCCTTTATTAAAATTTGAAATATTCAAGTACAATAAAGTAAAATTAAAAATATTATTTCAATTAAATATAAAAGATGCTAAGAGTTTAAAAGAGTCTAACTCTTTTAACTGAGCATGGGCAAAATTTATGGAAAACCTCTTAATAATAATGTTCGATTCCTTTCTTTGAATAAAAAATATTTTAGGATTGATATAAATACAATAAAATTGAGAGTTACTTATCATTTGAGCTTCTTATATTCTAAATAAAAATAAAAAGTAAATCCTACAACTTAGTTTTCTAAGAGACAATTGCCTTTTGTAAGTTTTGTTGAACCTCCTTGACAATAGCCTTTGACTAACCGCTAATGATTGATCACCTTGGACAAATTATTTTAATCAAATCCTGAAAAAATTAAAAGTAATCTCTAACCAATCTATCATTAGTTGAGTAAACTCGATTTTGATCTCTTTTCAGAAAAAAAATTGGATTTAAGTCTTATATATGAAAAAAGAAAATCATATTCAAGAATAAACGCTTCACTAAAAAAAAAGTCATTCAATTATTTTAGTGGAGACTAATCATTTGTAAAATCATTAAATACTTTGGCCAGTAAAAAAGAAACCTAAGCCCATGACGGCAAAATCAGTATTACGGGTTACATTTTAAATCTTCCCTGAAACAAGGTTTCGTTCGGAATTTATTATAAAGGAGAGTGTAATTTTAACAATGAAACACGTGTTTCAGTGTCGTAGATGTAAAATGCATTTGTAAGTTGCGTTATGGTGTCACGTGATATGAGGATGCATATTCTGACAATTCTATTACCAAGCGAGTTGACCAGTCCAGTCAAACATATCAGGAAGGAGTATCGCAGTGTAAAAATACACATGCGAGTTACAGTATGGTTAAACGTTACTATCAACTGCGGTAACAGTTCCGGTAAAGAAAGGGTGCGTAAAAGAAAATTTTACACCGAAGAAAGTTACTTGAGTTGATAAAAAAGAAAATTATGTTGAGGTCCTTCATTTTTAGAGCATTTGTTTATGTTTGTGGTGGTGTAATTGAGACAAGTGGGAGCAACAAGTTTTTATTTTGGTAGCCCAGAGTGTGTGAAACTGAATATCTTTAATGGATGACTTTTGTTTATATGAAGGGGTTAGTGGGTTAATTTAGTTTAATTAACTTTAAATATGTTGTTACGATTATTTAGTTTTAGAGTTGTAATAAAATTTTAGTGGCTGACATTTGAGTTAATTTTCTAATTTTAGAAATAGAGTTGTAGTAAAAAAAATATTTTAGTAAGTAGAATTTTAATTATAGTGAGTAAATTTAGTGAGTAGAATTTCAATTTTAGTAAGTGGAATTTTAACGAGTGAATTTGAGTGAGTAGAATTTTAGTAATTAGGACGTAAAAGTGGGAGGAGAATACACATAAGAAATTCATATCAACATATCCCATAACTAGTTATCATGTGTGCTAACGCAATTCAGAGAGTGATATCTCATAAAAATTAACCACACCCTAAAAAGTTATAAATTATTACTTAATTAATTTTAAAAAATGAAATCCCTTTTAAGTCACGTTGTTATTCACCTTTAACCCAACTCACAAAGCTGATATATCATAAAAATTAACTACACCCTAAAAAGTTATAAATATATAGTTACTTAATTAATCTAAAAAATGAAATCCCTTTTGAGTCACATTGCCATGACATAATGACTTTAGGTTACTTCACCTGGCCATGACATAATGCTGAGAACCACTGTAATGAAACTTCTATATATCATAATATTATTAGCCTATCCAATTTGTTTCTATTGTATAATTCAAATGAACTGTGATAGAAAAATAAACTCAAATTTTTTATTGAATAAAATTAAATACAAATTGTGATTTACAGTGAAGATTAACTCTTAAATTTTGTAAGTTTTGATGAAACCTTTACTCTATTATGCATATATTTTTCTATTTAATATTTGCTCTAATCTCTCGTCTGCATAGAGTTGTGACTATTATTATTGAATTTGAAAGATCGTAGAATATGTATATGCATTAGAATTATTCTTACTTAGAAGAACTCTTGTTTTTGGTAGACTCGGAGGAGATGTCAATAATTTCCTTTTAAGTTGTGAACTAACTCTATATATTTTAGAAGAGGTTAGATATGGTGAAAAATAGGGTTATATTACACATAATCTTCTAAAATTTAAGCTAGTGAGTACTCTACAAAAAAAGATAATAATAGAAAGTAGTTTCATCACGTTTGAAAATATTTCTTTACAAATATTTATAGTATTTATAGGTAAAAGATGACTCTTTGTCAATCACTTTAGTTATTTCAATAGAAAGAGACATTAGTATAAATTATGCTTACTATACTCTCTTCAATAATATTACAAACAAAATTTAGACGAAATTATGCTGACAATCCTCTTTTATGATATTACAACAAAAATTTAGACGAAGTATTATGTAGCGGTATAACTTGAATACTTTCACAGAATCAATTGGGAAATCATGGTTTGCAAGTATATGCATGCAACATTGCAACCTCAGCGCTAATTTGTTTATCTACGCAAGAATCTCGTTTCCCTTATTATTTAGATGACCACCTTATTTAATTATTATTTTTAAATTATGCAAAATTTGTAATTATTTAAAAAATATAGTAATTTTAATTATCAAGCAATTTTAATTTTAAAAAATATAGTATTTTTTAAAATTTATATTTACTATACTTCTAGTTTATTTAATAAAAAAGCACTACATTTTAATTAACTTTACGGGCACTACTTTTAATAATTTATACACCAACTCAAAAGCGAATTATTTTAATTAAATTTGTTGACATGCAAGCTACGTGACAGACATAAAGTTCAAAATAAAAAAATTTATCAATTAAGTCAAAATAAACCATTAAACGACCTAAACAATCTCTCTAAACTAAAATTTTAAAAATAAATTGAATAATTTTAACAACTAAATACCTAAAAATACAATTCAAATTATACTTTACCAAACTAAAATTTCTATAATTAATCAACCAACTCGATATTCTTAAAATTATATAAAACATAAATTTTATTATAATCTTTTAAGAAAAAAGTTGAAAAATCGAGTTTACGAGATCCAATTTCAAAGGCTTAAAAACAATAACAACAAAACAATGTGAATTTGAGTCTTTCAAACAGGAATTTACACTGCAAACTATAAAATAGGATAGTCCTGTAAATAATTTTGGGATGAAATACTTGGGCAAATAAAAATTAAAAATGTGTTAATTGGTAAAAAAATTAGAGTGTAGACATTATTATCATCATAACATAGAAGTTGTTGACAGGACACAAGAAAACGTTACTTTAAAGGGCAATTAACCAGAAATTGCCTTGTTAACTAAAACATAAGAAGTTTAAAAAAGAAAATATTCATTATCTCAATTATAAGACAACACAAATAAATAATGAATGATGTGTAGAGGGGTAAAAAGGTCATTTCAAGTTGAATATCCGTTGTTTTGTTGTGTCCGGAAAGGGGAGTGAGGCATTTTGAAAGTGCAGTGACTCAGACTCAAGTGTTTCTCTCTCTAACTTTCTCTCTCCTCTCAGTCACAACACAACAATGCAACATTTCGTGGATTTGCAAGAGAATTCGGAGTTGGGCGACGCAAATTCATGGCTTTCAGCGAAAGATCACTCGTTAGCGTCCGGTGCGGCACCCAATACAAATTTGGATCGCGACCTCTTCAACGACCTCGTCGAAATTGTCCCTCTCGTTCAGTCACTCATCGTAATAACCCTTTCCCCTTTTCACTCCTCTTTCTTCCAAATTGAGGGCAACGCTAAAGAAGAGAAAAAAAAATTTAATTTTGTTTTTGTGGGTTTGGAAAAGGAATCAGCTTGGGAATAATGTAATTTAAACTCAACTGTATTGGCTTGTGTTTTAAGAACATACTGCAAGTGAAAAGTTACTCACTTGTGATTTTTTACTCCTCTTTAATTTTTAGTGATTTTGTGACAATGGGGCTGTTGAATTTCAATTTAATTAAGTTCTGTGTTGTTTAATTATGATTAGGATCGTAAAGCAAGCCGTTCATTCACGCGGCGTGGTTCCATGATCTACACTAAGACACCTACTAGAGAATCATTGTCTAGAAGAGTAAGACCTGACACTCTTTTCCCTCTTCGCTCATTTCAATTTTCTCTATTTATTTTTTTTATAACTTCCCATTTCTGTTGGATTTATTGTAGTGTTTCATAAATCTTGCTTGATATGTTGAATTGTGGAAGTGATTAGGAGTTTCCTTCCATTTCTTGTATATTCAATTGTTTGACATTCTCTAGACTGGTATTTGGAATGATGCAGACTCGTTTTTTGTTGTTCACCTCTTTCTGTTTGAATTATGAATTGATCGGACTTCAGTTTTAGTTACAATATAGGGTTGAAGGTGTCCCTAATTATGAGTATCTGATATTAATATTAATATAACTATAAATGTATCACTGTGTGGCATGATTTTGCCTATTCTGACTGTGTTTATGAGTGGTGGCCCCGTAATGGAGGTTAATTTTGAAATTGTGGAACTGAGATATTTCCTTCTCAAGCACAGATGCCATTATAGATGCATATTTCTATCATACCACACTGAATACTTTTTATTGCTCCTTGAATGCATGTTGCACATGTGTCAACAATCATAAGTTAATACCTAGCCACTTTTACTTCTGGGAAACTATTTGTGGATGGGTTGGTACATGATAATTATGTAGAAATGACATGTTTTGTTTGAGAGTTATATAACCTTCTGTGCTTTATTTTGTCTCTACAATCACCTGCTTTGAAATAATAATGTAAGTGTACCACCTCAACTCATGTTCTCATCCCAGGTGGTTGAAACTGAAACTGCATACCACCTCAACTCACTCATTGTGGATTGAACCATTGAACAACAAATTTCCTTTACTTTTAGCCTGGAAAACCTCCAGTTAGATGGTTTGCAGAAAGTTCTTTTTGTTTATAGTGTCATTCAACAATGTTAGATAACACCAGTGAAGGATTTCTAGGCCCATTTGTATGACTCGGGTGTAAGATTGTTGTTCCTACCTGCAGGTTTATCTTAATGACTGTATATTGTATGTTTCCAGTAGTTCAAGTACTTTGTGCTTCAGTACTACTTCCAAATATTCCAAGTTCAATTTTATATGTATCTGTATCACTCTCTTACTCTTGAATCTTGATTGAACTTGCTTATATTATTATTATTGTTATTTTAGTTTTTTTTTGCGTCCTGTTCATATTGTGGTCTGAAACTATTCTTCCAAAAGAATAATTTCTCATATAATTGTTAAATTTGCTGTGCATAATGCATTATGGCTAACATATCTTTGCTTTGATTGCTTTACTGAATCTTTCACATCCTCTGGTAGGCAACAGATTCAAAAAGTAGGAATCTTGCTCAATCTATTCCTGCCAAAAAGAAAAGGAATGGAGAAAAAGAACAAGGAAAAAATGGCAGCAATGATGGTGATAGTTATTCCGTGTTTTCTTCAAGATCTTTGGCTTCAGAAAAGGACATAGAAGAGTTAGGTATGTTGAAGGAGCAGGTAGAGGAACTTCAGAGGAAATTGTTGGAAAAAGATGAGCTTTTAAAGTCAGCAGAAAACTCAAGAGACCAGATCAATGCTTTTAATTCAAAACTTGATGAACTGAAACACCAGGCTTCAGAAAAGGAGACTTTACTGAAGAATACTCAACAGCAGCTCTCTGATGCTAAGGTACTAATCTTTATTTATCTATTTGGCTTAATTGTGCTTTTTGTCACTCAACTTTAATATTTTGGTGAATTATGCCACCAAATTTTATATTTTTGAAATTTGCCATTCAACTATCATAAATTTACAAATTTTTCCATCCCATTAAATGTCAGTCAAATAATTAATGATTTACTTACATGTCTTGTGATTAGGATGATTCAATTAATTAATGAGGTGTGATTTATTAATTTATATTATTCTTTAAGTGAATAAACCAAGGTTATTGTTTTTTCCCTGAACATCTTCTCCCTTCTACATTACGATTTCAAACAATTATTAGCTTGGTAGGAGACTGTTTTTGTGAAACTTGGGAGATTTTTTTTAATGTACTCACAATGAAAGGTGAGAGTGAAATTTTCATGAAACACGTCAACATATTGTTAAATAATTATCTGAAATTAATGGAATGACAAAAATTTTAGCTTTATGATAATTGAGTGGCAATTTTCGCAAATATAAAAGTTTGATGGCATAATTCGTCAAAACATCAAAGTTAGATGGCAAAAAAAATGCAACTATGCCTTTTTTTTAAACAAAATAATTTGGCCCTAGGTGTTTCTAAATCTTCTACACTGTGAGCAGATGTCATCTCTTAGAATTAATGATATCTATTCACTTAATTCATACGGTTAATATATCTTTGGAGCATGATTAGCACGGCATTATGAGTTTTGCCGGTTGTTGAAAGTTTGATTCTACAATTCTTGTAAAGTTTGACGTTGTTACTATAGGTTTATTTGGACTTTATGAAACATTACTCGGGATGAATTTAAATTAAAATGGGTCCAGATCTTATACTGCTTTCTCCAATCTTAGGTTCTGATAGAAAATATGGGGGAGGCGGGTGCTCATTCCTTTTGAATAAACGATCTATTTGGTCCTTGACTTTGTGGGGGGCATTGTCATATTTTTAACATACAAAAAATGACAAATAAATCTCTCACTTTTAGTTTTCTTAGTAACTTTCTTCTGAATATGAATTAAAATGACAGTAAATTTGTATATGTCAAGGATCAAAATAATAATAAGGTACTATAATAAAAGTGAAAGATTTATTTGTCGTTTTTTGTAATGTTAAGGGCTAATGTGACAACGCCCCACAAAGTCAGGGACCAAATTAGAACTTTACTCTTTTTTTTTCTTTTTGTGGGTGGTGAGGGGGTTAAATATTTCTTCTTGCACACTAACAGGTCTCCTTTTCCACAGATTAAGCTCGCAGATAAGCAAGCCGCACTTGAAAAGATACAATGGGAAGCAGTGACATCCAACAAGAAAGTAGAGAAACTCCAGGATGAGCTAGATTCCATGCAAGCAGATATTTCATCATTCACGCTATTACTGGAAGGATTGACGAAAACTGACACTGCTAAATACACTGATGATTTTGACGTCAAGCCTTATGTTTTCAGTCACCTACCTAGTATTGTGAGTTTGTGAATATTCTTCAAATCAATATGCACAACATATTTTTCCACTTGTTGCTATATATGAATGGTAATGATTCAACATAGCACTATGATAGCACTATGAATATCTTGTTTACCAATGTGCATGGCTTCCACTTGTGCATGCACACATGCAAATCCAGTGATTTAGCATTTGTTTTTGTAGATTCTATCCATATTCTGTGTAGCTTCTTTCTTAGTTAAGGGTATTTTGGTAAAGAACTGCATCATCAAATGGCACATTTTTATATTCTATCCATATTTCCTGAAACTTCTTTCTTAGTAAAGGGTATTTAGTAAAGAACTGTGTCATCAAATGGCACATCATGGGACTATACTTGTCTGATTTAATGTATATCTTTGGATGTTGACCTTTTCGAGTAAACATCTGGTTGAACAGGATGATCTGGACGAGATAGAATTACAGAAAATGGAAGAAGCAAGAAAAACTTATAATGCTGCTGTTGCTATTACCAAAGAAAAACAAGATGAGGAATCTATTGCTGCTGCTGCCAATGCTAGGTTACATCTTCAGTCACTTATTTTCAAATCCAAAACATTTAACCTGTAATGTGACTAGTTTTATGTGTCTATTCGTTAGGTCCCTTTAGCCAAAATGGTAAGCCTTTGTGAGAGAGATTTATTTATTTACAAGCCTGTTCATGGACAACTATATAAAGTTATGCCATTTTATGTAATATACAAAACGAGCATGTTCAATGAAATGAAAATGTGTGGCATTCAGAAATTTACGAGACCTGTGCATTGGGTTCTACAAAAGCAGAGGAGAGTTAATCATGGTCAATGCATTATACCCACATGGTGGATTTTGTACCATTTATAATCTATGTTGTTTTTATAATGTGGCTGGGGTATTTTTCTTGTATATATTCTACTGAAAAGTTGAATCTGAAAACTTCTTTTTCATTTGATAGTATTATTTATTTTGAATGAAAGAATTGAATGCAACCTTAAAGTATGATCTATGGCGATAACTGTTAAGTAGCCGTTAGACTTCCCATCCCCCGTTTGGGTCGACCCATTTGATGGTCACCTATGAGTAAATTAAATGTGTTTTTACATTAATCCTTAATATTAAAGAAATTTTAAATACGTTCTTAAAATTTATAATTGTTTCAACGAGGTCGCAGAACTTAATCCATTTGTAGAAGGATTTTCTTAGTTTTAGGAACCAATGTGATAGGGCTATATACTGAATCTTTTGACTCTTCTAATGATGTTTTTAAAATTGGATAACCGTCTTTTGAAATAGATTGCAGCGAAGAAATTGAAAAAGATTTGATAGATATTAGAAATGATATAATAAGAAAAAAAATCAAAAATTAAAAAAATTAGTAGAAATAAAATAATTACTTTTATTTGTCCCCTAGTTCTCGTAAACACAATGGTCATAATCTTAGCAGGCCGAGGCATAGGTTAGACTCAACCAAGTCTTTGCCAAAGTTAACTTTTAGTGCTGTGTCTCAGCTTCCATTTAATTGCTTCGGGTAACATCAAAATAATTTTCTTTAACCGTCATTTGTTTGCTTTGATTATCATTTAATTGATTCTATATTTTGTATTAGCAAATTCAAAAGTACTCCCCCCAAAAGATACATTTTCTTTTAATCTGTAATAATTTTCTTTTAATTCCAGAAGTGAACGTTTATCAGGCAACTTCAGCAGTTTTTTTAACGAGAATTTGAAATAGATAACGACAAAATTTCAGATAATTCACATATCTTGTTTAACTTGTCTTCTAAGTTATTCTGTCTGTATGGTGATGATTAACCTTCATTTCCGCACTTTAAATATGGAAAGCAGAAAAAAAAAAAAAAGAAAATTAATTCAAAATGAGATTCTACTCTCATTTTTTCGGTTCATGTTGAATAAAAGGTAATTGGGATCAATTTTTTTTTTTTAAATAAAAAATAAATACAACAAAGTGCACATTAGAGTTGTAACGACTGGGATACAGGATTATTTCTGAACCATTTTAGGTATATAGTGAACTTGAAAAGAAATTTGTATCAGAGAAATTTAAATTAGTGAACTTTCAAGCAAACTAAAAGATGAAATGGAAATAATTTGTGCATAAAATTATCAATGTTGATATACTATGTACTCAAGAGTGGCATTTGCTAGTCTACTAAGGGAGTACAAAAAATAAATAAAACAGCAAAAAGAAAATGTAGAGCCATCAGAATCTACAACAATGAAATCTCAAAGCTCTGGCCTTGTGCTTCCTTAGGTGCGAACCTTCTGACTTGGGCATTTGTACAGGGCTTCCTATCCATTCCCAACCTAACCTGTGTTTTTCAAACAAAACCATCAAGTCCTTTAAAACAACAGACAATTGCTATATTTCCGCATCGACCATTGATATTACTATGCATCCACATTTTAACGAAAATTACAAGAAAAAAAGTAAAATCTCTTGCAATTATGTGTGTTTGAAGAAAAAAAATTTGCATTCAACATAACTCATATTTTTTCTTAAACAACACTTAATTTTTTGTATTTATGCATTGGAATATATGAAATTTCTCCAAATACAGACTAAAACTTACACCGGGAATGCAAAAGAACTTCTACTGCTTTCAGATTGATCAGAGTTCCTTGATTCTGTAGACCCTTCAGGTCTCTCAAAGTGACACTTAACCTCTTTACAAGAAGGGGTTACATAATATTGGTCATTATAATGCTGATTAGCATTTGATATTTTCTCATGAATATCCAGATCACTAACTTGTTCTTCATCCTCACTATATTTCAGCTGTTTAAGCCACACACGCCAAGTTAGAGAAATACAATTCAATTTATCAAACAAAGCTTAACTAAGTGACCAATTTGTATGATAACATGGCAGTGACTACATACCTTATGATTCACTGGCCTTGAAATTTTGCACTTTCCATTGAGACCTTTCATGTGATCATCAGACTTGACACCTTTTTCACCTTGTGCCACATCCTTTCCAAAGCAAAATACTATGTAATCTTCATCTGTGAAGAGTGACAAACTTGAATCATCAAACTTGTTGCCAACAGGAACCACACCATCTTTATCCTTTATTATTGGATTGTTTAGTTGTCTCTTGTTGTGACATATTTTGCTTGGCTGTGACAAATTGTTGTGATAGATACTATTGAATTTTTTTTCATTTATATTGTCAAATGCCATGTTTTTCACTGCCACGTGTGGGGATAAACTAGGCTCATGATCATCTGCAAAGAGTTAAGAAATTAAGTGAGAACATGGCATGATGTTGATCAATAAAAGTTAAAAAACTGCAAAAAGGTACCAAATATTAATCTAGAAAAAGATGAAAGTAAATTAACCTTCTCACTTTACCTAAGGGCAACCAATAAGCCAAGAAACATGATCTAACTAATGTCATTGTGCTCATCTTTGTACAATATGTTTAGTTCTTCTGTACTCACCGGACACTGATTAAAAGAGGTGAAATTTAGGCTTTAACACATGAGTCTAGAAATAATCAATTAAGGCCAAGGAAGTTACAATATTCAATTCACAAGGAATAATGGTTCAGTTATGTTTGTATAAAAGGAAGGGTGAGAATTTTATTGCAAAAACCAGCTGTCATACCCATTTTCATTTGCTTAATGAAAATGATCATAAATTAAAATGAAAACTAGGAACTAAAAAGGTCATTACATACCATTAGTGTAATTGCTAGAATAAATTAACATAAATTTGGAGTAGGCATCCCTTGATTTGAGCCTTAAATTCATGTTCAAATGTTTCATTTCTAGTAGTAATAAATAAAGAATTACATATGCTATAAAAAGCAATTGCATCTTGTGTCCTCTTATTTCATATGGATTTATTGTGTTCACTCATTTTTAATCTGACGAAAATACAATACTCCTCATTTCTATAGCTGTCTTATAGGGACAGCAATACACATTTTTTTTTTTTTTTTTTTTATATCTTTAGAAACTATTTTATAATATCTTTTGAAAGATTAAATTGTCCAAATCACATATTTTAAGAATTAAAACGGTAATTTATTCTTTTTTTTTATCCCTCACATTCATGGGCTCAATGCTAAAATACATGTTGACAATATTTAGTGCCAAACATGTTATAAATTATTTATAATTTTTTTTTATTTTTAAATCATAGAAAGTTAACAAATTTAATATATATTTTTTTAATTATAAATTATAAAACCTTTATGGTTTATTTATTAAATTTGTTTACATAAGACATTTCATTTATACTGGTGTGGGAAAAAGACTGATATATTTAGCTAATGCCTTGCACTCTTTTATCTATGAATGTAGAAGTTCACTATACCAATGGGTGTGGAAGGAGAACACGCAATCTGACCTCTTCACAGTTAATGCCTTGCACTCTTTCACTTTGTTTTCCACAACTTTCTAATGGGCACATGACTCGTGTAAATTTCATGACTTATATGGCTTAATTTCTTCTCTTACACCGTGAGAGATACAATTTTTCTTCGCTAAATTTGTGTAAGCTTCACGAATATTTATCAAAACATTTTGATACGACTTAAAAAGCAAAATTGTAAAAAAATTATGACTTAAGTTAAGTAAAACTAAGGTAAGACTTTACTTATATACTCATGATTACTATACGAATTTTATAAATATAATTATTACTTTTATTTTAAGTCATAAAAAAACAAAATTAATAATAATTTCAAATGATAACTCATAAAAAAAATATAACAAGAATTCAATTCGAAGTCGTAAATAACTAATTGACAACTTCCGCAAAGTCGCAAATATATTATGATTTTTACCGGTGAAAGTTGTTTTATTGTGTTTTTAGATGGAGCATTTGAAAGTTGTTTTATTGTGTTTTTAGACGGAGCATTTTAAAATTTGTAAGTAATTTAAATACTCAGTATTTTAATTGTTTTGATTTAAATTTCTTTTGTATCCATCTTATTTGGATGAATTAATTCAAATTTTTTGTATTTTAATTTCTTTATTTGGATAAAGTAATTCAATTTTCAAGAAATTTAAATTTTCATTTTTAAATATTTATTTAAAAAATAAATTTTTAATATTGAATAAAAATAAAAATTAATTATTTTTAAATACCTAAATATTCAAAATAAATTTAATTTACATGATGAATTTTAATGCTTCAAAATATTTAATAATTAATTTTTTAATATTGAATAATTAAAAACATAATAAATAATTAAATATAATTTAATTAAAAAATTTAATTGCTTAGTCTTAAAATAATTTTAAAAATTATTAGAAATCAATTACGTAATTTAAACATGTAAAATTTGATTATTAAATGAAAGAAGTGAAAGGGAATTGAAATGACTTAAATTTACTAAGAATTTCAATTTTCTCATTTTTATTTTATTCAAATTTCTCCTTAAAATGACATCATTCTAAATTCTTCAAAATAATCTATTCAAACAAGTCAATTGAATTGTCAGTTAAATTTAATCTTTGAACAAATAAATTACTCCAACCAATTGTCTGAACCAAACACTAGTTAGTATTAAAATTTGCCCTATTTCAATCAATTCGAAAGCAAATTGTCTTGGATAAGTAAAATTCTCCTATTCTTTCTTTTGCTTTTATAACATCATTTTTCCTGCTTTTAGCTGTATACGCAATGTTGTTGTAATTTGTATTATTTTCTTTAATATAAATTGATATTTAATAAAATCTGTAAAGTACAAAAAATACATAAGAAGGGGGTTGAATTGTGTAGACTGTTTTAAAATTTTTTCTCTAAGACGATGTGTTTGCGTCTGTTGTTTTTAAAGCTTGATCATACGCAAGATTGTTTTCTTCTTAAGATTGATTTTATTATCAGACTGTTCAAGTTATTATCCTCTGTTAGTTAACAGATAAATCAATAAAGAAGATAACAATATTTTTATACTGGTTCGTCTGATCAAGACTACATCCAGTTCCCCAGTACCACGCTAAGGTTCCACTATGAGTATTCTTTGAACCCAACCACTCCTGGCTAAAAACAGATATTATTTGGACATAGCCTTCTCTGGCTAAATATGTATTCTTTGAACCCAACCTCCACAGGCTAAACAAGGTATTCTTTGAACACAGCTCCACAGGCTAATACAAAGGTATTCTTTGAAACACAACCTCCTCAGGCTAAGAGCACCGCAATAGTGGATTTAGGAAGATGAAAGAATAAGTTTATCCTCTACGCAGAGAGGAGTTTTACAATGAGATCTATTCTAAGTTCAGGGTGAGTGAACTTTGCTTGAGAGCTTGAATATAATTTCTTTGTTATGCAGTTTGCCAGCCTTTTCTTAAAGTAATGAAGTCCTTTTATAGAGAGCTACTTGAAGTATCCGTTAGACTGAAGATTTGAACGTTAGTCCTTTGTCTTGGGGTCTTCAAAGTGTGACAGAGATCAATCATAATAATTAATGTTTGTACAGGTTTTTTCTGACTTGATCAAAGACATCAACAAAAAGCATGGTTGTTTCTTGTGTTACAGGGGTTTTGCACAGATCTCTATTCTGTCTTTGAATGCTTCTACGAGTAACAGTTAGATTTGAATTGGGGCACGAGTTACTCCGTCTCAACTTCATTAAACGAGGTAGACAAATGAATAAATAAATGAGTTGTGTGTTGAATTCATTCGTCTGTCTCCTTCCTACGTCTTCAACTTCAGTCTTCAAAGTCTTCCTTCTTGAGCACTGGACTTGAAGTTGAGATGAGCTCTCTGTCTTGAGCAATGAATGTTCTTTGTCTGATATAGCTTTGAGGCTTGATGACTTGTGTAAAGAACAAATTACAAGAAGGGGGGTTGAATTGTGATCTTAATGAAATTTTCTCCCATCGTCTATTATTTTAAAATCGGTACAGACGATGCAAATTTATCTTGAAAGATTGATTTTAAGAGATTAAGTTATTCTTTAATTATCCCCGTTAGTCACAAGATAAAATCAATGAGATACAACAATTTTTATATTGGTTTGTCTATACAAGACTACGTCTAGTTACCCAGCAAAAGCTGAGTTTTTACTATCAACCATGAAAATGTTACAAGTATTATTTGAAACCAGTCAGTTCTGGCTAATACAAGATATTCTTTAATCACATCCTTCCTAGGCTAACCAACCAAGTATTCTTTGAAACACAGCCTCTTCAGGCTAATGAAAGGTATTCTTTGCAAACACAGTCTCCTCAGGCTAAAGTACCACACAAGTGGATTTAGAGAAGATTATGAAACACTTAAGATTTCCTCTTCACAGAGAGGGTTTTTACAATGAAGAATATATTCAAGAGCAAATACAAATAATCAGCTTTTTGTAGCGTTTTCGCCAACTTGAAATGGTGAAGAGAAGTCCTTTATATAGACAACAGTCTTGGAGAGATCCGTTAGACTCAAAGTCTTGACCGTTGTCCTTTTCTTGAAGTTTTCCTATCAGTGGCAGAGATCAATCAGAATAATTAATGTTTCGCAGCGGAGTCAGCGCATGTTCAATACCTTTTTCTGTCTTGATTAGATCGGATAACAAAAGCGTGATCTGCTTTTCGTGTTGCAGAGGTTTTGCACAATACCCGGATGCCTTTTGGAAACTTCCACAAGTAACGACTAGATTTGAATTTTTGCACGAGTTACTTCGTCTGTCTTCATCTTCTATGTCGTCTGTCTTCACCTTACTTCTTGTAGACGATGGGTCTTTGATAGAGCAGAAAAACTTTAACAGATAAAGCTCTAAGATAATGTTGTCTACCATCATTGTTGCATCGTCTGCTCTTTATGATGAAACTCCTTTGAGAAGAATATGGGATAAGATATTTCAGATTGAGGAGTCGTCCTTCGTCTATGGTCCTTAATCGTCTGTACTTGCTCGTCTGTACGTATCATCTATCTTGTAATTATCAAAACTTAAGAGTGTTAATCACTTTGATCTAACAATCTCCCCCTTTTTGATGATTACAGACCATACCAATACTGTGGATAAACGAAGTCATCTGCATAAACAAAAGTTAGTGAAATGATAGTAGTTATGCCAGATGTACATCAAGACGATGTTTTCTGAAAAAAAATACTTCTTTATAAGTTTTGTTACATCACAGAGATGTAATCAGTTTTAGATTTACATAATCAGATCAACAAAGAGCTAAAGACGATTAAAAAAAATACAAGACTCTCCCCCTAAGTCTAATAACCAATGTACAAGAGCTCTCCCCAAAGCTCACTATAGACGCTCATCTTCAGATGCTCCCCCTGAGCAGATGCTATGCTTTCAAAACTTCTCCCCTTTAAGCTGAAATCAACCAAAAAGGATTACTGAGGTGGAGGTTGTTGCTTCAACAAAGCAAATACAAGGTTTTGAAGATGTTCAACTTTGGCATTGGTGGCCTGTTGAGACTCTTCTAGTTCCTTGTTCTTCTTCTTCAAGTGCTCGTAATTATCCTCAAGAGCATCATACTTCCGCTTCAAAGCATTGTACTTGTCAGCAGAGTCGTCTGATGATTGAGGTGATCACGGTTCAGACGATGGACCTCCAGATTCAATCATAAGAGGGTGTCTAGAAGTAGGCATAACTACTTCTTCATCTGAATCAGCCTCTATCATAATGGGGTCTACCTCAGTTGCCTTCAAATACAAGGTGAACAGAGGAAAGTCCATCTTAGAATTGAAGTTTTTTTCCATTTCCATTTGTAAATCTTGTTGAAAGTTGTGAGTTGATAGTGTTGAGGCTTATGGGGTGGAAGAGTGTACGCATAAGCTCCACCGGGGTAGGACTCGCCACAAGTTACAGATTCTTCATCAAATGAAGTGTCTGAGCAGAATCTTGAAGTATTCTCATATTCCTCTATCATCCTTTGAATCTTAGGATTGATAGGTCTTGTAGAGTTAGTCTGAATAGCTTTCAGATGATCATAAGCAACTTGGGGTAGACGCTTGACAATGTGTCTAGCATACTTGAACTCCCTGGGGGAAGGGTATTCTTTCTTCTCTTTTCCTTTTGCAAGCATTCTTATAAGACAAGGTCTTGAACGATTCATCCTTACAAAGAACTTGGTTTCATTAGATACAAGCGCAGAGAACTGAGAGCCCATGAGAAAAGGTAAAAAGAGTCTCTCTTTCTCAGCTCTGTGTTGGATCAGACGAAAGGACTGTAGTCTGTCCTTGATCTTATTTTTATAGGCTCTTAACACCAGAATGTATGCCGCATCATAATCAACAGGCAAACAATGATAACACTCTTCAGGCGTTTCATACTCGTTGAAGTTGAGGAAGTAAGTTGGTTGAATGCCAGAGCAATGAGGTCTGAGCCATGGTAGAGTTAGGCCAATGGTGTAGCCTAATCCAATGAACTCTGTCTTATTCATTGGGAGAGTGAAGGGTTGGGGATCATGTTTATCCATTGCATCTAGGTGCCAATGAGAAAAGCATTCAGGAATGGAGATTTGGGGCATAAAGTCACCAAATACACAGTGATGATGAACTGGTGCTCTCTCAGGGTGATAGCGAATGAATCTTCTAGAGGTGACTTTAGAGACGATGTTTGGTTCATATCCCTAAGCTGGTCCTTCAATCAAAAGACCATCAAGGTGGCGCTTGCAATCGTCTATCCCTTCTAAGCCTTTAATCTTCAATTCAGCAAGGGCATCCCAAGGCAGACGCTTCAACCATTCCTTCTGCTCTTTACTATCATATTTTCTTGACATGTCAAAGTCAGCAGGCTTCAATGGTTGGTAATAGTTTATAAGATTGACATATCTTCCTACTTGAAATCCTTTCTTCCCTCTGTACCTGTAGGGGTTGTCTATTTCAATGTAGGGAGATTTTGTCTCCTCAATAAAAGAATCTTCATCGTCTGCGCAATAATCATCATTGCCAGACTCAGATCTATTAGATTCAGAAAGATCAGAGGCTTCCATAGCATGATATGAAATTATCTATTCAGGCTTCTTAGGCCTCTCAGCACATCCAATGATACTATACCTTTGCATAACGAGATCGTTGAGAAATGTGTAGTCCATTTTGCGTTTAGGTGGAAGGTCTTCTTCATTTAAGACCTCTGCTGGAATCTTCAAATCTGGTGCCACATGTCTTGTGACAAGACACTCTTTGTCGTCTGATGAAGATGAGTCTAAGTCATGGATGAAAAACGAAGGCTGCATTGTCTGTACGCAACTTCCTTCTTCAGATTCTTCAGTTACCATCTGAAGAGGTATGACACGAATGGGAGACGAAATCAAGACCACATCGTCTTGTCTTGATTCGTCTTAATGGAGTGAAGATCCAAAATCCATAGAGGGCAAGTCTTTACTGAGCATAGTACACAGTTGCTCAGCAAGGATTGCGTTGTCTTTTTGGATCTGAGCATTTTCTTCAACGTCTATGCCCTTTGAAGTAGTTTGAGCTTGAGAAGCTCCAGACGATCCAATTCCCTTAGCACTTTCTCTGAATTTGTGCTCTCTTTCAGCTTCAGAGAGAATTGATGCTTTTCTAGCCTTTTCCAATTCTCTTTGTTCATCCAAGATTGCAGAGACTTCAACAATGCCCTTTCTTCCACCTTTGTCATATGCCTTTCACATCTCCTTGTCTGAGATATAGGCATCGTCTAGCTTGGCCTTTTTGCGCACGTCTGTTTGCCTACTAGCAGACTCAGCATCCTTAGACGCTTCTTTGGTAGATGAATCATCTTGAGCAGATGATTCAACTCGAGGCACTCTCAACTTGATAGGCTTTGCTTTTCGTCTAACAAGAGGTTCTTCTTTTGTCGTCTCAAAAGGAACCTTTGTAACTTGTACAGGTGATTCAAACGAAACTTTGGATTTAGATAAAGGAGGGTTTGGTGTTTGGGCTTGTGTCTGGGTTTGTGTTTGAGGTGGAATGAGTGTATTTCTTGGTCTTTTTATGAGGGTTTTGTGTCTTGGGCGAGTTTGTGGAGGAGACGATAGTGGTTGAGAGGTTTGTGTATGGGTTTGTGTCTGTGGTTGAGGTGGTTGCGATTGAGAAGAGGAGGATTGAGAACCCTTAGGATTAAGGTACTTCTCATGCATCTTGTTTATCGTCCATGGAGCAAGGTCTAGACGCATCCTCGAGAAAGTGCCCATCTTGATCTCAAGGCCACTTGCGTACCATTCACATCCTTTGATTTCAAACTCTTGGTTTTGGATGATCTTGGCAAAGACAGCAGGATAAGGGACACTTGATTTCTTGCGCAAGTCCCTTCTCCTCAAAGTATCCATCCAGTGATCCATGATCACATGGGGTAGGCTGATCTTCTCCTTCTGAAGAAGATGGAAGAGGCAGAATCGCTCTTGGTTGCTTACACTGTCGCGAGACCCGATTCTTGGTGCAAAAATGTTAAACAGAAGATTATGCATAACTCTTCCTTCAGCAGTGAGATTTCCAGCTCTCAAAAACTTGGCTTGGTCAGACGTTCTGGGTTTCCGATAGAGCGTCTGATCAATGAAGGCTTCATCAATGCCCTCATTCCAGTTGGGAGTGTAGACGATACCTTCAATCTTGCACTTCCCAATAACAGCCACGACTTCAGCATTGACAAGGTATTCCTTGTCACCAATGGTTCCTGCAATGTTGTCATCAACAATTTTGGTCTCAGACCAAAACTCAGCGTAAGGCTCCATCATCCATGGACCTTCCCAAGTGGCAAACTTCATCTACCCAGCTTTCTCCAGATAGTCACAGGTGTGTCCAGAGAGGTTTGCGAGGGTGATTCTCTTCACCCACTTGCTTGGCAAGAATAGGTCTTGAGCAAAGAAACTTTCTTCTTCAAGAGGAGCTTGTTGAATTTTCTTGGCGGCCATTTTTCTGGTTTTGAAATAAGAGAGAGTATTCGAGAGTGAGAGTTCTTAAAATGAAGGAGAGTTTTAAATACTTAGTAGTAAAAAAAAATAAATAAAAGAGGTAACTTTGACTCTTTTATAGTACAATAAATGAAATGATTATTTTTATCAGACGATAGAATGGAAACCATCCCTGATTTGATGCTTTCTCCCATGATTGCTCTTTCAATGATTGATTTGACTTCTGTCAGTTACGACGCATGCTTTGAAATTCCTAGAATAGAATAATAAATGTCAAACATATTTAATGCTGCATTTATTATTTTCCTGCACACTCAACTTTAAATTAATTAAATAATAACATTGCGTCTGTTGAATGATCTTTAACTAATTCAACTTGATCAGATGCAAGGTTTCGTCTTAACGCAAAATAATCAGACGATAATCATAGACGATAACTATAGACGATAAACTTATTCTTTTAAAGAAATGATTCCCAAATTTTCTTTAATAAAATTAAAATGTGTTTCGTCTAAATCCTTTGTAAAGATATCTGCCCATTGAAAATCAGTTTGAACAAACTGTATATCGAAAACTCCTTTTTGAACATAATCTCTTATAAAATGAAATTTATTTTCAATGTGTTTAGCTTTCAAATGCTGAATGGTATTTTTGGTAAGATTAATTGCACTAGTGTTGTCACAAAAAACTGGGATTTGGGTTTCAAACATGGAGTAATCTTCAAGTTTATGTTTGTTAGATCAAGAATGATTAACGTCTCAAGATTTTGATTAATTACAAGACAGACGAAACCAAGCTACCCAAGACTTGCTAAGACGAAACCAGCACAGACAGAACGAGACTCTTCAAAGTGAAGATCTACGTCTGTCCAAAAGCCAAGTCATCAGACGATACATGCACAGACGGAAGAGGACTACTCAAGCTTAAGTCCTTCGTCTGTCCAAAGAGCGAAGTCTAAGACGATAGGATGACACGAAACAACAACAACTGAAGACTGAAGTATCATATCGTCTATCCAAAAGCTAAAGTAAGGATGAGTCATTCGTGCCAAGATTTGAGAAGCATCCAAGATCAGTATAGGGATTCGAGCTTACACATCCAAGTCAAAAAGGTCTTTACCTTTTGTCACATCTCTGTACAAGTCAGAAATAGTACTGCGCACAACCTAGTCCGCTATATCCGCTGCAACTCAACATCAATCAATCAAGTATAACTGACAACCTTTTTGGAAAGCTCTCTAGAAGATCTCTCAACGACTCTTAACGACATTCAAATGAGTCTAACAACTATTTGAAGAAGATGCCTGTAAAAGGACTTCACACCTTCAAGAATCAGTTGGCGAATACGCTTATCTTCTTCTATCTCTTAAGGATTCGCTCAAACTTTCTGATTGTGCTATATTGTAAACACCTCTCTGCGTAGAGGAAAACTTTGTTTTTCATAACATCTTTCAAAGTCCACTTGTGTGGCATTTTAGCCTGAGGAGGCTGCGTTCCAAAGAATACCTCTTGTATTAGCCTGTGGAGGCTGGGTTCAAAGAATACCTTGTTGGTTTAGCCTGAGAAGGCTGGGAAGCAAAGAATATCTTGTAATAGCTAGAAGTGGCTGGGTTCAAACAATACTTGTAACCTTTTCACGGTTTGTAGTGAAAACTCAGTGGTTGCTGAGTAACTGGACGTAGTCTTGAATAGACAAACCAGTATAAAAATAACTGTGTTTATTTTTGTTTCGTCTGATCAACTAACAGGGGATAATCTCATCATAACGTTTGTTCATTAAAATCAATCTTTTAACATAAATTTTGTTTTGTCTGAACAACTTTGTAACCCACAGACGAAAGGGATAAATTTTCTTAAATAACACAATTCAACCCCCCTTCTTGTGTTTTATATTTTATAGTTTGGTATCAGAGCTCAGCCTCTAAGGGTTGAGCGCCTAACAGCTGCTAGAGGAAAAGATCCAGCATGGACTCACAAGGACCGTCATTCTTATCCGGAGGAGCCTCCATGAACAAACCTCCAGCGTTCTCTGGAGATGATTATCCCTACTGGGCTGACAGGATGAAGATGTACATCAAGTTAACCCAATATAGATTATGGAACATAATCACCACAGGAGATATCCCCATTGTAAAGCCTGAAGGAGAATGGGGAAATGAAGAATACTCTATGATGGAGCTGAACAACAAAGCAAGATATGCTCTTATGTGTGCTCTCTCCAGAACTGAGTACAACAGATTCTGTGCCTATAAAATCGCTAAAGAACTATGGGATGCTCTCAAAATCTCATATAAAGGCACTGAAGATGTCAGAATGAGGAAGGCCGCCACTCTTCAAAGAGAATATGAAATGTTCTCTATGAAGAAAGGAGAATCAATAGATATGATGTTTGGAAGATTCCAAACCATATTGAATGGACTCACTGCTCTGGGAATCACATTCACAAAGGCCCAGAACAACATGAAGATCTTGGACAGTCTCCCACCTCCTTGGGAAGCTATGTCCACAACTATCTCTGTTGGAAGAGATATGAAGACATTAACTCTAGATGAGTTAATAGGAGCTCTAAGGGTACACGAGGTACTCTTATGTAAAAGAGAGAAGATCAAGGTTCAAGAACCTATAGCTCTTCCGTCTATCAACAACATTCCTAAAGAAGAATCTGTCAAGAAGGACAGCAAAAAGAAAGCAAAAATTTTGAAGGCAGATTCAACTGAATTTGAATCGTCCGATGATTCGTCTGAAGACGAAGTCTCTCTCATGGCCAGACGTTTTAAAAGGATGATGATGAAGAAAGGTAGAGACCAACGCTTCTTCAAGAAAAAGGAGAAGAAGTTCCCTGAGAAGTCTTCAAGTAAAGAAGAAAGCTCTGAGATCGTCTGCTGAGTGCGAAAAAACCCGGCACATGAGATCTGAATGCCCTAAGCTCAAAAAGAAGTGGAGTTCTAGAAGAGATAAAGGGAAGAAGAGCTTACTAACTTGGGAAGACCTTGATAGTGAAAGCTCAGAGGAATCCTCTGAAGGAGAAGAAACAGCAAACATATGCCTCATGGCTGGAGACCATGTCTCAACAGAGGTAAATTACAACGAAACTTCTTCATCCTCCTCTTCTAAGTCTAAGTCAGAATCAGAAGAAATGTTATATGATACACTTCTAGCTCACTTTCATTTTATTGCTCAGCAATACAAAACCTGCAAAACCAAGCTTAGACAAGCTCTGGAAGAAAATGCAGTTTTGAAATCTGAAATAGAGTTTCTAGACAAGAAAGTATCAACTGATGTTTCGTCGAGTGCGAAAAAGAACGATTTCATTCTTGAAATCGAAAGATTAAAGAAAGAAAATGAGTCCTTACTCAATGACTTAACCAAGTTTACTAAGGGATCCTCCATCCTTGAAAATATTTTAAAATATGAGAGATCGCCAAAAGATAAAAATGGACTTGGTTATGTTGAGACAGACGAAAGAAAAAACAAACTGTTTAAATGCGATCAAAAGAAGAGGAATTACAACAAGGTTCCTAATATCTACAAAAAGGCTCAAAACAAAAAGAAGCCTTTTGTAACTAACAAGAAAGGACCCAAAAAGATTTGGGTACCAAAGTCACTCATTGTTCCTGTTGCAGATATCCTTAATGGGAAGAGACAAGACTTCAAGCTGGTACCTGGACAATGGATGCTCACGACACATGACGGGAGACCTGTCTATGTTCCAAGATCTCAGACCAAGTAAAGGGTCTGTCTCATACGGTTCTGGAAAAGGTAAAATTCTTGGCATTGGGACTGTTGGTAAGACACCCAATACTTTTATCCAGAACGTGTCATATGTTAAAGGTCTTAACTTCAATCTACTTAGCATAAGCCAATTTTGTGACAGTGGATATAAAGTAGCTTTTAACTCTGATGAGTGTATAGTGAAGAACAAAGATAAATCCATTCTTTTTATTGGGAAAAGAAAGAATAACCTTTATGAGGTTTGTCTTTCTCGACTCGAGTGATCGAATGTAACATGTTTGATTTCAGCAGACGATGAACGAGATATTTGGCACAAAAAGCTTGGACATTTAAGTCTCAAGTATATTTCAAAAATTTCTAAGAAAGATCTCGTAAAAGGTTTGCCAAAAATATCTTGGAAAACCAATCGTCTGTGTGAATCTTGTTAGCATGGGAAACAACTCAAAGCTTCTTTCAAATCAAAAAATGTTGTTTCCATGACAAGACCGTTAGAACTGTTACACATTGATCTCTTTGGACCCACTCAGACTGAAAGTCTTGGAGGGAAGAGATATGGATTTGTCATTGTAGATGACTATACTAGATTCACATGGGTATACTTCCTAGCCCATAAACATGAGTCATTCAAGGTCTTTGAAATATTCTGCAAACGTGTTCAAAAAGAAAAAGGAATATGTATTGCATCTGTAAGAAGTGATCATGGAACAGAATTTGAAAATTCTGAGTTCAAAACCTTTTGTTTTGAAAACGGTATATTTCACAATTTTTCGTCTCCAAGAACTCCTCAACAAAATGGAGTTGTGGAAAGGAAAAATCGTACCTTACAAGAAATGGCTAGAACCATGTTGCATGAAAGCTCTCTCCATAAATATTATTGGGCGATAAGAAATACTTCTGTTATATTCAAAACGAATATTGATAAGACCAATATTGAATAAGACTCCATATGAACTATGGAAAGTAAGAAGACCCAACATTTCTTATTTTCATCCTTTTGGATGTGAATGTTTTATCCTAAACACCAAAGATCAACTTGGAAAGTTTGATTCAAAGGTGGTTAAAGGAATCTTTCTTGGATATTCCAATACATCTAAGGCCTATAGAGTATTTAACTCTAAGACGCAAGTTGTAGAAGAGTCAATCCATGTAAAGTTCCAAGATAACTCAAAGGCTGATAAAGAAATATCGACCTAGAAAATTTGTTTGATAATTTGCAGATTAACCCTTCTCGTCAAAATTCAAGACAAGATGATAAACAAGGGTCGACGATACAAGGATGAGACGATAGATGCACGCATTTAACCCTCTTCGTCGATACTCATCAACGGGAGATCAAGTCCCTGCAAAAACATGGAAGTTTGCATCAAACCATACAGAAGATCTCATCATTGGAGATAGATCCCAAGGTGTTCAAACAAGATCAAGAGTGAAGTATATCTCAAGCTATGCTCTTGTATCAGATATGGAGCCAAATAATATTGAAGATGCTCTTCAAGACAATGATTGGATTTTGGCTATGGAAAAAGAACTTAATCAGTTCACAAGGAATGATGTATGGACTCTTGTTGAAAGACCAAAGAACAAAAGCATCATCGGAACCAGATGGGTGTTTAGAAACAAGCTTGATGAAGCTGGAAAAGTGGTAAGAAACAAAGCAAGGTTAGTAGCACAAGGGTACAATCAACAAGAAGGTATTGATTTTTTATCAAACCTTTGCACCCGTAGCTAGATTAGAAGCTATTAGAATATTACTTGCTTTTGCTGCTCACAAGAATATCGTCCTATATCAAATGGATGTAAAAAGTGTTTTTCTAAATGGTTTTATTGAAGAAGAAGTGTATGTGAAACAACCTCTTGGTTTTGAAAGTTTGTCTCAACCAGATCACGTTTTTAAACTCAAGAAAGCATTGTATGGTCTCAAACAAGCTCCTAGAGCTTGGTATGATAGACTCAGTTCTTTCCTTCTTAAAAATGGTTTTTCAAGAGGAAAAGTTGATACAACTCTCTTCAAGAAAAGCATTTCAAAAGACTTTATTATAGTCCAGATTTATGTAGACGATATAGTCTTTGGAGCTACTAACAACTCTCTTTGCAAGGTTTTTTCAAAGCTAATGCAGGATAAGTTCGAAATGAGTATGATGGGAGAATTGAAGTTCTTTCTAGGACTTCAAATCAAGCAGACGAAAGAAGGAATCTACATCCATCAACAAAAATACACAAAGGAACTTATTAAGAAGTTCAAGATGGAAAATGCCAAGCCTATGAAGACCCCAATGCATTCGTCTGGAGCAAATCTCAACAAGGATGAGTCAGGTAAGTCTGTTGATCAGACGGTATACAGAGGTATGATTAGCTCACTCCTTTATTTAATTGCAAGTAGACCTGACATTATGTTCAGTGTCTGTCTATGTGCACGCTTTCAATCTGACCCCAAAGAATCTCATTTGCAAGCTGTAAAGAGAATTCTTAGATATCTTGTTGGAACAACTAATCTCTCTCTGTTTTATAAGAAAAATAGTGATTTCAGTTTAAGAGGCTTTTGTGATCTTGATTATCTTTGGAGATAAAGTGGAGAGAAAAAGCACAAGTGGTGGATGCCAATATCTTGGATCATCACTAATATCTTGGTCAAGTAAGAAACAAAACTCCATTGCACTTTCAACAACTGAAGCAGAGTACATCGCTGCGGCAGGGTGTTGCTCACAATTACTATGGATTAAACATCAACTTGAGGATTATTCCAGGTTTGAGAATCATATTCCAGTGTTTTGTGATAACACAAGTGCAATCAATCTTAGCAAAAATCCTATTCAACATTCTAAAGCCAAACATATTGAAATCCGTTTTCATTTTATAAGAGATTATGTCCAAAAAGGTATTTTCGATATACAGTTTGTGCAAACTGATTTTCAATGGGCAGATATATTTACAAAAGCTTTAGATGAAACACGATTCAATTTCATTAAAGAAAATCTTGGAATTATTTCTTTAACAGATTGAAAATTTTTTCGTTTGAGTTATTGATTGGATTTGTTCCGTCTGTACATTATTTCGTGTTAAGACGAAACATTGCGTCTGATCAAGTTGAATATCTACTGTGGTAAAATTCAACATACGCAACTGTTACTCTTTAACAAGTTTATCTCAAGTGTGCAGGGACAAATTAAAGGGAGCAATAAATGTGTCTGTCATTTATTGCACTATTCTAGGACAATGATAAGCACGCGCTGTGAATTGCAGAGGTCAAATCAATCATTAAAAGGGCAATGATGTGGACACGTCAAATCAGGGGTGGTTTTCGAAATCTTTCGTCTGATGAATTACAACCGTTTCATTCTTTATCTATAAATACTTTTGAAAGTTCACTCTTTTACTCTTTACTGCAATCTGCAATCTTTTGAACTTCCCGAAACCTAATACTCACTAAGCTTTCATTCTCTCTATTTTCAAATTCTCAACAATGGCCGCCAAGAACACCAAAGCTACCAAAACCGCTGAAGCCACCTTTTTCGCCCAAGATTTATTCTTGCCAAGCAAGTGGATCTCAAGAGAGACCCTGGAGAGTGTCTCTGAAAGGGTATTGAAGATGTTTGACCACACCGGATGGATGGGGTTCACTGAGTTGAGAGGGCCATGGTTGATGGAAGCCTATGCCGAATTCTGGAGTGACGCCAAGGAATTTGATGATGGTATCATGGGTACCATAGACAACAAAGAGTACATCATTACGGTGGACTCTATTGCTGAGGCAGAGAACTGCAAGGCCGAGGGACGCTTCTATAGTCCCAACTGGATGAAGATTGAATCAGAGGAGCGTGTTGACAAACTTATGTATGTGAAGAAACGCGACCCTGAAGACTGCAAGTTTTATAGGTCAGGGAACCTATCTCCAACCACTAAAATCATCCACAACCTCCTCTTCAACATCTTCACACCAAGGATTGGCTCAGGGGATAATGTGAGTACTCGAGACAGATTCTGCATTTTCTATTGTCTGAGAAAAGCAAGGATGAGTCTCCCTCACCTTATTCTTGACCATTGGATAAGCACTCTGAAGAACCGCAACATCCGAAGGAAGAGTAGCATTCCCTACGCCACCCTCTTCACAAAGATTATTATCAACCAAGGGTTTGATACTGCTGGTGTTGTCTATCACCAAGAGGGAAAGGAAGTAAAGGCTAGCACTTTCGCCAAAATGCATCTAACACCAAGCATTCTCCTTCACTCTCAAAAAGAAGACATACCTCTCTCACCTATCACCAAAGACCTTCCTCACAGAGCTTGCATCAAGCGTGCAAAGCCACAAACACAAGCCCAAACACCGTTCGAAACACAACCCCAAACACAAGCCCAAACACCAAACCAACCTCAACCTCCTCCTTCTGTGATAATATCTGAAGTTCCTTTTGAGGATGTTCTTGAGGAACCCCTCAAGAAAAAGAAAAGGACTATCAGAATCAAGCACATAGGTGCTAAGTCAAAAGAACAGACGGTATCCCCAAGTAAAGACGAAGGGGTCACCATTCCGTCTGAGAAAATTCCGTCTGTGAAGATACTCACGACCTTGAAAAAAAAAGAGAAAGCTGAAGCAAGAAGAATTGATCTTCAAAAGGCTGCTAAAGGCAAGGAGAAAATGAAGCAAAAGCTTGCGTCTGTTATGGTTGGTGAGACAGACGAAGAAAGAATGCTAAAAGAAGCTAAGAGAATCTCTATTTTGCTTCAAGCTGAGAGAGAAAGGATCTTTCTCGAGAGCGTTCAAGGCATTGGATCGTCTGATGGAGCATCTGCTCAAGCTACTTCAGAGGGCATGAACAATGAAGAGACAACCCAGATCCAAAAAGAAAATGCCCAACTAGCGGAGGAGTTGGAAACCATGTTAAGTGAAGAAGTTTTTACAATGGAAACTCTTCCATCAACAACACTCCCAGACGAACAAATGACAACCTCTTCTGAGCCACTTGTTGCGTCTCCACTTAATGCTTGCCTTGCACAAACGATATCTGGTGCGTATGAAGAAGCATCCCACCAACAGACGAAGGAGTTTCCGTCTGAAGACTTTGTGCTCATTGAAGAAGTTGATTCTTTGTTTGATGAAGAACAACTTGAAATAATCAAGGTGGATGCTACATGGGGGAGATCACATGCTGAGGTGATCAATCCAGAAGACTTACCCCCAAAGCGCAAGATTGACTATTCGTTCTTAAACGAATTAGTCATGCAAAAACATGAAGAAAGCACTTGCGCTGACAGACCAATCAAACCTGATTGGGTTCTTGGAGAGAAATTTGAAGAATTATCCAATGAGGCTGAATCGTCTGAGTCTGCTGCAGCCTTGGCAGACGATGAAGACCCATACATAAGGGGAACTCCTTATATTGAGTTGAAAAGCCCATACGTGTACAGAGGAAAGAAGGGCTTTCACCTAAGGAGATCAGAAAACCCCATTCTTTACGATAAATCCCTAAAGCCAGCCAACCTTGATGAAGATTTCGTCTATTCACCAGAAGAGCAACGCAATTGGTTGAAGCGTCTGCCCTGGGACGAACTGGCAACACTAAATATCAAGGGACTAGAGAAAATAAAAGAATACAAGGATCATCCGGCAAATCTCAAATTGAAGGACCAAACTTGGCTACGAACCTCACATCCCACACAAACAAAATCCAAGATGGAAGGTTCGGCATGAGATCAACACTCCAGTATTACACCATTGTAAATTTGGAGACGCTGATTCTCATAGGTATGAGCTAAAAGAGTGCACTCATTGGCATCTTGATGCTTTCACCAGCCATGATCCTTTAAAGTTCACAATTCCTCTCAACCAAACAGAGTATGTCGGCTTAGGCTACTCTCTGGGAATTGTGCTCCCATGGACAAGACCACATTGCTCCGGGATTCATCCAAGATACTCCCTGCTCATTGATGAAAAAGAAGACCCTGAGGAGTTGGCTCACTCCCTACCTGAAGATTACAATATCCCTTTCCAGTTGATGGCCGATGCCTATAAGAGAGAAGTTAAAGAAAGAAACATCTCTTTTCTTCATATAGAGCGACAAGCTGAGAAGGATTACAGAGATCATCCTTTTTTGATTGGATCTCAGTTTTCTTCTTTGGTGACTGAAGAAACCAAATACTTCATCATCTTAGACAGAAAAAGGCCATGCTTAGTAAAATACTTGGCTAAAGGAAATGAGAAGAAGCATCCGTCTGAAGCCGCATTCCAACACTGTTCTGGAACCACTTATGATGAGAGTGATTCTTCAGTCTGTGGCAGAGTGTTTCCTGGAAGTGCATTCGTCTACTCTCAGGAACAGCCCCTTCTTGAAGTGTCCATTCCAACAAAGTGGTACACTTACCAATGGGAGCGGAACTTCACTGCCTACCTAGTTCTTCCACTTTTTACATTACGTCTGAAGAAGACCACACCAGTGCTCATTATTAATGACACTGAACCCATTGTGGAGTATCCTCAAACACCACTGATGACTGAAAATGTGGTTGAGGCTACGGAAAGAGCTGAGGTTGATGAACCAACTACAAAGGCTGATATTACAGACGCTGAAGAGTATAAGTCTCCGAAGCGAAAATGTGATGCCTTGGAGCTTAAAAATAGGGAGCTTGAAGAAAATCAAGCGTCTCTCACATCTGAGTTGGGGTAGTTAACGAAGATTGTGATGGGTCTGCTGCAAGAGAAAAAGCAGAAGCCTTCTTCTTGATCAGAGTTTTGATGATCACAGCACAAGGGGGAGAGGATAGAATGCATAATCCAAGGGAGAGCCTAACCCAAGGGAAAGAAGAGCAAAGTCTGAGGGGGAGCAAGGAAGAAAAGCTTCGTCTGAGGGGGAGAAACAAGAACAAGGAGTTTCGTCTTAGGGAGTTATACTTCTATACAATATATATTTTTTGTCTTACTCTGATACACATTGTAATTCTTTATTGTTTTCTGCTTTGTAATACCATTGTAATATTCGACTCTGATTACATCACATTGATGTAACAATCTTTATAAAGAGGTATCATTCAGAAAACATCGTCTTGATGTCAATCTGGCTTTAAGACTGTTTGTTTTTGTCTAACCATGTCTTGTGCAGATTTTCGTGGTATGGTCTGTAATCATCAAAAAGGGGGAGATTGTTAGATCAAGAATGATTAACGTCTTAAGATTTTGATTAATTACAAGACAGACGAAACCAAGCTACCCAAGACTTGCTAAGACGAAACCAGCACAGACGGAACGAGACCCTTCAAAGTGAATATCTGCGTCAGTCCAAAAGCCAAGTCATCAGACGATACATGCACAGACGGAAGAGAACTACTCAAGCTTAAGTCCTTCGTCTGTCCAAAGAGCGAAGTCTAAGACTATAGGATGAGACGAAACAACAACAACTGAAAAATGAAGTATCATATCGTCTATCCAAAAGCTGAAGTCAGGATGAGTCATTCGTGCCAAGATTTGAGAAGCATCCAAGATCAGTATAGGGATTCGAGCTTACACACCCAACTCAAAAAGGTCTTTACCTTTTGTCACATATCTGTACAAGTCAGAAATAGTACTGTGCACAACCTAGTCCGCTATATCCGCTGCGACTCAACATCAATCAATCAAGTACAACTGACAACCTTTTTGGAAAGCTCTCTACAAGATCTCTCAACGACTCTCAACGGCATTCAAATGAGTCTAACGGCTATTTGAAGAAGATGCCTATAAAAGGACTTCACACCTTCAAGAATCAGTTGGCGAATACGCTTATCTTCTTCTATCTCTTAAGGATTCGCTCAAACTTTCTGATTGTGCTATATTGTAAACACCTCTCTGCGTAGAGGAAAACTTTGTTTTTCATAACATCTTTCAAAGTCCACTTGTGTGACATTTTAGCCTGAGGAGGCTGCGTTCCAAAGAATACCTCTTGTATTAGCCTGTAGAGACTGGGTTCAAAGAATACCTTGTTGGTTTAGCCTGAGAAGGCTGGGAGCAAAGAATATCTTGTAATAGCCAGAAGTGGCTGGGTTCAAACAATACTTTTAACCTTTTCACGGTTTGTAGTGAAAACTCAGTGGTTGCTGAGTAACTAGACGTAATCTTGAATAGACGAACCAGTATAAGAATAACTGTGTTTATTTTTGTTTCGTGTGATCAACTAACAGAGAATAATCTCATCATAACGTTTGTTCATTAAAATCAATCTTTTAACATAAATTTTATTTCGTCTGAACAGCTTTGTAACCCACAGACGAAAGGGATAAATTTTCTTAAATAACACAATTCAATCCCCCCTTCTTGTGTTTTATATTTTACAATATTTTACCCAAAGAAGTTGTGAACAACATCCAGTAACAACTATATATTCTGCTTCTGTGGTAGAAAGTACTATAGAGTTTTGCTCCTTGCTTGACCAAGAGATGAGTGAAGTGCCTAGAAATTGACATTCACTACTTGTGCTTTTTCTCTCCACTTTATCTCCAGCATCATAATAGCCATTCAAACTGAAATCACTATTTTTCTTATAAAATAAAGAGAGATTAGTAGTTCCAATAAGATATCTAAGAATTCGTTTTACAGCTTGTAGATGAGATTCTCTAGGATCAGACTGAAAGCGTGCACATAGACAGACACTAAACATGATGTCTGGCCTACTTGAAGTTAAGTAAAGCAAAGAACCAATCATACCTCAGTATACCGTCAGATTAACGGTCTTACCTGATTCGTCTTTGTTGAGACTGGCATCAGACGAATGCATGAACGTTTTCATTGGCTTTGCGTTGTCCATTTTGAACTTCTTGAGGAGTTCTTTTGTATACTTTTGTTGATGGATATAAATTCCTTCTTTCGTCTTTTGATTTGAAGTCCTAGGAAGAATTTTAATTCTCCCATCATACTCATTTCAAACTCATCCTGCATTAACTTAGAAAAATCTTTACACAAGGATTCGTTAGTGGCTCCAAAGACTATATCGTCTACATATATTTGGACAATAATAAAGTCTTTTGAAACATTTTTCTTGAAGAGTGTAGTATCAACTTTTCCTCTAGAAAAACTATTTTTAAGAAGAAAAGAACTTAGTCTGTCATACCAAGCTCTAGGAGCTTGTTTAAGACCATAGAGTGTTTTCTTCAATTTGAAAACATGATCTGGTTGAGATGAACTCTCAAATCCAGGAGGTTATTTTACATATACTTCCTCTTCAATAAAATCGTTTAGAAAAACACTTTTTACATCCATTCGATATAAGACGATATTCTTATGAGCAACAAAATCAAGTAAGATTCTAATAGCTTCTAATCTAGCTACAGGAGCAAAGGTTTCAGTAAAATCGATATCTTCTTGTTGGTTATATCCTTGAGCTACCAACCTTGCTTTGTTTCTTACCACTTTTCCAGCTTCATCTAGTTTGTTTCTGAACACCCATCTTGTTCTGATGATGCTTTTGTTCCTTGGTCTTTCTACTAAAGTCCAAACATCATTTCTGGTAAATTGGTTTAGCTCTTCTTCCATAGCTAAAATCCAGTCATTGTCTAGTAGAGCTTCCTCAATATTCTTGGGCTCTATATTTGACACAAGAGCACAACCAGACGATTCTCTAAGCCTTGATCTTGTTTGAACGCCTTGATGTCTATCTCCAATGATAAGATCTTCTGTATGGTTTGTGGCAAACCTCCAAGTTTTGATAGGAGCTTGATCATCATGTTGATGAGTATCAGACGAAAAGGGTTCGTCTGTACTTCTATCGTCTACCCTTGCGTCTGTACCAGGTTGACCATTTGAACTTGAATTTTGACCAGAAGGGTTAATCTGCAAATTATCAAATAAACTTTCTAGGTCTTATATTTCCTTATCAGCCTTTGAGTTATCTTGAAATTTTACATGAATAAATTCTTCTACAACTTGCGTCTTAGAGTTAAATACTCTATAGGCCTTAGATGTATTGGAGTATCCAAGTAAAAATCCTTTGATCACCTTTGAATCAAATTTTCCAAGTTGATCTCTGGTGTTAAGAATAAAACACTCACATCCAAAAGGATGAAAGTAGGATATGTTGGGTCTTCTTCTTTTCCATAGTTCATAAGGGTCTTATTTAAAATGGGTCTTATCAATATTCTGTTTTGAATATAACAGGATGTATTTATTGCTTCTGCCCATTAATACTTTGGAAGAGAGTTTTCACGCAACATTGTTCTAGCCATTTCTTGTAAAGTACGATTTTTCCTTTCCACAACTCCATTTTGTTGGGGAGTTCTTGGAGATGAAAAATTGTGAAAGATACCGTTTTCAAAACAAAAGGCTTTGAACTCAGAGTTTTTAAATTCTGTTCCATGATCGCTTCTTACAGACGCAATACATATTCCCTTTTTTTTAACACGTTTACAGAATATCTCAAGACATTGAAAGACTCGTGCTTATGGGTTAGGAAGTATACCCAAGTAAATCTAGTATAATCGTCTATAATGAAAAATCCATATCTCTTTCCTCCAAGACTTTCAGTCTGAGTGAGTCTAAAGAGATCAATATGTAACAGTTCCAAGGGTCTTGTCGTGGAAACAATATTTTTTGATTTAAAAGAAGCTTTGAGTTGTTTCCCATGCCGACAAGATTCACACAGGCGATTGGACTTCCAAGATATTTTTGGCAAACCTTTTACAAGATCCTTTTTAGAAATTTTTGAAATATACTTGAGACTTAAATGTCCAAGCTTTTTATGCCAAATATCTCGTTCATCGTCTGCTGAAATTAAACATGTTACATTTTGATCACTTAGGTCAGAAAGACAAACCTCATAAAGATTGTTCTTTCTTTTCCCAACAAACTGAATGGATTTGTCTTTATTTTTGACTATACACTCATCAGCGTTAAAGGTTACTTCATATCCACTGTCACAAAATTGACTTATGCTAAGTAGATTGAAGTTCAGACCTTTAACATAAGACACATTTTGGATGAGAGGGTTGGGTGTCTTACCAACAATCACAATCCCTAGGATTTTACCTTTCCTAGAACCATAAGACATAGATCCTTTACTTGGTCTTAGGTCTTGGAACATAGACAAGTCTCTCGTTATGTGTCGTAAGCATCTACTGCCCAAGTACCAGCTTGAAGTCTTCTCTCTTCCTATTAAGGATATCTGCAACAGGGATAATGAGTGACTTTGGTACCCAAACCTTTTTGGGTCCTTCTTTGTTAGTAGAAGAAGATTTTTTTTTGTTCAAGGTTTTAGTGTTTTTCTTGTAATCATTTTGAACCTTGTTGTAACTTTTGTTCTTCTTTTTGTGAGTAGGCGAAACAAAGTTTATCTTCTTTTCATTCATCTGCTCAACATAACCTAATCCACTTTTATCAGAAGGAGCTCTCCCATATTTTAAAATATTTTCAAGCATAAAGGATCCTTTTGTGAACAGAGTTAGGTCTTTGAGTAAAGAATCATTTTCTTTCTTTAATCTTTCGATTTCAAGAATTAAAATGATCTTTTCAGAGTCAGACAACATAACGTCTGATACACTCTTTTCAAGCAACTCTTTTTCAGATTTTAAAACAATATTTTCTTCCAAAGTTTGTTTCAACTTTGCTTTGCATACCTTGTATTGCTCAGCAATAAAATGAGAGTTTGCTAAAAGGGTATCATATGATATTTCTTCTGATTCTGATTCAGACTCAGATGAAGAGGATGAGATAGAAGAATATTTTACCTCAGAGGAAGAGTTGTCTCCAGCCATGAGACATATGTTTGCGGTTTCCTCTACCTCTGTGGAATCGTCTGAACTGTTGCTGTCAAGGTCTTCCCAAGTCAGCAAACTCTTCTTCCCTTTTTCTCTACGAGGATTCCATCTCTTCTTAAGCTTTGGACATTCAGATTTCATATGTCCAGGCTTTCTGCACTCATAGCAGACGATCTCAGAACCTTCCTCCTTGTTTGAGGATTTCTCAGGAAACTTTTTCTCCTTCATTCTGAAGAAGTGTTGACCTCTTCCTTTCTTCATCATCATTTTTTTGAATCGTCTAGCCATGAGAGATATCTCATCTTCAGACGATCCATTAGACGAATCTGATTCAGATGTCTCAGCCTTGAGAATCTTGCTCTTCTTCTTTTTGTCTTTCTTGACAGATTCTTCTTTTGGGGCCTCATCTACGGATGGAAGAACTATGGTCTATTGAACTTTTATCTTGTCCCTTTTGCAGAGAAGTACTTCATGTACTCTTAAGGCACCCATTAACTTATCAAGAGTTAATGTTTTCATGTCATGTCCCTCAGAAATGGCAGTAGACATTGCTTCCCATAGAGTAGGAAGGTTGTCTAGAATCTTCATGTTATTTTGGGCCTTTGTGAATGTGATTCCTAGCGAAGTGAGACCATTTAATATTGTTTGGAATCTTCCAAATATCATTTCAATGGATTCACCTTTCTTCATAGAGAACATCTCGTATTCTCTTTGTAGAGTGGCAGCTTTTTTCATTCTGACGTCTTCAGTTCCTTCGTAGGAGATCTTCAGAACGTCCCAGAGTTCTTTGGCGGTCTTGTAGGTACATAATTTATTGTATTCTGTCCTTGAGAGAGCACAAGTGAGTGCATATCTCGCTTTGTTGTTCAGCTCCATGAGGGTATATTCCTGATTTCCCCATTCAGTTTCTGGTTTGACAATGGGAATATCTCCCTGAGTGATAATCCTCAAAAATCTATACTGAGTAGACTTTATGTACATCTCCATCCTGTCAGCCCAGTAGGGATAGTCATCCCCGGAGAAGGCTGGTGGCTTGTTCATGGAGGAACCTTCTGAAAGGAATGTTGGCCCTTGTGACTCCATTTGGATCTTTTCCTCTAGCAGCTGTAAAGCGCTCAACCCTTAGAGGTTGAGCTCTGATACCAAACTGTAAAGAACAAATTACAAGAAGGGGGTTGAATTATGATCTTAATGAAATTTTCTCCTATTGTCTGTTATTTTAAAACTGGTACAGACGATGCAAATTTATCTTGAAAGATTGATTATAAGAGATTAAGTTATTATTTAATTATCCATGTTAGTCACAAGATAAAATCAAGGACATACAACAATTTTTATATTGGTTCGTCTATACAAGACTATGTCCAGTTACCCAACAAAAACTGAGTTTTCACTATCAACCGTGAAAATGTTACAAGTATTATTTGAACTCAGCCACTTTTTGCTAATACAAGATATTCTTTAATCACACCTTCCCAAGGCTAACCAACCAAGTATTCTTTGAAACATAGCCTCTTCAGGCTAACGAAAGGTATCATTTGCAAACACAGCCTCCTCAGGCTAAAGTACCACACAAGTGGATTTAGAGAAGATTATGAAACACTTAAGATTTCCTCTTCGTAGAGAGGGTTTTTACAATGAAGAATATATTCAAGAGCGAATACAAATAATCAGCTTTTTGTAGCATTTTCGCCAACTTGAAATGGTGAAGAGAAGTCCTTTATATAGACAACAGTCTTGGAGAGATCTGTTAGACTCAAAGTCTTGACCGTTGTCCTTTTCTTGAAGCTTTCCCATCAATGGCAGAGATCAATTAGAATAATTAATGTTTCGCAGCGGAGTCAGCGCATGTTCATTACCTTTTTCTGTCTTGATCAGATTGGATAACAAAATCGTGATATGTTTTTCGTGTTGCAGAGGTTTTGCACAGTACCCGAATACCTTTTGGAAACTTCCACAAGTAACGACTAAATTTGAATTTTTGCACGAGTTACTTCGTCTGTCTTCATCTTCTATGTCGTTTGTCTTCACCTTACTTCTTGTAGACGATGGGTCTTTGACAGAGCAGAAAAACTTTAACAGATAAAGCTCTAAGATAGTGTTGTCTACCATCATTGTTGTATCATTTGCTCTTTGTGATGAAACTCCTTTGAGAAGAATATGGGATAAGATATTTCAGATTGAGGAGTCGTCCTTCGTCTATGGTCCTTACTTGCTTCGTCTGTACGTATCATCTGTCTTGTAATTATCAAAACTTAAGAGTTTTAATCACTTTGATCTAACAACTTGAACACTTCATCTTGTGCGTCGTCTATGCTTGAAGGTGCATCTTGACTATGCTCATTAATGATCTGTCTGATCATTCTTCTATCTAATCATTCAGTCTGATACTTCTGTCCAAGTATGCTCTTCAGTCTGATGTTTCAATTTGATCATTCAGTCTGATGCTTCTTCAATCTGATGCTTCAGTATGATGCCTCTTCAGATTGATCATTCTGTTTGATGCTTTAGTATGCTCTTTCAGTTTGTTCTTTCTTCCGTCTACTTACACAACATACTGTTATGTAATTATCAAAACTAAGATGTTAAATCATCTTGACTTAACAAAATCTTTAATTACATACATTTTTTTAATATGTATAATGATAATAACAAAATTTAAATTTAAAATATTTTTTCATGTGATTTTAATTTCTATTATTAAATTGAACTAATAGCTGTAATATTAATCTAGACAAGTGAGTGAGATCCCCGATGAAAATAAAATAAAACAATGTTTAGGAATAGATCTCGAGAAGAAATACCATAAGAGTGTGGGTCAATATAACAGTACTTTTCAAGAACTCTAAACAACCTAATGTTTTAATAAAAATAATTATTTTTAATCTCAAAACAACTTATTTGAAAGGAAAAAAAAAACTATTATAAGACCTAAAAAGCAGATTAAGAATCCGAAGTATATTCTAAAAGTAAAAAATAAAATAAAAAAAAGAAGAAGAGCTAATAATGCAAGATACTGAAAGGAATCTCCAATAAGAGAAAAGCATAAATAAACACTGACACACACTGACACTGACCACACCAAAGTGAGGTCCTACCTCTGCAGGAAACTAACTGATGGGTTGGGCCATAGCTCTACACGGCGGCGCCGGCGACATCCCTCTCTCACTAGAACCGAGGCAACGCCACCCTCGCGCTGAATCCCTCCGGCACTGCCTCCAAATCGGCGTGGAAGCTCTGAAATCCAATCTGCATCCTCTGGACGTGGTTGAACTTGTGGTATGTTTATCATACCAGACATGTATGTATGTATGTTAGTATGTATGTATGTATGTATGATGGATGGAAAGTGTGTATTGTGATTAGGTTAGGGAGTTGGAGAACTGTCCGCAGTTTAACGCAGGGAAGGGATCGGTGCTGACATGCGAAGGAAGTGTGGAAATGGAAGCTTCTATAATGGATGGAAAGAGTATGAAGTGCGGATCTGTATCTGGATTGAGTACTGTTGTGAATGCTATATCTTTGGCTCGACTCGTTATGGACAAGACTCCTCATGTCTATCTTGCTTTTCAAGGAGCTGAGGATTTTGCAAGACAACAAGTCACCACTCACTTACTCACTCTCTCCATTCATTTCTTTTCATCTTTCTTTATTCTTGTTATTATTGTTCATCCTTCATTTGTAGGGCGTTGAAACGGTACATCCAAGTCATTTTATTACTCCCCATAATATTGAAAAACTGAAGCAGGCAAAACTAGCCAATAGGGTCCAGGTAGTACTTCTCTGCCTTTTCTTTAGGCTTTAGGCTTAACCATAAGGACAAACATGCCCACTGCTACTTTTTGTTTTCACATTGTTTCACCTCATAATTAGATTTTGCATTTTAATAAATTAAATTAATAAAAAATATTTTATAGACAACTAAAACTAAAATGCATAGATAACTAGTATTATTGATTGGCTTCTTATTGAACTTTAGTATATACTAAATTGTGTCCATAGTCATGATTTCGTCGTCCAGATCCAATGACTTAGTCGCAATTACTAACCATTTTTAAAACCTTTATATATGAAAAAAAATTAAAAAAAGAAGCATATATATATAATTCGTAATGAGTTGACCACCGAATATTTCTTTATATTGTTCTAGGATAAAATGGTATGAAATTACTGACTAAACTTATTTGTTTAGTATTACTTTAATGACAAAACTTAGATTTACTCAAGTGTTTTTAGTATTGTTTTCTAATCAAAATTTAAGTTAAACTTCAATAATTTGTATAACAAAGGTTTACATTATAGATTAATATATAGAAGTCAAACTTTAATTCTATCTGAGAAACTGTACCAAAAACACCTGAAGGAATGCATATAGGTTTTTTTTTTTTTTTTTTTTTTGCTTTAATTGACTGTATTTCCTTTGATTGATTCTTACTATGATGTTGATGGCATTTGAAATATGTAGCTTGATCATACCCAACCTATAAACAATGACACTGAGAAAGAAACGCCATTGGCTAATGGTGATAGTCAAATTGGAACTGTTGGGTGTGTGGCTGTTGATGGTGATGGGAATTTAGCTTCTGCAACATCTACTGGTGGACTAGTGAACAAAATGCTGGGTCGAATTGGTGACACACCAATCATTGGTGCTGGGACCTATGCTGATGCACGCTGTGCGGTTTCAGCAACAGGCATAGGTGAATCAATAATACGTGGGACAGTGGCAAGAGATGTGGCTGCTCTCATGGAGTTTAAGGGTCTTTCTCTTGAGGAAGCTGCTAGTTGTGTTGTACATGAGCGAACACCAAAAGGCTCTGTTGGTTTGGTTGCTGTGTCTGCCAATGGAGAAATTACCATGCCTTTTAATACAACAGGCATGTTCAGAGCATGTGCTACTGAAGATGGGTATTCTGAGATCGCAATTTGGGCGGGTTCCAAACTTGAGTGATCCTTAGATTTTTATGATTTTCAAGTTTAGTGTATTCTGACATTTGATCATTCTTCATGCATGGTTATGTCATAGAGAAATATGTCTACTTTTCAAGGTATAGTTTGTTGTTTGGTTCCTGATCATAATCTTCATAAAGTACCTTGTTATCCATGATACTCTGCTTTTTATGTAGTTTGTTCTACATTGTGGATGTGATGATCACCTTGTGCTTATTATCAGGATTTTTATAACCATCATCTTCTTTTAATCATCTCCTTGTTAAGTGCTCTACCATCGCCCAAGAGAAAACAACCATTCATGGAAGTCCATTATAAAGCAATTCTATTACAAATTACTATAACCTATGCTCTTGACATCTGATTGTTATAACTGTTAATAAGGCTGTAGCCTTTTTTAGTACACCAGATCAAACATCAAATTTAATCTCACGTCAGATTACACTTTGTCTTTGTCAAGGCAAAACGTTAACTAACACTTCCTATTTGTTAGAGTGGAAGATTAACAAAACTCAAGCTGTCTGGTTCTCATTTGATACCTTGGAGTCACCATATAGCTTTCATTAGTTTGTTTTCTTATGCACTGGCCTTACATAATTACAGTACTCTGCATTATTTTCAGTTCCCTGTAGTATCTATACTGATAGGTCCTTTTTTTTGTTTTCCTTTGTTTTATTTTATTTTTGTGTGTTGGTGGAGGGAGGATGATGACATTCATTTTTTGTAACTTTAAGTTCAGCTCAAAACAGAAGTTACTTAAAAGTTTTGCTAAGTGATAAAATGTTAGGATTGATTCACGAGTTAGTTAGTGTATTGTGTATTGGAGTTGGTTATGTAAAAAAGTTGTTTGTAATTTTTTTGTAATTCTTATGATAAATGTTAACTATGTCTAAAGAAAAATGAAGGAAAAAAAAAGTTATGCCATGGATTATTTCTCACCGCTTGATTAATTTGGAATCAGATTAATTTGGAATCAGATTAATTTGAATGTATCATTTGTTGATTGGGAAAATTGTAAAAACCTCCTTTGTCCAAAATTTCTAGTAACGCGTGACAGAACTCTACTACCTTCCGTGCAAGAGATTGCTCCATTTGAGAAAAAGAACAACGTACAATGCGCTACCTTATACTGAAGGAACTCTCATATTTTACCTGATTATGTACCATTCTAACTACGAACAAAAGTAGCCACTAAAGTGGCATTTGGAGTTGGTTTAAAGGATGAAAGGTAAGAGTAAACATTCAATTTTATCTCATAAAAAGAAAGGGAAATATGACATAAAGCAATCATTCTTTTTGCGGAAAAAGTTATCGGAATACAAATGTGAATATATATGGAAAAAGATAAATCGTACAAAGAGATTTTTTTTGGAAAATTGCATGAACTAATTTGTCAAGATTTTAGTAAAAATAGACATTCTACTTTCTCCCACCATGTATAGTCAGGAAGAATTTAATTGGTCAAAATAACCACTTTCGTGCATTTTCCTATAAATATTTTCCTACCTGCTGATAGTTGATATAGGCGTGATTCATCATATTTTATATTATTATCAAGAGATTTTCCTTTCAAGGTTAATTTGGTGCACAATATGATAAATGAATTGTGCCATATATAGAGTTTAGTGAAAATGCAAGTACATGTTGCAATGATAGATGACATGGGCTTTTTCTACCGTTAAGTGTTAGAGGCATTGATTGGATAAATTTGGGGTTATGTTAAAATGGATAGATGAAAAACTATTCACTAGTCTATTAAGTTATTATGATGGATATCTAACTTTTTTAAAAAAATTATTTTCAATAATTCTAATGTTACTTTCGATGAAATCACGAAGTTAATGAAAAATCAATTCAAACAAAAAATATTACACATTGATATAACTGAAGAAGCAAATGTACAATCAGACCAATATTGAACTGATAACAAAACACAAAGTTAGCATAGCATTCTATTGTACCTTCTACGTTATTTGAGTGGTTTGACGTAGTTCGAGTGTGGATGTCATCCCAAGACATTGTTCCAAACACCCTTAAATGCTATCTACCTGTTCTGTTATCTAAATTAAAGTTAACACCGAGGGATTGAAATGCAAACCGGTGTTGTCATTGTCCTAGTATTGTTGTCATTTACTTGATGGTTTGTTCCTCAATCCTTGTCTTGTTCCACCCGTTGCCTTAAGTGAAATCAACAGCTCATAAGATTCAGTTTTTGAATTGTTTTTTTTTTCTTGTTGGCAAACGATACTTAGATCTTAAAGGACAACAATACCCAACAAATTATAGTTGGTTTAGCAAATAAAGATCCGTTCAACTGTCAACAAGGAGATGCTGCAAGATTTCTCTGACGCATAACACAGAGGGAGAGGAAAAAAAATTGTTTTCATTCGATTACATTGCTATAGAAAGAGCTGATAAATTATTACAAGAATTACCGAAGAACAATCATTCTACCATTTGCAGTAGGGGAAAAGATAGCCCCACCGGCCAAAAATATATTCTCCCACATCCCTTCACCTGACGCATATATTCTTCTATCATTTAATTGCTTGGGGTAACATCAAAATAATTTTCAACTTTGTAGTGTATAAGAAATCATTCCGTTCTCTTTCAAGACTGATTCAAGAGAAAAATTTGATGAAAATAAAATAAAAGGGGTAAAAAATTCCTAGCAAAGTCAAAATTTTCTACTTCTGACTCTACATAAAGGCAACCACAGACTAAGAGTATAAAATAATCTGAGATTGCATAATCCACCAGCAATCGAGAAGTAGTGTATTTCAACTTGTGACACAATCTTGAAGATGAGGGTGACTTTGATTTATGTACTTGTCCCATAGTGGCTTATATCTGCCTATAGCTAACTTCAACCACGGCTTCATGTTCCCATTGAAATGTATAACAGCTGCACTTTCAATGAGGCGGTTGTCAATATTTAGGTCATAACCCAATCCTAAAACATGCCATCTTCTGTCAAGCGGCTCAGTCAAACCATAAAAACATAGAAGAGCAGGAGGAAGTGTCCCCAGCTTCCAGAGTGTTCCATCAGCATTCTGCTCTTGCCAATAGTGATATCTTGCTGTCACATTTGCTTTCCTCCATGCAACCAAGTCAAAAATGTTCATACCAAATGCCCATGCACATGCCTGCGGATCAAACCTTGAGCTAATAATTGAGTTTGAGAAGTTGAGATACTTGTAGTAACGATGAAATGCTTCAAGACAAGTTTCAACTGCACCATTCACATTCCCATGCAAATCTAGAGAGAAAAGGGGAGTCAGATCCTTCTGGACAACAAGGTCATCATCCAGGAAGACAACTTTCTCAAGTTGTGGATAAATCTCAGGGATGTAAAACCGAAGATGATTCAATAGAGATAAATACTTGGGATTCCTCATTTTGGGTTCAACATTTAAATCTTGATATGCTCCAAAATAGAAGGTCCGTGAGTCAGGATTCAAGAGCTGCTTGACAAGTGGAGAATAAGAATCATTCAGCCAATGAAACTCCTCAATGTTCTGTACCTCTATGGTGGCTCCTTTAAAGTCATTACTTAGGAACCATGCTTGCATTGCCCCATAATTGACTCCATTAGTGACGATGTGAAAGACCAACTGCTTTGGATGGTCAGCATTGGAGACAGTTGAGTTTACAACTACAGATGTTGCCAGTACATTATCTGAGAATATGCAGAAATGATATAGATTGTTGTCCATGAGACGGGGGGAGTTTTTCCTTTCATCTGACAGTCCATGCAGGGATGGCATATTTAGCCAATCAGACATGAGTTTCACATTTAGGCAATGAAGACTCTTGGGTACTGCTTCGGCTGCTATTTGACCAAACACAGTACTTTGAACTATTGCTGCATTGGCACGTTCTTCCAGGGCTTGAATATGTGATTTCATTGTCACTATTGTGGTTGCAATGTCATAATGGATATCTTGTGCCTTAGACATTAGAAAAGAGAGGCTTTTAATAATTGGCTCTGCTTCCTCCAACGTGACAGGCTTACCAGTCATGGCAGCTTTTGAAAGCAAAAGCTGGCAACTTCTGATCTTTGAGCTAAGCTGCCAGGCAAGGTGAAGATTGTTGTGTTCTTTGGCAATAACCACATAAGCCTTAGCCAGAATCATTTGTTCTGCTAACTGCCGTGAAAACGATGTTACACTTAAAATCTCTTCAGTGAAATTCAAACTCTCCTTAGCAAAATGTTCAACTCCTGCATTTCTCACCTGCAAATTGAAGTCATCTGCTCCATAAGTAGCCAGAAGGGGGAGATAAAGGAATATTTGTAACAACAAAAGGTGACATCAACTAATGAGTAACAATGGTAACTCAGTCATATGGGTATTAAAACATATCAGTCACAATAGAGGGAACAATTGTCGTGTTAACAGCAACAGTACACCTCTTGTAGTGGTTTATACTTAAAGGTCCCCTGTCTTTCACTTCTATAGCTATTTTACATTCATCCATATACTACTCTTTTACACTATTAAAGCATACTTAATCCAGATACTATTTCATATTCATAAGCAATTACTCAACTTTTGTTTTTGATATCATCCAGAAACTTGAGCTTGCAATTCATTTATGCATACAGAAACGAATCTGTAGCATCATGACCCAATTCAGATAAATGTATTTGTAAGTAGTTATAGAAGAAATATGAAGATAAAATGGATCAAACTTCTCCCATGAGTTAAAACTAACTTATGCACCTTAACTTATGGAGAAGTTACATGAGAAAAGCTTTTGAAAAAGGTGAGGTGCATGAGTAAATTTCATCTAATTACTTATAAGAGAAGTTTGATTAATTTTCACGCTGTGTTTCCTTCTCCTATAAGTATTAAGTGCTTGTTGATAAGTTTATCCAAATTAAACCCATATTCATGAAGAAATTTCCTGAAAAGCATGTCATGGTTTTAGATATTTTCCTGATTGTTGGATGACTTGACAGAGCCTGAGATAATTACCATAATAAAGGAGGATGATATAATAACAAACATAATAACTTTAAAATTGTTACAGAATGATGAAAGATAAGCATCTTTCCAATGTACTGAGATATCTGGAAACAGGTCAAATGAACAGGAGATGCATAATAAACATGATATGAAAGGAAGTTAAATGAATAGCAATAGATTGATGTTGAAAAGTAGAATGACTACATAAACAAGTCACACGTTTTGGTGAAATTAGAAACCATGTCACAGGATTTGGTGAAACTAGAAACTATGTCTGCATCCTATGTTAAATTGACAATTGTATAACAACTTCTGAACATTCAATGGTGGCATGCGGGCCAACAATTGCAAGGGAAAATACTCTACAGTTTACAAACCTAATAATTAGTGGCTGCTTCCCATTTCAGTACCAGTAAACCACTAAACAATATCTACATACAGTATCAGTTCTTCAGTCTCTTCCCTTTTCCATGAAAATCACCATCTTGGTTGATTTAACCATAACCATTTTCCTTTACCCCCTCCCTCCCCTTTTGCATCAAACACAAACTCCATTGCACCCAAAATACAAATGAGAATTCATTTCAACATGCTAAACAAAACCCACTTGAAACACAAGTTAACAGATTCAGACAACACAAATGGAATCCCCCAAAAATCTTCTACTTACAACTTCAGCTAAAACCAAAATCGAATCCACCTTGGATTTGATTTAAAGTTAATTGCAAACACACCCTACTAAAATTAAAAAACCGGATACACTCTAATTGGCTCACTTTAAAAGAAACAACATTACACATCACAAAATTGACACACACTTAAAGACAGAATTAAAACAAGGATCTAATACAAAGATAAACAAGAAAAGTTTAGGTTATAGAAAAAAACCGGTAAAGGATGACGAAGCGGATCTTGGTGGTTGTGGTGGTTGTGATGGAGAAGGAAGAGAAACAAAGCGATAATAAAGGAGAAGGCGAGAAGAAGCCAGATCCAATATGAAAACCTCCGTCGAACCGGGCGCCGATACTCGGCAGCCCGCCGTCGCATCTTTCACACTCCGACTGAGAATTCACCAAACCCACACTAACATCAATCAATCATTCAATTCTCACTTGCAATTTCAATCAACAAAACTTAACAAAATGCTTTCTTGCTTCACCCTTCACTCTAATTCAATGATATTAGAGAAAAGCATGCATGCAATTGCAGGATACAAATTTTAACCTTTTTCTCGATGCAAACTTTCATTTACTCTCAAAATCACAAATGGAACCTACACATACACTTTGCCAACCCACTCTCACATTCTTAATTGTTAACTTTCATTGAAACTCTTATTTCTTTTGACTTTTTTTTTTTTTTATTATTCTTCTTTTTGTTTGTTTTGAATGATAATAATTAATAAATCACTAATTTCATTTTGAAACTATTACTGTTTTAAAGTTAATTGAATGTTTAATTAATTTTAAATATTTGATGTTTGACTCTTAAATTATTTTCTTTCTGTAAACAAGCAATAAACGTATTGGTCCAAATTCCAGAGAATAAATAACCCAATATAATTATAACATAAGTTTGACTGATAGTTATATAATTAATTTATATTATTTTTTTACATGATATTAGTGTGAAGTAATTATCAACTTTTTATTGATGACTAACATATATTGAAAATTCTAACTAATCTCGTCTAATGATATCTTTTCTCATGATTACATTCTTTTACCATTCACAATTTTTGAAATTGAAACCTTGTTTAAGAGAGATAAATTCTATTTACTTGGACAATTATATGTTACAAATTAAATAATTTAAATAAACCTGCATGCTAATCAGTATAATACATATATTATAGTGAGAAAAGATCAAATTATATTGATATAAACATATAAGTTATAGACAAAATTTACATGATTAACAACTATATGTATAGAATGTATTTTTTTTAGATTTAATTATTGAATTATCAATATAAATATATTTTTGGCGTACCTATCAACAGAAATATAATAATGTTTTATAATGTAAGTTTTAGGCATATTAATAAAATATTAAAAACTGTAAATTAATATAAAAATTTGTAAATATAACTTATATAATAATAACATTTTAATTTAATGATATATTTTGAATTAAAATTATCAAACAAAAATAACTAAATAATATAACAGTTAACATGATCACTCCTGGGATAAAAGTCACAAATAGTCAAAGACATTTCTTCAATAAAATCTTGAAACATTACCTACATAATTAAATGGGGTTCTTACTTCTTAGGAAGGTTAGGTTCACTCTTTTAATCTTTTTGTTGCCTACAGAGAACATACCCTCACATCACATGATAGCATGTGCAATCTTTTGAGATGGCATCTTAATGGAAGCTCAACATTTATTTATCTTCTCGTGATATCTTTAACTACGGTTTAAAAAGACATTGGGAAAACAGGAATATATGTAAAAGTGAAAGGAAAACAAAAAAGAATCTGAACTCAACCAAGGTTAAAGAAACTTGTGTTGTCCGAAATCTTGATTCCGTCCTTGCCCGAATTCAAGCTTTTGGTCCAATTTGTTGACATTGGGCCTCACTCAACTGAAAAGTTATGTTGTAAAACCTACTGGGCTTGGCCCAATTTTTCCCTGGGTAGCCAGCCCATAACAAATTAATTCGTCTCCATTATGTTAATTTCATTCAAGAGAATACCCATTGCCCCATTGGCATTGCTCAACAAGTTAATTAATATTTAAAAAATTTAAATATTTTATATCTCATATTTTATATAACTTTTCTAATGAAGTGAGGGTGTTTTTAGTGGAGTATTTTATTTTTTATTTTTTGTAACCACTATTATTAAGGTCTCTTCTGACTTTTTATAGTAATATCTCTAGATATTTTTGTAAATTTCAAACTTTTTTTTATCGATTATAAAATTATTTCTTAATTTTAAGATTTGCTCACACTTAAATTTTTCTATCCTTATTGGAACATGTATCTAAGAATTTATAAAAACTAAATTTAGATTCTCCTCAAGTTTCTTTGAAAAGATTGATAGGAGGAGAAAAAAAAAATTAGTCTTCCACTAAAACCCAAACTTTCTCAACACAATACCACCCAATCACATCCCTAGCATTCATTCTCAGCATGACACACGCACAGTTCATTTATATTCAAAGCAATAGTTACCCAAATGAACACTGTTTTATATAGTTGTCACTTGTCACAATACCCTGTATCTGGCACCCCTTCCCCCAATCAAATTCTAACCTGAACTTTTCAATCTATTTCACCAACCAAAAACCTCAGACCAAACTACGACTACCTTGTAATTAAATTTCCCATTGTACAAAACAATGTTGCAGCTGCACAATGACTTCCACCAGTATCAGTCAACTTCACTTACAACTTAAAAAAGACTATTTCTAAAATGCATAGAAAAAAAATTTATATAGTCATCTAATTTGATTCAAACTACATTACGATTTTGAGTACCCATTTTATGAATGGTGAGAGGATATTAAGCCAAAAGCCAAAAATTCTTGTGGCGTTTGGTAGTAATCAAGTAGCCTCCAAGTTTCTTATTCTTCCTTCTAACAGCAATGGTCATGCAAGGTGAGTTCTGAATACAGTACTCAACAACCCCTGGTCTTGTTCCCTTTCGAACCCACTTTCGCATTATGCACCACAATGTCGATCGCTTTCTCTGTCCCACTACCAGTAACGACACCCTCTGTTCCTTTGCCTCTTGAACTATTGCCACACCCTTTTCCTCCACTTCCAGCATCACCACATTCACTTTCACCTGAAACTCGTCAATTCACCACGTCTCATTTCGTGTCTTACGTAGATTTTGCATGTCCCATTCACCAGAAAAGTAGAAAACAATAAACATTATTACTCCAAACTTACCCCAGGTCTCTTCTTTTCGCACATGCTTTTCATTCCCAGCAGAAGTTGATAAGCCTTCACATTAAACTTCCCTCCTGATTCCGTACCTGCTAATACAAACACATCTGTAACTAAGGATAAACTCACACTCAGAGGTTCATCAATTTTTACACAAACTTGTGAAGAAAATAAAAGTTGTTGTCAATGGCTGACAATCAAAAAATGTTTGGTACATAATACGCAAACAAGCAGACAACTGATTATAAAACTTGAAAAAAAGAAAGGAAAAGAAAAATTTAACTGGAGTTAGCCCAAAATAAAGTTGCTATGGAGTTTTGGGGAAATAAAGCATGATGTAATACTTAATTTTAAAAGTTCTAACATTATTTTAAGGTAATTCTTTGAGTAAATCAAACGCCTATGATAATATTTTCTTATTTTGATAAATGATTGGAAGAAGGTACTTTTGAAATTCTTTGTTTGGTTGAAACATGCTGGCATAGGAAAAAAGTGGAAAGTGGAAGTAGGAATGGAATAGTAACATGATTAATACACATACCTTCTGTGGTGGGCCTGGCTACATGAAGAAGAACAACGGTGTCCTGGCTCTGAACAGTGTGAGAGAGAGCCCATTCAAGAGCCCCTTTAGCTTGAAAGCTAGAATCCACAACGATCATAATCTTATTACCTGTTTCAGGTCCGTTGTCTCTTGCAGCGTTGCTTAAAATTTCAGTTCTGTTTGCACATGCGATAGAGGCAGAGGAGGGTGACTTTGATCGAAAAGAAGATACAGAACAGGCACGAACACGAGGTCTGACTCGACCGAGGCACAACCTTATACGTGGTTTTCCCATGTCTGATTGATTCTATAATAGCACTTGAACTATGTTTTTCTTATATACACACTTTGCCTTCTTTGTCACACCCTGGACTTTGAACTACTTTGTTCTTTTCTGATTCTCTCTTTCAAATGCCAATTAATGATTTCTTTGTCTGTTTCTGTGTGGTGTCTTCGTTGTGGGGCTATTCTTGAACGTGCCAACCATCAAGAGTTTCGATGATGAACCAGAGTTGACAATGTTGACATCAAATTCTTAATGCTTTCCACACGCTCGAAGAATATCTGCTACTAATAGAAAAATAAGTATTAGACTTAATTGTACAAACTAATGATTAAATTAAAGCAAATGATCTTTGAATTTTGAGGAGTAATGGAAACCACGTTCATTTAGAATTCTAGTTCTAATAAGATGAATTCCTACAAGAATGAAAATTGTAACAAAACATTATCACTACACAGAATTAATTTTTGTTGACAAAAATGTATTTTTAGAATAAAAAACAACCCAATACACTTAAAGATTGTATCATGGAACCACGTAATCACAAAACTTACAAAACATCCATCCACATCATTGTACGCGAAGATGTTCTATGTAAGGAAAGGAAATGATGAGCAAGATATGAGATTCACGAAATCTGGCAGAGGTAAAGCAGTAACTAAGCTCCCAAAAATTGGTAGATGAATTTGTTTTTGGCATACAATTATTTTTTTTTAATGCTAACCAATTAAAAATTAGTATGATTTTTATGGTACTAAGTATCAAAATCATTTAGAGTTTAATTTTTATGCACCAAATGTAAATTTTTTTATACAAAAACCGGTCTATCATATGTAATTTTTAAGAATATTAAACTAAAATTAATTTTTTAAGATGTGTATTTTATAATTAATTGATAGTGTAAAATTTAGTGCGGTTTTGAAAATAATTATTATCAAAATTAATAAGTCCAGCGTTGATCACAAATTGTTATTAGATGATAATGTAAAAGAATTTTATTACACACACATATATATATATATATATATACACATTAATTAATTAACGTATAATTGAATGATAAAGTAAATATATTTAGTGTGAGAATACATTCATTGAATTCTTATAACTATACTCTATTTAATAATAAAATATGAGTGACTAAACAATATAATAAAATATCACATGCTACTGTTATTTCATTTCATTTAATTGGAGTCATGATTTCATGATTATGTTTAGAGACATTGGCTAAATGTTGCAGTTTTACTTGTTTTGGATGGGGAGATTAGATTGTAAATGTAGTTGGGAGTTGGCAGCGCATGATTGTTAAACTCATTTTTGTCTAACATTGTTGTGGCGGAGAAGTTGGTCCACACTGCGTTCTTCATTTAGGCTTGCCTGCGACCCAAACCTTAAGTGCCCGCTTCACTCAATGGCTATGGACTTTGGAGTTTTGTGGACCCAAAAAAGATGGCCTTATGGAGTTTAAAATAATAATAATAATAATAGTAATAATAAATGGAGGAATAATGAGTTTTAATCATGAAATAACTTTAAAAAAATATGAATTTGTTTGACTATATTATCCCTCACCAAAAAAAAAAAATTAACTTGAAAGAAAGTTATGATTTTCTTATATAACAGAGTATTTTGAAACAAATTAACCAGACAATCATTTTAAGAAAAATATTTACTTGTGTCTTTATAGCATTGTTAAAGAAATCAAAGAAAGTATTTTAAAAAAATGATTACTAATTTATTATATTAAAAAATATATAAATACAAATAAAAATATTATTTTTAAAATAAAAATATTATTTTTTATTAACCCTTTTAATATTTGTGAAGAAAATTCTATCTAAAACTTAAATATTTTGATATTTTAAAATTATAAAAAATATTTTATATAAAGAGAGAAAAAGACATGACTACCGATCATGTAAATCAATTGACATACGGAGTTGTTTTACCTTAATCAATATTATTAATTTGAGTCCTAAATATCTAATTTTGTTAAATACTCAGACGAAGAGTTGTATGTTAATATTTATTTTTGAAAATATTACTCAATAAATGTAAAGAAAAAATATTAGCTTCCACCTTGTGTGGACCAATGGGGTAAGTAATCAACAAATGAACATAAAAAATTAGCATACAATAATCGATTGGATTAGAAATGTTAGATTAGTTCAAGATCTAATGCATGACTTGAGCATGATTCTTTTACCTATTGTAGACCTAACCTGATTACTAGTTTAAATACTTATTGTAGGCCCTCTCTACAAGTTTAATTTGGTTATCCATGCATATTTATAGGGATTTAAACTCTTAACCACATATTTAAAATATTCGAGTCGAGTATCACTCAAATCACCCATTATTTGAATATTAAGAAACTACATGTAGAAGGAGAGGGAAGTGTATGGTACCTGATATTAGTTTTGGAAATAGAAGCATAGATGTATCTGCACTGCTCAAGAAGCACATCCGCCTTGGGAATACCTTTTCTACTACTTGTTCATGTTCCTCAATTGTCTATTTGTATGGGTAGCAATTATGTTGGGTTTGATTGAGTTTTTGTTTTATATATTTAATAGACTTTTGTAGTATTTAAGTAGAGTGATAGGAAGTGTTCAATGGGTGAGGTGAATTCTCATTACAAATTATTTATTATGAATAGTTAAATTCAAATTTAAAATTTGAATCGTTTATTTAGATTTATTCTTACGTTGAATTCATTTGTTAATTTCTACCGTTATAATTATGTTTGACATGATTGAGTTCAGTTTGACTTTCGATGCATTTAATTGAAGTGATAAGAAGGCGTATTTTAATATGCGTGAATTAATAAATTTTTTATATTAACTATTTACTTTGAGTATTTGACTTCAAATTTTAAATTTGAATAGTTGATTTGAATTTACTTATAATCGTTATGGAATAATTTATTTGTTATGAGTAATTAAATTATTATTAAATTAATTGACTTATTTAGATAAAACATTTTGAAAAAATTAGAATGATGTAATTTTGAAAAGAAATTTTAATTGAGTAAAATTTGAGAATTTAAAATTTTATTTAAAATTAAGACATTTCAATTTCTTTTCTATTCTTTTCACTCTCTCACACCTCCTAAATAAAATTAGGGAATTTAAAAATAATTAATTTTTATTTTTATTTAATATTAAAAATTTAATTTTTAAATAAATATTTAAAAATAAAAATTTAAATTTTTTAGAAATTAAATTATTTTGTCTAAAAAAATCAAAATACAAAAAATTGAATTAATTTATCCAAATAAAATAAATACAAAATAAAAATAATTTAAATCAAAACAATTAAAATGAAAGGTATTTAAATTTTTTACCGTCCAATAATGACCTTAGAGTGTAACACATTAAGTAATTATCGTGTAATTTGATCAAGGTGTAACTTATGCAGACCAAAGTGTAACCTATCATATTTACATGATCAATTTATATTTGTGGATATATATAATATTTAAATTATGTTCATATTTTATAAAAAAAAATTAAATAATAAGCTTTTCAGTTGATTTTCTTAAAATTCATTTAATCTTTTATCTCCTTTGATTTACTAATAATCTTAATACTAGTTATAAAAAATATCTTTTACAGTGAATAAATTATTTAAAGATAAAATAAAAATATATTTACCATTAATTAATATTTTAATTTAAAAATTGAAACATTATCCTCTCTTAATCTTTGTTTTCACTGTTATTGATAATGTTAATATTCAACATAAGTATTTTAAAGAAAATAAATATTTATGATAAAAACAAAATATGTTTATCATCAACTTAAGACAAGTAAACTATAAAATCATTTTAATTTAGATAAAAAGTCTAACATTAAAAAATATTCTTTCTCTTCCCACATCTTTCTGTTGTTACCCACTAAAGCCAATAACATAATTGTTTCTGGTCGTAAATGTGTGTCGTTGTATTAATTCCATGGTGACTCCATTCACTAAGGTCGCACTTTTTGTCGTCTCTTATACACAGTTGTGGTTGACACTGGATATGTATGGATAAGAAGGAATTTTAGAAGAAAATAAAAAAATAAAAAAAGAAATTTATTTTTTAAAAAAAATTTAATTTATAAAACAAAAGTGAAATTTAATATATATATATATATATATATATATATATATATATATATAATATATATATATTTGTTCTGGATTCTTTAGTATGTGTAGTTGCTATCATCACACGCGTTCCAATATAATTGTAATATCTGATGATGCATATCACATATTTCACTAAGTTAAATTTACCTTAACATTTCTTATTTGTTTGTCATGTAATTTTTAGATATCAAACGGAACTCTTCGTAAAGTAATTTTAATTTGATCGATTTCTCTTTTTTTATAATTAGTTTCGTTACAGTATATTTTATAATTAATTTTTATATTATATATAGCTGTGTCTAACGATATATCGCTCAAAGGTAAAATATTTCTCATAACTTCTATATCATAAATAATGGTATCTCTAATTATAGTCCCTGTTTCGAATGCTTTACCTAAAATAAAGTACAAAAACTAACTATGCAACCCTGAACAAGATACAAAACTATGATCCATCAACACAAAAATTGAAGGACGAACTGTTTGAAGAGGACCGTCACAGGAAAATTAAAATGAGTTTTAGAATTTGAAAACGAGTAGATTTCTTTTATAAATATAAGAATTTATGAATTTATATTAAATAAAAGATTAAAAGAGTATAAAAATATTACATATACACGTGATAATAACATAACGATTAATTCAATGGCGCACCCAAATCCATCCACTTACAACCACACCATATAATTTACATTGTTACTAACAATAATGGGGTACGTGAAAAAGGTTCCGGAAGAAAGGGAAAAATCACTTTTTTCAAAATATTTAATAAATAATTATAATACACAGACAATAAGTTATAAAATGTGAAGAAGGCATGTCTATATAAATTATAAAGAGATAGAAATATGTATATATTTTGTGTGTGAGTTGACTGGTTAATTATGTATTATAGTTGTTAACGAAAAATAAAATGAAGAGAAACTTCTCACGTTCACAAGTTTGAGTGCTCTGGAACATTTAAATTTGAATGCACTACAACATTTAAAAATTTCTTCCCTATCCTCATTGAATATTTCCGTTGTCCTTTGGAAAAAAAAATAACAAGGAAGAAGAATGTTGAATGACATACTAAAATATTAAAATATGGTAAGGGGCAAAATTTTCCTTATATTACCTTGGTTTCTTTATCTAATGTCGTGTCATGTAATATCCTGTGTACACAAAACTATGGGTTCAATTAAAATTTTTAATATAAGGTTTAATCCATTAAACTTTGGAAATGGAAGTTTAATCCATTAAACTTCAATGAAACTTTTTAATATAAGAAATATTTAATATAAAAATAGAATTTAACTCATCTATTTTTCAATTATTCTTTTTCTATCAAATCATATATATTTCTTAATAATTTTTCTTATCCATTTTATTATATTTCATTCCATTTAAACAATTTTAATTTTAATTTTCTATTTTTTTTTCGCTCCATTTTTCTCATGTTCCTCGGATAAAAAAGATAAGTTAAAGGGAAAGCTGAACAGGAAGTATTCCTTGGTTACAATGTGATTTATAGAATTTATCGACTATAAATAATTAGTAGAGATGTTTAGCTCTTGAAATATGAGTAATGAATATGAGCGGATAAGCAACAAGATAAGTAATATTTTGTATGAGAGTTAGAATTATTCTTACATGGTTATCAATTATCTAAAAATTATTGATTGAATTACATTAAATATAAGAAGGAAGAGAGAACTTAAACTAATCTAAAATTTAAATTAATAATAATAAACACGCAAGTAAATGTGAATTAATTAAGGTAATTGGGATCAACAAATCATATAAAATTGAGTTAAAAGTTATAACTTAAGAAAACGTCGTATCCATAAAATAAAATTTAAGTCTCATTTGGAACAGACTTATAGCCCAATATTAATTTATTTATTCTTTATAAAAATTTAAATAAAAATAAGAAAAAACGAAAAAATTTAAATATGAAAAAACAAAATAATTTAACTTAATGTTATTGTTATCATTGTAAAAAAATATATAAAAAAATGGTTCTTAATTAAGAGATAAATATTATAAAATGAGAGTAATTTTAAGGAACGTTTTTTTTCTAGATTTGCAACACATTTCTTCTAAATTTTAATTTTTTTATATTATTTCATTGTTTAATAAATAAACTTATTTTTAATAATTTTTAATGCCTTTTGAGACTCTACTTGAAATAGCGTTTGAAAAAATGCTAGCTTTTATCTGGTAATTTTCTATATTCTATTTCTTTTTTATCTTTAAAATATTCATTAAATTTTTCCATTACTCTTTTTAAAGTAGCGTCCTATATTATAAAAGAGATATTTTATTAAACTTAACTGAACCTATTTAAGATATAATTTAACTTTAATAATAGAACAAAAAATATTAAAAATTTAAATAATTACAACTAAACAATGTAATTAAAATAATTGCTTTACAAAAATTTAAAGACTAAAACTATACATAGTTTAAAATAAGTTTTTATCGATAAAATAAAAATAAAACTTATGTAAAAATGTTATATCAATTTATGTCATTTTACATTTATCAGAAAATTTAATAAATTATTTTCATAAATACTTTTAATTAAATAAGTTAAAATTTTCAACTTTCAAAACTACCAACTAAATTTTCAATTAGTATACGGTGAACAAGTTCGACTTTTGTGGAAAGTGGAAATAGTAGATGAGATCTCTTACTTAGTGATAGTTAATAGTGACTGTCCTTCACACAAAAAGTTAATCTTTTTAAAACTTGTTAATATATGTTCAACATTGTAATCAAATAAAGCAAAAGTAGATATAAGACTGTTTAGTGATATTAAAAAATAAAGAGAAAGAGATAAGTTAAGCATGTAAAATTAACATTAAAGAAAGTAAAACGTAATTAATTTAATATGAGAAAAAGTCTTAAACCCGAACCTAATTATATAAAAGGAAACTAGAACATACTTCATGCATAAAAAGCATAAAGTTTTTAACTTGAATACAAATATACAGCGTTTTAGGTTCATAAATTGTAAAGACAATACTACTCGCACTTTTATTCATTTAAACATTAATAAATAATGCATAACAGAACGAACCAAAAACATATATTACGGATATGTTCAACACATCCATGACCTTTTCTGGTCTTAATTAGTGGCATGAGAATTCAATGTCATCAAAGCATCCACCCTGAGGCAAATCCATGCATACTTAAGGATGAAGTTCCAATGTTTGCATCATCAGGACCAGTGTGGTTGTATCTGTAATCAATAAAACATGTTACTTTAAAGATAGAGTACTACAAAAAGGGAAAAAGCAATAAAGCAAATTAAAAGTAAAAAAAATAAAAACTGATAAGTTTAGGTACAAATAACTTTGGGAATTTTTATTGAAAGACTTTACCCAATTTGCAAGGTGGGATTCACCCCCACTGGCTGGAAGAACCCCTCTGATTGAGGTGGAAAGTTGGTGTAATGGATGTTATGCCCTCCAGATTCCAATGCCAGAGTTACTGGTACTTGTGAGTTATTGGTTTCTTCTAACTGTTTCAACAGAGATGATGTTCATAAGAAGAAACCTAACATCTAACACTAATTAAGTGGTCAATCAGTATATGTCACAATTTTTTTCACATTCATCTTTTATAAGAAACAATTTTGTTTGAGGCAACAAATACTAAATGCAAAATATGAATCATGATTCACCACACATTGTAAGGGTCTAATTCTACTAGAGACAATTCTCTTTTGTATATCATAAAGATTTTAGAACATAAATTTGCCCTCCAACTAACTTGCTGTATCCTAATTTACGCAAAGCTTTATTGTTTTTTAACTTTAAACAGATTAGTGATTTCATAATATTAGAACACTGATCCAAGTTAATTAGAATTTTTATCGATAGTTAATTGTAGTCATATATAGTAGTTATATATGGTCTTATTACTGGGGAAAAAAGATCATGAGAAAATAAAAACTTTGAATGGAACTAATATTATGTTGAACTCCCAACAATTAGTACGTAGGTAATAATATTATATGGATAGAAAATGCTCATTTCTTACATTCTTGCAAGGTTTTAGCTAGCTAGCTACGTCAAATAATAGGAGTTTGATCAGATCACCAACGCATTAGTATAATTTATAATCTAAACTTTAAATAAAAAAATCTGATTTGAATTGGATATAGTTCTTACCTTACTCCTTAACACATTATTAGTTTCAACAAGCATTGTTTCCTACATTAAATTTGTAAAAAAGCAAGGGTTATTCCAAAGAATAAGACAGTATCAAAATATACTAAGGATGAAAAAACAGGCAGATACCCGGTGGTGGAGATCAGCAAGCTGGTCAAGCATGAATTGAGTCTGAAACAAAATTGTAAAATATATGTTAAAATCAATATCAAAGAAATTGAAGAAAGGAGATATGAAAACATTTGCAGAAGAGAAAGAGCACTATTCATAGCTAGTCAAGAAATTTAACAAGGGTACAAGACCATATACTTAAGAAATAAATTAACATCTCCAAAACCTCCCCATTTGGTATTAAACTGATAATTGAGAAGTGCAAACTAATTGAGAATACTGATCATGATGACTGAAAATAAAGTTGTCCAATGTTACCTTTGTTGACCTAATATTCCTCAGTGCTGACTCCAGTTGATTCTCGAGCTGCTCAAGCTCAGTTGTATTCATTTGGGCAAGATCTTCCCCGAGTAAGTTCCTGCATCATTTAGAATCAATGACACATAATATTCATGAATGTTCAGCAAGTATAAAGATTAATTACCTTTGAGAACGTTGCAAGATTTCTACCCTTGCTTTTAATCTCAAATATTCCTGGTAGTTCTGTCAAGTCACATATTTGCAATTAGATATATATTTCATATATGTATCACGAATTAGTTTTTTATTTTTGCAAACAATTCAGAACTGGTAAGAAGGAATAGTCCCCCTAATTAATTCAACCAACAAGGTGCCAAGTGACATGTTAAGGACACTAACAGCCAACAAGGTTCAACCTAAACATTACAGCACAAATCTAAATCACAAATAATTGTTACTAACTACTCAAACTAACTTCTAAATATTAGGGGATCACCCCTTGAGATGTCTAACTAGACATGTGACTTAAAAGAAGCATGATAGTTAAATCAGGATATAAATCGTGAATCAAAGAGATGACATTTAGAATCAGGAATTGAATTGCGCACTGTGTGAATCATAAGATCAATGATCTATGAAACTAAACAATACATATATCAAGACATATCCACAATCAATAAGTATATGAAACGTAACTCTAGGAACATGAGTCATGAAATGCATAATTTTTTGTTAAAATTTGTTATAACAAAAGCATTATAATTTATAATAAGATATTCTAGTGCTAAAATCAGATTTATTACAGTGTGACTTACATTCTAATATATGTTCAACTGTACCCTCGATTACTTTATATTTAACAATTTAAGTATACATGACCTTCCAATTTTATATAAGAATTCTTGAATTAAAATATCTAAGATATTCATCATAGGATGTACACTGGTTGATAGCGTATCGATAGTGAGATTCTTTTTGTTTATCATAAGATAAAAGTCAATTAAAATTCATTTTGATATATATATGTATAAGTAGATAAAAGAATTTTGTTTGGTACATGAACTGTGAGATATTGATAATTATGTTAAGTATGCACAGGCCATAGATGGAAATTCATATTCTTTTGCCATCAAGCATTCAGTTTTGGTAAGAAAAAAGTAACTATTATTGCACAAATAGTCCACTAACGGTGAATATAAAAAGAAAAAGGGAAAAAAAACTTTGTTTAAGTATGATAAACACTTCTCCTAATAACTGATAATTAGTGGAACACATACCTGAGTGTCGTTAATTGGTCTGGAAGATTCCAGTGCACTGTAACTGTACTTCTGGTACTTCTCCAGTGTTTTCATCATACTGTACCATAAACAAATAACTCAATCAAAACACAGGATCATTGATTTATAAACGAGATTTTATAATAAGTTTTTGAACAAAAAATTGCAAATTTATTAAGTTTAAAAACTGCATAGTCAGAGTGAGAAAATAATGTTATACAGTGTACAGACTAAACCCTATAAACAAAGAAAACATACACGTGTTTGTGATTTTCTGCAACATATATTGTTAGTTGGTAGCAACTCAGCAAGTTTATGTATGTTTATATATCAATTATTATGGACGACCATACATTATATTACGAGTAGAAAATATCTTATTATAATCTGTTAATTAACCCTCGTTAGTGTACCAATAACGAATTGCTTTTAATTTGTAATACTTTGAATGTTTTCTTGATATGATTCTGGTATTGTTGTCTTACATGAATTAAATATGTTTGTAAGCAATACTTCTTTGAATTTCTACCCACAGATAATTAACTAGTTTACTTTTTGAGAGACCATACAATGATCCAATGGTCATAAAACACTCCGAATAAACATTAGACTAAATTAAAATCATTAATTTTATAATAGATGTAAAACTCTTTCACTATTTTTTAAATAAGTACAGTAGTGACTGAAAATTATGTTGAATAAATTATTTTAAAATTTAAATTATTAATAATGTTAATATTTTTAATGAAAAAATATAAATTATTAAAATAATATATTTTAAAAACATTAAAAGGTATAAATAAAATTTTCAAATAAATAAAAAATATTATACGAACAATGAATCATCTAGATAGAAAACTGACAACTACACTCATGTATCATAACCAAGATTCATGTATCACAACCCAAGTCTTGAAACCTAAAACAAGACATTCTAATAACAACGAAGCAAAACTAAGCACAATACAAACGATTTCCAAGGTAAGAGACATTTCTAGTAGAAGAAAAGAAATAACTTTGATTTATAAGATCATTAATTAATTGAAGAAACTAAATAGGAAGGAGAAGAAAGAAAATTGTATAGATTAATCTATAATAGAGTTCAGGGGGTAGCTTAAAACATGTTTCTTATTTTGAAGAATATTATTAAGTTATTAACCACTATTTAATTTCTGACAAACGAAAATAATTGTTGTCTATCATTTGTTTCTGCAAATATTCAGAACAATGGTTTTGTCTTTTAGTCTGGTAGATCAAACCAGCTATTCCACAACGGTTTTGAGTATAGACTTCGTTTTACAGCCTTAGAAGCTAAAGGACACCCTTTAACTGTCTCTCTTTTTCTCTGAGTCTGAGCAATCCTTAAATTGTAATGCAAAGTAAAACAGGTTTTCGCATCAAACATCCCATCTCTGACACAAAATCATAACAGTAAATCCTGGCCTTAACTATTAATACTCAATCCCTAATCAGAATTTTGCAAAATAATAAAAAATAAAAATCAATTCAAATGGTTTATTTTAGGCCCAGTTCATGGTTTTATCTTCATAACCAGAAATGAACAATGTTTGAAAATAATAATAAACTTTGGCAAAAATTTAAGAGGACTGATAGGAAGCCAAATTGACACTAGCTCAAAAAAAATTTTAGAAGAAAAAAGAAAATATTTAATAACTTTTACACTCTTCTATTCCAGAAATGATCTTGCCCTAAGGGTATGTCCCAGCTGAAATAGAAGAAGAAAAGCTTTTTTCAAAACATCTGAGAGAAACAAAAACGAAAAATTTCCCACTTTAGACACCCCTAGAAGATAGAGTTACAGATCTTCACATGAAGTACATGAATTAAGTAAAACAACTTCCTTTGTTGAAGAAAACAAACAGAGAGGAAAGATCGGAACTTTACACTTCCACAAGTCAGGAAAAAGAAGAAAAATTGAAGAAAGATGAAATATTTAGTAGGCAAAAGGAGCCTTTTATTTTTTGGTGTGAGCTGCTGAAACCTTAATTGTATGTAGTTTGAATGAATTAGCAAATAGTTAAGCTGATGGATGAGAAGAATCACTAAAGAACAGATCTTGCACAAAAAAATGCTCCAAATTAGCATAAAAAATTTGTGCAGAAAAAAAAGAGAAGTCATTGAAAATATGTTTGCACTTATGTTCATACAAACATGAGACACACATAACATAAGCAAATCAAATAGTTTACATGTGTATACCTTGAGGTGCTGCTGAACTCATAAAGTTTGCCACGGTTGGAGAAAATGATGAGAGCAATCTCAGCATCACAAAGCACTGAGAGCTCATAAGCCTTCTTGAGCAAACCATTTCTTCTCTTAGCAAATGTGACTTGCCTGTTAATTTTGTTCTCTATCCTCTTCAGTTCAACCTTCCCTCTTCCCATTTTCTCTTTCTCTCTCTTCCTCTCTTTAAACCACACCCTCTTTCTCCCTCTAGAGACTCCCTTTCCTGTATTGGTTAACAGATGAGAGAGCTTTCTTAAATGGTCTCTTTGCTAAGGGTACCAAAAGGGATAAAACAATAGTGCAAGAGAGGAAATAAAGACAGAAACCTCAAAAAGGTTGCCTTATAATGTTTGGTTTTCAACTCTCTGCCGTATGTATACCACAATAACATGTTTAATCAGCTAAACAATAAAATGGAAAACTTTTTATGCTTGCATACTAATTTGACAAAGTTTCTCATATATCTTGTTTGTACCTTATCTTAGTACCCTAAATGGTTGAACTTAATCCTTGTTTTTCTATTATTAGCCTACTAACTATACAGGGTTGCCTATGTGGCCAAAAAAAAATGTAGGTCTCTAACTTACCACAATTTCACAGAATGATGCATCACGTTGGCCACACCTGAAAATCAAGCATAAATTTTAGTCTATCTGTTTGACATATAGTTACTATTTCATTGAACTCTGGTTACCCTTGACTAGGAAACATTGAATTACTGTGTTATGCATGTTTACTTTCATCACCAAACCAGATTCAATATTTGTACGCATGCAATACAGGTGTCAGGTTAAGAACAACATATTTTTCTATTAGCCTAAGGTATATTAATTTTTTCTAGCTAGATTTTTTATGTTCCTTTTAAGGGCGGAAAAAACGAGCATTATGGAGGCTTAATTCAACTTATTCGCTGCATTAGACCTATATTATGATTGACATTTTAGGTGGTCAACCTAAAGTGTATAGGCAATTAGACCTAGGTGCATTTTATCCCCAACAAAAAAATGCTTGATTGTCTCAAACTAAATTAGCTTAGCCCTTAAAAAGCAAGCTTATAATGTCTTTGGAAGTATATGTTTGGATAACCATTTCTAAATTTAAGTTTGAATAATTTTTATTTTGTAAACTGAGTTTCATAAAAGGAATATTAGTCTTTTTTTACGTACATTTTATTTTTATATGTTACATTTACGTTTAAATATAAGCATAATATTTTCAATTGAAATTTAAATTAACATAAACTAAATATATCACAAAACTAAGTTTATTTCCCAGAATTGAGTTTTGAGCATCCAAACGGGAATCTAAACATAGCCCAATTAGGAAACAATCATGTTTGAGATGTGGAAGGTATTGGTTTCTAATGATTATGTCTACAATGAAAAATTAATCACGTTGAAACTAAACATTTACATGTATTTGGACTCAAATTAGATAATTCAAAATTACGTTCAAATATAGTTGATGTGATTAGTGTGATTATAGAAAAATGTTTATTGGTCCAACATAGAGATATTGCTTATGGTCTAAAATTGATTGACATCATGTGCGTTTGATTAAAATTTTTATTACTAATTTACCTCTAAAATAACAAATTTAGAAGATAAATAAATTTATATCAAATTTAATATGAACTAAAATCTATTTAAGTATAATAAGAAGGGAAACAAGGTAAATTTAAGTGTGGGTGAGAATTTTATGCTTTTACCACAAACTTGCTAATAGAAGTGGAAAACATTGTAACTCTTTGTGAAAACATTGTAACTCTTTGTGAAAACATTGTAACTCTCTGTGAAAACATTGTAACTCTTTGTGAAAGCATTTTACCTTTACGAACCGCAAACTTGTTTTACAAATTTATTTTCAAATTTAAACTACTTTACTTCTAAGCTTTATTACAATCAATTCCACAACCGCATCTAAACACACAAAAGTCATTCTAAATTGTTAAAGGGGTAAAATTCATAAAGAAAGGTTGTATGAATGCGTTTCGGCATCTTCTGACTGGTAAATCTATATACGTACAGTATTTTAATTCAAGTATTAAATGAATTAATATTTCAATGGATAGTGACCATTTGACGCAGATTGACGTTTCTACGCGTGAGCTGAGAAGACTGAAAGATAAATAAATTATAGATACATATGATAAGTAATACGATGAGATATAAATAAATAAAAAATATAAAAAACTTATAAATGAAATTTATATACATAAAGGGATAGCTTTTGCTTACGGGATGTTTGTTTTTTAATATAAAATTGTATTATCAGGAATTATATTTATGAAATTTATGTCAATGAATAAAATATATCTACATTTTATCATGGAAATAGAAAATAAGAAAAATATAAGTAATTTGTATTATTATAAATTAATCATTTTTAAGAATATTTCTTTACTACATGTAACAAATATACAAATATTTAATATTAATTTCAATGGATGATAACCATGTGATGCTGATGCAAGTGTATACGTGTGAAGTGATGAGATATAAAGGGAAATAAATGATATATATAATCAGTAATATGATAACATGAAAAAAGAAATAAAAAAAATCTAAAATAGGTGTAAAAAACTATACATAAAAAACTTATAAATGAAATTCAATCCCTACTATTTTGTTCAGTATTTATTGGCTGAAGTACTTTCGGTTAAAAAAAAAGTGTAATTTTCTTGATTGACTTGGTGCTTAAAAATATATTCACCATCATATTATATATATATATATATATATATATATATATATATATATATATATATATATATATATATATATATATATTCACATATGCACTAAGAGCCTTTATTTTTGTTCTTCTTGGCATGCTATTCCAGCAAAATATGCTCACTTATTTGGACTCTATGTGGCTGACTTAATATGAACTGTGTTTTCATGTTTTATTTTCTGATTAAATATGCTATTTTGTGAATTATTACGTGATTTGTACTGAATTTTATATAAAGTTAATTTTATTAAAAAATATTCAAACATAAATCACGTCATTTTAGAATCAATGTCAACCAAAAATTTATTTTATAAAGTAATTTCTATTCGGAATCAATTTTACTCGTCTAAATACCCAGTAAACTAATTTGATTACAGTTTTGATAAATCCTAGTTTGACCGAGCAAGAAAACATAATAAAATTGTCATGCTTTAAGAAAGCAGTGGCATATCGAATTTTATATATAACTTCCATACAGGGAAATCAACTTATGTATAATGGTTAAAAGTGATTAATTAAGGGATAATTAGTTTGGATAAAAATAAGATAAGAAGGAACTAATTAGTTTTAGTGAATAGTTTAATAAGCTGGTTAACTAGGGGAAATGATAATTTATACCAAATCAATTTAACATTATTTTTAAATAATTAATATTAGTTTTAATGAAATTTATTTGGTCATATTTGAAAAGACAATAATTTTTTAAGACCATTAAGTAAATTATGAATTTTACAGTCAAGATCCCCACATTATACGTGCTAAGGTAAATGATTTGTATCAATGTCATGTTCAATAAAAAAAAAAAATTGTTGTAGTCAAGATTGGTTAATTAGGGGTGAAATTGTAATTTTATTCTGATTAAATTAATTCCCAAATTAAAATAAATAATTTTAATCATAATTAATTATGTTAAATTTGTAGGTAACAAATTGACATAAATTCAGGTAATTGCGTCTATTGTAGTTCCGTTAAACAAATCTTAGGGCACAATTATCTTTTCACAATTAAAAATCTAAGAAATTTCTGTGAAAATTATTTACTGTAAGATTACAATAGAGTTCTCATAAAAAAAAAAATTAAGTTAAAATGCTTTAATTAAGAATCTCTTGAAATGAATTTTTAAAATTGATATATATTACTGTTAAAGGTAATTTGGGAATTTAAAATTTAATAATTCCATCATATTTATTTTTCTTGGTATTTTCATCTAAACATAGACTAAAATATGGGAAATTGTAAAAATTAAAGACCATGATAACAGTGAATCTATATATATATTAAAGATTAAAATGACAATAATTTATCAAAAATAATTATTATGACGAAAGTGAATGTCTTATTTATAACTTTTTAAAATGTTATTTACTCATATTAGAAATTTACTCAAATACCTTTGTTCAATATTGTCGGGTTCAAATTAAGAATTTTTTCAAATATCTTTTTTTCAATAATTTTGTTGTAGTCATGTATTTTTTGCGAAAGGAGTTATTATTTTTCCCGCAAAGTAAATATTTTTCACATATTTTATTAATTAAATCAAATAATCATTATTCAAGTTGAATTATTTTCATGTTTAGTTAGTCCAACGGTATGAAGTCAACGTCATGAATGAAAACTTTCACAATTCAACGGAATATTTCCACTTTTCTATGTAGAAAAGCTAAATAACTCCACTGTTTGCTTTGGAGTGAAAGCATTAAAATCATTCATTGAAGAACAAAAAGAAAATCAAGAAAACGAGTGAATGAACAAAAGGTGTAGAAGAAAGAAAAAGTTTTGATAGATCTTTTGGTTCACAGTGCGCTAGAGAATTTATCATCGAAGGGCTTAGTCGCGGTTAAAAGTAAAATTTGATGTTATAATTAATTTGTTTGAATAGCATTTTAAAGAAATCAAATAAATTGTAAACAAATTTAAACTTTTTTATGTTAATTAAAATTAAATTTTTCAGAACTTTTCTGATTTAACTCACAAGCACTTACAAACTTAATAAACATTAGCAACACTACCTTAAAAATGTCTCAATGGTACGAAGTTTACAACTAAATTTCTCCTTCAAAATAGAAATTAAGCTGGGTCCAACTTCTTTTGTATATTCGTTATATGTATTAGATGAATATAAGAAAAATGCAATGCATGGTAAGACTAAAGCGTGGAAAATAATAATTTCTTTTAGATGAGTAAGAGAGTATTAATTTTATAAATAGTTAATAAGAAAAATATGCTTTGGTTTCTTAAAAAATTTGAAATATTTATTTCTAATTTTTCTATCCTATTTTAATCTCTATAATTTGAAAATGTATTATTTTTAATTTTTAATATGATTTAAATAATATTTTTTAAACATTAAAAATATTATCGAAATTATTTAATAATCAAAAGTGATACATAAAAATTGTAGACTTATACTAATTTTAGTTGATTAATAAGGAATAGTATATAGAAAAATATTTGATAAAAAATATAAAATGTGAAGAGAATATATATATATTTGTGTAAGAGAGAGTGGACTGCGAAATATATTTATCAATAAATTAATTCAAATGTGTTAAAATATTAACTCATTAAAGTTTAAATAAATATGTTTTGATTTTCTTACTTTAAAAAGGAAAAAAAAAACTTAATCAACAAAGGAATCAATTGTGAATAAGAGAAAAGAAAAAATGGCAGTTGTTACAGTGAAGCAGATGCATGGATGGGTCCGTCCAAATAGACGGCATCTAAAAACTGTCATAAGTGATAAGAAAAGTGACAGTGGATGCGACGCGTCGACTTTTGAGTGGGCATGGAGGCTCTAATAACTTTCACTTACACAGTGCAAACAGTACGGTACGTTATTAACGGCTGTGTTGACAAGACATAAGTACGGCGCTTCCGGACACGTGTCATTAACAACACATATTATTAACCGTAGGTTTCTGTTATATTCCTCGTCATTGCACCTGCTTCACGCAACTTTTTAAGAAACACAACATCGTATTGTACTCCGAGGAAACATCTTCTCCACCATCTATATACTACCGGAAAAAAGATCATGCTCCATTCTTTACCTTTCTCAACCATCACATGCTTCTTCTTTCTTCTTTCTTCTTTTTTTTTCATTAGCTTTTACCGAGGAGATAATTAATTCGATTTCTGAAAATTTTGATCCTTGAAAATAATTTTAAGACTTTTTGAATTAAAATTTTATTCAAATATCTAATTATATATATTTATTTAGCTGATAAAGTATGATATTATCTTATATATTCAATTATATGTTAAATTTTTAATCTTATTTATATAATTTTTATATTAAATTAACCTATTTTATCAATTATTCTATCTAATCTTATGTAAAATAATATCAGATTAATAAAAAATCTAAATATACAAGGTGACATATATTCTATTACTCGTAATTGATATTAATACAAAGATTAACATATTTAGGACAATTGTAAATTAGAGCATTGAAATTTTATTTTCTTTAAAAATCAAAATGAAAATATCTGTATAATTTAAAGACTAAAATTGTTATGGTTTAACTTTTAGTTTTTCTTTCACTTAGCTATTTTCGATCTCAAACATATATATTTTTTCTTTTCTCTTTTAAGAGCATTGAAAAAATGTATTTGATCATTAAGTACAAAACTCATAATTATTAAATTTAAAGAAAATTTTCTATTATTTATATTTTAAAAAGTGCATAGTGATTTTTTCTCTTAGAAAATAATAGTTGGTATATATACAACTTGTATTGTCTATTTAATATGGTAATCATGTTAGCAATTTTTTTTGGAGGCTAATCGTCTTAGCAAGTTAAAACTTTTGGAATTAATTAATTTGTGTAAACATACACTTTCCGATTTTCTTTTTACAAACCCATGTGTGTTTCCTTGAAAATAAAAAAAAAATAAACAAAAACAAAAACAAACACAAACACAAAAGAACTATGTGTGTTTAGTGCAATAGGACTCGTGAATGTACGAGACAAAAGTTTTTGCAACTCTACAGGAGTAGAAGCTCACGTGTATTACAAATCTTGTACACGTGATTACAAAGCAAGTTTCACGTATGCACTTACTTTTTTTTAATTTTTTTTATTTTATATTTTCATGTTCACATGTTACGGTTGTGAAGTGTATGTAATAGAGGATTGAAGAGCAAAAGTTTCTAGAAGACTATTTTTAGGAGAGGAACAAATTGAACTAAAACCTATCCAAATTTGAATGAACCGTTCAAGGGAGAGGAAATAAACTGAACTACTTATATAAAAACTGTTCAATTAAATGAATTGACTTTATAAAGTAATTCATAAATGGTTTGGTTCAATTAAAAAAATAAAATAAAAAATTGTACAACCCAACTATTGCTGACCTTCTGGTGGGTTATCAAAATCTGAACACTGCTGGAAAACAAACAATATAATATAAAGTTTAATAACTATTCACCAGTACTATACAACAATTTAAAATATCAATCAATTATAAACCTAATTTGTATTATTTTTAAAGATTTTATTATTAAAATTAACAATTTTATTATATATAATAAATTTTAATTGAATGACCACGCAAAAAGCTTACTCTATATATACACCTTCGGAATGATTTAACGTTAATGGATTGAATCCTTTCAAATTCTTGGTGATCTATTTCATGTTCTTTACTAAGTTTTCTGTGTTTTGTGTCTGATGATTTACCTATTTCATTTTCTTGTATTTTATAATATTTAAATAAGATTTAAATTATCTTTAATTTGATGTAACTTTTTATTTAACAGGTTTTTTTTTAAGATGATTTACTTAAGTGAATAAGTATTTATTTTCTAAATCTTTAAACCATTACTTAAATAGATACATCTAATTTGTTTCCTAAAATCATCTTCTTAACTTTCTCAAAGAAATCCAATTAAAATACTTAAATTTAAAGATTTGATTCAATGGTTACAATTATTTGAATTAAATTTTTTAAGTATTTTCATGCAACTATCAACTAGCCATAGCAATAGTTGAAAATGAAAAATTATATGTTTATGTATTTTTTATATAAATTATAATTTTCACAATTTTTGAATTTTTAACATTTTTTTAACGATAAAATATTTTACTAAAAATTAAAAAAGTGAATTTAATAGCTAAAAGTGAATAGGATGTGAAAATAATTTTAAAAAAATGTAAAAATAGAATAATAATTAAAACATTTTATCTTTATTCTTTACCATGTACTTATTTTTTGAATTGCAATAATCAATATTTTGGTAGTGTTGTTTTAACAACTTACATACTATTACTTTTTTTTAATTAATAGTTTATTAAGAGTTCCACATCAATTAAAAAAAGACTTCCAATAAATTTATATTCTAATAATGGATACTTCATTAAGAGTAATATTACAAAATAAGTTATTTATAAACTGAATTAAGATACAACTTAAATACAAATGAACGAGTGAAGTCATAAGGAGAAAAAGGACTATAATATCAATAGATTGAAAGTTGTGGTAGAGATAGATCATTAACAGGGTGATAATGTTACGAGTATCACATCAAAATAGAAATAGATATAATACTTAAACTAGAAGGTTCTTTCATTTAATAGATTGTTTTCTTTTTGTTAAACATTTTTAGGATTTGAATCCTAACATAGTTTGTGCTTGCAAATTTATATTTTTGGTTTTAAGTATTTTTTTTATGTCAATATTAAGGTCTTAAAGGAATAATACATCAACAAATTATATGGAATAGAACGTCGTATATTTGATTAAAATATTAATTAAATTTATTACTTTCTCTTTTCTCTATTCACATGCATCTAACTGTTTAATGTAAGAATCATCAGTATGCTCTAAACCTCTTCGTAGATACGACCTAAACACTCATGTTAGATTAGTTCCTCGATTGCATCCTTGAAAAGAATACGCTTATGGTGGTGAGGTCATAATCATCATGAAAGGCTCAATAATGCTTCATATTCCTATGCTCGACAATGCTTCATAAACTTCATCTTAGATCCAAGGTTGGTTCATCGCTAACAGAGGTACTTGTGAAGATGAAGCATAACGGTTGCTAAGTCAGGACCATTGTTATGTCCTTCTTAATTAAGTCCAGCATAAGGACCATTGTTCTTCCCACGGAGGCATAGATTAAATTCCAATCATATCCATTTTCCGATCAATATCAGATTAGAGTTTTTAAAATTGGTTTTAAATTAATTTGTAATTTAGAATAATTTTGTTTTTATATCTAATTTTTAATCAGTTAAGAGTTAAGATTGTATTTAACTAGTATTGGTCAGGTGTATTCAACTTATATTTGGTTGATGTTGATTAATTCTCAGCCAATGTCGAGTAAAACTATGTTTTGGTAAATTTATTTTCTGACTAAAATCCTTCAAGAAAGTTTTGGCTAATGTCAGTAGAGGAATGAATCGCTTAATGTCGTGGAATTCATTTTTAAGTCGATAATGACTGTTAAATTTTTTTTAAGTCAATGTTGATCAAGGATTTTTCGGCCACCATTAATTAAAGCATTATTTGGTTGATGTCGATCTAAAAAATTTTTGGTTGATTTTGATTAGGAAATTTTCGACTAAACACTAACTAAATTATTTTTTTAACCGAAAATCAATCAATTCATTTTTTGGCCATCATCGATCGGAGATAATTTTTTGCTAACATCAACCATTATATATATTTTTTTTTTACTGATGTTGATTAATTTATTTTTGACGCAGATCGAAGAGAGATTTAAAAAAGATGTTATAACATTTGAAATAATCACCAGTTTTAAAATTAAAATTTAAAATAAATATTTAATTCATATCTAAATTAATTAAATTGGATATAAAACCAATCAATTAAAATACTTAAAATAGTTTAGATTTAGAATTAGTTTTATAGGTGATTCTTCCTTCGACTGTAATGTTACTCTTGGCTGCAACCCTTAGTGTGTATATAACGATTAGTATCTTTTAAATTTGAATTTTAGTTTTTTCTCTTTTTAGTTACTTTTTCTCACTTTCTTGATAATTAAATCGAAATTACTTTTTAAAATAATAATAAAATAAAAAAGTAACTAAAATTATCAAAGTCAGATAATCTAAATCCACACGTAAGGAATTTTTCACCTGCTTTTGGGATTTACCTAATTACCTCAACCAAATATAAAGTAAAACAATGTGTCCATTTCATGATATGGAATTGAATATCCTTAAACAGATTAGACACTAACGTTGCCTCCTTATAAAACCTTCCCAATAAACTTCACAATGTTTCTTCAAATTGTTGGAAAGCTTTAGGCAAATTCTGAGAATCTGTTAGTGCTTTTCTCCATCATAAAACATCAAGAAAAGGTTGCATCCGGTGCCCCAGTCAACAATATATCTCATTCAAGTAAAAAAAGAGCTAGATGCCGATTTGCTATCTTAACAAAAGCAATGCGTTCTCCTTAAACAATTAATTAAAATAAAATATTATATTATACGTTCTTTAATAATAATTGTTTGAATGATTTATATAAATCATAATCCTTATTACTTTTATTATTTTAAAAAACATTGGTTCAAACTAGTTTTTATATTAATTTTACTGATTTTCACTGGTTGATCAATTTTTATATCGATTCTATAACTTATCTCTAGACTAGACACTAGATTTTCAAAAACATGCCAATGATTTATTTTAAAACAAACTTGTTTTTATTGAGTAGTTGATAAAACATCACCAGATTGATCGATTACCTAACCTTGGTTAATACTTTACACAACAATCCAATCCTTTGAGCTCATGATTAAACACAAAAACTAAGTTTCTTAGATGAGTTTGTGCATCGTTCCATATTGTCACATAAACTTAAGTATTCAATAGACAATTTTACTCTAATTAACTTTTGTTGCTCTACTCTATGATGTAAAATACAATATTTTGTTGATTTCATTAATTAAAGATCGGTTCATAAATAAGGAAGGTGCTTAAATTTCAACACCAATTTAACAAATTCCAACATAACAAAAGTAAGTAAACTCTGATCTTTAACACTTAATGACCGAAATAAGAATTTCTTTGGAGATGTGTAAAGAGAAGACCCATAATCCAAAATGAATTAGTAGTGATAACTAGAAACAATCTTGAGTCTCACTCTGGGCATGCGTATAAAGAAGGGCCCCCAAATGGATGTCCCTATATAGAATAGACATTTCATCTATGACTTTCAGAACAAGGGTCCCCCCTACAGCTAATGACACAGCAAAATAATGCTACTGCTTTTTATCTGTTTCAGTCGTACTCTTGACAGAGATATCAACGCCTACACTCACTGTCACTATATCACTCTGGGTCGGCCATGTGACCTCTTCCAATGCATCATCATCATCTTCAACATCCACTTCAATCTCTCTCCCCTCCATGCCTCTCTTATATACTACGCTCTAGAAACACCTTCAACCCATTCACTATATTTTTATATGTAATTTTTTTTATATGTCTAACGAATTATCATATGTTATATATATTTATGATTTTTATATAAGTATCTTCAAAAAATTTATATCTATCAAACATGATCTAAAATATATAATAAAATTTTGTTTGTTATCTATTAATTAATACCACCACGTGCACTCAATTCTCGCAGATAATTATCGTCTACTTGCCAAGGCAATAGGTTTTTCCAAGTGGGACGAACCATTTATGCCCAAGCAATCCATCTGCACCTTCTTCCCTTGGCACATGAAGAAATAGTTTATATCGTTTGCCTTTGAAACCGGACAAAGATAAACCCATTTTCTTTTAAAAATGTTAAGTGAATTTTGTATATGTATAACATTATATGTATTGCATTTATGTTTCAACAACTTAATTTGTACGATGATTGTGTACTGTTTTTCCCTGTGAAAAAAGTCTAGCTAGCATCATTCACTCTGTATTCTTATACCATATATATACTATGCCTCTGTTTAGTTACTTAAATCTGTGACATTTGGTAACTTATAAGCTACAAATAATTCAACCTATTTTCCTACTCATAAGTACTACTTAGGACCTATACTTTTGTCATATCCTTTGTTTTAAAGGAGAAAAAACGGTTAAGGACGGTTAAGGACATCGTAGATTGATAGGACAAGGAACACGAGTTATGGTATATGTTTATTTGGCTAGTTAGACATGTTATTCAACAAAGACCGCATTTATTCTTGTTTAAGCATTGTTTTCCTTTCCTTTTCTTCGCACTCTCACAGAGTCTTTACCGAAAGTCTTTTCTATATTAATGCACCCATAAATAATCTAACATTGTATCTACATGCAATGCACAACGCAAAACATATTATTCAGCATAATAGTGTTTCGCTTTTTGCTTTCTGGTCGGTCTGACTCAAGTAGTTTCCACGTTTTTACATAAATTAACATAATTAAAGTTAATTTATGTGTAATTTAAGTAGTCCTTAGATATGTTAAATGAGAAACATTCTTCTAAATTTTTTTATTAATAAATATCAATTGTTAGACGTTTTTAGTTTTTTTCTTTACACTTTTACGTGATTTTGTTTTTTCGTCGCGATACTTTTTAAATCTAAATACTTTATAGTATTTTGCTATTAATCTTTGTTGTCTAATTCTGTTAAAAAATTATTTTCATGGAAAATAGTTATCTAAGTTTAGTTTATGTGTAATTTATTTAAGATATTTTGGTATGTGTATTTTTTTTTTGTTTTTTTTAATCCATGTATTTTTATCGTATCTAATCTATTTATAACATAAAAAGTAGTATAATCATAATATGAATTGTGAAATAAACATCCTAGTTTAAATTTAAAGATATTGTGTTGAAATACAACATATTAATTAAAAGGGGTTAAGTTTATGAAAAAATATAAGTTGAGAAAGTAAAGTACAAGTGTAAATAAAGATTTATCACCATTTCCATATGATTCCTTGATTTATTAATGCATACTATTAAATTTGAAAAAATATATAAATTTTTATATCAAATTAATCAAAGTCGAATTTCATGATTATTTGCCTGTAGAGATCAACTATCGCCGTAAGGTCATGTTCAAACTTAGAAAAAGATAAGATAGGAATCAAAAGCGTAACTTAGGATATTTTTAAAAGGATTAAAAGCAAACAAAAAAATAAATGTTATGGACTACCATTAAACACAGATATATTTTTGCAAATAGAATTAAATAATAACCAAAAAAACAAAATACAGAAAAAATGAACTAATTGAAAGCAAACAAAAAAAGACAGCCACCAAAATAAAAAATCAATTAAAATAGTTAAAATACACGTAACCAAAAATATATTTAAACTTTTTTTTTAAAATGAAAGAGTTTAAATCGGCAACTTTAAATTTCCCACCCCCTCTAGTGCCTTATCACTTCTTTTAAATTAACTGATACAAAAATGTTAATATCCATTCACAGTTGTTTTTGAGTAATGAATGGAGAGTTTCAAGTGTGATCGTGATTAGCAAAGCATTCAAGTGAAATTGACATCATATCCAACCAAAACACCAATACATTAGGCATGTGAATCCTTTACAGACATAATATTGCTCAACTTTTTCATTTTTATCCAACATGAGAGTTGTTGACTCACATTTGCTAGGTGTTAGTCCAACAATATTTCACATGCTACAATTTTGACTTGTGATTAAAGGTTTCTTGCAATTGGTAAAATCTAAGGACTAAGAATCCATCATGTCCTGCTATGTCCTCCCTACGTTCTGCTTCTGTGTATTTGAAGAGAATTTTGCATGCATCTGGGTTAGAATTTTAGAATTATAGAATTATATCTCCCAGTTTTGAAAAAAGTCAGTAGATTACTAAGAGCAACATGTTCTTCCTCAATTCATTCACTTCTAGAAGTGGAGTGATTTAACTTCTAGACCAAGGCATGTACTTCAGAATGAGTTAGAATTATTCCCAATGAAATCAGCAATTGAATTGAGCAAACCATTGTAAGTGAAAATTAGTTCATTGTTTCATTAGAAATTTATCTGTGTACCTTCATTTTATTAACATTAGAAAATCATATCCATGCTGACTGTTATATGAAAAATGCCACACAGACCCACCATATATATATATAGATAACGAATGTTAGTATCTTTACTTTATTAATGACCAATCTGAAAAACATGTTACATGCACAAAATATTGTTAAAATTTCAAGAGCTGAATGTTTCACACTCCACAAATTTTTAAAAAACTGCCTAACGCGTGGGTAAGTTGCTTTATAATCAAAAGAAAATATGTTCACGGTCTAATTAACAACAACTTGAAAATGAACTGTGATTGTAATCTTTAATTGGTCAGAAAATTTGTGGTGTGAAGATAACATTGTAGAATTTAACAATAGAGAAGAAGGAATGGAAAATACAAAAACAAGAGAAGACTAGGGTTTCATCAGTGTATTCGTTACTAGTCAACAAAACAATACAGAGATATATATACTAGTAAGAAAATAATTAAACTACCCTTGGCAGAAATAAAAAGGATAAACTGCATAATATCATCTAACAACATAAATGTGTATCATCTAACATAAATGCATAATATTATCTAATATCCCCTCAAACTCACGATGGATCAATAGGAAACATCGAGAGTTTGCTATACATAAAATGAAAATGTAAAATCAACCAAACTATTTCAGCAGTAGAAGATGTCATGGCACGATACTCAGATTCGGTAGAAGAGCAAGAAACAACAACTTGCTCTTTACAAGAGATGAGACAATCTAATCCCAACAAAGGGGTGCAAAGGGTTCCGACAAGGAGGTGCAAAGGGAGCGATGTGGGATTTATAACACACCCCCCTCACGCCAAGCGTGACAGCAGGGCACCATAAATCCCACAACAACCAAACAACAAATCCCCAACAATGGGGTGCAAAGGGTCTCCGACAATGGGGTGCAAAGGGAGCGATGGAAGAAGAATCCCCGATAACGGGGTGCAAACAGAAGAAAAATCCCCTACAATGGGGTGCAAACAGAGGGAAGAATCATCTACAATGAGGTGCAAATAGTCCTAGGATAGGAATGTCATAAGAGAATGTCATTAAACAAAACTAAAAGACGAGGAATTCAAACGAAAGAACGATAGGTCAATACTAGAAGCTGCAACATCTAGAAGTCTCAATTCATCTAGAATATAATGTCCCCCTGCTTACGATCTGTCTCAATCAGCCTCCTGGATCGAAGATCGCAGTGCCTGCTAATCCTTGTGCCTCCTGGACAAACATAACATGTGGTTGTGTGGCGAAAAACTTCTGGAATTACTCAGCAAGATCAGATACTGTAGAACTAAAAAAGGAATCATCTCTTTCTCTAGCCATTGCAAACAATCACAAAACAAAGAGAGTAAAACCCCAAATTCTGCAAACCCTAACAGAGAATCTCAAACGGAAGAATGAATACTATCGAATCAAATGGATAAGCTTGGATCATCCATGCTCATAATACCATGTAGAATTTAACAATCATATGAAAAAGAGAAAAAGAAATGGAAAATATAAGAACAAGAGGAGGCTAGGGTTTTATCAGTATTCGTTACTAATCAACAAAACAATACAAATATATATATATATATATATATATATATATATATATATATACTAGTAAGAAAATAACTAAACTATCCTTGACAGAAATAAAAAGAATAAACTACATAATATTATCTAACATAAATGTGTATCATCTAAAATAAATGCATAATATTATATATCTAAAATAAATAGATAATATTATCTAACAAAGATGTCTATGGTAGAACATGTGTTATTATAATTCTATGTTGTAAATTTATTCTATATAAATTGATATAACCTTATTTATCAATCAATAATAGAAATAGTACTATTCTGCTATATAAATCTTGTATCAATGTGTGTGTGGATGTATAACTTTCACCTCTTTAGAATTCAGATTGTTATAACAGTTTGCGGTGAACTTGGCCTTATAGTGATCATTGTCATTTGGTTCAGGAGACAAAAAATTGACATGTGATCTTGACAATATAGAAGAAATCGCATTCACAATAAAAACTCCTGTACCACGCCGGTTAGGCTATCGTGGAAGTCCCAATTGTGAAGGAGACGTGTTTTAAGTATTTACGTAACACTGATGCTAACGAGTTCAACAATACATTAATTCAAAACTCATATCTCCAATTTGAAAGATAACAATTAATGCAACTATATTACCATGATTCGTATAGGGAAAGGATCTTGATAAGAAGACAATTTCAACTTTCTCATTATATAACCTTTACAAGGCATACATACTTGTTCCAGTATATTCAAAATGACGATCCTAACTTTTTGAAAGACCCACACTATCATAATATCACCGTCGTCACATTTTCTTCAATTGAACTAAATCGATTTTTTTTAGATGAAGCTGCTTATCTAAAACACAAATTCGAGACCATTAGTTAAATTAGAACAATCTCACCATTAATATTAACTATCTTTGTTTTTAAGTATATTGTTAGTGCCTATCTACCAAGTTGTACGCCACCGTCACTAGAAGGATTCTTCGTAGCAACTTCTTTTTAACTACACTTGATTTTAATTACGATTTCTTATTCTTTTCAGCAACATTAATTTTGTAAGAAAAATTATGATTATCACATCGATAAAAATTATCGTTATCAATATCTACAATCTTTACCAACGATATTTAAAGTCATTGGAAAAATATACTATTTATACTTTTTTTTTAGAAAAAGTTAGTTTTGTTGCTAGAAAAATACTATTTTATAACAATATTAAAAGTTCTTGGCAAAAGTTATAGCCTAGAAATGTACCTCTTTTATTATAACAAAATTAATTTTTACGAAAGATTAAATTTATACGGCAAAATGTTTTCCAACAACGTGAAAAGTTGTAGGGAAAATATACATCAATTGTATCCATATAACAAATTAGTGGAGAAATATATTTTTTTATGCCAATAACAATGAGTTATTGAAAAAGATAAATACTAACAAATGTATTTTCTCATCCAAGTTGCGTATATAACGTCAAGAGGAATCTAAACAACATATATCAATTATTGTACAATATATAAAATTAGTAAGATTTTTTTTACCATTTATGGAATTATTATAATTTGATAGACATGTAACCTTTTAAAGAAATAAAACAAGATGTAATTTTTTAAAGTATTTATATTTTATTGATATCATTTTTATATATTTTTTATTAGTTTAAATTTGTTGTAATTTCAATTAATGATGATAGTTAAATTATTTTTATTAATATAAAAGAACATAATTTTTAATAAAATAAATTTAATAATATTTTACGAATTTTAAATAATATAAGTAGTTAATAAGAATGAATAATTTATGTTCACAGCAGCAAAAAGAAGATATCACAATAATTAAGGTTGAAAAAACAATACAGCACATTGACTTTATTGAAAAAATATATCTAATCAAAACTATAAAAATATGAAAATCACAGGAGTTACAAGATGATCTACTAGAATGGAGCATGAGAAAAAGAATAGGAGAAAGTTTTGAGATCAAACTCAGAGAAAATAGATCTAAGGAATGGGAGAGGGACCTTGATGTAGCATGCTACCGCCAATAATGCATTACTTCCTCTATTCTTTCGGCTTTCTTTTCAGCTTAATCTTTTGGTATTTAGGACTCACAAAAGAAAGAAAAGATGTATAGGATAAGTGTATATAGTAAAGATATAACAAAGGAATTTAAGTTTGAAGTATCATACTCAAGGAATTGAACCATTAAAAGATGGGATGATTTATTTTATTAGCAAGAATTGAACACTGACACCAAATATCTATCACATTCACATATCAAATTCTGCTGAAAGAGAATTAAATGAAAACAAATAGAACAAAGAATTAGATTCACAAATTACAGAATTGTCTAAGTAATAATATAAACACACAGGAGTACTTATTATAATAAGGGCATAAATATGCTCTATGCAAGATTGAATCTGATTCTTGAATATTGTATGTGCGAATTTAATTATCCATTAAGAAGAAGAGCTACTGTTTGCTAGGATAAACTATTCTTCTCTCAAAGAGAAATAAAGGAGAAATGAAACTTGTTATGTTTTCTTGCTAAAAAAAATTTAACATGTTGAATGTGAGTCACGTGCTGTAACTTGTGAGAATTGGGAATATAAGACTTTAAGGTCTTTGACACATGCAAGTTTGGTTGTGGATCCACAACATGAATTTCCACATCCAATTTGACGTTTTAATTGTAGCTTGCACGTATTTGTTTAAATAGACGGAATTTTATGCATTTGGATGTGTTTCCAATCACACATCATTGTTACTACACACCTGATTGCGTATCGTATAATTTGGGTTATGGAGAAAAAAAAAGTACATGTCACATGGAATGTGGTGTGATAAATAAAGAAAATAAGTAAGGATTAAGTGTTCATGTGATATTAATATATAAAAGTGTTTATATATCGTTATTTCTTAATATTTTGTGTGGCTTATTTTAAATTAAAATGAAATGTTACACCTATTGGTGTGTATGCATATTCTGTTTGAGAACCTATATCTACTTAGAATTTTGAATGTGCATGTATGCACCAAATTTTACTTTACAGGCAAAATCTGCTGTCATATGGAGAATAGTGTATTCTCAATCATCTGTATTTTGTACATTCTAATTGTTTTTTTTGTTTATATTCATATGAATGGAACACTACGTCATTGTCAGGACTTTTCTACATTCTATCATAGAAGTTGCATAGCTATTGCTGAACAGGTGGCGAATGATGCTGAAATTGTGTACACATTAGATGCAACTAGATTAAGGATAGTGAAAGATGAATCTAGCCGCTAGTCTTTAAATGTAAAGGTGAAACACTGTGGAATTGTGTACAGATTAGATGCATCTAGATGAAGGGTAGTGGAGGATGAATCTAGTTACCAGATTCTGTAAATGTAAAGGCCTACAAATAACTGAAAATTTGGTTAAACAAATTTATCTATAACCAAATATTGGTAAAATTTGATTTTGTGGATTGAATTTTCACCTAATCCATGTTTTTTAATCCATTTAAAATCCAATTACTATATATTGAAGTCTAGAGTCTGGAGTTGGTGCACTAGCTCACATATCTTTGGAGAGCATATGCAACGTTGTATAAACAATAACATAATAGATAGATGGAATTAATTTTATTTTGGATTATAATAGATCAAAAAGAAAATAATTTATTAATTTATTTTGAGAGTTTTTGTCCTTGTACCTATCAATTTTTTTTATTCTATTTTACTATTAATTTTTTTTTCTAAACCCTCTTCTTGCATATTTTTTACCCTTCATTAGATATCTCTTTTCTGGGTTATGATATGAGTGACTGATTCTCAACTTTAAAGATCTTGGAATTTTCAAATTTAAGAAGCTACCGAATACAAAATTCAGAATATAAATAAAACTTTAGAACTACTTGAATTTAAAAATTTAGAGATTTTCATATTTGAAAATTTATAACGCAATTCATAAATTATAGAAATGAAATCACTTTCTACTCCCGCAAAAATTTATATTTAAAAATATGTTTGGATTTGGAAATCCAAATATCTCTAAATTTGAGAATCCATAATTTAAATCCTAAATTGAGAAAAAGAAATTCTGAGAAAGATGGTCAAGTGTAGTTTGAGAAGAGAGAAGATAGGCAAAATATAAGGTATACAATGAAATAAGGTGCATGAAAAAATGGTTTGTACATGAAAAAAAGCTCTCATTTCGATTGGATAAAAACCCAATTACAAATATTTAATGCATCTAAATCCATATTTCATAAAAATTCATTCAATCCATCAATTAATCAATAAGTGATTATAAATTGGCTTAAAATTTGATTTGTTAAAAACCCAATTACAAAAATTCAAAATATAATATATTTAATGAGAAAAATTGAAATAAAATATAAATTTCAATATTTATGATTAAACTTATGTAATAAATTATATAGAAAAAATGTATAACACTATTTTTTCTCTAATTTTAAAACTAGTATAACTGATTATAAACTGGCTTAAAAAAAATCTAAAACTGATTTTATCTAATTAAATATATATAAATTTTAATCCATATTTGTTTAATTAAATATGGATTATATCTGAATTAAATTTAAAATTTTAATCCATACCCATCCTATTACTATCCAATTTACTTGTTTGAAATGTACTTTAGTCGGATTTTAAATTGCTATGCTTTGATACAGACAAATGAGGATAATATTTGTATACTGTCTTTTATTCCCCTAGTGTAGTGACATGTAATGATACTGTAATTTGTCATAGGCTCAGTATTGTAGTCAATTATGTAGACTTTGATGTATGAAAAGATTTTAATTATTGTTATTTTATATGTGTGCATGTGTATTATTTCTTTGATCTTAGTTATATATCAGCTGTTCTCTCTTGCAAATTAAACAAAAAAACAAGAACAATGTTCATCACATAGCCAGTTTAGGTACATAATTGCACAAGAACTAATATTGAGTTAAAGACACATCGTGCCAACTTCTAAATAGTGATTCAGCTACTCAGCCTAAATAAGTTACACATGCTGATATGATACACTGCAATAATTTGTACAGCTTCTAGTGATGCAATACAAGCATCCTTTTTGTAAACCTACAATGTTACTATTTGAAAGTCAATATAAGTATTCCACTAGCTAGCTCGAGCTATGGTTTGACCTTGTGTATCAAGATATTATGATGTCTATAATGTTAAGTTTGTTATTGATAATAATTAACAGTTTTCAAGGTTGATACACAAACTTAACAAGAATAAATTTTCAAATTACCTATGAAACTCTAGTGGCATAGGCAAGGTGTATATTTTCTCTAGGTTCAAGTTTCTAGATTGCCTATGTTTTTCTATTAATGTTGGGACAAGTTTCTCGTTCTTTAATAAAATTTTGAGCTGTTGCTTGTTGGGTTGGGCCTCTATTGTACTTAAAAGTCTAGTCTTTTAAAAATTATGGACAAGACTTAGCGCTTCATTGAATTTAGGTTAAATATATAAAATGACGTTATTAATCAAATGTGATTTTAGATAAATATTTATATACTTTATATTTTAAATAATTAATTTTAGGTTTGGAGATTTAAATATCATTTTTGGGTCCGATAAAAAAAATATACTAAAGTTTAGTATTAATTATTTTTCAAATAAAAACATCCCAATACAAATTATTTTACTTTAACATTAATTTTATAAATCAATTTCATTTTAAATAAATTTTGCAAATGCTATCCATTCTGACACTAAGTAATTAGTGGGTGGTCAGCTGCTTTTTAAGGTAGAGAGATTAACTTCTCCCAAGTCAAAGTTTGGCATCATCACTTTAAGGTTGTTTTCCTTCTTTAATATTAGGTTAGACAAACAAAAGATGAAAAAAAAAATTCAAAATAAAAAAAAGCTGTCCTTTGGTTAGCTTTATTGAAATTTTCTTTTAATATCCTTTACTCATTGGTCTACTCCACTGACATTGTTAATCAATTTAGTCTCTAAAAGAATCAATTAATTTAATCACTAAATTTAATAAATATCATCCATTTAATTTCTACGTTTCATAATCCAGTTTGATTTAATGTTTTGCATTAGTAATCAAATTGATTAATATACATCAAAATACCGAACCAAAATATTATAGATGTTAAATGAGGCATCAAATTAAAAAAAGAAATCATTAATATTAGGCAACAAAATAATATTTCAAGATCCAAAATTTCCTATATAATTTTAAGAAATAAAATTGATCTTCCTCAAGAAGGGAATTAAAATAGTTGGTGACTATAAATTTAAAGATGAATTTAATACTTTGATGAATTGCAGTGCCTCAACTCAATTACCTTTTTAGAGTATATACTATAGGATGTGTCAAATCTAGTAACTGGTATAGGTACTTTCATGATTTAGCATATAAATGAAGTTAGGTTGTCTTTGATGTGGAGAAGTATATAATCTTCAGCTATGATAAATTGCTGCAAAATCAGCTTTTTAGGCTTCAACCAAGGCCTGTGGCAATTCATAAACTTCACCAACAAAACTCTCTAGCATGACACAGTCTAATTAATCTTTTACACTACACCTGGACCCTGTAAAATACATATGAATAAGATGTGAATTCATGAATGTTTAAGGTATAGGACCACTGACACCACAGTGAAGGGCCCAGGGACTAATCTGTAGTATTTCTCCTAGCAACAACCATTTTTTTAAGTTCAATAAATAATGTGTCCAAAGTTTTCGGAGGGGTCGATGACTATTAACTTATACAGTATAACACGCGTAAGACCTACCAGTTACATTACAAATTCAACATAAAATTTTTGAACTTTGTAATAATGTTTCAACCAGTCCACCAAATTCATGGGCTAACTATTAATTAAAACATTGCTAAGTTTTGTATGTGTGTGTGCAAGTGTGCTTGGGCCAAACAACTGTCCCTTCTTTTAAGGTTGCCAAATTTGTGGTACTGTTGACAAATATTGAATTTGTTGGCTCACCCTTCTTTGTAATTTGTAAAGGGTTTTCTTTTTCATGTCAGAGTTGGGTTAGCACTTAAATAATTGCAATTTATTTTAAGCTAGTTGGGAAGTTACAACTAAATTAAATTGATTGTTTTGAAGTTCTAATGAATTCCCTTAAGGGTGGCAGTGGGAAAAGACTGTCTGCTGTGGAGCAACAGCTCTAAATCTATATCTTTGAATTAATTAACACAAGGCAAGGTAATAAATTTAGTGACTTACATTCTCAATACTAATAGTTAGTTTTATATATATATATAATTTAATAAAGGTTATGATGATAAATAATGTTTTTGTTTAGTTTGTTACAGCATCACTACTGTTTCAGTACACATTCATCTTTTTCCTCTTATTTATTAATCCATTTAGTTTACTTGATCTAGTCTTGTTGTTTAGGGAGTTAATAGTTTTTTAACTTCACCCCAATATTGATAAACAAGAATCAAGACTAAAATAATGATAATAATTTCAGTGATTAAATCGATATTTGTTTATAAATTAGTTTTTAGTATAAAATCAATTATGTTTGTGGTTGGTTGGTTTATACTACTGAATAAACCTTTGACGTCTCAAGTTTTGGGATATTACCAATGTATTATAATCTTGAATCAGTTAAGTTTTTCTGCCTGATTCTGGCTTCATGCAACTGTCCAATGACACCTACATTTTTACTTGTTAAATAATATACCATTTTATTCAAGCATTATTATAATCAAATTTTATAATCTGTAGAACTTAATTACTAAAGTTGATAGCATAGTATATTTCTCTGTGTGAGTGCTTCAAAGTTGTATATATAATCAATGTTAAACATATAATTTAGAGATTTTAGTTCAGCGAAGTTTTTATTTGGTTCTTAAACGTAAGTTTATAAGTTTTTATATATGTTGTGTTATAAGTTTGATCTATCACACCGTTAACTCCCTTCCATATTCTTAATATGCAGGACATTCTTAATTTAGTTTCTATGCGATGAAATTAAGAATGCACTACATACATTAAAAACAATAAAATTTATCTAATGATTTAAGAAGTGCATTTAAGAATAAAAACGATAGAAAATTTGTTGATTTTAATATTCTGCTGACAAAAAAACAACAAATAATAATTAATATTTATTAATAAAAAAGTAACCAAAATTAAAAACATGTTTTATATATATATATATATATATATATATATATATATATATATATATATATATATATATAAGACTAAATTAAGTTAACCGAATGGGACCTAATTGGTAATATAAACATACTTGTAGGATTTAATTTGATAAATTTTTAACATATGGAAACCAAATTGAGAATTCAGGATTATATTATAGGTTTAATCCATAATGAATTTAGATTTTTTTTTATAGGACACATACTTTTTTCTAGAAGATAATTTTATTCAAATCAGAAAATTCTCTTTTCCAGTTTTAATACAATACATATCTAAAGTTCAAACTTAAAAAATTTAATTAAACTAAATTAATTATACACCAATTAATGCATACGCTCCATAGTTATAGTTTAAAATCAGTATAGATGAGAGTTATTGAGAAAAGGCTGCATATTTTGTAGGTGAGAGACACTTGTTCTAATACAACTCTTTTTGTTGATAGAAAAAAATCAAATAAAAAAAATGAAAAGTGGGTGCATGAACGTTGGAAAAGTATCAGAATCTAGACTTAATGGAAAATAAATTGTAGGTATAGATAATAAGAGACTATGGAAATGGGAGGCTATAATGTGGTGATCTTGATTAGAAAAATGAGATAAAAATAGAACAAATTAAGTATTAAATTAGAAAAGTAAGAGAACATGTGTGACTTTTTATTGATGCATGTATAAACTATACTTTTATCATATTTTTTTTAAAAAAAATACATTGTTATTTTCTAGTATAAAACTTATATGTTAACAAAAGAATAATAAAATCTAAAAATCAAAGGCATTATTACTGGCTAACGCTTGAACAAGTAGTTAATTACTTGAGAAATTTTACTTGAGAATCAAAGTGATGTTATTTGAACTATTTGTTAGAAAGTAGAAAGAAAAGGCTAAGTGGTAGACTGAAGGTGAGGAAAGGAAGATGCCTTATTTGTGGTGGGTTAGCTCTGCTTTCTTTTCTAACACTCAGTCAAATAATGATGCTATAACTTTATGGATGAGTAAGAATTAGAGATGCTGGATTTTGTGGATTGAATTCAACATTTTAAAGTCAAGTACTTAAAACTGAAGAAAGGGAAAAGCACACAACAGACTTGAGGAATTGAGAATGAAACTTGAAAGACAATTTAATCTAGAAATAGAGAAGATGCTAATTTTGGCAAAAAATAAAGTATCAATTTATGAACTCTCTAAATTTTTATTGGTAAATCTTGGGTTAATTTTGGTTGTTGGGTCCTTGACCAAATTAAAGAAAAGTGGTAATGAAACCTTGAATATAAAAATGTTGGAGACCAGTAATTGATTTGTGGGTACTAAGGAAATAAAATGACAGTTGTATAATACATGCATCAAATCCTAGAAAAGAAAATTTTTTTGGGACCACATGTATGAGTGGTAGGATTGAGAACAACTTTCTGAGCAGAAAGCCATGGGATTGGGATGGCCATGAGTTTTGGGTATGACAGAGCTTTCATGCTCTCATCATCAATTAATTCCAGAGTTGGTGCAGTAGGTTCTCTCTCACTATGCCCCCACCATGGTTTTATTATATATGAGACCCCGTAGAAACTTGGGCTTATTGATATATGATAATGTTCCACATGTCAGTAAAAAGTATTGTGTTTTGGTCCCAAATTTAGGTTCCATTTTCCCCTCTCTATCAACTTCCCCTTTTGCCATGGGACGTTCTCATTTCCTCAACTCTCTCCTTCCATGGACTTTAAATCCAATGTGCTATACCTATATAGTGTCCCCAAACACAGATGTCATGTGTAATATTTATGCATATTCATCAAATCGCAAAAACAACTTTGGATAATATGAGTTTAGTTCTTATAAGTTTTGTCTAAATCTCTTAAATAAAACTTACATTAATTAGGAAGATGATTTATAATTTTCAATTGAGAAATAATTTTGTTCTTAAAAAATCTGGTTTAGAATTTAATATCTAATTTATGCATAAAAATATATATTTGTGAGTGAACCTACAAGATCTTTATAACATAACACATCATACTAAAAACAAATAGAAAAAAAAATGGCAAAACATGTCTCAAAGATGAAAAAGATAAAAGAAGAAAAAAAATGAGCTCCCAAAATAAAAGTATTATAATCAATTAGAATTTGTTACAAGCTTTTACGAGTTGATGGACTTTCTTCACTTAATTCTCCTTACATATACAACCTTTTCCAGACTTTTATCTCTCCTAATCACCTCATGGCCTTCTTTTTCTAGCATTCAATGAATCTCTTCTCTTATGATATATATATATATATATATATATATATATATATATATATATATATATTGAGGACAATCTGTTTACGATCACTATTTTTTTTAATAATTTTTTGTATAAATTAAATTTAAATAATCTAGTATATTCTTATCAATATGATTATATGTATAAAATTTTATATAAATTAAAATTTTCTAAATATATTATCTAACCATTAATTAATTAATCAATATATATATATATATATTGATATCACACTATATAAAGATACAGTGATTCATTAAACTGTCAAATAATTTTTAAACGGTATATAACAAACTAAAAAGCAACTCAAACAGAGAACTAATAATTCATAAGTTTTAAGCGGATAATGCTACCAAAACATGACTAACTTAACGACCTTTCCATGTCATAAATTTATTATTGTGCTTAACTTTATTTAAGAATCACGATAATCTATAATATATATATATATATATAAGATAAATTTTTAAATAAATCTTAATATTTTAAGCGATTAATTTTTAATTCGGAAGATATCTTAAACTTACTAAAAAGAAATTGACAAGAATTTGTATGTATCAATTCTTTGTATTATATAAAGAAAATTCGAATCCACTCTGTCCATTTAAAACTGATATATTTTTAAGGAAGTTTTAACATGACTTATCTATGAGTGGATTTAGATCCCCACAATTCACCTGATATTTTTTAAAAAAAAAAATTAAGTTAACAAACATACACTACACTGATATAAATAAATTCCTTCTTTTATATATATATATATATATATATATATATATATATATATATATATATATATATATATATATATATATATATATATATATATATATATAAAATTAAAGATAGATTTTTAAATAGACCTTAATATTTTAAGCTGATCAATTTTTAAAAAACGATTAGAATCAATTCTATCTATTTAAAATTGATATATTTGTAAGGAAGTCTTAATATAACTTGTCAAGCGGATTTGGATCCTCGTTATATTTTTTTCCATTCTCATATCCATCATTATAATTTTAATTATAAAAAGGATAATATAATATGTGTTAATATTTTAATAATGAACCTTCAATGTATTTTATATACCCAAAACCATAGGAAATAGATAAGAAATGGACAGATCTTTCCTCGTTTACAAGGATAATCATATACAAGTAACCTATTTTATAATAAACTTTTAAATGAGTTAAAAAAAGTCTATGGCTCCAAATAAAAAAAATATACGATTTTAAGAAATAATAATAACATATGTTGATTTATCAAGTCTAAAAAAATATTTTTAATTAAGTTATCATTTTTTTAATATAATTATTAAATGATTTTAAAATGAAGTTAACTTATTTAGCCAAGTGGTATTGCAAGTCATCTCATGCAAGGCTTGTTTAGTTCAGTAAGTGTTTTCACTCTTCAGATAACTTTTAACTAGTTTTTTTTTAAAAAAATAAAAAGACAAGTCAACTTAATTGTATATGAATTATGTACTAATTATTTTAGTCTTAAATATGTTTCATTTAACTTATTTTACGTTTTGCTACTTCTTAAAAAGAGAAAATAAATCAAATAGGATCGGAAAAAAAACTTTTTAATTAAAAAAATTGTAAGTGTTAATTTTTTTATTTCAAATATCAAAATAAAAAACATTATTCAACAAATTTCACCTTAAAAACATTAAAACACGAAAGAAAATGAACGAAATTTTTATTTCTAATAATAAATTTTAAATTGATTTTTAAACTCTAAAAAAATCAAACGGAACATATAACATTATATATCTCATATAATATAAAAGTTAGAGAAGGCGACAGAACATCTTAATCTATTGAATTTAATAATAAAAGAAAAGAAAGGGAGAAATAAATGATAAAAGGTTCCTAAATTAAGGAAAAAAAAAAAAAACATATGAGCTAAAGGAATAAGACTAGGGACAAAGACGGAATGAATCTATTTGTTAATTTGTACCAAGAATTAACTTTTCACACATGCAATACACACGTTTCAACATAAATTTTTGTGTCTGAAATTTATTTCGTTAGACATTTGTGTTATATTTAATGAATAAATTATTTTCATTAATTTTACTCAATTTTAGAACAAGCAAAAATAAATAATTCTCTTATCAACTTTTCTTCTAGAGGAGGTAAAAATTTAACAAGTTTGTAGTACTGACGAAGATCGATGTCAATTTTTCAATTAATAACATTCAAATTTGTATAACAATTTCTCTCCTTGGAGTGTAGGATATGACTTTTTAGTTCCTTTAACAAGCCATTAAAGTGTTCTATGTTTAATTTGGACTAGTTTTATGCAAGCAAATAATAATAATGATCTGAGAATAGAAATAAACTGCCATTTTGTTTGGATTAACAATTTTGATCTACTTTCTTAGGGAAAAAATTTTCAAAATTGATTTCAACTTAAAATATTTTGAATTTGGTTAATTGATTTGTTTCTAATTTTTTTCTCTCATGTTATTTGAAATTTTACGTAACATATTAACACTTTTAAATAGCACAATTCCACTTATGTATTATTTTTCTTGAATTCGAAGATATTTCTTACTTTTCTCATTGAAATAACTATTTTAGTTACTATTTTATGTTTTATACTGCTTAAATATATAAAAACAATTAATTATAAGGACACGGATTTGTTTATTTTGGATAATAATGAAATTTTTATTTTTTAATACCCAAATAACCATCATTAATAATGATGCAATGATATTAATTCTGGTAATCACTTTCATCGTTTATAAAGATGTTTACTTGATTTTTCTGGATGGTAGAATGGTAAAGTAAAGCATTATTATATATATATATATATAAAAAAAATCTATCTGAGCTAAATGAAATTTTACTTTTAGTTGTTTTAGTTATTGGTTTAACTGTTTTTTGAGTTTTTAATCTATTTAATCATTGAAAATGTTTTAAATTAACCTTAAACATGTTAAATTTAAAATGATTTTAAATTACCTTTAGCAATCAGTATTAAATAAAGATAATAAGACTATTCCAATATTAAATACATATTTAAAATTTGATTAATTAAAATAAAATATGAGTTATGTGATCTATATTCAACGTTCCAAACTCATTATCTACGTGACTACGTGAATGTGTGAAAATTTCAACTGCAGAAATTAAAATCCACCCTTTTGATACACGCATCACCTTCCCTTGATACAAATGGTTTGAAAAATTCATAAACTACATTTAAATTATTATGAATTTACCAAAATAAAAGGAATATATATATATATATATATATATATATATATATTTATATCATCACCGACAACTTATATTAATTATAGAAAAATTCAAATAAAATAAAAAGCATATCACACGGGAATGTAGTATTTCATAACTCACACAAAGGGCACTTAGTTATATATCACTAATTACAAAAAAAATTTCCGTTACTTAAATTCAGTGAGTTAATGTAATTAGCATGTTTTTTTTAATGAAAAATATATATAAAACTGTAATACTGTAATAATAAGATAATTAATTATAGAATATGAAGGGAAAATATATATATATATATATATATTATATTATATTATATTATGTAAATGAATTTGTTAATTAATTGTGTATTAAGATTAGTTACGTAATAAAATTGTATCTCGTATATATATTGATTGTTATTATTAGATAATATTATAATTTTTATTTATCTCGAGGAAATTTAGTAATTTTCATAATAATATATATATTTGTATTATTTTACTGATTATATATGATAAATATAAATAAATATGATCTCTTATTTTTATATTTTTTTTCATTCTTCTTTTCTTCATTTAATTATTAAATTTTACTATCACAAGTCAGATTACATGTATACTTCTGAGATTATATTTATAAAACTAGTTTAATATATATATATATATTATTGATGTTGGAAATTAAGATTTATAAAAGTAGTGATGTTGGGGAGATAGAGATGAAAAGGAAAGTAAAGAGATATAATAATTTAGGAAGAGAAAGTTGGAATGTGGAATAAGACATATAATTTCCAAAAGAGGAGAAGACATGGGAGTGGTTGTGCGTTTTTTCTTTTATCGACGAAAAGGTAGTAAACAAAAGCGGGTTGCGTTCTCATTGTCCGTGGTTGATTGGAATTGGAATGTCACTCTCACTCCCAGGAACGTGGTTACACGCGCACAACAAGTTAAAAGTTATTAATGAAAGGAACACGTGTCAGAAAAGAGGTAAATTAGAAATATGGGTCCTGTCTATTAGATCCCAACATATTAATTCCATGGTGAGTTGGCATTGACTGTGCATAAACACCTTTTGGACCTCACTCCTCACTCATCACTCACTCACTCACTTTCACCTCCTTTCTGTACTTTCCTCTTGTGTGACATCTTCTTTCTTATATCATTTGATGATGTTATGATTATGGTAAAAATAGTTAGGGTAGCTTCATTTATATTTAGTAATACAATTTTTATTTATTCCTCTGCCACTACAATCAGATATTTGAAATCATCCATGATCTACTTCATTAATAAAATGTTTATATTTAATTTTTGTGTGAATTAAAAAAATTATTTAAGAAAATTTTTGAATTTATACTTTATATATGAAAAAGGATGTGATTAGATTTTTTTATATATATAAAATTAGTAGAATATAAATGATGATCGAATATTGTGTCTGATAAAAAGGTTTCATATCAGTTGTTCTGTTATATTTTATTGTTTTGTGTATTAAGTTTTAAAAAAATTATTTTGATATTTTAAGTCATTAAAAGGTTTCATTTTAATATTTTAAGTAAAAATATTAAAAATTTAACAGGAAAGTTCAATTTTCAATTGGACTGTGTGAAGTATGAATTAATTTTTTCAGAAAAGAAGTATTACTACCTTAAATTTATATTTTTCATTAAAAGGTATTTTTAACTTTAATTTTATCATAGTTATTTTTAAATTTTTCTCTCATTTACAAATAGATATTATAAATTTCATTTTATTCTTATTAATTCTTAAATTTTACCATTTTTACAAATAGATACCTTAAGTTTTAACTATAATTGGATTCATTCTTAAAATTTATCATTTTACGTATTTTTGTCCATCAAGTTGAAATTAAATTATTTTATATTAAATATCAATAACAATTCATTTATTTTTTCTTCTTTTATTACAAATATTTTTTCATATAATAAAATATGAACTCAGATATAATAAAAATAATCAAAATCTTTATTTGATTTTTTTAATTCTAACTTTTATTACTTTTATTGTTTGAAAGTTTATTTAAAAATAAAATTAAAAATGTTTGAGATTTCTTTTTTATTGTGATGAAATTTTAATTGAAGTCTTTATGTAAAAAAAATTAAAATTCAAGAATTGATTGAAAAAAAAAAAGTTTATTGCAATTATTTATAAATGAGATAGAATTTAAAGACTCGTTCTAAAAAAAATGAAATTGAATGTATCTATTTTTTTAAAAAAAACAGAAAATTTAGGGTGTTTAAATACAAATTTTCCATTTTTTATAAAAATAATCATTTTAATATATTGTGTTTTGAAATGATTCTATTTTAATTTATTAAAGTTACGAAATTCAACAATATTAAAATTCAGTTACAATTATTCTCGTCTATTACATATAGTAAATTAAACTGTGCTTCAAAATATCATAATTCTTCTTTTCTATTGTCTCCTAATAACTAAATATGTTTTGAATGCATTGTCTTTATTTTTGATGTTTGAATTAATTTTATGATTTTAGAAAAATATTATTTGGTGATTAGTAAATTCATTTTTTTGATATAATAAACTAATCATAAATCCTGAAAATTTACATAATCATTATATATATTTTTATAAATTTAATGGACTAAAATAAAATTATTTAAAAATATAATATATTAGAACGAGATTCTTTAAAAAATTTAACAAATACAGCTATCTTTAATAAAATTTGGACTTTTATATTTAAAAAGAAAAAGTAAAACTCTTTAAAATGTCAAAATATTAAAAATAGTGAGATTTTTTTTGTATTTATTTTTTCTCTATTTTTTTTTTATAATAGATTTTGTGTGTGTTATCTTCTAATGTTTTCTTTAAGATCAACCTGGTCAATCTTCTTCAAACGGGGTAAATTATCACACACACACATACACAAAAATAATTGAGTGGATTATATTTCCTAATGCATTTTAATCATCATGTCAACTCCATTTGGGGCATATTGGAAGCAGATCAAAGGGGTGGAAAGGACTCTCTATTTTGTCTTCCTGAAAAATAGTACTCGTTGAGATTAAATATATGAGAAAAAACTTATTCACATTAATTAATAATTTTAATTAACATAATATAATATATCAACCTTATTTAAAAATATAACTTGTTTCTTAAATCGTCGTCTAACCAGGTACGTGTGTGAACTAAGCTACACTAATTAAGTTATTAAAATTTAACATCATAAAAATAAAAGAGGTTATTAGAAATAAAATTTCAACTAACTAATTTATTTTTAAAATGTAAAAAAATTAAATAGATAGACTCAGTTAGGATTAAACAATCAATTTATTCAACTAAACAATCAATTTGAAATTACGTAAGGAATTATTGAATTTTAAAAAATTATATTTGGAAGAATATTTATTTTCTATGTATTTAAGGTTTATAATGAAATTGTAATCACTATTTTTTATGATAAATATTAAATATCAAAATTCTTTAATTTAGATTCAAGAGACTAATAATTTAGGAAACTAAATTAATAATTTATTTTCAATCAGTATGAAGGTATATCTTATGTAAAAATATAGATACAATTTCTTAGGGGTTATTTGTATTTTTTTTATCAGAATCATAATTTTAATTTGATAATCAACACAATAAATTATTATATTCAATAATTATGAAGATTATAAAAATAAAGTCCATTTTAATTAAAAAATAACAAAAATAGCGCTTAAAATTTTTTTTACCTAAATTTTTGTCTTATATTTTAATACATCACATATATTTTTCTCACAGCAAGTCTAATGAATACTTATAAGAGTGTTTGGTCATAAATATATCTATTCAAGAATATTTATAATAAATATGTCTATTAACTACCCTAAACTATAGGAGAGATATATATTGCATAAAGAGAAAAAAATGTTTCTACATAATCAATTAAATAGAATTTTAAAATAAAATTAATAATTATATATATATATATGAGATAATTAATTTATCAAATACATAAATAATATAATATGTATAAAATAAATATCTATATTAAATTTTAAAAAATAATATATATATATATATAACTCATTCTAATATTATTAAATTATTACTAAACATTTAATATAATATTTTTATACTATTAATAAACTTGTTGTATATTTTTCTCGGGAGAAAGTTACACAGAAAATGCATTATGCCAAATAAAAGTCAAAATATACAATATTCTATAAATAATTAAATACATACATTGACTTCTACGTCTTCGTACAAACTCGTAATAAAAGACAAGTTCATTAAATTTTATAACAATAATTTAAAAGCGATAATAAATAATTTTTAATTGGTCAATAATTTTACTGTTAAACATTGTGAATTAAAATGGCAGAAAAGAATAGAGAAGAAAAGAATGTCTCTCTTTCTCTCAACTGCGTGATGTGTGAATGAATGAATGGCTGCTACTAGCTATCATGGTGGAAAGCTTCCACTCTCAATCTCATTGTCTTTCTCCAAAAATAGCAACACACAGAACCACCTTCTTCGATTTCCATGCCACTACTAACTTCTCTTTTGCAACGTTCACTTGAATTCAATTCATTTCAGTTGCATCTTCCACTATTTCCAAACTCTCACACCCCAACTACTACTTCTATTACTTTTTCTTCTCTTTCTCCCTCTTTCTCTTTCAGTATAATTATCCTCATTCTCTGTTAGTATTAGTATTTTCCTTTCATCATCAACTCTGCTTCACTAACCAGACACACACTATCTTCATCCATCATATTCACCTGTTTGTTTTCTTCTATGTTTCTTTCACGTGTTCCTCTTTCTCTCTCTCACACTCACACCCTTTCTTCTTGTCCCTTTTGAGCTCTTCTTTTCTTTCTCCTTCAACCCGTTTTGGTTTTCTACAGTTGAAGAACTTCACGGAGGAGAGTAGAATAAATAAATTTGTTTGCTTTTTGTGTTTTTTGTTGTTGGGTAAGTAAAGTTTTGTTTTTTTTTCAATAGTTAACTTTCTACAATTCTACACAAACAGAAATCGAAGCTCTACCTCTCTGGCTGTAGCAAATTAGTATTTAGCAACAGTGTTAGGACACTGTTCGAGAGTCAATTGTTGTTTGTTTGGTCTTTTGTTGTCTTGCTTGCACTCTGGTTCTGTTGTTGTATGTGATGGAATCTTGGAGCTATGTTCCTGAAGAAAAGGAGTGTGTCTCCAATGAGACACTCTCTTCTCCTAACTCACGCAAAAATTCGTTCTTGGGCTGGGAACTCAAAACCCCATGTGGTTTTTCCAACGACATGTTGGGTTTGGGTCAACACAACATGGAGGAGAATCAACGTTTTGAGGAACTGGGTTTTCCCGAAATGTTGGGAAAACACTTATCTGATGATCTAATTGGGAGTGGTAGACAACAACACAGTGACAAAATCACTGGTACTGTTGTGGATGCCCCAGGTGGGTTTTCTCAAAGAGGAGACTCAAATTCCAAGCTTTCAAACTCAAATTCCTTCATTGATTTGAAGTTGGGTGGATTTGGTGACCATGTAGACGCCATTGATCCCGGGTTTTCCAAAGTTTTGTCTTCTTCTGAGTCATCAACACCTCCTAAGAGAGTGAGAGCATATGGGGCACATTCTCAAACTGCATATTGCCAAGTCTATGGCTGTAACAAAGATCTCAGCAACTGTAAGGACTATCACAAGAGGCACAAGGTGTGTGAGATTCACTCCAAGACTGCCACAGTTATAGTCAACGGCATTGAGCAAAGGTTTTGCCAGCAATGTAGTAGGTTGGTCAAGTTCTCAATCTTTCATCTTTCAATTCCATGCTGCTAAATATGTATCGGTATACTATGGCTTGTCTTTTTTTGGTGCATATTGGAATACTAGAACTTGACTCTTTACCTACTGTATCATGTGGGTTTTAAAAGCTTTATCTGTTTTTGTTTACATCATTTTCCTTTCCTAATTTTATATGACTAAGGTTACTAGTTTTGCTACTTCATAATGGAGAAGTTTGAAATTAGAATATGTGTTGTTAAGATATGTAGCTATGTTGTAATGTTTAGGCATGATCCAGGTTTCATTTGCTGGCTGAATTTGATGATGGTAAGAGGAGCTGCCGTAAACGCCTTGCGGGCCACAATGAGCGTAGAAGAAAACCACAAATGGGCATTCACTCCGGAAAGTCTGGGAGGTTGCTTCAGCCATGTGGTGGTAATAATATGTATATTGAAATAGTTCATCATATAACTCTCCTCTCTCCTACTTACTTTCCCTTCTCTCTTAAATTCCCATACTTGATCCTATTTTTGGCCATATGCACATTCATCCCTTGCATTCTTCACTGATTGAATTTCATGTAATTGATTGCTAAATTATAATTTTGTTGGCTCTGAAAAGTATAGAAGCATGGCTTTGAAAAGCTGGTTCCTTTTCTTTGTCCATTTATACCTTTCAAAGGCATACATCACATGTAACATTCCCATACAGCCTCATAAATGAGTCAAAATATTGTCTCGTCTTTATATTTAACTTCTTACTTTCCATACTGTGCTACATTTTGTCATTACTAACACCCTGTGTTCACACAATCACACTTAAGAATATGTAATGCGTATTTTCATTTACTCAACAGAATAAAATGTGGATTTTCAAATCCTGGTTTATCTGATGAATACACATCTATAACACATGAACTGCCATCTCATTGCCCCTTTTTTTTCAAAATGTTTACTGTTCATGTATTCTGTCATTTGCCGATTGGGGTTGTGCTTTATCGGTTGTCAATTTTGACCTTGTGCAAACTAACTTTATTTTTGTGTTTATTGTCTAAACTAATTTTAATTTGAATTCTTTTGTTATGTGGTGGATGTGAATGTTAAATGACTTATTCAACAAAAATAATGGTGTTATCTTTGAGGTGTAATGATTGTTAAAAATTAAGCAATCTCCTTTTTGTCTTTGATAAGTCATTAACATGTTTGATTATTAACAACAGAAAATAACTTTAATTCCCAGTTTCTATTCCATATTACTAATCTTAATATTCTATCATATACATTGGCTGCTGCCACTCATTGAAAAGGGGCAAAAAATACGAAACTGCGTTAATTTTTTCTTATTGTATCATGGAATAAAATAAATTTCTTTCATTCTCGTGCTAAAACAGCAAAATGTGTTAGAAAACTTCCAGTTGTTTTAATATTTAGAAAGTCTTGAATGTCATTAAACTGTATGTATGGATGAGCTTAAATTCTTAAACACTTCTTGTCCCTTAATTAATTTTTTAACAGGTTCATTTACTCATAGTAGTTGTTAATTTAAATGTGGTCATGACATGACTATCATCATAACTTTTCTCCACTTTTGTAGTCATCTGATGTGAGTTAAATTGTTTGATTGGAAGCTTTATAAGGGTCCTGTGGTTGCAGATAGCAGATTCCAAGGAACCATGCTAACATCAGCGTCTTTTATCCACCCGGAGATGCTCCCTAGTGGTGTCATGCATTCAGGTGGCTTCTGGAGACCTATCAAAGCAGAACATGTGGCTGGTTTTAGGCATCTTTCTTCTATGCCTGTTACCAATGGGCATGCTCAGTCAAGATCTCTATTACCTTCATATAACGAAAAACAATTTCCTTTTCTTCATGAAAATTGTGCTACATCCACGACAGGAAGCATCTTCTGTGAGAACAATAGCCACTATCCACCTCCCCTTGGGGCCCAAAATTCTGGGTTAAGACCACTATTCCAAGACACTCTAGGAAATGAGGACTTCAATGTTTTTGATACAGCATCACCTGTTCAAGGATTATCAGGGATTTCAGACTCATGTTGTGCTCTCTCTCTTCTGTCATCTCAATCCCAGAACTCTTCAAGCCAATCATCAGGAATTCCCTTTGCTCACTCCTTGGTTATTCCAAGCAGTCATAGTCATAGCCATCACTACAACATGAGTCATGTCTCTGAGAAGATAGGAATGAGCTCACAGACTTCTTCAAGCCGAGTGTCAGATAGTTTCCCATCAGAACTAAATCATACAGATGGAAGACATCTCAGTCCTGTATTAATATCAGACAATAATGATATTGTGCACTTTGATATCGCAGATGGTATCTTCCAGGGGTCAGATTTTGTGAATGTGAAAGATCGTCTTTCCTGCCAAGATGGTGCAACCATTGACTTGCTACAATTGTCGTCACAGCTTCAGCGAGTTGAGCATGAAAGGCAATCCTTGCAGGTGAAGCAAGAGAATGATTCTTCTTGCACTCTGCGGATTACATAAAGTGCCAGGGAACGCCGCGTTGGCACTTTGCTACATGTAAGCTTCTGGTTAGCACTTCACACTATGCACTAGCTTGAAGTCATGCTTCCTCAATTCCTCTACTTTGGAGGAAAATGGAAAAATAAAATCTGTGGCTGTCGTTTAAGGCTCTATGTTTTCTACCCCTAATCAAGTTATGTGAACTACCACCAATAATGAAATAAATATTTTCTTAACCAACTATAGATCTTCAACATACTATTAATCTAATTTTGTTATCAGTGTAAAAAGTTGTACAAAATAGTGTGGCTACATTAACGTGTTTGACCTTAACTGTCAAATTCATTAAATATTGACATTAACAACATATTATTTAACGTAAGTATAGAACTCTTTTTACACTAATAATCCGTCAAATTAAACTACTTATCTTTTGGGTCTTTGTCGATCAAGTCATCCTCCCCTTAATTGCTTAACTTTCTGTTGTGAAGTACATTTAAATAGACTAAACTCTCTCATAACGTATATCAGCTTAGAGGACTATAATTTTCATTTTCCATTTGATGCAGGAAGCAAGTTGTGCAGTATGTGACAGACACCTGTGCCATTCATCTTAGAAAGTGTAGTCCAATGGAAATAGAATCTCGAAATGGTGCCATTCTCATCCTTTGCTAACTATTTAAAGTAGTTTGCTTGTGCTGATTCGGTTCAAGAACTTGTCTGCAGAATAACTTATCGACTAAACACGTCGAGCTATATCTTGTTGGGACACAATTGTCCTTCTCAGTGTTGACTGTTGATATATCTGATGTAATAAACAAAAGCCTTAGATCTATCAAAATGTGCTCCTCAGGACAAAATGTAATATTTTTAAGTGTTTTTGGTACTATTTATTTAATTAACATCAGAGTTTGATCATCTTGTTCATGGCATTTACCATTTTCCTGCAAAGAGGTAAATTTTAAATAAAATTTAAATAGTCTCGTTCCATAACCAAGTGCAGCATACAACTAACTGTGTGTAAAAGAAAAAAACATCTGCAGAAGTTACAAGACCGTTCAATGTGACCGGAGAAAAACTATGGATGAACGTGAAAACGAACACAACTTAAGTAATCAAGTTGCAACAAACTAAAGGTTACGATGAAAAAATAAAGTAGAAAATTGAAGTGGACCATTAGTATATTATCATGAGAAAGAGAAATGATTTTCAGACATCATTTCAAAATACATGGAATTAGGTAATAAGAATTGCGCTTCTCTCATCTTATTATTTTAAAATATTTGTATAAAAAGAAACGAAGCAAGCATTTTATGGAAAATATCTCATCGAATTTATACGTGTGTATATGCATGTAAGTGTGAGTATACGACAAGTGCTGGGAAAACAATTTATTTTTTATCACTTTGCTTTAGTTTATTTAGGATTTTGTTTCCTCCTTTTAAGATTTAAGATGATTATAGTATTTGAATTTTGTACTATAATTTAGCTCTATAAATAGAGCAAAAAAAAAAAGTAGTAGAGTATATTTCATCTAAGATTTCTTAGGCATGTGAAATGTGAATAATTTCCACGCGTGCAAAGTTTTCCCTAACAGTGATATCCGAATTATGAAAAGGAACACAACTTACATTCAATGCCAATCAAACACGTTTTCAAACAGACCCATAAGCTACATCCCAAACTGATTTTTTTAACCAAAATTAATAAAAATAAATAAATGCCCCACAATCTAGCAAAAATAGCCAGATGATAGTACAGAGACATCAAGTAGCATGAACTAAGATAAGCTTGCATTGTATAGTAATGAACATGGCCCATATACGCTACGTACAAATGATAAAGCATTGAAGCCAAAAAGAGCACAGATAATTGATGTGCAAACTAAATTTTTATGCTTGAATTCATCACAAAGCTAGGAAACCAATTGTCTATTCTAAAGAAGGGAAAAAGGAGAGGAAAAAAGAAGAAGTAATGATTCAAACAACTTAATAATTTTACAATATTTTTTTAAAAGGAAGTAATAGTTTAGAGACTAAGCTGATGGTTTACTAAAAAAAATCTATCCTCCTAAGTGAATAATAGGACACAATGCATGTGGCAAGCATGTAAGCACCTGTGTTCTATGCATATTATGAACCATGTAGTTCCTTCAGCTTTAACAACCTGGTGCAGATGACTTGACTTCAAAATAGTGGACTAATCCTTTCATGTTTCCACTTAGATTATTCTCCATGGTTAAGTCAATAAGATTATCACACAAGCTAAAATGCCTAGGACTTTACTTAGTAAAGAAAAAACTAGTTTTGAGCTTGCATTTGGTAACCACGGATAGGCATCAGGAGGTGGCATTACACAGTTATCTCCATTGAAATAAATTCTTCGCGGAAAAGCCCATCCCTTATCAAATGTAAATGATGATTTGTCCTTCCGGAATAGAAGTTCAGACTGCACATTCCCAACTGCTGAAGTGAGTAAATCATTATAGAACTTAACTCCCCACAGCATACCAGTATCATCTGCAAGACCAGATTCCAAAACAATCATATAAGAATGGGAACATTTTGTTCACAAGTTTATCTAAGACTATATGATGGTGCAAGATGGAACTTACTTAAGCCTACATAAGGTGTTAGTGGCTTGAAATTGAAGCTGAAAACCTGCGTCACATTATCAAAGTTCGGGTGCTGCACAACAAGGTTCCATTGTGAATAGTTCATTCTGTAATTGAAATTTGTGATTGTGATCTTGATCCTCCAGTACTCTTTATATTGAAGCTTCACGTGCCAATGCACTCGAATAGGACACATGTGGCTGGTGCACCGGACCAGAGGTGTGTTTATAGCTTTCCCTGGTGGTGACACAACCGAAGCTAAATGCGGCGAATCCGGACTGAAAATTTCAGAAAAATATAAGAAGACAGTTTCGTATATATACAGAATGATAAATTAAGGACTTACTCTACACAGCTGTTAGGTTCTGTTCTGTTTTGGCAACCACAGGTGCAGGTAGGGCAGTTTACTACTGTACTGTTATAGAAAGATGAAAGAGAAACACAGCAAGTTGGGGTCTTCTGAGCCAGGAATTGAGAATATGTGCAGGTAACATTCCAGGTCACTGCCAAAATAATGTGCAGATTAATCTAAACCAAATCAGAGAAACAAAACTTGGTTCTCATACTGATAATTTTTCTCAACAATGTATAAAAGACATAAATAATTATTTCAGGTTACTTCACAACTTATTATTTGTTTGATGAAAAGCTAATGCTTACAAGATTTCCATCTCATTAACAAAGGCAAATGTTGCTACCGAGGGAAATTAGATAGAAAGTAATAGCAATGCAGCCATTGCAAGATGTATAATAGGAGAGCTAGGATGGAAGGTGAAGAACCGATTCTCTTAAGATACTGGTTGAATGTTGAATGTGTGTGATAAAATTGGCTAAGGGATCCACATGCACTGTGTCAACTGTCAAGTGGACCAAGATCAATTGGGGAATAAAGTACATTTAAGTTCTTCACCTTAGACATTGGTGTCATTTTAGTTCCCGACTTATAGAAATTAATAAATAAATATATGACTTTCAGATTTGTTATTCAATCTGGTCATCAAAATGATTTAGATTGTGTTTCATAACTACTAATAAGCGTTATCTAAACCACTTTGAGGACCAAATTGAATAATGGAATTAAAAGTAAGTAACTGATTTGCTAATTTCTAGAAGTAAATGACTAATATGACACCACTCCCAAAAAATCAGGAATTAAAATGATATTTTACTCATCAATTGGGAGAACATTCAATTAACAAGTGGATAAATGAGGGAATTGTGACAAAAAAGAAGGAAATTCTGAATGACAGAGGAAAGGAGGAGTATGCAGCCATTTCATTTTATTTTAAACTCTTTGTTGATCTTTATATCATCTGACATCTCTCAAACTGACTTCTCTCTGACATCAGTAGCTAGTATAGAAGAGTTCTCTTGTTGATAATTCAATAAAACTAGCCTAGTCAGTACCTGTTTCTATAAAATACATGTGAAAATATATAAGATTCCTAGTCAATGCATTTTGCAAGTAACTTACTCAATGCTTGAGTGGTTCTCCTCTTGTCTTTGGCAAGAAATCTAGTTGGTTTCACAATCTTTGCTGGGCCACAAGTATAACCAGGTCCTGGTGCTTTGAGGGTAAAGTTTTTTGGCAGTTTGACTGTTTTGTTAGTTGTTCCTGCTGAACCAACAGTAAGTTGAAATGAGCTTATTGCATGTTCAGGGTCCTGAGCCCATGAGCTTATGACTCCACCCGTGCAACAATTCGCAACCTGCTGGTTGTAAGGAGTTCCTGGCAGTAAATCCACTACTGTAGGGTCCTTCTTACAACAATGAGGGATGCTACCTTTGAACCTTGAACAGTCCCCTTGCTCTGTGGTTTGGCCTCCCATTACATTCCAAATCACTTCCCTTTTCGCCCATGTCCACCCTAGTATCCATCCAGGAGCCTCAATATGGCGATACTGTTGAAAGTTGTACATTGTAACAACAGACTGTACAAGCAAGAAGGATTTAAAATGTTAAAGAATCAGAGAATACAGAAGTTAACATTTATTTATATATAAATTTAAAGCTATACATGTACACATAATATACACATTCACTTTCTCATTCCAATTATAACTTGAGTTCAATTGTTATGTACTGGCAGTGTAAAACTTTGAGAGTATTTGTGCAAAAGTCTACAAATTACCATAAATAATGATTTGTGATTGCATGACTGTGTAGAACTCTTTTATCCATCAATGCACACCAATTAAATCCTTGTAACATACAATATATCAAAAAATATTAACCAATTTACCATATTAGAGTTTAACCATTCATCAGACACCCTGGAGGTTCTGTTGAAACATGGCTAGTACACAACTTAGAAGATCCATCAAGCCTAATAGAAATCTAGTCCTATATAGCTCTTATTTCTTACTCCAAAATACTTTTCAAATGTAACAATATAATGTTTTTCAAAGTACTTTCTCACACCAGGAAAGTAGTGATCACTTACAATGTAGCCATCTCCGGTCCAGCTTATGATATCCCATTTGATTGTAATATTGCCGGTAGGATCAAGTGCATCATAGGCTTCTGTATATGAACAGCCATGAAAAGTTAAGGCAAACAATTTTACATATCAAAGCTCCATATTTCTCATTGGAAATTTTATCAGGTGGAGATTAGAGAAATTCCCAAAAAGTGATTTGTATTCATGCCTATGGCAACATCACACTTTCTTCAAGCTAGAAAAGAAACAGTTAGTACTTTTGCTTTTTCGTTTTCCCCTCTTCGTTCAAAAGATGCTGAAAAGATATTTATAGTATCACATCTACATATAATCACTAAAGGAACATTAAGTTAAAAAGAGTTTAACTAGTTTTATGTCCACGGTTTAACAAAAGGAACTAGTAGACAACAATACCCGACATAGTAAGTATTTAACCATAAAAAAAAAAAAAAAAAAAAAAAATTACATGGCAAATATCAGCGTCAGCAATCTATAAGAGCATACATACAAATCTATAGGTAACTCTAAAGAAAACAAATTGATTTCATTCCACGACCAACAAAAAAAAAATACTGAAAAGAGTTAAGAAAATCTCAGAAGTTCTACCTTCCCCGGGCCAAAAAAAAAAAAAAAATAGTTAAACTATTTGTCTTTGCACCCTTTTTTGTTTTAATAAAAATGGGAATGCTCTTGAATCTTCATGACAACTTTGTTTAAATAAGATATTAACAATGCAGTATCAAAATACTCGCAAGATGCAAAGTTGACATTCAAGGACAAGTAAGAATGTAAGAGAAGCAGTACCTGTAGAAGTGAATGTAGTGCACAAGAGCAATGACAGCAGTAACATGGCCAAGAAACCACCACGAGAGACAACAGATCTAGTGCTTGATAACCACAGAAGTTCCATTTTTTTGTGCACAGAGTTGCTTTCAGAATGTAGCTTGGACTCAAGATAGGCACCACCACTTGACAAGGTTAAGGTTTGAGTTTGAGTCGAGTTCAGCTAAAAAACTCTCTTATATCTGGAACAAGTATTCACTTGCCAAATATCAATGATACCCTTGTCAGTGACAAATTGAGATTTCTATGTTTTCAAAATAAAATTTCCAAACATTTCAGCTTTTAGAGTGTTGTTATGATCATTATTATTATTATTTATGAGGGGGAATGTTACATGTATATATAATATAATACTTTTACATATCTCATACACTGTTGCCCTCATTTTAAAAATATGATTTTTCTTCTATTTAAATATTCATTCAACGTTACTTTATATATTTTATATTTCATTCTGAATACCAATGTTGCAGAGGAATGTAATGGAAGTAATGTGCAGATGACATTATTTATCTAAAAATTCTTGTACAGAAAAAACATGTTACAAATTCCTTTCTTCTTCTGGTACAGTGAATGAATTTTATATTGGGGCAGGGATAACATTGGAAGAAGAATAAAATATAAAGAAGAACAAGTGATGTGAGAGGAGACAATGAAGTGCTGTGTGTCTATGGACACGACAACACTAAATAGGAAAGACACAAGGCTTTACCTAAACTCTCTATCTTGGTCGGTCAAAGGGATGTTTGACGAGTCTATCAGGTTTTTGTCTAAAACCCATCAACTAAATAATTGTAATTACTCCCTTCCATTTATATATTTATATATGACATATATCTTAAAAAATTATAATTAATATTATCTTTTAGTATGTCATTTATCTTTCATATCAATCTAATTTTTTATTAATATTATCTTTATTTTTTCTTACTCAACAATAAATATTTTAAAATATAATTAAAACATTATATTTAATATTATATTGATTTTGTAAAATGATATACAAAATTTAAAATAGTTTTTTTTTCTATAGCTATATATAAAATAGAATGGAGAGTAATTTAAAGATTCACTATACATACACTTCTGTATCCCATGGATACTGTTGATTAAAAAAATTATGAATACTTTTTTTTCTCAGAAAATAATATGAATATACTTTCATCACTTATTATATTTACCAACATATTATTAGTGTGAGTTAGACTACATTTAAATTTTTTAAGTGCAATCTGAAATTTGAGACTTATAGATAAAAAAAATGTGACTCATAAAAATATATCTGATCTATAAACAATTTGTAGAAAGTAAAAGTAAAAAGGAGAAGATTTTATATTGTGCAATATTTATTTATTTATTTTTGGTGAATATATAATTATTTTCATTTTTAAAATGCCATGCATACAAATAAAAATAAAATTTAAAGAATATAAATAAAGAAATTCAAGCCGGTAAATCACAAAATTTAAGTGTGCATGACACAAACTCAACTTTACCCTGACTTGATTGAATTTTTTTTAACTCAAAGAGTCTATTTGATTTTAGATTTTTAGTTTTATTTCAGGTTGGATCCAACTTGTGAGTTCAATCGGACCTATAATTGTTCCTAAGTGGCACAAAAGTATTGATTATAACTTTTTGTCCATAAAAACAATAATAAAAAAAGTGCATTTACCCTCTGGTTGCCACTTGCAATACTTGATTGGGCTTTGCCTTTAATTATTATTTTTCCTGGCATGCTTTTCTTTTATAGACCTCTGCTTAAAGCTAAATAATTCTTTTTAAAATAAATAGTCTACATTTGATTTTCAGTTGATGCAATGGAGAATGAGATTTTTTTTTCTGAGAAATGGAGACTAAGATTTTAAACTTAAGGCTTCAGCTTCTAATTTTCAATAGTTGCGAATTAATTGTCTGAGATTTGAGTAGTTTATTTAAAATTTAAAATTGATATCTTACTATATATTGTTATTATATAAAATAAAGAAAAAGTTTATAATTTTAGAAGAACCCCCCTGGGTTACCTATGGGTTGTGGCATCTTCATTTAAAGCATTGGCCACTTAAGAGAAACTTTGCTGCAGAGTTAAGTCATAATTAAGAATCACTTTGCCCAGAGTTAATCAATTATCAATGACTTTAGTTCACCGGCACGCAAAAATGTGGATGATTTGAAATCATTAATCACCATGATTCATTATTGGGATGATAAATATTAAGGGTGAATTCAAAAAAAAAAAAAAATTATGAAGGAAGGGACATAGAAAATACTATAACATAACTTGGGGCGGAGCCAAAAAAAACAATTTGGGAGGGATAAAAATTTTTTTGAAAATTCTTTTTTAATTTCTTTTAATTTTTATTTTATTTTTTAAAAATTTATTAGACAGAACATATTAATTATATAATATTTTTTTTTGAAGATTAAAATAAATTTAGGAAAGATTAAAATTTATTATTAATATATATAAATTTATTATTAATATATATAAATTAATATATATAAATTTATTATTAATATATATTTAATACTAATAAATTTAATGAATTTATATATATATATATTAATAATAAATTTATTATTATTAATATATATATATATATATTAAGAAATTACATATATATATATATATATAAATTTATTATTAATATATATATAAAAATTTATTATTAATATATATACATATAAATTTTATTATTAATATATATATATATAATTTATATATATTAATATTAAATTTATTACTATTATATATATATATAATTATTTATTACTAATATATATATATATAATTATTTATATATATATATATATATATTAAAAAAAAACCAAAAAAAAAAATCCAAAAATTTTGGGGGGGAGGGGCAGTTGCCCCCGGAGCCACAACACTATAACATAAGACGTGATATTGCTAACATCAAGAAATATTTTATTTTCTTAACCTTTACAGTTGTATTTTATTGTTGATATTATTATTTTTTCTCCTTACATTTTAATTCAATTAAACAAGGAGAGAAAAAATTCTAGTTTTTCTGTTATCTTTTCTTAATTCAAACAGCGTAAAATTTTGTGTAGTTATTGGTTTCAGGGCATGCATGCTTATCAAAAATCACGTGTATGGTACTGTTTTTGTTGATAAACGTCAATAACTGTATGGAATTATTGGAGTGTTTCAGAAATTCCGGCAATGAATGTGACAATGTGTTTTGTTCATATTTGAACTACGCAACAAAATTTGTTCAGCTTTATGTAATTTATAATGTGAGGTGATGCTAACTTATTCACATGTTCTAAGAAATCAATGGACCCCAAAAGAAAAAAGACAACTTTAAGGGACGCAATTTCTTCAGAAAAGTAAGCTAAGTCTATGATTCCATATATTTAAATAAGTGGTACCAGTATGAGTCTCTATTAATGATTAACTTGTATGTGAAACAAATTAATTATACTAAAATAAAAATAGTTAAATTGTGTGTGTTTCCATAAAATTAAGTTAATGTTGTGTACAAAAAAAATCTATATTTTGCTCTCTTTTATTTCTCTCACACTAATTGTTAAATAAATAACATTTTGAGAATATAAAAACTATTTTCCTTGGAGTTCCAATGTTACCATGAAAGACTGAATGGCCCAAAGTAATAATAGGAGCACCAAAATGAAAGGCCCGGAGAGATAAAGTTCTTCTTCTGAATCTGCCCTAAATTTTTTCATGCATTCTACTTTTATTTTTAATATTTTCATTTTATCCTTCGAATTTCTTAACTCAATGTGATGGGTGTTTCGATGTTTTTTTTTTTTTTTCCTCACGGATTTATCAAATTCCTAAGTTAAATTTTTAGTTAACAAAATTCTCAGACTTATTAGTTAATTTTTTTGCTTATAAAAGTTAAATTATTTTCTTGCAAATTTGTCAAATTGATAAGTTAAATTCTTAGCTTGCAGATTGTAAATTAAATTTTTTTTCTTACATATTTATCAAATCCATTAGTTAAATATTTTTGCCGTCTAAAAATTTAATTTATGGGTTTAATATATCCAGAAGAAAAAGAATTTAACTTACGGATTGAAAAAATCTTTAAGAGAAAAAAAAATCTAAACTTCAAAAAAATTAGCTTATGGATTTGATAATTCATAAATAAAAATATTTAACATACAGATTTGATAAATCTGTAACTTAAATTTAACTTACGATGAAAAAATTTAACTCATAAATATAGTAAATACATAAATAAAAAATGTAGTTCCCACACTTCCACCAAATAGGTTAAGAGATTTGAAGGATAAAATAAAAGAAAAAAATAGAATACATAGAGGAAAAACTCTAACAAAAAGAGCTATAAGGAAATAATCTTGGCCCATATTTATAGGAAGTTAATGAAAATCCAAATAAAAGACCCCAAACATATATTAGGTCATTTCGTTGTAACATCTTGGGCATGCACCCTCTATGGTGCATATAAAAAAATTGTAGGGTGTAGAAAGCAAAGATCAACATCTTATATGCAGCAGTGTAAGCATTTAGCTTGGCCCAATTCAGTTTGCAACTTTGGTTGGGCTTATGCCTCCTCATCTTTTTTAAAGATCTTTTCATTTCCTCTTCTGCAAACATTGCTATTCTCTTTTCGCATATGTCGTGGACATAACACTTAATTTAAGGTAACACAAAGAAATTACTTTTTGTCTAGAGGAGTTTGGATTGATCCAAGACAATAAAGTACGTGACGAAAAAATTAGAGACCTTCTAAAATTAATAAAGGCGTTGTCTATTTTCAGTATGGTTCAAACCCTATTTTTCAAGAAAAAACAACTTTGTTTGTTTGAAGTTATACATATAAAATGGATTTTGGGAGAGTGAAAATGAGAATATTGTACATCTATATTTATGGGAGTAAGGTTCATCTAATTAATGGTGGAAGAATAAGTCTTGTGGAAGTGGGAAATGGTATAAATTCGAACTCTCTCCTTAAATAAAGAAAAAATTAACATTACTAACATCTGATATTTGTTGGTAAAAAGAAATTATACTTTATTACAAGTTTTGGAAAAATATTTCTAGAAAGAGTTGCTTTCTTTGAATTGAGTTGCTACTCCTATAATAAAAAATAGGTATTTTACATTTTCATAACATGATATTCTTAAAAATATGATTCTTGGAAATATAATTCCATACCCGGCCTAAAACAAACACCCCTTAATTGTTGTAGTAATTATTAAATTTCTAAACAAAATCATAAAATAAAAATTATACATCCTAATAAAAGACTTTAATCATCAAATCATTCTTAAGAGCATGAGATTTAATCTACGCGTATTAAAAAAAACTTAATTACTTGTAATAAAAAATACTTAGTTTACACGTATTTAATATATGTTTTTATTAATTAACGAGTCTTGTTAATTAGTATAATGAAAAAAACTTAGACAATATAATTCTACTTGTTTACTATCTAATTTTTTAATCAATGGATTTGTTCGGATGTTTTGTTTCTAGAAAGATTTATAGAAAAGAAAATAAGAAAAAATGATTTTTTCCTAAAAATTAATTTTAATTTCTCATTAACTTATTTACGGAAAATTCCACACTTTTTTAAAAAAATTAAAAGAATAAATTTCTACAAATTAGTAAATAAAAATTAAGTTTAACTTTTAAAAAAATAATTTTCATTTTTTCTTTTCTTACCTTCTATTTCATAAAAATCCTTTCACGTAAATTCATGCAAACTGCCCGATATGCAGGTGATGCGTAATTAATAAGCTCAGCATGTCACATAAAGTTGATTCCACTTTGCACTTAGCACATCCTCTAGACAACTAGGCTCTCATTTTTGTGTACCAAAACTCAGTCAAAATTAAGAAACAAAAAATAATGACTTTAGGTATTAAAGTAGCAACTGGATTTAAGGCTTTTGCCCTACCACAGATCCCAACAGTTGTCCCCATTCACACAATTAATTCTTAGGTTAACCGAATTATTGATGTCATAATAGGATCAACCATGATAATCAACATCACTACTAATAATTTGTGTGGTCCATAAATTGAGGAGAGCACCTTAAGAAAATACTATACTTCTGCTCTCCAATGTTTCTTTAACATGTTAAAGCATATGTTGGAGAAGCATCCAACAGGCTAGTATGATGGTTACACAATTATTATTATTATTATTAACTTAAATCAGCCACAAGCCCACATGCATGATTTTATATATGCATGCAATGCCATGCGAATTCAGAATTAGGTTCTTTAATCTATTGGGTCATATAATTTTTCTATAGGCACTATTTTCTTTAGGGTTCAATTGGTGGTGGAGGATGATGATTCGTTCATATGCTTGAGTCATGGCTTTTATAAACCCTAGTTTTTTCTTAGTTGAGGAGGCGGCGCTGGGTTTTTTTAATTCAACTTCTTTTATTTGTTTATTTCCTTTTAAGTTTTAAATTCTTACTTTTCCAATGATAGGAATCACAAGTAGATATATATGTGGTTAATTGGAGGATTAAATTTTAATTTTCTATTTAAAGTAGGAAGGATTACTAGATTTAGAAATACTTGAAACACAGTCTTCCTTCTAATTCGATTCACTCAATCTTTCTTTCACAATTTTATAGCAGTGGCAGATCTACCAGCTTTTTCGAGGCATCTCTTCAAGTACAAGGATTAACAATGCGTGAGTTTGTAGTTTAGTTGATAATTGGTGTTTTTCTAGTTGTGTATTCTAATACATAAAATTTATGTGGAAAATATTTGTATTATATAATTAGAATAAATAAGTATTATTTATTACATGGTATGTATAAAAATTAAATATTGTATGACTTACAAAAAAAGTTTAATATTTTTATCTACAAATTGATTTTTTTAGAATTTTGTCTAAAATATTTTTAATAAATATTCATTTATTTTTAATCAGTTTGATAATAACTAGAACTAAAAAAATTAAATATATAATAATAGTTGAAAATATAAAAAAAAAATTAAGTTTTCTTGAATAATAAAATTAAACTAAATAAAATTAACATTTTTACTTAAAAAATAATGAGAAAAGTTAATAATATATTTATTATTAATTTTAGTTACATATTTTAAAAATTTAAGATAATGATAAATATATTTTTAGTTTTCATTTTAGGTATTTATTAAATTAAAAACGATTTTTATAATAAATATTGATATTATTAAGAAAGAAAATAAGATACAAATTAAAGGAGGTTGAGAAAAATAAAAATAATAACAACTACTAAAACAAGAATAAATTTTAAAATAAGAAAATAAAAACTCTAATTAAAATCTGGAAGAATGCAATTCATAGCTTCACAAAAGAAAAAGAGTGTAAAGAATGAGCACTTTTAATCAAATGTAACTATTCCAATTTATATTTGAAGCAATATATATATATATATATATATATATATATATATATATATATATATATATATATTCCTTTTAAAGATTTTCTTATAGCATTTTGATTGTATTCCGATCGATGAGTAATGTGTTCATAATGGATGTACTTGGTTTGTGTGTTGAGATGGCAGAAAGGAATATAGTGACAGAGAGATAGAATCAGTCACAATAAAGAAAAGAAATGTTCAACAGAAAATAACTTAAAATGAAAAAGGAAGGAAGGAGTATAAAGCACTTGTATTTGATGCATACAGATATATAATAAGAAAGATATTATTAATTTCATTGGATATTTGTAATCCTAGTTGCATCTTTCTTTATGGGTGGGAAAGGAGCAAAGCTTTTAAACAGGCACACTTAAGTTTTTATATATATGTATATATTCTTCAGAAGGATTTGGATCTTGCAAAAGACATACCCCAATAAATAATTCATAGGTTCTTATTCATCAATCATTTTAAAGTTTCTGCAAGGCCACGATAAAACTAGGAGAAAAAGCTGAAATTCTTATGACCATCACGCTAGCTACTTGCTACTTCATATATATCACAAACATTCATTTTGTTATTAGTGATCACTCAGTTTAAAAGTTATATATATATTGAAAAAAGTTATAAATATAAACAAAATTTAATATGACTTAAAAAGAATTTTCTTATTAAAATTAATAGATTACGTAATAGATTTTGTTTAATTCATTTTTTTAAAAGTGTCAAATAAGATTAATTATATCTATGCATCTAGCTTTATCTCCATACAATTCACGATCGACGGTTCAAAAAGTGATGAACATATGCAGAATTTTTCATTGCTTTAATAGCTTACGCACGGCTACGTAACGCATGCTAAGTCTCACCAACTTTCTTCCTCTCTCCACGTTGCATTTTATTCATAATTTTATTTCAGAATATGGCCAACTTGGAAAAGGATATTTTTTTTTTTTTAAGTTGCATTGATTTTTTTTTTCTTTTTTAGCTTTATTCTCACTCCTAGAAGGGGAAACGATTCAATATTTTACAAAATTAATCAGGTTATATACTTATATGTAATATATAAATTAATGAGCGTCACTGTTTTTTGAACACTATATTACAGAAAGTTAAGTTTAGAGATTATTAAAAAGAGATTAGTTCATTGAATATATAAAATTTTCTATTTTCTATAAATTGAAACGAATTTATAGTTGTATTGCGCTCGTTTAATTATTAGTAAAAGAAATTAAAATTACTATAATGTACTAAAAAATAAATAAAACTTAATATTCAGTAAAAGTAATTATTTTCTACTTTCTATAAATTGCAATCCATTTATAGTTGTAACTGCTCATTTCATTATTAATAAATAAAGAAATTAATTTCTATAATGTGCACTAAAACATAAATAAAACTTAATATTGAGTAAAAAAGTGATTGCACTAGATTAATTGTTAACGTAAATATAAAAAATTTAAAATAATTATAAATTATATTTTATACATTTTAATTAGTTAAATATTTTGTAAATATATACTTAAAATATGAATAATAATAATTTAAATATAAATTAACATAATTTGAGTTTTCTAATGTTAATTACATTTTAAATGACAAATGTTACTCGGTTTCCTAAATGTCTTGGGATATGTAAAACTATCTTGTAAAAGAATTTTCTTATGCTTTATTCATTATTTATGTGTTAAATTTTTTTTCTCTTTTTAGTTCCTTGACCGCTGTTTATGAGTTCATTATAAAATTACTTTCAGATAAATAATAAAAAGAATAAGATGTTTATATTGGTCTAAAATTTTAAAAATATGATTTTAGAGTCTATTTCAAATATTTTGTTCCATTTTGATCTCTCCAATTTTTATTTATTTTTATATAAAAGCATAGATAACACTTTGCAATAAGAATAAAATGTTATTTAAATTACTTAAAGAAAAAGTAATACATTTACACATTAGAGGAAATAAAATATGATAAAATTTTAGATAGATCAAAACTATAATGTTAAAATTTTAGAGAGATTCTAAACATAAATTTTAGTTAGCAAAGTCTTAGGTCCATATAATAATTGCTAACCAATTTTCTAAGATAATGATGATTAGCACACCCAACTCAAAAATTTACAATATCAACGCCGTTGTGTTGCTTTGTTTTTTTTTTTCCCTTTATATATATAGATTATGGGTATATATAATTGTGTTGTCATGAAAATTGATATAGTGACTTATTTTCTTAACATCTACCATGTTTGATAGTATTATTTAAACGAAACCAATATATAAGATAGATAGAACACATAGTTTTGCAAAATTGGCAATGTTCCCCGTGATCTCGTAAAAGAAAATGATAAAGAACATGGTTTGTTCATGCTTTTGACGTGGATGCTACGCAAGTGAAAACTTATATGTTAATAGGAAACGATTATTATTAATGATGATAAAATGACGGGATAGTACAACCCGTTACATAACAAAGGCTATTATTTGCCATGATCATTACCCAAAATGGTTAACACAAACAAGACTAGCAGCATTCCTCGTAACAATTTTGGTGACCAAAGAGTGTTTCATTTCCATGGAAAGTTTCAAGCACTCAGACAAGTCCACAGCACAATTATCATTTGGCACCCATTCGAAGCATTGAAGGAACATAGCCAGCCAAAGTTCAACAGTTGCCAACCCCATTGCCTTTCCTGGGCACACCCTTCTTCCAGACCCGAACGGTGCCAACCTAAGATCACACCCCATTATTGGGACATCCTCGTTCATGAAACGCTCCGGTTTGAACTTTTCTGGGTCCGACCAAACCTCTTTGTCGTGAGTTATTGCCCACATGTTAACCATTGCGGTTGTCCCAGCTGGAACCATGTGGGGCCCGATCTGTGTGTCGTGGATCGAAAGCCTGGCCCATGATAGCAGTGGGCCCGGTGGGTGCATCCTTAAGGTTTCTTTCACTATTGCTCGCACGTAAGGAAGGCTTTGAAGGTCTTCATCACAAACGATGCGGTCTGAACCAACAACTGAGTCTATTTCTGATTGTGCCTTTGCTTGGATTTCTCTATGTATAACCATTCTAGCAATAATCCACTCTAGAAGGATTGCCACTGTATCAGTCCCCCTAAATATCATTTCCTGAAAATCAACTCAAATTAAAACATCATTATTTTATCATTGATTATACGTTTTCAATTAGACCATATTATTAAGATCATTAATATAGAAGGAGGAGAGGCAATAATCATTAAAATGCCATTATTCTTTTTGGTTAAAACACAACGGATACAAGTTACGTAAAGTAAACCGAAAAATTAGTCAAGATATATACATGATGTATTAATTATTATAAACTTTCTAATGCTTAGTATTTAATTTGAAATATTTAATATAGGAGATGAGATTAACTGATTAAGAAAGAAAAAAACTCACCCACAAGACAGCCACCATGTCTGAATGTTGAAGCTTGTTCTCCTTCTCTAGATCAAGAAGCACGTCAACAAAGTCACCAGAAGTTTCAGTATCCCTAACCTTACCCTCACTTTCATGAACCCTCTTCAATCTATGCTCCAATATAATCTTCCCCACAAAAACATTGACTCTATCCTGCAAAGTCTTACACCTCTTCCTCACACCCTGCAGATCAAACCACCCCAGGAGAGGAAAGTGGTCACTCCAATTAAAAACACCAAGCAAATCATACCCTTCACTCACCAACTCTTGAAGCTCACACCCTTCACTCCCTTTTTCACCAAACACATAACTCCTCCCAAACACACTCATCATAACATTGTTCAAAGACCCAAAATGCAACACCTTCTTCACCTCAACCTCACCACCCTCTTTCCCCATCATGTCTCTCACCATTTGGGCCCCAACCTGGGCCCGGTAACGTCCACCGGCGGCAATCCTCTTGGGAGAAAACAAGTAAGTAGAGGAAATCCTCCTCAGGTTCCTCCAGTACTCACCGTACGGTGCAAACCCCATTGCTCTATGGAAGAGAAGCTCGTAAGCAGATTCCTTAACAGGACGATCCGCGAAAGCGGAACTGCTTAAAATCTCTTTCGCAGTTTCCGGTTCAGAAGAGATTATAAAACGAGTAAACCCCACAGAGAAAGCCATCAAAGGCTTTGCATTGAAGGTCTGTGCCAACTTTGCAAGAACTCTGTGAGTTAAAGTCCCAGTGAAAGTTGGAACAAGACCCACCACCGGGAAACCGGAAGGACCGGGAATTGAGGGTTTGTTGTTCAGTCTAAACTTGGACAGACCCCAAGCCAGACCACCGGGAACCAGCCAGTAGCCGAACACGGCAACGAAGAAAAGAAAAGCGATTGACTGATATGCAGGTAACGGCAGAATGAGAGAACAAGGTTCCAATGAAGACATGATGTTTTGGAATGAACTCAAAGGTTTTTGGAAAGAGAAGAGAAGAGAAGAACGGTTTTTTCAGTGAGAGAGAAAACAAGGCGTTTTTGAAGGGCCTTGAAATTGTTGTGAATCACCAAGAACCTCACCCAACGTTTATATAGAGAGACCGTACTCGACTTCACTACTTGACTCACATGAAAACGCGTTTCTATAATATATTTTTCTATGAATAATATATATACAAACGGTAATAAAAGGTTTTCGTCGTCCTAACCCATTCGCCAGTTTTCAATTTATTTTTTTAAATTATTTGAAACTACCATGAGTGCGTGTAACATATAATTAAATTTTTTATTATATTAATAAATTTATAATAAATAAATGTTTCTAAATATATAAATTATATTAGGATTACGTTATTAATTTTTTAATAAATAAGACTTTTTAACATTTAAGTTCATCTCTATATAATAAATTAGAACATTTATTTAGAATTTACTTTCCTTGTTGTCTCTCATGTATATATTTTCATCAAAATACTAGAAGTGAAATGCTAACTTATATATACTATCCTTTACTATAATTAAAATTCTCAATTTCTTTTATCTTAAAAGCTATTTTTGTTTTTGATAATTTTTATCTTAATTTTTCTTATCCTCTTATATTTTGTATTTTTTTTATTCTTATATTTTGTGTAATTTTTTTATTAATATTTTTTGTTAAGTGATTAGTGTATTTGAGATGAATTCATTCTGAATTTTTTATTATTATAGTGGTTAAATTTATAATTAAGATATTTGTTCGTGTCAAACTAACAAAGATAATCAAATCATTATGTCTAATGTTGAGATGCGTTATTTTTATTATAAAAAATGTTTGATTTGTGTTTTAAGTTATTTGTTGATAGAATTAACGTTTATTATAAATAGTAAAAAACTAAGAAGTAAATTCAAATAAATATATATTTTTAAAATTACAAAAAATATTGAATTAACGATATTGTATTATTTAAATATGTAACTTATTTACTAATAACTATATATTAAGTATTTTTTAATTTATAATTTTTATTTTTATTTCTTATAATTAAAGAGATAATCTTATTCATGTGGACAAATCATTATGTCACTGGAAGTTAAAATTACAAACGAAGAAGAGTATTTTCGTTGACTATAGATAAATATAATTATTGAAGCAAGTCTTCTATATTAGAAAATGATAAATGCAATTTTTTTTATTTCTCTTAAGTTTTTCTTAAAAAAGTTAAATTTCCATTATAACTTCACAAGTGGTAAGTATATTTTTCTTTAAACCACTTTTTGTTCTGCCAATTAGTTTTCATTGAAAGCAATGTATATGTATTTTTCACAAGCAAACCTTTTTAAACTCAATCAAATCCTAAGTTTTTATAAGTTTTGGGTAAAGTTAAATATTTTCGATCTCTAAATATAGATAGATGTATAATGAAGTTTCAAAAATATACTAAGAGAAATTTCAATAAGGTGGATAAATTCTTATAACTTCAAGATCATGATATATGGTCTTTCTATAAATTTTTATTTGAACGAGTCATTATCAAACAAAAGTTTTCCTTTGTGTTATCCATGTCTTATTTGTTGTTATCATGAAAGTTTCTGTTTGAACTTTAAACATTAACTACAGCATTTAATGTTTTTTATGTATGGGCCTTCCTCATTTGATAAGACTTGCTTTAATGATCATATTTTCTTTTTATAATTTTGACTCGTAATAATATACTTCTTCAGGGTTGAGTTGGTTGAAAATTAATTTCTATATACAAAACTCTGATTTCATTTAAATTATTCTGTCAACAAATACCTTGAAACACAAATCAAACATTTTGATAATAAGAACAACGTAAATAAAATATTAGACATAATAATTATTAGTTATCCTTTATCTACGTGATACAAACAAATATCTTAATTATAAATTTAATAATTGTAATAATTAAAAGTTAGACACTTAATTCATCTCAAATATATACACCATAGACTTAACAAAAAGAATATTGATAAAACAAATGAGATACAAAGTGAAGGAGGATAAAAATATTAAGATAAAAATGATCAAAAATAAAAATAACTTTTGAGATATAGAAAATTAATAATTTTAATTATAATAGAAGATATAGTATAATTTTAAATTTTTCTAGAAGAGAATATTTTAATAAAAATAAATGAAAGAGAAGATGAAAAGTGAGTTCTTGTAACGACAAATAAATGTTCTAATTTATTACATAAAGGTGGATATATTAAAAATTATTATACAATTTATATATTCAAAACATTTATTTATTATAAATTCAATTAACATAATATAAAAAGTTTATTTACATATTAAACAAATTAATTCTAGTTTTGAATAATTAAAAAATAAAAAAATTGAAACTGACGTTGTGATGAGAGGACGAAATATATTATGCATGACTAAAATTATGCAGTATAGATTAATAGTTTTCTAAAAATAACTTAATTTTTTAATATTGTATTAGAATTGCTTAAACACCGGACAACATACTTGTTATGATAAATTAATAACAATTTTATATGAACGTGAATTATGGATGGATCGATTTGAGAAATGATAAATTTATGTAAATAATTGATATGCATCCCCATTTAAAGGTGTCCCCTTTCATTGCACCATTCTATTTTATAATTTCTTATCTTACAGCAAAAATAAATTTTTGCGGAGCAATTAATATGAAAGAAAAAGAGTGAAAGGAATAAAATAAAAAAAAATACAGTAAAAATAAAAAAAAATGTTTTTTTTAGACGAGGTTAAATAAGATAAAATTGAAAAAAAATTATTATTGAAATATGTATATAATTGAACGCAAAAGATAAATTTTAAATTAAATTAAATTAATTTTATTATTACATTTTACCCTTGAAATATTATATTTGAACTAGTTAAAACTCTAATCTTTACTCAATTGTTGATTTTAATTTAGTCAATTAATTTGATATTTATAAAAATTAATTTAATTGATTCAATTGAATATATAAATTTTTAATTCATTACTATAAAACGTAATCAATTAAATATATAATTAAAACGTAATAGATTAAATTGATACGATAAACGATTAAAAATTTATCGATTACGTTTTGAGTTATATATTTAATCAATTAAATTTTTTCGTAATCAATTAAAATATTATACATTCTGGATAATGAATTATATAATATATATATAATTAGAAATATATAATTAAATTTTAGTTGATATATATTTTAATCCCGCATCATTTACATGATGAGAAATTATTTTTATGTATTTGTATAAATAACTTTTTATAAAGTTTGTACGTGTAAAGAAAAAGTCATATATATTGTGTAACATGAGTTTATTTTTTCTTCTTCTTATACTCTTTTTTTATTATTGTTTTATTTTTAATATATATAACTTAATTGATTATGTAAATAAAAATAATGAATTAAATGTAATATATTATTAAATTTAATTGGTTAATAATTTAATATTATGGTTATTAATATATATATATATATATATATATATATAATATTATTAATATTTCATTATAATATTACATATATAATTTAATTATAAGATATTGTTATGGATTTACATTTTTAATTACATATATAAATATAATCTGTGATTTTTTTTTCAATAAAATTGATATTTTAAAAATTAAAATTATCCTTCGATTAAATATGTTGACATATTTTTATTTAAGAGTTCAAGAAAAATTCGAAAGTTTCAATTACATACAACTATTTGGAGAGTAAAAAAATTAAATTGCTTCATATAAATATTTTAATAAAATAAATTTTACAAATTAAATGCATATCTTATTCCATTACTAACATATAATTAATTACATATATATATATATATATATATATATAAATTAGCAAATATAATTAGTTAAAAATATGATGTTTTAATAAAATTCTAAACTAATAAACAAATAATATTGCTAACACACATATTAATTTAATCAATCAATATTCTATTATTTTTAAACTCAATAAACATACACATAACAAACAAATTACTAGTGACTAAAAGTCTTAATATTAAACCTTATAAAGATTGAAAAACAAATAACAAGTTTCTCAGAATCAGTGGGCAATGGTATATATAATCTACATGGGAGGAGGACGTGAAGGATTTTATTAATATTAGAATTGTAACTCTTCCACATATTATAAATGTGTCTAATCTTTCATTAACTGTTGGAACAAAGTTAGCAGATCTTATTTCAATTACTTCAAACCTACTATTAATATTTTTAATGAAATTTACAAAGTTATTATCAACCCTCTAAAAATTATTTATTATAATAATTGATAAGTTATTAATTCCACTGTCTAATCCGTTGGAGAAGATTAATTGTAACATCTTTGACTGAGAACTAATTGACGAGTCAATCTAAGATGAATGTGGAAGGTGATAATATGATAAACAAAGTAACAAACCAACTATTCACGTGAATGATATAACTATGCACCCCACCAACGTCAAATTTGAAAACATTTGTAATAAAAAAATATTTGCAACGATAAAAATTTTATTATAATGTATATGCATATGTTTTAATTATAAATTATAAAATAATTTTTTTTAAAAATTAATATTATAGGTTACATTCTTAATAGAATAAATTATCAATTGATAAAATCTTTTAAAACTATAAAAAGATTAACATGTTTAGTTTTTTTAATTTATAAAATAAATTTATGTTCAATCCACCATTATATAAATTATAAAATTAATACAATACATTTACATTTATTTCATATATTAAAAATATAAATTATAGAATTAACGGAAAAGTTAATCAATTAAAATTTTAAAAGCAGTAATCGTATTAACGAAATATTTGTATAATCCATTAAAGTTTTTATAATTTAAAAACGTTAATGGATTATGCACATAGTAATTAATTTATTATAATTAACTTTTTAATGATAATTTCTAGTAAAAAACTTTATAAAATTAATAATATCTATTTATATAGATTATAAAATTAATGATATATTTATTATAAAAAATAAAAATATAAAGTTATAATAATATAAATTTAATATGATATTAAAATTTCTTATTTAATTAATAAGGAATTAAGGTTTTTTGAATATATTAAAATAAAATGAAATGAAAAATAAATATTATTACTATGCATATGAGTAGATGAAAAATAAAATTTAAAATAATATAATTTATTAATTATTATTTTACTATATTCTAATAATCAATTAAATTTAAAATTTCAATCCATTAGGCTTTTAAAATAAATAATCGAATAAACCTTTAAACGTTGAAAGATATAACCGATTAAACTTTTGTAGCGTTGAAAAAGTTTAATTGATTAAGTTTTTTTTTTATAAGGGTATAAACTACAATATAACAAACGAAACATTTTTCATCTTCTTTCTCGCCGTTCTAGCTAATAAATCTGCCCTGTGGGCCAGCCCTAGAAATCAAATTCATTCCACACTTTCAAACGATAAAAAGTTAATGATAAATTTATTTTTTCGATCCGTGAGTTGATTTGAACATAAACTGTATTCTGTAAAGAACAGACATTCATTTTTCTGCTGTAAAAAAACATTACTTTTTATTTATCTGAGTTATTTTGAATATAATTAAACTGTATGTGGAAAGGAAAAAAGACATTCATTTTTCCAACCTTCATGAGTTAATTAGTTGAACCATTACTTGGTGAAGTTTATTAATGTGTAAGAATTAGTGGAATAGATTCTTTGTAGGATGTCCATGGAGATAGCTTTCTTGAAATTCTTTGCAAAAACTGTGCAAGTTACTAACTTTATTCAAGAACACAATGACATATATATAGACACACAGTGACACACATGTGTGCATGTGGGTGAACATTGATAACTATAATTAAATGATGTAAAACAAGTAAGAAAGTTCAACAAAATTTAGGGAAGCCCAATTTTGGTAAGGAAGGAATTGATAATATATAGAATATCACAACATCATAAATTTAATGCTCGATGAACATGGAAAAAATGGCTATAAATAGTAGGATAATGTAATGTATCAAGTATGAGACATCTAGTGGGGGGAGGGGTTAATGACAATAAAATTACATTAAAAGCTTTGATGAATCAAGCTATGTTCATCTCAGATGGCCAAATAGTTATAGCAAAGGAAGGACTATAACATGTTATGTGGGCTTGGCATCAACTAATCCAAGAGTTGTCAGGCCTATACGCGGGCTTTCATGGTTGCCCCACTACATTCTGTGCTGGGCTTTTGCAGTTTTCGGAAAGCCTGTAATCAAAACTTTTAATTGGTAAAACGATGCTGACATTCTTACTAAATATTTGACGAAATGAATAGTTTTTGTCTTTTTACTAACTTGTTACTTGTTAGTTAATTTTGATCATATTATAATTTTGAAATGAGATTAATTAAAAGATATGCATGTGAGCTGAGTTTGTAAAAGCTTTTATACTGGCTGTCCATGAAATCATATTAGATATATTGAATTTTAATGAGTTGTTATCAAAATAATTAATTTACTATACATGATAATTTAGAATCAAATAAAAATGTAAAGATATTTTATATTGTGAAATTCATATCTTATCTTCTCTTTTGAATATAAATAATACTTCCTAAATTTAGAATTTTTTTAAATATCAACTCTTTTTTCTTTCATTGATGTGATTAGTAGAAATAGAGGAAAAAACATGTGTAGATTAATTATAGATTTTATTACATAAATAAAGTGGTTTGTAGTTTAATTGTCATGAAGGTTAAAATGTTATACAAATTAAGAAGAAATGTAAGTCATCTCTACACCCTCAAAGACGTAGACCAATGTCCATAAGATATAATAGGCGAATTACGCCCCTAAAGACGTAGACCAATGCCCATAAGGTGGTGTAGGCTGACTCACTGCCCTATTGCACTTGTATAGGTGTATGTCACTTGGCCGCATATTCAACATTTTTGAGGTGATGATTTCTTTTATTTTTATAATTATATAATTTTTTTATTAATAGATTATATTATTTATTTCATTAATAGTTTTATCTATAATTTTATTTATAGATATGATGCATGGATGGATATTTAATTTGTCGTTGGTATTGATTATTACTGTTATGTAATTATTTTTTTAAGTGTTTGTTTAAAATATTTGTTTCTATGTAAATTAATAGGTATTTGTTTCTAAGTAAATTAATAGATATTTGTTTGATAATTTATTTAACTGTTATCATTATTTTTAATGATTATTATTATGTAGTTGTATTATTTTGTTGGATACCGTGTGTTTAGAAAGATGGTTTTTCTAATTATAATAATTATATACGTTAATGAATGAATTTTGAAAAATAAAGAGGGTGTGACAATACATGAAGTGTTGCAAATAAAACGAGAAATTATTTTTATATTTTTAAAAGCAGTATTTATAAAAAAATTCATACTATAATCAAAAGAAGTTATTGATCATTAATCATTAGATTTTATGTTGCAAATAAGTATAATAAATTACAGATATGCAATAATGAGTATGTTAAAATAATGATTAACAATTATTCAACAAAAAGAAGTTGAAGATAAAATAAAATTATACAATAAAGTTGATGTCATGGTTATATCTTTATATAATGAATTCTTTATTATTAAGTGATAATAATACTTATAAATCAATTGAAGGCGATATATTTAAGAAAGAGCTTTAAAAATTAAATGTTGTTGATTATGATGAAAATTATTGTGTATGTAATTTACATGTTAATGATTCATTTAAGAAAGAGAATGACGATGAGAATTTACCTAAGAGTTATGATGATAGTGACATAAACATATGACTACAATCATTGCAGTAGTTCAAACATCAAACACAAGAAGATTAGTATATGTTTTAATCTATCTCCTTTAAAATAAATTATTTATAAATAATTTAGTTTTTTAGCAAAAGAAAATAATCGACCTTTCTTGAAACAAACGTCTCATTATATAGATATTAATTAGAATTTTTCAAACAAATAATATATATGAGATGTTAGTCTTTCATTAAATTAGAGTGTTAACTAAAAATTATATATTAATTTGGAATTTGATATAGAAAAGAAGGTAAAAATACTTTAGAACAATATTGATGGATATTGATCAAACGATGAGAATAATATAGTCAAAATCAAATAAATATGTTGTTTATTGTCCAATAAATAATTATGATTGTCCATGTCCATTTTATATAAGAAAAATTCAATAAAAAAAAATGTTTGATAGATGAAAAGTTACAAAATGAAAATGAAGTGGATCACACAATTATCTTAATTTAAATTTGATGCAAAATCACTAAAATCTACATTCAAATTTATTTAATATGTGTACTAGGTATATTATTTTTTTTATATAAAGTTTTATAACAAAGCATATATCAACATGCGATTACCATATAAAATCTATCATTTTATTTTTATAAGAAATATTTAGGAAAGATTCATCAATTAAAAATTGTTTAATATAGAAGAAAATTTTAGATATTTTTAATTGTAAAATCACATAAAAAAGATTTGATTAGCAAAATAAAAAATGATAATGATAATATATAATGATCAACATTTTATACTCAACTTCCTATTTACTTGAAACATATACAAAATCACTTTCTAAATTCATATTATCATATATATATATATATATATATATATATATTGAAAAATATATTGTTGGTAATAATATTGTTCAAAATATTTATCAATTTTATCATATTTGTAGACATTTAAATAATGCGTTGATGATCATAGTAAGTTAATCTTCCAAATAAAAGACACTCAAATTTTAGGTTTATAAACATCTTTATTTTTTTTTTTCCAATACTAAGAGTATATACTCGTTATTGTAACTAAGCTCTAGGTTTATAAACATCTTTATTTTTTTTTTTTTCCAATACTAAACTATATACTCATTATTGTAACTAAGCTCTCCTAGATGGGCATACCCTTCTATTTGATATTAGTACCTACGATTCCAACCCTAAGCAATGACATCAACAAATCCACCTAATATTCATGGCCTGTACCTTTTAAAGTCATGGAATGTAAGGGGTTTATACTGACTAATCCCATATGGCCTAATGACTTGGTTAGACTGATGTCATACAAAAGTCTGAATGCAAATCAATGACACCATACATCTCCAAACTCGATTACTATTAATATAAATATGTGGTAAGTTTGAGACAATGTTAACCATGCATGGCTGTTGTATAGACTCCAAATTTAAAACAAACTTTTTAAAGTCAGATCATGTTAACTATAATTGATAAAAATAACATGCACAATAATGATTATATATTTTTATATCGTTTCTTTTAAGAAAATTCAATTTACGTTGAATCTTCACAACATGGTATTGTGTATGGCTTAATAGTTTCCACTTAAATTGGTCCCTAAACAAATATTCAATCTACTTTTATATTGGTTTGTATTTGTAAATAATAACCATAAAAAAATGTAATATATTGAATCATAATTTCTATTTAAATGGGCCCTTGAACAAATATTCAATTTACATTTATATTAGATCGGGTTTTTAAATAATAAACACAAAAACAATATTATACATTAAATCATAATAATTTTAACTTAAATTAGGTCCCTAAATAAATATTTAATCTACATTTATATTAAAATGAGTTTCTAAATAATAAGCACCAAAAAATTCCAATATATTAAATCATAATAATTTCCACTTAAATTAACCCCTGAACAAATATTCAACCTATATTTATATTGGATTGATTTTGTAAATAATAACCACAAAAAATCTAACACACTAAATTATAATAATTTTAACATAAATTGAAACTTAAACAAATATTCAACCTACATTTATATTGAATTGAGTTTATAAATAATAAGCAAAAAATTTCAATACATTAAATCATATAAATTTTCACTTAGATTGAGTCCCTAAACAAATATTCAATTTGCATTTATATTAGATAGATTTTGTGCAAAAAAAACTATAAAAACAATCTAGTACATTGAATCATAATAATTTTAACATAAATTGAGTCTCTAACCAAATACTAAATCTAATGTATTATCTCTGAGTACAATCACTTTAAAAACATTATACAAATAATCTAATAATATATTTATTCGTAACAATAATTTACATCTAAGAACAATTGTAAAATCAAATTCAGACTATTCATGACAATATTCACTATATATTAAATATGTAAAACTTTCAAAATGTGCAGCGAAACAAGCTTCCTAAACTTTAAGTCCAATAACGCATCGATGTAAGGTAAAAAAGAGAAAAACTATAAGCATGTTTGTGCAACGTGCACAATGGAGGAAGAGGCAGAGGTTTAAAAAAGGCAACATCTTGTGTAGTGGTAGTCACAGAGTTATTAAAGTGGGTTAGAACTCGTGGGTTAACCCGGCTCATCACGGGTTCTGATCGGTAAAACAAAAACAAATTACAAATGAATAAGAAATATAATTTGAACAATTTAAGATTCGGTTCATTCAAGTTGAATTGTGGTAGGTGGGCTGATTTACCAACTCACTCAAGTCATTTACATTATAGTAGTTTTTTATTGATTCAGTTATTTATTTTTATGAAAATTTAAATTTCCTATTTGATTTATTAAATTTTTACAAATTAAAAATAATAATTTTCTATTTGATTTATTGATTTATTTTAAAATTAAAATTTTTCAAATGTAGAAGAATTGGTGGGCTAACATGTGGTGAGCCAAGTCGAGCTAGAATATTTTTTTAAAAAAATATAGGTGGGTTAAGATGGAATGACTTATTTAACTGGTGGATTGAGATGGATCGAGTCAAATTGACAGGATTGACCTGTTTGATTGTAACATATACAATATCTCCATTAATAAATAACATTTTAGAAAAAGTCCAAATACAAATCTGTGAGGGCTTACAATTAAAATAGACAATACCTTACCAATGTGAAGACATATACGTGTGTGTGAAACCCCTCACAATATCCAACAAATAGTATCAGAGCTGATGATTTGATCTATTAGGTCGAACAAGTGGGGTAATTATCAAAGATAGATCCATGTTGAGGATCGCTTGTGTCGGAAGTATTTCTGACAATGAGGTCTAGATAAGGTGTGTCTGACAGTCAGGTGGCAGTTACAGTTGATGTGAGCTATCAAAACGACGGTACAAGAACTAGAGCATGTTAGCAACAATGGTGAAGTTTGATAATTGTCGCAATAATGGAAGCTCTTATGATTATCATTGAATACTCGAGCTTCGACAATAACTTCCATAGTTGGGAAGGAGGTATGGTGGTCTTTTATTTGAGGGGAAGATTTTGAGGATGTAAATAATGTCCAAACAAGTGGAGAACCATGGTCCTTTATTTTAGGGAAGGATAACAAAGTTCTACATTGAAAGAAGTCCGAAAGAAAATTCGTGAAGGCTTAGACACAAAACAAACTATATCTTACCAATATGAAGACATGTGTGTGAAATTCTCCCCATTGACAAATGGTATTGGAGCCAATGATTTGACCTAGTAACCAACTCAAACCAGTAGAACAATGATTAAAGATAGATGTAGGTGAATGTGTTGGACGATCTCTTATGTCGAAAGTCTTCCTGACAATGAGAGTTAAATAAGTTGTATCTAGTGGTCAGGTAATGACTACTGTTAATGTGACACCAACTTAAAATCGAGGTTAAAACACATGTTAAGTTTGTGTGTTTCTAAGACTCGACATATATCAACTTTGTATTTCTCATACTAAAACGTAACCCGCGTCTATATTTGAGTTTTTACCCATAATTAAATTTCAAACTGCGTCATTTACGTAATAAATTATTTTTTTGAAGAAAACCTTCTTTTAAACTTTTGCAAGAAATTAAGTGTTCAAATAACAATAACACATGAGAAAATAAATACCAAAAAAATAAATGCATTTAGTATATAAAATCATCTTATTGAAGATACTTAATTAATTATTTAATATCACTCGATGTACATATCATATTAAAAGAAGAAAAAAAAAAGTCATAATAAACATGAATAGATACCAAAAGTTATAGAAGCTATAATTAATACTTAAAAAAAAACCTAGTAATGCATAAAAGTGAAATGTATAACAAAAATAGAAAAGATTTCCTATTATTAGTTGAGAAAAATGTCATCTTTATGAATAAATGCCTTTAAGAGGGTGCTGTCATGTTGTGCAAATGCATCAATTTTCTATTATGTGTGAGGCTGTTAAGTTTGTTCTTGCGTTACCTTTGGAAAAGGCATATTTGCCAACGTAACATCTGATAATAATGAAGCTGCACTTGATGTATTCATCAAAATAATTGGGTTCAGTTCCAATTCCAATAATTGAACTTCATCATGTTAGTTCGAGATTATTAACAATACTAAGTAGCATGGTTCAAACTTCAGAATAAAATATTGAAGAGAAACAAAAGTTTACCGGACAATTAAGTTTATTTTTACTCAACCTAACCGAATCTTTTAAAGGATAATTTATCCAAACTCAACTTACATAAAATATTCAACATAGTTAAAGAGAAAGCTTTGTTCACTATTATAGTTGAACTTCACTTCACTTGTTTTCAATCTTCATAGATAATTTGTTTCACGTAAAACCAACTTAAAGTATAGCTCAAAATTGTTTCTAAAATATTCAGTTTAACGTTTAAAAATTTGAATTTATAAAAATTAAGACCATCCGGTGATTGTTTAAGTGTAATTCTTAATTTTAAGAAAATATGATTAGAGTATACTATTTGACACTTTTTATTTTAATATTATTATAAAACAATAAAACCTAATATTTCAAATGAAATTACTCTTTATTTTACACAAGTGACAAGTTATCTCACTGAAACTCAATTAAACACCTCTTTATAAAAACTTACATTAAAATTACCCTAACCCCTAGATCAAATCATGCCGGGATTAAACATTCTTAAGTTTTACTTGCTTAACTCCATGTTGCTACACAAAATTTACTATAACACTATGGTCCTAAAAGAAATAAAAACCCTACCTTTCTATTCGAATTTGATTTTTGAATTTTGTCAAATAATTATTTTAGTCTGAAAACATCATATTTTTTATTTATTTATCCACGTCATTACACATGCTGTGGGGACCACCACATCACGGACTGAACTAAGCTACGAGTAGGATATACCGTGCTCCGTGCTCCTGGTCCATTTAGATTCAAAATGACGTTGCTGCTGACGTTTCCCACTCTTCTTTTTTTATTCTTTTAATTTCAAGGAAAACTCTAAGCAACAATGTCCATCACAAATAAATAATTAAATACAACCAAACAATGAAACATATAATCGTACCTATGCGCATCACCATCACAAAAACAGACAAATATAAATATATAGTCAATTTTTTCTTTTGACATATTTCTCCGCCCATTAGTATTTAAAGTATAGTCATATTATTGCACCTTCTCCTTTCTTGCACACAATTTTCCTTAACAATTGAACTTACCAAGTCAAAGTCTTCTCCTAATGGTGTCTCTCTTATCTTAACCGAAATTTCATAGTATCTTCAGTGTAAAACTTTATGCAACAATAAATTTTTTTAAGAAATTGTCTGTAAATTTGGTGCTATTTTTTCTCATGAATCAATGGTCATTCCTAGAGTCTTATTTAATTACACTAGATAGGACTCACACTCTTTTTCATGCACCAATTATTCATTTTTTTTTTCCCTTTATTTTCTATGGACTAGTCCGCCACGTGGTCAGCGTCAATTCTTATGCGTAAAACACGCGCATAATGTTAAACAAAAGTCGTTATAGTTATTTCTAAGGAAGCAAAGTCGATATTGAGTTCTACTTACCCTCATTATTCTATCTTATTATTTATTATTTTTTTCATTACATTTGTTTTCTCCATTTTAATTTATTAAATTTTTATATTTATGAAATTTGTTATAAAAATTTTAAATTTTGTTATTAAATTAGTGATATATCTCATAATGGAAAATAATCAATTCATCAATGTATTTTTTTTTTAAATAAATATCTTAACTAATTAACATGTAAAGGAATGAAAAAAGAAAGAAAAGTTGACAATATTTATATAAAAGTTTGAAGCGAAGTCTTTATTTTTTACTTAATTAATTGTTGTTGGTTTGTATGGACATAACATAGCGAATGTGTATTTAGAGTGGGAGTGAGTGAAAAAGGCATTGTTTGAGAGGTTCACAATGAACGGAGGCTTGAGAAGTGAACGAGCCCCTCTATTAGAAGCTGAACGTGGTGTAAGCCTATTTCAATTTCAATTTCAATTTCTCGCGCGAAATATGTTTTCGTTTTCTCTTCTTCTTCTTCTTCTGCCATATGTACAGTGCCATTCATTGGTGCCTTCACCTTCCACAGTTTCACCACACTCCAAGTTTTTGTTTTCTTCGCCAATTACTCGTTCTCTGCTGAATTCAAAATAATAATATTGTATTGCACTATTTGCTACCTTTTATTTATTTTTTCGAATATCTTGATCGGTACTTAATCATACGATTCTCTCTGTATAATTCATTTTCTGTTTAGCTTTCTTCTGGAAAAAGTGGAAACTAAAGTTGAAAACATAGTTGGAATCTTTATTTTCTTTTAGTCATGTTTTGGATTTTTTTTATTTGTATTTTTTTATTTTTCGTTTTTTCATTTTGGGGCCTGAATGAGGTTAAATTTACAATTTTAAATTGTTTGGAACTGGTACATGCATGGTTCATTGATTAAGGTCTCTACCTAGTGACAATTGCCCTCTAAAACTATTGATTAAAACTATTACTTTTCCTCGAGAAGGATTTTTGTGGGGACAAAGTAAGAAGAAAAAATAAAATTAACTTCTCTAAAAGTGTCATTAGCTAAAAGAGAGAAAAGTTCCTCCAAACAGGGCCTAAGTCCCCAATTCTTGGAATGGTTATGCACTTAGTGAAATTAAAAAATAAACTGTGAAAGGGTTTGTGGTTGTTGACATATTTCTGCAGCTGCATTTATCGTTGTGGTACTGTATTAATTTTTTTCTGTATATATGTAGGGAAGAGGAAAGAGGGATGGTGGTGCTTCAGAAGGTCAGGTCTCAGACCTTGAATATGGTGATGCTGTACCGGTAAACATTGTTCATACATCATTTAGTTCTCATAGTACCATATTAATATGTGCCATTGCTAACTTTATGCTGGAAATTTTAGGCGGCAAATGTGGGATTCGGTCGAGTTCTTTCACTTGTAAGTGGCCACTGGCCAGTGTTTCTTTGGATGGATTGCTGTCATGTTTTTGTGATCATTAGAATTGTGTTTTTTTTTGCATTTTGAAATTGGTTGTAGGCAAAGCCTGAGGCTGGAAAGTTGGTGATTGGTACAGTTGCTCTGTTGATTGCAGCCACATCAAGTATCTTAGTTGTATGCATCTTTTACTCTCTCCTTCTTCCTGTCCCTCTCTTTTTCATACACACTAAAAATTGTATTAGTGCGTGTGTAAGAAGCTACTTTTTAATGAACATGGAAATGTTCCTGCTGCAGCAAAAATTTGGTGGGAAGATAATTGACATTGTCTCAAGGGATATCCGAACTCCAGAGGAGAGAGATGAAGCTTTGGATGCTGTTAAGAGCACCATACTAGAGATTTTTCTGATTGTTGTTTTCGGGTAGGATCCTTGTTTGAGTACTTTTTTATTAATCATAGACATAGTTTTATCTGGAAGTCTGGAAGTAGTTATGAACTTGTGACTTCAGATTGTCACATGAATTTTATGAGATCCCAAGTGATTCACTGAGGTTTCTTGGTTTTACAGTTCAATTTGCACTGCACTTCGAGCTTGGCTTTTTTATACTGCCAGTGAAAGGGTTGTTGCGCGGCTGAGAAAGGATTTGTTCAGTCACCTTGTAAACCAGGTAAAACAATAGTCATAAATATAATGGCTCTTGCAGTTTTTAGGCGTGTTACTTATTCTGAGTAGGCTTTTATGGCTGGTGAGTTTTCAGGAGATAGCCTTCTTCGATGTTACTCGAACTGGGGAACTTTTGAGTAGGCTATCTGAAGATACACAGATCATAAAGAATGCTGCAACTACCAATCTTTCTGAAGCCCTGAGAAACTTTTCAACTGCATTTATTGGTCTGAGCTTCATGTTTGCAACATCATGGAAGTTAACATGTGAGTAATTCAACATTGAAGAAATACACATACACACATTTTTTTTACATTTATCCTAACCAATATTTTTAAAAAATTAGATCGGTCATTGAACTAGTGAAAGTTTGGTTCACAATGCATTGATTCATTTAACTATAATCAAACCAATGATAATTAAATAAATATTTTAATAACGTATAATATACTAAGCAATAAATCAACATAAAATAATAAGAAATCAAATCAGATAAAATTTAACATTAGCAAAAGGACATATTGTAAATCCTGCAAGACGGAAAAGTAATAGAAATAATAACTATCCATGCGTGGGCAGTGGACCTGATACATGGGCCGTTATTTGTCTCAAAAACATATTTTTGGTTGAATAAAACAAAGTTAAAATAAGTAAATAAATACATATTTGTTCAAACTGGTTTGTGTTTCTCTAATTGTCTCATCCTTTAAGTTATGTGGATCATAACTGGACTACTTTACTGGGTTTCTGGTCAAACTGGTTCATCTGGGTATTTTTTAAATCCATTTTCCTAACTTTTCTCTCTCACATCAACTCTTATAGTGTTGGCTTTGGCTGTTGTACCTGTTCTTTCTGTTGCTGTTCGCAAATTTGGCCGTTACCTGCGTGAACTATCTCATAAAACTCAAGCTGCAGCTGCAGTAGCTTCATCAATTGCTGAGGTACGACTTTTCATCAAACAGATATCATAGGAGAAGATAGTTGAATTGATATTAATTTATTTAATCTGTGTTGCTCAGGAATCCTTTGGTGCAATAAGAACAGTAAGATCATTTGCCCAAGAAGATTTTGAAATAACACGCTACTCAGAGAAAGTTAATGAAACGCTCAATCTTGGTCTTAAACAAGCTGTGAGTTTGCTAGTTTGATACGTGTTTGTGTTTAATTTTATCTGTTTACCTTTACAACATCTAATCTTATAGCTCCTTTGCAATGCAGAAAGTTGTTGGACTCTTTTCTGGGGGGCTTAATGCTGCATCTACACTTTCAGTTATTGTAGTTGTTATATATGGAGCTAGTTTGACAATCAAGGGTTCCATGTCCTCGGGTGACCTTACATCTTTCATTCTTTATAGTCTCTCAGGTAAGTTCAATTTTCTATTTTTCCCTTTTGCACATGGATGAAACCTGTAAAACATCCACAATGAATGTATGACCCATAGATATTAGTTATTAGTTGCATAAGATGCTAATTTTGCTTCCCTGATTTATTTCAGCGTTAGTTTAATCTGTTGTATTTGAACTGCCAGTGTTGTATTTATATTGACTCAGCTCCTTTGCCTTGTAGTTGGTTCTTCTATATCTGGTCTGTCAGGATTGTATACAGTAGTTATGAAAGCTGCAGGTGCTAGCAGAAGGGTATTTCAACTTTTGGATCGCACCTCGTCCATGCCTAAGCCGGGAGATAAGTGTCCACTGGGGTCAGTTTCATATACTTTCTAAAATATAACTTTGAGAGTTCTAGCAACACAAGATAGCACACTTTGTACACTTGGGTGAAATTAATTTGGTGCTCAGTAAATACGGGGCAGTACCCATATTATTGAGTGGAACACCTGTGAATTTCACTTAATAGAAAAGACTGATTCTAGCATTGCTTTATATCTATAAAAGCTAATTATGGAGAGTTCGCCTCTCATTGCTTTGAAAACACATGGTCTAGGATTTGTGGATTGGCTTTTGGAATCTTGTACTAAAATATTTTACAATGTCCTAATTATGCATTCAAATCCTGTATTACTAGTGAAAAAGTGGTTAACTCATTTGAAAAATGAACTCGCAATACTGAGAAACTTAGGCTGTTGTTTGTTTACTCTTTTCAAAAACAGTTCTGTTTTCTAAATCTGTTTGTCACCTGAGCACATTTGAAAGTGCTTGTCTCCTCAACACATGCTTTTTAAAAGTCTGTCTTCTGAGCACTTAAAGAAAGGAGAAGAGGATGGCAAAACATCTCCCAGCTGTTTCTGTTTTAGTTTTTAATGGAAACAATTTTCAAAATTTGATAGATTTTGGAGAGAAATTGATTGCTGAATAGTGTAGTATTGTCTAAGAAAATAGTTTTTGGAACAAAAAACTGATAAGGGAATCAAACTGGCCTTCAATAGATGGGTCCCTGTTTTTTCTTTGTTACTGAGAAGTGAAACTTAATTGATGTAGAATGAATGCCTAACTCAGGGTGAGAATCCAACAGTCCTACACATCTTTTTCACCATTTTCATTATATAATGTAAATAATCATTTCATAAATTAATAGATCCTTTTTAAATGGTAGATAGCTGATCTGTTAAAATGAGAGGTGACACTAAATGTCTTTTACTGTAGTGATCAAGATGGGGAAGTAGAACTAGATGATGTGTGGTTTTCCTATCCATCACGCCCTAGTCATCCGGTGCTCAAGGTAGCAGTTTCCTTCTAGTTTGCTGTTCTAACTCTACAAATTGAGTGGTAAATTATTAAGCAAATTATACTGCATTGTTCATCTTTAGGGCATTACTTTGAAACTGCTTCCAGGAACAAAGGTTGCTCTTGTTGGTCCAAGTGGTGGTGGAAAGGTATAGTACACATCTTCTGTTTATTTTCCCTTTCTTCCTATGTTTAATTTTGCAGTTCATCATTCCATAAGGTGGAGTGAAAGGAGAAAACATCAAGCTCATGAACTTGTTTATTATTTTGTGCAGAGTACAATTGCAAACTTAATTGAAAGATTTTATGACCCAACCAAGGGAAAGATTCTGCTGAATGGGGTTCCTTTGGTAGAAATATCACACAAGCATTTACACAGAAAGGTATCTTGATCATAGGATTTTTTAGTTCCAGAATTTAAATTTATTTGTTTATTTATTTTTTGATAGAATCTAGTGTTTAAATACTACAATTTGTTTTGCTATTACTATTTACTGTCTAACATGGACCATGAATTAATAGGTTAACACTGCAGCAGCTGTTTCACTATAGGACACAAGTTTATAACATTTTAGCAGCAAAGATTTGCCACACATACAACAATTTGCACAAGAATACTCTTGTGTCTATCCCTCTCTTGCACATCATTTATTACATCTCATAATGATGGAGAGAGATAGACACAAAATGTGTTGTTGTACAACTAGCATATCTCTTTAGCAAATGAATATCACAATTACATTTCAGTACATATTAACTTTTGATAAGACATTTATATACTACTGACTATAATTTACCCCATTTAGTGTTGTAGACTTGTAGTGTCACGTTTTTTAAGTTTTAGGAACCAATATATCTTGTAGCATTATGAATTGATGAGTATGGGATGAAATCCCGATATATCAACATATTAAGAAGTCAAGATGAAAAGCTATTTATTAATTCATGCCTGGTGCCTATCATGTTGTCACCTATTAAATTTTGTACTTTGCTATCTGACTGCCTTGTAATTAAGCATGATACTGGAAATGTAAAATTTGGTGCTTGAGAAATTAGTTTGGTGAACCACAGGTTTAATATGTTATACCCTTGGTAACAAGAAATTGGACTCTCCAAAATCTAAATATCCACTGTGATTTGATAACTTAACTTTAATGAAGTTTGCTCGTGTATTTGCAGATCAGTATAGTGAGTCAGGAGCCTACACTATTCAACTGTTCCATAGAGGAGAACATAGCTTATGGATTTGATGGCAAAGTGGACCCTGCTGATATGGAAAATGCTGCTGTAATATTTACTGTCTACATTCTCCAATAAGACAACTCTCTCTCAATTTTCATCTGCTCATATTTGGTATTGATTTGAATGCAGAAAATGGCCAATGCACATGAATTTATATCAAAATTCCCAGAAAAATACCAAACCTTTGTTGGAGAACGTGGGGTAAGGCTTTCAGGAGGGCAGAAACAGAGAATAGCAATTGCTAGAGCCCTGCTTATGGACCCAAAAATTCTCCTGCTGGATGAAGCCACCAGTGCCCTAGATGCTGAAAGCGAGTATCTAGTGCAGGTGAGTCAACATATTATGAACTTGTCTTTATTTTTTCCGCAATATGCTAATGGTGATGGATATGGTGCAGGATGCCATGGAGTCTCTCATGAAAGGAAGAACAGTTTTAGTGATTGCTCATAGGTTATCAACTGTTAAAACTGCTGATACTGTTGCAGTTATATCCGATGGCCAAGTAGTTGAGCGTGGTACCCATGAAGAACTTCTCGACAAGAACGGTGTCTATACTGCATTAGTCAAGAGACAACTGCAAACAACAAAAGCCGAACTCTAGTCTCTTTCTAGCAAATTATCGCTTGTATGCCCGCAAGGTGAGGAGCATTTCATACTGAGGCACAAGTTCATTGGAAGACCTTCACTTCCACAGTTGAAAGTTACAGTTACAGCATTACCCTCTGTTTCAGAGGAAAGAAAGAAAAAAATGATTTCCTTTTTTTAAATGTCAAATATTCTTTCTTTTTCCCTTTTATTTTCTCAGCCAAATAAAAGAAAATGTATTATCATCTGTAGTTTCTTTCTTTTAGTTCAAACATATGATTGAAGTTTAGCAACAAATTGTGGATACTGCTCTCGTTAACTGCCCCTCTAGTCTAAAGTCAAAATCTTGTTCCTTGGATTAAGTATTGTGTTTTGGGGAATTTTAAATGGTGTATCTACCTATATATTAAAAGCGAAAGTAGTTCGTTTGATCCCAAATTTTGTGAGAACCTGTAGTTGATGTGATTTATTCTACCAGTATTACTGCCAGAGTATTATCAACATGCTCTGTCTTCAACATGCAAAGCATTTATTAACCATATCAAGAGAATGAAATGCTTTTTTTCTTAAAAATAAAGGAAAGAATCTTTTAATTCAATGTTACTGACATTCATTATTCACGTTGGAACTTTTATTATGTGTTTTTTTTTAATTAAACTTGTTTTTGTTGACTACAATGGTGAGGGGGAAAGAAAACTTGTCTATTTACAACAGAAACTCCCTCCACACCCATATTCAATTTTTTGGAAAAAGAAATGTTTTGATGCAAGCTAAAAAATTTCAGATGCAACTTGTATCTAAATCACGCAACAATGTAGTTGAACTTTCCCAAAGAGATGAGCTTGATTGACAAATTTGGACAAGATATGCGATTTCTTGTTTGTTTGAAATTTCATGAGAAGAGAGCTATAAAAATATAGAGATGCAACTTCAATTCTATTTCAAAACGTCATAAACATCCTCCATGAATAAGCTTTCTTTTCTAAAATGCATTTCACATTGTTATTATATACAAATTTATTATATACAAAAAAAATTGTAATAGGAAATAAAATACGATTAAATTCCAAAACTACACCTGTAAAAAGAACAAAATTTAATTGAAAAAAAAAAGTATGCGTAAAAGTAGACAAGCATCAAATATGATGTTGATTTGGCTGTTTTTTCAATTAAAAGTAGAGCTATAAAAATTATAGAGATGCAACTTCAATTCTATTTCAAAACGTCATAAACATCCTCCATGAATAAGCTTTCTTTTCTCTGTTAAAATGCATTTCACATTATTTATTTAATTATCTGGTAAATGTTTGAAAAACTTATTACCTAATTAGACCTGTTTAAAAACTTATATAATGAATGACCCTGTTGAATTTTTCTTTAATTTGATCTAAATTTCAGTGAAAAGTTTTCATCTAAAATATTTAAATAAAAAATAAATAATTTCATATTTAAATAAAAAATAAATAATTATGAAAAAGAGAAACAAAATTATTTTCAGTTACAACAATCAAAAATCACAAAGACATCAGATAAAAAAATATTTTCAGTTACATACATAAAAAAAATAAAAATCAAACAATAAAAACCAAGCTATAAGGCGCATCATCCATCTTCTATTGTGTTAGTTTACATATGATTTACATAATAATAAGCTTTCAAAGAAACTTAGATGATAAATTTTGAGAACATACCCGTTTTCGCACGTAATAATACATTTGTGAACTGCGTGCCTATATAGCTGCTGAGTTACAGTATCTGGTGGTGTAAGTGTAACAATTCAAAATGCAGGGCTTAGTTCGCAGAGTGGTGACACAACTTCCCCGTTGCCACACCAACTGTCACCGTATCTTCAACAATCACCATACCTTCTCCTCTGTACCCAAACCGCAGCTGCAAGATAACCACATTCAAACTCACATTCTCTCTAACTTGCTCACTCACCCACTTCATCATTTTCACTCCTCCCGCTCCCTTTCCTCTAAATTTCCCACCTTTCACTCATTTCATCGCTTCTTTGCCTTCAATTCTCTACTCAGACTCTCCGCCACCGATTGCAGGCCCGGTCTTCGTTTTTTTCGTCGACACAACTTCAATTTCAGCCATTATCAAGATTTTTCCCGTCGTTCTTTCTGGTAATTTTCCCTAACATTATGTGTCCAATGCTCACTGGGTTTAATTAGGGTTTTTGCTTGTCTCTTTTTTTGTTGTGATCTGAATTGTATATTCATTGCTTGATTTTGCCGCGTGGTTGAATGATCATCTGATTCCTCGTACCAACAAGGTTTGATTAACTTCTCCGTTAACACGAAAAGAATATAAGAATGTAAAATGACTTGAGCTTCTAAATCAACATATACATATACACCTCAGTGTTTAGATGAGGTAGATGAGAGAGCTCTGTAAAATTGAAGGCATGAGTTGATTTCAGCTCACCTGAGAAACTCAATTCATTTTATAGAGAAGTTTATTCAAATAGAGCCCAAAACTATGTAATTTTATGAACTTTGATTTCATTTGATTACTTCCTATGCTGGTGATTTATGGCATTACTTCCTTTGATTGCACATGAAGCTTTTGTGGCTTATTCATTCCTTGGTAGTGGTCTGATAGAAGGTACTCTAAAGTTCAATTGTAGACATTTGTAGTTTAGTAGTGTTTATGATTGTATTTGTATGTGTCATTGAGGAATAGATATAATTAGAATCTTTAAGAAATAAGAACCATTTGAGGGTCTAAATTCAGTGTCACTTCTAGTTGTAAAACTGCAGCAGGAGTGTTAATGAAGCTACCTCATTATATTAATGATGTCATATTTGAGAAAATATAGCTACAAGACATAGATAGAAAGAAAGTATTTATAGTTTGATACCTTTACAGAGCAAGGTTCTATCACCAATGACCCTTTTTTCGGGGCAACTTATTAGAGAAAACTCTGTAGAAATTAACTTTTGCACTTTTGTTTAACAACCATGACTTTTGTTTAACACCTTGATAATGTAGTGGCATCACATTTTAAGTTTAAATCATCTCACTTTCTTCATTTTAAAATTCTTACTTGGAGGATTCAGGTTAGAGTGCATTATTTGCCCGTAGTAGCGCAAGCTCATACTGTTATGGTTTATTTTCCATATGAAAATTCTAATTTATGCATTTGTTTGACTAATAATACTGAAAATTAAATGGTTATATGTGGAAATCCCAATTCATCTCCTCATTATAGAAAAAAAAATTGTGAACTAGTGGTTGCCAATCTGTTCTGACTTAGACGATTCAGTAATTCACTCTTTAAATTCTATAAATTGGAAATTCTATTTTTAAAACTTTTATTTATTTGAATATTAGAAGTGTTTATTAAGTAGTAACTTATTACTTGCTATTTGGAAAGAAGGAGTAAATGGAAGAGCAGATGAAATTCCTATTTAGAGAATATGTCATTTTTAGCATTAATCCGCAGCATGGAGGCCAATGCCTTCTGACTTCTGAGTGCCATATTTGACAATTCGAGTCTTGTAAATTAATTCTTAAGTTTAAGTAATTATATGTCCCTTTCAAGTCTTTTATCCATTTTAGCCTGTCCTTCCTATTCTTCTAATTCTTGCACTTCTACAGTGAAATCCTTGCTGGTTTACATTTCATAGCTATTTTCAATCCTTTATATGGTTGTGGGAAACTTGTCATTAGTGGACTTGTACTGTACTGCAGTCTCTTTGGGAAAATGTTTTATGCCTTATGCTGCTGAAAGTCTGATTTTCTTGTTACTTTCTCCTTCACCAGGGACATAGAAATAAATAAGATTTCCACTAATAGTATTATTGCTATGTAGAAAGGTTAAAGTTTCTAATTTTAGTAGACTTATTTAATTTGTTCATAGTTTTAGATATAATATAGTAATCTCAATAATACATTTTACCCTGTTTGCAGGAGATCATGGCTCCACAGGCTAATGCCTAATGACGTGGTTCTGGGCTTGATTGTAACTAATGTTGCCATTTTTTTATTGTGGAGGATAGCAGATGAAAGGTTTATGATAAAAAACTTTACTGTGAGTTTCTTGATTTATAAATTTTGCTCAACTTGATGATGCCACACTTGTAGATATCATTTACCTGACCTATGATTTGCATGGCTGTCCCACCTGTGTTGTGGGTCTATTAATTGTTTCTTAGCCAAAACCTTAATAAGATGGTGTTATAGTAGATTACTATTCACTTTGCAGCTGTATTAGTGCAGTTATTTTATTTTAATTAATTCTGTTAGAAATCTCACATCACCTAGAGATAGGGCCTGTTGCATGTATATGAGTGAGGAGCAATCCTCACCTTACAAGTCAGTTTTGTCCAGTTTTGTAGGGTTGAGTTAGGCCCATCACCCAGATTTGTAACATGGTAACAGAGTCTATCCTAGGATTATTTGTGCTCAATGTTCGTGATTGCACCCCATTGTAGGGGATTGGATTGTGCCCCATTATAGGGGATTGGATTGTGCCCCATTGTTGGGGATTGGTTGTTGGGATATTGAAACACCGTCTCCACGCTTGGCGTGAGGAGGGGAGTGTGTTAGAGATCCCACATCGCCTAGAGATAGGGCCTGTTGCATGTATATAAGTGAGGAACAGTCCTGACCTTACAAGCCGGTTTTGTAGGGTTGAGTTAGGCCCATCATCCGCATTTCTAACACTCTTATCTCCCCACCCTCAATATTCTATGTAAAACCCCATAATTTCAGTCATCAAACTTGAGAAATGTGTTGTTTCAACCTTCAATGTTATTGCATGTATGGATTTAACATCATCTAGATTCTAGACTGCTGATTCTGTTATTTTTTGTGAACAGATCTCTTTGGACAATTTTAAGAGTGGACGTTTGCACACTTTGATTACCAATGCATTCAGTCACATAGATACCTCGCATATAGTTTCCAACATGATTGGACTCTACTTCTTTGGAATGAGCGTAAGTTGCTAGTCTTGTATAATCTTTTTTATATATCTAACTAATACTGTCTTAGGACTTAAGTTACTACTATATGTTAGGACTAGGTTTTAAGACCTTTAGCGCAAATAAGTTTGAAGGCTGTGATTTTACCAAAAAAGGAAAGACATTATTGTCATTGGCATAGGCAGTAATTATTCAATATTTTAGCATATAGCTTGGCTTGTTTGAAAACATTAGTTTAATATAGATACCATCACTTAATTGATAAATTTCTTTCCTGCTCTACTTCGATTAATTATTTGTTGTTTTAGCTTCTATTACACTTTAACTATTCCCATTCGGCTTTGGGCAGGTTGGAAGAAATTTTGGAACTGAATTTCTGCTGAAGCTGTATCTTGCTGGGGCAATTGGTGGCTCTGTTTTTTACTTAATCCATCAGGCCTATAAAGCACAAACTTCAAAGGTTCAACGATGATAACAAAAAATTTTGTGTACAATTCCTCTCGATTAATCCTATAACTCTCTTGCATTTTGCAAGTGAAAAAACTAACAAAATTTTCATCTATGCCCACTTCAGAAATTAGAAAAAAAAATAGTAACTAATATGCCAATTCTATAAATCACTATCTTTGGAGATATTAGTTTCTATATTTTACATTTTTACTTTCATTTTGATATACCTAACTGTAACTCTTGAAACTCATCAAGCTGAAATTTTTCTTGAAATCTTTGGTACATTTGATTTCAAACCAACATCTATAGATGATATTTTCGAAAAGATAGACAAATAAAGCTGCTTTGTTATTATATTAGATGGTAAATTGATAACATTTTATGCCAAGGGAATTACTGGATAGTGATAAATTTCATTAACATATAGGCAAAAGTGAATATATGTTCTCTGGTCGGTTGGAACTTGAACATATAAGTTTGAAAAACTTTGCAAACATGAAAGAGTTTATACCCTGGATCTCCAAAACTAAAATATAATATGTAAAAGTCTTTATCTACTATTCTTTGTTGAATTTCAATGTTTCTCTGCATTCTGTTTGCAACAGGACTGGGGAGCTATGATTGCATCAAAGGAATTAGCACTGGTAAGTTCTTAGAAACTATTAAATGAATTATATAACGGCTTGCCCTACTTTAGGTAATATAGGCCATGTTTTAACTGTGCCAAATGGCTTTTTGTGGTTCATGTAATTGGCCTCACTTAGTGGGATAAGACTTTATTGTTGTTTTCTGCTAACATATTCTTGGTTTGACCTGCCATATTTTTTATCAACAGTGTGTCTTCAGGGTATGATTTTTAACCTTCTTCTTTTAAACTTTGCTGATTCCATGAAAATCTTTCTATTCTAGAATCAAATGGAAGTACATAAACTTAGGGTTTTTCATGGGTGCTTGGCATGACAGGACGGAAATTTTCTTCCTGGTGTGAGTCGTGTGACCTTCAATGTAGTCAATGATTTCATTCCATTTTGGGTTCTACACTTTGTTTATTTTGTACCTTTATGCCACACATCGATATGTATGTAATAGATAAGTTGTCATTGCCTACCAACGTTAATCTATTTTGTGATGTCCTTTGCACGTTGTAGGTTCTCCTAGTTACAGGAAACATCTTTTGTTTTTTAATGTTCTCTTAAATGTTGAATTGTTTCAATTATTACAGTTAGATTATCAAATATGAAGTTATTTTTGTGGAGGCATTGGAAATTACTATTTACTTGTATAACTTGTCACTGGTTAAAATCACTACCTCCGATTAATTGAAGTAAAACTTGACATTCATCAGGGAGCATCTGGAGCTGTGAATGCAGTTATGCTACTTGACATTTTCCTCTTTCCCAAAAATACCCTTTACCTTAACTTCATTATACCGGTTCCCGCAATCTTGCTGGTATGCTTCTCAACCCTATGATAAGCCAAAATTGTGAAGTTTGTACTTTGAAATGCGAGTACTCATATCCTTTTCTTTTTGTCTTATAAATTCTTGTTCATTAAGGGTATCTTTTTGATTGGGAAAGATATGCTGAGGATACTAGAGGTATGGTGAACTCTCCAAGGCTTACTTCTTCTCTAGTTTTCATAGTATTTTCCATTTAGAGTAACTTAGTTGTTGATAAATGATTAAATGCTATAGTAATTACTAGTTCAATGACATGAACATACTACTTAGCGGTGAGGGCCTTGCCTTGGTTAGTTTGTATGAGATCATTGGTTCCAATCTTATTGCTAGCATTGTACCCAAAAAAAAAGAAAAAGAAAAACAACTTAATTGTATTTATGTTCACGTGTTTGTAATTGATGATTCATGTGATTGTACTGAGTCGTGCATGAAGTCTTCTTTGACTCACCACATGATACAAACTTCTCTGTCTTGCATAATTGTATTAAATAATTCATTCAAATAAGTAATGTATTAACTATGCATAACTGTATTAAATAATTCTCTCATACCTTAGCAGGCATGATGCCTGCATATCTTTTGAACAATACTTGTGGTCATGCATTACATGGCAGAATAGAAAAAATTATTGTTGATTATCAAATTGCAGGGAGACAGTCGAATATCAGGATCTTCACATTTGGGGGGTGCTGCTGTTGCAGCAATAGCTTGGGCAGGAGTTCGGAGAGGAAGTTTCTAAACCCTTTTCCATACCCTACAAAACTTATTTTTCCTTTTGTGCGTATTTAGTACTGTTCAATGAGTTTATCTTAGGTATAGTACTGAAGGCATTGGTTTAACACCCGCAAATACAAACATTTACTTGTACTGTTGTTCTATTTAGGTTGGAATTATATATTTATTATTAATTGAATGATATATCATTAATGTTAAACCCTTAAGTATTCCAAAATAAAAAAGAGAATATTAGCCTCTTTATCATCTATGCTTTCCCGTAGATATTATCTTGCCTTGCCTTGTAGACAATCTTATTTCAAGTATGGTGTGACATTAAATGTAGGTTATAGGCTTACATCTTTCAATAAATATTTGAAAAATAAACGTAACTTTCGTTAAAATGTACACCCCGTAAATTTTAATTGGGGGTATATTACTAAGTTATAATTAGGAATTATCTTAAAAAGAGTAAATAAAAAATTATAATATTTAAAGAAATAGCGAATCCAAATTTATTTACAAAAATATCATAAAAAAACATTTTGCAAAGAAAATAAACATATTCTTATTTTATAAATTAGATTACACATCTTAGAAAGTAAGACTTCCACTTTTTTTATGCCTATGATATTTCGTTCTCTCTCCTTTAAAGCTATTTTCACAAATTACAATGCAACAAGCCAATTTTTTTTCTTCTCACAGTCACCTTATTTCGTTAAAAAAGATTCTTTATTTTTTGGAGAAATGATAGTTGTGTAGTAATAATTTGTACATAACACTTTTTGTGTCTATTTGTACAAATTTATTTATGCATTGGTATATGTGTAGCATATATCTTATTTATTTATATACGTATTTTTGGGTCGTTTTAAATTTAACCACCTATAGTCCTTTTCAATTTACCTTTTATTCCTTGTTCCTACCTCTATGAATCTCATCATTTTTTTTAAATTGATTGATATGTAAAATCAATCTTATGTTACAATTTAAATTACTTATCATAAACTCAAAATACAATTGATATATTAAAAAACATTTAATTATAATGAATACATTGAAAAATATTATTTATTATAAATTTGAATTATATAAAAAAAATAAACATTTTATTGTATAACCTACCATCTAAAATACTAATGTATAAATAAACACGTATAAAAAATTAATAAAATAAGAAAGTCCCTCTAAAAAAAAAAAAAACAAGAAACAAAATATGAAAATATTCCTTCCTATAGAGTACAGACCTTGTTGGTGGTGCTTAAGCCTAAACCTTATCCCACCAAAAAACACCCATTCATTTTCCTTCTCACCAATCACTTCACTTCGAAACTCGGTCGCTGATTCACTCACTAACTCACTCACTCTCCTTCTTCTTTCTTTCTTCTTCATCTTCTTCTTCTACTTGTTCAATCACATCACAGATATGTTAACCTCATCTTCATCTTCCACTTCACTCCGCATCCCAATCCTTAACCACCCTCTTCTCCATTCACCATCCTCTCGCGTCCACTTCACACCTCTCGCTCTCCCACCTTTCCACCGCACCCTCTCTTTCCTCCCCCCTCCGCCGCTCCGCCCGGCAACCACCCCCGCCCTCCCCGCCGCCGTCAAGGGCGACAAGTCCGGCGAGCAGAAGTGGGTCCACGAGGGCCTCATAATGGAGTCCCTCCCCAACGGCATGTTCCGCGTGCGCCTCGACAACGAAGACCTCATCCTAGGTTACATCTCCGGCAAAATCCGAAAAAACTACGTTCGAATCCTCCCCGGCGACAGAGTCAAAGTTGAAGTCAGCCGCTACGACTCCTCCAAAGGACGCATCGTTTACCGCCTCCGCAATACCACCCCTTCTTAGCACTACACCACGCCGCGTTCGCAACCTGTTTGTTAAAATGTCTCACACAACTCAAGCATAGCAACAACAACCCAGTTCAGGTGTATCCCTTCTTGTATAAAAAAATTACAAAAATTGTTAAACTTGTAGACAAATGCGATTTATTAATTTCAGTTTTTTTTTCCTTGAGTCGCTTTTGTCTTTCTGCTAGTGGTTAGAGTGAGCAAATATTTTGGAACTTTTCGATATTCCAGACAAATGTGATATTGCAGGAAATTATAGACAAATGGGTATTGCGATTGATTGTGAAGGTTAATCATTTTGGTCTCTGTTTAACTTCTGACTCTGTAAAAATTCATTCACTGCTGCAATAGGATTTTTTTATATAGGGGATAGGATGATAGATACAGAACTAAGATGTATTTCAGGAGCTTGTAGTTGTGTTTTTTATTCAGAATTTAAGTTTCACATTAGTAATTTGAGAAAACCAAATAATTTATAGTAGTTTGAAATCGCATACTTTTTGTTCTTCATAGATATTAGATCACCCAAGCCGTTGTCAAGTTGCAACTCACTGGTAGTGTTGAGATTAAACTTCAGTAGGTCCCATTTTCTTTTGCTAGCACAATTAGTTATTGGTATATTTCCATTAAGAATTTCCAGACATAAAGTATGATCCAGATCTTTCTCACTTACCCTTCATTGGATTTGTGCGATCTGGGTCTTTATTTAGACATCAAATGTTTCAGTTTCTATACCCATGTTGCTCTTGCATCTAGGAAACTATAGTTAAACTTAACCACTTAACCAAATGTCTTCAAACCATGATACCTGCATTCCAAGTCTCAAAATAAACAGAAACCTTTCTTGTCTGTCATGAAAACTTGCTCTATATTTTCAGTCTCTTTCACTTGCAACCCCATGCTGCCAAATGTTATTACCATATAGCATTCCAGACCATATCCATTAACGAAAATATTCAAAATAAGAACCTAAGCCACAGCATACCCAGCAAATTTTCTCTGGCTTATAGGTTGATCTCCACGTAATTAAGTCCTCCAGCATCTTTTTGGACTTATCTACATTCCAGTTTCGAGCTTCCAAATATCTCCTCAGATGAGATCAGTTTTGTGTGGAGACAAGTTAACGTCACTCGTTTCATAGCAAGGGCATTGAAGTTTTATGTTAGTCACTAGGATTTTGATTACATCCCTAACTGTATTCATGACACGATGAAAGAAACAATGAGGCTTTTGAGTAAAAAAAACAAAAAACCGCACCAGAGCAATGCATCAAACTGCATCCTGGTAAGGGTCCAACTGCACCCTTGACGTGTTTAATCTTGTTGTAAATTTTTTAAAATTCAGATTCGGCACCTAGATTCGCACTTATTCACGAAACTCAACCAATGTATCTTGGATTTGGAATAAAGCAATAGCCATAGCTGCTTTCCTGGTCTTGTTGAGGAGAACTTAGAACTTCTCCATCAATAGAACTTGGTAACGGGCCCAATTATATCATTGGTAAATTATGTTGACTGGTTTTTCTTTACCTAATTTAACATTTTGAAAAGTATAAATTTATACTACAATTATTTTTTACAAATTTTTATAATGGTTAAAACATTGAGTTATTTTTTTAAAAAAAATTTATTGACAATTTTTTTTATAGCTAAATTCATCAAATTATTTTCTCAAATATTGTTTGAAAAGTGACACAATGAAATATTATTATTTTATATAATATATATAGTATTATAAACTTATAATATTATAAAGAGTAAATTATATGATATTATGAATTTTGTGAGATTATTGACACACGCGCCGAACGTGCGTCAAATAATACCAAAGCCTAGCTATTACTTTCTGCGATAATAGTGGACTTTGATCGTTTCCTACTGGATTACTTTGTTACTTCTCTATAGCCAAATTTTAAATGCAATTTTGGGGGTTTTTGTGTAGAGGAAAAATTAAAGGCAATTAAATAGTAAAAATTAACCAATGACAAGAATTAAACAATAATTAAAAAGCAATTAATAGATTATTAAAAGACACCAATCCGATCTCTCGCGATCCCAATTTCCCTCATTGGTTCAACAAAATAAAGACAATGCAAAGTGCATTGAAACCGAGATCTCTCGCATGTCAACTCTGACTAGCTCTAAGATCTTAGAAATTATCATCGAACACTTGGTGGCCTTTAAACTCACATAATCGCATGAGAGCACACAACTTGGTTCCGAATCATATAATTAGTTCTCTGCATTCATTATCAATCAACAATGACAGAATCAACAATCTAAATCCAAAATATTAATCAACAATCTAAATCCAAAATATTAATCAACATAATGGAATTAAAATTATAGAATCCAAAACGAGTCCTTATGCAATTGAAAACGAAGAACCTAAGGAAATTAGGGATCCTATTGAGATCGAATTGGTTGAAGAAATTAGTTGCGCATAATTGAAATTAGACTAAGCATAAATTGGGGTTGCATATTAGAAGAATTAAATTGCAAGAATGGAGAGAGAACGAGAATTGGAATGACAAACCTGAAAACCCTAGCAAAGCGACTTGAAAGGAAAAAAAAAGCAATCTTAAAATTGAAATTGATTGAAAGGTAAAAAGTGTCTACAATTTTCTGAATTGGGGTATTTATAATAAGTGAGTCATGTGCTAGTCACATGACTTTAAGTGACTTAGGGTGCAGGGTTCAAAGCCCATCCAATGCAAACATTTAAATGGTCTAATTATATGATTTGAAATGGGCCTACACTAATTCTTCACGCTGGAATTCCCGCATCAATTTCGTGCGTCACTTTCAAGGCAATTTTCACCCCAGATGTGGTCCGAATTGGCTCTTCATGTCTTCATAGCTTTTGTAGCTCTTTCAGTCCTCTTTAATTTGACATAAAATGGAGCTCAAACAGAGTTCTGTAGTGAGAGTTATGCCTTTTTTAGTGAACCTTGTCAAAACTGGAAATTTTAACGAATTAGAACAAAAATAAGCACTTAAGGCCCAAATGAGCCCAAACTCTTAAATGCACTAAATCATGCTAATTGACCATTAATAATGTTGTAATATGATGTATTAAATGCAGAGAAATTGATCAAAATAATGATTCATCAAATTTCCCCACACTTATCCTTTTGCACTCCTGGGCAAAACTAAGTCCTAATGAAAATGTTAAATCGGATGCAAAATTTCATCTGGTTTAAGTTATTTCATACTCTACAAAATAGTTATCAATGCCTCAGAACTGAACATAGCGATCAGAGCACAATCAATCCAATAATTACAAATTACAGTATTAAATAATTCCTACTTCAGATAGTACCAATCAGACAATCATGTAAGTTAATTATAAGCAATGACCTCACCAGAAGTGTATCACTCAAACTCTCAAGTGTATCAGACAAGTGTTTACTCTCAAACCATTAAAGTGAACATCATTTTACCATAGGCTTACAATCACTTTAGCTCTCTACCACCAACAATCACAGTCATGCATGATTCAAGAGGACTTGCAAAGGATGTAATGGGGCCAAGGATAAAGGTTTGATAAATTTGGTCAAGTGACTACTATTTCACAGATATTGAAATCAACATCAACAGATTACAAAAGATATCAAAATTACATAATAAATCTGCAAAGTTGTTATTTCAACAACTACTTAAGTACTCAACTCATTTTGCACACTTATTCAGATTAAAATTTTGCTATTTTGCTCTTATTTCTTTTTCTTTTTCCATATATTTTTTCTATTTTTTTTTTCTTGTCTTTTTTTCAATTTTTTTTTAGTACTTATTTTTCTTTTTCACCCATATCAGTCTCAAATAGCAAAATAGTACTAAGATAACATTTACATGAGTGTGCCGGTCAAAAAGCAACGAAAATGTATCAGTTCTGAAACTCAGACCCAAGTCATATTAATTGCAATATTCCACCCCCCACACTTATTTTTCTGCACGTCCCGAGCAGACACCCTTACACTTATCTGCTTCACATAACCAAAAGATGAACAATTAACTCAATATCTCATAAATCAGACAACATTGTTTTACTCTTAAGGCTTGTAATATAGGTAGTGAAAGAAATGGTTTCAGGCGCAAAGGGGCTAACAAGGGATAAAATGCAAGGTAGGCTATTTGATCAAGTGGGGAAAATAGAACTGAATGCCTCAATCATGATCATGCACTAAGTGATAAGATGCAGCTTTGAAAAGAATAAAAACAAGTTCTGAAAAATGACATCCACTAATGGCATATATCACACCGAAAGAAAGGGAATGACATGCAGATGAATCCATTCAAAACAGGCCCAAAGACTCACAAGTTCAATATTGTCAAATACTTATCAGAAACAATACATAACCAATTCATACCAACTAGTCCAACATCTATCAGAGGAATATATCAATACCACAAAATAATAAAAAGAAATTAACTCAACTCAGATTCCAGTTCAGATTCTCAACATATAAACCATAATGCAGATGTACTAATAATCACACCAGAATCACAAAATCTCCAATTCAGAAAAATAAAATGAAACAAAGCATGGAAATCCTAATTAATCCTAATTAAAGAAGGTGGAAAGATAGGAAATGAATGAAAACATAACGAAAAAGAGTGGAAGGAGAAAAGAAAAACTCCCTCGGCCGCTCAAAGCGGCAGTGCGTCTGCAAGTGTGACAATCTCCTGCTCTGCGGGCTGCTTGATGGAGCTCTCATGATAGTGCTTTAAGTGCTGCCCGTCCACCATAAATGTATCCTTGGTACCTACTACAAGAAACAAATACCCACCTGGATCAAATATCACAAAATCATCTACAATAATATGTAAGTCATTCTTTATCAGTGCAAATGATTCAGGGTGTAGGTATGTTTTTGTGCTATAATCAGTGCATGGTGGTGGTAGGAATAAGTTGAATTCCATAATCATAATTCTCCATTTGTTCATTTTAATCTTGACATCTAAATTGAACAATTCACATGTTTCACTTACATCGTCAAATCAAAGAACATGGAATAATGAACTCTAACATCAATAACACAATTTAAAAGAGAGAGTAAAAAATTAGAGTGTTTCAAGGTAGCATGATTATTCTCTACTCCATCTATAATGTGTTTAGACATTAGTTCGCCAATAAATATAGAAGCTTTCACTTGGCCCTCCATTGTTAACTTCTCTAACGACCTATAAGAATATATAACATCATGAGAACAAAAGCCGTTAGGAACAACTAAAAGGTTCAAATCAACAAACTCAATGATAGTCCAGGCTTTAATTCCATAAGAGTCTAAAGTGAAACATTTAGTGTTGTTCATATTGTAATTATAAAGAGTATCAAATGATAAAGAAATCTTCTCTAGTGGTTGCTCTGATTTCCTGGATGCTTCACTCTTTCCACAATGTTTGCTCCAAGGAAACTTAATGGACAATTCTCCACTAGGTACCAAGACATGAGGATTTTTGTAAGGAGGAGGATCACAAACAGCTTCACCGTGTGCTTTAAGTTCTTTCTTTTCTACATAAACATCTTCACACAAAAAGTTGTTATCTTGTATTTTTTCCTTAGGGCTCACTCCTACATCACCTATCAAAAGAGAATCAACATAAACAAAGGAAGGATTAATATAAGCAATTAAATCATCACATGTTTCCTTCTCTTGTTTATCTGTCACTTTTTCTTCCATGTCTTGTTCTTTCAAATCTTGTTCTTGCAACTCTTTCTCTTTAGCTACAACCTCCATGGTAATTGTCTTTTTCTGTTGTGCAAGAGGTTCCACCATTTGCTTACCAGACCCCAAAGTAATATCACTCACATTCTTATCATTATCATTCAAATTGGAAATTGCTTGTGAGGGTAGACTGATGGATGCTTGAGGTTGGTTCTGACTAATTGCATTGGATAACTGCTCAATATGAGTTTGGATACTCTGAAGGTTAGCCTCAGTTATCTGCTGAAATTGCAAGTTGTTGGTGACCATCTGCTTGATTAATTCTTCCAAGGAAGGACCACCTTCTGGTTGGGCTAGTGGTTGTGTAGGATGTTGTTGAAAAGATGATATATGATGATTGGAATTTTGCTGCCAATTTTGTGTCGGATGGAAAGTAGAATAGTCAAGTGAACTCTGATAAATCTGATCTCTCCATCCAGGATTGTAGGAATATGAGTTGTACTGCTGTTGAGGTATGGTATGAAAAACTTTTGCCTCTACAAAAGTTGAATCACTGAAACCCTTCCTGATGCAATAGTTCCCTAATAGTCCTATTATCCATGTTAGCCTAAATGAATGTAAATCAGCACATCTTTAGTTCATCAGATTCAACAATAGCCACAAAAACAACAATATACAACACAAATCAGCATAAACAACACTAACTAACCGCACTCAACAGATATCACTTGTCAAGATGCACCGGATGACCAAAATAAATTGCAAAACAATATCAAATGATTTTTTAAAATTTATTGAACTTATTGAATGTAAACTAACCTATCCTAAGTCTAATAATAAAAAAAATAAAAATATAAAAAAAAATGCATATAAACAATGAGAATTAACAAAGCAATCCCCGAACTAACTGCCAAATTTGACACACGCGCCGAACGTGCGTCAAATAATACCAAAGCCTAGCTACTACTTTGCAGTAATAGTGGACTCGGATCGTTTCCCTACGGATTACTTTGTTACTTCTCTATAGCCGAAATTTTAAATGCAATTTTGGGGGTTTTTGTGTACAGGAAAAATTAAAGGCAATTAAATAGTAAAAATTAACCAATGGTAGTAATTAAACAATAATTAAAAAGCAATTAATAGATTATTAAAAGGCACCAATCCGATCTCATCGTCGATCCCAATTTCCCTCATTGGTTCAACAAAATAAAGACACTCATCTATGCAAAGTGCATTGAAACCGAGATCTCTCGCATGTCAACTCCAACTAGCGCTCAAAGATCTTAGAGAATTATCATTGAACACTTGGTGGCCTTTAAACTCACACAATCGCATGAGAGCACACAACTTGGTTCCGAATCATATAATTAGTTCTCTGCATTCATTATCAATCAACAATGACAGAATCAACAATCTAAATCCAAAATATTAATCAACATAATGGAATTAAAATTATAGAATCCAAAACGAGTACTTATGCAATTGAAAACGGAGAACCTAAGGAAATTAGGGATCCTATTGAGATCGAATTGGTTGAAGAAATTAGTTGCACATAATTGAAATTAGACTAAGCATAAATTGGGATTGCATATTAGAAGAATTAAATTGCAAGAAGGGAGAGAGAACGAGAATTGGAATGGCAAACCTGAAAACCCTAGCAAAGCGACTTGAAAGGAAAAAAAAGCAATGCCGAAAATTGAAATTGATTGAAAGGTAAAAAGTGTCTACAATTTTCTGAATTGGGGTATTTATAATAAGTGAGTCATGTGCTAGTCACATGACTTTAAGTGACTTAGGGTGCAGGGTTCAAAGCCCACCCAATGCAAACATTTAAATGGTCCAATTATATGATTTGAAATGGGCCTACACTAATTCTTCACGCTGGAATTCCCGCATCAATTTCGTGCGTCACTTTCAAGGCAATTTTCACCCCAGATGCGGTCCGAATTGGCTCTTCATGTCTTCATAGCTTTTGTAGCTATTTCAGTCCTCTTTAATTTGACATAAAATGGAGCTCAAACAGAGTTCTGTAGTGAGAGTTATGCCTTTTTTAGTAAACCTTGTCAAAACTGGAAATTTTAACGAATTAGAACAAAAATAAACACTTAAGGCCCAAATGAGCCCAAACTCTTAAATGCACTAAATCATGCTAATTAACCATTAATAATGTTGTAATATGATGTATTAAATGCAGAGAAATTGATCAAAATAATGATTCATCAATTATGTAAATATTTTTTTAATTCCAATATTATATATTGGGTTCCATCAAATTTAAAGTGAATCCATGGCGGTTGAAACCCAGTTGTAGCCTTTCTAAAGGAACTTCTCACTTTTCAATATAATATCATTTGTCAAATTCATGACTCTTGAGCACTTTTTGTCAAATTCATAAGAACTTTTTTTGGTTTTCCTCGTAATGTGGTGAGATAACTTGGTTTATTCAATCCAACTTAAAGTTGAAAAGATTGTTGAGATCTCACATTTACCAGTTATATAACTAAAATAATCATTATAATTGAAGTGTAACTCTCGCCTCATAAATTATTATGCATCTTACAATTTCACTAACAGGTTACCAAACAATAGAAGCCAAAATAATTACACAATAAAAGACAAATAGAGCAAGCAAAAATGAAATGAAAATTAGGTAACGAGAATAAGTAAAATTGGGTGTATAAGACAAGTCTTACAAATTATCCGTTTAACTACAATTCTTACAAAAATGATGGATTAATGTACTCTCGATTTAGTATTGTGTGTGTATTTGAAATTTACATTTAAGAATTGAGAGTGTGCAAAGAGAGAGTTGATTGTGTATTGAAAGCACAATAAGCTGTAGGCAATTGACCTATTTAGTATTTTTTTTTTCTCTCTCTAAAAGCACTTTTAGGACAAAAAATTAAGAAAAAAAATCCTTTTCTGAAAGTGAAAATTATTTTTTCATCAATTAATTTGTAAAATTTTTTACATCTCTTAAAGAAGAATTAAAAGAGAGAACTTGTATGAATTAGTTAATAAAAATTTAATTTTAGTATTTAAACAAATATTTTTTTTTTCTCCTATCTTTTGTGAAAAAGTTTATCTAAATATATCCAATATTTATAAATAATTAGAGTATAATTGGAGGCTAAAAAAACATTTGTCCAATCTCTCTACAACATTGCCAAATTATTACACATGCATTTGGGTTATTTTAGTAAGTATGAGAATTAAAGATAAGATTTTAAACGTGTGGATCCAATGATTGCCCTTTAATTATGTTAATTAATTGTAATGAATGCAATTACCAATTAATGACTATCAATATTATTTGTTTCTTTATTTATTTGTAAATCTTGGCGCTAGCTTTAACTATAGGATTATATATTATTAGCACTTGATGTTTATGTACACAATAGTGAAATATGAGAAAGACAAATTTATCATAATTTCTTACTTGGTACCAGAGCTACTAAGTCCTGGAGGCTCTTGATTCCACACAAATCATAGGATCCATTGCAAATTCAAAGTTCAAAAGCGATCTCACATCCATTGTGTTTGTCAAGTTGAATAGAAACACCCACTCATTATGAAAATTCTTGGTGATTTCTATAGTCAAAGGATGCAGGCTCATTGGGCATATATTAAGGATAAATCATGGCATCCACAACAAATTCAAAGTCCAAAAGCGATTTCTCACTCATTGTGTTTTTCAAGTTGGATAGTAACAATTACCCACTATGGAAATCCTTGGTGATCTATATAGTCAAAGGATGTAGGTTTGATGACCACATAATATGGACAAAGGAGTGTCCTATAGAATTCATAGCTTCTGCAAATTCAAGCAAGAAGCAAAATCCTACATTTGAAAATTGACAAGCTCATGACTCACAATTCCTTAGATATATGATTAATTCAATGACTGTTGAAATGGAAACGTAGTTGTTGCATTGTGAAACCTCACAGCTTAGCTGGTGCTCACACAAGGTCTCGAATCACTTACCTTGAATATGAATTTCACAACATCAGAGAAGAAAAATGAAAATGGAAGAGTAGCTGGTCAAGATGAAAAATCTCGCTAACAAGCTTAAACTTGCAAGGAGTCTCATTTCCCATTCAAATCTAATCCTTCAAACCCTAAATGGTTTAGATTCTGAATACAACCCTATGGTGGTCAAACTATCTGATCAAACCAATCTCACTTGGATTGATTTATAGGCCCAATGGATAATCTTTGAGAGTAGACTCGATCAATTGCATAACCTTACCAACCTAACTCTTAATGCATTAACAAATATTGCCAAGTGATTACAAAGACAACAAATTCAACACAAATAATAATTGGAAAGGTTCCAGTCGCAACTAGAGAGGCTATAACTTTAGAGGTTGGAGGGGAGGAAAATGAAGAAAAATAATGTCTAAGCCAACATATCAACTTTGTTACAAGGTTGGGCACACAACAGTAAATTGTTACTGCAGATTTGATAAATCCTACTCAAACTCAAATTATTCAGCAAGTGGTGACAAGAGCACATAATGAATTGTTAACTTCACAAACCTCTATTCAAGATTATGATTGGCACGTTGACGATGGTGCAAGCAATCATATGACACACCAAGCTGACACGAGAATATAACAGAACATCATGGTAAGAATTCATTTAATAATTGGAAGTGGTGAGAAATTGAATATTGTTGCCATATGTTCCTCAAAACTAAATTCACTCAACTTACAAGATATTGTATATATGCCAACCATTACCAAAAATTTATTAAGTGTGTCAAAATTAACGGCTGACAACAACATTCTTGTTAAGTTTGATGCAAATAGTTGGTTTGTAAAAGACAAGTTAACAAGGAAGATAATTCCAAAAGGGACACTTAAAATGACTTATATCAACTCTCAAAGATTGAAAGGGACTTGAGTGCTTATGTATCTGTCAAAGAGAATTGGCATAGAAGGCTTGGTCTGTTGTAATTTTTGAATATTTCAAAATTTATTTTGTAATATTTATTTAGCAATGACCATACAATCTTTTGGATTTAATATTCCAATACATTCGAACATAAACTCCTTTAATTTAGTATTTAATAACATTTATAAATTCTTATTTAATCCATATAACGATCATACTTTTTCCTGATAACAGACTACCTTTTATTGATCGGTCTATATAAATGATTAAGCCTTGGAAACATAAATATATGAGTTTTATCTTTCCCCTACATCTGTTTTGTGTTCCTATTCTACACACATATACATGTGTTCTACTACATCAGTTCAACTGGGAAAAGATTGTTATATCTTAGGGGTTACGCATCCCGCGAGTTAATCTTTTAGGATAACATACATCTATGCGTCTCAGTCACTACCTCTTTTATTTTTTTCAGGTTTTCTTAATAATCAGTGACAACATGATTATCTAAATAATAAAGTTCTAGATAGAGTTTTGAAAAGTTGTAACTTGAAACAATCACCTAGTAATCATTTTAATTTTGGTGAGGCTTGTCAATATGGTAAAATGCATTTTTTTTACCTTTTAAAACCTCTTCCTCTCGTGCTAAGGGAATTCATGAATTAGTTCATACTGATGTCTAGGGTCCTACATCAATAATGTCTTCTTCTAGTTTCAAATATTATGTTCATTTTATTGATGATTTTAATAGATTTACTTGAATTTATTCTCTTAAACAAAAAACAGATTTGTATAAGCGTTTATCTAGTTTAAAAATATTGCAGAAAATTTGTTTAACAAGAAAATCAAGACAATCCAATATAATGTTGGTGGCGAATATAAAGTTTTGCAATTGAGAATGTTGTAGTTTATTTTAACAGCGAACAGGCTGCAAATAATTTAACATGGAATAGTCCAATCATTGGAGATGATTCAACAAGGAACAATCCAATTCTTGACCAAAAACTTGCTAAACCAAGCGCAAACATCAACTTTCATAGAACCAGGAGCAAGGTTGAAATTCACAAGTCAACGAAGTCATATGTTGGGTTTCGTGAAACTTGCACAATTAAGAAGGAACCAGAAAATGTCATAGAAGCACTCATAAAACCACAGTGAAAAGAAGTTATGGATAATGAGTATTTGTTAAGTCAAGATGATTTAGCATCTCAGTTTTGATTTTTACAGAACAGTCTGTTGTGTTTATAGACGGAAGCATCAGACTGAAGGCTCAGACGAAACAAGTATCAGACAGAAGAACTCAACATGAAGCATCAGACAGAAGAGAGTCAGACGAAACTAAGTCGTCAGACGGAACCAAGCCATCAGACGATAGTGGCACAGACGATAGAAAGACTACTCAAGTTGAAGACCTTCGTCTGTCCAAGAGAAGCTTAAGACGAAAGGATAAGACGAAACAACATCATTGAAAGATTCATTTCGTCTATCCAAAAGTGAAGTTCAGTTGAAGTCTCGCGCCAAGATTTAAAATCTAAAGGAGTCATCATGAGAAGAATTCAAGATCTGTATAGGGATCTGCGCTTTCACATCCAAAGTCAAAAAGGTCTCTACCTTTTTGTCACATCTCTGTACAAGTCGTCAAAAAAGGAACTACACGCAATTCATCCGAGATATCCGCCGCAACTCTCATCTATCAATCAAGGACAACCGACAACCTTTTTGGAAAGTTCTCAAGAAGATCTCCAACGACTCTCAACGACATTCAAATGAGTCTAACGGCTATTTGAAGAAGATGCCTATAAAAGGACTTCACCACGACCAGAACAAGTTGGCGAATACGCTTATCCTTCATCTACTCTGATTATTCGCACAAATCTGATAAGCTCTGTACTGTATTGAAAAACACCTCTCTGTGTAGAGGAAATCTCTGTTGATTCACAATATTTGTAAAAGTCCACTTGTGTGGCATTATAGCCTGTAGAGGCTGGGTTCAAAGAATACCTGTATAGCCTGTGGAGGCTGGGTTCAAAGAATACCTGTTTAGCCTGAGGAGGCTGCTTTCCAAAGAATACCTTGTAATAGCCAGAAGTGGCTGGGTTCAAAGAATACTTGTAACCTGTTCACGGTTGGTAGTGAAAACTCAGTGGTTGCTGGGTAACTGGACGTAGTCTTGGATAGACGAACCAGTATAAAAATATCTGTGTTTATTGTTTTGTCTGATCAACTAACTGGGGATAATAAGTTTAACGTCTGTCATTTAAAATCAACAGTTCAAGATAAATCTTGTTTCGTCTGACCATATTTGAACCCACAGACGAAAGGGAGTAATTATTTTTTAAACACAATTCAACCCCCCTTCTTGTGTGTTTTACTTTTACAGTTTGGTATCAGAGCTCAACCTCTAAGGGTTGAGCGCTTAACAGCTACTAGAGGAAAAGATCCAGGATGGCGAACTCCCAGATGACGCTCATTGCAGAAGGCTCCTCCATGAACACTCCTCCAGCTTTCTTTGCAAATGATTATCCTTACTGGAAAGATCGGATGGAGATGTATATCAAGTCTACAAATTATAGACTGTGGAAGATCATAACAGAAGGAGACATTTTCCTAACCAAGCCTGAATCAGAATGGGGAAATGAAGAGTATACTATCGCAGAGCTCAACAACAAGGCACATTATGCCATAACGTGTGCTCTTTCTAGGGCAGAATATAACAAATTCTATGCCTACAAAACAGCCAAAGAGCTTTGGGATGCGTTGAAGATCTCTTATGAAGGAACTGAAGATGTCAGACTTAGAAAAGCTGCCACCTTTCAAAGAGAATACGAAATGTTCTCCATGGAAAGAGGAGAATCTATAGACGGAATGTTTGGAAGATTCCAAACTATTCTGAATGGGCTAGCTGCATTGGAAATTACTTTTTCAATAGCCCAAATCAACATGAAGATTTTGGACAGCTTACCTGCACCATGGGAAGCTATGTCCACTGCTATATCTGTTGGGAAAAATATGAAGATCCTTTCCTTGGATGAACTCATTGGAGCACTGAGAGTGCATGAAGTTCATTTGTGCAAAAGGGGGAAGCTGAAAATTCAAGAGCTTGTTGCTCTATCCAACACTAATAAGCTTGATGGAGAAGAGTCAAGTATGAAGAAAGCAGAATCAACAGACTCAGAAGATTCCTCTGAAGAAGAAATCTCCTTGATGGCAAGAAGATTCAAAAGATTGATGAAGAAGAGGGATCCCAAAAAGATTAGAAGAAAGAAGAAACAAGCCACTTGGGATGATCTCGATGATGAAAGCTCAGACGATTTAGCTGAAGAAAATGCAAATATCTGTCTCATGGCAAGACTATCATCTGAGGTAGACCTTCTAAATATATCTAGTTCATCATCATCCTCTTCAGATTCAGAGTCAGACTATGAGGACATGTCATATGATGTTCTTCTCGCTAACTCACATATTATAGCTCAAGAATATAAAAATTGCAGATCTAAGCTCAAAAAGGCTTTAGAAGAAATTGAAAATCTGAAAGCTATAAATGTCCAATTATCTGAGAAAAACATATCAGATGAATCATCCTCTTCGTCTGATACTGAAAAGAGTCATCTTCTTCTTAGTCATGAAATCCTAAAAGAAGAAAATGAACTCTTAAAGAAAGATTTAAACAAGTTCATCTTGAGTTCTTACAAGCTCAAAAATTCTTTAAATCACAAGAATGAACTTAGTTATAATCTTGTGACAGACGAAAGAAAATCACAAATTCATTCGTCTATATGTAGAAGCATACATATTTCTTATAACAGGTCTCCGAAACAGTCTGAAGGACATTCAAGAACCTATGACAGACGGAACCTTACAACTAACAAAACTAGACCCAAGAAAATTTGGGTACCAAAATCAAAAATAATTTTTGTTGCAGATAGAAAGAGAGAATGTATAAAGATTGTACAATCTGGACAATGGATACATGCAATATGTAATCATCAACATGTTCTTGTTCCAAAGCAACAGATCATGTAAGAGATCTACCATGTATGGGTCTTAAGAAGACAGATTCATCCATTCAGACGGAAGAAGCAAAGTTTTCAAAGAATGCAAACAGGTCGAATTTTAGAGACTTTTCTGAACGTGCTTTGGTGTCAAGAAGAATTGAACCCAAGTGCATTGAAGAAATGCATTCAAATATCAATTGAATGGAGCTTGAAATAGGCAAGAAATAAGTTTTCTTATCCGTGCAAATTTCTTTTGTTTATCGTTATCAAAACGCTGCGTCTAATCATTGGTTGAAATAGTCTATCTGACTCTTCAACAGACACAACGTCATGTTATCTTCTAACATCTCTGTTGAGTGTACAGGACAAAGCTTGTTAATGGTTTACATATGTCTAGCTTTTTAAAGCAAGAGACACGCTATCCTTAGATACACCTCATCAGACGAAAGAAGGTAATGAGAAATAAGAAGGCCTTCGTCTCCGTGGAAAACCCAGAGGATTGCAAAAGATTCAAGAAATATGGAAGAAAGGAGAGATCAGAAGCTGAGGGGGAGCAAAATAGAAGAAAATGAAAGATGCAAAAGCTGAGGCAGTTGAGGCTAATGTTCAAGAAGCTGAGGAGTATAAGACTCTGAAGCGCAAATATGATGCCTTGGAGGATGATTGTGCGCACTTGAAGCAAAAGAACAGAGAGCTTGAGGAGAACCAAGTTTCTCTATCATCTGAAGTGCAGCAGCTCAAAGTCATTGTGATGTCCCTACTTCACAAAAAGCCAAAACACTCTTCTTGATCAGAGTTTTGATGATCACAGCCCAAGGGGGAGAGAAAGAGAAGATCCTCGTAGGGGAGAGAATGGACAGAAAGAGATAGCCCAAGGGGAAGAAAAGGAGAACCCAAGGGAAAGAGGAAAGGCAAGGGTAAAGCATCGCATCGTCTGAGGGGGAGCAAACAGGGAAGAGCAAAGAGAAAGCTTCGTCTGAGGGGAGCAAGCAAGTCAAGTTCATCGATAAAGATCATCTCTAATCCCGATACATCCTTTGTTCTGTCTCAAGTAAAAGATCAAGGATCTCGTGGTGTGGTCTCGTAATCATCAAAAAGGGGAGATTGTTAAGTCAAGATGATTTAGCATCTCGCTTTGATAATTACGAAACGAGTCTATTGTGTTTACGAGACGGAAGCATCGATCAAGGCTCGACGAAACAAGTATCAGACAGAAGAACTCAACATGAAGCATCAGACGGAAGAGAGTCAGACGAAACTAAGTCGTCAGACGAAACTAAGTCGTTAGACGGAACCAAGCCATCAGACGATAGTGGCACAGACGATAGAAAGACTACTCAAGTTGAAGACCTTCGTTTGTCCAAGAGAAGCTTAAGACGAAAGGATAAGACGAAACAACATCATTGAAAGATTCATTTCGTCTATCCAAAAGTGAAGTTCATTGAAGTCTCGCGCAAGATTTAAAATCTAAAGGAGTCATCATGAGAAGAATCCAAGATCTGTATGGGGATCTGCGCTTTCACATCCAAAGTCAAAAATTTCTCTACCTTTTTGTCACATCTCTGTACAAGTCAGTAAAAGGAACTGCGCACGCAATTCAGTCCGAGATATCCGCTGCAACTCTCATCTATCAATCAAGGACAACTAACAACCTTTTTGGAAAGTTCTCAAGAAGATCTCCAACGACTCTCAACGACATTCAAATGAGTCTAACAGCTATTTGAAGAAGATGCCTATAAAAGGACTTCACCACGACCAGAACAAGTTGGCGAATACGCTTATCCTTCATCTACTCTGATTATTCGCCCAAATCTGATAAGCTCAGATCTTGTATTGAAAAACACCTCTCTGTGTAGAGGAAATCTCTGTTGATTCACAATATTTGTAAAAGTCCACTTGTGTGGCATTATAGCCTGTGGAGGCTGGGTTCAAAGAATACCTGTATAGCCTGTGGAGGCTGGGTTCAAAGAATACCTGTTTAGCCTGAGGAGGCTGCTTTCCAAAGAATACCTTGTAATAGCCAGAAGTGGCTGGGTTCAAAGAATACTTGTAACCTGTTCACGGTTGGTAGTGAAAACTCAGTGGTTGCTGGGTAACTGGACGTAGTCTTGGATAGACGAACCAGTATAAAAATATCTGTGTTTATTGTTTTGTCTGATCAACTAACTGGGGATAATAAGTTTAACGCCTGTCATTTAAAATCAACAGTTCAAGATAAATCTTGTTTCGTCTGACCAGATTTGAACCCACAGACGAAAGGGAGTAATTTTTTTTTAAACACAATTCAACCCCCCTTCTTGTGTGTTTTATCTTTTACAGTATCATACACTCATGTCAAATCAAACCTAACGCTTGGTACCATATTAGGGCTAAGAAAACATTATTGATTTTAAATGAGTCTTCAAAACCAAGTACAAAGTAGACAGGACAATTGAAAGGAGAAAGGCAAGATTAGTAACAAAAGGATTTTAGCAAACAACTAGGTTGAATTATGAAGAGACCTTCAGTCCAGTTCCCAAAACCAATATTATTCGAATTATACTCTCAATAGTAGTGCATCTGAGTTGGGAGGGTAAATAGTCGGACATAAAAATGTGTTCCTTAATGACTATCTCAAAGAAATTGTGTTTATGCATCAATCACAAAGATTTGTAGACTCAACTAAACCAGAACATGTCTTTAAACTATCTAAAGCAATTTATGGACTAAAACAAGAGCCTAGTTTGATAGCCTAAAAAATGTCTTACTTAGTTAAGGTTTCAAGAACACAAAGGGTGATTCCTCACTCTTCACTCTAAGAGATACAAATTACATTACTTTTCTACTTGTATATGTGGATGATATAATTATCATAAGGAACAACACCAAATATTTAGAATCCTTCGTTAAACAACTCAATGTTATGTTTTCCTTTAAGGATCTATATACTTGAAGCAATCAAAATACACAAGACATATCAAAAATTCAAAATGGAAAATGCTTCATCTTGTCCAACACATATGCTAACTGGCAAGCAATTTATAGCTGAAGGGAGAAATTACAAAACCCAAATGTGTTCAAACAAGTTATAAGAGCATTGCAATACGTAGCAAACACAAGGCCTAACATGACATTCTTAGTTCACAAGCTCAGCTAATTTATGAGCTCTTCCATTGTAGATCACTGGAAAGACGTCCAAAGAAAATTAAGACATGGTACCATTCAATATTGCCTACACATTAAACCACCAATTGACTTGGACTTAGTAAGGTTCTCAAATGCAAACTGGGCAACAAGTATGGACAATAGGAGATCCATGACAAGTTAATGGGTCCACCTTGGTGAAACACTTGTTTCTTGGTCCTCAAGGAAGCAAAAGGTAGTCTCAAGATTTAGTATAAGGTCAAAATATAGAGCCCTAGCTGACTTAGCTGCTGAAATAACATGGATCTATTCACTTATTATTGATGAATTGAAACTCCCTCTGCCAAGAAAGCTAACACTATGGTATGATAACTTGAGTGTCAAGACATTAACCTCAAATCCAATTATGCATACTCGATCCAAACACATTAAAATTGATGTGCACTACATTAGAGACCTAATGTTACAAAATGAGACTATTGTAGCCTATGCCCCATCAGCAGATCAAATTGTTGATTGTCTCATGAAAGCATTAACTCACACATGATTCAACCAACTTAGAGACAAACTTGGGGTGACTCCCTCAACTATCAGTTTGAAGGGGAATTAGAGACAACACCCTTAATGTGTGGATCCAATTATTGCCTTTGATGGTATCAATCAATTGTAGTTAGTGTAATTATCAACCAATGGTTGTCAATATTATTTGTTGTTTTATTTGTTTGTAACATCTTGATATTAACCTTAATCATAGGATCATGTATTGTTAGCACTTGCTATATATATGCACTGTAATGAAACATGAAGGTGCAAGTTAGAGTTAATGAGTACAAGTCTTCAGGAAATAATCCATCATATATTTTAAAATTAGAAAATACTTTATAAATGAGATTCTAAACTACATGCATGTTAATGCCTACTAAAAGATTTGTTGGTTCTCATTATTTTGTCACTTTCATTGACGATTTTTTTCAAGGTTTATGTTTATTTCATGGAACAAAATTCTAAAGTCTTCGAAATGTTCACGTTGTAAAAGACTAAGATGGAGAACTAGATCAAATAAAAATAAATACTTAAGATCTAGTAGTAAACGAGTATTTAAACTAATGATTTCATAAATTTTGTATGGGACATGAAATCCAAAGACATTTCCAAACTAGAAAAATATGCCATATTGATATTGAAAAGAAAAAGGATGAATAGCCCTCCCTAAAGGGCTAAAGTCCAAGGTTGCATGATGACTTTTCTAGAGGATTTTGGGCAAAGACAATGGTATGGTATGTTATCCCTCTATTAGAAAAACGTGTGAAGAGCCTAACTCAACCCTTCAAAATTGACTTGTAAGATGAAAACCACTCCTCACTTATATACATACAACATCTAGGTGATGTGAGATTTCCAACACATCCCTCACGCCAAGCGTGACAACGGAGCACAATAAATCCCATAACAATGAAGAATCTTTGACAACGGGGTGTAGAAGATAGAATTCCTAACAGCGGGGTACACAAGGAAGAATCTCTGACAGCGGGGAGCAAAGGGTCCTATGATAGACTCTGATACCATATTAGAAATGGGGTGAGAAGTCTAACTCAACCCTACAAAATTGACTTGTAAGGTGAGGACTGTTACTCACTTATATACATACAACAAACCTTATCTCTAGGCGATGTGAGATTTCCAGCACACCTCTCTCACGCCAAACGTGAAGACGGTGTTCCAATATCCCCAACAACCAATCCCAACAATGGGGTACAATTCTCGACAACGGGGGTGTAAAGGGTCCCCGACAACGAGGTGCAAATGGAAGAATCCCTGACAATGGGGTGCAGAGGGAAAAATCCCTGACAATGGGGTATAGAAAATCCTAGGATAGGTTCTGATACCGTGTTAGAAATTTGGGTGATGGAGCCTAACTCAACCCTACAAACCGGCTTGTACGGTGAGAACTTCTCTTCACTTATATGCATGTAACAGGTTCTATCTCTAGGCAATGTGGGATTTCAATTAGGATAGACTCTGATACCATGTTAGAAATGCGGGTGATGGGTCTAACTCAACCTTACAAAACTGGATTGCAAAGTGAGGACTATCCCTCACTCATATATATACAACATGCCCTATCTTTAGGAACAGTCCTCACCTTACAAGCCAGTTTTGTAAGGTTGAGTTAAGCTCATCGCCTGCATTTCTAACATGGTATCATAGCCTATCCTAGGATCCTCTGTACCCCGTTGTCGGGATTCTTCCCTCCTGTACCCCATTGTCGGGGATTATTTCCTTTGCACCCCATTGTCAGGTATTCTTCCCTTTGCACCCCGTTGTCGGGGATTGTGCCTCATTGTTGGGATATTGGAACACCGTCTCCACGCTTGACGTGAGAGGGATGTGTTGGAAATCGCACATCGCAGTCTGTTACATGCATATAAGTGAGGCGTAGTCATCACCGTACAAGCCGGTTTGTAGGGTTGAGTTAGGCTTCATCACCTATCACCCAGATTTCTAACATGGTGTCCCTCTGCACCCCGTTGTCGGGGATTGTGCCCCATTGTTGGGGATTGGTTGTTGGGATATTGGAATATCGTCTCCACGCTTGGTGTGAGAGGGGTGTGTTTGAAATCCCACATCGCCTAGAGATAGAGTCTGTTACATGCATATAAGTGAGGAGTAGTCTTCACCGTATAAGCTGGTTTGTAGGATTGAGTTAGGCTCCATCACTCGAATTTCTAACACCCTCAACTAACATCCACAAGTTTTATTAAATGGGAGAATTGTAGAGGAAGCCTACACAAGTAGTCTTGCTTTTGTACACATATCCAGTGATGAAATATTTGTTAAATTCGGGTGATGAAACTTAACTCAATCCTACAAAATTGGCTTGTAATGTGAGGATTGCTCCTCACTTATATACATTCAACATGCTCTATCTCTAGGCAATGTGGGATTTCCAACACATCCCCTCACGCCAAGCGTGGAGACGATGTTCCAATATCGCCTAGAGATAGAGTGGGATTTCCAACACATCCCCTCACGCCAAGCTTGGAGACGGTGTTCCAATATCGCCTAGAGATAGGGTCTGTTGAATGTATATAAATGAGAAACAGTCTTCACCTTATAAACCGATTTTATAGGGTTGAGTTAGGTTCCATCACCCGAATTTAACATGGTATCAGAGTCTATCCTAGGACTTTTGTACACCGTTGTCGGGGATTCTTCCTTCTATGCACCCTGGTCGGGATTCTTCTTCCCTTTTCCCTTTGCATCCCATTGTTGGGAATTGATTGTTTGGTTGTTGTGGGATTTATCGTGCCCTACTGTCACACTTGGCGTGAGGGGGGTGTGTTGAAAATATTGAAAATCCTACATCGCCTAAAAATAAAGCCTGTTAAATGTATATAAGCGAGGAACAATCCTCGCTGTAAAAGCTGGTATGGTAAGGTTGAGTTAAATTCCTCGCTTGCGTTTCTAACAATATTTAAGCTTGATTTGAGATAATAAAAAAACGATGATTAATAATTAAACGAGAATCAATTTTGAACCTTGTAGCATGATTTAAAAACTTACATAAAAGAGAAAAATAAATATATTTAAAAATATTATTAACCATTCTCAACTAACACTCTCAATACCAAATTTCTATTCCAAATTTTATCCTAAGTAAAAAAAAATTGTACACCCTTTTATCTTACTAATTAATATCGCCCATTCTAAAATGTTATTCATTTAATTAAATTAAGGTGCAATAGCACTTGATTAATTATTAAATAATATTTGAAATTTAAAATAATTAAATCAAATTAAATATAATTCAATATAGATGTTAAAATAGAATCCTTAAATTTTTTATTTTCCCTATCGTTAAAAATGTTTAAGTGACAGTTGTTCAGTTGTTATACAAAGAGTATTCCTCGTTAAATTTACTTTATTTTTCATTCTATTAACGTTTAAATTAATATATTAATTAGAATTATTTAATATAAGTAATTATTTAACATATCTTCATTTAATATTCTATTTATTATAATTTTTCCCATCTAAATATTAAAAATATTACTTGAATTAATTATAACTTAAATTGTAATAATAATTTATTCCATCTAAAATATCTTGTATCAAATATTTATTATTTTTATTTTTATTCTTAATTATTAATTGCGTTAGAAAATTTATCTTTCATTTTAGCAGATTTCTAAACGGAAAAATTTCTTAATATCTTTTATTTTATATAATAAAAGTAATTATTATTTTATGTTTTTAGTGTAAAATCGTTTATTTTATTTTATAATTTATCTTTATTTTATCAAAATTGTTTAATGGTCAAAATACTAATAAACTAACTAAATAAGTAGTTATATATATTTTAAAGATAATATATATCTTTTAATAATTATTATTATATATTTTTTTAAAGAGAAATATATAACTATTTGATACTACGTATAAAAGCATATAATTAGTTAAGTAACTAAATATTAAGATAAACCACTTCGCAAAATTTTTATTTTATTTTGTAATTTATTTTTAAAATTTTATTATAGTTAATTTTATATTTCTCATGTTTGATAATGAAAAATATCAATCGCATCAACGTCGAAGACATGAAATGGGTGGGTTTGACAACTATCTTTACGGAATCCATCAAATACATAGAAAAATTTGACGCCTTTGGTAGCTTTGTAAGAGTGTCCACACCGCTTCCCTGCTCCATTTGTCTCTCCAACTCTTTCTCAACTTGTTGCCTTTGTAGAAATTATAGGTTGGGTCTGACTCAACCCCACAAAATCGGCTTGTACGGTGAGGATTGCTCCTCACTTGTAAATACAACATGCCCTATCTCTAGGCAATGTGGGATCTCTAACATGGTCCATCTCACTGCAACAATCTCCTACAACGAGGTCAATCCCCTACAACGGGACACAAACAATCCTAAAATAGGCTTAGAGTGATGGACCTAACTCACCCTACAAACTGACTTGCGAAGTGAGAACTACTCCTTAACCTTTCTCAACCTATTGCCTTCTTCTCAACTTCTTGCCACCTCATTTTCCACTGTACAAGGAATCCACCTTGTCACTGCCCCACTCAAATACAACTACAAAAATCAGAGTTTTCTCCTTTTAAATTTGGAAATATTACAAGAAGAGACAAAAATCCTATACACTTAAAATTACAAAACTTTTTACGTTAGGTCAGTTAGAAAGTATTTATAGGGAAAAGTTATTTGGTAAAGTCGAATTAGAAATTTTGACTACTACGATGAAGAAAAATTTTCAACTCTGTAGGATGATGACACGTGACACAATGCAACACGTTGAGATTGTGACATGTGGTGAAATTTGATTGGTTGCGAGTTGATGTGATGAAGATGAAACTTCTTTTTGCCGAGATTATGATGTTTTCGCCATGTCAGCTCGCAACCGATCAAATTTCGTCACATGTCACAATCTCAACATATTGCATGTGTTACGTGTCACCATCCTACAAAGTTGAATTTTTTTTTCATCTTCTTCGTCATTGTAATCAAAATTTCTAAGTCGACTTCATTAAACTAACCCATATCTATAAATACTTTCTAATCAACCCTACCAAGATAAAAAGTTTTGTATTTTATGATATATGAGACATTTTGTCGAGGAAAAAAGAAGAAATCGGTCAAAGAAAAGTTAAAATGAGAGAGATAACGTGTAAATGAAAAAACAGTGATAAATGAAATGAAATGATATAAAGCCCATTAATAAAAGAAAATATGAAAAAGAGGAAAGATAGATAAAAAAAGTACCATGTTTATATAACACTTTAATAAATTATCTAACCTGAATTCCTTTCTTAATAGTCAAGTGACACATATATGAGCCATACGATTCATGGTTTTATGTAATGCATATGTTTAAAATTTAATTATATTTTCTCCATAAAATTTCTCACGGCACAATTAATAAATTAAATTTAGAGAAAATATAATTAGACCTTTTAAAAAACATGCATCAGATAAAACAGCCATAAATCTTATGGATAATAGGTATGCCACATCACGAATCACAGATGAAATCAGACGATCCAACACTACCCACGTGTTACATATATACCCAGCCCTATTGAGATTCACCATTCTCTTTCGTTAGATTTTTTTTTTTTTTTTTTTACTGGTGTCGTCTTTATCTGCCAAAAAAACCAGTTTCACTGGTCCTCTGATTTCATTTGACGCATTTGTTTTTTATTATTTTTTCTCCATTTGCATGAAAATTTCTCTCTGATTTGATTTCACTCGTTCCCACCCTGCTCTGTTTCTTCTTCCCTATATTATTTCCTAATTTAAAAAAAATCAGAAAAATCTGATTTTTGAAGTTCTATTTAAACGGTGGCGGTGGGCGAACGAGGATTCCTCGTACCGTGAAAAATGAAGTGGGAAAAGGTTGTGGCGACGGCGACATGCGCTGAAGGTGTCGGAGAGGCGCATGCACCGGGGAAGCGTTGGGGCCACTCCTGCAACGCCGTCAAAGGCGGCAAATTTTTCTATGTATTTGGTGGGTACGGCAAAGATAACTGCCAAACCAACCAAGTTCATGTTTTCGACACTGGTGCGTTTGATAATTCCCATGTTTGATTATGTTTTGATGATGCCTTTGCAGTCGGAAAAATTTGATTTTTCCTTTTTGATAGGTTTGAAATGGATTTGCTACGTAGAAATTGATCCTTTCCTAGTTGATGTTGTAATGTAGGGTGTATTGGTTTTGTTTAATCTTATACTTTTGTGGCTGGACTGGGTTTTTAATATTTTTTATGTGTTTATTGTTCTAGTGGAGTTTCTGGGTAGATAATGTGGGTTTTGTGTTGTTTATTTTCTGATTCTTCATTTGTGATTTTGTAGTGAAGCAGACATGGAGCCAACCCGCTATAAAAGGTGTTCCACCTAAACCTAGGGACAGCCACAGTTGCTCAGTGGTTGGTGATAATCTTTTTGTGTTTGGGGGTACAGATGGGATTAAGCCTCTCAAGGATTTGCATATATTAGACACTTGTGAGTCATTTTTCTTATGTCTATATAGTTCACTCTTTTTTTGCCTCCAAAAGCCAAAATGTGTGTTCTATATTTGAAGTTGAATGGTTTATGTGTAGCATGTGCATATGTGTTACCAGACTTTTGTATGATTCTGAATATTACAACTTAAGTTAAAATCTAGTGTTATGCAACTATGCCTAATTGTCTGTTCTCTATCTCTTGACTATTTGACTTACTTGTGTTAAGTTGTTGTTAGCTTTACATACTTGGACTTCGCCTATCATTAGAGGAGAAGGGCCACCGGCACGTGAGGGTCATACATCAGCAGTCGTTGGCAAGCGGCTATTCATCTTTGGTGGTTGTGGAAAATCTGCAGTAGATGAAGAGGTCTACTACAATGATCTTTACATATTAAATACAGGTGATTTTCCCTCATCATACTACCAGTTAGGAAGCAAGTTAGTCCACTACATAATTTATTCCCCTTGATATCTAAAATATGAGATCTCTTGTAGGTGATAATGACAAACTGACCAGGGTTTCCTAGTTTGTTGATTATTTTTTAAAGAATATGTTAGAATTTATTTGGCATGATCAAATTTCCTGACTTGCTTGTAGTGGCTCAGTATAATTTCAGTTGTGAATGAAATGAGAGGGCTCTTATTTGGCTACTGAGAGAGAAGTAGGGAGTGTGGACTGTGGAGCTTCTGAACATTTTAGTTGGTTTTCCATTTATTTTTCTCTCACATTTGTGTTTGTATTGAATAATTGCTACTTTTGATTAATGGAGTAATTGTAGGACAGACTGATAATTCCTTTTCATTCTTTCAATTGTAGAGACTTTAGTATGGAAGCGTGCTACAACAACAGGCACTCCGCCATCTCCTCGTGACAGCCACACTTGTTCATCTTGGAAAAACAAAATTATTGTGATAGGGGGTGAAGATGCGAATGATTATTATTTGTCTGATGTCCATATCCTTGATACTGGTATCAAATCTTTTGCCTTTTTTATGTTTTAAATTTTATTGAGTTGTAATATTTCTTTTACAAGTATAATTTTTCAATTGATTATAAACAGTGAAGCAAAGGAACTTTATTAGAATTTAATATAATAGTTTTCTTTGTAATTTCTGTAAACATTAGATACTCTAATCTGGAGGGAGCTGAATACATCCGGCCAATTGTTGCCACCTCGAGCTGGTCATTGCACTGTTTCTTTTGGCAAGAACTTGTTTGTTTTTGGTGGATTTACAGATGCCCAAAATCTCTATAATGACCTTTATATGCTCGATATTGGTATGTTCATTATAGCTAATAAGAATGTCTTTTGCTTTTATGTTTTTGTCTGTTATAACACTGTGGTTCAATTGTGAGTGTCAGTGCTCTATGTGTGTGTGTGTCTGTCTGTCTGTCTGTCTCTCTCTCTCTCTCTCTCTCTCTATATATATATATATATATATATATATATATATATATATATATATATATATATATATATATATATATATAGAAGGTTATACGGTTAATTTGATTAATCAATTCTTGTTTCTGTTCTGAAAGTTGTAGCATTAAAGTTTTTTATCAATATTGATTGAGTTGGGATTCCTCTTATCCTTCTTCATTTCTGATTGAGTGTAGATACTGGTGTTTGGACAAATATTACAACTGCAAACTATGGCCCTTCTGCTAGATTTTCTATGGCTGGTGACTGTTTAGACCCTTTTAAAGGTGGAGTTCTTGTACTCATAGGTGGTTGTAATAGAGTTCTTGAAGCCCTGGATGATATGTATTACCTATATACAGGTTCAGCAAAGTTTCATTTGTCTGCTTCTATTAAATTTTCTAATGCAAACTTTGGTTCTGGTATTTTCCTAGATTATTAAGTATATAACAAATTATGATATGTTTCTGACTTTTAGGGATTTCTCGGGAAACTGAACAGAGACCAGAGAAGTTGTCTCTAAGGAAACAGCTAAAACTTAAATGTCAGGAACAAAATCTCAGCCCAAGTCCAAATCAAGTTGTCGTTAAATATGGAGTTGGTTCTGATATGGGCCAGATCATGACAGTTTTGAACTACAGCCAGCCAAGTAAGAATTCGTCTTCATACATAGTTTCTGATTCATGGATATCCTAAAGTTTAATTTTTCTCTTGAATCCCTATGGTTTAAACTATGAAGCATGGATACATCAAAATTGCTGATGTATCCAATACTGAACCCAATTTTGTCTAACTCGATTGGGTCATATTGATTTGGTCTGGCTACTTGGTCACTGGTTGAACCAGTGAGTCACTAATTGACCTACATGACCCAGTCTATAATTATAAAAAAAAAAAAAAATTCAATAATTCATAATCTGTAAAATTTTTAATACTTCAGAAATCATAACAAAAAGAGGGATGAAACCATATCTTGAAAAACTCAAAAACTTCACAACACAATTATCACAATGCCATAAGTTCATTCTTTGAATTCAAATCCATGACCAAGATATAAATTCTAATTAAACAATTAACAAGATTTGCATACAGAAGAAACTTACACATAAGTTCTAAACATAATAGTTTCACAACACAAGCTCAACTAAATAACAAAAAACAACTACAACAACCAATACTAGTTATGCCCTAGGAATCAAAGTTGTGTCATTCAATTCGGGCACTTGTTCTTCATCCTAGAAATCAGAAGTTTTTACAACATTGCTTTCATTTTGGTTATGTTCATGGAGTTTTGTTTAGAACTTAATAGGTCATGGATGAAAATAGCATCGCAAGTAATCTGATACGTAGCAGATTAATAATTGTATTGTAAAATGAAGAATAGAAACTCAACTGTAATGTTAATAACATTATTGTTGATAGCATGTGATTGCACCCATTGTGGTGCGGAGCAGCACCCCCGCGCCTCTGAAGTGTGTCTCACGTTGCGCCTTGCAGCAGCGGTCGTTGCGCCGCAATTTACTTTGGAAATTGCAGATTCTGCAGCTGCTTCAATGTTTTAGATTAGGGTTTTCTATAATCTTTTGAGGTGGTGTTGTTTCACCTTTTTTAATGGTAAAACTGTACTATAAGTGTAACCCACTATCTTTTACAGTTTTATCCTTTCTCCTCTTCCTTAAAATCAGAACCCCAGACCCTTCTTCCTAAACCAAGATCGTTTTGTCTTTCATCAGCCATCCCCCTCCAGTGTCAGTGACGGTGTGGGACCTTCCAGTGACAGCAATGATGACTCTGGCAGTGGCTATGGCAACTCCAGCGACGAACGAAAACAAATCCGGCGTGTTCTGTTCCTATTCTGCATTTCTTAATTAGACTATGTTTTAATTTTAGGTGTATTTTCTTTATGTTTCAGATTACATATCATGTGATAGAAATCTGCCCAGGATCAAAATAGTGGTCATCCTGCTCCTGTTATGCCGCAGTAGCATTTTTGAGGAGTGGTTGCCCTGTGCCACTATCTGCGATGGATTACTATGATTAATAACTACATTATGGTACAACAAAGCAACCATTTATCTCACCTCCTTTGCACCAAATAAAACTCAAGGAGAACAAATATATATTGTGTTAGAGTTACTTGTCTATTTGCTCTTATCTATGTTTAAATTTCAGAAAGACCCGAATTATTCCTGTTTCAAAATTTCCAAACGGCAGTATGCAAATGTGACCAAGCAAATTAAGTAAATAAATATCATCCAAACAATCTATATACAAATTTAAGCAATAATAATCATTAATCTGCCCAAATAGAAGAGGAATGAAAACACCAAATAGATAAGGAAAGCCCAAATAGAAGAGGAAAGAAAACACACCAAATAGGGAGTGTGGAGATGTGAATGAGTACAAGTGTGACTGATTGTGTTGGTGTCGATGAAGGAGACTTGCTTGGTGGTGGGTTACGCCAGTGAGAGAGACTTGTGCGGCGTTTGTTGTGCTGGTAAGGGAGGAGAACAAATATATTGTATGTGTTAATTAGTTCTCCATTTGTTATCATCTATGTTTCAATTTAAAAAAAACCTTCAATCACTCCTCTTTCAAATCACAAATCAAGTAAATGAAAGATTATGCAAATAATCTATATACATGCCAAGCAATAATAATCATTAATCTCCTATGGGTGAGGAAGGCCCAAATAAAATAGGAAAGAGAATGCAGAAAGTAGAGAGTGCGAACCATGAATGACTACAAGTGTGGCTAACTGTGATGGTGAGGGAGGGTTGCATCGTGGTGGGAGAGTTGTGCCATTGTGGGTTATGCTTATAAGGGAGGGTTGCATCATAGGGGGTTATGCTGGTGGCGGAGACTTGCATGCTGGTTAGTTGTGCCGGTGAGGGAGACCTATGTTGTGGTTGGTTGCTTTGGTGGAGGGTTATGTGTGTGCAATGGGGGATTGTGCCAATGGGGGAGGATATTGACGAGAGAGAGGCGGCTAGGGTTTCTATTGAGTATGAAGCAGGGAAGTGCATCCACAATTGAGCCATCTATTTATAGGCTTATTTTTAATCATTAAACGATGTCGTTTTGATCAATAAAAATAGATGTGTGATCCACTTGAGTCACACTGACGTGTTGGTTCAAAGTGCAATCCTGAATTAGATTAGGTTGATCCACCTGAGTCACACTGACGTGTTGGTTCAAAGTTCAATCTTGAATTGGATTGGGTTGATCCACCTAAGTCACATTGACGTGTTGGTTCAAAGTTCAATCTTGAATTAGATTGGGTTGATCCACCCGAGTCACACTGACATCGATTCAACGTGCAATCCTGAATTAGATTGGGTTGATCCACCTGAGTCACACTGACATGTTGGTTCAAAGTGCAATCCTAAATTAAATTGGGTTGCATGGGTCCATGGCACAACCGATCCAATAAACTCCGTGAATTGGTCAAGTGATCAGTTCTTCGACCAACCGGTTGAACTAATCTGTCTAAGGCCTGGTTTGATAATATTACCTACATTATATATATAAACTAGATTTCATATTTTATTTGTTTGTTTTCATTTTTTTATAATTACTTTAAAAATTAAAAATATCAATAAACAAAAAACTTAATATGATTATTAACTTAATATATATTTTCTTTAAAATCAATGAATAAATCATTTTTTCTAAAAGGAAAATAATGGATTACCTATGGAAGGGTTTCAAAATCCTATACCTAACTCTTTTAAACCCCAACCTGGACACACACCTCGTCTTTTGCAGGGACAAAGACAGGGAGAACCAAATCTGCACCCGCCCCGCCCCATCCCCATCCCCATCCCCATCGTCATCTGCATTTTGAACTTTTGTCTGTCTACTTGGTATGTTGGATTCAAAAAGTTCTCCGAAGTTATGTTGGGGCTTGCAGTTAAAGATTTGGGTGATTTGGCTAATTAAATTAAGTTTAAGGCTGCAAGAATTGGTTTTGCTGGTTGAACTTTTTGTCATATTTAATTAGTCAAGTTTGTATTCATGTATATCTAGTTCTTGCAACTAGTATATAGAGCATGTTGCATGTATATAAGTGGGGAACAATCCTCACCTTACAAGCCGATTTTGTAGGGTTGAGTTAGGCCCATAACCCACAATTCTAACATGGTATCAGAGCCTATCCTAGGTTGGTTTGTTGTTGGGTTTATCGTGTCACCCATTGTTGGGCCGATATTGGAACACCCATTTGTTTAGTTTCCACGTTCGAGTTGTCCAGTCCTCGGCATGAGGGGGGTGTGTTGGAGATCTCATATCGCCTAGAGATATGGCTTGTTGCATGTATATAAGTGGGGGACAATCCTCACCTTACAAGCCGGTTTTGTAGGGTTGAGTTAAGCCCATAACCCACAATTCTACCAATATCAATCTTAGATATGGATTGTAGCTATGGCAAGTCAGTAGTGACTAAAATGATTCCTCTTTGAGTTTTGATTTTAATCATTTATGAGCCTGGAGGCAAAAATAATTGAAATGATGCCTGACTATTTACATTTTAAAGTACCACTTAGGGACTGCTAAATATCCACTATCATAAAATGCAGGTAGGCTAAATGTCCAAGCAAACCAATCCCTGCCTCCTGGAAAGAGAATGTTTCAAGCCAAGGTCACTAAAAACATCTCAGAAGGATATACTATTGAAACTGTTATTGATGGAAAGCCTCTTCGCGGAATTGTGTTTTTAAACAAGCCAAACTCTCTGTACTCAACTGCTCAATCTTCCAGTAGGTATGTCTTCTCAAGGTCTTCCCCTTCCTAGTCTTTCACTTTTCAATGTGTTGCTATATCAAGCACCTGTTTGTATCTAAGTTTGTTTCAACTTATGCTTAATTCACAAAGCAGGAAAAGAGATGCTGGTGAAATTGATAATGTTGTCTCGAATGGTATACACCCTAACCAATTGAAGACTCCTAAAATGCTCAAGCTTAACCAATCGGAAAATCAAGAAGCATTTCATGGAGACATTTCAGAATCTCCTGAACACCGCACAGAATCTGTTGCTGTGCTTATGTCAAGTAACCCAACGACTGCCAATGTTTATGATAACCATAAGGTGAAGTTGTTTTCTCTGATTCTGTTGGTTGGACTTCTATAGGAAGGTCTGAATAACTTTCTATCTAATTTCACGTTACAGAGATTGATCAATAGAATTATTCTGTAAAAACATTGACTGACTGATTCAGTTGACCTTTGTTACTGAAAGGATGTTGTTCTTAACATTATGATTCATGTCAAATTTCAACTTAAAAATTGCTAGAACTGCTGCAAGCTAGAGCAAATATTGCCCAGAATATTGAGTTTTAGCTATGTTTTATTTTGTTGAAGATGCTGTATGTCTGCTCTTTAAAAACGTTGCTTTGTTTCTCATAAATTATTTGTCTAAGCCTGATATCCATTTCTGCAACTTTGTCTTAAGTTTTTTGTGGATACCTGTGAACTGTAGTTGATGTAATTCATTTGATATATTCCTGGTATATCTGTACAACGATAATATTTGTCCTTTTTTTCCACGGGTTAAATTACATCCATTCTATATGTCTCATAATTTTCCCTTGATAAGATGACATTGACAGTTACCAACTCATAGTTGGTTTGCTTGGTCCGAATTGTGTATATGTTTGAAATATCACCATCCTGTGTTGGGAAATGAGAATATGAAGATATGATGCATGTTAGGGTATGTCCTTGTTGTTTATGATGTCCCTGAATGATAGATGTCAAACTGATATGGATCCTTGGGAATTTGGCACTGGTCTTTTTCAAAGTTTCTTTTATATATACATGACTATCCTGCAGGTTTCTTCCAACCCAGAACCAGAAGCTGCTGCTTTGATTCAAAATGATGAAAAACATGAAACACCCATATCCTTAAGGGGAAACATGAACAATGATGGTGCAAATGACGGGGCAAGTTCCAAAGGAGAGGTGCAAGCAAATGACCAAACAAATGTGCTAATTTCCAATTTTGAAGTTCCAAAAGATGATAGAAAAAGTGATGGGCAAGACACAACACTGAATTTCTAAAACCTGCTGCAGTTGAGAATGCTACGAGTCTGTCAAATCAAGGTACAAAAACTATTAGTTAGAGCAATTAGTCTTTTTTATGTGATTGCGTTAAGTTGATTGTTTTTTGGGGCTCTATTATAACCCAATCATCCCCAAAAGCACAAACTGCTAGATGTACCATGCCTCTCCATGCAAGATCCCCTTTGGGTATGAAGTATAGATAATTCACAGGCCCAATTATATTAGAAGATGGGGGACAATGAAAAGTTGACCACAATCTCATTTTCAAAGGCTTTAAATTCTATTACCAAATCATAAACCACCTATCCCTAAATCTTTAGTTGTTATGTGACATTTTCAGAGCTAAGGTTTCAAACTGGCTAGGATAGGGAACAAATATTTGCAGCTTGGATTTTTGAACAGGTAAGCTGAGTGAAATAGTTCTAGCAATAAACTTATTCGAAAGTATTTTGCCTTAGCTTATCCTATTTGTTGCATTGAAAAAATCACAATGTTACTTACGGAATAAATAATGTAGTTATCCTGATTCCAGAAGATAACCTTTTACTTCATTTCATTTATTTCTGTTAAAACTTAAAAAGGTAGTGTATAAGCGTTGTTGATTTGACATGATTATGATTGCAACTGTACAATGTACCGTTCTCTGCTATTTTTACATGTTTTTGTATTGCTTAGAACTTGAAAAGCTAGATTTAATTTTTTGTTGTGATATGTGGGACCCACCCATTTCCCTGAAAACATATCTATTTTGTAGGCTAGATGTTGAACATGCATTTGAGGTATGTGTCATATGCAACACAAGTTTATCTGTAGATTTTTTTAAAAAAAATATATTAAAAGTGGGTATTATGTCAAAATGGGAACTGGTTTTAAGGAACTGGGAAAGAATTAGATTTCTGCTACAGAGCATATTCTATGTTCTTTTGACTTTATTTCTTGATTTTTATAAATATGAAATGGACCCTAATTCCCTAATATAAGAATAATTTTCCTATGAACTGGCAGGTCCAGTGGCAGTTCTCCAACAAGAGAATGCAGTGAACCAGCAAAATTAAGTAGAACTCAGGAGATAATGGCTGATGGTGATAACTTTTTCAGCTAGGCATTTGTACATTCCTTTTCTCAAAGGTGATCCCAGATTTGAATATAACTGGTGATATAGACTGACATCCTCATCTGGTGGGATATACAATTATCTTCTCACTGACGCCCTTTGGTCTGAAATTTCAATTGAACAAAACCATCATTACTCTTAGGTGTAGGTAGTGATAGAAGCAGTTCTAGTTTATTGAATTATCTATTTATTTTCATTCCTGTCTTCATTCATTGCAGGGAAAGAAAATTTTGTTTTGTTGGTGTCTGGGCATCAATATTATGTACGAATGCAGTTTTACCTATTAAATTCCAAAGCTCCCGGAGTTATTCCATTGCTTATTATCATCTTGTGGAAGCGTTGTTTTGTTATATATTCTTGTAGAATTGAATTGTGGCATTCTTGTTTGAACCGGGGTGTAATGGAACAGTCAGGATTTGTTACCATGTGAGAATATGAGTCATCGATTCAGAACCTCTGTAACGTGTTAGCATCATTATTAGTTCGTGTTGGATCAAGTTCATTACTTCTTCAAACTAATGTTTTTCTGTGGACTAGGAATCCAATCACTGACCTTAAGGGGCAAGGTTATCCTAATGCTCAATTTTTGTTAAGAGATAGATAATTTTCTAGATTGAAACCATGGCCGAATTATCAGAAGTTTAGTTTATCTGATTATATGATGAGAAAAACTCAACTTTTTGTGTGGCATTCAAGTACCTACTTTTTTGTTGTATTTTTGTCACTGTTATTGTCATCTTCATGCGGGTAGTTGGCAATAATAACTGAGCTATTCCTAAACCAAGCAACCACCATTTTCCTGGAAGCTTAAGCTATGAATAGAATGGTTCGTGCTTCTTTGTTGACTCAAACACCTACCCTTCCATGCATGTTTCTTTTTGCATTTGCTCCCTATCTATTTTAAAAGCCGGTTTGTGCTTATATTCATTATTTTCCAAAAGATATGCATTTCCTGGGTCCACTAACTTGATCTAGCTCCATTCTTCAGGAAGCAAAATTGTAACAAATTGAGTTTGTTTCACTTAACTAATAAAAGGCTCATAAATCCAAATTACAAGTGACCCAACTATGAATGAAAAACCTTCAAAAGTTCTGTTTCTCTCTTTTCCCGACAATTCATTAACTAAATATATTAGTTGGTGATTTTGTGTCTAATTTCTTCATCTTGGCATGTGCCATAAATTCATATTTAATTTCGATACCTGATATTTCAATTAGTACATTGGTTTTATCTAAATTTTATTGACTAATCTTTCTTGACGTTTGCTTGCCTCAGTCCTCTAATTTGTTATTAATTATGGAGTAAATTATCATTTTCATGTATGTTGAGAGAGTAGTTGATTTTTTAAAAGATAGAAAAAAAAAGGTTATATTTATTTTCATTTTAATCCTTAAATCATAGTATTTATTGTAATTTAAAACGAAATGAGAGTAATTACCTTTATGAACTAACATGACAATGACATGTCAAATTTTTGGACTGAAATAATAATAAATGTCTTCTATAAATTATTTGATTATTTTTCATTTTTTCAATATTCACTCTTAATTATTTCATTGGTTTCATCGTATTATTGTTGTGCATTATCATTTACAGTTGCATTGTAAAGAAACAGAAAAGGGCAAATACAGAGAAAGAGAAGGTTCTCAAAAGAATATCTTAGTATCAATTCTTGGAGAAAGCAACCCGTGACATGTAATTTCCCTCGTGAAGTCGTACAACAACATTCAACGGTACGTGAATTCAGGCTCAAATTAAAAGAAAAACAAGACATGCACCATGCACCTACTCGCGCTTTGGTCATTCAATTGCACACTCATTCATGACATTTTTATTGTTATAGAAATAAGAATGTAAATCATGATATTGGAAGAAAATGAAAATTGTCATATCAAACCTACGTGAGCGATGATTTATTTAAGACAAATACAGGTAATCAAGATTGGCCTACATAATTAAGCTTCAATTGTAATTGTTTTGTTTCCCTTTCTTTTCTGCAATCACTTAAAGATGACAATTAATTCCAGATTTGATACATACCTACAAATATCATTCCTGATGGAAAAGAATTAATTGCTAAACCAGTTTGGGTCCACGTATCTTATTATTGTTTATCCCATCTTATACTTACATGTTATTTAATATATTGAATTTCCAAAAAAATTACAGATTAAAGTATCTTTTTAGCTTTTCTAATTTGGAGAAAACATGTTTTTTCCCTAAAATTTAAACTTAAATTTTCTTTGTTTTTCACTCTTAGAAGTAGACTCGTTTCATTCTTCAAGTTAATGACATAATTGACGTTAGGTTAATAGTTACGTGGCTAATGGATTGCCACGTTGATAGTCTGTCACATTATTTTCGTTTCATGTGGCTTGGTAGTGTAAAATCAGGCAAATTAAAACCAAACCTTTACATTTTAGGGGAATTAGAAGCGAAAAAGTAAAAGTCTTATTCTTTGAACTATGTATTTCAACCGTAATTAAGGTTGAATATATTTTCATTACTTATAATTTAAAAAGAAAATCATATTTAATCTTTGATTTTTAAATCATCCACTTCTAGTCATATCTTTAAAAAGCTATGTTAAAATTTACCTCGGTTAATACATAAAATTCTTTTACATTCATTATCAGATTAAAAAAATAACTTTACTTCAATTTTACTTCGCAGTCAATATAATACACAGTCAATTAGTCAATGTACTCATAATATGCATATATTTCTCTCTCTTCACATTTTATTTATATATATGTTTTTTTCTTTATATTTTATAATTTTTTATAATTAGTTATTTGCGTATTCTAGTTGTCTATCATATATTTAAAAAAAAAAATTGAAGATAATGTTGTATTTCCCCCTTTATGCTAAGCAGGCATGTGCATTCGATTGGAATATATAATTCCTAGTTTTCATGGTTTATACAATCCGACACACTTTTTTTGGAACGTATAGGTTCTCAAACCAAGGCTTACGTACTTTTGGACAAACCAATTAATGTATTGGCTGGATTGGATCCCATTTTTTGGTTATAATTGTTTCCCGATTGAAGTGTCTCTCTACGGTCCACACATGATGATTATTCTAAAGATGCTTTTGCAAATCAAAGAGGGTTACAACTTAAGAGAGTTATAAATGTTTTCTTGGAACATAGGGTAGAGGTAAGTAGAATTGGTTAGTTGATTGAGTTTATGGATGTGGGGTTCAATTCACAAGCTGAAAATCACTCTCACTTTCAATTGTTAGACCGTAGAATCAGCTAGCAGCGTAGATGATTCAATGCAAAGTGTATTATGATCTTCATAAAGTGCATATAGCACATAAATTAATTGAAATGGATGTATATAACTTATCATTTACGCAAGGTATAAATTTATATATCATGCCAGCTCAGGCCTTTGATCTCCATTATATAAGTTCTAGGTTGGCCATTAAAGTTCATCCATCTTATGAGTTATAAGTTTCTTAACAATGTTTTCCTATATTCATGTCGAATCAGAAGCACTTGGATCCCTTTACTACTTGATAAATAAAAATTAGTAACCGAAATAATTTATACTTATTTCTTTTTAACTAAAATTAGTAACTGTATTATAACAAAAATAATAATTTTGGTTCCATATATTTACTCATCAATACTTTAAATCTTCATGATATTTATGTATCAATTTTTCATGACGTGTACTCTACCAACGATATTATCGGAATAAACTTTTTTTTTTATATTTTATTTATTTTTGAGCGTGAAAATTATTTAACGGATAATTTAATATCCATCCCAACATATAATCATTTAATATTGAGTTTTTATTCTAGTTTAATATTAATCTGATAACATATTGATCGTTCAATATTAAATTTCTAATATCTAAATCATAGCATGTTAAGTTATAATTATATAAAAAGTATTATCTTTTGTATCTCTTTTTCTAACCATTTTTAATTCTTCATCTTTTGTATTGTATTTGAAAATTCAAAATTTCTATGCATTAATTATACATAGCAAATATTCTTCAACATTAATGAGAGAAAAATATGAATAATTAATTTTTTTTATATTGCTGCGATCCCAAGATTTTTAGAACATATAAAAAAATATTAATATTATAAAAAAAAAACAAATATAATTTTTTTTAAAAAAAATAATCAACGTAAAAAGATATCAACTTGATGAAAAAGTAGCGGGTGGTTTTTTGTAATTAGTTAAATTTTAAAAAATTTAAATTTATTTTTATATTAAAATATTAGTTAATATGATTTTTATGATTAGTTAATATGATTAGTTAATACTGTATTTTAAAATTATAATTTTATGAAAAGTATTATCCTTATATCCTCTTTTTCTAACATTTTTAATTCTTCATCTTCTGTACTGTATTTGAAAACTCAAAATTTCTATGCATTAATTATACATAACAAATATTCTTCAATATTGATGAGAGAAAAATATGAACAATTAATTTTTTTTTTATATTGCTGCGATCCCAAGATTTTTAGAACATATAAAAGAATATTAATATTATAAAAAAAAACAAATATAATTGTTTTTTTTTTAAAAAAAAAAAATCAACGTAGAAAGATATCAACTTGATGGAAAAGTAGCGGGTGATTTTTTGTAATTAGTTAAATTTTAAAAAATTTAAATTTATTTTTATATTAAAATTATTAGTTAATATGATTTTTATGTATTAATTCCATATAGCATATATTTTTCAATATTTTTCTTGATATATATATATATATATATATATATTAATACCATAACAATGAGGTAAGCGAATAGAAATTTTTTTTTCATTCAACAGAGAAACAATTTTCCATTCTTCTACCATAAATCCTGTATTTCTTTTCGTCTCTTTCTCTCTTTTCTTATTTATTTTAAGTTTTTTAACCCAAATTTCAATTTTTTTATTCTTATTCTCCACACTATCCTAATTTTAAAATTTAACTCCACATTTAAAACGACATAACTAGACATAATCAATAATTGCTCATATCTTCTCACAATGTGACACTTATAAGAAATGCAGTCTTTGTTATGTTCTACTTTGCTGTTCCACAAATCCATTCTCCTAAATTCATCAAAAAGTTAGTCCTTCATGCATGTATGACTAACATCTATTTTGAGATATAAATTTTACAACATATAATAATATAAAAAAGAAATTACGTTTTCTATTTCTTATTAATTTTAAGAAAATAAAAGTATATATAATTGTTTCAAAATTTTTGTAAAGGCAAAATCTTAATGCAAAAGTTGTAATATTAAATTCATTTTAAAGTTGATTGGTTAATAGATGTATACCTTTTTTTTTAATTTTAATTCTTATTTTAAATGGATTTAGTGGAATTATTTGACACTTACAAAAACTTGCTTGAAACGTTTTAAAGACAATAGATTTCATAAATTTTAAAATAAATTTAAATAAATGTGCACCAAGATTTAATGATGGAATTAAAAAACAACAAAACATTTTACGGGTAAGCAAAGGGATTAAGAAAGATTAGTTATTTTATATTATAAAATATGCTTCTTAAAAGAAAGTTAAGTTATTTTGTAACGATGTTGAGTATGAATTCTTCGCAAAGATAAGATAACAACAGCAAAATCATCAAAGTAGGTGAGTATTAAAAGGGCAAAATAGTAATTTAGAAAAGAAATTAAAGAAATAAAATGTTACACCAAAGAATGTTTTAATTTTATTTTTTTAGAAATATTCTAATTTTAAAAAAATTACATTATTCAAAATTATTCATGGTATGATAGAAAGAGATGTTATAGAAATGCGAACGCAATCATTTAAAACATTTGTAAAAGAATAATGTTAGAACATATTATAACTTATAACAATATGATATATCTTTTTCTAGTATTTATACTTAAAATACCTTGAATAATTATTTTAATATATTTATTATTTAAATATAATTATATTTTCAAATTTAATTATTGTCGCATCTATATTTTTGTTAGTCATATGTAAAAAATAAAAAAGCTTCTTTTTTCAGTGAGTCACTTAACATTTTCGTATGGATTGAAATATTATTTTAGTTTTTGATTTTTTAAAGATAATGTCCTTTTAGTCCATAAATTTTGTAAATAAATAAATGAATTATTGACTATAGTTATTATTAATTTAATTCTTATATGATATAAATAATATTTATTAATAAAGTATTATAAATAATACTTATTAATTACTAATAAATAATATTATATTATTTTAAATGTTAAATTAAATAATAAATATAAAAACTAAAGATTTGTGCTATATAACTCACCTATTACAAACATAGGTATTAGTGTTTGAAAATGTGTCGAGTCGTATAACCCTAGTTACCAGATCTCTCCTACCTTGTTGCTATATCAATGACAAAAATACATAAATACAAGGAAAACAAGTCACTTTATACCATGATTTCCGTTGAATTAATCATGGTAATTAATTAAAAAATCTAAAATAAAAATATTAATTAATAGACAACAAGGTATGTCTATACATAAAATATTAATCCCGCAAAAATAAATTAGTATAAGTTAAGAGGAAGTAACTCACTTAATTGAATATTGTTTGAATTATTCGTATCCAATTTTTACATAAAATATTTATAGCAAAATCGTTTATTTGGTTAACAAAATGAATTTGACAAATGTTTCTCACTTGATAATATACTTTTGAGTTTGTGGGAAAGGATCACAATCTTTGTAAAATAAATTCAGAATAATAAGTCTTAAATATGATTAAGTCCTAATCAAATGATTATTAATAAAAAATTAAAGAAATGAAAACTTTTTAAGATCTTTGTGTTTTGTTTTAAATTCTTCATGTGAGTAGTGGATAGTATTTTACTACAGAATGTTGCAAAAAGTTGTCCCGTTTTGTTTCTATGTATTTGATTTGCTGTAATCATAGTCGTGATTCTATACTTTTAGTTCTTCCATACAATTAAAAACTGTTTTCTTTTCTAATAAAAAGAATTTTATGATTAATTATTAGAAAACTTTCTTTGATATAGGCGTCTATTTCCTTTTAGCAGGTATAGGTGTCTATTTCCACCTTAGCTACTACTTTGTCTTGTTCCTGTCTTTTTCTTCAATTTTTAGATGAAACAAAAAAAACATATAAATTAAAATTAAAATTTATAATAAATAATTTAAATTGTAATTTAAAATTATTTTTCAATTCCTAATTTTTTGAATTGAAATTCAATTTAATAATAAAGACAAAAAACGTATATTAAATTTTGGTTTGTTTAAATTTCTCCATAAATGCTTATAAAAAAAAAAGAAATATTAACATAAAATAAAAAGAAATTCTCCAATAAGTTAAAATCACTTTATTGTTTAATTTTATAGAAATTATTTTACTTAGTTTCTCAAAAACTGATATGCTTAAGTTGATTTTAGCTTTAAGAAAAATTCAATTCATTTTGCCTTTTATTTTTTTCACTCGTAAATATTAATAGAGAAATTTTTAAATATAGATATATAGTTTTAAAAGTCAAACTATCATTCATTTTTTGAACTATATATTCATATTTATAGTATAAGAATAGAGAAATAATTTTAATTAAGTGATGACCCAACATTTTTTTAACTCAAAAATGATTATGAAAATTAAATTCAAAATAATTATATATATAACTTCTTCTTCTTTTTTAATTCCAAAGGACTTGGTTACAAAAAAAAACTGAGTCTTGAAAACAACTGAGTACTGACCCACTAAACTAAACATGTCTTAGTCAACTTTTGTCTTTCTTCCGAACAAAATTTATATGAAAAAACCATTGACTTTCTGAACCAGTTCTGACCAGACTAGCATGGAGAAAACATTAATACACTTCTTCTTGGATCTGCAGAGAGATTCATTTGCACTATACATTGGAACTAGTTTCATTTAGGTGCTTCAAGCTGCTGTTATGTGTGTGTTTTTCCTTTGTATTTTTTGTACATATTTTAAGGAGCATTGGCTCTTTTTGTATTTATTTGCCTTTTTTTTTGGGTTTAACCAATATCCAATTGCTAATATATGGAAATTGGAAATGTTTTAGAATGCAGTTCAGTAAACAAATTTTGTTCTTTTTGATATTTTGTTAGGAACCAATTCTATATTATTTGATGAAATTAACTAGAGAATATTTTGCTTGAAATATTTTATATGGGCCCTTTAATTAATTTAACAAAGATATTATTTATGTGTAGGTGACTGAGAATAGAAACCAACCTCTTTCTGGATGCTGCATATGGAACTAAAAACATAAATGTGGCCTAGACTAAACTTTGGAGTGTGAAAAAAGAAAAAGGAGGTTCATTTATATCTTTAAGCTCAATGGATTTGGTTTTTTCTCTTTTTTAGATAGTAAAGACTAAGTACCCTTATGAGCTGTCTGAAATGCTGGATTCTGAGTTATGTTGTAATTATTTACTAGAATCTGCAATCTTTTTCAGAAAGTGTTTTCACTTTGCATTGTTGTTTTGTGTGGTAGATTTGGAGTACAAATGATAAAGCTTTTATATAGAGGGAGTAATTGTAATTGATTGTGGTAGTTGAAAAGTTGAGTTTAATTGGAGAAGAAAGGGTAGATATGGCAGCCGAGCTCTTGCATTGTTTAGCAGATGATAACCCTGATTTACAAAAGCAAATAGGATGCATCACTGGGATTTTCCAACGCTTTGATCATCATCATATAGTTCCTGCTCGCTGCATTAGCCAGAAGAGGCTTCCTACAGGTATAATTAGTACATGCTTAGTTTCTGTAATTCAGTTTCTATGAGCATGATTTTGATAATTTGATTTTTTTTTTTCTTTTACATTTCTATTCACCACCATGTCAATCTCAGATGTTTTTAGCACTAGAACTGTTTCCTAGTGGTTGATTTATCACAACACAAGGATGCTTAACTCGTCAGATTCTTAGGTTTCAACTCCTTTCGTCTGTGTTGGTCCCTTTCAACTTTCTTCTTCATATGTTTGGATTTGGAAATTGGGGAGGGCGGTTTGTAATTTTTAAACTTTTAGTGCTAGAAGGTTTTGCCCTGCACTCATGTGGATGAGATGCTTGTGATGGCTTATCTAACAAATCTTGAAGTTCAATGAATACTTTGTATGTAGTAGTATAGATTTGGCCTCCTTGAAATGATTAGTTCATGGCCTTTGCACCACATAGTGTTGGTTCTTGGCCCTATGTTTCCATTTCATTGGGGTTCTCAAGTCTAACGCTTCTGCTTTTCATTATAGATAATCTCAACTTAAATTCTGACAGCCTAGAAAGAAATTCTAATAGCATACACCCAAGACAATTAGCAGATGTAAGAACCATTACCCGATTTACTAAGTTATACTGCTTTTATAGTTCAAAATTTGTTGAATAATATTTCGATTTGAGGCATTGAAGTTCTGTTACTAAAGTAAAATGTAAAAAGGCTAAGAGTTGTTTGTTATCTTCCTGAAAACCGTTTCAGGAGTTGCTTTATTCTGTTTAATTTCTTCCTAATTCAGTGGCTTAAATTCTGTTTTTTTACTTGTGTCGGTAATGTACTGAAACTACCATCTTGTCTGAACTTCACATATCTGACTGAAACTAAACTTATCCAACTTGATGAATTTGTTGCAGGATATGAGGAGTGTGAGTGAAAAACAAAGACTTTCAACAGAATCATCAAGAACCTCATTCTCTTCTTCTTGTTCATCACCAATGTCCTCTTTAGATTATAAAGCTCAAGCAGATGCTTCCTTTGATCAGTTTGGTTTTCCTGAAACTCCTACCAGGTCTCCAGTTATGAACCAAACAAGTACCTTTCCCTATTTAGGAAGTCACTCCCTTCAGTCCCTTGACCTGAAGGATGTGGTGAGGGATTCTATGTATAGAGAGGCCAGAGGACTGTCCAAAGAAAGAGATTCCCCAAGACATATACACCAGTCCAAACCTGTCAATGGAAAACAAATCACACCGATTGATCTAAAGGAGACCCTGCAAGTCCTTGCTAAACTTAGAGAAGCACCTCAGCATTATTATGTTGAAGCTAAAGAACTTCCAAGATTATCATATGAAGTTAAAGATGGACATTGGCATTCCATCTCAAAGGATGCTCCTCGATTTTCTTATGATGCGAGTCGTGTATCTTTCGAAGCACATGACACCATCAAATCCCCATCAAGGCAAAAAGAGCTTCCTAGACATTCCCTGGACAGTAGGGAAGGTTCATGGCGCACACGAAGTTCTGATTCAAAACCAAGTAACCTCTCAAGAAATTTCAATACAGGTGGTGCCTCCACCTCAGTTGACAATGTTTCTTCTAGTCCACAACAGCATTCGACATCACATAGCCGGCCACCAAGTGTTGTAGCAAAGTTAATGGGCTTGGAATCATTGCCAGAATCCTTTATGGCTAGTGATACTAATTCAAGTTTGAGTGAAACGGGCTCAACTGAAGGTAATGATCAGGTTTTGAAAAATGGACTTATCAGGCCACTTCGACTTTGTAGTTCCCCTAAAATTTCATTGAAAGACTCGACTTCCCCGCGGTGGAAGAATGCTGATTTGGCTGTAAAACCAATCTCAGGTTCAAGGCTTTCCATTGAACCGGCACCATGGAAACAGCAAGATGGAAACCAAAGCTCCGAGAAACTAACTTCTAGGGCCATAAAAGCTACAGCAAGAACGCCAGATTCTTTTCCTTCAGTTTATGGTGAGATTGAGAAGAGGTTGAAGGATCTTGAATTTAAACAATCTGGAAGGGATCTCAGAGCACTCAAACGAATACTGGAAGCAATGCAAGTAAAGGGACTATTAGAAACTAGAAAAGAAGAACAAGCTTCAAATGTTGTTGAAAATAAAGAAGAAAACGAACTAAAACAAAGCCTTTTTCAGCATTCTATGGCAGTAAGGCAACAGACATCCAGAGGATCTGACTCTGCAAGTTCTCCAGAACCACCAATTGTGATCATGAAACCGGCGACACTTATTGAGAAAACTGGAAATTTTGATTCTTCAGTCTTTCCAATTGGTGGACTTTCTGATTCTCATAAACTTCAGAGTGGTGTACATGCTCATAATAAACTGGCAAGTGCTTCAGGTCAAATAGCAAATGATCAGTCTCCTAGAAAAAGTCACAGGGATGCTTTTACCAGTTTTAGTGAAAAGAAAGCAAATAGTATCAAGACTATAAAATCACCACAATCTCCACCAAGGTCTAAGCAATTTCCAAAAGAAAATAGCTCAAGTTCAGTAAAGAATTCAGGATCTGTTAGCCCAAGAACGCAACAGAAGAAGTTAGAGCCGGAGAAGCAACCTCGCCTGCCTACCTCACCATCAGATTCAAACAAACTCAGGAGGCAGTCCTGTAAGCAGACAACAGAATCAGGTTCTCCAAATCGAAAATTGAGACCTAAAGTACCTAATTCAAAGTGCAGTGATGACCAACTTAGTGAGACTAGCAATTCACTGAGAAGTTCAAGTTACCAGTGGGATGAAATATCTCTTCTATCAGATAGTATCACTGTTGACTCAAAGATGGATATTGAAGTCACCAGCAGTTTAAAATCTGATGAAATTACTGAGAGCCTTAGCCCATCTATGAGGGCTATTGAGCATTTGGTTTCAGAATCAATGCAGAAGGTTAGAATAAGAACTAAGATGATCACTTCTGATTCAGACTTTCTGATTAAAACTGTATGAGAAAATTAAAAATTTTAATAGTAACATACTAACTTATTCCAATTCTCAGCTGATATGTATATTTTACTTAATTTTGCAGAAATCAACTCTGAGATGGGATGAGGATGAGTTGATTGCAGAACTTGCAACCGATGCCCCAAATCATCCAAACCCTGAATCAGTTCTTGATGTCTCAGTATACAAATATGATGTATCATCCCCAGTAAAGCGTATATCCAATGCTCCTAAAGGTAGTATTTCTGTCCCCCAAATAACTAAAAAAAACTAAGAACTAGATTATCTCGGATGATTGAATCTAATAAAATAAATCAATGTCTTACTTTTTGACTGTTAATTCCTTCTCATGTAAGAGATTGAAATTCCTTTTTGCGAAGGATTGACCACAACTTGAGAGTTGATCATGTTTATATTGTGAAACTATTTAAAAGTATTTGTCACTTGGATACGACGATACTTAATCATACTCCTTTTAGCTGCTGATTTTTCTGGTTTGTAGCCAGCCTTTTAATGTGACATTCAAATTGTATGCATGATAAAAAATATGGGAGTAACTTGTGATGAGAATAACATTAAGGTACCTTAGGCTTTGTATTTTTTTTCCCTTGCATAAACTGTATTTTCTGAAAATTTAGCAGCAAGTATTGACTAAAACTAAAGGAAGAAATTTTATTTCATATTTTTCACATGAAATTGTCCAATATATAATATGTAATATTTATTGATTTCTGAGCACTATTTACCTATATGCTCAAATTCTGCAGCTGATAATGCTCAAGAATCCAAAGAAAATGATAATACAGGCCAGTGGAACTCTGCAGATGACCTCTTCGTTAACAACACAATAAATAGAGAGATCAACCGAAAGAAGTTGCACAGCATAGATCGTCTTATTCAAAAGCTTAGACAGCTAAACTCAAGTCATGATGAAACTAGAAATGATTACATAGCTTCCCTTTGTGAAAATACAAATCCAGACCACAGATACATCGCTGAAATACTATTAGCCTCAGGGCTACTACTGAGAGCTCTGAGTTCTGAGTTGCTGACATTCCAACACCACTCGTCAGGTCATGTCATTAACCCCGAGTTATTCATTGTGTTGGAGCAGACCAAGTTAAGTAGTTTGCTTGCGAAAGAAGAAACCAGCCTAGGAAAAGTTGCTTACATGAAGCTAGACACAGAGAAGTGGCACAGGAAACTCATCTTTGATGCTGTGAATGAGATTGTTGGTGCAAAATTAGGCTCTTTGCTTGAGCCATGGTTGAAGCATAATGGACTCACAATGAAATTCGTCAGTGCACAAAAGCTTCTTAAAGAACTTTGCTTTGAGGTACAAAAACTTCAACCTGTGAAGCCAGATAGCAGTTTAGAAGATGAATGGGATGGACTGAAAAATATGCTAAGGGAAGATGTGATGCATCACTCAGAAAGCTGGATAGGTTTACCTAGTGAATTACCTGAGCTTGTGTTGGATGTTGAGAGACAGATATTTAAGGACTTAGTTGAAGAGATTGTGTTTCATGAAGTGGCTAGTTTGCGACTGAAGTCCGGTTGTCACAGGAAGCTATTTGGAAACTAGTTCATTTCATTTGTTCCCTTTTATGTGAATCTCTAAAGCATCATTTTTGTTTTTTACATTCAAATTTTTTTGTGTCAAGCCATAAAAGTTTGCAGATTATGAGCCTTGATTATTTTTAATAAGTTGTGAAGCAAGTAGCTTGCAATGGATTTATAACGATTCTAAAATTCTTTATGGAACATGTGTGTCATCTATGACTTTGGCTTCTTAAGGTAACCAAGTTCCTTGCATGATGGTATTAGAAGTTGCTCACCTCACTGAAGTTGAGAAAATAACTGGGAAATGCCCTGCACGTGTCTCTAGAAATAATCTATATTCTAGACCAACAAAAGGGCTATGTCCATCTCTTTTTTACTATAAAACCTTGTACATTCTTGTAGAAAAGTATCAGAGCATGATTGTCTTTAGTGAAAGATACTGTAATTAAAATAGAAAGAAAAAAGTATTGTAGAAAAACATTGGTAAACCAAATTTCGGACCATGCAAATGAGAATACTACTCTTGATTTCACTTGTCACCTTCAATAGTCCATAGCCATCAATCTAAAGGAAGTGATGGAAAATGTTGGTGTAGAATCAACTTCACTGAAAGTTGCATCGGCTAAAAATAACTAATGCTGTATAAAATTTTTGGGGTATTTACTGTGGTGTCATTCCTTATTTAGTAGTCCTTTTTTTACTATGCTCTCCACCAAATAATGACACTGTAGAATTTACTAATTTTTGGAGTTGAACAGTTAATAAAAAAATAAAATGTACCGTAGAAAAAATAATGGATACTAAGAAATTTAGAAGAGAATTGTTATGTACTACGAAACGCATAAACAAACCGCCCAAAAGAGTAGAGAAAACCTGTGGTGAGAAAAAATACATAAATAAACTGACGTGTTTACATTTTATTAGATAAATTTTAAATTAAAAATACTAGTTAGGTGTAAATTGGCCCTGTTTTATATATATATATATATATATATATAAGTCCTGATTTTGTTTCATATATAATTTTCATCCGAAAATTAATATGTTAACGTGATAGTGTTATACATTTGAGAAATAAAAATGGTAGTTTATTCAAGCATCAAATGCATTACCCAAATAAACAAGGATAAGATACTGTTTTAGAGGTTTGTTAATAAATCACCAATTTTAAATATGCAGCCTCCGTAGCATAGTGGTAGTGCGTTCGCTTCGTAAGCGAAAGGTCGCGAGTTCGATCCTCGCCGGGGGCTTTAATTGGGTTTTAATTTTAATCTTTGTAAAAATAGTAATTACTATCCTCTATTGCAAATTAAGGTTTCTTCACTTTTTCTCTCTTTTTAACTTTTTTTTCTTCAATTTCTGGAACAAAAGAAAGAAGATCATGTACCATAAGTGGTCCCTTATCTAATTCTCATCTTAATCAATGAATTGAGCCAAAGGGTCCATACATATTTTTATTTATCTGCATCTACTCTCCTACAAAGAGCATGCAACTGTAATTACCTACAGAATACCACGAATTTACACTTATGTGTTTTTCCTTCTATGGTCTATTAAAATTTTGTATGAATTATAGTCAATATATTATATATGAAGTAGTTTAACTCCTTAGCCTCGCACAAAATAATGCAAATAAATATAATAAATAATTGAAGATTTAAAATAAAATGTTGCATTACAAAGTCTTACACTCTTATGAGAAGAGGTTGATAAGTATTGCACTCTTTATGAGACGTTGAGAGGAAAAGGTAGACCTAAAAAGAGAAATATATATTCAATATTGTACTACAAAATGACATATCATAAAATTCATTTCTTTATGCTCATTACTAACATAATTAAAAATAAAAGTAAAATAAAAACTGAACTTTATTTATGATTACAACAACAATTTGGACTTTTATATTTCCGTCATACTACTTTATCAATTTATTTAAGTATTTTTAAAAATAAAAATAATTAATAAAATGTTGTATTAGTTAAAGAAAATGAATGAAATAATAATGACGAGTGCTCTTAAAATAACAAATTATATAAGATGTATTTGATTGAGCTATTGATTTTGTTTAAAGAAGCGCCTCCAAGAGAAGAGTGTACTGATGAAAGATACTCATTTAAGTAATTCGTTTAAGTAGTAAAAATTTTGTAAAATTTTTTATAAGACGAGAATAAATTAATAAGAAATCATATATTTTGGGAGGAAAAGAAGTTGCCATGATGAGAGACATATAGAAGCCTTCTTCACATTGAAAATCATCCATCTTGGGGAAGAACCCTCAAGATTCAATGGAGCAATTCGTCCATCTCTGTCTCTCTCTCACATTGTGTTTGCTAGATTTTCTTTGGTTAGGATAATTAGATGAATTAACTTTATGAAAACCGTAATTGAGTCATTTTACATTCAATGCAAGTTTACTAACAAGCTTGAGTGGTGTTATATATATATATATATATATATATATATATATATATATATATATATATATATATATATATATATATATATATATATATTTCTTTTAATGTTTTCTATTAACTAGCCATTGATGCAATGCAATAATTGAAAATTTTGTTCATGAGGAGAAATCTTGTTAATATAACTGGAATTGAGATTGGTTGCAATGTTTTAAGGTGAGTGTCTACGAATAGAAATTCTTGAATCACGTGTTCCTATCATCCTATGCAAAGAAGATCGACCTCAATCAATATACTTTGAAAACTAAGCTAATGGTATTTTCGATATTTCATTAGATATTTAGATTAAGATAGATTGTTCCCATTTTTCATTGACAGTTTTCTAACGGGAGAATCACATCATAAGATGACTGGAGACAAATTTCATGTCAAAATACATTCCTAAAGTAAATGTCTGAAGCTCAAATATAATCACAAGTTCCTGGCAAAAGTGATATATTGCCTTTGAGTGATATATTACCTTGGAGCTATGGTAAAGTGATATAGTGTTTTACCCCCTGATAAGGTAGCACTGATATTGGATCTTGGGCAGAGGAATCTAGTCCATTTTAAACACTAAATGCAATCAACATCAACAATGTTAAATACGCATTTATTACACACCACCATTTTGCTAAAGTTACCGTGACAATTAAATAATTTTGGAATGTCTTTCAAATAATCTAATTTATCTCTAGATAATGTTAACGGAGCCATTATCATTAGTATAATTGAGAGATAAGTATGAATTTTACATGTAATTAGAAATTTCTTATCTGAACAATGTAGATATGAAAAAATATTTATTAAGAAAAGTCAATTCTTTATATACATACAAATATTCTAAGAAAATATTAGTCATTGATTTATGATTAATTTAATATCCTGAATTATCTAAAGTATAAGTGTATAACTCTAAATTCAGTCAATTAAGAGAAATCCTTTAATCAAAGTCAGATTAAATTTTAAAGCCATCTGGAAATACTTCAAACACCATATAAAGATATTGTATTTCTCAAGATTATAAATTATTACTAATATTTTCTTTTTCAATAACTATATCCAATACTAGCTAGTTACTTTTCATAAATAAAAAAAAAAATCTATTACTACTAGCTAGTTACACTTCATAAGGTATGTTTATACAATCTGATTTCTTTTCTTGTTTCCAGTGAAACTTTATGAGGGTGCATGTAGCATTTAATTATATGTTGAGATAATGCAACACACCAAACTCCACTGGCACTCACTGCTAACTGCTGTGAAATATAAAATCGTATATATATCTATAAATGTAACTTAACTGCCTTTTGTTTTCCCAATTTCTTTGTTTGTTTCTTAGTTCAAAAACCTTAGAAAGGGGACCACTATGCATATAAAACTTTTGGAATTTTTCTTTTATGCCACCATTAAAGGAGGCTTTGAAAACCCAACTTGCAGCTAGTAATGACTGAGGCTCCTTTAATATATCTTGGATCTTGTGATATATTATTGTCTACAGGCAGCAGCAGAGACTGCTTTCGAAATCAGTACTCTGCTTGTCATTTTATGCTGCTTCCTTTTCATGCTCAGAAGAACTGTAGATTCAAAAACATTTTTCTCACTTTTTCACAAGGATGCTTCTATCAGTTCCATGCTCTTCATCGATGCCATGTTAAAGAGGCAACAAAGATGAAGGAACATAGTATAAAATTTCCTATTTCCCCACTATATCTACATAGAGAGGGATTTGAACTTTGAAAATTATTCATTATATATCTTTTTTTCTTTTTATAATTTTTTTTAAGTTCTTTGTAGATGTTTGTCTTGTAATTAATTAACATTTTACAGAGGACTTTATGTTCAATTAGTTGCTCTTCTAGTAGTTGTGTTCAGGTTGAGTGGCATGCATGGCTAGTTACATGCATGAAAGACTAAATTATTCTTTAAATCATTTATAATAGAGCTCCAAAAAGTTGTTTCCTATACAGGGTTTAGTCTGATTTTTTTTTTGTTATTTTTAAATTAAAAGTTAAAAATAGGCCTACTAATCCGAAGTTGAGAAAATTTGTGTAATTTCCTAAAAAAATTAAAGAAAGGAAAAGACATTGTGTAATAATTTTGAGTCTTAATAACACATTATTTGATCCTGAGAGTTGAACTAAAGAAGGAATTTTTTCTTTTAAAAATAAAATTTTTAATCTTTTTAAATGTTCTTTTCATTTAAAATTATTTTTAATTTTTTTTTTTAAATGTGAGGGTCTGATAGCAACCAAGTTTGCATCTAATTAATTTCACCTATATTTGTCAACTTTAATTTTTTTTTTCTTATCATTGTGGAACTATCTGTTAAGTTAGAGATCTGTCTTAATGAATTGTATAATAGAAATTAACACTAAATATTATTACGTAGTATGCATGTAGGTCAACTAAATTTTAATTCTAATTTAAAAAAATAGTATATACAAATCTTTTATTTTTCCTTTGTATATAAATATAAATTATTTAGTGATTTTTAGTGGCGTTTAAGAGAGTTTTAATTGGCCTATTTTTATTTTATTTTTTCTTTTTACGAACCTAGGTGAACTTGGCCTAGATTCTTCCTCTAGCCCTGAGCCCCAGCGTATACAAGCTTTTAATAATTCCATATCTCTGACTTCAAAACAAGGTACACACTATTTAACCTTTTCATTTGTACTATAGTGGCATTTAGATAGGACCAATTAAGTTAACAAATCATTACCACACAGTTGCAAGATACCACACAGTTTGTTTGAAGAAAATTTGAATTATTTGTGTATAATGCAACTGAAGAAATTATAAACACCTAACTAAACTTGAATGCACAAATTATTTTATGTGATATAGTTATTTTCAACCTCCTCAGAAATTGATCTATTTATCGATGTTATTGATATCATTAATTCTGTAAGTTGATTCATACACAATAGAGATTAAATACTATTTTTTATATGAACATAAATGCACGCTACATGTATTAACTATGCCTCTACCTATTAAGATGTTAATCATATGTCATCATACATATGTCCAGTTTTAGGCTGAATTAACTTGGACGTGACATTCTGAAAACTACAAATCTAAAAGAAATCCTAAGCAAAGCTGATCAGTCAAAACTGCTTTATTTGTACTTTTTTGGTAAAAGTAGTTATCTTGGGATTGATTTTCCCCGTGTCATTTGAACAGTTCCGTGATCAAATTGTGTAAAAAAACAATATATATTAAAGTTCAAAAACAATGTTTAATAAGAAATAAAACTACAAGAGACTGACTATAGACATTTGAAAGATCATTTGAGAAATTATAATTTATGAGAGCTGCTTCTATTAACCATAAAGCTGTAAAATCCATATGTAAAATAAGAACATGAATGCTTATAGAATTACCAACAAACTTTATACATACTTTGATCAAGGTGGCATGAATTATATATAATTGTTCTGGACTTGTAAATGTGTTCTTTAATTTCAAGATACATTACTGCATTTGGTTATCACAATGGAATTTTAATTTTTGGAGGCCGGGAAAGAGAGAGTATGTCATGTCAAACTAACTTAAACGTATAGTTACTACTTATGGTGTCAGTGATATTTGATACTAAGAGTCTCGTAAATATACCACTTTAAAAAAATTCCTTTTGTATTTATCATGGGATTCATAGCATTTTGAACAGAGTACAAGGGTATCGCACCCTAAAATATATAGAAGACCCGTAACATTGTTATCCTTTAAAAGTTGACATTCATAACTTTGGTTACCTACACGACCTAACATTACTCCTTTCTCATTTAGTGGCTTCAGTTAACTATGCACTATACCTATATGTATAGAACTAATAATTTCATAAAATTTTATAGCAGAAGGAACAGAGAGAAAAAAAAATATATAAAAATATTTATAAACTAAAATTAATTTATATACGAGTTAATTTGTAAAAACTTATATTTTGAAAAATAAATTTTAATTTATACAAAACCCATTTAACCCATTTTAGTTTATGAATAATTATTTTTTTTCTTATATAAAACCTTACACTTAAACTTACTCAGAACATACCTATGATAGGAAATTTTTGTTCCCCACTTTCACTTTCAGTTAGCAAAAACATCAATAGTTATTACTAATTAAGAACTAGAGAAGAAGAAAATTCATTCTAAAGTACTAATTTATTAAGAGATTCTCAGCAGGTACTATGTCGAGCTTTGAATTATATTTGATAAAATGTTTATCTTGAAAATATAAATATTGCAAAAAATGAGAGCGTCATACCATCCTAAACGTCCAAAAATAATTGCAAATATTATAAAAAGAAATAATAAATTTGAGACAGACATATCCATTGGAATAAAAATGGCAATTTATTAAAATGAGTTATATTCTAATATAATATTGAATTTTATTTTAAAATTAATTAATATTAAGTATAATTATCTGGTAAATATATAAACTGCTATCCAACAATTGAGGCACTGACGTAAAACTTTCCAATAAACATGTAATATGATATTATAAAAAATAAAATTAAAAATTAAAATAAAATATATATTTAAAAGTGTCCAAATATGAAGTTGAACTGTACATAACACAAGTCTACTTATCATGAAATGGATCAAACTTTATACCATGATTGGTTAGACATTCTAACGAGCTAATACCTCAGCGTAAGTATCTCTAACAAAAAAACACAGTAAAAAACCACTCTAATTTTATTATTGATCGTACTTGTAGAGATTAATCAACAAGGTATCTAAATAGCAACAAACCACAAATAATATAATGTATATGTATAGCATTGCCATACTTACAAAATTCACATTTCATGGTTGAGTGCAAAAATATAAAACTAATTACCTGCTTTAGTCTCTTGAACAATTGATATGAAGAATGTCCAAGAAGTACTGATAGATAGATTAAGCATATATTGACGAGAAGCTTCAAGGACGAGAACTCCCACCACCCTTATTTTGGCTATGATCATTAGTATTATTATTATCCGGATGAAGAAGCTTGGAGCTTAATGATGTTGAAATATTGCGTCTTAGAGGTGAATTGGTTGAATGAAAAGATTGGATGAGAGGATGAGGCATCATGACTTGGGAACTTGAGCTCAACATCTGAACATTGTTGGATTGTCTTGGATCACTTTCCACTGATGAGTAGAAAGCAGATAATGGTGCTGCAGCAGCAGAAGGAGGACCAAAAAGTAATTGGGGACCAGATGCTGCAGAAAAATTAGAAGATGATGAAAATTGCACGCCACTGCCACTAGTGTAATTTGAATGTGATGGAAACAATCCATGGTTTCCAAAGTTGGGATATAAAGACAGACTTGAAGGCTCAGAAAGATGATAAGAGTTATGTGTCATGCCATTGTTTAACAAATTACCAGATAAAGAAGAGTTTGTCCCAATAGAGAAGAATTTATGAGCTGACGAAGAAGAAGAAGAAGAATCTTCTCTACTATGAATACCACCAATTCCATCTTGATGATGATTCTCTTGTTCATTTGTTTTGATCCAACACTTTCCTTTTTGGGAAATTGACTCAGCTAACTCCTTACCATTAAGTGAATATGCATTATCCCCATACCTTGATTTGGCCATGAGATTTTGATTCCCCCCGTAAGTGGAATTAGCATCATAGAAGGTTCCAAGAGAAAACGGAGAGGTACCTGGTAATAGGGTTTGTTGATGAAACTGACCAAAACAGTGAGGGATTTGAAGTGGTGGAAGTTTATCAATATCAGATTTGGTGTTTTCAATCAACCAATCTATAACTTTGCTAGGTTGGTTGAGTCCAAGCCTGTCTTGAAGATCATATAACTGAATTGCTGTTGGAACTGAAAGCCTAATCCTTCTGTCTCTAAGTCCCCTAATTGTACAAACCTTGCTGTGCCTATCTTTTCCTCCCAGAGAACGTGACACTCTCACAATTCTTGGGTTTCTGAATGTTGACCATGACCTTGAAGTGGAGGGTGCCTTCAAAAACTTCTCAATTTTAATGCTGTCATCACCCTCTTGTTGATTGCCTTCATTACTTTTACTTGAACTTTCAATCATCTTCTTATGTATGTCTATACCTTATCTCACCATTGTGTTCTTATCATCCAATACTGCACTTCAAGCCACCCGATCTGATAAACAATGGGAAAAAAATGTTAAAATATATATATACACCACAAACATTTTTGTGTTTTTGTTTTTATGAACAATATTATTTATTGATGAAAATAAAACTTGAATTCAGCACAAGATGTACCCAATAGACACAGTACAAGAGAACATCTCAAGCAAAGAGGAACAATTTTTAAATTTTTAGTGTTTACAACAAATTATGCTAATTAAAATTGTTGCTCACTGGACAAAAAGCTAATAGTTCTACAATTAGGGAAAGATTCACAAATTAGAGAGTTATTAAAAGTAAAGGTTAGAAAAAAACAAAATAGTGGACAGTGGAAAGTTGTATACACTAAAAATAGCTTTCCCAATTCTACCTGGGAAGTGAAGCACCCTATGGTGCTCCAAAATTAGGGCAAAGACAATTCTACTCATTGGAATGATAGTTATGAAACTGAATTAAAGCCAGAAGCATGAGTTTGTTGGAAAATTGAAGACATGATTAGGTTTTCACTGAAAACGTTAGAAGCATGAGTGAGTAGTGAAAATAGAAGATCAACTTACATGAGAGAGGAAAGTGTGGATGCTAAGTATATGGCAATTGTTCTCAGATTTTGAGCATTGAAGAAATGGAGGAGATAGCAGAAGTAGAAACTTGTTGGTACAAGTCTTGAATGTTATAGTTGAGAAGATGACCACAAGTTTCCACTTCAACCTTTTTCCTGCAAAGGAATAATAATGTTGCATCGAATGACAATTTAAAAAGGTCAGAATTTTACAGCATCATGTTGTGTGTAAATGTTACAAAATAATTTTAATAATAATAATATGGAAAACTATTTCACCTTGGGCATATGGCATAAGGTCTACCAAATTTCTTGACTTCTTCACTTTGTTTATGACACATTAACAAGTAATCACGGATTTACATTTATTAAGGGTAACAAATATAATCATAAATAAATTATTAATTTAGTTATTCAAAGTTATAATGTTATTACATTAAATTAACATCTAAAATATTACTAATTTATACCCAAATTAGTGCATAAATATTTTTGTAATTAAATTACTCCTTTAAAAATTTATCTTTTATGTGTCGTTATTTTTTTCTTTTTTGAAGATGAATATGATAAATTGATGTTTTCAAAAAATTAATTTGATGACTAAAATCTCAAATTACATTAATGAATGAATAAGAATTAATTGAATAATGCAATGTTGTAAATAATTACAATATTATTGTTTTTTTAAGTATTATTAATTCTAATATAATAGATATTATTAAAATTATTATTATTAATTATTAAAAAAATATAGGTTGCTGCGTCTATGTATTTTTATTAATTTTTGTATATGATTAAATTTTATGTTAAGAAGTAATATATACATAGAAACAAAATAAAAAATAAATAATAATAATAATTAAAAAGACAATAAGAGAAGAGAAGTGGAAAAGTGAGTAGTACACGTATATCAGTTTAAAATAAAATAAATAGGAATAATAGATTTGGTAATTTTATTTTTTAAAATAAATTAAAAATAATAATAAATTGACATATAAATTATAAAAAAAATAAAATAATTATGAAGCTGAATTAATTTTTAAATTTTATTAAAGATAATTTAAAAATAAAAAGTAATAATTAAAATAAAAAATATAATAAATAATTTCGTAATTTTTTTAATAGTTACAGAGATATTGAATTAATATTTTTTTTTAATCATACCGATGATATATTTCGAGTTTTCATTCATGAAGAGTAATACATTTCAATATTATTTTACTATTATTATGTTGCATGACTTCATTGTCATTTAGCATTTATTTATATATTTTTAAAAATTTTAAATGATTAATTACTCCTTTTATGATAATATTTTTCATGTTCAAATTTATTTTTATGTCAATACTTGAATTTCTTAAATTTGAACTTTGATTATTTTTAAATTTTTCTTTTTTTAAATTGAAATTTTCGTTTTTTTTTTTGCAAATATATATATGCTTTTATTGAAAATTTCCAATTTTAAAATTTTCCAATCCTAAATCTAAGCTACTTTTTTTCTATTTAAATTAATATATATATATATATATATATATATATATATATATATATAAGTAGTAAAGGAGATAACAAATCAACAAAAAAAATTTCTCTTTCTTAATAAAAATATTTTTTTTAATAATTGAACTGATGCAACAAGGAATACACAAGGATTATACAAAAGTTTGTTATTTTTAATATTTTAAAATTAATTCTAAAAATTAGAAACAATAAATATTGTGATATTTTTTATATTAATATATAAAAATATTAACTGTTAGTTAAAAACAAAAATAAAGCAACAGGTAAACTTTCAAAAAGTTATGATGTCTGTTGGTGACTGATCTATCGGATTAGATGATAGACAGTAGCTAAGTGTATAGGCGAGGGACCAACTTAAAAATAGGCTCTTAAAAGCATCGAACTCAACTTATTGCATGAAAATTAGAGGGACCACACAAAGATGGCAGTGAGATTTGCACACAGCACAATTTGGAGTCTCTCAGTCACACAACAACTAAATGGTTAATTAGTTATCTAATTGTGAAGTTGTTTAAGTATTAAGATGCATATGCTTCCCCCAAACAAGCACACTACAATGAATATGTATAATTAATTGGAAATAATTATATCTAATTTTATTACTTATATTAATAGGTATTGGTTCAATGGGGCAGTATGTAGTAGAAGATTAGTTTCTTTTAATTAATTACTGATCAGAGTTTGGTTTTCCTTTCACCTGGCTATGAACATGCGTTGGCCTTTCAGCTTAGAATTAGTGCATGGCCCCTAAGTTGAATAACATGGCCTACGATACTAAAGTATCTAAAACCGTTTCCTAATTAAGTTGTTCACTTGTGTGTTGTCTTTATAGTACTTGCCTGGGCAAACAAGAAAAGATAAAAGTAACATGCAACTAATTAATGTTTTCCTACTTTGTCTTAGGGAGAATATTTACCTTTTGAAAACAACGCGTATATTTCTAGAGAACACATGTCTAGTAAAATGACACAAGAAGAACCCTAGCTAGTTCTTCAGTATTGTTATACTACATGTCCAATTTAAGTTGAAAAAGAAAACTGATGAATCTTCTTTTTTGATACCGGAGCTAGAGACAAGGAGTATAAGAGCCTTCAGCTTTTCCTTCAAATATCTAGAAAATAGGAATCTTCACCGAAATTATTGAGGTGTTCATCATCACAGGACACTGCAACTGTGGTTAAGTAGAACTGGTCAAAAGCTGAACCAACTTTAATTAATCTCAAAAACCCTAAGTGGGGTTAACAGTAACACCTTGTGAACCCCATATATAAGTCTTCCAATAATAAGGTGAAATTTCATTTATTGGAGATATTAGTTTTATAATCGATCAGACTAGGAAAAAAAAGAGAAAGAAATACAAAGCATGGTATTATTTTGTGATATGGCATAAGAAACCCTAAATTTTTAATTCAGACAGAACTTTATCATTTGAGATAAAGATGGTCCATTGGAAGTATTCAGTTTTTGTTTGCAGAAACAGAAAATGATGAATTTGACGTACTGTTGTCGATGTGTTTCTCTTTCTCAAGGGTTTTTTTAGTTTTATGTGCCCAGCCTTATCTTTCTGTCTGCAAGCTGTTGCAGAAAAAGTAATGAACTTAGCGAGAAGAGGAGTCCCTAAAAAAATACGTGATGACGACAAGACTTATATATTGAAACTAACTTGTGAATTACTATTTACTCTTCTGCTGACACGTAGTTTAAATTTTTAACTTTTCACAAGAGTTAAATATGGTGACCTTAATTAAATGAGTAGAACCAAAATTTTAAGTGTTTTTATAAGCTTGGATTGGAACCTTTCTCTGCTAGAGCATAATCTCCTCCTTCTAAATTTGACATTATGAAAACGATTGCAATTTTTACTTATATAACCAAACAGTTTCCATGTAAGACAGAAAAGACACTTGAGTTTGTAATTCATTTTTTAAACTCTTTAAAAGGGTTATTATTCTTAAAGGTGTTTTAAAATCCCCCTTTAATTCTTTTTTAAAAAAAAACTTTTGATTTAGAGGTTGTAACGAGAAAGAGAATGTGAGTTTGGAGGTTTAAATCTCTCTAACTAACAAAGGAAGATTAATAAATTAATAATTAATATTTGTTAAAAAAAATTATCAATATAAGATTATTTAACATTTAGTGTGTATATATACACATACATACACGTATATATGTATGTGTGTATGTATGTACTATCTTATTGATGAGTATTTAAAAGTATTTTAAGCTTCTATGTGAATTAATAAAGTTACAATGACTAAAAGAGAAACAATTCATTCAGGGTTTATATTTGAACATTCACCTTAAGCTTGCAAGATAGTTTAAAGAAGAGGAAGGGTTGGCATGCTCAAATAAAAAAAAAAAAAAATCTTTGCAAGCCCTCAAACTATGGATACTTTTTGTCTTACATATTTTTATTTACCTCCAGTGTAGGTCTACAATATCTACACTGTCATGCAAAGTTGCAAACTTTCAAGACTACTACTTCTGTACATCTGAAACTTAGTTCCTTTCCAAACCTATATCTATGTATGACAAATTAAAGTTTGGGAAACTGGGTGATCATTTATCAAAAGATGCATCTCAACGTGTATAAAGTAATTTTTACTTTATATATATGTTAAAGGGGAAGTAGAAAGACAATTTTTCCCTTAACTAAAAATACTTATATATTTCTTTCTTTCACATTACAGCTGAAAACACCTTGCATCAACATCAACACTGTCCACTGAGTAGCAGTGAGTAACTCTCTAATGAATGAATATATACTATCACTATCAAGGACTGCGAGATCTCTGCTATTTAGCAACAAGATATGACTCAGTTATTAAATGTGTGTTCAGAGAGATCAATAGATAATTCATCTGGAGTATTTGTATGAGTGACATGTTCCCATTGTCGGTTGGGAATAGGGGAATCTGACTATCTTTCTATATATGCATGTATGAAAAAGTATATGTATACATGTATTATATATTAATTATTATATATATGAAGAAAGGTTGCACAGATGGAATAATTAAACTTGAGTGTTACGTGTATACTAAAATGATGAAAGACATGATACGAGGTCAATAAATCATACTATAAATTGTCTTAAATTTTTATATATAATAACAACAACACTACAGTTTTTCTAGGTTCATTGCACCGAGCTGCTCCTAGTAGTTATTGCACTGTGATGTCAAACTGCAAAAGCTAGCGACAAGAGCAAAGATAGACAGAAGAGTAATATGATGTGAAGAAAAGGTAAAAAGATAAATGCACATTAAGCTGAATAGTTAAAAAGTGAGAAAAATAATGGTTCCACACATATCTAAGTGTTTTAATAAGTGCCTTAATTAGCATTACTCTTAAGCGAGTTGCAGTGACCGCATGCTGTGCCAACCTCTATGCTTGTGTCCATGTGAATGAAAGTGACTCAGAAGGAGGGAAGGGGTTCTCTCATTGGCGTGCCTACTGTCATATCTGTTTCATGTATGAGACCAATAACATCATAACAACATTATTTATTATCATGTACTTAAATTATAAAGGTCAACTCATGCTAGCTTCACCATTTCTTTCTTACTTTGTTTCAAAATGTTACACTTATTAAGTAATGATAGGGTTTAGCGTGCAATAGATTTGATTTTTTTTTACTCTAGAGTTAGTGTGATGGATTTGATTTTTTTTTACTCTAGAGTTAGATTGTTTATAGATTGAGAGTCTTTTCCTAACTTAGAATTAATCGACATAATCCATTTAGTAAAATATTTGATAAATAAATCCATACAATATATTTATGCTATTTTTATAGAAAAATATTATGATAGACAAGTGGGTACTATATATATATATATATATATATATATATATATATATATATATATATATATATATATATATATATATATATATATATATATATTTTGTACGTGAGTTTTGGTTATATTTATTATTTAGTTAGAAAGTAAAGTTGATCTTTATATTTTTATTCTAAGTATATTTTAACTTATTAATTATATATTTCCATTCAACGAGAATATTTTTAGTAGACATTGTTTAACTAGAGGAATTTTCTTGATATCTCATCCATTTAAATTTATCTTTATTTTTAAATTAAATTTAAATATTTTAAATATTAGAAGTAACTTATATCACAATTTATATTATTTATAATAAATATCAAATATAATTATATATTTTAAAAAATATTTATTGTAAAGAATATAATTTATATATTCAAACATATTTAGTATATTCAAAAGTTTTTTTTTTCATAAGTCTTTCCTACCATTCAGTTTGAAACATAAACATTAAATATAAAAGAATTTGAACCTTAGTTCATCAAAGTTGTAAGAGACTAGCCCTTTGTACCAGTGCTCATCCCCATTGGTCATACTCAAAAGTACATTGATCCTTTAAAATGAATAAGTTTAGATTTGAGTTCTTTTCTTTGGTTTCATTCAAATAAAAGTTCAAATAATTCTTTTATCCTAGTAAAATGAATAATTTTTTTTCTTCTTTTTATCCCTTCAGAATCTAATATCACTATTTCAGTCCTTATCGTTTATTTAAAAATAGATAAATAATATTTATTTTTAAAAATTTAAAGAAAATGTTAAAAGTATACATGTTGATGTTGCAATAGTACATAATTTAAACTACTTGAAATAGTTACTTTATCTTTTTAAATACACGCGTAGATACAATGCTACAATGATTTATATTTTTTATATTAAAATTAAAAAATATTATAAAGACCAAAATTAAAATGCATTTATTTTATAGAGATTAAAAATAAATTTAAGTCTAAAATGAATTCATTCAAAATGTGTCACATTACATTTCTATGATTCCAATTTCTAAACTTGAAATGTATGAACCCACAAAAAAGAAACTTGAAACCTAGTGATCCAAGAGTTATTTACACAAGTTCTTAAATATATGAAAACATTGCTGTTACAAAAGACCTCCCAAATGCCAGAGCAATAAAATCTCTTAATTACAACCAACCATCGACATGTATTCAGTGTCAAAATGTATTAATTATCATCTAAAATATCAGTACGTAGCAACTTGTTTCATGATTTTAACAAGGAAAGCAATTACATAGTAAGTCTATAAAAATCACAGAGAGTACTCAGACATGTAAAAAGGACAAGACGAACAGATAATGCAGTCCAATCAAGTGGCACGCAATTGCAAACAATCGTAAGTCTCATATATGTTCCGTAGTATGGAAGAAGTTACTGAACTACCTAGTCGCTCCAACAACATAAAATCACAAAACTACATTAGTAATAGACTATAGCTAAATAGTTTATATGAAAAGACCACCTCGAATAATTTTCAAAATAATTAAATTTGATAAATCTATCTATATGTCACGCCTTGCAGCAAAATCAGTGGTTTCTTTCTCTTGTTTTTTTCTCAAAAATAAAATCAATGGTTTCTACATTATATGAAATATACAGGAAAGTATGGGTAAGTATTCTAGTTAATGTTACATATATTCTTATGTAGTTATAAGTGGTCTAAGTGAACAATTATGGTTAGATAGGGACAGGACAGAATTAACATCAACTGGCATAGTACATATATAATTAATTATTTGGCTGACAATGATGCTTTGTTGCTCCTTTTGAGTTATCATATACATCCAAAGAAATGAGTCATTAACAGTTAAGCTGGAAACCAATCATTTTGCAAGTTGTACACCCCTTGGAAAGGTATTGATCAAAAACTTGTGTTTCTTTCCTTACTTTGGACTGACGGACCAAGTGCGCAAAATTATGATATCAACTCATGTACATTGCAAGAGTATCTATGATTTTACGGGCTTGTGCACTTATCTTTAATTGGTATCTATATTTAGTAATTAGGCAGAGCTTGAGAATTTACAAAAATGTTAAAGCATAGTGAATTCTTGAGATAAACTATACGTCAATATGTAGGAAGTTTGTAAATTGTATACAGAGCGATTGCTCAACTAGGTACCCACTAAAATAAGGTTATGGAGTTTATCAAAATTCAGGTTCTGGTTTCTGAAATTTTCTGTATCCTTATTCCTGGGCCCTAGCATATCTTGGAGGGGAAAAGACAACGATAGCTGTTCCCCAAAAATTTTGGAACGCCTTGTTGGTGCTTCTGCCATTCTTTTCACTACATCTTTAATTGTTCTTTTGTCATTTCATTTTAGTAATTTCAATTCCTGGGTTGGTAATGGCTACTAATATTTACGTAAATTTAGCTTACTTGAAAATGTTTGGCTTACAACTGCAAATGAAAAAACGATTATTACCGGCTAAATATCTGATTTTTTCCCAACGAAAAAAATATATATCCTGATCATAATCAGCTTGATCAGTCGGTAGTTTAAAGGCTAGAACGTAAGCATTCAACTCCAATAACTAAAAAGAAAACGGGCATCACAAACTTTTACAAGTAGAGCTGAATCAAGAACAGTGAAGAAGCAGATGGCTAGATTACCTCGTTACCGTAACCAAGTACGACACGATATCATCAAACAACTTTTCCAAAAGAATAACCTTTTCTTTCTTTTCTTATGTGCAGGATAACCTCTTTGTTAAACGTTAAACTCATGAATAGTTTAATGCCTAGCACTTTTCACACGAGCCTTCTTGAATCTTAAAAATGGACATTGCATAGACCCACCCCGTCTTGAATTTAACTTATATGTAGAAGATTGGGGGCAACAGAGACTTCAATACCATATTATAACCCAAAATTGTCAAAAACTAAAAAAGCTCTAAGTTAAAGAAACGATTTGTAGCTAACAAGAAAATAAGTTTTAAACAAAATATGGATTTGATGCTGCATGCTCGTCTAGTTGCCCTGAACAAATTTTGAAATGATGTTCAAAAGCTTTGCGGATAGTCAAAATGAACAGGAAAATTTTGGGGGTAATTGTCAATATACCCATTATCAAGACATTAAATCAATTTAACTTTCTGACCCCACGTTCACAAATAAGTAACAAATAGTTGAAGTCAATTCCATCCGGCTACACTTTATTGATATAAAATGTTTACACACCTCTTTAAAATGGACGGTGACTACAGGTATGTGCTAAAGATCATTCAGACCTTCCCATTGATAAAAAAAACACAGTTGACTGGGCCGATAATGCCATCCCATGATAGCACAAACCTGGTGACAAGCAAAGACAAGTTGTCAGAGATAGTTTCAAACAAAGTTACAGTAGCAGGTAGATACTGGATACTACTAGTAGTGAACTACAGTTATAAGATCGAGTAGCAGGACCGAAGCATTGTAAGAATAACTTCTTTTATTTCCGCAACCAGTACTCAAAAATAGGGGTAGTTTTCTTTTGGAATTGGTGGCAGGTGTATGCTACAATTTACGGCTGTACACACTACAGTTTTCTTTCTTTCGTGGTTAGACCAGCTATCTGGATAGCAGAGCAAAGGTACCAACCTAAAAACACTGCGGGATAGTGGTTATTAGGATGACCACTATACTAAAGATAATTTAGGGGGGGAGGTAATTTATAGCACACATACGAATGCTGGGAAAAAAATATATATTAAAGACATCATTATTAATAATCAAGAGTAATGATCTGTATACAATCAGCAATTCAGCATTATAATTCAATATAAAGCATAATTAACAACTTTAACAAGTCAATGACAAGAAGAGACTAGAGCAGAGGATGAGGTGATCTGCAAGGGCTGGATGTGACTGAGATGATGCCTTGTCTGAACTGAAGAGAAGGAGCAGTCAATGACAAGAAGAGACTAGAGCAGAGGATGAGGTGATCTGCAAGGGCTGGATGTGACTGAGATGATGCCTTGTCTGAACTGAAGAGAAGGAGCAGAGGTTGTGTCTCAAGGTAAAAAGAAACTGAGGACAGAATTGTTGAACAATAGAAGAAATTTCAGCAAGGGAATAATGCAAGTATGAACTATGAACAGAGTCAAGAAGAAGGAACAGACTCAGGCTTTACAGAATTTAAGGAGCTGCTGGAAAAGCAAGGCTTTCACAAGAAAAGGCAGTGCCAACCAATGATGGAAGATGCAAAAGAACAGAACAACATGGTGCATCAGTCTTCGTAGAATGAAGGGTTTGCCCTATTTTCATTCTGATGGGAGAAAAATATGAAATTTCATAAACCACCTCAAAATCTGAGTAGTTGAACAAAAGGAGCGTAAAGAAAGAATTCAATCATGAAATTTCATAAACCACCACAAAAAACATGATGCAACACCTCCTGTCATGCTCAAACTGCACAACCTTCTTATTTAGGGTGTAACACCATGTATCCCTTCCAACATGAACATTCAAATCCCCTCCTAAAACATTATTATTTTCTAGACATTTCTTGAACTAACCCTTCCAATCTTCCGAAAATTTCATTTTTGTTGATCGAACATTAATAAGCCTCCCTTCTATCAACTGTTGGAATTATCCTGGATATTCAGTACCCACATCTCCCAGATCAGGAGTGTTACTGCTTGAAAAAACTGGTTCAGAATATCGAGGTTAGCCAAAATAAAGGGAACTTATTTAACATCCTCCTGCCACTCTGAATCCATGGAACTCAAAGTGAAGAAGAGAAAGAATGGCTTATATTATAAAGGTGGATTGTGGGTCTAACTCAATCCTACAAAACCGGCTTGTAAAGTAAGGATTGCTCCCCACTTATATACATGCAACACCTCCCTCACGCCGAGGACTAGACATCTCGAGCGTGGAGACTAAACAAACAGGTGGTCTAATATCGGCTCAACAATGAGTGACACGATAAATCCTACAACAACAAACAATCCTAGAATAGACTCTGATACCATATTATAAAGGTGGGTTATGGGTCTAACTCAACTCTACAAAACCGGCTTGTAAAGTGAGGATTGCTCCCCACTTATGTACATGCAACAGGTCATATCTCTAGACGATGTGGGATCTCCAACAACTTACAATATAAGTCTCCAGAAAATTGAGAGCCTGGTCTCGCCCACCCAAACCTAAGTGACCTGCTAACTGTAATACACTTTACATTCCCTTCTTCTATATATATCCTACCTCTGCTGCTAAAGTTAAAGTCTTAAAGAGCTAACTAACTCTAATAACTTTAAATAACAAGTCCTGACTAATAGAGGCTGGTCCACTAGTCTCTTTGGGTGATTCTCCCACTACCTAGGCAAGGAATGAAAGACCGAACTTGAAGATAGCACCTACTTCCTCATTGGTATATGCAGAGTAAGGTTATCCAGTGATATAGCCACCCATAGCTTCTCATCTAAGATCATGGATTAGTTTTTCACTGCTTCACCTGCATAGCTGATTAAGCAAAGAAGACGTATGAATTGAAAGAGATGAAGTCCCAGCACCAGAAGGAAAATATGAGAAGGATGTGCCTTCCATCCTCAAGACATCAACATAGTCTCCTTCATCAACAATAATGACATTTAAGGTAAGTAACACCAATAAGGCTTTCATATATGACTCATGTCTTCCTACTCCAACCGCCAAGAAATAGTAGCAGCGGTAAGAGAAGACAGCAATAAGGAGTTAGATAAACAGAGACCTTGCTGCACAATAATCTCAGTCATGTAACAAATTTCTTCCTGAACTCCATGCATCTTCTAACATTTACTTTCCTAACTGGGGTCTGTTGCTTACAAAAACATAACATCAAGTCTAAAAAACAAGCAATTAGTCCAAGTCATAAGATTAAACAAAGCTTTACATGGATTATCAATTGACTAACTTCACCTCTTAATTCATTCATACTTCACAAAATCACCAGCTTCCCTAGACCTTTTGAAAAAATTGTTGAAAATAAGTTAACCAATTCCATAGCCCAAATACCATACCATCTAAAGGTGCCTAAATCACACACCGTTTTAGAAGTTGATTAATCGAAACACAAGAACATGAAAATCCCTAACGAACAAAAAGCGTGAAATGCGACCTGTCAGTTCTGGTATCCGCCGCCGCGAGCATTCATGTCCTCTTCGATGGTGGAGGTGAGGTAAACGGGGGGAAAGTCGGAGACGTTGAAGGTCTGCTCCTTCGCGAGCTTCTCCACATCGGGTTTCTTGAGAATGGTGCGACGGATGGGAGGGCGGTTGCGGCGCTGGTCGCGGGAGAAATACTTGATGTCGAAGACGGTCTCCGGGAGGGAGGTGGGGACCACCGGCTTCTCCTTCGTGGTGGCCGGGCAGAACACGCGGTACTCCGTCGCCAAGGGTATTGCCAATTTGTACTCAGGATCAGCACATGGACCTGTGATCTCCCATGGCTTTTTTATGTAGCGCTTTAGGGTTTGCATCAGAGAATTCGACGCCGATTTCGCCATCAGAGGTTGCAACTGCCAAGAGAACACAACTGGGTTTTCCAATTGCAGGATCAACAGAGCTTTTTGATTTCCCTTCCTTTCAATCCCCAACACCAACGGGTCCGGATCCAAGTTCGGGTCAAAAAAAAAAAAACTCTACCTTTATTAGGGGTGAAAAGTTGTAATTATTTTGTTCATTTTTAACACTAATAAAAGGGCTAAATTGAAAGGAAATTGTTATTTATTATTCATTTAATCGTAATTTCTGCATAAACTTAATACATATCTCATATTCATTAAATTTTTTTTTTGCTGAAAATAAAATATTATTTGCTCCACATAATAATTCCAGTTTAGAAAATTAAAAAAAACACAACTCTAATAGGTAACCTGTCAATCAACTAACACACAAAATAAAAATTGCAAGTCAAGCTTGTTAATTTTTTTTCTTTTTTCTTTTTCATTTTATATATAATTAACTACGTATCTATCAAACATTTCTTGGAAAATAAAAAAAAAAAAATTCAAAAATTTATCAATAGATAAGTCACTGAATATTACATTGGAGAAGTTATATTAAATCAAAGGCTTGTTTTTGGTCATATTGGGTTTTAATATAATTTTTAAAATTTTTGTGAATTTTGACTTTTTTTTAGGTTATGACATGGTTTTTGATGATGTGATTAGTGTGATTTCCGGGATGTGGAAAATTTAAACAAAGATTTATACTTTCAAAAAGATATTTTGTGAAATGAATCATAAAATAAATTACAAGTTGAAATTAATGTTTTGACTTGATAGTTTGACAGGAATGAAATGTTTTCTTTGTGACTTAGTTGCAACTTTCACAGAGATACTGAAGCCAAATCGATCATTAAGATAGTGAGATAATTATTTGATAAATACAGAATGTGTTTTAGTTTGTAACACAACTATCTATTATGTAATTAAATTGTAAATTAGCTAAATAACATTTAAGATATGGGTCAATAGTTTTGAAAAAAGGCTTTAGCTAATACTAGAGAGACTTTATATAAATGTGTCTATTTAGATTAGAGAACAATCATTTAGTTCAGATTCAAAATCCTTCCTATTTGAGTTTTTTTTTTTTTTTTTTATTTCTGTTTTCTATTTCCTCTAGTTTTTAGGATTTTGTATAAAACCTCTATGACAGATTTTAGATAAACTCACCACTTTAGGGATTTTTTTTATTCTTATTAGTTAAAATTAATGACATCAACGTGTTAAGCATAAAAGCTTCTTAGTTAAAATTAATGATATTTAGTAGCACCATCACATCTAACCCTATAAATTTTAGAAGGAAGGTTAGTAAACACTCACAGAACCTGCTGTAAGTTTATTAATATTACTTTTAATTATTCATTTGGTTCTTGATTTAAAAATGATACTTTAGTCCCTTTAATTTAAAAATATTTTTTTTTGTTTTTATAATTTACATTTTTGAGATATGATATACATATTTCCTTGTTAAATTTCTTTATTTTTTCATGGATTTTCAATAGTTGTTTTTAATAAATTCATATCACGAGATGTTCAAGTTAGATCAGTTTAAAATAAATATAATTAAATCACATTCTATGTAATTTGTATATTATTTATCTATATTAGTTTATGTTACTGTGTATATTGATGTCAAAGTTGTTATCATATTTTATTAGAATAATAAAAGTTGCATTCTACTCAACCAAAGTAAGTTATACCCCAATGGAATTTCATAATTTGATAATTAATGTCAACTATTATCATAAATTATATTAGCTATTTATTATTTATGAATCATATATTACATAATTAAATTAAATGTGTCAGATAAATTTCTAGGTAAAATTACGTAAATATTATAAGCAAATGTAATATTGGCATGTAAAGAGTATGGACCTCAATAAATTGAATCACACAAAATTCTCACTATTATTTATATTTAAAATAAACTAAGATCTTATAAATAACTGAAGATATTCATAATACACTAATTTCATTTGTTCGTAAATAATGATTACAGAGATTCTACAAACTGGGAAAAAAAACTTAGATAAAAACTATCAATAAATTTAGATATTTATCCTTTCTTGATTCAACACAATACATCGTATACATGTAAAAACATGGGTTTTGATTCTTATAAAATAAGGAAAATGAGGAGTACACTAAAAAATAAAAAATAATCATAACTATTAATTAAAAAATTAATAATTCATTTTATAATTAATCATAAATTTTATTATATATAGTTTTATCACAAATCTTTTAATCAAGGTCAAGAATACAATCCCGTTTTAATGGAATATATATATATATATAGAAAGACTCTTCGCATATTTTATAGTTTGTATACTGTATAACACATGTTTCTATATATATATATATATATATATATATATATATATATATATATATTAATAATAAATTTTAATTCTTTTCAAATTTATATTATTTTAAATCCAAAAAATAAAATTATTATGTAATTAATAAACTTACATCTAACTGTTTTTACCAAAAAAAAAAAATTGAAATAAAAAATAAATAAAGATATAAAAATAAATAAAATTCGGTCCCTTTCACCCATCAATTCTGACTCCATCCCAGCTTAGAGAAAATGAGAAAGAGGAGAGCTTATCGCTAAAAAGAGTCAAGTTTTCGAGAAAAAATATTTAATAAAAAGTTGTAATATATGAATAATTAAATAATTAGTTATAAAATTTTAGAAGAGAAATATATATACATATTTTATATTATAGTTAACTATAAAATAATATATAAATATGAAATAAAGTTATATTTATGATACTAGATAAACTTATTCTATCTATAAAATTGTGTTTTAAACAGTGTTGAATAAAACTGTGATATTTCAAAGGAAATGAAAAATTTATAAAATTTGTAGTATTTATTTTCAAAATAGTTTAAAATAAAGACGAGAAGGAATGGATGAATAAAAGTGACGTAAATATCATCTATAATATAGACAGTTTAGATAACATGTTGATGTAACGACAAATGAGACTATACCTTCTACATTATTTTTGTCTAAATCATCTCTAATACAACTGATTTCTATATAAACATTACAATCTTTCACACTAATTAAAACATCCCAATCTAGGAATAATATTAATTATCATAATATTCGTACAAATTAACAAATTCAAATTACAATTTACAGGAGACAAGAAATAGAAGTCCTTGCCGTCTCTCAGTATCGCTCTATTCATCTTTTATTTCGATAAATAATAGATTTAATTTTTGTTGAAGTTCGAAAGATAATTTTTTTATAATAAAATTATTATTCTTTCAAGCCTTTTAGTTTTTTAATTGTACCCGCTGATCACGTACTAGGTCTTCATTTTACATATGATGTATCATATGATAATACTTATCTTATTAAAAAAATGAGAATAATTAATCTCAATCATTAAATTAAAAGAGTGTCTGAATTAAAAATATTTGTGGTAAAAATCATTAATATTTCACATAACTAACAAACAAATATTAAACTAAAAATAATAATAATCAAATATTCAAGAGCTTTATAATATCTCATTTAATTTATATCACTACCAGAATATTTATTAGAATAAAATGTCCGAAACAAGATTATTTATTATAAAAAGTATCAAGACTTTACATAATTAATAAATCTCTTCCAAAGTTTAAAAATAATAATCAAATCGCTAAGAATTTTCAATTGTCAAACTTCAAAACAAATGAGATTTGTTAATTAAATTTTGTAAAAACTTATGTTTTTCATTTAATAGGTGAGATTAATCATTCTCGTTCTCCCAAAAAATTAAACATTCTCATATATATTTAAATATATATATATATATATATATATATATATATATATATATTAAACTAAAAAAATATTTGCTTGTTCAAATTTAAGAATTTATGCATGAATCTACAAAAAGTATAACATGAAAAGAATAATAATAAATACAGTTCAAAAAAATTATGAATTCGACACGATGGATAAATTTGGTCCTTAGTTAGTTTTCTATTGATGACAATCAGTATGAAATTAATAGAATCGATCTATTTTTTCTTGAAATAAAAATCAGCCTACTATTAAATTATCAAGTATTTTAAATTTAATAATCATTAATCAATTTTATGCTAGGGACTAAACTAATTATATAAATCAAAGTTAAGGATCAAATTTATTTATATCTATCGAAATTAAGGATTGAAATATTTTTTTCATAATGTAACAGAAAAAGCTCTTTTCAATAATGCCTATAGTGATGTGTTTGATTTATCTTATTTTTTAAAAAGTAACTAATTTATTTGCCGATATTACCAGAGGGATTTTAAAAAAAAAAATTCTAGAATAATTCATATCAAGCATGTACTAAATTATCTAATTAGCATCTAAATTATTATTTTTTACGTTGTAAAGAGCAAACTAACCAAAAATTACACCAATATTTTTTGTTATTATTATGAACTGGTAGAAAGATAGACATTATCGTGTCTATCTATTAGTATTTTTATTGTTTAATAAAATGTTAAATTTGATTTTCTTAACAGTTTTATCTCCAAAAAGAAAAATCACCATAACTTTTATCTTTTCATGAATTTAAAAAGGCAAAATTTTAAAATCAACGCCATAAATATAATGTGAGAGAATCTGAATAGTACTAGGAATTAAAAAGTAAAATAGTTGAATTAAATGTGAACACTAAATGCGGTCTTCCCTTTATCATTGTTATAAATAGAAATAAACTAAAAAAATATAGATTATAAATAAGGTGTTTAGTAGCGTACCTTAAAATATACTTATAAACTATTGTGAAAGATGGTAGATAGATGATAAAACGTGGGAAAGGCATCTTAGCATAGAAAAAAAAGAAAAAAGCAACACACCCCAAGTCATCGTCTCTTTTGATCTTCCAACACAACACAAACCAACCTTCAGAATCTTTACTCTCTCTCTCTCTCTCTCTCTCTCTCTCACACACACTCTTCCTACGCTCTTCAATTCAACTCGATCTCTCTTTCTTTCTCTCTCTCTCTGCTTCGTAATTCGTGTCAGCAGGTATACACGTGCGTCATCTCATGAACTTGTTTTCCTCGTAATAATTGTCGGATACATTAGTAGTTTTCTGTTATACTTGTTTTTAACTGTTTAGCTTCTTTGCTACCTGATCTCTCACTACTCTGTCGTTTTGGACTAATTTCTCTCTCTAAAAGGATCTTCGCTATTTTTCGTTCACTCTTTTGGTTTTAGTTTACTTTTTGTTTTTTTTTATTATTATATAATTATTATTCAGAATTCGAATGGTTCCGATGTACTCTTTGATTTTCGTTAGGGTTTTTACTAGGATTTTATTATTCTCATGGTTTGTGGCTTTTCCAATTCTGAATTGTGTGGAATTGCTTAACTGTTTCAATGTTCATGTTTTCTGGTTTAGGATCATGATTGTGCTGCCCTCTAGTGACTTGATGATTAAGGTGTTTATGTTACGTTAGAACTTAGTTACTACTGTTACAGTTTTACTATAGTCCTCACACTTGACCTGGAACAGGGACATTGGTTTATGCATTCAGGAACCTACTCTTTTTAGTTTTTCAAACGGTTATTGTTTGTGTTTCAGTTTCAGTTTCACCCTTTCGTGTGTGATTCATAACATTCTGCTTCATCATTTGCTTTAGGGATGAAACAGCATTTGGTGACACTGGTTAGCAGTCTAACGAGTTTCTTGTTTAAGGGATTCATTCCTTTGACACGTTGCAAAATTGAAGTTTCATTTTAGCTTATCTCTCCACCGTACATTTGTGTTTTTTCCTCTATTTGTGGGCTCTGATCTGAGGCTTTGCATTTCTTTTCACCCTAAATTATGATTTCAAGACAGAGTGTGTTTTTGGATAAGTTTATTTTGACTTTTAAGATTTTATTTTGCAGCTTTTTAAGAGATTTTTTGTAAAAAAAATAAAAATATTAGTTTTCGTAAAGTTTTGTTTTGTCCTTCTGTGGTATAGAAGTTATGCAGGTTCTTTTGTTAATTTGAGATGTAGGTGGGGCATAGTGGGGTAAACTGAAATATTTTTCTTGCTATCCACAACCAAGATTTATCCATCATCAATGATTTTTTCTGCTTGACATTATTGAAAATATCATTGCAGATGGCAATGCCAGAGACAAGCCCTGCCACTACTCCCAGTGCTCAAGTTGTTGGCAATGCCTTTGTGGAGCAATATTATCACATTCTGCACCAGTCCCCAAACCTAGTGCACAGATTTTATCAGGATTCAAGTTTCTTAAGTAGATCAGACAATAATGGTGTCATGACGACTGTGACAACTACGAAAGTGAGTCTATAAGTCTACCAGGATATGCATGTGCAATTCACTTCTTTGATCATAAAAGTGTATATTGTTTACATCCAACAGTCTCTACTATCTAGAATAATTATCTTATTAAATATTTTAAACATTGTGAAAGATATAAAGAGATAGAGTGCAATGAAATTGTTATTGAGTCTTTGGAATTAAATATTTATGATCATTTTGAAAATAGTTCTTTTCAACTTGTCACATATGCATTTTATCTTAGCATTATTTAAAATCAGGTCCTTATATAACTATAGAATTGATGAAATAAAAGCTCATCTATTAAACCACCTGATGACTGGAATTGTGGTTCAACTGTTATTGATTTGTAGCTTTAGATTTAAGATTATTGAACTGGTGTTCTTCCTTAAATTTTAAGTTGAAACTATACAAGTTTAATATCAAGAGGATATGGAAAAAAATTATGATAGTTTTATTGAAAGCAGTCTAGTATAATACAAGTTAGTTTTATAGTTTGTTTCTTGCAGTAATTTAAGGAATAACAGATGAGTTGTCCAGGATTTATATAGTTATTATATACTTAATAAGGAAAGAGAATTGGTTGCTAGGTTTGTTCTGAAATAAAACTCTCAACATAGTTATTCTTCAGTATGATAAAGTGCCCTTTTCAAACAAAATGAACTAAGCATTTTTGGTTCAAAGGAGGGTTAAGTGAAGGGAGGAAAGGACTCTTTTTCTTGGTCTGTGAGTGGAGGGGAAGGAAAATAAAATGTTTTACTGTACCTTTAAAATTGCCTAGTAAAATCATCAAACTAACGATAATTTAGTCAGCACGGCGCAGTTCACAAAATGGGAAGGGAATGATTTTGACCACTTATTTGCACTCCCCTCCCCTCTATTTCTCTCCAACCATACATTATGTAAGAGACCTGACATGAAAAGTCAGAGGCTTCTTTGGAACAAAACTATAACAGGGCTTAACGATGCTATGCCACTGATGACACTATTTTTTTTGTCACAAAATTAGTGGCCTTGAAGTGCTGGTTACCTTTAGGCCAATTGATATATGGACATTGCCTCCTAGGCAATATATACTATCAATAAAAGCAAAGATGATCATGAAGTTGGCTACATAGATCAAACTACATCATAAAGTTGTATTGTGAACATGTCCTTAGATAAACCATTGACCTCTAAATCCTTAATTATTCTTCCTATAAATTCTATCGGTCTCCCTCTACCTCTAGTTATAGGGCAATCATCCATCTAATCTACTATATTAATTGAGGCTTATACCACTTTTCTTCAAACATGTTCAAGGCAAGATTCATAACTTTTGGTATACTAGCTGAGTACTATTGTAATGTGATAACATGCCTACTCCCTTGCTAAATACATCTGTCATGTAATATGCCTGGTTTGTGTTTATATAACAACATTTGTACCCCGTAAAAAGCTTCCTATTAATGGTTTGGTTCCTGAAGAATTTCCTTTCCTAATTGTTTGATCAGGAAATCAATGAAAAGATTATTTCCCTGAATTATGAAGATTGTACAGCAGAAATAAAAACTGCAGATGCTCAGGAGTCATATGAGAAAGGTGTGATAGTTTTAGTGACTGGATGCTTAACTGGGAAGGATAATGTGAGAAGGAAGTTCTCGCAGACATTCTTCCTGGCTCCACAAGATAAAGGGTATTATGTTTTAAATGACGTCTTTAGGTACGTTGAGGAGAATGACACACCACAGTTAAATTCTGCATCAGTAAATGTCATCAATGAAAATGCTGAAGCAGTGCATGTGCCAGAATCAGGTTAGCAACTTGGCATGATTTTTCTCCACAGTCCACGCATATATGTATTCTACACTTATTTGCTTAAGCCTCAATTTGTAATCATTTCTTCCATGTTTCTAGAGGATGTGCATGCTCCTGAACATCTTGTGGAAGACACTGCAAATTTGGGTGAGGATGAAAACCTTAATAATGGTGCTGAAGTTTATCATCCTCAGGATGAGGAAGAAGGATCAGTTATTGATGAAGAGGTTGCTGAACCCCCTACTGATTTAAGTCAGAATGATATTGTTACGCTTCATGATTCAACTTCTGCTGTCCAGGATGATGCACCAAAGAGATCATATGCAGCCATTGTGAGTTTGTCCTTATATATTTTCTTTCCTTGTGCTACTCTTCTGCTTCTTTACATTCATTAACTTGATGATTTTCATTTATTTGAAGGTAATGAAAAGTAATACAGCATCTGGTCCTGTTTATGTTCCCAGCCGGGCTGCAAGAATGGCATCTGCTAAATTCAGCGAACAAGGGCCTAGTGCTGCTAAATCAACTCCTGGGGCTGAGACATTAGCTCCTGGTAGTGATAATGCACCTGGGAGTAGTGATGTTCATGAAGAAGGTATATATTAGTGTTCGTTGACATGATTGACAGCCAGTCAACTGCAATTTAGACACATTTTTCTCATTGGCTTATTTGTTTCATCTAAAAATGACATGTGAGCGGAAGAGATTAAAACAAATACATTAAAGAAAAGGATGTCAAACAAATTGATAGTTTATAACCTCGTATATACTAGTGCATTAAATTCTATTTTGAAAATCAATTGACTTATTTTGTACTTTTAACAGCTGAAGGTCACTCCATATACATACGGAACTTGCCATTTAACGCAACAGTTGAACAACTAGAAGATGTCTTTAAGAAATTTGGTCCTATTAAGCATGGTGGTATCCAAGTTAGAAGTAGCAAGGTCTGTGGATATACTGTCTCCATTTTCAAATTATCTAAGCATTGTGTGGGGCAAGCTAATGAGCTATATTTGTTTTTGGCTTCTTGCAGCATGGATTCTGTTTTGGCTTTGTTGAATTTGAAGAATTGAGTTCTGTGCACAGTGCACTTGAGGTACACATGTTATTTTGAACTATTGATTTTGTAGTTCTGCACTGCTGTTTATATATTTGGCCATGGAAGAAGTGTCTGTGGATGGCCATAAAATTAAAATTGTAAATATCTTCAAGAATACTTTTAGAGTGTGTTTGGATAATCTAGTAAGAAGAATTTAAAATTTGAGAAACTTAATTAAGAATTTAACATAACTAAAAATAAGGAATTTCAAATTCCACCTGTATACTAAGGATTTAAAATTCTCCTTGTCTATTCTTTCTCCCCTCTCCTTCTCTCTCCATTCTCCTATCTTTCTCTCTCCTCTCTTTCTCTTCCATCTCTCTTCCCTCCATCTCCCCTCTCCCATTTTTTCATCCAAACAATAAATTCAAAAAGTGAAGGGAATTAAATTACAAGTAATTCAAATGCTTGCATTTTAATTGCCTTGAATTATAAAATTTCTCCATCCAATCACTAGTTTATTGGTTATGGTACAGACTACAGATTAGCATTATCTTCTATCAATATTACCTACATTTCCCAATCTTCACCTTCTGATTGGAGCAGCTCTGGGACTGGAATTTTCAGGAGTTAGTATGTTCTGCATCATTTTGCTCAAAACATTGTGCATGTTCTAGAAGTCCAATTAAAGCAATAGATGAATGCAATTTGGAAACAAGGCCACTTTTTTGTGCTTAGTATATAGGTGATCTTGTTAGATGTTTATCGGGCATATTTGTGTTGTAATAATTTTGTTGAAGACATAAATGTATCTTATGATTTCGAAGCATGTGAGAAGATATCTCTGTTTATGAAGACATAAATGGATGCTGCTGATCTAGGATCTTGCTAAATCTAATTTCAGGCTTCCCCTATCACTGTTGGTGAGCGACAAGCTGTTGTTGAGGAAAAGAGAACTACTACACGAGGTATACTGATATTTTCTCATTTATGCTTTCATGTTAGTTAAACACGATTTATATTTAATGGAGGACTAAACCAAGGTTATCAGATAGATGTTGATCATGCTTTTTTTTTTCCTTATTCTAGTCAGCGGTAGTGGGAGAGGGAGGTATCCTTCAGGAAGAGGTGGTTTTCGAAGTGACAGTTTCAGGGTGCGTGGGAAATTCAGTGGTGGACGAAGTTATGGCCGAAATGAATTCAGAAACCAAGGAGAATTCTCAGGGCAACCCAGGAGTTCTCAAAGGCAAAATCAAAATGGTGGTGGGCGTGGTGGACGTCAAGGTGTGGGGAACCGTAGTTCTACACCATCAGCTTCAGCACCATGATCACATTGGCTAATGAAATGAGAAAATTACAAAACGAAAACAATACAAAAGAAACTGGTGGTTTGATTATTTTTTAATAGGAAAAAGGAAGCCAAACTCCTTTTTCTTTTCCACTTGTTTTGGCACTAGTTGAGGTTTCTGATTTTCATTGTTCAATGGAAGAATAGTGAGTCATTAGTACTTGCAGAAGTGTTTTGGACAGTTCATGTATTTTTTTCATTACCAATACACTTCTCTACTTCCATTTTGCTAAATTATTGAGCAAGAGTGTTCCACTGATTGAGTTATTAACATGAATCTCTGTTGTGCAAGGTTTATATGTAAATTGGTACGATGCGAATTCTTTTCCCTTTTTTTTCATAAACTTATGGAAATTGTCCACGATTTTCACCAGTGTTTCTTGGGTGAGTATAAGAGGACTTTTTGTGCATGTTCTCTTTCAGCTATAGATGGCAATTATTTCATGATATTTAGCTTTTTTAAAGTGGAGAAATTAAGGGTATAACACCTTTTCATTCTAAATAAGTTAATTTTATTAGGTGTTCCGATTCCGATGACAAAGAGTGAATACACTAAACGTTTTCTGAGTCAGATTATTTCTTTCTGTAACAAGGTTATCCAAAAAAACTGGAAGGGAAATATCAGGAATGTACAGCACTATGTGAAAATATCAATTCTTATGGAAGGCTTTATTACTTATTTTATCCGTCTGTTCTCATTTTGTTATTTTTAATAAAAGACTTTTGAATTTCGTTTAAGTCTTTTTAAATTTGGAATCTGTTTTTGATTGTTCAAATTTTAATTATTTTTTGCTTCACTTTTGGCTCCGTATTTGAGACTGAAATAATGATAAATTAGGGGGAAAGTAAATTATTCCGAAATTTGGAAACTAAAAAATTACTTTTGACAATGAGAAATCAAAAGTGAACTTGGCTTAAATTAAGAAAATAAAAAGATGTTTTCAATTTTTAATAAATTATAATCAAAAGGTAATGATTAGAGTATATTAGAATTAACGTGTTGTAACTATTTCTAGAAAAATAAATTTTAACGGACATAATTATTTATTAAAATATAAGGTTACATTTTCATTCATTGAAAATTAAAACGTATATGTCAAAACTCCTAATTAGTTGCAAATTTGTATAGATGATAACAAAAAGTGGAACAAGTAAGCAACATTAGAAATTTAGGATCATTGGTTAACAATGAACAATTTTTATAAAAGTCTTCATAAATACTTATAAAAATAAGAAAAATAAAAAGTTAATTTAAAAATGAAAATTAATTTATATAAAAATTAATTTATAAAAATTATCTCATGTTATTTTTTAATAAGAGAGTAAAATTTATTAAAAAAATTTATGAAAAATGAAAATTTAAAAGTATGCAAAATTTCGGGGATTAAAAACTTATGTAGCCCTTAAATTTTTATTTCCCATAATTTTGTAATCCAAAAAATAATTTATTTTTTTTTGGGGGGTTATATTTTTTTCGATAATTGAAATAATAAATTAAATACGTAAATAATACATTTTTTCAAGAAAAAAGAAGAAGAAGAAGCGGTGCGTGATTTGGCACGCTTGCACGTGCCAGTTAACAAAAATAAAGGAAAACCCTTTGTATGGTCGTGAAACTGCAAAACTCAAAACACAAAACGCAAAACCCTGAACCCCAAGCCTTGCCCTAATTCTTTAGCGTTTCTTTCACATCAATGGCGGACTCTGTAATTTCTATCCAGTATCTCAAAGACTTCGTCAATTCTCAACTCTACGACGATGAGAAATGGGCCTTCAATGTGGTAATCTCTCTCCCACTTCCCTACTTTTGTATTCGATTCGCGCCCCCTTTTCTGTACCGTTCTTTTTTCCTTTGATTTTGGTTTGTGTTAATTAATACGTTATTCAATTTGATGCCTGTGTTTGATTGTTATGTCATCAAATCAAATTTTCCCCTTTCTAAACTTCATTTATCTTGTGTGCCTTGTTTTAATGTGAGAAGGAAGACACTTGAAAAAAAATTATTTCTTGTAATGAGCACCTCTACCTTGCAAACATAATAGCTCCATGAGGAACCCATGATTTTATACTCTGTAGTGTTGAATCCTTTGTTATTGTTAGCTGGTGTTAATTGAATGCACATGGAGGGGTTTCAGATCTTGATCAAAATCGAAGATACCCTGCGAGATTTTGGATTCTTGTGGTTTGAGACACCTGCACTTGTTAAAATTTTTAAAGTTGTTGTGTTGATGATTTTGTGATTTTTTGGAGATTTCTTCCTCTGGATAGTTGTTACACCCTTATATGTTGTGTTGCTTTCATGTTTTGAAATGCTGGTCCTCTTATTGCATTTGCCTCAGAGACTGTTGTTTCATAGAAATTCAGGCATTCTCTTATGTGAAACATTCTTGGTTGTGATCAGTTTTGTTTGAAACTCTTAGAACAGCCAGACAGGATGGATGATTTGTAATTCTAGCAGTTATTGTAAAGGAAGTTTAACCCTACAAATCAGTTCTCCTCTGGTGAATAGCTGCAATAAAGTTTTTATCATAGAATAACCACTTGCCAAACTTAGGTTACTCGTGAGCTTAGTTTAGAATTTAGATGAAATGCTGTTACTAAATGTTGATCCTAGGAACATGAATAAGACTTGTGGCAATGGGCCATGAATATTCAGTGCTGTTTGTTTTTACTTTTCACTTCATTGTAACAGTGTTTCTTCCTGTTAATATGTGTTTATATCTTGTAGCTTGACTTAGTTTAGAATGAATGCTGATTCTCTTCTTCTTCTTTTTTTCAATGCAGAAATTGCTGCGTGCTGCAGGATTGTTTGCAGGATCAATAGTACTCATGCGAAATTACGGTGATCTTATGGCAATCTGAAAGTAGAATAACTAGTTGTCTGTCATGAGTTGCTGCTATCTACTTTAACAGTAATGTGATGTCTAGGTTTTTTTTTTTCTTTTTATTTTCAGTAATTTGAACATGAAATGAGTTTTACTGGTTCGGAGCTTTTGCTGAACGAACGAGAATGCTCTTCCAATTTGGTTATGTTTACTTCAATGGTGCATTCACATTTGTCAGGGCTAAAATGTTTGGATTTAATGAATGAAATAACTATTTTCGAAATTCTTGAATTATATATGACTGTGTTTGTACATTTAATTGTCCATGATATTATTGTTATAATCAATTGATTTAAAGTGTGTTTATAGAACAATTTGTATTTAAACAAAAAGCTTATAGTAAACTTAGGAACAAAACTTTTAACCATACATATAATTTGACGTACTATTTACTCGGTAGATAATATATAATTTGGTTTTTAAAAATGACAACTAGTAAGGTTTTTAAAAATGACAACTAGTAAGGTTGCATGTATGCAATTTGTTTATAAATGCGCAAATGTTGTTGTAATCCTTAGACATCAACAAGGACATGATGTTTATGTTGTAATGTTACAACTCCCGAAGAGGTTAAATGTTATTTTTATTGGGCATTTTTTATTTAAGTTTAAAAAGTTCCATATTATTTTTTTTTTGTTTTTAAAATATATTATTTTAACCTTTTAAATATTTTTTTAAGAAAATTTAATTTTACAGTGAGAGTTTATAATTTAAATTTTAAAATTTTTAATTTAAAATTGTGATAATTTTTTATTGATCTCGTGTTAAGAGTGACGGAATTGTAAATATATAGAACTTTTTTCGTAACTTATTATTATTTTAAATTAATTGTTTTAAAACTTAAATCAATAATAGTACTAGTGTAAATAGATTGAAATATTTTTTAAAAAATTTTAAAAATTAAAATAGAAAAATATTCATATTTAACCTCAACTAAAAGGAATTAATAATGAACTGTTAGTTTAGTTTATGACTGGTATGCATTAGGTAATCATTAGAGATATTTTTATACTGGATTAACCATGAATGATATTAAAAAAGAAAAAAAAAATAAGAGAAATAGAAATAATGATATTAAAAAAGATAAAAAAAAGAAAAATAGAAATAGAATAAAAAATATTTATTTTTGGATAAAAATGAAGATTATTTATTTATCTAAATAAGTCAAAGACGTTGCAAAGAAAAATCATATTTTTTTTATTATCTTAACCCAAAATATTAAATTTACTTCGAGTATATTGTTGTTTGTTATAAAATTATCTATTAATTTATAAAAATATGATTTTTTTTTTTTAAGAAAAAGATCCCTCTTATCTTTGTAATTTAGGTAGGATTTTTTTTTTAACACACTCTAAAATTTTCTTCCTATTTTTTTCTCTCAAAATATAAAAATATAATATTTTCTTTCTATCTCTCCATTCTCTATTTCACCCATTTGTTTTTATTAATATAAATAAAGGAATTGTTTTGTTCAAGGTTTAATGTTAAAATAGTTACAAAACGTTTACATTTTAGCTTCAAGATTTGAAATATCATTCTTTGACAAAATTTATTGGATGCGTACGGTAAGATTAGGTAGAAAACTAGCTTAAAATTGAAAAATTAGTCAGTAATTAAAAGCTACAAGTTCTAAGTACTGTTAAGATTTATTATTATTATTATTGTAAGTATTTAGTAAAATTTTCTGTTAAAATAATGGATACTTACATGTAAAATAAGTTATGAACTCGTTTGAACAATAATTTTATGTAATTTTTAATTTATAAATTGAATACATTTTGGGGCATTATTATAATTTAAATTTTAAATTCTTGAAAAAATTATTTATAAATTTATCATTTTAATTATATTTGTTTAGTTTTAAATATTATATTATTTGCATTGCATATTTTATTATTAATCTTAAATTATATCTTAAAATATTTAAACTCACGTGTAAAATAAAATAAAAACAACACATCATGTTTTCCTTATGCTTATTTGTATAATGCTTAAAATGTCTTAAAATATAATATAGCACAGAGGATGAAATAAAATTTTAATAAATATTATTAACACGAAAGTGGAATTAAAATACCCAAAAACTAAGAATTATAAGTTAATATTTTAAACAAACAATGTTTAAAAAAGATGCCAGAAATATTCTAAACTTACCAATTGAATTTAAAGTGTAAAGTTCTATATTAAATAAAGATGAATAATTTAATAACGTTAATATATAAGTGAAGAAAATTTCACGAATCTAACATTTTAAAATTATGTGGTATCGAATTCACTTATATTATTTATTCATGACTAATTATTATTTTATTTTTTTTTATATTTAATCAACCCACTTTAGGTTTTAAAAAGTTAATGAATATTATTATTATGTTTTTTTCTTCTTTGTATTAGAAAAGTCAAATCCCAACTCAATTGTCTATTCAGAAAGTAAAATCATTTAAGGGCATTGGTCAAAACTTTGAAAATAAATAGTTTGTACTCTATGGTAGTGCTCTTTTTCAACACACGTTTATCATTTCATATCCATGCAGGGAAGTTGGAATATTTCATTTCCATAAATATTTACAAATTAGGTAATGGACGGTTATAATAAACTATATATAAAAAAAGCAAAATTTTATTAATTTTTAGGGATAAATTTTTCTTATCTTAGAAATATTTTTTAATTATATTGTATAATTAAAAACACCAAACAAGCATAGATTGATTTAAAAAATATCATTATTGAGAATAACATTTTCAAAAATCTTATAAAGAATAAAAATTATTCATTAAAAGAAACATAGTCAAACGGTAATAATAAGATACAAACTTTACATTATTCTTGTATTATGATTGGAATTTGTATCTAATGGAGTTCATTATCCCCTAATTTAGGTAAGATTACTGGTGTTGGATTTTCTGAGGAGCAGTATAAATACTTGGATATCAGTTAGACACTGTAAGATGTGTAATTTTTGATGGTCTGTCTTATGTTGATATATACTTACATGTATTATTGTATAAACATTTTTTTTTTTGAAAAAATAAAGTTAGGATAAAGCTTTAATTCGCATTCATTGAAATTAGAAACAAATAAACTTTCTTTAGTCCTTAAATTTATAAAGGTAGATCGTAGATTTTAGAAAAAAAAAATAATTTTAATATTTTACTTTGAAAAATAAGTTAATTTAATCTTTTTAGTTAAAATTAAAGTTGAAATTCAAAATTAAATAATCCTTGTAAAATAAAAAATAAAAAATTAAATTTCAATGCATTTAGGCTGCGAAGAATTAGAACCATGACTTTTCAAGGTGGCTGTTTATTTTAATTTTAATCAAATTTCTTTAAAAGATTTAATTTCAAACAATTGAGCATAAGTAGAATGTGTTTAAATTATTTCAAACAAAAATTTATATTAAAATTTATTCTAGTCATGAAAAATAGATTCTTGTTTCTTTATATAAAACAAGCTGGCTTTTCTCAACACCAATAATAAGGATTTTTGTCTTTTAAGTGGGATCTCAGAGTATCTCATAAGTTTCTATCTTTTAAATGATTCACCAGAATGTTTTTTTTTTTGTCCGAATTTAAAACACACTTAAAGCTCATTTTTTATTTTCAAAAATATATTATAAGAGAATTAAATATGAGTAAATTTTCACAAATTTAAGTCCGAATGAATTTCAGCTCAAGTATTAAAATAAGGTGTTGAAATGAAATATTTTAAATGAAAAATATGTTAAAAAGAAAATATTATGGTAGAAATGTTTAAATAAGTTTTAAGATAAAATAATTATCAACAAGATTAATAAATAATTTATACTAAAATAATATATATATATATATATATATATATATATATATATATATATATAATTATAATAGGTATATCATATGAGAGTGCTCTTAGATATAAGAATGAAAATATTTATAACTATTTTCTTAATAAAATGCCTTGAGAAAGTTTGTGAAATTTGTTTAAATTGTATTTCAATTTTTTTTAAAAAAACTATTAATAATTAAAAATAAAATTTTATTATAATATAAATTATTTATTATAAATTTAAAATATAATTTATAATTTACAAATTTTTGTTATAATATCGTACGCTCGAAAAAAAAAATAATAATACCCCAACATCTTTTATGGATCACACAGCTTAGTAGGGTAAGAGAAGACCAGTCAAGAACGTCACGGTGAGCTTAATTTTGAATAAAATTGATTTTAAATAAAATTTGTTGAATTAAATTAATTAAATTTAAAATAATATAAATTATGTTTAAATATTTTTATCATAAAATTAAGTTTATAGTAAAATTTAATATAAATATTTTAATTTAATTAAGATTTATATAAAATGAATTTTTAATTATTGTATAACATGAAATTAAAATTGAAATAAAATGAATTATAAATTTAAAATAAATTCAGTCAGGATGGAAAAGTAAACATGACTATGTTCTTTTGGGAACAAGAAAACGTGAACATTTGTCCACCATTGATTAACACGTGAAAACTGCCCCATTGATTAACACGTGAAAAATTTGAAATGAAGTTGTCAACTTGTTATCTCTATCTATTATTATTCTGTATCTGGCCTAACAACTTCATATGAACTAAGACAACTGATAACTTCTCACCTCTCCTCCACACTACCTTTATGTCAATACTCTGCTGCAGATTGAAACCCGTGCCCATTTTCTAATTTTAAGGTCAAAAAGTTAAAAATAAGAATAGTTTGCTTTTGTAATACTGAACAGAAAGAAAATTATTTAGTACAAATTAGATAATTAATTATAAAAAAATTAAAATTAAAAAAATTAAAATATATATATATATATATATATATATAAATATATGTTTTGTATAAAACATAAGTTAATAATTGACTTGGAAGTATAAAGTTGAAGTAAAGTAAAGATGAGAATACAAATAATCATTTAGAGTGAGTTTGTGATGAAAAGTTAGGTAGAGGAAAGTTTAGCTCCTTTTTTGATTGAGTACTAGGCTGTAATCTACGAGCAATCTCAGCCTCGTTTGTTTTAATTTTTTTTCTTACTTTTTATGTTTTGTTTCCTTGAGATCCACTGTGTTGTGGGTGATGTGACATTCAGCCACAAAATTTGAGTTAGCGTTCAAACTTCGACTTTCTTATATTTTATTTCCTTTGCATTTTCTTCTGTTGTATTCTATATATAGTAGATAATCTCGTAAACTGTTATTACTTGTGTGGGGCGGGAGTTGATGAGATTTTCATTCATCCAAATTTTATATCTTAAACTTCACTGTCCTTTTTCTTTCAGAAGGAGATAGACATTCTTTATATTTCAAGGGACTTCTTCTGTCCAAAAACTTCACCTTTCTCTTGGATTTCAATGGAGGTAACAAACCACAATAAAAATTATAATGCTGATTATAAGTGATTCGTCCATTCATGCTTGAAAATAGAAAGTGATTATTAATAGAGATGATGAATTAGAGGTTGAGAATTGAGATGGTAGTAATTTCAACTAGGAAACTTAGCTATAGAATTTGGCCTCAGTAAGCTCTACAAGAGCTTCTAATGTATCACTTTACTATCTTTTTTCAATCAGTTCAAAGCTACCTCTTTGATCCATGGATTTTTAACGATTATGTTTTTGTTTAGCAGGGGTATTTTTCTGAGAAACCAGAAACTAATTTTGAGCATATAGACCTTACTCTCAAGCTTTCACCCTATGGTCAAAATGCAGAAGAAAAGAAGGTAGGGGAGAAAGGCAAGAGCAGTATGATGGAAAATGAGGCACAAGATGGTTTGTTTATTGAATGTGTAGCAGAGGGTGAGAGGGGTCTAGTGAGGTTTGGGGAGTTGCAGGCAATGAGAAGAGTGAGGACAGGCAAGAGATTTTTACTGAATAAGTTGCGAAGGGCGGCGGCGGCAACGGCAGTTGCAGAGGCAGAGAAGTCTCTTCCGGTGTCTCCGGCCGGTGCTTGGCCACAACCTTACTCAGTTGATGATAATCTCAAGATGTTTGTAAATCCTTGTGGTGATTCATGGCATCATGGTAACTTTATTTTCCTTTTGTTTCTTCATCATATCATGTACACACACTTTAATAATTTAGTTATGGATGAGAGTGACTATTTGTTGATAAGATCTGAAATCCTTGTTATTTCAAAATAGAACTTGGCACCACAAGTTAATTCAGTATATATATATATATATATATATATATATATATATATATATATATATATATATATTCTTTTCTTTCTGATATAGTCTATCAAATATTTTCTTTTAAAAAAAGTGGTTTTTAATGTGTCTTTCAAGTGAATTTGACATGTTGATTTTTAGACTTTTTTTTGCATAAGTAGAAAAATTAAATAAAAAAAATCCCTAAGCAAAGATTAGAAAATTTTATAAAAATACCAAAATAATAAAAAAACAAAGTGTAGTACTTATTTTAGAAAAATATATGTTTAAATGTCCTTACCTATACTCATTTCAATACAAGTGTGTAAAAAACTTAACCAATTCTAAAAATATTTATAAAAAAATAAAATTAACAGTATGTCAGTCAATTTTTTTAAAAAAAATAAAAAATAAATTATTTCCTAAATAATTAAAATTTATTAATAATGAAATTTGATAAAAAAAAGAAGAAGAGATAAACAATCAACTCATTAAAACACAAATATATTATTTACAAGTGTCTAAGTATAAAAAAAAATTAATCAAATTTAAAAATATTTAACAAAAAATAATTAAAAAAATATTATATTAGGAAATGAGTATTATTAATTAAGAAATAAAATATTAAGAATCACTAATAAGGAAATTTGTTAGTTAAAAAAACATAAATCATAAACTCATTTGAATAAAAAAATATTATTTACAAGTGTCTAAGTAAAATAAAAAATTAACCAAGTTTAAAAATATTTATAAAAAAATATATTTGTATGTTAGTTAAATTTTTTTATTAAGAAAAAAATAATATTAAAAGAGTTTTAATAAAAAAAATTGGTTAAAAAAAAACTACTTACGAATTTGGTTTGTTGGGAACCGATTTTGTAACTGCCCAGTAAAATTTTGCATTACAGTTAATAATCCCAACACATGTGCAGGATTTTAAAACTCTTTTTTTATGTATTTACGAAAAAAAAAAGTCGTGGTTTTTATTCTATACTAGGATTCAACCCGAGTTAAAATATTAGTTAATAGAAAAAACAAGCATATGTTTTGTGTTTCATCAGTTGAGTTAAAAGTAAAAGGAGGCCATACACTAATTATAATTTGGAATAATGAAGTGAAAGGATCAAGCTACGAAGCAAACAAGAGAACATTTGGACAAATATTTAATGCTTCTACTTTCACTATCAAATTGAGTGCTTCTACTATCATTGTTTTTCTATTTACAGTATGATAAACCTCCTATTACTTAGTGTTTTAAGAGTAGAGAAAGGGAAAGAAGTGCTGGAATATCCCACGTGTGTGATGAGTAGGATAATATGGAAATTATGTGGATGATACAGAGAGAAGGAGGTGATTGATGAGAAAGTATTGTGTGGTTAAAAACCAAAACACATGTCCATAATTTTGGTCAATCTTCACCATATAGTATAACTCTTTCTTGTAAATTGCACACGTATAACTCTTTTGTCTTCTTATCTTTCTTATACTGAAGGAGGAGCTAGTTCCAAGTTCCAAACATCTTCGAAGCAGAAAAAGGATTGCATGGTTTCCCCAAAAGCAATGCAGGAAATGACACTGTGGCCTTCTGAGAGACTATGATTGAGAAGCAAACCAAAAAGCTTATGCATGTGACAAAAGTGATGCAATGAACATTGTGAGAGAAATGTCTAGTGTAGTGTGATTAGAAGGGGTTTTGTACAAGTATAAGATAGACCAAGTTTGTATTTTATGTGCTGGTAAGGAAGTGGCAGATCCCATGAAACACATCACTGTTTGTTGTGATTCATTTTATATCAATGGAAATGAGGATGCTTTTATCACACACCCCTTTTAGAATCTGCACACTGTAGAAGCAACTTAGATTAATCCTTAGTTTTCTCTCATTAATTATGTTATCTAGTGACACATTTAAAGGAAGTTTTCATCAAAGAAGGTTTTTCCTATTTGCTGATTGTAAATAATGCACATGATACATATAAAGGAGTTGGATTTCTTTAAATCTTTTGAAAAAACCAGGTAGACACAGGCACAAGTATCATCCTATTGTGAAAAAATTACTTTCTATTAACAACATAATTTGAGAAACAAAATATAATACTACAGATTCAGCTTTTTAACTTTAGTATAAACTAGTTAGTTAATATATATATATATATATATATATATATATATATATATATATATATATATATATAGACGCACACTAGACAGAGCATTCCTGATAATATGTACAGAAAAGGTTATAATTAATAAAATTATTTTAACAAAAATATCAAGTCTTTTTTTATTAAAAAGTCTTGATTTTAGTACCAAACATTTAAAAAAAATTAAAAACATACTTATATTTTTTTCATTTAAAAAATAGTAATATTTTATCATTTTAATACTTTTTAAAATTTATATTCAAAATATTGTTTTTATTTTTTTCAATATTTGTTTTTTAAAAATTACTTTACACCTATATGGAAGGTGATTGAATGTTACAGGGAAAGAAAAAAAACTACAGAGAAAAAATATAAAAGAATAAAGAAATAAATTGAGAGAAAAAGTATGTGAAAAAACAAAATGAAAGAGAAAGAAACCCATAGAAATCCTGACACTTGACAAGTAAATTGATGAATATTGTATCTAGATAGAAAATAAATAAAATATTATATTATTTTGTCTCGTATTATTAAAATAAACTATAATATTCTAATTATTCTGTTTTTACGAAAACTTATTTATATCATTTCATTCCTCACCAAACCATTACAGAGAATCACATGATATAACATTTACAGAGACTAGCAAAAAAGGATGGTGTCACCTAGCAAGCTCATACGCTACAATATTTGATTTTAGGAGATATTTTTTATTTTTTAAACATTTTTTTTATTTATAAATTATAAAAATTTAAAAAAATACTAAAAAGAATTTAAATTACAGTGTAACCATGTTTTGGTTATTTTAAATAAAAAACATTAAAAATGAGATTTTTTATTTCTAAACATATTTCTATAAATTTAATCAAACATAGATTGTTATCATACACTATTTTTTAAACATAAAAATAGAAAATAATCAAGTCAAATCACTCCATCTATCAATAAATATAATTGATAACGATGGATTAAGGGCTAACAAATACTCTAAAACAACAGTCACCCTCTATCTTTACTGTGCAGTCAATGCTTCAAAATAACATAGTATTCTCTAAAGTATGTGCTAATGATTGGTATTATTATTTAAATAGAATATTATATAATTCGCAATCTACAAATTGTATGAGTACACTTATATAGAAAAATCGAATGAAGTATAGTTCTTATTATGTTTACTGGTTGATTAGGTAAGAATCTAATTCTTTAAACAATAATATTTAAATATTTTCTTATTTTAAACTTTTTATTAATATCTCTTGTTTTATTTTTCTTCTTATCACATACTATATTTATATTTATATTTATTTTCTTTTTTCACCAGATATTTGTTGATGTAATTTTTGCCTCTTACTTTAGTAAACACATGTCACAGGATAAGACCTGTTTTTTGTTTTTATTAACACGACAATACATTTGAACTAACGTAGTTAGAAATAAATAAATAAAAGACAAGACAAGACATCTAAACTAGAAGTCGAATTCTTGACTTGTATCCCATCGTGATATAAATATCTATTAATTTTATTAATGTTTAGAATATATATTTTATTGACTTAATAGTTTTGAGGTCGTTAATTAAAGTTCAGTATATCTAGAAAATAATTAAAACTGTATACGACAATTTTCACGTCTAAGAACTTATAAATCAAATATATGTTATAAATCTATTCTTTAAAGTGAAAAATATTTTACTATATTCTTTTTAATGACAAGTAAAATGCAATTCATCATTATTTAATAATTAATTCCATATTTTTTCAAAATTATTTTTTACTGTTAACAAAATTTAGTAAACGCAAGTCACAGGATATTTTAAAATTTTCTCACAGTTGATATTTTAAATTACTATTTCTATATATTATCTTATTTTTTTCATCCCAAGTCTCAACTATTTACCTTATTTGAAAAATATCTTACAATAGTTAATGTTTTTATAAAAGGGATAGTTGTGTAAATAAAATATGAGTTTTGCATAAAAAGAAAGGATAAAATATGAGTGATGGAATAGGTGTGATTGGGTAACGTGTTAACGAAGTGCCCGGAATCTCGAGGGAATATTCCTTCGTTGAGTCCATCGTTGACCCGTTTCGGCGGTAACCAAACGAAACCAATCAACAAACACAAATTACTTAACATTATTTTTATTCCTTCATTCATTCATTGACTTTGTTTCATTTTACACCATAAAAGTGTTCCTATTAAACACTCATTATTACTACTATAGACTTTTCAAAAGATGAAGTGATCAACACACCACACTCATCATCATCTTCATCTTCATGGCTTCCTCATCCAGTAAGCCCTTTTCTAAATCTACCTTCTTTCTTCTTTAGGATTTTCCCCTTTTGTTTCTCTTGATCTGAGTGATATGCATACCAAATTTCTGGCTGCATGTATGATCTCGAACTGTTGTTGTTTATTGATTAACCAATAACCCTTTTTCATTTACTTTGTAAACGGATCTTAGATTTTAAGCCATTTAGTGCCATTTTATAGTTTCAATATCACTCATTTGTGTCACCATTCAGTTTTACCACAATTATCTTCATTTTTTTTTCACTTGGGATGTGTTTGTTTTTCATGTTTGTGTGAAAAAAATGTTTTTTTTCTTCTTGCTGCATTGTTATCAGCTAAGTATGTTTTAACTTAGTGTGATGATTATGAACTTAACAGGTTTGGCACCTTTTGTACTTGTATTGTTTGTTATTGGATTTGTTGGGTGCACTGCAAGGCCTTTGTATCCACTTCCAAGCAAAGGTGATGGTGAAAGTAGGAAGCCCCTGCAAACTTTTCGCCCTTATAACATTGCACATCGCGGTTCAAATGGAGAACTTCCCGAAGAAACTCGTGCTGCATACCTGGTCAAGATTCTTTTCACACCATCTTTTTCATTGTTTTATTTCTGGTTTTGGAAATTGACTTTAGATTGTTTTTTCGTCGAACAAGCAAACTATTATTCGGTTAAATGTAGATGACATATGAACATTGTTCTCATAGTTGGCTAAACTTGCTTAAGATTGCATTTCTATTGCAGAGGGCTATTGAAGAAGGTGCAGACTTCATAGAAACTGATATCTTGTCGTCAAAAGATGGTGTTCTTATTTGTTTCCATGATGTGACCCTTGATGATACTACTGATATTGCAAGTCACCAAGAGTTTGCTGACCGTAAAAGAACATATGAAGTCCAAGGGGGAAACATGACTGGCTTTTTTACCGGTAGTGTAACTAAACTTGCTATTTGTTCAGGTTCCTTGCAAATTTCCTTGATTAAATAACTAGGGGATTCAGCTGATTGCTTCTGTCTATGACATAAATGCATAAGTTTATTCATCTCAGTTTTCATTGGTTTTAGTGATGTGTATCCAAGAAGGTCTTCTTATGTTTCAAGTTCTCTGATTTTGTTGAAAGTCCTCTTTGCCGTCTAAACAAATTTGGTTATGTTGGAATAATGTAATTCTCCAAAACATTCCTACTTGGTTGTATGTTTTCAGTTGATTTCACATTGAAGGAATTGAAGTCATTGAGGGTGAGACAGAGGTTTAGCTTCAGGGATCAACAGTTTAATGGTCAGTCCCTCCTTATACTTAGTAGTCTCTCATTCTATCATGTGTAATTTTCTTTCATTTGTTTGACTTGTTCATGCATTGATTATACTGTTACCACAGTTCAGTATCTGATATACTTTTAGAATCATTACACACAATGTTTTTGATTCATGATAGATTTTGATAAGAACTGTTATAAATAGTGAAAATAAGATAGAACGAAGGAGGGAATCTCCTCTACAAGGAAAAGTTACTTCTCAACAAACAGAAACAAAGATACTGGAATAGAAGAAAGGAAAAAAATGCAGTTAAGAGAATACAATCAGAGCTGAAACACAGACACTTCCCTCCCTGGCCTAAGCCACCAAATCCTCTCCACTATTATTCACTTTTCCTTTCCTCCTCCATACTTGGCACTATTTTTTCCTCTTTAGTGGCTTTCTGCCACCTGCGCATTCTGTTACACTTTTCCCCTAGACACAGAAGAGTGGAACTGATTTTTTTTTTTTCATTTTTAGGGAACCTGTCTGCTGATTACATGTTTTTCTCTTGTGATTACTACATGAAACTAATATATTATTGCTTTAGCACACATAAGAGTAGCTGTTAGTCTATAACTTTATACTTGTTTGGAATCTATTTCAGGAAAGTATCAAATCATCACTTTTGAAGAGTTCATTACCATAGCACTGGATGCACCCAGAGTTGTTGGAATTTATCCAGAGATAAAAAATCCTATACTTATCAATCAACATGTGAGTATTTCTTTCTATAATTTGACAAATGCCTAAATGTTAGGGCTTTGGAGAGAGGGGAGAAAACTCGTAGCAACAGACATAAGCTTTTCCGAATATATATAATTCATTTTACAGAAGAATATATTAGAATCCACCATTTTTATTGTACATGTGTTTGATGATTAGTTCTAGTTATATTCATAATCAATGAAATAAATTTTCATCTTTAAATTAAGGTTAATGAGTATTACAGTAGGTGAGATTATATTGTTGGAAATTTCTACGGATGCAAATTGCATAGGTATTCTTATCCCCTGTTAGAATTTTTTATTAAAAATCTTACAATTGAATGCTTGATAATTTGGTCCTAATAGTAATATCAAATATGTTTTAGCCAATTTCATTTAGAGGTTTTCTCTTCTTCCGTGTTCATTAAGTTGATACAATCAACAGGTGAAATGGCCGCATGGCAAAATATTTGAAGATGTGTTTGTGGAGATGCTTCAAAAATATGGGTACAAGGGTTCCTACCTGTCAAAAGATTGGTTGAGACAACCTGTATTTATTCAATCATTTGCTCCAACTTCACTCGTGTATATATCAAATAAAACAGACTTGCCCAAGATTTTCTTAATTGATGATGTTAGTTTTCCAACACAAGACACTAATCAGGTGTGCAATACATTTACCCCTGATGTCCAAGCTGCTTTTGGACTATTAAACTTCTGTTCTTTGTGCAAGTTTTCATAACAAAATGCTCTTCCTTTTCTTGTTTGTTATACCTGTGAAGTTATATCATAATGGTACATCCTTAAAATAACACACTACCAAGGAAGTATAACTAGTCCCCACCAACAGTGCAGCTTTATTCCCACTTTGTATGGAAAACAGTGAACATTTTTTTTTTCTTCTTTTAGAGGAATGCAAACAAAGAATGTATTCAGACTTCCATTGTTTCCAAATACCTTGTCACTTTTCAGTCTTATATTTTTCAGCTTTTCACTGCTAGTCTTTCCAGGTCACTAAATGCTGGCTTCCATAAATAAAATGTTGAAATTGGAAAAACCCTGTCTTAGGAGATTATCCATTCCTACTTGACTGAAACTTGATTATCCCTAGATCTTAGCAGCATTTATGTAACTTCTGCTTTTTCAAAAGTATACTGTTTTCATTGTCTATTCCAAAGCTTAACAAAATATTACTGTGATGATGATGAGCAGTCATACTGGGAGATTACATCTGATAAATACCTAGACTACATAAAGCAATATGTTGTGGGAATTGGGCCTTGGAAGGACTCAGTGGTGCCTGTGGTAAAACAATATATGAGAGAACCTACTAATCTTGTTGACAGGGCACATGCTCGTAACCTGCAGGTACAGTTCTTGTTTTAAGCTTACTTTCTTTCATATGATTTCATGTGATTTGATCATTTTTGGAAGATTGAGCGAATTTATTCTTGATTTTATTATCTTACATGAATGATTTCAAAGCCAAACAAGTGACTATGAATTACTAATGCAGGTGCATCCATATACTTATCGAAATGAGAACCTGTTTTTGCACTTCAACTTCAGTCAAGATCCATATCTGGAGTATGATTATTGGATCAACAAGATAGGCGTTGATGGGCTGTTTACAGATTTCACTGGTAGTCTTCATCGTTTTCAGGAATGGAGTTCTAACCGTGAAAATAAGGATGATGATAAGACTGCATCCAAACTATTGCATAAAATTGCTTTGTTAGCCTCCTCTTATAAATGATCATGAGAAGTTATATGGTTTATAGTTGTTTGGATTAATTCCTTGTGTTCAGAAAAAGTTTATAATAATATTTCTGAGTGCTATTGAAAATGGTTTATAAAATTTGTCAGAAAATTAAGTAAATCAAACGTCACTTACCACGGCTAATTGAAAGAAAAAAAAAATTACCCCCCGAGTGCTAGCAATGCACTTGTTTCAATACACTTTTAATTAGTAGTTAAAATTTATTGAAAATTATAAAATTGAGTGAAATTTGTTAAATAAAAAGAAAAAATTGTGATAAATTCCACCTAATAAATGGTGGAATGTTTAAAAATGTGATTATCGTTTTTGTTTGTTGCTCTTGAGCAATACCAATAGGGAGGTTTTTCATTTAAGTAATTTTACACCCTCAACTTCTCCATCTAAATACTCTAATTTATCTATAATTGTAACACCCTCAACTTCTCCATCTAAATACTCTAATTTATTTACGATAATTAAATATTCATTCGGTAAACAAACTAAATTTTATTTCATAGAGTAATTTTCAAAATAAAGTTGCTACAACAACAAATGTAAATTTCTCATAAAATATAAAGTCTTAAACTTCTAACATTCTTATATAATATAAATTTCTCAAACACAAAAAAGAAAGGAATAGCATCATGATGTCTTCAACAAATCAAGTTCTCCTCTAACCTACGACTTGATGTCTCCAAGCAACTGCTCATCTGCTCGTCCGTTCGCGGGGTTCATTACAGGTATCAACCACAGACACAATCTTAGGGTTAGCTCATAATTTAATAATAATAATAAAATCATAGGAACAATACACATAAACAACAAATATAAAAAAAGACATAGAATTTCAATTAACAACTTATCACAATTAACTATGCAACCCAATATGATGCATGTTACTTACATTTCACTCTCATGTCAAAACAATTGAGCGATGCTAGGAGTACATGTCACATCTACCACTCTCACTAGAAATACTAGTCAGTTACAGTTAGGGCAACCAGTGTTGCAAAAGGAGTCACTTCCCACTCATTGTGATCGGCCACAGTGGAAGTTTTCCCCACCGCGAATATCCTCCTAGTCCTAGGCCATTACGACGACCCTTCAGGGACCAACCGTACTAGTTCCATTCATCCTCACATTTCGAAAACATTTTCACTTCGTTTAACATTCATGATAATCTCTCATTTTTAAAACACAATGCCTTACAAGCATATTCACCAGGGACAACCTCACTCCACGTCCATAGGAGTAGGCATCCATCCCTTTCACTTTTAAATAATTTCAACTGATTATCATGAACCTAAATGACTCATCAATGCAATATGACCCATAAAATTAATCTCTCAGTCCACATCAATCATTTCCCTAAACATTAATAAATGTAATCCACATGCCATTCACACAACATTACATTACAAATGTAATTTATTACAAACAACAATACAAAGAAGAAAGAATGCACTAATAATAACACGTGAAATTCTACAGAATCATAATTCAACCTGAAGTTTTATTTATTTATTTATACATTGACTAATGTTTAACCAAATTCAAATTACCAGAGTCAACCTTCATATCTCAAAATTCAAATGTCTTTCTCTCACTGTTCCTTTCACCTCACACATCTATTCAATCTCTTATCACTTTAATTACAATGTCTCACTCACCAAATGAAACACTGCAATAACTATCCATATCATGTTTACATCCATCTTTATATATGCCTAATCACATCTTTTATCCTTATTGATTTCGTCATCATATTCCTTTTCAATAAATATCACCACACTTTTGTACTAAACATATTTATCACAATAATAGGAACCTATTGACAGTTCTATATTCCTTTTATTTCTACTCAAACCCTATGAGTAATAGGATATCATGAAAATTTAATGCCAAAATCAGAAAATTAACTATATTAAACAATCATGTCAATCACATAATTATCCATAAAGAAATCATTACCCACAACATACTCATTATCGTATTCTTATAACTACTCTCAATTAAAGGGTTCTCAATAGGCAAAACTTATTCTCTGGATTTTCTAATTAACCAAGGGTTCTCAAGGTTTCTTAGTATAAAAATATTGTAATTCAAAATGTCAATCTTCAATCCCTAGAAATTTCATATTTTATAATTTCATTTCTCTAATTTTCTTAACCCTCATTCGCTCACTCATTCACAATATACCAATCCCATCACAAACTTTAGAGCACAATAATCCAATTTATTCAATAAAAACAATCACATAATTAATCACAATTGTCAAACCAACAATACAAACCAATACTCAGGAACTCATAATAACAATGACCCAATAATAGAACCACAATCATCATACCCAATGAATTTAATCACCAAAATTACAAAATACAATATTTAGAAACAATTAATCACTCATACTCAATATTATCATCAAATTAAGAATTACCTTAACCTGATCTCGAGACACTATGTGTGAAGAGAAACTGAAGTTGGTAGAGTTCCAATCTCCACCCTCTCATCGGAAACTTCAATCTCCTTTTAGGGGGAAAAACTATACTAGAGCGTGATACAAAAAGGAAGAATATGGAAGGATGTGTGATCAGAAAGTGCAGCAGACTCACCATTTTATAGCTGCTCAACCTCCCCTGGGCATTTACTACCCATTAAAAATTATAACAGTACATAATCAATTTTCATTATTTTTATTTGTTGAAGATAATTATTTCCTTAATTAGTGCATATTCTGCTTTCTAACCGATTTAGTGGTGATTTGGGACAGATTTTGTGGTGACTTGATTGTATCACCTTAATTACTTATTTCCTATTTCCTTAATTAAGTTGTACCTAGTCTATAAATTCATATTGTATTCATTCTTTAAATAAGATACAAAAATAATAAAATCTATTCTTTCAATATTATTAAATTGAGACGTTATAATTTAATTATTAAAATAAAACGTTACATAATCAATTATTATTATTATTATTATTATTATTATTATTAAAATAAACATTAAATAATTTATTATTATTATTCAAAAGAATTGGGCTGTTACAATAATTGCTAAATTCAGTTCTGCGTTTGCATGAAAGACATCGGGATTAGTAAGTATCCCAACCAAAGTACCCTTTTCTTAATAGGAAAATTGAAATTGGGTTCTCTAGAAGCTAAATTTTTTCTGGAGAAAATTCAGCTTTGTTTATGTCAAAAAAAAAAAAAACTCAAATCTTTTCAATGAATGAAATGCAGATCATGTTTATGTTCTTACCATTAAGTTATTTATACATAGATGTGAAAAAATATTTAAATATATTTAAACATTTATACTTTTTAATAGGGTTTTAATTTAAATATATAATATTAATTATACATGAACTTATAATAATTTAAAAGTTATACTTATTATAAATTAATATCTGTGCTTTACACGGGATATTAAACTAATAAATATAAAAATTATGAAAAATGGGGTGGTTCGGACTTCGGAGCATGCAGTGGCAGATCCTAAACGAATGGTCAAAATTAGTAAAATTATAATATATGAAATAAAAAGGATGTAGTATTGAAGGAATTGGTGTGGTCAAGGGTGGAGGAAGTGGGATGGATTACAAGATTAATGCACATTAGAATATTTTCCCTTTTCTGCTGAAATTGAATCTCTATTGAAGTATGTTATTTTTTTTCACTCTTTCTTTTGGTTCCCTTTCATCTTTAGACTAATTTGTTCGCAACAGTGTGTTTCGATTTAAAAAATTATAATTTAAGAAAATTAAATAACAAATATTTAAATAATTAAATTTATTTTATTTTTAAATTAATTATTTAGATGAAAAACATTAAATAATAAAATAGAGGAGATAGAGGAAAAAGAAAAGAGGGGGAGAAAAGAAAGAAAATTTTAAAAAAAAATTGAAGAAAATTTTCAAATTGAAATTCTTCAAAGTTTTCTTTATTTAATTTACCTTTTCAAATTCCTAATCTATCATTCAAAGAGATTCATCTACGGAAGCACAAACTAAATTCTTGTTGAGAGATTAACTTAGTGGTAAGAATTATGGGATGAATTAATCACATCCCATAATATTTCTCCTTTTCGTCTTGGTGAGAGATTAAACCAATTTTTTTGTCTTCATATGAAATTCCTTCCATTTTCGTTGTTTTTTCACCCCTTTCAATCATTTGTGACACTAATGACATAATGGAAAATCCTTCACGCATGGATGATTAAAATTTTTTAGCATACCTCTAGAAGTCAGCAAAATGTATAATACAAATCACCAAGGAAACTAATAATTACAACCAATAACATAACTCAAAAAGCGTCAACTATAAAATGTAAATTTGCATATCCATCTCATACTTTTATCATCTTTGATATTTCTTCCAGCTTGATCCTTGACTCTGCAGCAAAGTCATTAGGAACAACTACCCTGGCTGTTATCCTTTGCCGCTTCTCGTTATTATACTCGTTTTGAGTAACACTAACCCGGAAAAGATGTGGAACCCAAGTAGCTTGCTTCAATTTCAACTGATAAGGATTGACTTCTCCATCCTGAAATAAATAAGACATTTAATATTAAAATTGCGTTTAATCGCTGTGGAACTCAATAAATAGCTCACGGGTAGCTCATTTTACCTGTGATTTAAGGTTGTCTAGATCATCAGCAGAGCATCCAATGATCTTCTCGGCTTGCTCGTTAAAGATGGAGACAAGAGACTCACCACTGTTATCACAAACTTTGGCAACCATAATATACCTGACAGGGGCAAAGTGAAGATTTTAAACACTGAAATGATCTACAAAACTAAAGATTAAATCTGATAAATGTGTTACCTTAAACTGCACTGATCGTCACTTTTTTGGCATCCTTCACACCAATATCCAGATCCAATGCTTTCAGTAACTTTTTTATTGCATGTCTTACAGGCACGATACCACATTGCCTGATCAGGTTTTATGAAACTTATGTATCCCCTAAGACTGAAAAATGCAGGCTGCCGAAAGCAAAAGAAAAATCCACAAGTTAGACAATACTCAGATGGCAATCTATTCAAACTTGCCAAACTTCTGATGATACGTTAATATTAAACATCCAGAGACTCGTCTTAGCAATGTCAAATATTCAAGAAAATTAGCAACTAAATACCTTGCCATTATCTCCCAATGATGGATTTGATGTTATATGAGAAAGTGTAACACGATCAGAGTACATTGATCTGTTTCCATTGTTGGAATTTGGACTTAAACCAGACCCTACAGAATCCATTGCAGCATCCTTACCTTCAAAATCATACCTGTGACCCAGAAAAGTGTGTAAATATGATTATCATAAAAAATTCGTAACAAGGAGACAACGGGCTAATGGACATTTATATACCAGCTTCTGAGTTTCTTTGCTTCAGGCATATCTGGATTTATTATAACCACACTTCTGCTTATAGTTGACAAAGAAACACCTAAAACACATCAAGAACGGTAAGTATGCGAGTCTCTTGCACCTACGACATGCAATACTTGTCAAAGCAAACACCAAAGTATACCTTGGAAGTCACCAACCCTGAGAGATTTAATTGCAACAACTGGAGAGTTGTCAACAATGTCCAGTAACTCTTGTCCTATGTTAGTTGCAAGATCATTCCACAAGGACACAACTACTGTCTTCTTCCTAAAATGTCGAAGCAAACATATTTAATAACAACTGCAATAACATTAATGACAACTAAAAAAAGGCCAACCAATGTAGGTGAGAAGTAGCAAATACTCACGAATCATCAGCAATAGTAATGTCACGCTTGGGAATAGTCTCATTGTCACTCTTCCTACGGATGCTCATTGTTGAAGACACATTCTTAACAACTCCGATAACATCTGAGATTATTGCAAATCCATCAATTAGAAAACAGCAAAAAGCAGCACGAGAATAGACCACAACGTCTAACACAAGCTAAGAACACTCACCCACAAGCTCAGACTTGTTGACATAAGGACCCAACTGATCAATCTGGACAAAGTTGAATTTTGTTTCTGGAACAAAACTCGCTTCACAGGCCACCTCTTCCACCTCAGAATTCTCATTCAGTGTCATTTCATAATCATTTTGCACGGTTTTGAACTGTTTGTTAGCAACTTTCAAAGTACCCTTCGAAATGTAATAAACCTTCCCCAGAACAAATTTATCAAAAAACTTTTGCGCAGCATTATTAAACATGGTTGCCTGAATCTGAGTACCCTGAAAAAAATTAAAACAAAAACAACATCAACCTACACACTTAACAAACAACACTCAAACACCAAACAAATAGACAACGATTCTCACCTCTTCATCCGTCAATTCAACATTGAAGACACAACCTTCCCCTCTAGCATTCTTGTAGGTGCGCATGTTCCCCTTGCTTGTAACGCTAACCTTTATCGTCCAATTACCCTGATAAGGGTTCAACGAAACAAGAGGATGAACCCTACGTGTCATGGCCATACGCGCAGCAGGAGCCACACTGAAACAAAATCACAAGTAAATTTTAAAAAACAAAAAAAAAAATCCAAAAAACCCTTAAATCATAGAAACAAACAAGGTCAAAAAAGTGCTACCCACTTTCTATTCTGTTCATGTAGAATCTGAGCAGCAGATTTTGTCACCACTTCTTGCTTAGGCTTCAGAACAATCCCAGCACCATCTTCTTCCTTGGGCTTCAGAACAATCCCAGCACCACTTTCTTCCTTGGGCTTCAAAACAATCCCAGATTCCTCACTCTTTATCTCCATTTCAAGCGAGGGAGATACAGATTCACATTTTGTGACAATAAGGTATCTGAATAAACAAAAGTAAAACAAAGAAAGCAAATCACAAAGCATATTCAAAAGCAAGAACACAAAACAATAGGTGCATCGAAATTAGGACTTACTTCTCTGATTTATTGGGGATATCGTTGAGAGTATAATCAAGAATGCGAATAAGACCTAGGTTTTGAATATTATTGGAGAGCACCTCAGAGTACATACTCGAAGGAAGAATCGCCCTTAGTTTCAATTTTCCATCACTAGCAGAGAACCTATACATATAAATTAAACAAACGGTGCAGTTAGTTACAGATCTGAAACGTGAACGGGAAAGAAAAACCGTAACGAAAGGTTATAGTGAGAAAATACAAACATGTATCTGTTGCCGCTTTGCTTGAGATCGAGGATTTGAACGACAATGTCAGGGAGATCCGACGTGGAATCAGGTGAAGGATTTGCGAGGAGAATCGAAACGGCGTTGGGGGTAACTGTTTTAGCGGCCATTGGAAACAAGTGTTTGTGTGTGTAGGGCAAGTTTTGGAGAAGAGTTGAGAACAGAGAGAGTGAGTGAGAGAGCATGTGAATGTTAAAGTGTGGATTTGTATAGTCAAGCTCTGGCGGGAAATTGGAATTCGTTTTTGAAAACATGTGTTTGTTGGCGGCGTTTTCAATTCAGGGGCTTCGCGCTTCGTTTTCGCTACCAAATGGCGCCACTAGCTTTTTTTTCTTTGTTGGAAAGCGCGTTTTGAGTTTGATCAGAATGTATATTATTTCTATCTTATATATACACACACACACACACACATATATATATATATATATATATATTATATATTGCTTTATCAAATTAGATTACTAGATTATATTCTTTATGAAATTAAATATTAATAATATTGATTTATTAAATTAGATTATAGGTTGCAAGAGTGTTAACAAATTGATTCAACTTAATAAAATATGAGAAATTATGAAGTTGGTAAAAGTTGTGTTTACTGTTGTATATTTGAAGAGTTATTCTATGATTAGTTACATCTTTTTAGTACAATCAATTTTGTAGAGATGGCACCCAAAAAAATTGAGATTAGATAATATTTACCCACTTTGTTTTAGTTTGATTGTGTTAACATGGTACACCAAAGGACAACGATAAAAAATTCAATCATGTCTCTTATTTCATATTTTTTTAGGGGATATAATAGAAATTTGAAAACAAATATATTCAAACATTAAAATAAGTTTAAGACAATGACTATTTTTTAGGGATTTCATGGATTTTCAGTATTTGATTTTTGAAATTTATTTCAAGATAATAAAAATTCTTGTAATATAATAAAATGACCTTTTATTATCTTAAAAGGTTTTTTTTTATCATAATATAGGTTCAATTAAAAAATGTGTCCCATAAATGTAGTAAATAAAAAAATCAATTCAAAAATTACCTTTTATTATTTTAAAATGTAGTGAAAAATAAAAAAAAAAAATTATCTTTTGATTTGTTAAAATGATCTCTTAATATAGTAAAATGATCGTTAATTATCTTAAAATGACATTTTTTTGTTAATATTTTATTTGCGTAGATGTGTGACATTCTAGTCTGAGACAAATTCTTAAAATTATATTTCATTTGCACTCTCTACCTGTTTCAATTGAAAAATTAATGGTGGATACTTAATCACCCATGTGACAACAATGGAACTACAAATTAGACAAATTTATTTTCCTAAAACGACTAACATAATGGAATAAAAGTGAATGATAGTTGCCTATACATTCGTGAACATGCCAATTTTTTATGCACACCACATGAGAGATGACAAACTAACAATGGAATACCAAGATAATTTACCTTGGCTAAGATGTTAATAGAACTATAAAACTAGTCTATAATACAAAGTCATTAGAAATTTTGTCTGATTATCCAACTAAGATGTACATAATAAACTCGACAAATAAAAGTATAATTAAAACTAACTGACTCAAGCTATTCTACTATGCAAATGAAGCATGATTCTAACTTGACAAGACTTGTAAATGGTTTTGGAAAAATGCAATAGACTCTGATATGATGATCTCCTAATGTGTCCTAACAAAATGAACAACATGAAAAGCAACTAAGCCACTTCTTAGGTGCTTTTGTGGTTGTTTTTGGGGCCTGTTGAGCTGTGTCTGGTGTTTCATTTTCCTCTGTTTGCTTCTGTTGATCTTGCTTCTCTTCGACATCGTTGGTTGAAACACCTTTATCTCGATCTTTCGACGTTCTAATTAATTAAAAGAGAAAGTCACAATCAACAAACATGTGATCAATTATCTGTTAAATTATTACATGATATAAAATCATACAATGCTAATCAATCTTTATCTTTATGTGATACATAACAAAGTAGTTAGTGATGAAACTTACGATTGAAATGCAAATGAAGTGGCACGGGTATCTAATTGGAGATGAGAATTGGAAGCATTATCATCCCCTTTAGCAACATTGTCTGTGGTTTGACTACTTTCCATTATAACATCTCTCATTGTCTCAGCAGCTTTTGCTTCTGTAGCTTCCAAACTTTCTTCATGTAGTAACTTTTGTTCAGCGGTTCTTTGGCTGATATCATTGAATTTGTTACCCGAAGTAGGTGGCTGACAAGTTGGTGAAGGATTAGGTTGATCATGTATGCACAAGTCACCGTTCTTATCCAACTCAAATGATTTTAAATAAACCAGATCACTTGAGAAGCTCGCGTTTCCCATGTTGATGCTAAACAGTGATTCATTGGAGGCATTACTCCATTCCACTTGGGACTGTGTATTGCTTTTAGAGAAGACATTGGATGGGAATATGTACCGAGGAGAGGCACCTGGTTCACCTGGAGGCTCCATCACTTGCACTGGAGGATTTTGTATGTCTGATCCCTGCTCATGTCCATGTTCTTGCATACCACTGTTTTGGACACCATCTTCACTAGTCTCAGGAGGGGTCTTGCTGTTTGTATTTGTTTGCTCATGGAATGAATTTTCTGTTGATGATTCATTTCAAGGTGGTGTAAGTGACCAATAAAGGCTTAACATATTAATTGAAGAATAATGTGTTAAGTCAATAAGGGTTTGCCCCTCAAGTAATACATTCTCTATTTTTTTTTTTCTGTATATATTACCCTTATTAAATTGAAAAATGTTATATTGATACTCTTTTATGTATTAGATTGACTGTTCTTGATTATTTGAAAAAATATGGGATTGTCTAATCTACTCCAAGTAATAATGAGATTAAATAACTTTATCAGAGATGATTCATCAATTTTCTTGTTTATTTTAAGATGATTAGTTCTATGTATTTATTGTACCAATCATCTTTGATTAAGTTGTTTAATACTTACGGTAGGTCAGTGAATCCAAAAAAATATTATAATGAGGTCCCTTATGAATAGAGGATAGAATAAACTTTTAAAAAATAAGAAGTATTCATGTATTTTCGTAAAACTTTTGAGTGTTAATGTGATTTCCTATATACATATTTGTTCATGAATTCGTTACCTGTGTTGTTGGTTGCATCACTAGGAACTGGGAAGGGGTTTTGGGATGACGATGAAGATGAAGAAGGAGGAGCTTCTGTCTGATGCAGTTCACGTTCACCTATATTTTTGTTATCACCTTCGGTTTCCATCAGCCAGCAACATTAAATGATACAGGGTCCAATTATGGAAATAGTACGCTGCAAAACCAAAAAGGTTGAAATGAAACTTCAAATCTTAATTTATCATAATCAACGTATGTGTTTTTCTATGCAAAAATCTAAAGAAACAGGAGTTTGCTTCAGATTAACTAATCAAACTTGTGGAGAATTATACCTGGCTGCCCATATGATATATGAAAACGTGCACAAAATTTCAAAATTCAATGTCAATACATGTAATTTTTAGTTATTCAATTTGTCTATCTCAGGTTAATTTCTCATCACCTGGTATATAAAACATGACAATTAATCCAACGTGCTATTTGGTATATAAAACATCTAAATGGAAAGAGACAACAAAATCAAAGCTACACAACAATTGAAAATGGCAAAGCAAGCAAAACCCATATTCATACAAAAAGGAAAATTACAAAAGAATACGTTTCAGGGATTTCATATCAAGATGTGTAGAGGATATTACATGAAAAGCCCAATTAAGTGTTCGAAAAATTTAGAGACTGCTGAAATCAACTAAGATATGGCCAAGAAATCAGCAGTCTCATTCCCTCCAAGGTTTAACGAAGACAAATTCAACTATGTTAAAAAATTGGGAGAAAGTTATATTGAAGAACATGCATGACAAATGGAGAAACAGATAGAGAAAAGGTGATGAATTGAAACAAGAAAAAAAGAAGGTTAATATATAAAACATATGGTGTTGCACAAGTTTAGGGGTTTTACATTCTCTCATATGTAACAACTAACGAACTCAAGCTGTGATGCGCGCCCATGTTCCATTATGCCACCTGTTAACTTCGTTATCTTACGTCGTACATTGAATGACGTGGTTTCTTTAGTAAAAGTCTAGTTAAGTTGTTATTTAGCTTTTCCTTCTAATCATAAAAATTATTCCAAAGTCTATGAATAGGCAAAACAAGGTTGCATACATTATGCGTGTAACTAGGCTTATTGTCTTGTTATTTATGTAGAAATTATTTTGTGATCGAAACATTATGTCATTCATATTTACATGATATTAACTTTTTTTATAAATTAAAATATGCTTAAATACATGTATATCAAAGGTTGAACACGATTTATTTCTAAATAATTGCTCATAATTACATGTTAAATAGTCATCGTGATTTAGTCCATGATTTATTTATTTATTATCTAAAATTTGTATGGAACAAAATTTATTCTGAATAATAATGAAATAAATCAAAATAATTTATTAATACGTTTTTATATGTTAAAAATATAATTAAAAATGTTTATCTATCTAAATCCATTTAATAGAAAATTATTAAATTCATTATTTTTAAAAATTTAGCTAATTTTAATTTTAAAACATTTTATCATTCTTCGTATCTCTTTCTCTTCTCTCGGTATTTTCACTTACTCCTCTTTTGTAATAATATGTTAATGAACTAATAAATATATATACACACACACAAACATGCCAATCTATTAGACTTGGATAAAATTCTTATAAAATATAATGCTTGACCCTTTTACTCAAAAAAAGACTTTTAGAAATAGAAAGTGTAGTTTAACCTTATAAATAAATAAATCACACCTTATATAGTAATAGCATTAGTTGGTTGGACATTTTTTAACATATTAAAAAACATAAAACGAAAAAGAATTCTTTGTGTTCTAAATAAGATAAGCACAGTGGTCCTGGTACTTCACTTACCATTAGCGGTAGATATAATTTTTAATAAGGATAAGACTATTTTGGCAGTTTGCCAATAGTTTACAGGTCTCATCTTGAGTTTACTTGTGCTATTAACTGTTAAGTGTTCTATATACATAATAGCTATATTCAGTAATCATTTAGGATTAATAATCCTAACCCTAGGTTATAAGTTTTTCTCTTCCATATTCAGAACTTCAATACTGTTATGAACCCGCTTTTTCTTTTATACAATTACACAATACTTTCCTACACACATAACTTCCAAGTAAATGAAGGGAACACTCAATGTTGTTGTGCTACCAATCTAAGTTCTTTCTTTGCTAGATCACATATCAGTTCCGACATTTTAATCCTTCAAAACTAGGTTCATTTAATCAAAACCAGCTGTCTCAAGTTGATAAAACCAAATATTAAGAAATATCACCGGCTTTTTCTTTTCAGGCAAGAATTAAACACTTACGACTCAAAGGGTTTCTTACCTCCATTTTATTCGACTCTGTTTTGACATACAAAATCTATTGTTTTCTAAATTAATAAGCAATCTCAGATTAACTGCTTTGATATCCATATCTATCCTAATTTCCATTGCGTTATTTTATTATTTTGACAGTGATTTCCTATGTTATCAACAAACTTTTAGTTATTTCAAGTGTTTCAGTAGAGTGATTGATATGCTATGTGTGTTTCACAGTCAAAATTTAGATCTTCTGGCACCACTTCTACTTTCAACCACAAGAATGGAGTGTTTGCAGAAAAGATATTAAATCTGCATTAAGCTAGGTGTTTTCCAATCACCAACCAAAAAACTAATTACAGAACAAAGAGTTTAATATAAGTTATAAAAGTCAACTGCTGAGCATAGCTCAACAGGTATTTCACTTGGCCTTTACCTGATACTATGATTATGTGATGGAGGGTTTGATCCTCTGCATCTCCATTACTCTTCTCCGTAAGGTTCAACGGGACCTTCTTAGAACCAGAAACAAAGCTATGAAAAGCGTAATACTATAAAAAAGAAAGAAGAAGATACATTTTCTGAAAATCTTACAACTAAAGATGGGCCATTATTAAGCCAAGATTTTTGAATAATAATATACGTGGTCACATAGAATGCTTGGTAGACACGTACCAAACCCAAACAATACAATCTCTAACCTTAGAACAACAGGAGATTTAAAGAGCATTGTACAACAAACATTTCAAGCAAGAACCTGGTCAAGAAATAAAACAACACACCTAATGCTACTGACACAGGAAGAGCAGGCAAAGCTTTCTGATACAAAGCCAAAAGCATCAAAGTTATGCCAAGACCCGCAATGATAGCAAGATAACACGCATACACTGTCATAAAATCATACATTGCCGCCCTGCCAACCAAAACACTGTAGAAGATAAAATCCCCTAACCCTAACTTGATTGCACCAGAAGAGCCTAATCCAATTCCTTCTAGCAACAAATTTTCACTTGACTCAGCCTCTTCCACTCTACCCAGCTGCACATTCATTCGCCGATCAATCAACGGCACAGAATCCGAATCAGTCTCTTGAGCAACTCCTACCCGTCCCTCTTCCACACTCACGAAATTTCTATAACTATAGGAGCCACTAGAGCTACCAGCATTCAAATTTGAATTCAAAGAAACATTCCCCCTCATCGAATTCACATCATCTTGGTTAACATTACCACCAGTGGCATCCAAATCAGATTGTGATTCAGCATTAGTGCCATGATCCAACACTGAACTACCATTCAAATTGGAATCAGTTTGAACATTCAAACCCTCAACTCTCCTATTTCTCCACAACCGTCTCTGCTCAACATCCCTAGGATCCAAATTACCATGTCTCACTGGCCTAGCTTCATAAACCAACGCCGGAATTTCCTCATCCCTTGATATCGCAAGCTCTACCAGAATCCTCAAGGGTCCAACGGGTAACAAAACCGCAGCGAGATCATACAACGCCATAGCAATAAGCATGGTCCAAGTAGTCCACTCAGGCAACATAGTGAAAGTATAAGCAACCAATATTCCATCAATAACCAAGTACCCTTGAGTCACAACAATAGCCATTTTTGACATAAACACAGCCATAACACCAACAACAGAGAAATTACAGAGAACGAGGAAAAACGTAATGCAATCAAGGGGAGTGCTAAAGTGTTGAATCAAGAACAGTGCGACTTGGCCGCCGAGGAGTGCCAAGACAATGAAAGCGGAGAAAGCCATGTAGATTTTCAAGAACCTGGTGCACCGGAAGTAGAAGAGGAGGACCAAGATGAAGGTGGCGACGGTGACGACGACGACGAAGTACAAGGAATTGAGAAGTGCTGCGAGGAATTTGTCCCACGTGGAATCGGAAGGTGTTTCGCCGTACGCCACGGCGATTGCGCTCGCCATCGATGTGTCGAGGGAAGAATAATCGGCGTTGAGAATTGAGACCAAGATTACCACCACGAACATGCATATTGAAACGGGTGCGATGATTCTCACGATTTCTTCCCCCAATGTATCGAGAATGCTTGAACATGCTCTCTGCCTCTGTGTTTCTGCCATTGAAAGAAAGAAACAAAGAAAGAAAGTCACGCTGACTCAGATCCAAATTGGCCACTCCAGTGTTGTAGTTAGCTCTGTTAGCTGCTTCGCTTCTCTTATTTAATGGGCCAGGCCCAAACATGAGAAAATTGGGCTTAGGCCCGTTTATATTAAAAAATCCGCGAAATGGAGAGAGAATCTTACCTCTTTAAAAAGCTCTGCATAAACCCATTCGCTTCCTCGAAAAACTAGATATCTTTGCTTAGGGTTTTAGGAAAATACAGAGAGTGAACTGAACACAGGTATGGTAATCTCCGATTATTATGCAATCTTCTTATTCTTCTTCAGTATTCACCATGCTTCTCTTCGTTTTTGTTCCATTTCACTGTTTTTTTTTTTCGATTCGATTTGTTTGTTTAGTATTTGTGTTGATCAATATATTGCTTCCTGCTCCTGGTATGGTATAATACGTATTTTTCTTTTCCGTTTTCGTTCGGCGAGCTTGACATCGTCGGTGATCGTGAGATCTATGTTGAGATCATAGAGTTTGAGATTTGAACTTGTTTTGAAATTAGTTTTGTTCGTTGCTGCGTGAACTTGAATATTTTCTCTGTGCATAACGAAGTTTGTGACGTAGCTGCTTTTAGGCTTTTATCTACGGGTTTGAAGCTAGAACAAGGAAATGATATAAACTTTTTTTATTTTTGTGGTTTACTTACATTTACTTTAGGTTTATGTTCACGGTCGAAACAGTGTTTTGAGTTAAATGCTGCTGAGAATCATTGACGTTTGTTGCTTTCTATACAGCAATGGCCTTTTTTGGTAGAATTGGGAATTTGCTAAGGCAGTCAGCGTGCAGGCATGGTACTTCGGAATTGCGTTCATCCCCGTCTGTTTTCCAGGCCTTCCGCTGCTTTAGTTCTGCTCCAAGCACTAAGCTGTTCATAGGAGGTGCATTTGAACATCCAAATGAGTGGATGCTTTTTATATTTCTTTATTGTACGCTTAGTTGTTTGATGATAATGATTCATTTAGATGTATCTAACATTTGTCTGTTGCAGGTGTTTCGTATTCTACTGATGAACAAAGCTTGAGGGAAGCTTTTTCAAGATATGGTGAAGTCATTGATGGTAAATAGTTAGATTCCGTGCTTTCTTTTGAGAGTTTTGGCATCTGCATCAAGATTTTTGTTAGGGGAGTTGATGAAATTCTTTAGACATCTTTTATGTTAATTGTTTTTTAAGTCAGTAATAATTTTTCTTTGGTGTCATGCTTTTGCAGCTAGGATTATTATGGATCGTGAAACTGGTAGATCCAGAGGATTTGGCTTTATTACGTACACTTCAATTGAGGAGGCATCTAGTGCCATTCAGGCCTTGGATGGTCAGGTAACACAGACTATTTTTGAGTAGCATTGGTTGTAAAGGTTGTTCCAAAATGATCATGTGCTGAAGCTACATGTGTAATCCACAGTCTGTGGGAGCATGCATGTTGTGTGTGCTATGCTAATTTTGCTTACTTAGCAGTATTTTGTACTACTTAGTAAGCTTTTAAATATGGGTCTGCATTATCTTGTAGTTTTATATTTATTGGTCGTTCATTAACCTTTTCTGTTTAATTTAATTTTGCATATTCTATGATTAGCAATAATATGTCATTTGTTGCCCTGTGCTTCATTGTTTCTGTGTAACATTTGCAGGACCTTCATGGTCGCCAGATTAGGGTAAACTATGCTAATGAAAGACCTCGTGGATTTGGTGGTGGTGGCAGCGGCTTTGGTGGTTCATATGGTGCTGGAGGTGGTGGTGGCTATGGGGGTGGCTATGGTGGAAATGCTGGCGGTGGCTATGGTGGAAATGCTGGTGGTGGTTATGGTGGTGGCAGCTATGGTGGAAATGCTGGTGGTGGTTATGGAGGTGGAGGATACAGTGCAGGCAGCTATGGATCTGGTGGCAATTATGCTGGCAGTGGATCTAGCAATAACTATCCTGCTGCTGATAGTTTTGGAACTAGCGGTGCTGGTAGCAGTTTTGGTGGGAGTGGGGTGAGTTATGGGAATGATGGAGGCTATGGTGGTAACAGTGGGAATTTTGGTGATGCTGGTGGTGTTGGCACTCCTGAAAGCTCTGCTGGTTTTACCAGTAGTGGATATGAGGGAAGTGCTGTGGATGGCAGTGGTGGTACAGGTACTGGCTCCAGCTTTGCAGATGGATATGATGGAAGTGGGGGATTGGATAGCAAAGCAAGCGGCAATGGAGATGAGGATTTGGGAGATTACAGGGATGACAATGATGATGCTGATAATTTTGCCAAAAGGGCTTGATGGAAGTTTATAGTTCTTTGTTTTTTACTGCTCGTGTTCTGTACCCTACCCTACCTCTTAAATCTCTATGGACTTCAACCTGATGGGAAGAAAGAAATTTGAGTCCATCTTAAGCGTCTTTCTTCCCTTATTTTCTTTAGAGAGTCAGATATCTCATTTTTGTTGCTTACTTTGAGGTGATTTATTATTAATTAGATCTTATCTTCATACAGCATGTAGATCAGTGAATTTTTGCAAGTTGCGACAACAATTGAAGACTTGTGTGGGAATTTTATGATTAGTTCACTTCAAGTGATTTAGTTAATGCGCTAAACAGTGACATTTTTTAACTGTCATTTGCTGCTCTGTATGTTTTGGCAGCGGATGTGAATCGTTTATTGTTAATACGCCATATGTTTTACATGTTTCGGAATGTTACTATATTTCCAGGTCGAACTGTCTTCTTTTTTGTTGCATTTATGTCTCCCAAATCAGAATCGTATCCGCACTCGTAGATAAGTGATTGGTTGTTGAAGGAAGACCCCCAGTTAGGTGTGTTTTCATATTGGATTGGATCGGTTGACAGAAAATCTTTTGATCCAATCACGTTGGTTTCTTTATTTGTACCTGAACTATGTTGATGTTAACATTTCAACTTGGTGGTCTGCTTAACATACTGAGCCCCAAGAGTAGTTCAAAGTAAGCGTTTATTGAAAAGAATTCACTAGTAAATTGATATATGCCCTTGTTATATATAAAAAATAAATTATTTACGTGAGAACATTTATTAAATATAAGAACGATGATAATAGTCAATATATGCAATTAGATTTTGTTTGAATGATTATTTTTAAGAAATAAATATTAATGTATGATTTTGAAAGATTGGAGTTATCTAATCTATTCCAAATAATTATCCTCAATTTTATTTGGCTAAGATAAATAACCCCTCAGTTTATTTTGAGAAACTAATCAGAAACAAATGGTCGTGAGCACTGTTCAAAAAAGGATATGGAGAGGAAACTTACATGCACAGTAACTAATATAATATACTTTCTATCCTACTTATTTTAAATTCACTCTATTATGGTTCTATATTTATTAAAAATTATAAAAATTTATGGACCTCAACTCCTCAAATACTCGTTAAACGAGTCTCACTCGAAATTTTTTAATTTTAAATAAATTTTAATCTGTAAAAGAGAACTTTAGAAGAGAGTGCCGCTGAGTACTAGCACCCAAATACGCAAAGGTAAGAGCAGGAAAAAAATGTTGTGGTCAAGATATAAAAAATAATAATAATAAAAAAACTCATCCAAAATGTATTTGATATCAATGTTCATCTTCATCCATAGAATACAAAATTCTTCTAGCATTTTGGAACACAGGAGAACCTTTCTTGGTCCTTTCAACAATTTGTCTTATTAATTGCCTTTCCACCTCAAAATCACACTCACAATTTTCATCTTCAGGAACATCATTCAATTCATAATTGCTAGAGCTTAGCCCTTCCAACATTGTGACCTCACCAGAAGAGAGTTCCCTAGAAAGTCTATCTTCATTAACAGTTGAAAAAGTAACCAGATCATTTGTTCCATCATGTTGAACCCCTAACATATGCAAATCTTGCGAAAGCAAATCTACTTTGTAGTCAGTAATATGAATGCTTGATGGTGAATTTTCTTCAAAGTCATCTATCTTTATTATTTCTTCATAATAGGTGTCATTGTAAGCACTTAGAGATTCACCAAATAAATTCATAACTAAGGGTTCAGTCACAGGCTCACAGTCATTATAAGTCAATAGACACTTTTGGGAATGACTCTTATGCTGTGATTCCATAAACCGTAATTTCCTCTGGCTATTTTCAAGGGCAATTTCAAGCTCCTGTACACGTCCCTCGAGTCTGGATTGAATAACTTCATGCAACCTTAGTCTTAGTTCATTGGGGGAAACAGCATAATTTACAGGGACCATAGTGGCTTCAGCATCCTCATTTACTTCTGAATGGACAAAATCTTTCCAGCCAATCATGTCAGTTTGCAACTCACCTTGAGCAAAATCTGCTACAAAGTCAGGGTCAAGCTGCAAGAATTTTCGCAATGTTAGCACACCGTGGACCCATGTTAAACACTGTTAACTAGGAACAAAAAAATATGGAGGAGAATAATAGAGGTAAATTTTCAGAGTCACTATCGGAGGGCAATAAAAACACAGTATAGTAGGAGGTTATCAGAACCATAAAAAGTAAGAAAGTGATGTTATATTTGATAATATGCATCCAAAGTATCCAGATTCCAGAGTTTGCAGCTCAATATGCATCCAAGATATTTTTCACATAAGCAAGTATTTTAATTAGAAATCATAACAAAATCAATATGCCATAGACGGTAACTAAATCAAACATATAATAAATGGTTTGAAGAAAGTGACATAAAACAAATTGATGAAAAGATATAATGAGGCATTTGTCTTGCATGAAACAGATCTAGGTTATACTTTGCAGGGATGAAAACAGGAGGAATTGAGTAATATTAATATAAAATCTCTTAAGACGCAAAGATCAGAAAGCACTATATTCATTCCATTCTTTGTTGCTTTCAGTTCCAATTCTATCAGGCATGATACTAACTCAATTAGGATTTCCATGGATGAAAAGCTAAACAATAAAGCACATTTCAACAGACATATTCCAAGACAACAAAACGTGCTTACAGGATGTCATTACTACGGAATGCAAAAGATAAACATTTATGCTTACCTCAAACGGCGGTCTTTCTGGGCTAGATTCATTCATGTTTAATCCCAATCTCTCGAGTTCAGCTTCAAGCTCAGCTTCAATTTTGCTCATACAATTTGAACTTTCTTCTTGCATTTGATCATATGATTTTTTGCACTCAGTTATTGGAGAGTTATCTGTGTGCTTTTCAGGGGAAAATCCATTTAGTTCCTTATCACATAAGGAATGATCACAAGTACCCTGTGAACCATAATTTTCATTGCGTAACTCCTTCACTCTCATTGAATCTTTCATTTCAAGTTCCTCTTGTAGATCTTGAATCAAGTTTTCATTTTGATTCAACAACTCTCTTAACTTGTCCAATTCTCTTTTATTTGCCAAGATGGAGGTTATTATCCCAAAAGAAATCCCGAGACTGAAGAAAAATGTTGCATCTGACGATTACATACATGTCAACAAGAATAGTTATCAAATCAAAACACAGCACACAACAAGCACCAAAGACTTGATATCAACTCATGAAATTAATAACAACCTACTTCATCAACAGATCAACATATGCAGTAACTGAGAGTGACACACAGATGCCATGATTGGGTTATACAGCTATCTGTGATCTGCATGTTATGCCTGGATAACAAAACTCTTTTTAATTAGTGTTGGGAATTCCATTTTAGGTCCTGATGCAAATTTTCCCCCTCCAGACCAAGACAACCTCCATTTGTAAAGGAACAATGATTTTGGTCAATTGTGCAAGATGTCAATTCTCATGAAAATTTGGTTCATGAATAAAAAAACCAACATTCTATAACTTCCTCCCAATATGTATGTATTTAGACCAGTTCAAAGCCCATTTGATTTTCCAAAAGATGATAATATGAGTCTTATTCTCTGACACTAGCGAATTGCATATAAAAACATACACTTGAGCAAGTGAAGGAAACAATATTCCTTTACAAGATATTGTAACGAACCAGAGAATGCAGTGTTGAAAGTCCAATATTGGAGGGGTGTGAAGTCCCACATCATCTAGTGATGGGACCTGTTACATATATATAAGTGTGGGGCAAACCTCACTTCACAAGCCGGTTTTGTGGGGTTGAGTTAGGCCCTAATCCACAATTTCTACATGGTGTCAAAGCCTATCCTAGATGTCAATGAAAATTAGAATATTGCTTCGTATTGAAGCACCCTAGTTGAATGCGTGGGAGGGGTGTGAAGTCACAGCAGAAGCTAAAAATATTGATGTCATGATGAGAAGTCTGATAAATTTCCACAAGAACAAACAAGCAAAGTACTCTCAAATGGAGACAAAAAATATTTGCAATGTAGTAAAGGCTAAAGAGGTATTTGTTGGTCAATACACCATGTTAAGTATGGATGTTCTTACCGCTGAACATAGTACTGGAAGGGGTCAATCTCCCACTTGGACCAGTGCCTGCATTGAACTTCCTCTTCTTAACATCATTTGAAGATCCAATTTTGGGTAAGGAAGGAGCTCCAAATAATTCAATTTCATTTTTCACTTCAACAGCTTCTCTGTGCGATGGACATTCTTCATTTCCAGTAAATCCACTGAAAGAATCATCATCATTTGCTCTGCTGATCATTTGGTTTCCATCACTAACAAGAAACAGCCTTGCAGTCATAGATGACAAAGAAACAGATTCTTCCATTTTGCCATGGTCTTTGCATAGCTGAGCCATTAGGCAACTTTCTAAGGAATTTGAAGGCCTATCAATATGCCTATACAAATGCCTAGTCCTGCTGTGAGAGGTTTTACTTCTATAAGGATCATGGCCCAATTTTTCAGCAGACAAATCAGGAAGTAGGAAACCACAATTGCCTCCAACATTGGATCTTTGCTCATTTCCATATCCAACATCATTAAAGTTTGATAAAGAAAAAACATCACTCTCATTGCAATGTCCTAAGAGCCTTATTTTTTTACCATCAAGCCCTTTGTTAGAAGCCAACTCTATTGCCAAAAAACCATCCTGTGAATTCACATCTGAAGCCCTTTTATGTAAACAATCTCTTCCAGCTTGTGTGCAAGAGGAATGGGTTGGGGATTCAGCATTCTCAAAATTGGAATCCTCTAAAGACAAAAGAGATGAACTTTCACCATTCTTCGAAAGCTTGCTCAAATATTTAGCTAAGCAACCAGCTCCAGCAACCGCTGCAACAACCCACAAGTCCATTTTGCCACTTCAACACACACATGGTCACTACCTGTAGCCCACAAAACAAATAAACCTCTTTAAGTAAATTATCAGCAACACACATAAAAGGTAGAAACTTTTCATCAATCTAGAGAGAAATTGGTGGAAACCACTATACCTAATTCACTAGCTAAACAGATATTCTTCTCCAACTCTCATTATCAATGAAGAAACCTATCATTCATTATTCCCCAAGTGGTCCGAGCGGAGAATCCAACACGAAAAATAATAAATATTACGAGTAAAAAAACTATGATAATAAAGTAAGAAATTAGATTTGTTGAGTGCAAAATCAAACTTTGGAAGTGATTAAGGGCTTAGTGGGTGTTGGGTGTCGATACCAAAATCTATGTTGTATGTCTGACTCTGACACACAACCAAACCAACGACCCTTAGCTTTGTCTACAAACAAACTATCACACGCGTCACATGCGACTAAATGTGAACAACAATTTTAAAACTTATTTTAGTTTTTAATAATTTTAAGTAAAAGATTTTTGTTGAAAAATGTTTATTAAATTTTACATTGAGAATACTTCTTAAAATTATTTTTAATCAATTCTAAAAAAGGAATAGTAATAACTAATAAGCTTTAATTTTTATTTTCCGCGATTGATTACTCATTGAAAAATTGAAAAAAATAAATAAATGAAAAGTATATTTGACAATCTGGCAAAAGTCTCTTTCTGGCGTCTATTTCCTAGTAAATGTCGCCGTTTCACAAGATTCAAAAAAGACGATGGATAGGAAATCATTAATATCAATTTACTATACATTCAAGTGTCTTCTTTTTTGGGCTAAATGATGAAACCCTGCAAGAAAGGTAATCATAGGCCCAAGAACTCCATCACGGCCCAAGAACCTCCCTCATTGAAAACCCTAGTCTCCTTCTATAATGGCCTTGTGTTATGCAAAGGAAAATAAATAAACACACGTTTATAAATTGCACAATTACCAGCCCTTGAAAGCATGTTTGAAACACAGTCTTGGGAAACCCTAGCAAGATCTCTCCTTCATATGGCATCCATGGTGTGTAACTTTGTCGGTTTAGTTCAGTTGATTAGATAAATAAATTGTGTGAATTATTATAAATTATTTCATACATTTGTGTTCAATTTATATGTGTAATTATTTTTATCAGTCATTTTTTTTAAATACTATTTTTTCCATTTTAAAAGTTTTGATTTATTTCTTGAAATCTATCATTTCAGTGTATGATAATAAAACGTTACTGTAGTTTTTTCTTCTTTTGTCTATTGTTTAAGGTTATATTATATTGATGGGGAAATTTTAATTTCATTATTTTTTTAGATCAAGTTATTTACAGTTTCTTAGTAAATTTTTTAATTACTCATCTCATTTTTCAATTTAATATTTTATAATTTTTTTTTCTCTCTTAAAAATATAATAATTGTTAGGTTATCCGGAAAGGACTTCCTAAAAAATAAAAATTAACAAATAGAGGTAATATATGTGTTTATAAACTCATGTATCATTTATTGTTCTTTCGGATCTAGAACATTATTTACATCCCAACAATAATTAATATTATCATGAAATTTTAGAATGATAGATAAATAAAAATAAAAATTTGATATTTATTTAAGAAAAAAAAAATATCATGAAGATGATTTAATAATGAAAAACATTTCTCATCATAACTAACGTAAATAATAGACATGCTCGTGTAATATATTTTATACGATTAATCTATCACCATCTTTATTAACTCTGATTATGAAATTTTTATAAATCATATCAAAATTGACCTATGATTGAATGATAATATAAATTAAACCCACGTAAATCTGATTTATAATTGGATGATAGTATAAAATAAAACTTAATGCATAACCTTTAAATTCTAGGTTAATTATGAAAAATTAGTTATTAATTAATATTTGCTGTTTTATTTGAAAATAATATATATATATATATATATATATATATATATATATATATATATATATATATATTCCAACACTTAAGACAAGGAATGATTTAACCAGTAAATTTAGCTCGCCTTAAATTAATAATGATTACTTGATATTGTACGTTTTCCTACTTATTATGAATTAAATAAAAGACTAAACTATTTATTCTTTCAGATTAGTTTGTCTACCCTTTAATTTTTTTTATCGATTTAGTTTCAAAGCTTAAATAATCATGAAACATATGTATGATCATTTGCATATACTCATCTAACACGGTTGTTTGTTGTCTTTGCCCATAATTCCCTTCGTATATAGTCTTCAAAAATATTATAAAACAAGCTGTCAAGACACATTAATTAAAGTCAAAGAACGCCGTTGATATATATATATATATATATATATATATATATATATATATATATATATATATATATATATATATATTGTAATAGTCATACCTTATTTTACAGGTAATTCCTTCTTTTTTTTTTTTCCTTTAAGAATTTCTCAGAATTAAATAAGTTTGTAAGCTGCTAAAATTACATTATCAGTGAGGACTTTGGATATTTCATCTTTGATCTAAAGACTAAACTATGCATCATTATCCTAAAAAGAGATACACAGTGGTACACTAAAATGCCAGATAAATAAATATAAACATAATCGCGATACAATGCCCCTTCACAAATAATATTCTCTATCTCTCTTTGTTTGAAAAGTTGTTTTGAGGCACATGTGGTGTTTGTGAGTTAGGAAACATACTTAAAAATTAAGTCTTAGCAGTTAAATAGTCATAGAAGGCCCTTCCAATTTTGATCTTGCAAGTACCACTTACACAAGGTGAAATGCACATTTCAAATTGTCCCATTAAGTATTGATTCATACTTTGCAAATATTCTAAAAGTTGTATTCAGACAATAATCAATTCAATAGTAAAGAGACGTGAAATAATCTCAAAAAAAAAAAAAAAACAATTTTTATGACACAAGATTTTAATACAATACTTATTTTATTAATTGTTAAAATTTTATAATAATTATTATTTAACATATCGTCAATACAAAAGATTATAAAAATGACTAATTTCCTAATAGTTGTTTCACAAATTTGAAAAAAGACTATTTCCCTAAAACATATTAACCTAAATGACATAAGTTGCTAGAATTGCTTTTTATTGGTATAGACTTTGTCAAAATAATATTGAATGATGTGTCATACATTCATGCTGACAAATAATTTTTTTGGCATGGGAATTTGTTTGTTAGAATGACACATCATATTACTAAGATAGATATATAATATATCTATATTACAACTAGCCTATATTAATGAGAAAAAGTCTACTGAATAACTATTTTTTTTGTTAAGAATCTAATTTCTTTTTCTTGTAACACACATATCAGTAAAATAATAATACGGACCAAATAGGTGGTACAATGAAAAATGATAAACACAATTTCCTTAGTTACATTTAATTACAATTTTAAGATAAGAAAATGCAAATATATAGAGAGAATATATTAAACGGCACGTACGATAATCATTAAAAATTGTATAAATATAATAAATAAATAATAAATGACATACTCAATGTCTCATTTTCAAGTTGCAAGGAATCCAAATACACTAGTGGTCTCACTTATATCTGTGCGATAATTTAGTTAAACATATCTTAAATTGTATATATTAATCTTAAATAATAATAATTTTAACGAATTTAGATTAACAATTTTGTTTTCAAAATTATTTAGTACAATCTCTTATATAAAAATGACTGAAAAATTTGTGATTTAACACATTCAAACTACAATTTAGACTACTTTTTTTATTTATTCTGTTTGTTGAACAAAGAATACCAGTTCATTGGTCAAAAAATATTTTTAAATACTAATAATATAATATATATATATATATATACATTATGATTTTCTTATTTTTTATGGTTTATTAAAAATGTTTGTATACATATATTTTCTTCTTCTTATTATTATTTTTCAGTAGTTTAGCTTGTCAATTTAACTCACTTTTTTTTTTCTTTCTATTTTATGGTTAGTTAACCCACTAACATATCATAGACCCATTAAATAAGAAAATTTAGGATTTTTAAACCTATTTTATTATCATGGGTCAACTCATTTTGGCTTATTTTTCTTCATCCATTTTATTCAGGACCTCATGCAATTAGGTTATTCGAATTTCTCACCACTACTAGACAGATGGACCCTAATGGGTTCTATCCTATTTCACTTAACAAATTTAATTTGTAAGAATATATTTTTTAAAAATAGAGTTACTTTATTAATATGCATGTGATGTATTGTTCATTTTAGAAGTTCTGCTTCCTTACCTTAAATGAGAATATTTGTGCCGCTTTATCCAAAAGAAAATAGCGTTATTTGACACAGAAACATATAGAGAGGAAAATAAGTGTTTTTTTTCTTTCCGTTTTCTGATAAAAAAAAGCTGAGATAACATTTACTCATTGATGTTGGAAAATATTTCGAAAAAATACTTATACAAAAAGTACAAATAAATAAATATGGTGTAAATTATTTAATGTTTAAATGATAAACTTATGTTGTGACAAAAAAAAAAAAACATATACAAAAATTTTCACAAGAACATTAATTTTATTAAACTTTTTCTTCTACGCTTGCTCTATATTTGTTTTTTCTTATGATATATCTCATTATATTATAGTTCAAGCAATACTTAGTATATTCTTTTGAATTTTTGAAAGTAACTCATACCTTTATCAGTTTAATTTTTAATATTATAGTATAAAATTACACATAACAATATGCTTTGTTAGCATTGTCATTGTACCCTTAATATATGTTAAAATTAATAAATATTTCACATATGATAATTTGGCTTCTTGATTGCGTGTAAAATTGTTTGATTCGCATGTAATTTATTTTCTATGATTTAATTATAAGTATTTAAAAATATTTTTAATAAATTTATAAAAAAACATAAATTCACATAGAACAAAGAATATTTCCTTGGCACTGGTTGGCTACGTCATTAATCCTTGGACAAATAATCATTGCTCAATTATTATTCTCTTGCTTAGGTTGTAATACTATGAGCTGTTCTTGCCACATGTATCAGTTAGACCAGAAAATGAAACGTTATTCTCTTTTTCCCTCCCCACTTTCAACTAACACACACACACATAATCACACTCTTTTCATTGCCATACGTGGATTTGTTTTCAATCTTCACCTGCCCTTACTTAATCTCCATCCTCTCCCAATCTGGCAAATTTTCCAACAAAACCTCCATTTATATCTCAACTTCAATTTCTATAACTTGGTCTACCAAACCAAACACATTATCTATTATTCTTTTGATCAACTTAGCTTTTTTCATATCCCTTACTCAACCACTCAATTCCAAAGAAAAGTCCACACTCCTACATGAAAAGAGAGAAGGGAAAAAATATTTAGGCAAGAAAATTGCTACTTTCTTGAATGTATGTCTGTAAAGCATATATTAATATTGATATAAACAAATCCATTCAGCAACCCTAGCTAATTTCTTCTAGCTAACTAGCTAGCTCCTTTTTTTTTTTGTCAAAGTTGAATGCAATTAATATTCAAACAATTTACTTTGTGCTCCTCATCAAGAAAACCATTCACCTTCTTTCCCTGCAAGAAATTATATACCACCATGACACTCCACATTTTCTTTAGAATATGATGGAAACAAAACCTTCATTTTCCACTACAACTTAATCAAAGCTTCAATTTCACATTTCATCAATGGATGGATATGTAAAGTCTCAAATTCCTTTTCATGATCGTTCCCTCTTTGCTCTCCTAAAATCATCACCTTCTTCTTCTTCATCCTTGTCTTCCTCTTTTTCTTCTACTTCTTCTTCCTCTTGGACAGCCGAAGAAGTCCTTCATTCCACCGAGGACAAGGTTTGGTGTGAAAATAAGCCTAATAATGCAACAAACTTGAGATCAAAACAAGAACACTCTCACATAATAGAAAGTGAAGCAATTCAAGGAGTGGAGTTCATCAATGGCATTATGGAGTGGAAGGAGGTGGAGAACCGGTTCGACCAAGTGGCTAGAACCGGATTGAGTGACATTGAACCGGTTGTGACATGGTCCGAATTTGGCTTCTGCATTGGTGAGAATTGGAAATTGAAGTCAACATTTTATGTAACATTATTAATATCACTTTGTTTCACGACCACAAATACAATAATTCATGGTGCATTAATGCATTACGTTCATTGTGACATTGATAAGTCCTTTTCGATGTCTCTTGTGTTTATCTTCTGTCACTGGTCAATTAAAACTAGAATCATAGATACCAGAGCAGTTAGCCACCTTAGCCATGTTCTTCGGATACGCTATAGTTCCGTAATATAAGACAACTTGTTTCATTTTTATTATTCTTCTTCCTACTTAATTTATTTCAATGATCAATCTGTTAATACTTTATTTCTCATTTTTAATTCTCCTTTAGTTCAATATATTTTTTTAATAATAACAAATTACCAAATTCGGTATCTATACCTACCTGTTCTTAATTAATTCTGATCTTGTTCTGACAATTATTGTTTCAATTTTTCACTTTCAATTATGGCATATTCTATAGGGATGCAATCATCACCAGAGTTTGCCAACGAATTGCTACGTGCATTGAGAAGCGGCAAGGCTTGGAAATCCAATATCACCAAAACTGATTTGTACAACCTTTGGTTTCAGATGAAGGACAATTCTTTTAACTCAAAAATGAGAATCTTCTTTGACATGTAAAATAACAACAAAAAATTGTTAAAATTTCCTATGCACAATTCTGAGATCAATTAGTAATTTTTGCTTTACTTTACTTTAGGTGTAACAGAAACAAGGATGGGAGAATTACCAAGACAGATATAAAGCAGGTTATTATTTATTATTTTTTGATCTAATGACTTTTTATTTTATAATTAATTAAGTTTAGAAGCGTGTGAGGCTGCTTAAATTTCCATGTGTTAATTGTCTTGTTGTGCATGTTGGCGTTGATTTTGAACCTTCCAGACAAACTCTATAATGTAGTTCTATAATTAATTCTAGGGGGTGCTTATGATATTGGTACTAACCGGCAATTATAATTGGCATATATTTGTGTATGTAAGTGTTTGTTGTGATTATGATTATTATTTTGTACCTTTATGTAGACAATTTTACTAACCGCTTCCACAAATAAGCTATTCGTGTCACATGATGAAGCAGAGAACTATGCATCTTTGATCATGGAATCTCTCGACAAGAAAAACAAAGGCTACATTGAGGTAGAAATCAAGCCTCAAACTCTCTATTACAAGATGACACTCTTGTATATTTTATTAATCTAAATAGAAAGATTCGTGTTCATATATGTAGATATCTCAAATGGGGTCTCTATTCAAGGCAACATTATCAAAGGCACATTCTCCAATGAAACAACTTTCAACAATAGGCACCACACAGAATGTTTACAAAACTATCGGTGGTGACTTTTTTGAAGAACAAGAAGAACCAATGTCAAGGAGTGAAGTGTTTTTCAGAACCTACTGGAGACGTGCTTGGGTTGTTCTACTTTGGATTCTTGCATGTTTGGGGTTATTTGTGTGGAAATTTGTTCAATACCGACATAGATCAGGGTTTGAAGTCATGGGTTATTGTCTTCCTACGGCTAAAGGTGCTGCTGAAACCTTAAAACTCAACATGGCTCTTGTTCTTCTCCCTGTTTGTAGAAACACAATCACGTGGCTCCGTAAGCACCGTCCGATCAACTCTGTTATTCCATTTAACGACAACATTAACTTCCACAAGGTACCTTCTTTTCTAATTCTCCTCACATTTCATCTAATTTCTTAACTCATCATATTACTCGGATCTAAGGTAGTTTTGCAATTTTTTATAATTAAACTCTGATTTTGTTTTGATATTGTAGTACTGTTACCACCTCACTTAATTTAATTATACGAGTAATTAGATAAGATGTCAATTCACTAAATGATATATTATTATTAGATGATGCATGAATATGATCACCTACTTTTGAGTTTGATGAGTGCTGGACATTCATTAAATAAGAAAATGCATGTGTATGACACTTTCGTATTCGTTTAAATTAAAGCCTTAAACTTTATTAATCTACTTTATCAAAGTTATATTATGCTGACACCCATAATCCCATAATTTTTTTTTTTCAATCCATAAAAATTTACAATAACTCTGTATTTGATAATCATTTTTCTTAACTCATTATCAAACCACTTTTTAGTTTTTACAATGTAAAATTTGAATTGAACTGTTCTAACGTAATTATTAAAAGAAAAATATCTAGTAAGAATTAGATAACTAATCATGAGATGTGTAAAATTTTAGAACTAATTGTCTCATACACTACTATGCTATGAACAAAAGTTGTTATTAAAACCAGTAAAAGATGGATGAAAAAAAAGTTTTGATGATGATGATGGATGCAGGTTATTGCTGGGGGAATAGTGGTGGGTGTGATATTGCACGGAGGAACGCACTTAGCGTGTGATTTCCCAAGAATAAGTGAGTCAGACAGGTCAATATTCCGGCAAACTATTGCGGCGGGGTTTGGGTACCACCAACCAACATACGTGCAAATTTTGAGCACAACAGAGGTGGCGAGTGGAATAGCTATGGTGCTGTTAATGGCCATTGCATTTTCACTTGCAACAAAGTGGCCACGCCGTCGCTCACCGGTGCTGCCGGTCACCGTCCGACGTGTCACTGGATACAATACCTTTTGGTATTCCCACCATTTGTTTGTCATCGTCTATGCCTTGCTCATTATTCACTCCATGTTCTTGTTCCTTACCGACAAATTGATGGAGAAAACGGTAACACTTTCTTTTGACTTTTTCCATCCTTGTTCAATGTATCGTTACTATTTACTTTCACGTGATTTTTGGCGTAACTTTCACGATTTACTTTTGTAGTAGTGTTTTTGTCTATGAAATTAACTCGAGAGTCTAGTGTCAAATTTAGAAGATGAAAAGATATTTTAATATAAAGAAAAAAGATTGCATGCAATCGTGAAAGAACAGAAGCATTCAAGCTTGGAAAATTGTATATTGCGTAGACAAAGAGAGCCACGCATGAGACTCGTTTGAGTAAAATTCAAACATTCTGTTACTTTTGTGTCTCTTTCTAACATGTACTGTATGTAACATTTATTTTTTCTTTTGTTTTACTTGAAAAAAAAAAAAATCGTGGCATTTGAGAATGTGCATGATTGAGTTACTAGTTTATTAATTTATTCCTAGTTGCTCATCATTGTGAGTAGGACCGTAGCGAAAGTTACTATGAACTCTTCAATTAATTATTAACAAATTTTGGTGTAGAATTTCACTTTACATGTATGTGTATATGTGCAGACGTGGATGTACATTGCTTTTCCAGTTTTATTGTACACTGTGGAGAGGATCTTTCGGGCCATTAGGTCTGGATCTTATGAAGTTGATATTTTGAAGGTATTTGATCAGCCTTTTCTACATTCAACTATTTATAAAATCTGTGATTTTATTGCTTTTGTTAACTACAAAAGAAATTTTCTACATTCAACTATTTTTAAAATCATTGGTACAGCCCAAAATCTAAAATGTAACAATTTCTTTTATTGCTTTTGTCAAGGATAATTGTTATCTTATCCTGCTCCTATTTTTCTTTTCCATGTAGGCAAGTCTATATCCAGGAAAAGTTTTGTACCTCAAAATGCAAAAACCAGAAGGGTTTAAGTTCAAGAGTGGCATGTATATATTCATCCAGTGCCCCCAAATTTCGCCCTTTGAATGGTACTTTTAATTCCTTCACGTGACTTCAATATTCAACATTGTATCATTTTTATTTGATATTAATTCAGTTCATTATTCCAATTTTTATGATGTCAAGCTGGTCAATCAATATTGATGTCTATTTAAGTTTCTTTTGTCTAAATTTTCAGGCATCCGTTTTCCTTGACTTCGGGGCCACGAGATGATCACCTCAGTGTGCACATTAGAACACTCGGAGACTGGAGCTACCAAATATATGCTCTATTCCAAGAGGTGAAAACAGAAAATTTGAAGTGCAAAACTATGATTCTTGAATTGTTTGGTCTTAAAATTATTCTGCGATCTGCAGGCAGTGTTATCAAGATCACAAGGGTGCCCAAAACTGTACATAGATGGCCCTTATGGGTCTGCTGCTCAAGACCATGTAAAGTATGACATTCTGGTACTAATTGGCCTAGGGATAGGAGCCACACCTTTCATTAGCATCCTTAAAGATGTAGTTAAAGATGTGCAGACAACGGAAATTGATGATGTAAGATTTTTTTGTGTTATTTATTTATTATGTATTTGCTTACTATGATAATGTCTTCACTGAAATTCAATTGCTCTGCTTCTGTTCTATTAAACAAATGCCACATTTGGGCATTTGAAATAGAGTGGTTTCAGAAATAGCAGCTTAACAAAGGGTCCATTAAAAGCATATCTTTATTGGGTTACAAGAGAACCAAACTCTTTTGACTGGTTTAGAGATGTCATGAAAGAAATCTCAAATTCGACCAAAAAGCAGGTATGCCTAATTACAGTTTGTTTTGACCATGGCATTGTCATTAAGATCTGCAAGTATTTTCTAACCGGTCTAGCTTTCTGGTAATCTTAGTCGGTTGTGGAAATGCACAATTTCCTGACAAGTGTTCATCCAGAAGGAGATATTCGTTCAGCTTTGCTAAGTGTCATTCAAGCCTTGCATCTTGCTAAGAATGGCACTGACATAGTTTCCAGGACTCCAGTAAGTGTATATTCTCCTTAGTTTTGGCCAATATATGTGGCCAAAATATACATATTACAAGAAAGCTTTAAATTTACAAAGAAAATCACCAAGATAGTTTAGGTTTGATGCCTTCCGGTTCAAATTAGAATATTGTTGTACTTTTTCTTTTAATATACTATCAAGTTTGGTATAACAAAACAATACTCTTCAATTTGTTATTTCATGCCAAGTTGTCATTAACTACTCTCACTTAAAGTCGCTAGGAAGAATCTTAACAAATACACATCAAACAAATGCACATGTGTTTTGCTATTGCTTGATTAGAAAATATTTCTCCATTGAAATTTTCAGATACACACTCATTTTGCTCGACCAAATTGGTTCAACATATTTTCTAGATTGGCTCGCAAGCACGGGGGAGCTAAGATTGGTGAGAAAAATATCCCTTGTAATTCAGGATTTTATTTTGCTTCAACTTCTTACTTGGTATACGTTCCGAACTTCATGTCCTATTTAATCATTGAAACAGACATAATTTAGTGGCTAAAGTTTTACCCAACTCCTCCATATATGTATAGTACTACATACGAAAATAAGAGGTTAAACTGTTTTCCTAACTTAGGATATGTGGATTTTCTTGTACAGGGGTTTTCTATTGTGGCTCATCTAAATTAGGAAGAGAATTGAAGAAGTTGTGCACCAAATTTTCCACCAAAACCACAACTAGATTTGTTTTCCACAAGGAAAATTATTGAAGTTGTTTCTGAAGGAGAATGACATATAGGAAAGCAGGCTTACCCCTTCAGAATCTTGAGCAGTTTCTTTTTTATTTTGCCAGAGCATCAGTAAAATGTAAATATATTCACTGCTCTGGTGTCTCCTACATACCAACTTCAAGCAGAGATTCAGCAGTTGAAAAAATACGTTAGTCCTCATTCATCGTTGGAAGTTGAGTATCTACCCACACTATTTCGGTATTTACTATACACCTCAGTTAGCAAACCATACTATTAGGAGAAGTATAAATAATGAATAAAATTTATAAAAAGTACGAGTGATTATTCTATTACAGCCATACTTTGTAACTATCTGTTCTTTACTTCAAATATTAATACAAGTCCATTTTTCATTACAATTCTCACATATTTGATGGCAGCAAACTTTATACACTGAGCTAAAGAACAATTCATCCATAATTCAAAAGGGTATCCGTATAACATGTCAAATTATTAATAAACTGTGGATTTTGAATCTATGTTTAGCTAGTAACTAGTAATAATACAACCATCAAACAGACTATTTCTCAATCAGTGCAAATCTTTACGAAAATCATTTTCATTGCTAAATAGCAGAAAACCACGAATTTTTAACAGATTCAAATTGGAAGAAAAGAAAATTGAGACATGTGGTTCCATATTTCCATTCATAGAAGGCTGCTAATAGAACTAGATATTAAAGCCGCTAAATGATAAAAAAAAAAGAAAATTCATTTCAACATCAAAAGGCATCATTCGAGAAATATTCAACCAGAAAATGCCCAAAGAATGTTTTAAGGGGGATTTAACAGTAAACAATCACATATCAGCTGAAGGCATCATTCGAGAAATATTCAATTACAAAATTATATTATTTACCTTATAAAAGAAAAAGTAAGAAGGGATGGGTTGGGATTGTCCTTAGTTCCTTACCCTCTCTAGATTTATCCCTGCATAGGATGGAAACTAACCAAGCAGTTAAAAATCATACATATATCAGCTACAAATCCTAAACCATTTTATTCTGCTATACCCTTTTTCTTTCTGTGTTTGTTGCCTTTGCTCAAACTCAATTGCTCGGGTGACTCAGACAAAATCATTTATGTGGTGCTCTAAATCTTGTACACCATTTGGTCATGAGTTCTTCAACACTAGCATCCATGCGGGTACCAACACCACCCCACACAAGCATGTGCCCAACATCCCCAATCGATGAACCTGTAACTTCGTACACAGGTTTAAACCCAAGCCTTGTGTAGAACCGAACCAACTGTTGAAACAACGTCGAATTTAACTCTTCTAGTCCCATAGACAGGATAGCTAATGAAATAGGATCACTGATTATCGATAATTATAAATTAAAATAGAGAAAATAGTGTATGAATTCAACATCTAAATAGTTTTTAAATTGTCATTCAATCACACTTACCATATACATTGTAAAAAGTTTAATTTTCCTCTATTAACCAATTAATAATTATAAGAGAAAATAATTTTATACAATTATCATATCATAAATCATTATCATATGCTGTATTTGTTAACTTTTATAACAATTACCTTCAAAGTTATTCTGATCAAGATTTCTGATTAGTTAATTGGATAAACAAGTGCATAACAATTAATTGAAATCATAATTAATGAGTTTTAAGATAATTATTATGAATCTAACCAAACTTACCATACATTGGGCAAAATAAATAAAAGGAGAAGTTATGGATAAGGTTGGTGGGTAAAAAGAGAACCTTTGAATGGTAAAGATCGGAATCATTGATGGCCAATAGTTGAGCTGTTTTGCATCCACAATCATATCCATGTCGAATTGCAACGGCACCAATGAACAAGCCAAGCCCAAATATTGATTTTTCCATGCCAAGTGTTTCTCTTCTTAGTTTGATTGAGTCCAAGTGAAGAATTCTACCTCCCACCCACAATCTTATCAACCCTTCAGCCCTTCCAAGCTCAGTGTCAGTTACAGAACTTTTTGCTGTGATTCTGAAAAAGGGTCCAAAAGTTTTGAGCTGAAGGTCGAGTTTCTGGGCTCGTGATGCTTCTAGAATCTCGGACATGGTTGGCGTAACTGCTTCGTTGCTAACATTTACAGTGGCGAGTGGGAATATGGGTTTTTGAATTCTGGTGCGCAATGGTGGGTTTGATTGGAAAACTACGCTGTGGCATAAACTCATCGGGCAAGGGAGTGTCATGCAACCAATGAAGCCAATTCTGCTGGAATTCTCACGGCTTAGACAAGTTTTATTTATACAAGTGGAAAAGATAACGTCATATAAATTTATTTTTTAATGGTAATATAAACATAGCCTTAATTCATTTATAAAAATATAAACATTTTTAGTTTTTTTTTTTCATTTCAATTTAACATACTTTGAGATTTTCTAAAAATATATAAATATTTCTTATTTTTGAAACATTTACAATAACTTTTTTAAAATAGAATGAGTGTAATAAGTTTTAAATAATTGAATAAAGTTGACATAATATTTTTTAAAATAGTTACAGTATTAATAGAAGTTAAGAATATTAAAATGTATTTATGTTATCTTGGAATTCTCAAGAGGCTGAATGTAATAATACAACATAATATTTTTTAATGGTAAACAACGAAAAATAAATAAGTAAGTATATAATTAAGTTAAATATGTTTTTATTTTCTTAATTATTGATTAAATTATTAAAAACTATAAATTTTGATAAGTTTTATTTTTTTAATGAATATTTTTTTATAATTTTATATTTTTCAATAATTTTTGTCATTTTTGGAGAAGATCTGAGAGATAGGCAAGAAAAGAAATTAACACCAAAGAAGGAAAATACATTCTAAGTACACTAATCCTTCCGGAATGAAACGTACAAGTTAAAAGAGTTAATGAAAAGTTGATAGCACGTACATGAAATGCCACACATCTCAAATTTTACTTTAGTTGAATTATTGTATTTCAATGTTACAAATTCTTGTAAAAATATTTTCACGATAAGTCGTACTCTTTCTTTGATCTAGAACCTTAAGGAAAGTTTTGTTAAATAAAGTTTTAACAACATACATATTTGAAATAAAATAAGTTCATAATTTTTTTAAATTCTGTGATTTGATATTGTCTTTTATATCCTCAAATCAAAGATCGTCCGAGTTTTGTGTGGATAAAAAAATTATAGACAAACCTTTCAATTCAACATCGGATCAAAGATTATTTAAGCTGAAAGTTGGATCAAAGACTATTCAAAACTCTTTTAATTTACCCTTGGACTAAAGATTGTCTAGGTCGAGTAGTGGATCAAATATTATCCATGTTTTATTCATCCTCAAAGCTATGAGTTGAAAGCTAGATCAAAGACTATCCAAGCCTCTTTTGTCCTTAAACCAAAGATTGTCCAGGTTAAATAATGGATCAAAGGTTATCCATGTTTTATTCATCCTCGGGTCAATAACTATCTAAGTCAAATACAAGTAAAAATTTATCCATATTCTTCTTAATAACTCTCGAATGAAAGACTATCTAAGCTAAAGAATGAATCAAAGACTATCTATGTTACTCTTAATTGTCCTTGAATCAAAGAATGTTCAAGCCAGAAAAAAGACTTATGATTACCCCTATTTTCTTAACTGCTTACATATATTTCCAAAGATTACTCGAGTTCACTAGGTATCAAAAAAGTATTTGTTGATCTTTACAATTCATTTGGGGTCTATTTATGAAATTTGGTTATTTCGATCGACCTTGAGCACAATCATAGTTAACAGATCATTTCATTGTTGACATTCAAATTCTTTTTAAGTTTGGAACATTACAAGTCATAATCGAATTCGAGGTCAGTACATAGTTAGTTGATTATATATTAAAGGCGAAAGTTATTAAAATTATTTGGAATGACCAGACATTGGATTATTTCCAATATTATTCATAAGATTAGAAATTATTTCCAATCATAACGCAAGACAAATGCAGGAATGAAACATAAGAAATGAAAAGAGAAATATTAAAAGTTCATTATTACAAAGTGAAAGATACAAAGTTTAGTCGTCAACGAGTTTACCATCAACGACTACTTTACTCTCATCGTACATAAAAGTATCAAGATTAGGAAAATAAAACTTTCCCTTCGGTGAACCCCTTCAACCCCATTGCAGCTACTCGACCCACCTTTGCCTTGAGCTTCTCCTTGGTCTCCTCCAGCTCAGCTACCTTTGCAGTAAGAGACTCCTTATCTACCTCAGACTCTCTCAGCCTCACCATCTTTGGCACAAGCAACCCCGACGTCAAAGCAAGCTGCCTCATCCATAACTTCAAAAAAAGCCATCAAGGCTAAGTCCTCCTTAGCTTTAGCTTCAGTAGCACAGGCTTTAGTTTCATCTAGTTTGGACTTTATTTCCTTGAAGGACTTCTTCATCAGGTCCCTCTCCTGCTCGACACGCGAAAGTTGGCTGGAGACTTTACTCATTTCCCTCTCCCAGGCTTGAAGGACAACATCCGCCTTCATCTTGTCCTTTAAAAACTCTTGGTTGAGACTGTTAAGCTCTGTCACCTTCTCGATGTGTTCAGCCGCTCATGCCAGGTTACCCTTACATAAAAACACCATCAGAAACTTGTCAAAATAACAAAATAGGTAAAAACAAAGGGCGAGCAAAACATACCAGCAATGGTTGAAGATGGATAAGCAGTGAAGTAGCATGAGGTGTGCTCCATCCTAGATGCCCTCGGTGCCCACATAATTCACGAGCTCGATATAGTAGGCGAGGGGGAACTCACTTTAGCTATGAACATAGTGAACTCTCATGTTCACATGCCGCAGAGAGCCAGTCTCTAAGGTATGCAAAGACATGTGCTCAATGCAGGGGGCACTAGCTGGGTCCCCCCTATAGATGAGCCCTAGTGGTGGAGGTATACGTAAGGTTTAATGAGAGAGTTGAGTAGTCAGATTATGCGAAGTGGAGGCAGAGGCAAAACCCGACCCGATTGAGCGCTCTTTGGAGACCAGCGGAGGTCAGGGGATGGCGGTTGGAATCTTCGCAGACGGAGGGGTGACCTTTTTGGGAACCTCGCTAGTAGAAGGCTCATTCTTTGACTTCTTAGATGGACTTGGGGGCCTAGAATATTGGGTTGTGGAGGTCTTCTTAGTAACTTTGGCCGGCCCTAAAGTAAGTTTGGGAATGGTGTTAGGAGGAGTCATCCTCATCAACTCTTTCTTGCTAAATGGTTGGCTACTCATAACTTTTGCAAAGACCAAAAAAGAAGAAATGATCACTAAAAACACATAAAGAAAATATCTTAAGCAAAAGCAAAATTTTTACCTACGAAGAAAGTTGAAGGGTCTGATAACTCACGAAAGAAAGTTATCGGCACATGCTTTTTAAAGAAGAATTATCCACTAACTAGTATTAACCAATCCAAAATAGTGTTTTAAGGTGTTAAATTGCAATATCATGCTATATAACTCTTTGATAATTTGTTTAAGGGTTTTAGGACTTAAAAACGACTTAAATTGGAAGAGAAAGTGCAGTAGAAGGTAACTCGCGCGACATGCACAAGATAAGGCCCCAAATATAAGCAAATGCTCTCTACCAATGCAGCTCGCACGAGCTGACCTCCAGACATGACCAAAACCACTCTATGTAACCTCAACTTGTGTGGCTTGTCCCACAACTCACGTGAATTGAGTCCCCAATGCTGCTAGGGACGCCCTCTATAACCTCAGTCACACAACTTGCATTCTAGCTAGCGCGGGCTAAGTTCATAAGCCGAAGTCTAGCAAGAATGATTATAAAAGGAGAACCTATTCACAGATATCAACATCTAGAAATAAAGATTGAAACCCAGAGAATGACATAAGACATAGGATAGAGAGAAGCACGAGACAGAAGACAAGGATTACTCATCCCTTTCGCAAAATTCGACCGTTCATGAATTCTTTTCTTCTTGATTATCCTTGTATCATCACTCGGGATATCATGAACTAAATCCTTGTTTGATTAAGAGAACGATGTAACCCTAATCCATTCTTATATAATTCTTGATGCTATTCAGTTACATAATTGTGAGTTATTTCTAGTAAACTTACTGTTTTTCATTAATTGGCCAATAATGAACTAAAGGTAAACATAGGGGAACTTAGGTGGTACTAGGGAAATAACCATCACTAAGCTAGATTTTAACCGTCTTCGCCACTCTCGGGCTCATCCCAAACAAAAACGTACTCGACCTCACCATTTTCACTTAAGGGACCGCACATTCCGCCATACAAGATCGGGTAAAAACTTACTTACAAATTCTCATACATACACAAACTAATTCACTTGCAAATTTCAACATTAAAGGCCACAATCATTGCAAGTTTAAAGTACTTCGTCAAATTAAAAGTCAACAAGAAACAACACAAAATAGCAGTACGAAGTATACAAAATTTCCTAAGTATAGAAAGCAAATAAAGGAGATGAAACAAGCTCAGTCTTCGTCCTCCACCAAGTGTCCATCCACAACGTCCTTAGTGTAACTAAAGGACTCCATTGTCAGATCCGAGACATGGTGCAAGGCTTGACGAACTGCCCTGTGGAAGCCGTCCTTAAACCCCTCCAGGCTCGCCTTGTCCAACGCCGCATTCACCTCGGCGTTGGTCTCCTCCATCTCGGCCACCCTAGCTTGAAGGTGCTCCAACTCGGCCACCTTCGCTTGCAAAGATCCTAACTCAGCCATCTTTACATGCACAACTTCTAACTCGACCACCCTACTGCGTAGCACCTTCACCTCCTCGGCTGCCCTACTGGCCCTCTCCTCGGCTCCTCTGTCTGCTTCAAGGCAGCCTAGCAATCTACTAGCCTGGTAGTCAAAATGTCAACCTGCCCCTAAGCCATACTTGCTTTTTCTATACTACCAGACAAGACCATGGAAAGATTCCTCACGTTGTCCTAGGCGTCAGCCCGCTCCCTCCGCAGTTTTTCCACTTATGCTTGCAAGTTCTTCACCGACTCAGTCAGCTCGGCGTTCTTTGCCACCTCTTCCCGAACATAACAGAGAATTGCCAACACCCCATTGACCATGATCTCGGCCCCATCAAAGACGTTGGGCAGACCCACCGACCCTAGCAGATCCCGGTCATAAGCACTAGGGAACTCGCCACACAGGTTCAGATGACTTCCCCTAAATTCAATGTCCTAAAGTGACTCGCCAAGCGTAGCATTGGTGGAGATGTGCTCGAGCCGGGGCCCATTCTCGACATTTCCCTAGCACATTGCCCCGGTCGGTAGGTTCCAGCTTGGCGTGGCTGAGGACCTCGAGGTAGTGGCAGCTGGTGGAAGAACACTCTTAGGCTGCTCCTTTGGCAGAGGCATTGGAGATGGAAGCGTCGAGGACCAAACAACGACAACCTTTCCTACTTGAGGACTCAGCTCGGAGGCAACCACCTTGTTCCCTTGAGGATCTAGCTTGGCGGCTACCGCCTTACCTTTCTGCGGACTTGGCTCGGCGGCCACAACCTTGCCCCTATGCAGACATGACTCGGTTGACCCCACGTCAAATGGTCGAAGCCTCATCAAGTTCTTTGAGCTAGAGGAAGGGGCCGGTTTGGACAATATGACGACAACCTCCCATAAAGACGACCTCCCTTTGGCCACGAACCCCTTGATATCAACTCCTATGCCCATTATCTCTACAAAAAGGAACACACAATTAGTATGAAAACATAACAGATAAACCACAACCAATCATCATTACCTAAAGACTTAGCCTCCGGGTCCTTCTCAAGGGCAAGGCCATTAGAGCTCGGCAACTAAGAGGACGAGGGAGCACCCTTAGTATCATGATCTGACGTCTTTGCTCACCGAAGAGCTTGTCCTCGGGTATAGACTAGAACTTCCTAGACCGACTCCAATACAAAGGGTGGACCGGGTCTAGGCTACCCTTCTTGAAAAAATGTTTGCGTCCCTTTTGAGGTCTTGAGGGACAACTTGAAAAAACAATTTTCAAAATTTTTGAAGGATTGAGTGTAGGGTCTGAACAAAGGTTCGCCGACCCCACCAACCTCAGGACCATGTCTTAACTGATAAAAATACAAAAACACCTTAGACATAAGGTTCAAGTCTACCTGCACACACAGGATTTGCAAGGCCCTCAAGAACCCCCAACTGTTAGGGTGTAGCTGACTAGGGGTCACATTTAAGAATGACAAGACCCTACTCTCTTAGGGCTCCGAGATGAAGTTGATGTGGAACTCCTTAAGTATATACTCGTATACATACGTGTGGAGCCTATTAGTGGAATGGGTCGGCCTCTTGTAGATTCGTTCGTCGGCCCAGACAACCACCAACCCAGTCAGCACCGGGGTGGTGACTTTAAATTGCCTCGTCAGGTCGGTCAACTTATCCATGTTCGTGTAAATGGACGCAAACTGGTCGACCTCGTCCGCCACCCAAGAATAGGTCAGGTCGTCTGTCTGGGGAGTGTTAACGTCCCTAGACTTATTCGAAGTCCCTATAAGGACGACGATGAAGTCATCCCCTAGCCATTTCCTCTTAACTAAAACCCTCATCCACATAATCATTTACCCTAGGGGAACTAAAAGGTGTAAAAGACTCCACCCTAACACTACAAAAATGCTCAAAATCAGATGAGGAAGACGAAGACATACCTCTGGATGGAAGAGGAGAAAATAGTAGTGTATCGGGCTAAGGATGAGCACCGAGCTCATCCCCTGGACCCCGGGCTCACCTCACTGACCGGGCCGAGCTGGACATGAACAGAATATATCTCGACAATATCTTTTCCCTGATATATCAGGATTTTTGGACCTGAAGCAATCTTCGCCATGAAATCCACGAATATGGAACCCTAATTATGATCCATATAAATATCGATAGAGGATTCAAACTGACACACAAAATTAAACCTAATTTACTTTTACAAATCAACGAGGGTTCCAACCCCTCACGCCGCCGAATTTCTCAGGGCCGAGCTGAGCTCGGACCACCTCAAAATCCAGCAAGAACATTCGGCGCCCACCGTGAGGCAAGATAATTCTTAATCCCACAACCACCCAGATAATTCTTAATCCCACAACCACCACACTCAAATGGTTCGCACTCGCAGTCACTTCAACACCACGATGGTTCCCGCCATAACGGAACTCATACAAGCACGAGTTGATGCCAGCGTTGGCGGAGGCTCAAGAGCGGATGAACGCTCGCGTGGAAGTATTGCGAACCCAGAATCGAGATACTGAGAGGGCCTTGCAAAACCACCCAAGCGAATCTGGATACTGTCCAACATCAGTGTGATGCTGATGTTTCGGAGTTGCAAGCCTTGAGACAATGAATTCAAGGAATTCCAGGCAAAACCCCCATCATTCCCAACATGGAAGAAGAGCCCCGTCGTGGAGAAGAAACCCGGTCCAATTCACGCATTGGCCCCCACAATCCCCACACTACTGGTGAGGATGTGCATGTCGCTACTTCAGCCGCACGCCATGACCTTTCCCATGTGCATGCGACTATATCCGCCACCCGTCGTGACCCCTCACAAGCTCAACCCTTCACGAACCTCGGACCTCCTCCCCGCACGCGCGGGCTTGGCATGATGTTAACCCTCCATCCCTTCACCCCGGCCATCCTGGCTGTCAGGGTCCCTGAGACTTGGAGATGGTCGTCTCAAGACAAATATAATGGTTCTACGGACCCGATTACCTATGTCTGAGCTTTCCTGACCCAAGTAACCATTACCGTGGACGATGACTATGTGCTCTGTCGGGCGTTCCCCGCGACTTTGAAGGGAACAACCCTCGACTGGTACTACTCACTCACCCCAATGTTCGTGGACTCTTTCGACTCCTTGTACGAGCATTTCCAGGCTCGGGTCGTGGACGCCAAACTAACGCCTACCACACCCATATCACTTCGGCACGTGATACAAGGGGACAAAGAATCCCTTAGAGAGTACATGGGCCGCTTTGCCCTGGCCTGCCGGACTATACCCAACCTCCATCCCGCTGTCGCACTGCACGCCATACAGGTCGGGCTCAACTCTGGCCCCTTCTCGGATTCTCTGTTCACTGAACCTCCTAACAATATGAACGACCACCGTTCCCGAGCTGCCTGTTTCATGAACATAGAAGAAAACACCGAGGTCAAGCGTCGAGCTCGAGAGCATGATCGTCCACCCAAGCAAAAGGAGTCATCCTCCCGTCGAGCGGAGTCAAATAGGGATCGTCGCACCAACTCATACAACTCGTACACCCCCCTTGAATGCATCCAGGGACAAAATTTTTAGGGAAGCTTGCACGTTAGAATTGGTACGCCGTCCTAAAGCTTCCCAATCTCCCTCAGACGCTGACCCGATCAAACAATGCGCTTACCATCAGAATACCAGGCACACCACAGAAGATTGTCGCCAAGTACGAGACCTCATAAAACGCCTCATAAGATCGGGTGAGTTACGAAGATTCGTCCAAGATGAGCAAAAACACCCTGAAAGGTACATTAGACCGAGCTCAAAGATCCGGCCTTGGGAATCAGATGGGATACCCGAGATAGGCAAAGGGATCAAAATCCTGATAAGGTCAAAGGGACTATCAACACAATTAGTGGAGGCTTTGCAGGGGGAAGAGCTACATCTTCAGCCCGCAAACACTACGCGAGAAGCGTCAATCACATCGGGTCACCCAAGAAGAGAACCTTGCCATCCATCACGTTCTCTGATGCCGACTTCAGCATAGATGACCCCGACCAGACCGACCCCATGGTCATCTCTTGCACCATAGCCAACTGGCGGGTTCGCAAAGTACTGATTGACCAGGGGAGCTCGGCTGATGTACTATATTGGTCTGTTTTCAAACAGTTGGAGCTGCCCGAGTCCATCATCAAGCCATACCCCGAGCTACTGCTCGGTTTTGCCGGGGAAAGAGTCCATTCCAGGGGCTATATTGACCTAATTACTACCTTTGGTAGAAGCGAGGCCTACAAAACCGTGGAGGTCAAGTACATTCTGATTGACGCCGACACCTCTTACAATGTCATCATCGGTCGAAGAACACTCAACCAGTTAGGAGCCATTGTGTCCACTCCACATATGGCCATGAAGTTCCCAAAGGAAGGGGGAAAAATAGTCACAATCAAGGTCGACCCGAAGACGGCCCGAGTATGCTATGCTCGGAGTCTGAAGGTCGCCCCGTACTCCATCAAGAAAGAAGATAAGAGATCAACCTCGAACATATGTTTGGTCCACAACAGCACAGATGAACCACTAGATATCGACCCCCGAGCTGAGTTTGAGGAGGAACATCCCTCATTCGCCGAGCCCCTTGAACCACTACAGCTCAACCCTGAAGCAGGCCATGTAACCAAGGGTTAATATGACTTCCACCCTCCAAGAAGTCATATTAACCCTGCAAGAAAATGCGGACATGTTCGCATGGAAACTGTCCGATATGCCCAGAATCGATCCCAACGTCATGTGCCACAAGCTATCCATGCTTCCTCATGCTCGGCCAGTGGCACAACGTAAGAGAAAGCTAGACGAGGAGCATCGCCTTGTTGTTCAAAAAAAGGTCGGTAAGCTTCTGGAAGCCCGCTTCATTCGAGAGATAATTTACATCACTTGGCTGGCCAAAGTTGTGATGGTCAAAAAGGCAAACAGGAAATGGAAGATGTGCACGGACTACACCGACTTGAACAAAGTCTGTCCCAAAGACACCTACCCCTTACCTAACATTGACCGGTTAGTGGACAACACAGTAGGGTATGAAGCATTCAGTTTCTTGGATGCCTACTCAGGCTACAAACAGATACCGATGTATCCCCCAGATGAGCCGAAAACCGCATTCATGTCGACCACAACCAACTACTGCTACCAAGTACCCTTCGGCCTCAAGAATGCAAGGGCCACCTACCAACAACTGATGGACAAGGTCTTTAGTGCTCAGATCGGGCGTAATATGGAGGTCTACGTTGATGACATGGTGGTTAAGTTGAAAACCCATACTCAACATGCCGCTGATCTAAGGGAAATATTTGCAGAGATACGCCAACATCAAATCCAGCTGAACCCGGAAATGTGTGCCTTCGGCGTAGGAGGGGGTAAGTACCTCGATTTTATGATCTCCCAAAGAGGAATTGAGGCCAACCCGAACAAGTGCACAACCATTACAAACATGCCCAACCCGACCTGCTTGAAAAACTTGCAGAGACTTAATAGACGCCTAGCCGCCCTATCTCGGTTTCTGCCCAAGCTGGCTGAGCAGAGGAGACCCCTGTTCACATTATTAAAACGCTCAGCCCGCTTTGAATGAAATGATGAATGTGCCTCCGCATTCGACAAGCTGAAGACACAAATAGCCTCTTTGCCAACTTTGACCAGCCCATCCCCTGTTCACATTATTAAAACGCTCAGTCCGCTTTGAATGGAATGAGGAATGTGCCTCCGCATTCGACAAGCTGAAGACACAAATAGCCTCCTTGCCAACTTTGACCAGCCCATCCCCTGAGCTGCCTTTGTATGTTTACTTAGCAGTTTCCGAGGTCACCATCAGCTCGATTTTGGTCAAAGAAATTGACAAAGTCCAGACGTCGGTGTACTTTGTGAGCCGAACACTCCAACCTGCGGAGATCAGGTATCAAACAATAGAGAAGCTAGTGCTCAGAGGAGACCCCTGTTCACATTATTAAAACGCTCAGCCCGCTTTGAATGGAATGATGAATGTGCCTCCGCATTCGACAAGCTGAAGACACAAATAGCCTCCTTGCCAACTTTGACCAGCCCATCCCCTGAGCTGCCTTTGTATGTTTACTTAGCAGTTTCCGAGGTCACCATCAGCTCGATTTTGGTCAAAGAAATTGACAAAGTCCAGACGTCGGTGTACTTTGTGAGCCGAACACTCCAACCTGCGGAGATCAGGTATCAAACAATAGAGAAGCTAGTGCTCGTCCTCGTCTTCAATACTCGCTGACTACATTACTTTCGAAGCCATGATATAATTGTAAGGTCAGACTATCCGGTCAGGCACATATTGCAACGACTCGACCTTGCTGGCCGCATGACAGCCTGGGCTGTAGAGTTGTCTGAGTTCGGGCTCCAATTTAAACCCCGAGGCCCTATGAAAGCCCAGTTCCTGGCCGAGTTCCTCACTGAATAACCTGAGATCGGAGTGCGCGAGCTAGGTTGGACATTAAGAGTTGATGGCTCTTCTAACAAGAAAGGGAGCGGAGCATGGGTCATATTGGAAGGACTATACGACGATCTTGTTTTGGAACAACCTATACGCTTCTCATTTGTGGCCTCTAACAATCAGGCCGAGTACGAGGCCCTGTTCGCCGGCCTCAGGTTAGCCCAGGACATGGGTGTCCGACACCTGAAATGCCTAAGTGATTCCCAGTTAGTCACTTCTCAGGTTAGAGATGAATTTCAAGCCATGAAGCCCCTCCTACAACAGTACTATCATCGAGTGAAGAACATGCTTTCCCACTTCGCCAAATTTGAGATCGTCCATGTCCCTCGTGAACAAAACGATAGAGCTGATATCCTATCTAATCTGGCGAGTTCCCGCAAGGGGGGACAACACCACTCAATCATTCAGGAAGTACTCATCTCCTCGAGTTGGGACAGGGATGAGGTCTACTCGGTTAATACAGAACCGAGCTCATGGATGACCCCCCTTATATCATATTTGCAAGACAACGTCTTGCCTGACAACAAGAATGAGGTCCAAAAGGTACGTCGTCAAGCCCCTTACTACGTACTATGAGATTAAGAGATGTTCCGAAGAGGCTTTTCTACTCCTTTTCTGAAATGCTGGACAAAAGACCAGGCCCAATATGTGATGGACAAGCTCTACACTGGCATCTGCAGCATTGTACGACCAAAACGGCCTTAGTTACAACAAAACCAACCTTTAAGGCCGGCGACAAAAAAAAAAAAGGAAAGAAGAGGAGAAATGCAAAAACAAAAAGGACGAAGGCACCAAGCACAAGCTACTCAGGTCGGTCCACCCATTCCCCATCCACGACATCCTTGACATAGTCAAAGGAATCGGGATCAAGAGACGAGCCATGTAGCAAGCCTGACGGACAACCACATCAAAGCCCGAGCAGAAGCTGGTCACCACGGCCTCATCCATTTGCTCCATCTTGGCCTTCTATTGTGACATGGTCTTCTCGACCGCTTCAAGCTTCTCTATAAGCCCAAGCACCTTGGCCTCCGAGTTCACAGCACGGTCGCCGGCCAAAGTCAGCTTGCATTGGAGCTCCTCTTGATCAGCTTTGGAGGCGATGACCTCCCGCTCCACCTCCTCCTTAGCCACCCTTAGCTTGGTGGCTTCTATCTCTCAAGTAGCCACCCGAGCAGTAAACTCTAGTTCCCGACATAGGGATGCAGCTTCCAAATCGGCCACCCGAGCTTCCATCTGAGACGCTCGCCTCTTACTGTGCCGAACAATAGCTGTCAGGTGACTCAGTAACACCTTTGCCCCATCCAAGTTGTCCACCACCCCACCGCGTCCAGGAGTAAATTGTCATAAAAGCTGGGGAAGGGTTGACCAATCTGAATGTGCTCACCCCGAAGAAAGGAGTCCCACAAAGATTGCCCGGGCAGGACGTCGGCCGCCATTTGCTCAATTCGAGGCTCAGCACCTTCTTTGCCGAACCAGGATGCGCCAAGAGGAAGTTTGGCAGAGGTCTTCACATAAGTAGGTGGCGTACCTCCGCCCTCTGACACTGGGTTAGACGCCGCTACCTCTGCCCGGGGAGTAGGAGAGGCTGAGGTAGCATTGTCCTCTTCAACCCTCTGTCTCTTGGACGAGACTTCGACCCCGTCAACGGGAACATCGGCTCCTTCGACCCTTGGCCTCTTAGTAGGGCTAGGAGCAGCTTCAGAAAGGGGAGGCCGGGGAACCAGGCTGGGTCCTCGAGAAAGCACCCCTCGCCCCTTTTGTCCAGAGCCCAGCTTGCGGGCCTTCAAAGCAGCGACCAGGCTGAAATTGTCTGACATTAGATCTGCAAACAGAGACAAAGGTCAATAATACATTCCACAGTTCGAGCTAAAAGACATTAAAATAATTACCTAGGAAGTGCTGGTAAAAGTCCTCCTCCCGAGCAGAATGTATCAAAGCCCGGGTATTAATGGGCAGGGGGAGATCATGCAAGACTTGAATAATATTTTTGTCACCCGGGGTCAACATATCCTCAGGAAACTTGGTGTACTTGCGAGGAAGAAACCAATGTAAAGGATACCTCGGCTCCAAGTCATCCTTCAGAAAAAGGGCCTTAACGACCCTATTATTGATAGGGGACAACTTGAGGTATCGCTTTTTAAATTTTTTATACGATTGTGCATAGGGGATGAGTAAGCCTCCCCCAATACGAGAACTACTAAGGAAAGCCCAACCCACCTTGGGGTCGTGCTTAAGCTGATAATGATAAAGAAAGACACGAGAGTTCGGCCTAACACCGAGGATCTTACATAAGATTTGAAAGGCGCGAAGAAAACCCCAACTATTGGGGTGGAGCTGGCTATGGGCCACGTTGAGAAAGGCTAAGACCTCGGTCTCATAGCAACTTAAAGGAAAAACTAGGTCATACTCTTTGAACATGTACTCATATACGGTTATGGTGTACCGACCAATTACGGGGGTACGAGCATGTACCCTCTGACGATGCCTACAAATTCTAAACCTCACCACAGCGTCATACCTTTCACTCACATCTTCATACCAATCGACGAGGGCTTGCACCCTCTCCACACTATCGTAGGAGGAAGCCCGGTTGGAGGACGTCCCCAAGAGCCACGAGAAGTCGGGCACATAAGCTGGGATGGGGACATCGAGGTCGGCCTCCTAAAGCTCCCTCGCTATCCCTTCCTCGGTCGAACCTAGGGGAGCATCTCCATCGCCAGACACCTCCACGGCACAGTCGACAGACCTTACCTCGGCCCCAGCGGGGGAGACCTCGGTTACCTCGGCCCCAGCAAGGGAGACCTCGGTAGCACCTCCACTGTCGGATGCCTCCACGGCACCGTCGACAGACCTTACCTCTGTCCCAGCGGGGGAAGCCTCGGTAGCAACAGAGGTGGGGCCAGACCCAGAATCGGCCTCCGTCGTGGACACCTCCCTGGAGGGGATAGAAGCCTCCATTGATTCGGGCTCTGAGCCCGAGACAAAAGGGGGAATCAGACTTTTTACACTATGGGTAGCAGAAGAATGCGAAGAAGACATACCTAAAACGAGCGAACGGAAGAAACAACGAACGAGCAAGAACGACGAGCGAGACACAACGGACAAAACAAATGCTTTGCCCGAAAGAAGCCCTAGAGACGAACGAGAGAAGAACAAGGGTGAACTTTGAGCACAAGAGAGGAAACCCTGGAGTAAGAAGGAAATGACAGGAAGAAGAAGGTGAAAGGGTAAAGTGAGGAAATCAAGAAGAATACGCATATATATTAAAAACCAAAAAGAGTCGTTATGGAGGGAGTTACTAAATTACGGTAACTGCAAAAAATCCCCTTTTCCAATCTTTAAATAAAATTAAATAAAAAACTTAATAAAAATTAAATGAAGGAATACCAACCGTTTCGCCAGTTTCCCGCCACTTGACATCGGAAGACCAAACTCATAACTTAAACTAAACCACTTGATCGTTTGGCCTGAACTTGGGGGGCTGATGTACCGGGCTGAGGATGAGCACCAAGCTCATTCCCTGGACCCCGGGCTCATCTCACTGACCGAGCCGAGCTGGACAAAAACAAAATATATCTACACAAATCTAGACAACATCTTTCCCCTGATATATCGAGATTCTTGGGCCTAAAGCAATCTTCCCCATGAAATCCACAAATATGGAACCCTAATTATGATCCCTATAAATATCGATAGAGGATTCGAAACCAACACACGAAATAAAATCGAAATTACTCATACAAATCAACGAGAGTTCCAACCCCTCACACCGTCGAATTTCTCAGGGCCGAGCTCAGCTCGGACCACCTCAAAATCCAGCAATAACAGTTATGTTCTCAATTTGTAATAAAGGTGTACTCTTTTTCCTAAGCCCGAGTTTTTCCCTAAGGAAGGTTTGTCCGGGAAAGGTTTTAACGAGGCACCGCATTAGTATTCAATAAAGCAGAATTTCAAACATTCACATCTATGCTTTTTACCGAGCTCGGTGACTACCGAGCTAAAGGAGACATCGCGTCTCTTTACAAGTCTTTTACCGAGCTCGGCGGCTACCGAGCTAAAGGAGACATTGCGTCCCTTTACAAGTCTTTTACCAAGCTCGGCAGCTACCGAGCTAAAGGAGACATTGCGTCCCTTTACAAGTCTTTTACCAAGCTCGACGGCTACCGAGCTAAAGGAGACATCATGTCCCTTTACAAGTTCTTTATCGAGCTCGACGGCTACCGAGCTAAAGGAGACATCGCGTCCCTTACGAGACACAAAAGTCTTCCCATGGTGCTCGGTAGTTCCAAGCTAAAGGAGACATTGCGTCCCTTTGTAGTGCTCGGTCGGCACCAGGCTGAGAACACGCCCCTAAGACCCGTTGGAGGTCGGTCAGACAGATAACATAAAAACAAGTATTCGAAAGGAACGAGCTTAGAAGAACATAGCATGAATATAAGATAATGATATTAAAGCAAGGAAAGTAAACATTGTACGACCAAAACAGCCTTAGTTACAACCCAAAACCGACCTTTAAGGCCTGCAACAAAAAAACAAAAAGATACAAGAACAGAAAAGGAAGGAGGCACCAAGCCCAGGCTACTCAAGTCGGTCCACCCATTCTCCATCCACGACATCCTTGACATAGTCAAAGGAATCGGGATCTAGAGTTGGGGCCAAGTAGCAGGCCTGTTGGACAGCCCCATCGAAGCCCGAGCAGAAGTTGGTCACCACGGCCTCCTCCATCTGCTCCATGGTGGCCTTCTGTTGTGAGATAGTCTTCTCGGCCACTTCGAGTTTCTCCGTCAGCTCTAACACCTTGGCTTCCGAGTTCACAGCACGGTCGCCTGCCGAGGTAAACTTGCCTTGAAGTTCCTCTTGATCAGCCTTGGAAGCGATGAGCTCCTGCTCAACCTCCTCCTTAGCCAACTTCAGCTTGGTGGCTTCTATCTCCCAAGTGGCTACCCGAGCAGCGAACTCTTGTTCCCGACGAATAGATGCAGCTTCCAACTCAGCCACCCGAGCAGTAAGTGCTTGCTCCCGAGCTTGGAGGTCGGCCATTTGAGTTGCCCTCCTCTTACTATGTCAAACTATAGCTATCAGGCGGCTCAGCAAATTGTCTACCACCGCATCCAGGAGCGCATTGTCATAAGAGCTGGGGAAAGGTTGGCTGATCTGGATGTGCTCACCCCGGAGAGAAGAGTCCCATAAAGATTGCCCGGGCAAGACGTCGGCCGCCATCTGCTCAATTCGGGGCTCGGCACCTTTGCCGAGCCAGGAAGCGCCAGGAGGAAGTTTGGCAGAGGTCTTCACAGAAGTGAGGGGCGCACCTCCGCCCTTTGGCACTAGCTTGGACACCACTACCTCTGCCCGGGGAGTAGGAGAGGCTGAGGTAGTGTTGTCCTCTTCAACCCTCAGTAATACATTCCATAGTTCGGCCTAAAAGACATTAAAATAATTACCTAAGAAGTGCTGGAAAGGGTCCTCCTCCCGGGCAGAGTGTATCAGAGCCTGGCTACTAATGGGTAAAGGAAGACCATGCAAGACTTGGATAATATTTTTGTCGCCCGGGGTCAACATGTCCTCAGGAAATTTGGTGTATTTACGAGGAAGGCACCAATGCAAAGGGTACCTCGACTCCTAGTCATCATTCAAAAAAAAGGCCTTAATGGTCCTATTATTGATGGGGGACAACTTGAAGTATCGCTCTTTAAACTTCTTGTACGACTGTGCATAGGGGATGAGTAAACTCCCCCGCGCACGAGAACTGCTAAGAGAAGCACAGCCCATTTTAGAGTCGTGCTTAAGCTGATAATGGTAAAGGAAGGCACGAGAGCTCGGCCTAACACCGAGCATTTTACATAGGATTTGAAAAGCATGAAGAAAACCCCAACTATTAGGATGGAGCTGGCTAGGGACCACATGGAGGAAGGCTAAGACCTCGGTCTCACAGTGGCTCAAGGGAAAAACTAGGTCATACTCCTTAAACATGTACTCGTAGACGGTTATGGCGTACCGACTAGCTACGAGGGTACGAGAATGCACCCTTTGACGACGCCTACATGCTCTGAATCTCACCATATCATCGTACTCCTCCCTCTAGACTTCGTACCTATCTATAAGGGCTTGAACCTTCTCTACGCTATCGTAAGAGGAAGCGCGGCTAAAAACCTCTCCTAGGAGCCACGAGAAGTCAGGCTCGTAGGCCGGGATGGGGATAACTAGGTCGGCCTCCTCAGGCTCTCTCGCCACCCCATCCTCGGTCACACTAGAAGGAACATCTTCACCGTCGGATACCTCCACGACGCAATCCACAGACCTTACCTTGGCCCCAGTAGGGGGAACCTCGGTAGCTACAGGGACGGGGCTAGGCCCAAAATTGGCCTCCGCCGTAGACTCCTCATGGGAGGAGGTAGAAGCCTCCACCGATTCAGGCTCTAAGCCCGAGACCGAACTAGCAACCATGCTTTCTATACTACAAGTAGCGAAAGAGTGTGAGGAAGACATACCTAAAAGTGGTGGACGCAAGAGAAGGCAACAGGAAAGGGAGAAGACAAACGCGTCGCGCAAACCGAACCCTAAGAACAAGCAAGAAGTTCGAACACCCAGGGAAGAAAGACAATGGCGATTTCGGAGAAGAAGAGAAGTTCACGAACGAGAGAGAGTACCCGAGGAAGAAAAACATTGGTGATTTCTGAGTTCACAATCATTAAATGGGCAATCATTGCAATCATGATGAAACCTTGAAACCGAATTAGTAAACATTTATGTCATTGCCCGAGGCCAACCCCGGGTAAGGCGGAAAGCCTCCATGGCCGAGCCCACACCTGCCCGGTGATCGAGCCCCATCAACAACACCGAGCTTTGTCCCCTATTGACTTGAGTGTGACGCCTGGGGGCTCCCCCACCTACAAAGGAAAGATCAAAGCTGAGCCCTATCTCCAGGACTGGGACAACTAGCTGACCTCGACTCGAACTCAACGCTTAGGGGCTCTCACACCTTCAAGGGGAAACGCCAACTCAAGGCAAGAGCTCAACGACCCAGTTGCACCAGCCAACCAAGCTTAGGGGCTTATGTATCGACCAAATTCCTTGGGTTATGTAACCGCTCGCGCACATTGAATTGTGTAACCACGAATTGAATTACATAATTATCCTCACTCAACTGTATGTGCATGGTATCAGTACTTATATATATGTATATTATTGGGTTCTAACTCTCACTCAAATTACGTTCAACCCTGATAACTTACTCTAACTACTACTCATTTAATCATCAGAGTCTCTTACACGATCACCCACCATATTCGAGTCACGTGTTTCAATTGATAAAAATATAGAAAAACAAAAGGGGAGTAATCTATCTTGAGGAACCTACTTAGGAGTTGAAAAGCCTTAACAAGAGCTCAGCTACTGGGTAGAGTTCACTAAGGGCCACATACAAAGCTTCAAAACACGACACTCAAAAGGAGTAAGAGGAAAATAATGTCAAAATTGCAAAAGAAATATTCATATACTTAAACAAAATCATCCCCGTCCAAATAGGGCTTCATAAAAATACTCTCAAAAGGGGAATACTTATATTCCCGAATGGACACACCACCTACCCACATCTTATAAATAGGAGTTTACCCCTCAAATAGTATCTCTAGACTCTCTTATCACTTTTACTCTTATCTGAAATATTTCTCACACTTACATACTAACTTAAGCATCAGAGGGTTATTGCATGTATCACTCCTCTCCGATGACAACTATATTGTGAGGAACTCGAACAGAGACCTCAAACAAACTTCCTAAACAAAAGAATTTATCTAAGATACATCCACCTCAGCATTATCCATTCAACCACATCCCCTCACCCATTCCAGACAAGAATAGGAAGGAAAATCTGAAAACAACTTGCTATTATCTCCACTCAACCTCGATGCCAGAATGGCTTAAATACCCAAAAGAAAAACCATAGAAAAGGGAACACTCTTTTGAATGCTCCAACTTAAATTAGACACTTAATAACTAATGAGATATCTAGTTCATATTGGAACGTATTCTAACTATTTCATTGAGAATGCTTGTATAAGAAACTCATATCCATGTCATTCGAGCCTCTCTTTCTGAACATTATATATTGGTTTTGGTTTAGGCATAGTATCACCAATGCATCGAGCCAAAACCACCGTGAATTCACCAAAATCCTCAGCTCCCATCGAAATCATTACAACACCATCCACAAAAGGCAATCTGATGTATGCCAATAATTATAAACAAACTTAATATCTCCATTGAATCAAAGGAAGCTTAAGAGCTTAACAACCCTCTAAACATTACAAAAATAATTGAAGTAGTTCAAACGACATTACCCTCTACATGACATGTCAATCTTCACTCTCATCACGACTTTGCTCTTTTACCGACTCGAACCCCAAAATTTCTACAGCAAACCACTCAATTTCATTGCCACCAAAAATAATTGCCACCACTTTGGAATATTCTCTCAGGTCCATCCCAATGATCCGCACAACACAATTTCCAACTTTTGTTACCCGGTGAAGAAAGAATAGTTTAAAAAAGAAAAATCATATAACCCTACTGGTAGACAAAGTAACACCTTCAATCATTTAGACAATTTCCCTGTCTTAAATATTCTAGTTACGACAAAATGTTGCCGTTCAAAATATACATGCAATGCAGGCAGCAACATTGCAGCAAATGAAGTGTAGTTCACCCGTGAAACTACAACAAATATGCAGAATCTTGAACCACTACCATGGGGTTTAATTATCCAATATCTACAAGGGAATATTTTTTCTGTACAAGTCGTTCTAGATGATTTTACACCCAAAGTAAATGACACACCTATGCAAATTAAAATGATTTAGCAGCACCTTCTACATAAGCGATGGCCTCTGCCTCCGAAAGCTGTTTTCCCTCTACCAACCCTTTTATTAAGGTGTTGGCATATGCTTTATTAGGGGCACGTAATGCTAGCTTCCCAGATTTGAATCGATCAATATCAAGGAGCGAACATCTGGTTAAAGAAACATAAAATACAATGCTTACACAGTCCAACAAATAAGTCACCAAAATACACTACTAAAAGTCTACAAAGTATATTCTGTTACTCACGTCATGGTAATAATTGGAATCTCCTGCTCCTTTCCTAAGTACACAACATTACCATACCAACCACCCTGCATAACATTATCAAAAAAAGGTCATGACCAGACGCTCACACTGAATAAAATAAAAAATGAAATAAAATAAACACACTAATTACAAACAAAATAAATTGAGTATACCTTGACAACCTCCAGAGAGTTGAACTCATTGTCAGAGATATCATTCAGGGTAGTCATATCAAGTAAAGGAGAGCCTGCATTAAGGCTTAAACCATTTTCCTGGAATAAAATATCATTGAACTGCTCTAGCCTGTAACAGATGTGGAAGTGAATGTAAAGTAAAGACCTCCATTGGATACATAAGCAATCCCCCAAATATGTAAATGATCCAACAATGAGATGCTCTGGCATGGAAGCTTAGAAGAGACAGATTTTCTGCAAAAAGCAGATTTGAAAGCTACTTACGAAATTTTGTATAGGCACATGTAGGTGTTGTGCTGAAAGTTTTTCTCAGGATTAAGAAATGCAACTCCTCCCGGACCCCAGGAATGTGATGAATCACGACCAAAAAATATATTACAAGTGAATGTCTTCCACAGGATCTCCTTTGGCAGACTTCTATTCACTGAACCAGGACAGTGCTTCTGCATACCTTCCACCTGAAAGTCATTCTCAAAATCTTCATAAAAATATAACACACCACAGAAGATACAGAGCAACAGAAAAGAAAGAATGGAAGCAAGAATTGAAAGGAAGGTTGTAAATTCTATATAAACTGAACTATCGATGCATATTGATCAATCACAAGACTTAATCTAGTCAGATAAGAAAAGCTTTCTCTATATCTGCAGTATCATCTACAACAAATACTAGTTTTTTCCAAAGAAAAAAAGGAAAAAGATATTCAAGGCCAGCCTAATTTTCCCTTAATATCAATTTGACAGCATTATGAAAAGGTGGCAAATGCTAACAAAAGTGAATAACATTTTCTTGAATTTTACAATATAAATGGCGTATATGCTGACCGAATGATTGAAATGGATGAAAGATAATCATTTGATTGAAATGCTGCATCACCTGTCCACCAGCTAGGTAGCAGTGTAATCTTGCTTTCAACATATTTGATCCATATGAAGCATACCATATATAAACATTTGACAGTTCTGATCGCCAAGAACTAGAAACATCAACCTCTTTATCTGCATCAAGCATAGAGCTTGTCAAGTAATAAATAAGTTAAGAAAGGTCTTTATAGTCTATATATTAGTTAAAGTTATATTTTGTGAAAAAAATAAATAAAACTACAGGGCTGATTCTCAGATTTTAAAGATATCTTGGGATCATGGTTACCGCCATCAACTCTCAGCTTCGAAAGTGGTTTTATGACATCCTCAAGAAGTTCTAGATTTTCTGAACTTTGTGCACCCCCATCATTCTCAGCCTCATCAGAGTCAGAGCTTGAGATAAGAGTATGCTGAAAAGCAAAAAATTTAACAAATATTTTTCCCATGTAAAGGATGGAAACAAGATGCACCATTACACAAAGAGGAATAGATGCAACACATGCATAATTACTAGAGTTTGGAATTTCAGTTGCTCCAGAAGTATGCACAATTCAACACATGCATGACTCATTATTATTATACCACCATAATGAAACAGAAACTGTGACATAACAAATGTTGTCTGTATTTGGCAAGCATACATGAGAAGAGACGAGATTGTTAACCATTTGATCAAAACAAAGACTACTAAAAAGGATGAGTAGTGTCTTGCATATTAACTCAACTGCCATGAGACTATTATAACCTAGCAGAAAATTTTTATGATTTGTTTGATTTTGGAAAGAAAACGAAAGGAAAAGGAGTAAAAAGTGAAATCATATTCAAATAGCTAGGTAGAAGAGAAAATAAAAGGAAAGAAAGCAAAGAGTTTTCTTTTCTCTTGTTTGGACTTTATGTAGAAAGTAAAAGAAACAAAAAGTATAGACAATAACATAAACATCCCTAATAAAAATATAAGTGTGTAAGAATAAGAGTAGTTTGGTATTTTTATCTCACAAAAGCAAGCTTTCCCCAACCTTCCATCCAAAATGGAGGAACTGAAAAAACATTGGGGCCCCAACTACTTTTTTCAGTTTCTTTCCTTCCTAACAAGTTGCCAAACAGTGGAAGGATTCATTTTTATTTTTATTTTCATTCCATTCCATTCTCTTCCTTTCTTCTCTCTTTCTGCTGTTCCAAACGGCATATTAAGTTATTTATACTAAAACAAAGAAAGAAAGTATATGTATCACATCAGCTAAATTAACTATGAAAGAAAGAACTACGGAAAGTACATTACCGGAGGTGGTGCTATTTGAGAGATTAACTTTTGTGGTAATTCACACGCAAGTGTAGGCCAAAATGGACTTAACTGCTGACGAACCTGTAAAATATGCATGTCACTTTAGCTCTAAAAGAATCTGCTGTACATCTTAAGTAACAAATCTGATCTGTAAATGGTAGGAAAGAAATGGATAACACCTCCCCCCAGGGAAAGAGAAAAATAAGTTCTTATATCTCCTTAAGAGATGGAAGCACATATATCAGTATCTCATGCTATTACCGCTTGAATCACACGCCATGTAGACTCAAATGGATAGGCCTCTGACGATCCAACAACAGGTTTGTCCTCTAGCAAAACTTCCAAACATGCATGCATTGATTTTGCAATGGAATCAAGATTATATCCTCCTTCTAAAATCAGTACAATCCTACCTTCAGCAAAGTCCATTAACTGAAATATAGAAGGGGGAAACATATTAAGCGCTATGGATACAGTGATCAGTATATTTAATTTGTCACATGTTTAAAATTCAAAATTAATGACTACATCATAAATATTAAAAAAGGCAGCATAAGTTTGAAGAAAAACAGTATCCACCTACATATTTAATTTTCAACTTTGCAACTAACTATATCTAATCTTCAAACTATGGCACTAATGCTTTATCAAGAAAGTCGTAAACTACAATAAACATACAAAGGAAGTAATCATGAAAAATCAATCTTAGAAATAACCTTTCTCAGCAGAACAGCATAGCCAAATGGTGTGACGCGACATCCTCCCAGAGGATCATTAACAGCTGTTCCATTTAAAAAAAGAAAAAAGAGTAAATAGTTATTACTTATTACACTATAAAAAAATAATAACGAACCATATCAACTGACCCAAATATAAGGAACAGTCCCTTCTTATGCAACACATAAATTACACTTCAAGACAAATGATTGCTAACAATATTCCAAATCAGCATAAAGAACAAGTGATCCCTCTCCCCTCCCAAAAAACCAATAATAGTAGAAAATATCAAATTTTACAATGACATACCTGCATCAAATCCAGCAGAAACAATAATTATGTCTGGATTAAATTCTTTGGCAACAGGAAGCAAGATGTGGTCCCACACTGCAAAGTAATCAGCATCACCACATCTCCCATTCTCCCAGGGGACGTTTATATTATATCCAGCACCAGCTCCTTCTCCAATCATGGTATAATTTCCTGCATCATTAGCTGGATAGAAAGTCCCAAACTCATGCCTGCATGAATAGAAAAATGGATATGATTTGAGGATCACGTGATCAACTATGAAACCACAAAACAAATATCAACTCAAATCAAAGGTACTTCTCAGCAACTTAACCCCAAATCACTAGTTTAATGGAAAAAACAATCTAGAAGTCAAGCCATCTTACATCATCTAACAAAACCACAGGCAACAAATTTTTACTCATATAGAAATACTAAGAAACAATTAAAAGATCACCAGCCAATAAAGTATACCAGAAAATATGAGAAAATAAATAACGCACCTGTGAACGGAGAAGAATAAAACTTGAGAATCATTCCAGAACATTTTTTGAGTACCATTTCCATGATGGACGTCCCAATCAACAATTAAAATTTTCTTAACACCTAGTTCTGGCTGTCATTCACATGGCAAAATCAGAAAAATAAAGATGGCAGTAAAGCAACAGAGGGTAAAAGACTTAAAAAAATTGATAGTAGGTGTTCCGTTACCCACTGTTTCATCTAAGAGATATCTTGCAGCAACTGCCACATTATTGAACAGACAAAATCCCATAGCTTCATTTGGTTCTGCGTGATGACCTGGAGGCCTAACAATAGCAACAGCAGAATCCAATTCCCTGCTTCCTACTCTTTTAACAACCTACACTTTGAAACATCTTCAGTTAGGTTCATAATTTATGTGCAAGGTACAAAACTTATTTGAATCAGATTAATTACAAGATCTGCAGAGGGTTAGTGCATTGTAAGCAACACTACTACCACAAAAAGATGCAGCTGTGCAACTAAAACCTATGTACACCACATCACAAGCCAACAACCGTATTATACACCAAAACAGAGAGACAGAATATTAACAAACAAAAAATATTGCTCCTCAGTCAAATTGCAACAAATTAATGGATTTAACTGAACAAATATTGGCCACGTAGTTAAATTGAAATCCCATAGCAATTCGTAAATTTTCTTTTATGCGAAACTAAGACAATGCCATGAAAAGCTTCAACAATCCAAGATATTTAACATAGTCACACCCATCAATATGACCTAAGACATTACCATAACCTCAATAATTCAAAACGGGCATCAATACAAATATTCACATTAAACGAACAAAACAAAAATCTCATAAGCTTGTACTATATGAAGAAATATAGTAAACATCACCTCCACAGCAGAGCCAGCAGCAAGGTACGCAGCTTCGGATGAACCTTCATTGAAATATATAGAATTCAATTTTGCAGCAATCTTATGCCTCCGCGAATTGAATTGCTTTGAGCTGATATTCTTAATCAGCTTGACATGATCTTTGGAATGCACTGACAGTAAATGCTTGTCTTCAGCTTCTTTGGCATCCAAAATGACGCATCTGGAATACGATAAAGTAAAAACAGAAAAATCAGTGAGAAAACACATCAGAAATTTTCATTTTGCTATGCAAAACCCTAACGAAACGTGTATGATTCGTTTACCGTTCGGGGATGCCGGCGCTTTGGAGTTTGTCCCAAATAGCCCTAACGCGATTAGGAGTCTCGGGATGGTCCTCGCCGTCTGGTGTGTGGTGGTTACACATTCTCGCATCGTAGAGTAAACCCACGCGCCGGATTTTGCTACTCTTGTCACTCTCGCTATCCATGGTTTCGCTTCCAGCTACGCTGACTTTTCAGCTTCTGTCACTATGCCAGTGAAGCTCCCATTTGTACGTGGAAGTTAGAGAGTGAAGGTAAGTAATAAGTATAACCGATTGATTTTGAATTTCAAACGCATTTGATTCTTTCCTTTTTGTTATCAATTTCCCCCGTTTCTCTTTTGAAGGGAAGGGAAGTTAGGGGGCTTTCTCTTGTGTAGTATAAGTTATTTTCAAGTCTGCCAAGTCGTCAATTTAGAACATTTGTTAACACATTAAGTTATATACGAAAACTTTCTTGCCATGTTAATCAACAAAACATAAACAGTTACATGAACCATTAATAGGTCAAATTAATAATTAAATGCTAGCAACAATCAAGGGTTTCAATAAATGAATACTAAAAAATTATTCGATTTTCATTATTGATAAAATTGGATCTTATTAACACTCACCGGTCACTTTAATAATTAGTCAATTAATTCACGAAATTTATATGTTTATATATTTTTTTTATTAATTTTTTTTTCTTTCTTTTTTCTATATTTTATGAATAATTATCTAATTGTTTAGATATTTAAAATGGTTGTCAAACATTTCTCATTTGTAATTTGTGTGATAATTTAAAATTCTTTGATTCAATGGAATAGAAAAGATAACTTAATGTCTATACATGTAAATTTGTTGACTCCTTTGTTTATTTTATTTTATTTTATTGGTTTTCTAAATGTAGAAGGAAAAAAGAAAATAATATTTGATGCATGGCATTCCATTTTTAAAAGATTGATAACTTCAGAACAAGAAATTGCTTGATTGTTTTCAAATAATTTCATTTATATAGTGTGGGAACCTCAAGTATGTTGGACCATTAACTCCTAATTTTTCTGCATGATACCAGGAGTTGTTATTGTAATAGATATATATCAGATATTATGGCTGATTTGTAACCTCTTAAGTCACACACATTTATCTTGTTTTTCAAAACCTTTCAAAAACCATTTGTAAAGCTGTTCATGTACACTATGAAAATAAAATGCATGACATATTAATCCTCCGCACTTATTCGCATTGCATTTTTGTCCATGCTTTTTCGTATGTATCAACAAATGAGAATGGTTCTAAAAACTATTTAGAACCATATTAACTTACCATGTTTGATATGAAGGCTACATATTTAAGAGGTTTCTGCCTTCATCAAAAGTATTTAAAACAATTGATTTACGGAGAAAAAAATATAAGTTTTTAAATTTTTCTTAAAATTTACATTTCTGATTTATACTTATAGATACATAATATCTAAAATTTATTTGACGTATATTGTGAATGATAAACATCCAACTTTTTTTTACTTATTGTAGTGTTATATATATATTTTAATTAATTAATTTTGTTTATATACTCTCGCACAGGATGGAGCCACGTTGTGACTTGCGGGGCAACTGGCCCAAACTTTTTTATTTTTAATTTATATATATATTTTATTAATAAATTTAATATTAATATATATAAATTTATATATATATTATAAATTTATTTATATTAATAATAAATTTTAATTTTTCCGAAATTTATTTTAATTTTCAAAAAAATTATTATATAATAAATAGGTTGTGTCTAACTAATTTAAAAAAAAAATTATAATTAAAAAAATTTAAAAATATTTTGTAAAAATATTTTCACCCTTCACCGGCTCGCCTTGCACATTGTGTGGGTCATAATTTAATTTATATTTACTCTAGAGATTCAAAAGATTAATCATAATATCATTTTAATAAAAAAAATTTGACATTCAACAAATCACAATTCATTAAATAAGATAGATTTATTGATTTTAATCACAAATTTACTATAACGTATAAAATCTTATTCATAATAAATATATAAAACTATTTTATATCACGAATACATAATCTTTAAATTATAATAAAAATATAATAATACGATTAATTATAGATTAAATATCTATTTTACTATATTATGTTTTCTATATAATATTTAAAAGCTTTAATTTAATATTTTAGATTTGTATTTATTATATTTTAAGATTTTTTATTAATTAATATTAACATGTACTCACGTGTATATTAACTTATTGATATTTGTGTGTTATTAATTAAATTTATCAGGGGTATTAATGGTTAATGTTCAAGTGCATTTCATGAGGTGGGTTACGAAATGAGACTGAGTTGTTTTACTAAGTCTAACAAAATATATATATATATATTTTGTTGGCATACATCATCCCAAAAAAACACTCATTTAGTCAAATAAATCTTAGCCAAATAAAATTAGCACAACAACCATAAAACTAAATATTTTTACAGCATTGTACGTGATTTAGCATCAAATCCCTTTCTTCACATTTTCATCTAAATCTCTTTCAACACCAGCACAAACGTATTTAAAAAAATAACTGGTTTACATTTGACTTAATTTTGAGATTATGGATTACAGAAGCTTGTCATCAGATCAAATGTTATTTTAACTGGGTTTAAAATTTACTTAAGAATTTGGTGTCATAAAAATAAGAGAAATTACAAGGAAAAAACTAAGTTACCAGTCTAATAAGTAGAGCTAAAGAAATGATTAACTATGTATATTAAAAATACATAAAGGTCGATTGATTACAAAATAGAAATGATAATAAAGGAAAAGCAAATAAACAAAAAGAATTAAATGACAAAACATTATATTAAATGGATAAAATTCATATCAAGTAGAAACACAAATAGATGAAATATATTTATGGGAGAAACAAAAAAAAAACAAGGAGGTTGATCGAGATCTATACAGCAGGCCCCATAAGAGGGTTCATTAAGGTAATTGAAGTGTCTCATCAACAACATATTAATGCTTCAGCTTCAACACTTCTTTGAGCTTAAGGGGAACTTGCAGAGATCCTCATATATGCTGATTAATTCATAAACCATAGAGGTCTTCTAACCGACTAACATTTCCAATATTATAAGGACATTTCACCCTTGACATTCTTTCAGTTTGAGATTAGGGTTGTGTATCGTTTGAGTCTTCAACTGACTAACCCATTTATATGGCTTGGCAATCAATTAATTCGTACGACCTATTTAATTGTAGTTACCTTGAAATATGGTGCTTGGTCAGTTACGAGCTGATTAGTAACTCATATAGAAAGAAAATTCACAAATAATCCTGAATTCTCTTCTTAATCCCAAAATTTTTAAGCATTCTAATTAACATTGTAATGCCTTAAATATCTATAAAATTAACTCAAGAATTCATTTTAAAAAACTTTAGCACAAGATTTACAATTATCTATAAAATTATTAAATTTATATGATATTACATGCCTTATAGATTTAAAACAAGCAATCATGAATTCTAAATGCTCTAATAAGTGATTCATTATATTAATATGAAAATATCACTATGTACCACACTATAATTTTAGTTTATAATAATTCTACCAAACTTTAAAATGCATATAACATGTATGACAAATATATATTAATATTAAAATTTTCTTAGGTTGAATTTAAAATAAGAGAATATATTGTTTGATTTCTTTCATGAGGTCACAAATTATCTCTACATTATTCTTGTGGGACAACATAATTTGATGCTCTAAAATGTAATATCTAAAATATATTTATACTTAACAAGATTATCAATTTTTAAAGACAATTTCATTAAAATATTAAAGTTATGTTCTCATCAATTTTAATTGTAACTATAATATATGCTATTATGTTTCCAGAATTTTACTATTATTTAAATATACCGCAACTCATTCCCATTCACTAATTAGCAAAATGATAAAATAAAACGTCTTCTCAATGCAATAACTGGAAATTCAAAAGGTTAAGAATAAAACAAGAAAAAATATATGGAAGAGAGAAAAAAGAAATTGAAGGACGATCGACAAATTGTCTAAATCCACGGCCACATAATATGCATTTTTTTTGTTATACTGCACTTAGAAGTTTTATAAAAAGTTGTTTATATAAATACATAAGAGTAATCTTCCTCAACATTTACTTAATATAAAACTAAAATTATGTATTAAATAAAATCAAATTATATATTTCTATCAAATAATACATGTGTATATTTAATTCATTAAATTATACATTGAATAAAATAATATAAAAAAATCACTCGTTAGCATGTTAAATAGTCCAAGGAGATACAAAAGCAACTTGCTTTTCACAGAAAGAGAAATGGCGGGAAATTAGTGAATTGGAAGTGAGAAAAGTGGTAAACCGTCAACACCTTGTGGGTTTACTATACGACGAGAGAAGAAGCACACATACACTCATGTTTCTGTATGCAATAGAGATATATTGTCAAAATCTTTGCGGTTTTGTTTTTGAATTTTATTGAAAAAGTCTTTTATCAATAAAGTTATTATATGTATTTATAAGTTTATGTAACTTTTTTTTTTTTTTTAATATGAGACATTATTTACGTATCAAAGAATACGTAATTACTACATAACGAGATGATGAGTACTATCTCGAGATTCCTATCGTATTAAGGCCATTTGAAATAAACTCTAAAATGCTGCCATTATCGACAGGTATCTATGCACATAATTTTTTACGAGAAATTATTCAGTAGTCTCAAATTATTATGTATCCATATTTTAATTAATTCTTAATAATTTTTTATTTTTTAGATTTTGCATCACAGAATCTCCTTTCTGTTCTCGATGATCTTTTTGTTTCATTTTATCATATTTCAGAAATGTTATATCTAAATTATGTTTTAAAATATTATCATGACATTTTTTTATATCTTTAATTAAATATACTAAAGATAGCATATGGTAATATTTTTTCTGCGTCAGTAAATAAATATTGGTGAATATGGGTGATCTGTAGTGTTAGATTTCCGGAGCTCTTAATACAACCTAATCATCTGTAGACATTATGCTTAATCTCATAATTAAAATAAGCTTGGTAGATTATTAGTTTATTCATATAATTTTTTTATAAACCTAACTCTAAATATTTTGACAAATAGGTTGTTGAAAGAGTGGCAAGCAGGGAATTGCATTCTGCTGTTGCTCTTGTTAAACCTCCTGATAATCGTGCAGAGCAAAATGAAGCTATGAGTTTTGTCTCATCAATAATATAGCCGGTGCTGCAGGATATCTCTTAGATGAAAGAGTGAGTAGTGTAACATCTACTATTAATCTTTTGAGTCCATTAACACGTAAGTTCGTTTTTATTGTCACCTTCATTTTTTCTGTTTTTTGTCATGTGCATGACAGCCAAAATTAGGTGTTAAGAAAATTTTAGTTGTTGATGGGGACATCCATCATGGAAATGGTATTCAAAAAATGTTCTGGAATGATTCTCGAGTTTTATTCTTCTTCATTCACAGTTGTGTTAATTAGCTTCAATTTTCATTTATCTTCTTATCAGCTTTATGGATTGTAATTGTTTCTTAATTCTTCTGAATATGTAAAAAAATTGTTGCTTGTAGTTTCTGTGGTTCCATTAGATAATGTGATAATGGGGCTTAATTATTTCCCCTTCTATGAACTAGTGATTTAAGGAATTTCAATTGATGGGCTTAAAAGATAAATTTTGTTTTGCAGTTTTATCACTTTCATAGCTTATGACTTAATCCTCAATCATGTTAAGTTTTATATTCACGAAGCCATGAGCTTGGAATATTGTATCCAGAAAATGATGAAGGAAATTATACCATGATTGGAGAAGGAACAAGTATTGGATACAATATAAATGTAAATGTCTCCAGGGAGAATGGGAGATGTGGTGATGCAAATTACTTTGCAGTGTGAGATCCTGTTGCTAAGGAATTCAATCCAGACATAATTATAGTTTCTTCTTGATTTGATGCAGGTGTGTCATTGTAAAATTTGAGATTTTCTTTTGTTCATTTGGGAGGGGATTGCTTGTTATTGATACTGCTTTGAAAAATTGTTGCAAGCCTGTGTTATGAAGTGTGGTTTATATGTGTTGAGTAAGAAGGTAAAGGATAAGAGGAGGCTGTTACAATTCAGTTCAAATATATTCAAAATGTATTTAAACTCATTTTTAAGCTGTAGGTAGTTGCACCTAACTGCATGTAACAGCAAACAACCTTTGTATCATAATCGGAGCACCATCATTAGATTAAGGATATGTGACTTATAAATACACACCTTGTATCATTCAATAGTAATCAATTGAAAACCTATTCACTCAATACTGTTATAGAAGAGACTAATCCTTGTATTTGGGTCAGTTGATATGATGATGGAAATTTTTTTTTTTTTAAGTGCTATAAGTAATAACTTGCTTTTTGACTGTAATTAGGAAAAAAATTTACCAAAAGTTAGAAAATATTTATAATTTCAATGTCAATTCAAATATTTTGGGACAGATAATAAATACTAATGATTTTGTAAATATTTATGCGATTTCGTTTAGTTTCTTAAAATAACACCCAAAAGTCGAAAATAATTTCTAACTAAAACTATATTAATAAATTTTTTTTCTAAAAGCTCTATTATAGGCAAAAAGCCGTAATAACTACTTATTTAACAGCTATTGGTGATCCTGTTGGAGGATGTCGTGTCACAGCATTTGGTTATTCAGTTATTGGGAAAGGTCAATTTTAAAGATTGAATTTTCATGATTATTTCCTTGTATGTTTATGCACAGTACGTAATTCTAGTATGCTGCTCTCTTGAAACAAAACTGCTATATTTTGAAGATAAGTGTACTCAGTAGTAAAACTGAATTAAACATGTAGCTTTATAAGTATGGTATTGATTACATATGCTGATCAGTTTAATATGTTGATCTGTGATCGCTGTATAGTAACTGTTATGTATTCTTTTTCTTTCTATTTTTCAGTTGATGAATTTTGTTGAAGGTAGGATTGTATTGATTTTAGAAGGAGGTTATAATCTTGATTCCATTGCAAAATCAATGCATGCTTGCTTGGAAGTTTTGCTAGAGGACAAGCCTGTTATTGAATTCTCAGAGGACAAACCATTTGAGTCTACCTGGCGCATAATTCAAGCGGTAAACACTGGTAATAATACATGTTATTTCCCTCTCTTAGGTAGATAAAGGAAGTACTGATAATGATATATGTAATTTCCCTCTCTTAGGAAGATAAAGGAACTTCTTTTCCTCGTAGGTTATCCATTTCTTCTAAAGTGACATATATAGTTTGCAGCTTAGCCATGAGATAAGTCCTACACTTGCGTGTGAGTTACCACAAAAGTTAATCTCTCAAGTGGCATCACCTCCGGTAATGTAGTTTCTATAATTATTGTCTGCACTCGTAATCAATTTAGATTATCTAACATACAGTTCTCATGAAATTACAAATTACACAAAATTAATTGAAAACTACTTGATCAGGATCATCATTTAATTTGTATTTCTCAATTATATGATCTTGTGCAAAACTTTTAAAGTGTGCTATACTACTGAATACCATACAAGAAAGTACATGTACCACATACACAAGCTCTCATGAACATTTGGGCTTTGGGCCTAACTTAAAAAGAAAAAAACATACATGCTTCTGCCTTACCCGGGTAAAGCCTCTATGAAAGAGTGAATGAATTAAAATTTAACTTTAATATTTATACCATCACATGTCAATCCATAAGACTTAAGAGGTTGAGTTTAATTACTATACCTCAATGTATCAAGTAAAAGTTTTTATATAGTTATTTAATAAGAATTTATAATTATATAATTTTTAAAATGGTTTTATATTTTATAATTGGATAATTGCATATTTTTTTTTACATTGTTATTATTTATACAAACCATAATAAATATAATATTTAAAGTAATTATTAAAATTAAACCGGGTGTAAATATTTCATCAAATATGAACCTATTTATCTATTTTTAGAAATTTCTGTGGTAGAGAAAAAATTTAAGAAAAGACAGTGACCAATATACATCCGTTGCACGCTGGGGAAGATTCCGCAACTTGATTCAAATTTCAATGAACTTTGTAAGTTACAACTTACAAGTGAATTAGCAACCCATGTGCCAATAACAGACATGTGGGGAATGCAAGAGAAACAAACAGAAAGGCTGTGATGCACAATTGTGCAGACAACAAAACAAGCATCAAAGATACCGTTTCATAAAATGGAGAAATACATTAAGTAATATAATATGGGGAAGACAAACAAAATTATTTAAGCAATTAAATGTTAATTAGAAAACACTTTACACTCCACACTGGAGCTGACAAGAGAATCAGGCATCAGCCCATACGGTGAATTAAAAAAAGACAAATTCAAAATAGTGTGCCATGTGATCACCATTGATTGTCAATGCTTAATTTTATTGTGTTCCCTACCCTAATGATTCCAGAAACACCTTACTGACTTGTACAACATTTTGTCGTGATTTTCCTTTTTTCAAATGATTACAGCTCACAATTTCAATTTTACGGACCACATATTGTTTACAATTAGAAACTTGATATATTTTGGATTACGATTCTTAAGTCCACAAGTATTGAGTATAGCTTTTGTTCATTGCATTCCCGGTCTCAACTTTGAAGTAGCATTTATTTTGATGCAGTGATAGCAACAAGGATTCACTAGTAAATATTTTTGGCTAGTACCAAGATTAGCTCAATTGAAAACCTCATACATAAATTATAGTAAGGTCAAGTCTATTTCGAACCTTCCCAAACGTTTGAGACAAATATAGCATAGCAAAGGTGTCTTGGGTCCCGTCCATGCCATTGACAACGTTATGTACTTGGTACAAAAGAGGAGCCATAGAACAAGTTGAGCAAAATAGTTACCAAATTCAATTAATTAATCAAAAACCCAATAACTAGTGGAAGGTGGAGAAAAATATTATAACACCCCAAAAACTAACCGTCCCAAGTTCAACACCTAGAAATTAAACATTCACATTCATACAGTGAATACGGCATTTAGCACCATATATCTAGTCATGACCACTTGTGTTCTCAACCCCAGCAAAGCAAGATGAAGGCAGAGAAGAGGGTAATTGAAAAGAAATTACTGTGTGAAAGTCTAAGGCCACCATGACTATCATCATTCATGCCAGTTCCTGAAGGGGAGATGCCACTGCCCATTCCTCCAAATACTCCAGGTGTTGTGCTGTATGGAGTAGTACCAGTGGTGGTCGTTCCAGTTCCGGTGGTGGTGCCTGTTCCGGTTCCGGTGCCCACAGTTGGTGTAGTTGTCACAGGAGTTGTACCAGTGCCTGCAGCACTGATTAGACAAGAGAGGGATCAATATTCAATCACATGTAGTGTCTCAAACCACTAAAACAAAACCCTAACTACAACTATGATTAAGTAGGTGATAAGGAAGAAATTATTACACAATCCATTTATAGTCCTGATTAACATTGACATGATTCAATTGAGTTTTTCAATTATGTAACTAATGATTAACCAACATCATAATAGTTTTCCCTCCAGCTTAATAATAATGAAATCATAAATTAAATCCTCATATCCACACACGTGCTAGCCAACAGTCCATGAGTGACAGCAAACATGCCACCATGAAACAAGTTTTAGACTCAAACCCGTTGACAGTTGGCACTTTCATTTGACATTTTGGACTACAATTCCTACTTCTAAAAGTTGCCCATTCTAATGCTCATTAAGTATATAAAAACTACAGCCGATCTACTACCAATATTCATTCTCAACTCTCAACTACTTTTTCTAAGTTGATAATGACTTCAGCATGACCCTGATTTAGATTTCAAGAACATGTCAATATTCCAGATCAGAGAACATGACCACAATGAAAACTCGGACTAAAAATGATAGCTAATTTGGCTTTGGAAGAACTTATGTAATAGGTTACACTTACACTCAAAATTCTGAGCATTTTATTTTATTTTTTTGTTGGAAATTACTTTTACTCTGCCATAAAGAAGATTGGTGGGTAGTGTTAAAAACAACATATTGAATAGGAAAAAGAAAAAACCTTTTTACAAATTTGTAGGCTAAGAATAAAAACGAGTGAAAGCGATAGGAAAGTAAGAATGGTCATACACAAACATCAAAAATATCTCGACTTTTCGAAAAGTAGATGGTCCAGATCTCGAAGCAAGTGTCTGCCCAATCTGGCTTCTGTTTCACCTTCATCATCAACGATCAAAATTCAAAGCTACTGACTAATTAGATATGGGAACAATAGTCCCACACTGCTCAGTGCTGAACCCAATCGCTGTCGTCCACTTATTTTTTACTCTATGATAAGATAAATATACAGGGGCTTTCCTAGCTTGTTTTTTATTGCCAAAAAAAGTTAAAGCAAAAAAGCAAAGGTTATGAGCGTTCAATTGGGGCAAACTTGTCATTTCCTAATAATGAATAATGCCATTGGCCATATTCAATTTCAAATAGATTCTAACTTTACTAGAGCATCGGATCCCAATTCCAATTATTGCATCATCTTTCATTAAGTTTAAAATTCAGAGTCTCACTGCAACGGCTATAATCAACAATAAATCCACCATGAGTTGCAGACATTAATTATGAAACTACAATATTGTCAAAGTGAAATGAATTAGAAGTAGTTCGTGCACGTTGGATTTGGACCCCATGTGAAAGCAATAAAAAAAATTGGAGAAATTAAAAAGAAAGATTTAAGGACACTAGATTTTGTTCTAATAAAAAGGGATGGGTGGATATGTGCAACAGCGTTCAAATAAATGAGTTTTATTTTGTACAACTTCTAAATAGAAGGCAGGTTCCCAAAATATAAGAAACAAAACCAGCTATTGGGCAGAACTTATTTTCACATACCCATTTTTTGGCCTTCAATTAACTAACCCTTCCTTTCACTAATTGAATAATCACTCGAGTAATGTTTTTTTAGCTCAACACTTCTCTTTCACACTTAATTTGAATTTTTCTCTACACTCCTATTCATGTTTAATGATAAAAAAGAGTACATGAGTGTAGTAGTGTTGTTACTTTCGTATCAAAGAAAAAGTGATAAATAGTTAAATACCAATGTGAAATTCTTCTATTTGAATATAAATTGTTCTATTTTTTCAAAAGATAAAGAAACATGATTTCATGTTTGACTAAACTAAGCGCCGACCACCGCAATAAAAAAAAATTCATTAAAAAGTATAATAAGAAAAATATTGTTAGCAATCTTCACTTTAATAACCTGTGTTAAAAATGATAAATTTAAATAAAATAGAAAAAGTTAATCACAACAATTAAAAATCCGAATAAACGTTAACTTATTTAAAAACATAACCTACCTATGTAGTTCCTTTAAAATTTTAAACATTATTTATGTTTATAACCAAACGGTAAAAAAAACACCACAGGACAACCTCCTTTATATACCCACTTACGAAACTCTATCCCAAGGACAGTGTGATATGAAAGCTTCAAAAACCACTACTACACTACCACACTGCGAATATTCCTGTTTCAAAGCAATGTCCCTACTAAACACCAAAAAGAACTCTCTTTTTGAAGATAAACTAATCTATAATCTATGCAAGTGCAACCCAGTCCCACTTTTATGATAAACAAAAGTAAAAGTTATCACTAACACCACCGAGCTTGAAAACTAGACAACCATATTAAAACTTTAAACAAAAAGAACATATTAATTAAACCAATGAAACAATAAGTAAATAGAAAAGCTTGAAGATGAAGAAGAACATGATGAGTTAATGGAATACATACCTAGCGCTAGTAGGGTAGGCACAACCGCTAGAGCCTGTTCACCAAAAAACAAAAGTGTCAGCTACTATAGTAGTTCAAAGGAATATATAGGGTAAGAAAAAAGAAAAGAAAGAGATTTGAGATTTTACTACTTACTAGGGTCAGATGCAGTAACAGTAGCAGTTCCGGCAAAGTCACATGACCCTTGAGCTTGACCCTTCCTTTGGAAGTAGCTATTCACAGCATAGTTACAGTGAGCCCTCACGGTGTTTGGTTGAAAACAAGGTCCGTTTTGATGGAGAGGGTTACAGTCAGCACCAGCTCCACAAGCATAGTCCAATGTCTTCTGAAGAATAGCGTCAGCTCCATCTTTGCAAACACACCAATTGGCACCTATGTAACAAACACATTAGTAAACAAAGACAACAAATGTGAAAAAGAAAAACAAAGGAGGAACTGGTTATTACTACATGACTAAATATGTCTCTAGTTAGGGTGGAAGTTTCTCTAAAGATTATGTGAGAAGAAAAGAAAGTGTAGAGATAGATCTACTTGCAGTTTTAAAATATGGAAAAGGGTTTTAACTAAAAAAAAAAAGAGTTGGTTAAAACTTTAGAGCATGAGTTGGGAGAAAAGGGGGTTTGGAAGCATACTTGAAGTGGAAGTGAAAGCCAAAAGAAGCAGGGCAAGAAGAGATAGAGCAGCCATGACAATGGTGTGTTGGGAGAGGTAGAGAGAAAACGTGAGTGAGAGAATGGTGGGTGCTTGACAGAGTGTGTGTGTTTTGAGAGATGTAGGGACAAAATATAACACAGAGATGGAGAGAGAAAATGGTAAAGGTGTGTGTTTATGTAATGTGTAAACGGTGAGATGATAGATATATGGTCATCTTTGGTGTCGGTTTGTGAATGCTTTTTGTACTTTTGCAATTTCGGTCATCACTTAATATTGGTAATAATAGTAGGTGTTTGTGATCACGCTCCTTTTCTTCTTTACCCTATATCAAGGAAAGAAGGAAATAGTTTCATAGGGAGTCGTAAAAGCCTAACAAGGTGAAGAGGCCTAAGCAGTGAACGTACCCTTTGGGAGTGTGTCACTGTTCATATTTTGCGATTTCTTTTGTCATTTGTCCTACAATGGCATCCAATGAGGACGGAGGAGAAAAAATTAAAGTGGGTTTTGGACATTTTCTTGACTTTTGCAAAGATCCAGGTAGAGTAGAAAAAATCGGAACAATTTTAAACCAAATGATTTAAATTTGGTGAAAAGTTCTAAGCAATTTCTTTACTTCAGTTGAGTGAGTTTTGAAAATATGTTAAAAGTAAAAATTATGTTTAACATGAAAAAACAATAAATATGTTATAATTTTCTTTTTTGGCAAAACTTAATGTGCAAAACAAATAATTTCCAAGCTTAAGTTTATAAATATAAAGTTTAAGACATGCACTAAGACAACACAAGAAAAACTTTAATATTTAAAAAATACACACACAAGTATTTGTCTTATTCAAAAGGAAATTCGAACATATAACCTGTTGTGTCAAATGTGAAATTCTATCATTCTTTACCCACCAACCCCTTAAGTTAAAAGCTTGAAGCAGTAAAGAAATTTTCTCAATTCAGTCCCACCATACAGATTACTGATATATTAATTATATCAAAGTGTAACCTTGGGAACAAAAGATTTTCTGTTGCACGCCTCTTGCTAACGGTTCTTTGGACTATGATAAAATTTTAAAACCTCACATGGATATGTTCTATACACTATGGTCCCATTTAATTCAATGTTATTGCTAGTTGTACTTGTGGGTTGCCAGAAGTAATGACAGGACTCTGGACTCCAAACTATCCACTGCTCCTGCTCTTAATTGAAGATCTCACCTTGTACCAACGGTCGAGAAATTTTCTTTTAAAAAAAGAGACTATTCAATAAAAATAATGTATGTGAGAAAAAGTAGTTACACTCAGTAGAATCTGTGTGATTAGTGATTCATTAACAAGGTAACGTTAAATATTCAAAAAATAAAAGCAAGGTAACGTTAAGCAACAATTAAATTAAATGAGGAATGAAATATTTGCTAACTTTACTAGCTGTTGCTCGCAGTCCAAGAATATACATGCTTAGAGCCACAAGTCTCGAGAAAAAACCTCAGTTTCTCACATAATGGCAGAGCTTCCTGGGCCATCTATTTTGGCATGGACCGAAACTCCAGTGTGACCCAGGACCAAGTTAATCAACAAAAATCTGGGTTAGGTTTTACTATAAGTGAAGGAGGTCTGTGATTAACAATCAGACACATAATTAACTTTAAACCCCCTAAAGCTAAAGCTGTTAAATTGATTTTGACCATCCCTTCCAAAAGCCTACTAAATTAACTAATTCTAACCATTGTCCTAGGAAATTAAAATTGCCTAGTTTAGGAACCATTAGACTTGACTTTTTTTTTTTAATCATGTTTTAAGTTAAAATTATTTATTCGCAAGAAAAAGCAGGTAAGCTGGAATACTTATTCTTCTGAAGAATTTGTAGAAGGAAAAAATGAGAAAAAAATAAAATTTATTATATAAAAATTTCTCCTTATCTAATTTATAAAATGTTTTTATATCTTTCAAAAATAAAAAAAAAACTTCTATACATTATTTGATAAAAATTTAATTTTAATTTTTTTAAAAATAAATTTATTTTTTTTCCCAACCAACATTACGTTTTCTATCCAAGATTAAAATTCGAATAACCTCAACTTCTTATGTCAACCAATTAGGATTAATTTAATAAATAAGAAAAATGGATCTTATTATTAAGAATTATGTCGCTCAAAAACTACTATTATAAGAATGAAATGATTTTCCATGTGAAAAACAATTCTTCTATCATAACCATGAAGAATTCAAGTTTTTAAATAAAAATAATTGTTTCATTTTACATTGAAAATAAGAAAATAAAATTAAAATATTGAGATTCATTATAAAACCTAAAAACAGAATAACTTAAAAACTCTAATTTAATTCTTAACACTGAAAAAAAACAAAAGAAAATTTCCTAATATTTGATGTACCGTCATGAATCATGAAACCTATTAAAAATTATTCAAAAATGGAAATTGGTTATCAGTACTAAAACATGATTTCAAGTCATATTTTGGATTTCAAGTCAGGATTTCAAGTTATATAACAAATTCTAGTATCAAACCTTGTCATTGTACATAAAATATTAAATTTTTTATGGTGGACTACAACAATCAATTTTATTTTGTTTTGTGTGCATGTGTGCAAGAATGTACCAAGATTCAAAGAAAGGAAATTGTATAAAAAAAATAAAAAGAATACAAGAATTATAGTGGTTTAGATTTAAATTCTACATCCATTTTTCAAGCCATTTTAGATATTCGTATTGAAAAAGATAAAAACATTATAAGAGTTGAGTTTCTCACACTTGATCTCTATCACTTAAAACACAGTATCTCAGCAGATTATAATTTTTTTCCCTATGTCACAAGAATCAACTAATTAAGTCATTATATAGAGGTAACAAGCCTAAGTTAGAAATAATTAACTTAACAACCAATGCTTCTTCAACTAATACTTAATTAAAAGGAAAATAATAATAACATCTAATCATAACAATTAAGCCAATGAAGATCCACCCAATTCTACAAATTTTCACCTTGAGTCTTCATGGACAGCTTCAACTTTAATAGATGTCTGATTTCTCACTTGAAACTTTAATCATCATGTCTTTGAATGCTTACTAAGTTTAGGCAGTGTCCAAACTTATAAGTAGGGATAACCTAAGTTAACATGAGGATTATCTTCTGAGGTAAGTTGTTAAGTCAAGATGATTTAGAATCTTAATTTTGATAATTACAGAAAGAACAGTCTGTTGTGCCTGTAGACGGAAGAATGATCAGATCAAGCATTAGATCAATAAGCATCGATTTTAAGGAACAGATGAAGCATCGATTAATGATCGATCAAGGCATCGGATCGAAAGAGGCATCGATCAAGCATCGATAAAGAGGCATCGATCAAGAAGCATCGATCGATGGACGACAAGAAGCATCAAACTGAAGTGCACAAATTGAATGATCAGACTGAAGAGGGCAGACTGAAGGAACAGACGGAATGATACAGACGAATGAATTCAACACACAACTCATTTTAATGAAGTTCAGACGGAGTAACTCGTGCCCCAATTCAAATCTAGCCGTTACTCAAGAAGCTTCCAAAGACAGAATAGAGATCTGTGCAAAACCCCTGCAACACAAAAAGCAACCATGCTTTTTGTTGATGTCTCGATCAAGTCGAAAAAAGCACATGCAAACATTTATTATTCGATTGATCTACATCACACGTTTGAAGACTCCAAGACAGAGGACTAACGTTCAAATCTTCAGTCTAACGGATACTTCAAGAAGCTCTCTATAAAAGGACTTCATTACTTCAAGAGAAGGTTGGCGAACTGCATAACAAAGAAATTATATTCAAGCTTCAAGCTCTCAAGCAAAGTTCACTCGCCCTGAACTTAGAATAGATCTCATTGTAAAACCTCTCTCTGCGTAGAGGATAAACTTATTCTTTCATCTTCCTAAATCCACTGTTGTGGTGCTCTTAGCCTGTGGAGGTTGTGTTCAAAGAATACCTTTGTTTAGCCTGCAGAGGCTGGGTTCAAAGAATACTGGTTTAGCCTGAGAATGTTGTGTTCAAATAATATCTGTAATTAACCAGGAGTGGCTGGGTTCAAAGAATACTCTTAGTGGAACCTCAGTGTGTTGCTGGGGAACTGGATGTAGTATTGATTAGACGAACCAGTATAAAAATATTGTTGTCTTCTCTATTGATTTATCTGTTAACTAACAGGGGGATAATAACTTGAACAGTCTGATAATAAAATCAATCTTAAAGAAGAAAACAATCTTGCGTCTGATCAAACTTTGAAAACAACAGACGCAAACGCATCGTCTTAGAGAAAAAGTTTTAAAAACAGTCTACATAATTCAACCCCCCTTCTTGTGTGTTTTTGTACTTTACAGTTTGGTATCAGAGCTCAACCTCTAAGGGTTGAGCGCTTAACAACTGCTAGAGGAAAAGATCCGGGATGACGAACTCTCAGACGATGCTTATTACAGAAGGCTCCTCCATGAACACTTCTCCAGCTTTCTCTGGAAATGATTACCCTTACTGGCCAGACCGGATGGAGATGTATATCAAGTCTACAAAATATAGACTTTGCAAGATCATAACAGAAGGAGACATTCCCCTGACCAAGCCTGAATCAGAGTGGGGAAATGAAGAATATACAATCGCAGAGCTCAACAACAAGGCACGTTATGCCATAACGTGTGCTCTTTCTAGGACAGAATATAACATACTCTGTGCCTACAAAACAGCCAAAGAGCTTTGGGATGCGTTGAAGATCTCTTATGAAGGAACTGAAGATGTCAGACTTAGGAAAGCTGCCACCCTTCAAAGAGAGTACAAAATGTTCTCCATGGAAAGAGAAGAATCTATAGATGGAATGTTTGAAAGATTCCAAACTATTTTGAATGGGCTAGTTGCATTGGAAATTACTTTTTCAAAAGCCCAAAACAACATGAAGATTTTGGACAGCTTACCTGCACCATGGGAAGCTATGTCCACTGCTATATCTGTTGGGAGAAATATGAAGACCCTTACTCTGGATGAACTCATTGGAACACTAAGAGTGCATGAAGTTCATTTGTGTAAAAGGGGGAAGCTGAAAATTCAAGAGCTTATTGCTCTATCCAACATTGATGAGCTTGATGGAGAAGAGTTAAGTATGAAGAAAGCAAAATCAACAGACTCAGAAGATTCCTCTAAAGAAGAAATCTCCTTGATGACAAGAAGATTAAAAAGATTGATGTTGAAGAAGAGGGATTCCAAAAAGATTAGAAGAAAGAAGAAACAAGCCACTTGGGATGATCTCGATGATGAAAGCTCAGACGAATCATCTGAGGAAAAGAAGGCAAATATCTGTCTCATGGCAAGAGACATTATATCGAGGTAAATCTTTTAAATATATCTAGTTCATCCTCATCTTCTTTAGATTCAGATTCAGAGTCAGACTTTGAGGACATGTCATATGATGTTCTTCTTGCTAACTCACATTTTATAGCTCAAGAATATATAAATTGCAAATCTAAGCTCAAAAAGGCTTTAGAAGAAATTGAAAATCTGAAAGCTATAAATGTCCAGTTATTTGAGAAAAACATATAAGATGAATCATCCTCTTCGTCTGATACTGAAAATAGTCATCTTCTTCTTAGTCTTGAAAATTTAAAAGAAGAAAATGAATTCTTAAAGAAAGATTTAAACAAGTTCACCTTGAGTTCTTCCAAGCTCAAAAATACTTTAAACTATGGAAGATCTCCTCTTAACAAAAGTGAACTTGGTTATAATCTTGTGACGAACGAAAGAAAGCCAAATATTAATTCGTCTGTATATAGAAGCATGCATGATTTTTATTTAAGGTCTCCGAAATAGTTTGAAGGTCATTCAAGAACCTATGACAGACAGAACCTTACAACTAACAAAATTGGACCCAAGAAAATTTGGGTACCAAGATCAAAAATGATTTTTGTTGCAGATAGAAAGAGAGAATGTATGAAGATGGTACAATCTGAACAATGGATACATGTAATATGTGATCATCAACATGTCCTTGTTCCAAAACAACAGATCATGTAAGAGATCTACCATCTATGGATCTTGAGCAGACATATTCACCAATGCAAACGGAAGAAGCAAAATTTTCAAAGAATGCAAACAGGTCGAATTTTAGAGACCTTTCTGAACGTGCTTTGGTGTCAAGAAAAATTGAACCCAAGTGCATTGAAGAAGTGCATTCAAATATCAATTGAATGGAGCTTGAAATAATGTTTTAAGCATGGTGAGTTGCTCATGTGTACATCCAAAAAAAAAAAGGGGATCTTTGATATTAATTTATTCAAAATGCTTTTCAATGATTCAAACTTTCTTACAAAGAATTTAAACAAATCTTTTTTGAAAACTTAGAAATAATTGTCTCATTTGAATAAGTTTTCTTATCTGTTTAAATTCCTTTCATCTATCCTTATCGTCTATAGAAGAAATGATGCGTCTGATCATTAGTTGAAATAGTCTATCTGACTCTTCAACAGACGCAACGTCATCTTATTTTCTAACATCTCTGTTGAGTGTACAGGACAAAGCTCTTTAATGCTTTACATATGTCTAGCTTTTTAAAGCAAGATACACGCTATCCTTAGATACACCTCATCAGACGGAAGAAGGTAATGAGAGATAAGAAGGCCTTGGAAGCCTCCGTGGAAAACTCAGAGGATGCAAAAGATTTAAGAAAAGATGTTTTTGATGATTGCAGCCCAAAGGGGAGAGAAATGAGAAATGAGAAATAAGGATGAGAGAGAAATAAGAATGGAAGAGAAAAGGATTGAAGAAATAAAAAAGAAATGTGTACAGCCCAAAGGGATGGAGAAAAAGAAAGATGCAAAAGTTGAGGGGAGCAAAATAAAAAAAAAAATAATGAAAAGAAAAGATCAGAAGAGATTAGAAGCTTAGGGGAAGCATAATACAAGTGTTCAGTCTGAAAGGAAGTTCAGATGCAGAAGAAGAAAAGAGGATGAAGAACAAATTTTGATCTGTTACTCTTTCAAGTTCAGTCTGACAAAGATCATCTATCTAGCTCTTATACATCCTTTTGCTCTGTCTCAAGTAGAAGATCAATGATTTGCTAGTGTGGTCTGTAATCATCAAAAAAGGGGAGATTGTTAAGTCAAGATGATTTAGAATCTTAGTTTTGATAATTACAGAACAATCTGTTGTGCCTATAGACGGAAGAATGATTAGATCAAGCATCGATCAATAAGCATCGAGAAGGAACAAACAAGCTGAAGCATCGATTTAAATGATCGATCAAGGCATCAGATCGAGAGGCATCAGATCAAGAGGCATCGATCAAGAAGCATCAGACTGAAGGATCAGACTGATGAACAGACGGAAGAAGCATCAGACTGAATGATCAGATTGAAGAGGGCAGATTGAAGGAACAAATGGAATGAGACAGACGAATGAATTCAACACACAACTCATTTATTTATTCATTCATCTACCTTGTTTAATGAAGTTCAGACGGAGTAACTCGCGCCCCAATTCAAATCTAGCCATTACTCAAGAAGCTTCCAAAGACAGAATAGAGATCTGTACAAAACCCCTGCAACACAAAAATCAACCATGCTTTTTGTTGATGTCTCTGATCAAGTCAGAAAAAGCCTGTGCAAACATTTATTATTCTGATTGATCTCTGTCACACGTTTGAAGACTCCAAGACAGAGGACTAACGTTCAAATCTTCAGTCTAACGGATACTTCAAGAAGCTCTCTATAAAAGGACTTCATTACTTCAAGAGAAGGTTGGCGAACTGCATAACAAAGAAATTATATTCAAGCTTCAAGCTCTCAAGCAAAGTTCACTTGCCCTGAACTTAGAATAGATCTCATTGTAAAACCTCTCTCTGCGTAGAGGATAAACTTATTCTTTCATCTTCCTAAATCCACTGTTGTGGTGCTCTTAGCTTGTGGAGGTTGTGTTCAAAGAATACCTTTGTTTAGCCTGCAAATGCTGGGTTCAAAGAATATTGGTTTAGCTTGAGAAGGCTGTGTTCAAATAATATCTGTAAATTGCCAGGAGTGGCTGGGTTCAAAGAATACTCTTAGTGGAACCTCAGTGTGTTGCTGGGGAACTGGATGTAGTATTGATTAGACGAATCAGTATAAAAATATTGTTGTCTTCTCTATTGATTTATCTGTTAACTAACAGGGGATAATAACTTGAACAGTCTGATAATAAAATCAATCTTAAAGAAGAAAACAATCTTGCGTCTGATCAAGCTTTCAAAACAACAGACGCAAACACATCGTCTTAGAGAAAAAGTTTTAAAAACAGTCTACACAATTCAACCCCCCTTCTTATGTGTTTTTATACTTTACATAAGTTTACTGACTTGAATCACACTTTTTGCAATAATATCTCAAATGAAATGGAGCCTTACATTTATATGTTTTGTGCTCTCATGGAATGATTGATTCTTAGAGAGACATATTGCACTTTGGCTATCACATATAACCTCAATCTTTGATTCCTTTCATTACAATTCCTCTACAAATCCTTTCATCTAGATGGCTTTCTTTATGGCTTCAGTCAAAGCAATATATTTTGATTCAGTAGTTGATAAAGCCACAATTGATTGAAGGTTCACTTTCTAGCTAACTACATTTTCGTATAGAGTGAAGATGTAGCCCATCATGGACCTTTTGTTGTCTATGTCACCTTCATAGTCAACATCCACATATCTAGTGATGTTGAATTTCTGATAATTCAAAGTCCCATATTAGAGAACATTTAGAAAGAGAGAAGGGTGAAAAACCTATATATATGGTAGAGTGATAGATTTTTCACTTGCACCACATTTTTAAATCTAGTAAAGGAGTGTATCAGGTTTCAGGTAGTGTGTGCCAAACACTATGGAAATGTTTTTAATTTTTGTCAGAAAAATTACACATTGAAGGGTTTGTAATTTTTGCCAGAAAAATTACATCGTGGAATGGTTTGTAATTTTTGCAAGAGTTTATAATTTTTTCCAGAAAAATTATATGTAAGGAGGGTTTGTAATTTTTTCATTCAAAAATTACACATAGTGAAAATTTTGGAAATTTCAGGTGGACAAGAGATGGATCTATAAAGGTCAGGTGAGCCTATATTAAGATGATTTTCTTTGTCGAAAGTCTTCTATTGCAAGGAGGGAGAATGATTCCCTTTGTCGAAATTCTTCCGTTACGAGGAGGGAGAAAGTATAATGGTCCTTTGTTTGAAGGAAAGATTATTGGGATGCAATCAAAGTCCCATGTCAAAAGAACAATGAAAAGCTTGAAGGAGAAGAAGAATTTCAGAAGTCAGAAGATTCTACTACAAGGGAGGATTGCTCTAGAAGTCAGGAGATTCTGCTACTGCAAGAGAATATCACTCCAAAAAAGTTTTGTTAGTTTTGAAGTAAGAAAGGATCGTTGTAGAAGTGTATGACTTTGAATTAAGGTGAGATTTGTTGAGTCTGTGTTAATTCAAAGTCCCATATCGGAGAACATTTAGAAAGAGAGAAGGGTGAAAGACCTATATATACGGTAGAGTGATAGGTTTTTCACTTGTACCACATCCTTAAATCTAGTAAAGGAGTGTATTAAGTTTCAGGTAGTGTGTGTCAAACACTGTGGAAGGGTTTGTAATTTTTGCCAGAAAAATTATGCATTGAAGGGTTTGTAATTTTTGTTAGAAAAATTACATCGTGGAAGGGTTTGTAATTTTTGCTAGAAAAAATTACAATTGGGAAAGGTTTACAATTTTTGTCATAAAATTTACATGTAAGGAGAGTTTGTAATTTTTTCCGCTCAAAAATTACATATAGTGAAAATTTTGTTCTAGTGGAACCGTGCACTAGGTGTTGAGGCACCAAATCATGTTAAATCTTTTTGTATATTCTTTTTCTTTTTCCCTATACTTGTTTAAGGTTGTTGAGTTCCCAATTTCTTTTTCTTTTTGTTAGTTTTTTAACCTTAATTTAGTATATGAAGTCTTCTTCAGGTATCTAAACATCCATTGATTGTCATCTAGTGTTCTTTATCAGGATTTCCCATAAATCTGCTAACTAGACTTGTTCCATAGGCTATATCAAATCTGAACAAACTATGACATACATTATGCTTCCTGAAGCATTAGCTTATGGAACATTTCTCATTAATTCGTATTCTTCTTCACTGCTAAAGATTGATTCGCCAGATAATTTGAATTGACTAGCCATAAAAGCAGAAACTGGCTTTGCATTGAACATGTTGAATCTCTTCAAGATGTTTTCAACATAGCTTCCTTAATTAAGATGAATTATGCCATTTAAAATTTCCATGCCTAAAATCCTTTTTTCTTTTCCTAAACCTTTCATTTCAAATTCTGACTCGGAACCTGCTTTAGTCTCTTAATAATTTCAACATCCTTGCTAGCTAATAACATATCATCTATATATAAGATCATATATATGTAGTTCCATGTGGATTCCTTCTTGAGATAAACACAACTGTCATAAGAGCTTTTCTTATATCATTTAGACGCAATAAAACTGTCAAACCTTAGGTACCATTGTCTTTGGGACTATTTAAGTCCATACAATGATTTCTTGAGCAAAGAGACCATGTTTTCTTTTCCTTTCACTTCATGTCCTTTAGGTTGTTTCATGAATATTTCTTCATCAAGCAAACCATGCAAGAATGATATCTTTACGCTCATCTAATGAAACTCTAGATTATATGAAGCCACTAGAGCTAAAGTCACTCTTATATTAGTGTGATTGACCACAATGAACAAATTTCGTTGTAGTCTACCCCTTCTTTTAGTGAAAAGACCTTTGCTACTAGCCTTGCCTTGTACCTACCATTCTCAATGTCAAGAATCTCAGGTTTTCTTTTGAAAATCCACTGGTATCCTATGATTCTTTGTTTTTCAGGCCTCTCTACAACTTCCCAAGTATGATTCTTCATGAAAGAATCATACTCTTCATCCATAGCAATTTTTTAGTTCTCAAAATCAGCACTTAACATGGCTTCTTTTTAACTGGCAGGATCAGTGTTAGTCCTCTCATACTCCGATGTCAAGATGCAGGCTATAATATTTACATAGCCACACCTTTCTGGAGCTTTTCTATCTCTCCTTTTCCTGTCTTTGGTTAACATGTAATCACTTTAGTTTATTTCAGGTTGAGTTCCTTCAAGTTAATGAGTGATAATCTCATCAGGTTGCTCTAGCTGAACTCTCCTTTCTTTGTTAGCAATTTATGGAACAAAAGGATCTTGGTTGTCGTCCTTCATCATGTTTTCTTCTTGGAAGACAACATCTCTGCTTATAACTGTCTTTCCTCTTCCAGACTCATCAATCCATACTTTGTATCCTCATCAGTTCATATTTTGTATCTTTTTACTCTATCAGGATATCTAAGAAAGATTCCTTTCTTTGATCTAGGTTCTAACTTCCCCTTATTACAGTGACTATATGTATCATAACCAAAGATCATTAGGTGTTTAAGACTTGGTGGCTTACCTGTCCAAAGTTCCTCTGATGTCTTAAATTGGATGGCTACAGAAGGGATCTATTGATGATATATGCAATTATATGAACAATTTTTTTTCTTGTTGAACTTGGCATTATAAACCATGCATCTTACTCTCTCTAAAATAGTTCTATTCATCCTTTCGATCAAAGCATTTTGTTGATGAGTTAATTTTATTGTCTTGTGCCTTGTAATTCCATTATCCTTGCAAAATTCATTGAACTCATCACTTAAGTATTCCAAAAAATTATCAATCCTAAGCACTTTGACTCATTTTCCAGTTTGAGTTTCAACCAAAGCCTTCCATTGTTTAAAGGTTTTGAAAGCTTGATTTTTGTGCTTGAGTAGGCATATCTATACTTTTCTTGACCAATCATCAATGAAAGTAATGTAATATCTAGCTCCATGTAATGATTGAGTTTTAACAGGTCCTTATATATCAGAATGTACGTAGTATAGAATCCCTTTAGTTGTATGTGTACCAGTAGGAAACTTAGCCCTTTTATATTTTCCATACAAAAAATGTTCAAAGAAATCCAGTTTATCATAACTGGTTCCTTTTAATAGGCCTTGCTAATGCAATTCTTCCAATCTTTTCTTACTGTTATGAGCTAGTCTAAGATGTCATAATCTAATTAAAAGATCCTTCGACACTAAACATGAATAAGTTGAATTGATAACAATTTTACCTTGCACCCTATAGAGACCATTCTACTAGATTCCTTTCATGAATGCTTGGATCCCCTTTTTATAAAAATTGCATCATTTACTTCATTGAAATCACACCCTACTTCACCTAACATGCCAAGGAAATAAGATTTCTCTTGAGTTCAGGCACATGTCTAACTTTAGTGAGGGTTTTTACAGATCCATCATCTCGTTTAAGTCTGTTAGTTCTTGTACCAGCTATTTAGCAGAAAATGTCATTGCTAATTAGAACCCTTCAAACATCAACTTTCGTGTAAGTATTAAACCAACTCATATTTGGGGTCGTATGGAAGGTGTACCCTGAATCTAGACTTCATTCTTCACTACATGGATGATCAGTGACTTAGATCATCAAAACTTTCATATCCATCAGCTACAGTTTCAAGATTGGTTCCTTTCTAACATTTATCATTATTCTTTTTCTTCTTTTCTTGGACAATCTCTTCGAAAATGGCCTTGCTTGTGGGAGAAGTAAAAAGACTTCTGTAAGGTCCCTAACTGTCAAATTAAATGTAACAGAACCAAACAATGTACAACATTAAATATAAACAAACAAGTATGTTATTGATCGAATATGGGGAAAAGAGTACAATATAAGAAATGGCTTTCGAGAGGCCAATTCTCTCCTCTAATTTCACTTCATTATTTTTTTTCCTATCCTCCACAATTGCTACTTACTTTTTATTTATATCACTCTCCTCTAACCAACTACTAGATTCACAATGTCTTCATTCCGTTATTTTTCTTTCCCCTCCTCCTATATGTATATTTGAAAGTGGTCATTTCTCTATACTGCCCCTGCATGTTGGGGTGTGTTACAATACCCCCTCCCCCTTGAAGAGTCACCTTGTCTTCAAGGTAAAAAGAAGGAAAAGCCAACTTCAACTGTTTTGCGAACTCCTAAGTGCTCTCAAAATCTAGTAGGTCCTGTCATTTCACTAGCACTTCCATCTCTCCAAACTTGTTTTGGCGTGCCTCTAAGACCTGCTCTGGCTGAACTACAAGCTCCCTTTCCTTAGTAAGTGTAGCAAGTAGAGGCTGTGGTTCCAAAGATGACCTTATACTCCTTTTAAGAAGGGAAACATGAAACACTTGATGTATCTTGGCTGAGTTAGGAAGCTTAAGTTTGTAAGTAGCTACTCTAATCTTCTCCAGCACTTCAAAAGGACCATAAAATCGAGCACACAATTTCTGATCGGGTCTGGTTGCAAGGGACTTTATCTAGTATGGTTGGAGTTTTAAATACAAAAAATCCCCAACAACAAAGACCCCATCTCTCCTATTCTTTTCAGTAGCTTGTCGCATTCGATTTTGTGCCTTGTTGAGTTGGAAATGTATCTCATCTAGCATCTGATTTTGATCCTCAAGTAAGAGTCTAACCTCCTCCACCGTCGATTCCATGCCACCTCCTAACGAGGGTGGAGGTTCCCTTCCATAAAGAGCTTTGAAGGGAGACATCTTAATAAACCCATGGTAATTAATGTTGTACCAAAATTTAGCCCAAGATAACCATGTTGGCCACTGCTTTGGTTTAGAACCTGTAAGGCAACAAAGATAGGTCTCCAAACATTTGTTTACTGCTTCGGTTTGGCCGTTAGATTAGGGGTGGTAGGCTGATGACATCTTCAGTGAGGTTCCAACTTGCTTGAAGACCTCTGACCAAAAGACACTCATAAAAACTTTGTCCCGATCGAAGACAATGGACAATGGAAATCCATGAAGGCATACTACTTCTTTGATGAACAAAGTGGCGATACCCTTTGCTGTAAACGGATGTGAAAGAGGAAAGAAATGGACATATTTGGTCATCCGATCAACCACCACGAAGATAATATCCATTCCCTTGGCTTTCGGTAACCCACTAATGAAATCCGTTGAAACACCTGCCCAAAAATTAGTGGGAATGAGCAAGGGTTGTAGGAGGCAAGCTGGCTGGAAAGTGGAGTGTTTATTTCGTTGACAAATTTCACAACCTTTGATAAAGTTAAAAATAGTTGATTTCATACCTTCCCAATATAGAATGGAGGAAATCCTCTTATAAGTGCAAAAGAAGCTAGAGTGGCCCCTAAGCTTGGACTGTGAAACTCTATTAAAAGCTTAGAGATCCATTTAGAAGTTTTAGCAATCACCAATCTTCCTTTGTACATGAGCTTGCGATTGAGAAACTCAAAACCCGTTGTAGTTTCTTCACCCAACAACAGTTTTTGCATGATACTTTTCAGTTTTGCATCCTCTAAGACTTCAGCCTCTATGTTAGCCCACTCCGCATCCATCGAAAAAGAGAGAGAGGAAAAATGAAATTTCCTCGAAAGGGCATCTGCCACTCTATTCTCTGAGCCCACCTTATATTTGATTTCAAAATTGTATCCCAACAATTTTGATAGCCATTTCTGCTGTCCCTCTTTAGCCACCCTTTGATCCAGCAAGAATTTCATGGATTTTTGGTTAATAAACACAGTAAATTATTGATCAAGAGATAATGTCGCCACTTTTGGATGACAAAGATAATTGCCATCAATTCCCTTTCATAGACAGATTTTGATTGTGCTGCAACAGAGAGCTTCTGGCCCATGAATGCAATAGGATGACCTTCTTATATCAAGATAACACCCACACCTTTCCTTGAGGCATCAGTCTCAATCTGGAAAGGCTTGGAAAAACAATGAACAACCAACACTGGAACAGACACCATAGCAGACTTGAGCTGTTGGAAAGCAGATTCCGCGACCGCATCCCACTGAAAACTATCCTTTTTCAAGCAATGCTCCCACAACCTTTCAAAAATCTTCTATAGTACCCTCTAAGGCCCAAGAACCCATGCAACCCTTTGAGGTCCCTCGATTAGGGCCAATCCAGCATGTCTCTAAGCTTTTTTGGGTTTGCAGTAACACCCTGAGCTGATATAATATGACTCAAATATTCAATACGATTACTCTTAAAACAACATTTCTTCTTATTAACCAATAAATGGTTTTGCCTGAGCAACTCAAAATTCTGCAACAAATGTTCCATGTGGCTGTCAATATCCTTGTTGTAAAAAAGTATGTCGTCAAAGAAGACCAACGTAAATTTTTGAAGGTAAATTTTTGAAGATAGGGTCGCAACACCTTATTCATCAAAGCTTGAAAGGTGGAAGGAGTGTTCGTGAGGCCAAAAGACATTACAAGAAACTCGTAATAGACCTCATGGGTTCAAAAGTCTATCTTATGGACATCCTCCTCTTTCATGCGAATTTGGTGGTACCCAGATTTCAAATCAAGCTTAGAAAACACAACAGCTCTAGCAAACTCATCCAATAATTCCTCAATAATCAGAATAGGAAATTTATCGGGAATGGAGATTTTGTTGAGTGCTCGATAATCCACACAGAAACACCACCACCATCCTTTTTCTTAACTAAAATTACCGAACTCGAAAACGGGCTAGTTCTAGGGCAGATTATCCCAATTTGGAGCATTTCATCTATTATTTTCTCTATCTCCACCTTTTGGTAGTGTGGATACCTGTAAGGCCTAATGCTGGGAATGTCAGTTGCATGACAAAAAAACCAAAGGGGTTCAATTTCTAAAAAAAATATTAAAATGGGGTTGGTTTGAAACAAATTACAGGAGAGGGTTGTTGTGTAGGGAGACGCCTTGGCTGATGGCGCCTCTGTGCAAGGGGCCCACGAAGGTTACGTAGTTCGTGGTATCTTCAAAGGAGATAGTGGTAGGGCCCACAAAGGTTACACTCTCTATGGCGCCTTCAAAGAAGATAGTGGTGGAGCCTACGAATGTTACACTCATTGTGACGTCTCCTGTTAAAGTAAAATAAGGTGGGGGATTACAACAGATCTGGACAACAATCAATTAAAAAATAAATATTTTCTGTCAGTTCCAATAATTAATCCGGAATTTAAATAAATTCTTTTCTATTAAAAAGTTTAACTAATCAACATGAATACTAAACAATAAACTCCAAAAATTAGTTAACAATGAAATAAATATAATAATTGTAACCATAAAAAAATCTAAACTAACAACAAAAATTAACAATAATAAAATTAACTCAGCTATAACAAAATGTTTTAAAAAATTTCATACAGTAAATAAATAGTTAAAAACATATATTAAAAAAAAAACGTAACAGTAAGCATAATAAATTTTAATGGAGGAGGAGAAAAATTTTAACAACGAAAGAAGGAGAAAATTAGCAGTAGAAGGAGGAGAAAAATTTTAACGGAGAGAGAGAGAAATAAAACGCAAAATTTTGGGGAGGGGAGTTAAGCAGGGGATCACAACGGTCAATATTTATTTTACTTTAATAATAGGAGACGTCACAAGGAGTGTAACCTTCATGGGCCCTACCATTATCTCCTTTGAAGGCGCCATAAGGAATGTAACTTTCGTGGGTTCCACCACTATTTCCTCTGAAGGCGTCAAGAACTGCGTAACCTCCGTGGGCCCCTTGCACATAGGCGCCATCAGCCAAGGCGCCTCCCTACAAAAAAAAACCCCCCTTTGTAATTTTGTTTCAAACCAACCCCATTTTGATTATATATATATTTTTTTTAAAATTGTGCCCTTTAGTTTTTTTTGCCCAGTTGCATCCTTTAGTATGATGGCATGGTCATGTGCTCTCTGTGGGGGAGTCCAAAGGGGGCCTGGAAAATGTCATCATATTGTTGCAATAGATCTATAGTAGCTGCTGAAATTGGCTGTTGTTCATCAGAGGAATCAGATCGAAAAAATGGTGTCACTTAGAAGCCCTCCTCATCATTCATCAGGACATTAAGGGTATTTTTTCCACTGGCGTGACTCCTTTCAAGGGTAGGATCACCCCTTATAGTTACCTTGGTACCATTCAACATCTAGCTCGAGACAAGTTCCTGCCGGTCCCCCTCAAATTACCCAAACTAGCAGCCTATCTAGCACCCAACACCACTTTCGACAAACCCAATTCCATCACAAAGAAATTTGCCACAATAGAGATGCCCTGTACCATAATTTCAATGTTTTCACAACCACCTGCCCCTTGCTCGATGGCACTGTTCCCCACCTCCACTAGAAATGGATGTAGCTGAAGCAGCGATAAACCAAGAGTGCCAACCAGTTTTGTGTAGATGAAATTCGCTTCTGGCCCTAGGTCCACCAGAATCACTACCTCCTTGCCATGGATGGTGCCACGAGCTTTGAGAGTTTGATGGGTGTTGAGGCCCTAATAACTATAGGAAGAAAGATGTAGAAAAAAAGTGTTAAAGGTTACATCAGGAGTTTCTTCTTGTGGCTCCACCTTGTCGTTCTCCGGAATAGCTTCATTCTCACCCAAAATTAGTAGTTGTTGATGGCGAAGCTTGCACGGGTGGCTAGGATTCCATTTTTCACCGCAACAGAAACAGAACCTGCGCCTATGACGTTCAACCCATTCTTCGTTCAATATCCACTTAGAGGAAGGTTTTGGGCCATTAGAGCTTGAGGTCGTGAATGGACCCAAATTAAGTTTGACTTCATTTTTAGAGTAGGAAATTGGGCCAGTATTGCTCAACTCAGGAGCAAGGGAGGAGTTATTGGGCTTAGCCCAATTGGTGTTTCTAGACCCAACCAAGTTAGAGTGTGTGCCTGTCTTCCTTTGTGACCCTATTATTGACCCACTTCTTCCCGCCAAGCTTCGTATCGAGCTTCCAATATAACATCCTCAACTTCTCCATCTAAATACTCTAATCTCTCTACGGTAATTAAATATTCATTTGGTAAACAAACCAAATCTTATTTCATAGAGTAATTTTCAAAATAAAGTTTCTACAACTACAAATGTAAATTTCTCATAAAATAAAAAGTTTTAAACTTCTAACATTCCTATATAATATAAATTTCTCAAACACGAAAAAGAAAGTAATAACATCTTGATGTCTTCAACAAATCAGGTTCTCCTCTAGCCTATGGCCTGGTGTCTCCAAGCAATCAAGCCATTTGCTCACACCTTGTTTAAATGGGTCATCATCACAGTGTCAACCACATTTCACAACCATAGGGTTAGCTCATAATTTAATGATAATAATAAAATCATAAGAACAATACACACAAACAACAAATATAAAGAAGACATGAAATTTCAATTTACAACTTATCACAATTAACTATGCAACCCAATATGATGCATGCCACTCACAATTCACTCTTATGCCATGTGGTACCATCAAAACAATTGAGCGATGCTAGGAGTACATGTCACATCTGACACTCTCACTAGAAATACTAGACAATTACAGTTAGGGCAACCAGTGTTGCAACAAGAGTCACTTTCCACTCATGGTGATTGGTCACAGTGAAAGCTTTCCCCACCGCGAATACCCTCCAAGTCCTAGGCCATTACAACGACCCATCAAGGACCAACCGTAGTAGTTCTTTTCATCTTCTCCTTTCGAAAACGTTTTCACTTCATTTAGGATTCATGATAATCCCTCCCATTCTTAAAACACAATGTTTTATAAGAATATTCATCAAGGGCAACCTCACCGCTCATTCTAACGGTAGGCATCCATCCCTCTCATTAAAAAAACATTTAAAACAGATTATCATGAACTTAAACGACTCGTCAATGCAATATGACCCGCAAAATAAATCTCTCAATCCATATCAATCATTTCCCCGTAATAAACTATTTAATTTAACAAAAGGCATTTAGATCAATATACAATTAATTAAACATGAGTAACATCATATAGCTAAAATGACTAAGCACTAACTAAATGGTAATTATCACAATCCAAATAACTTATAAACCCAAATAAATAGTCATCACGAGAGAATTATCAAACAAAAGGTAAAACGATACAAGGAAGGATATAAATATTAAGAAACTAATACAACAAAAAAAAAAGGAATAAATACTAATTAAATAATAATTATTACAATATAATAATGAATCATAAACCAAATAAATAGCCAATTAAGATGGAATAAAATAAATAAATAATACAAGAAAGATATCAATAGAGTGATAAATATTAGAATCAAAATAGACCGCTTAGTCTAATAAAAGACAAAAGAACAAATTCTAAAAAATTTAATCACCGAAAATACTCACTAATATTCTAAAACTTTCTTTTTAAATATTCACTCCTTTAATTATTCTATAAATATTTTCTAAATATGCATAAATATACAAAATAATTATTTAGAAATTACTTATATCCATTCATTGTCACCATAACTTTTAAATAACGTACATATAAATAAAAATATTACAATTTCATAAACAAAATAATCAAAATATATTAATCAAGGCATAAAATTAAATCAACATAAAAATAAATTTTTATCCCTCAACTACGTTCATGAATAACAATAGAATTGCAACATATATTCATTTCAATATCAAAGATAGAATTTATATTATCTTTTGTGAAACATAATTAATCAGAACCAAGTAAATTAAACAATAAATCATCAAACACAATTTCAATTTGCAATTTTAAATTTACATTGATTATGAATGAAATGACACGATGATAGATCTAATTGCAGATAATTCAGAAAAGTCTATTATTATTATTAGAGTGTGAACCCCCTACTCCCTAAACAACAACAAACACCTGAACAATCCCAAACAATAATAATTCACAAAAGTGAGAAAGGAAAAATTAACATCCAGCAAAAAAAAAAATATTCAATCCAAATAAACAAAATCAAGGGAAAGGAGAAACATTTCATCATTATCATTTAATTGAGAATTACCCTAACCTGAACATGAGACACTATGTGTGAAAAAAAATAGAAGTTGGTAGAGTTCCGATCTCCCTCCTCTCGTCAGATACTTCAATCTCCTTTTAGAGAAAAAAGTAATGCTAGAACGCGAGAGAAAGAAAAGAAAGAAAGAATGAGGAAGAATGTATGATCAGAAAGTGCAACAGACTCGTCCTTTTATAGTTGCTCAACCACTCTAAGCATTTACTACCCATTATTATTATTAAAAAAATATGACGTTACATAATCAATTTTCATTATTTTTATTAAATTGAAACATTATAATTCAATTATTATTATTATTATTATTATTATTAAAATGAGACATTACATAATTAATTATTATTATTATTATTATTAAAATGAGATGTTATACAATTAATTATTATTAAAAAAAAAGGGTTGTTACATCCACCACTGTAGCCTTATCCATCATCTCTTGCAAAGTCTTAAATTCATTGATCGTCATCTCCGTGCTGATCATCGACTTGAGCCGTTGGTGGAACATGCACAGTAACGTGTCGCTTCCGAGGTGTCTATGAGACCTTGCTGCGAGTTCAAATGCACATCCGTAATCCATCATCGAACTTGATTGTCTCACCTTCAGCAATGGAGTCAGCGGATTCGAAGCTGCTCCAGGTTCAAAGCGTCGGAGCAGATCCTGTTTGAAACGGAGCCAAATGTGAAAAGACGATTGAGCCTCCCATCACTCAAACCACGTAAGAGCCTCCCCTTGAAGAGCAAAGACTGCGTAGTCTAACTTTTCCCCAATTGGATTGTCGGAGATTCGAAAGAAACTATCTATATACACTAACAAACCACTTGCGTCTGAGCCATCGAACGGTAGAACTTCGATTCTCTTGATGTGATCCCCTCGATGCTGTCTTGGTTCGCGACGCTGGCCTCCGCTAAGATTGTCAATCCTCGAGTGGTTATCCTTTCCATGGTGTGGGGATTGTTGTTGGTGGTTCATCAATTCTAACCTCTTCATCATCGTCTCCATTATGCAGTCATCAATTCTAACCTCTTCATCATCGTCTCCATTATGCAGCCCTGTTCCACCCTAAAATTTGCTAGTTGACATTCCAACCCATTTACACAGTCCTCCATTGTAACGGAAAATCTGGTGGTAACCATACACAAGAAAAGTGTCCTAGATCGAAAATCTGATACCAAATGTAAGGTCCCTAACTGTATCAGATTAAATGTAACAGAACCAAATAATGTATAAACGAATGAGTATGTTATTGATTGAATATGAGGAAAAGATTACTGTATAAGCATTGGCTTTCGAGAGGCCAATTCTCTCTTCTAATTTCACTTCACTATTTTTTTCCTATCCTCCATAATTTCTACTTACTTTCTATTTATATCACTCTCCTCTAACCAACTACTAGATTCAAGGTGTCTTCGTTCCGTTATTTTTCTTTCCTCTCCTCCTATATGTATATTTGAATGGGGTTATTTCTCTATACTGCCCCTGCATGTTGGGGTGTGTTACAACTTCTTAGTCTTTGGCTTTTTGTTTGGATACTCTAATGTGTTCTCCATTTTCTCAAATTTTCCTCAAAGCAAACAGAGTTATTATATAAAGAAATGGGAGACACAGAGAATGAAATTATGCAATCTGTAGATGAGAAGGATATTTGTCATTCAGCCCAGATTATATGAATGATAATTAAGTACATATTCTAATTGCAAAGTTATATAGGCTTACCAATTGCCAAGGCCAAAACCAATTTTTTCTAGTCCACAAGCAAACAAGGTAATCACACTGAAGACAAACATTACAGCAAAGTTGGCCTTGCTGCAAAGATTATAGAAAATTTTAAGAAGGAACATGGATCCATTTAAAACATAACTGACAACAAAATTAGATGTTGTGCTCACGAGGAAACTTCTCTCCATTTTTGGAAATGTTCAAATAAAATGAAACCAAATGGCGAGAGAAGTTTGTGTACTATCCACAGACTCCACTTGATCTTATGGGTGCTTCTAACATTGCAACTGAACAATGGGACCCCAAATCCAAAATATATATTGCCTGATAAGGAGTTTGAGGAGATCGGGGGAAACCATGCATATAAGGTGACAGTTAAAAGCTGTTTAAGGAGTAATCAACATATAAAGAACAATCAACATATAATAATAATATGACAAAAAAGAGCTCAAACATTTTCAAGTAAAGTTACAAAAAATAGGTGGCGACAATTCAATATGGCCTCTGAACATTTAGATCATGGACATTCACTGCAGAGAGAGACTATTTATTGCATGAAGTAGTTGCCATGCACTTATGAACAAGTTCACTTATCATTTCTGATGCAACCCAATAAACATTTGAGCCTAGAGAGCCCTTAATCCAAGAAAACTATGCAGGCCAAGACCTTGGATATTTTACTCACGTAGAGGGAAGACAAGCAAAGAAGGTGTGAAGGGGTGAGATGACAAGTTAGTTAGGAGGAGTGCGAATCAGTATGATGAGGGGAGATTTTGTATTTAAGGGGAGAAAGAATGATGTGTGAGGTAGCTTTTACATGTTTATTAGCTTTTGCTATAGTATGAGGAGCAATTAGATTCACCTCGGAGCTGTGCTCTGGGACAGTAGGGAGAGATTATTACCCTCTGTATTTACATTTGTCCGTCACATTAATATCATCTTTCAGTGTTTTCCTTTCATTCTCTGTTTTTTTGCTCTAGTTCTGTTGTGTGGTTCCCATCAATTTCAAAGGCAAAGTTTGTCTAATATCATGTCTGATATTTTCTTAAAACTTGTCTTTGTGGTAGTCATTGTTATTCCTTCAATTAAGGTTGTAATCATGGTAGTGATCAATGTCATTGATATTAACAAATGATTAGTCAATTCACTACTTTCCAATAAAAAGTTTGATGGTCTTCTGAGCTGTTGTATTGCAATTTTAATAACGTCAATTCTTTTTATTAAATTATAATGCCTTTTCAATTCACATTATTAAAATAAGCTAAATTTAAATCACGACAATGATGATAAATACACATGTCGTGTGAGCCCGTACGACTTCATCCATGTTGAGCTTTCTTGGATCAAACTCATCCATTGATTCCCAATCAAATGCATGAACTAGAGTAGTAATTAGTGATGGAATTAGCTTAAGCCTTGGCTCATATCAACACATATTCTAGGCCCAACACTAAATGGTATAAAAAGTTGTTGCCCCTAAAATCAATATCAACCTTTTGAAGCAGGAACCTTTCAGGTTTGAACTTCAATGACCAATAGAGTTGCACCTTGAGAGATGTGGTAGTCAAATATGTCAACTCTTTTCAGAAACTAGTGGAAGAGAAAGAGGGATTGGTAGGTAGAGACATAATGTTTCCTTTCCTTTACATTGCCCACTTTACTGTCCCAGGTATAAACATGTCCTGAAAAAATAAGTTAACATGTGTAGTTAACTTTTTCACAAGTTCAATACAAGTGATAATGTGATTGAATTTTTGCATAATATTAAATTTTTGAGAAATACAAGTGAAATCAATCAAGGTAATTGCGCAAGGTATATTAAAGCTTTAAAGTTGTATATTGACAATGTACTTTCTGCAAGTATTGCTTTGACCCCTGATTCGGTGAGTTTATGTCCTTCCATAGGAACCTCTGTATGTCATAACAATGCACTTAATAAGTCTTGGTGTTTTTCATTATTGAAAATCTTATGTTCCTCAATGATGGTGGTAAAAAGTGCATCAAACTTCTTCAGCAATTTCATTGTCTTGTCTCTCACTCCCTGAAGATCTAGCCATTCCAAGACAGGAATGAAGTCACCAATATTGTAAGCACCAAACAATGCCATAACCTCCACCACCATGGACTCAAACTCATTTGCCTTGTGATTACTATTATCACTGGCATGGTTGAAAACTCCTCATCGTATCATTATCCTTGCCAATGCATTGGTGGTACATGTTCAGTAAATGTCCTAAGTTCATGCTTGTCTTTTCACCTCTTTCAACTTTTTAGACAAGCATGATTTTTAGATACTCCTAAAGAGTAATACTCATGTTAATAAATATGTAATATTAATCAATAATATTAATATTATATTTTTAATGCTTATAAATTAACTTTGTATGTCTCTATGCATGGTCCAGATACTTTAAGTCTTTGTTGCTTGTTTTTTTGAAAATGAGAAATATTTGTGTTTTTTTTTTTTATAAAATTAGTTAGACAGATGTTAATATAGGTAGAATTTGACATACGATGTGATTATTATGTATTATACTTACAAATCTGATCATTTTAAAAAGTTCAGAGAACAAATTAAAAATGTTAAATATAAGAACTGAATTCAACGAACAGAAATACCAGAGAGATGAAGAAATGATTAAGAAAAAAATATATCAGTAACAGTGAGTGCAATTAGGTGGCACGGTGTGCGAATGCAAGAAAATCATCAACGCATTAGCGGCCCATAAGTTTGGGCCAAGGCTGCCAGGACCTGGTGCTGTGCAGGGCCCATGAAGGGCAAGCTATGAGTTTCAAAACTCAGTAAATAATATAAGGATCGCGTAGCAAAGCCTATGACCAAAGGAGACATGGATAATTGAATATTGCTTTTGTGTGTTGTGTTTATGTGTGAAGCGTTCTTTTAACAATGGTGACAATACTAAGACGTGTTTGGTTTAACCTTAAGAAGCCTCAATGTATTAACCTCAATATACAATTGGTTGGAATTGGTTGGAATTTGTGTTAATTGCAAATCAAACACACTGATTACAATATAGGTTCTAAGCTTCTATGTAAGTAGTTGAAACTTGAAACCATTATATTTTATATATATATATATATATATATATATATATATATATATATTGTCAGATCAAAGAAGATTAACACCTCAAGATTTTGATTATTACAAGACAGACGAAATCAAGCTATCAAGACTTGTTAAGACGAAACTAGCTCAGACGGAAGATGGCCCTTCAAAGTTTGAAGTGTTGCGTTTGTCCACAAGCCAAGACATCGATTTAAACGCGTGCACGAAGAAGAAGACAGTCAAAGCTAATGTCTCCGTCTGTCCAAAAGTGAAGCCTTAAGACGAAACAACTTCAACTGATTACACATTTCGTCTATCCAAAAGTGAAGTCAAGTTTGGAGTCTCGCGCCAAGATTTAAAATCTAAAGGAGTCATCATGAGAAGAATCCAAGATCTGTATGGGGATCTGAGCTTTCACATCCAAAGTCAAAAAGGTCTCTACCTTTTTGTCACATCTCTGTACAAGTCAGTAAAAGGAACTACGCACGCAATTCAGTCCGAGATATCCGCTGCAACTCTCATCTATCAATCAAGGACAACTGACAACCTTTTTGGAAAGATCTCAAGAAGATCTCCAACGACTCTCAACGGCATTCAAATGAGTCTAACGGCTATTTGAAGAAGATGCCTATAAAAGGACTTCACCACGATCAGAACAAGTTGGCGAATACGCTTATCTTCATCCATCTCTTAAGAATTCGCTCAAATCTGTGATAGTGCTTTATTGTAAACACCTCTCTGCGTAGAGGAAAACTTTGTTTTTTCTAAAACATCTTTCAAAGTCCACTTGTGTGGCATTTTAGCCTGAGGAGGCTGTGTTCCAAAGAATACCTCTTGTAATAGCCTGTGGAGGCTGGGTTCAAAGAATACCTTGTTAGTTTAGCCTGAGAAGGCTGGGAGCAAAGAATATCTGTGTATAGCCAGAAGTGGCTGGAATCAAAGAATACTTGTAACCCTTTCACGGTTGGTAGGGTTGCTGAGTAACTGGACGTAGTCTTGAATAGACGAACCAGTATAAAAATAACTGCGTTTATTTTTGTTTTGTCTGATAAACTAACAGGGGATAATCACTCTATAACGTCTGTTCATTAAAATCAATCTTTCAACATAAATTTTGTTTCGTCTGAACAGCTTTGAAACCCACAGACGAAAGAGATAAAATTTTTAATTAACACAATTCAACCCCCCTTCTTGTGTTTTATCTTTTTACAGTTTGGTATCAGAGCTCAGCCTCTAAGGGTTGAGCGCTTAACAGCTGCTAGAGGAAAAGATCCATCATGGACTCACAAGGACCATCATTCTTATCCGGATGAGCCTCCATGAACAAACCTCCAGCGTTCTCTAGAGATGATTATCCCTACTGGGCTGATAGGATGGAGATGTACATCAAATCAACCCAATACAGATTATGGAACATTATCACCACAGGAGATATCCCCATTGTAAAGCCTGAAGGAGAATGAGGAAATGAAGAATACTCTATGATGGAGCTGAACAATAAATCAAGATATGCTCTTATGTGTGCTCTCTCCAGAACAGAGTACAACAGATTCTGTGCCTACAAAACTGCTAAAGAATTATGGGATGCTCTCAAAATCTCATATGAAGGCACTGAAGACGTAAGAATGAGGAAGGCTGCCACCCTTCAAAGAGAATATGAAATGTTCTCTATGAAGAAAGGAGAGTCAATTGATATGATGTTTGGAAGATTCCAAACCATATTAAATGGACTTACTGCTCTGGGAATCACCTTCACAAAGGCCCAGAACAACGTGAAGATCTTGGATAGTCTCCCACCTCCTTGGGAAGCTATGTCCACAGCTATCTCAGTTGGAAGAGATATGAAGACATTAACCCTAGATGAGTTAATTGGAGCCTTAAGGGTACATGAAGTGCTCTTATGTAAAAGGGAGAAGATCAAGGTTCAAGAGCCTATAGCTCTTCCGTCTGTCAACAACACTCCTAAAGAAGAATCTGTCAAGAAGGACAGTAAAAAGAAAGCAAAGATTTTGAAGGCTGATTCAACTGAATCAGAATCGTCTGATGGTTCGTTTGAAGACGAAGTCTCTCTCATGGCCAAACGATTCAAAAGAATGATGATGAAGAAGGGAAGAGGTCAACGCTTTTTCAAGAAAAAGGAGAAGAAGCTCCCTGAAAAGTCATCAACCAAAGAAGATAACACAGAAGTTGTGTGTTATGAGTGTAGAAAACCGGGACACATGAGATCAGAATGTCCCAGATTGAAAAAGAGGTGGAGCTCTAGAAGAGATAAAGGAAAGAAAAGCTTACTGACATGGGAAGACCTTGACAGTGAAAGCTCAGAGGAATCCTCTGAAGAAGAAGAAACAACAAACATATGCCTCATGGCTGGAGATCATGTCTCAACAGAGGTAAATTACAATGAAACTTCTTCATCCTCTTCTTCTGAGTCTGAGTCAGAATCAGAAGAAATATCATATGATACTCTTCTAGCTAACTCTCATTTTATTGCTCAGCAATACAAAACTTGCAAAACCAAGCTAAGACAAGCTTTGGAAGAGAATGCAGTTTTGAAATCTGAAATTGAGTTTCTAGACAAGAAAATATCAAGTGATGTTTCGTCTGAGTCTGAAAAGGACATTTTCATTCTTGAAATCAAAAGATTAAAGAAAGAAAATAAGTCCTTACTCAGTGACCTAACCAAGTTTACAAAGGGATCCTCCATTCTTGAAAACATTTTAAAATATGGGAGATCACCAAATGATAAAAGTGGACTTGGTTATGTTAAGCAGACAGACGAAAAGAAAAATAAACTTGTTTCGTCTGATAAAAAGAAGAAGAATTACAACAAGGTTCCTAACATCTACAAAAAGGCTCAAAACAAAAAGAAGCCTTTTGTAACTAACAAGAAAGGACCCAAAAAGATTTGGGTACCAAAGTCACTTGTTGCAGATATCCTCAATGGGAAGAGACAAGACTTCAAGTGGTACCGGACAAGTGGATGCTCACTACACATGACGGAGACTGTCTATGTTCCAAGACCTCGAGACCAAGTAAAGGGTCTGTCTCATACGATTCTGGTAAAGGTAAAATTCTTGGCATTGGGACTGTTGGTAAGACACCCAATACCCTTATCCAGAACGTATCATACGTTAAAGGTCTTAACTTCAATCTACTTAGCATAAGTCAATTTTGTGATAGTGGATATGAAGTAGCCTTTAACTCTGATGAGTGTATAGTGAAGAACAAAGATAAATCCATTCTTTTCGTTGGGAAAAGAAAGAACAACCTTTATGAGGTTTGCCTTTCTGACCTAAGTGATCAGAATGTAACATGTTTGATTTCAGTAGACGATGAACGAGATATTTGGCATAAAAAGCTTGGACATTTAAGTCTCAAGTATATTTCAAAAATTTCTAAGAAAGATCTCGTATAAGGTTTGCCAAAAATATCTTGGAAAACCAATCGTCTGTGTGAATCTTGTCAGCATGGGAAACAACTCAAAGCTTCTTTCAAATCTAAAAATGTTGTTTCCACGACAAGACCATTAGAACTGTTACATATTGATCTCTTTGGACTCACTCAGACTGAAAGTCTTGGAGGGAATAGATATGGATTTGTCATTGTAGATGACTATACTAGATTTACATGGGTATACTTCCTAGCCCATAAACATGAGTCATTCAAGGTCTTTGAAATATTCTGTAAACGTGTTCAAAAAGAAAAAGGATTTTGTATTGCGTCTGTGAGAAGCGATCATGGAACAGAGTTTGAGAATTCTGAGTTCAAAGCCTTTTGTTTTGAAAATGGTATATTTCCCAATTTTTCGTCTCCAAGAACTCCTCAACAAAATGGAGTTGTGGAAAGGAAAAATCGTACTTTACAAGAAATGGCTAGAACTTTGTTGCATGAAAGTTCTCTCCCAAAATATTATTGGGCAGAAGCAGTCAACACTTCTTGTTATATTCAAAACAGAATATTGATAAGACCAATCTTGAATAAGACTCCATATGAATTATGGAAAGGAAGAAGACCCAACATTTCTTACTTCCATCCTTTTGGATGTGAATGCTTTATCCTAAACACCAAAGATCAACTTGGAAAGTTTGATTCAAAGGTGGTTAAAGGAATCTTTCTTGGATATTCCAATACATCCAAGGCCTATAGAGTATTTAACTCTAAGACGCAAGTTGTAGAAGAATCAATCCATGTAAAGTTCCAAGATAACTCAAAGGCTGATAAAGAAATATCAGACCTAGAAAACTTGTTTGATAATTTGCAGATTAATCCTTCTGGTCAGAATTCAAGACAAGATGATAAACAAGGGTCAGACGATACAGGGTCAGACGATACAAGGACAGACGATAGATGCACAGACGAACCCTCTTCGTCTGATACTCATCAACAGGGAGATTAAGCCCCTGCAAAAACATGGAAGTTTGCATCAAACCATACAGAAGATCTCATCATTGGAGATAGATCTCAAGGTGTTCAAACAAGATCTAAAGTGAAGTATATTTCAAGCTATGCTCTTGTATCAACTTTGGAGCCAAATAACATTGAAGATGTTCTTCAAGACAACGATTGGATTTTGGCTATGGAAGAAGAACTCAATCAGTTCACAAGGAATGATGTATGGACCCTTGTTGAAAGACCAAAGAACAAAAGCATCATCGAACTAGATGGGTGTTCGAAAAACAAGCTTGATGAAGCCGAAAAGTGGTAAGAAACAAAGCAAGGTTAGTAGCACAAGGGTACAATCAACAAGAAGGTATTGATTTTACTAAAACCTTTGCACCTGTAGCTAGATTAGAAGCTATTAGGATATTACTTGCTTTTGCTGCTCACAAGAATATCGTTCTATATCAAATGGATGTAAAAAGTGCTTTTCTAAACGGTTTTATTGAAGAAGAAGTGTATGTAAAACAACCTCCTGGTTTTGAAAGTCTGTCTCAACCAGATCACGTTTTTAAACTCAAGAAAGCACTGTATGGTCTCAAACAAGCTCCTAGAGCTTGGTATGATAGACTCAGTTCTTTCCTTCTTAAAAATGGTTTTTCAAGAGGAAAGGTTGATACAACTCTCTTCAAGAAAAACGTTTCAAAAGACTTTATTATAGTTCAGATTTATGTAGACGATATAGTCTTTGGAGCTACTAACAACTCCCTTTGCAAGGATTTTTCAAAGCTAATGCAGGACGAGTTTGAAATGAGTATGATGGGAGAATTGAAGTTCTTTCTCGGACTTCAAATCAAACAGACGAAAGAAGGAATCTACATCCATCAACAGAAGTACACAAAGGAACTTATCAAGAAGTTTAAGATGGAAAATTCCAAGCTTATGAAGACCCCAATACATTCGTCTGGAGCGAATCTTAACAAGGATGAGTCAGGTAAGTCTGTAAATCAGACGATATACAGATGTATGATTGGCTCACTCCTTTATCTAACTAAAGCGACGACATTATGTTTAGCGTACGTCTATGCGCGTTTTCAATTGATCCCAAAGAATCTCATTTACAAGTCAGAAAAGAGAATTCTTAGATATCTTGTTGGAACAACTAATCTCTCTCTTTTTTATAAGAGAAATAGTGATTTCGGTTTAGAGGCTTTTGTGATGCTTGATTATCTTTGGAGATAAAGTGGAGAGAAAAAGCACAAGTGGTGGATGCCAATTTCTTGGATCATCACTAATATCTTGGTCAAGCAAGAAACAAAACTCCATTGTACTCTCAACAACTGAAGCAGAATACATTGCTGCGGCAGGGTGTTGTTCACAACTACTATGGATCAAACATCAACTTGAGGATTATTCCAGGTTTGAGAATCAGATACCAGTATTTTGTGATAACACAAGTGCAATCAATCTCAGCAAAAATCCTATTCAACATTCAAAAGCTAAACATATTGAAATTCGTTTTCATTTCATAAGAGATTATGTCCAAAAAGGTATTTTCGATATACAGTTTGTTCAAACTGATTTTCAATGGGCAGATATATTTACAAAAGCTTTAGATGAAACACGATTCAATTTCATTAAAGAAAATCTTGGAATTATTTCTTTGAATGATTGAAAATTGTTTCGTCTGAGTTATTGATTGAATTTGTTCCGTCTGTACATTTTGTTCCGTCTGTACATTACTTCATGTTAAGATGAAATATTGCGTCTGATCAAGTTGAATAGTTACTGTGGTAAAATTCAACAGACGCAACTGTTACTTTTTAATAAAGTTTATCTCAAGTGTGCAGGGACAAATTAAAGAGAGCAATAAATGTGTCTGTCATTTATTGCACTATTCTAGGACAATGATAAGCACACGCCGTGAATTGCAGAAGTCAAATCAATCATTGAAAAGGCAATGATGTGGACACGTCAAATCAGGCGAGAATTTCAAAATCTGTTTCGTGTGATGAATTGCAACAGTTTTTATTCCTAACTTATAAATACTCTTGAAACATAACTCTTTTACTCTTTACTGCAATTTGAAACCGTTTGAATTCTCTGAAACCTAAATACTCACTAAGATTTCATTCTATCTTTTCATATCTCAACAATGGCCGCCAAGAACACCAAAGCCACCAAAGCTGCTGAAGCAACTTTCTTCGCACAAGACTTGTTTTTGCCAAGCAAGTGGATCTCAAGAGAGACCTTACAGAGCGTCTCTGAAAGAGTATTGAAAATGTTTGACCACACTGGGTGGATGGGCTTTGCTGAGACGAAAGGCCCATGGCTGATGGAGGCATACGCCGAGTTTTGGAGCGATGCCAGAGAGTTTGATGATGGCATTGTTGGCACTATTGACAACAAAGAATACATCATCACTGTTGATACCATCGCTGAAGCTGGAAACTGCAAGGCTGAAGGGCGCTTCTACTCTCTAAACTGGATAAAGAACGAGAATGAGGAGCTTGTCAACAAATATATCTACGGGAAGATTCCCAAATCTGAAGATCCCAAAGATTTCAGAGCAGGAAATCTATGTACCTCAGCAAGAATCATCCACAACTTGCTGTTTAATATCTTCACACCAAGGACAGGGTCTCGTGATAATGTCAGTTTCAGAGACAAATTCTGCATTTATTACTGCCTAAGGAAGGGAAGAATGAGTCTTCCTCACATTATTCTCGACCACTGGGTGAGTGCGTTGAAGAATCGGAACATTCGTAGGAAGAGTAGCATCCCCTACGCCACTCTCTTCTCCACCATCATCATCAACTAGGGTTTCGATGCCACTGGAGTCACATGGCATCCTGAGGGAAAAGAAGTGAAGGCTAGCACCTTTGCTAAGATGCACCTCACTCCAAGCCTTCTCCTTCGTTCACCAAATGAGGACACCCCACTATCACCCATCACCAAAGAACCACACAGAGCCCGTATCAAGCGCGCTAAACCTTAAACACAAGCTCAAACACTGTCCGAAACACAACCCCAAACACAAACCAAAACCCAAACCCAAACTCTTCCGCCTCCTTCTCTTCCATCTGTAACAGTATCTGAAGTTTCTTTTGAGGATGTTCTTGAGGAACCCCTCAAGAAAAAGAAAAGGACTATCAGAATCAAGCACATTGGTGCTAAAACAAAGACACAGACGGTATCCCCAAGTGAAGACGAAGGGGTCAGCATACCGTCTGAGAAAGTTTCGTTTGTGAAGGTACTAACAGACGAAGAAAAACAAAGAAAAGAAGCAGAAGGAAAAGCAAAAGCTAGGAAGCTTGCGCTTGAGAAAGCTGTTAAGGGCAAGGAGAAGATGAAACAAAAATTGGCTTTTGTCGTTGTTGGAGAGACAGAAGAGGAAAAACAACTCAAAGAGGCTAGAAGAGCCTCCATCTTGCTCGAAGCTGAAAGACAAAGGCTCTTTAAAGAAAGCTTTAGGGGCATTGGATCGTCTGAGGGACCACCTGCTCAATCAACCTCAGAGGGCATGGACAGTGAAGAGACTGCCCAGATCCAGAAAGACAACGCCCAACTTGCGGAGGAGTTGGAAACCATGTTAAACGAAGAAGCCTCTACTATGGAGATCCTTCCATCTACAACACTCCCAGACGAACAAATGGCAACTCCTTCTGAGCCACTTGTTGCGTCTCCGCTAAATGCTTGCCCAGCACAGACGTCTCTTGCTGCGTCTGAAGAAGAATGAGCATTCCACTACCAGACGAAGGAAGTTCCATCTGAAGGCATCATTCTTGTTGAAGATGCAAGTTCTTCGTCTGATGAAGAAGATTCTAGAGTGGATGCATCAAGGGGAAGAGTACATGCTGATGTACTTAATCCAGAAGACTTACCCCCAAAGCGCAAGATTGACTATTCGTTCCTAAACGAATTAGTCATGCGAAGATATGAAGAAAACACTTGCGCTGACAGACCAATCAAACCTGATTGGGTTATTGGAGCGAAGATTGATGAAGTCTCCAATTTTGCTGAATCGTCTGAGCCTGCTCAATTAGCAGACGATGAAGACCTGTATATAAAGAATGCACCATACATAGAGCTGAAGAACCCTTATCAATACAGAGGAAAGAAGGGATTCCAGCTGGGGAGATTTGTCAACCCCATTATATACAATAAGCCCTTGAAGCCAGCTGATTTTGATGAAAATGTTGTTTATTCTCCAGAGGAGCAACGCAACTGGTTGAAGCGTCTGCCCTGGGACACTCTGGCTAACTTAAATATCAAGGGACTAGAAAACATAAAGGCATATAAGGATCATCTTGCTGCGTCGGAGATTGAAGGACCAGCGCTTGGCTATGAACCCCACATTCCAGAGAGAAATAATCCAAAGTGGAGGTTGCGATACGAGATCAATGCACCAGTTTTTCATCATTGTACAAATGGTGATACTGACTCTCTCCGCTATGAGCCGAAAGACTGCAAACACTGACATCTTGACGCCATAGATCCCCATGATCCAATGCCATTCACAATTCCTCTCAATCAAACAGAGTATGTTGGTTTAGGCCACTCTCTAGGAATTGTGCTCCCGTGGACGAGACCCCACTGTTCTGGGATCAACCCACGCTACTCTCTCCTTCTAGATGAGTATGAAGACCCTGAAGACTTTGCTCACTGCCTCCCAGAAAACTACAATCTACCCTACAAGTTGATGGCTGGTGCATATCGAAGGGAAGCAAAGGAAAGAATCATATCTATCTCCCACGTCGATCGCCAAGCTAAGAAGGATGGAAGATTTTGTCCCTTCATGATGGGTTCTCAGTTTTCCTCTCTAGTGATGGACGAAACAAAGTACTCTATCATCTTAGACAGAAAAAGACCATGCTTGGTCAGATATCTGGCTAAGGGAAAGGAAAAGAAGGTTTCGTCTCAGAATGCCGACCACACGCTCTCCGGAACCATCTTTGATGAAGACTCTTCCGTCTGTGGCAGAGTGTTCCCTGGTAGTTCATTTATATATTCTCAGGAACAGCCACTGCTTGAAGTATCTATACCAACCAAGTGGTATACTCATCAATGGGATCATACTTTCTCTGCCTACCTTGTTCTTCCACTGTTCACACTTCATCTGAAGAAGAAAAAGTCAGTGCTTATCATTGATGATAGTGAACCTTTTGTGGAACTACCTCAAACACCACTTGTACAACTTGAAGATTTGGTGGAGGTTGATCAAGCTCATATTGAAGAAGCTGAGGAGTATAAGACTCTAAAACGCAAATATGAGGCTTTGGAAGAAGATTGTCAGCACTTGAAGGCAAAGAACAGAGAACTTGAAGAGAACCACGCTTCTCTATCGTCTCAAGTGCAGCAGCTTACAGACGTTGTCATGAGCCTGCTGACCAAAAAGCCAAAACCATCTTCTTGATCAGAGTTTTGATGATCACAGCCCAAGGGGGAGAGAAAAGAGGGGGAGCAAGAGCAAACAAGAAGAGAAAAGAAAAGCATCGTCTGAGGGGGAGCAAGAGCAAACAAGAAGCAAGGAAGTACCGTCTTAGGGGGAGTAAGACTGTTGTAAAGTTTTTTTTTAGTATAGAATATACAATGTAATTTTATTATTTCATTTGTTATCATATACATTGTAATTCATTATTGTTTTCTGTTTTAGATACCATTGTAATAATCTGATTACATCACATTGATGTAACAAACATTTATAAAGAGGTATTTCTCAGAAAACATCGTCTTGATGTAAATCTGGTTTATAAAACTGTTGTTTCTGTCTAACCATGTCTTATGCAGAATTTCGTGGTATGGTCTGTAATCATCAAAAAGGGGGAGATTGTTAGATCAAAGAAGATTAACACCTCAAGAGTTTGCTATCAAGACATGTTAAGACGAAACCAGCTCAGACGGAAGATGGCCCTTCAAAGTTTGAAGTGTTGCGTCTGTCCACAAGCCAAGACATCAGACGGAACGTGCACAAACGGAAGAAGACAGTCAAAGCTAATGTCTCCGTCTGTCCAAGAGTGAAGCCTTAAGACGAAACAACTTCAACTGATTACACATTTCGTCTATCCAAAAGTGAAGTCAAGTTTGGAGTCTCGCGCCAAGATTTAAAATCTAAAGGAGTCATCATGAGAAGAATCCAAGATCTGTATGGGGATCTGAGCTTTCACATCCAAAGTCAAAAAGGTCTCTACCTTTTTGTCACATCTCTGTACAAGTCAGTAAAAGGAACTGCGCACGCAATTCAGTCCGAGATATCCGCTGCAACTCTCATCTATCAATCAAGGACAACTGACAACCTTTTTGGAAAGATCTCAAGAAGATCTCCAACGACTCTCAACGGCATTCAAATGAGTCTAACGGCTATTTGAAGAAGATGCCTATAAAAGGACTTCACCATGATCAGAACAAGTTGGCGAATACGCTTATCTTCATCCATCTCTTAAGAATTCGCTCAAATCTGTGATAGTGCTTTATTGTAAACACCTCTCTGCATAGAGGAAAACTTTGTTTTTTCTAAAACATCTTTCAAAGTCCACTTGTGTGGCATTTTAGCCTGAGGAGGCTGTGTTCCAAAGAATACCTCTTGTAATAGCCTGTGGAGGCTGGGTTCAAAGAATACCTTGTTAGTTTAGCCTGAGAAGGCTGGGAGCAAAGAATATCTGTGTATAGCCAGAAGTGGCTGGGATCAAAGAATACTTGTAACCCTTTCACGGTTGGTAGTGAAAACTCAGTGGTTGCTGAGTAACTGGACGTAGTCTTGAATAGACGAACCAGTATAAAAATAACTGCGTTTATTTTTGTTTTGTCTGATAAACTAACAGGGGATAATCACTCTATAACGTCTGTTCATTAAAATCAATCTTTCAACATAAATTTTGTTTCGTCTGAACAGCTTTGAAACCCACAGACGAAAGGGATAAAATTTTTAATTAACACAATTCAATCCCCCTTCTTGTGTTTTATCTTTTACATATATATATATATATATATATATATATATATATATATATATATATAAAATATGCAGGAGGTTGAATAATACAAAGTTCTTGGTTTTAATTTTATTATTGTAATTATAAAAAAGATAGAAGCAACTTCTTGTTGTGATTCAAACAATGTCCCATAACTTGCATAGTTTGAATGAGAAGAGACAACTCAGAAGATTATACGGTAAGAGAAGATCGATATAGAAGAGGTTGTAATAATGTAAGATTTTGAATTAAGAGATGATATTTTTGTGTATTTTCTTAATTCAAAGTCCCACATCAACAGATTGTAGGAAGAGAAAGGAGCAGAACAACTATATTAGAGAGAGTGGTGATATGTTATATTCACTCGTACGAAACCTTAAGTCTATATATAATGAGTGTATTTAAATTTAAGGTAGTGTGTGTCAAATATTAGTGTATTTTCACTATTAGGTCCCGAGTATAGTGTTTTTGTGAGTTATTTTATAGAAGTTCTTTTGTTGTACTCTTTGACATATAATGGATATTTTTCTGTAATAAGTCTCGTGGTTTTTATCCCTCTCATTGTGGGTTTCCACGTTAAAAATTATTTGTGTTCTTTTTGCTCCTACATTTTATTTTCTTGTTCCCTGGAATTTATATTGCCGCTTGTTATAGTTCTCTTATCTTACCTCGCACTTTCAGAGATTTATGTGTACTTTTTCCGCTGCGCACCCGCGCCTTTCCCAACAAGTGGTATTAGAGCCAATGGTTCGACTTAGCGACTGGCTCAGACGAGTGATGCAATGATTGAAATGGATCTAAGTAAAGGTCAGATGAACCTACTTTTTGGGATCCCTTGTATCGAAAGTCTCCCTAGCAGGTTTCGCTAGGTTGCGTGTGCTGTTGATGTGAGCTATCAAGATGACAGTACAAGAACTAGGGCATATCGATGACAATGTGAAACTTAGGAATTATCGCGTTGATGGAAACTCTAATGGTCATCATTGACAACAGAGGAGGAGGTTTTGTGGTCCTTTGTTTGAGGAGAGGTTTGTAGGGATTTAAACAAAAGTCTCACATTTTGCAGAGTTTGAAAGATTCCGTTGCAAGAAAGGATCGCTACAAAAGAGTTTGTAATAATGTAGGACCTTGAATTAAGGGATGATTTGTTATATATTTTGTTAATTTAAAGTCTCACATCGACATGTTTCAAAAAGAGAGAGGATCATAACACCTTTATTAGAGAGAGTGAGATGTTTTGTTCACTTGCACCACACCTTAAATCAATATAATGAGTGTATTTAAATTTTAAGTAGTGTGTGTCAAACACCGGTGTATTTTCACTATTAGGTAGTATAACGTTTTTTTATGAGTTCTTTTATAGAAACTCTTTTGTTGTACTCTTTGACTTGTAGATATTTTTCTGGACTGGGTCCCGTGGTTTTTATCCCTCTCATTGGGGGTTTCCACATTAAAATTTTTTGTGTTTTTTTTGCTCCTACATTTTGTTTTCCCTGCTCCCTGGGATTTTATACTATGGCTCATGTTACCGTTCTCTTGTTCTCCTTCAAGGGAAAGGTTTTTATTTTACATACACATCCAGAGTTTTGTGTGTAATTTTTCCACTGTGCACCCGCGCCTTTCCCAACAAGTAGTATCAGAGCCGATAGTTCAACTTGGCAACCGACTTAGATGAGTGATACAATGATTGTAGTGGATCTAAGTGGTCAGGTCGACCTATTTTTTGGGATCCTTTGTATCGAAAGTCTTCCTAGCAGTATAAGAGCTAGATAAGATATATCTGATGGGTGGCTAGGTTGCGTGTCTAGTTGATTTGAATTATCAGTACAATGGTACAAGAACCGGGGCATATCGACGACAATGTAAAAGGTCAAGAATTATCGCGGCGGTGGAAGCTCTAATGGTCATCTTTGACAATGACTTCCGTTGTAGGGAAGGAGGTTTGTTGGGATTCAATCAAAGTCCCACTTGTTGCAGAGTTTGAAGGAGCACACATAAGATTTTGTTGCTGCAGAAGAGTTTGTAATAATGCAGGAGTTTGAATTAATGGAGAATTTGTTGTGTATTTTGTTAATTTAAAGTCCCACATCAACAGATTTTAGAAAGAGAGAGAAGCAAAACACCTATAATAGAGAGAGTGATATATTTTATTCACTCGCACCACATCCTAAATCTATATAATGGTTGTATTTAGATTTTAGGTAGTGTGTGTCCACCAGTGTGTTTGCAATATTAGGTCCTGAGTATAAGGTTTTTGTGAGTTCTTTTGTAGAAGCTTTGTTGTTTGTACTCTTTGACATAGTGGATATTTTCCTGGACTAGGTCTTGTGGTTTTTGTTCATCTCATTGGGGTTTCCACGTTAAAAATTGTTTGTGTTCCTCTTGCTCCTCATTTTGTTCTTCTTGTTCCCTAGAATTTTGTACTGTCGTTCATGTTACAGTTCTCTTGTTTTTCCTAAAGGGAAAGACTTTATTTTTACACGTATACATATTATTTTTACACGTATACATATTTTTGTGTAATTTTTCCGCTGCGCATACACGCCTTTCCCAACAAGTGGTTTCAGAGCTCATAGTTAAATTTGGCTAAAGATATCTTGAGGGGAAGCCTTTCCCAACAAGTGGTATCAGAGTCCATGGTTCGACTTGGCGATCGGCTCAGATGAGTGATGTAATGATTGAAGTGGATCTAAGTGAAGGTCAGGTGGACCTGCTCTGTGAGATCCCTTGTATCGAAAGTCTCCCTAGCAAATTTAGCTAGGTTGTGTGTGGCGTTGATGTGAGCTATCAGAACGGTGGTACTAGAATTAGGGCATATCAACGACAATGTGAAAGCTCAAGAATTTTCATGGCGATGAAAGCTCTAATGACCATCATTGACAATGACTTCCGCTGTGAGGGATGAAGTTTTGTGGTCCTTTGTATGAGGGGAAGTTTGTTGGGATTCAAACAATGTCCCATAATATGCAGAGTCTGGACGAGAAGAGACAACCTAGAAGATTCTGCTGTAAGAGAGAATCGCTATAGAAGAATTTGTAATAATGTAAGACTTTGAATTAAGAGTGGATTTGTTTTGTATTTTTTTAGTTCAAAGTCCCACATCGGTAGATTGTAGGAAGAGAGAGGAGCAGAATACTTATATTAGAGAGTGATATGTTATATTCACTCGCACCACACCTTAAGTCAATATAATGAGTGTATTTAGATTTTAGGTAGTGTGTGTCAAACACCAGTGTATTTTCACTATTAGGTCTCGAGTATAGCATTTTTGCGAGTTATTTTGTAGAAGCTCTTTTGTTGTCATAGTGGATATTTTTTTGCACTAAGTTCTGTGATTTTTGTCCCTCTCATTGTAGGTTTCCACGTTAAAAATTGTTTATGTTCTTTTTGCTCCTACATTCTATTTTCTTATTCCCTGGAATTTATATTGTCACTTATTACAATTCTCTTATCTTCCCTCGAGGGGAAAAATTTTATTTTATATACGCTTTCAGAAATTTATGTGTAAATTTTTTCACTGCGTACTCTCGCACCTTTCCCAACACGTCTATCCGATGATTTCTTAGACACAAAATAAAATTACATATTTATGTATACATTTTAACATTTTTTTGCAAACTTATGTTTTTAAGTTACAATTTTAGTACCATTTTAAAAATACTACAATAAGAGTGATATATCATCAATTCAAATATTCTTACAAACAAAGAGAAAAATTATTAATATCTCACAAACGAGTTTCATTTTCATTAAAAAAAAATTAAAAAGAATATCTAAACATTATAGTTTATTTAAAAATATCTAAACATAAATTAATTTACATGAAATTTATTTTTAAATAAAATGAAATTCAAGAGAAGATCACTTTTTGAACTTTAATCTAAACACAACCCACACTATGTATATATGGATAATTTTTTTCGCAAAAGATCAAAGTGAGGAAGATGTTTTGTATGTGTAGCCCTTAATATTCAATGCTGAATGCATTTAAGTTGAAGTTGTTTTTTTTTTTCAACTTTCTCAATTTTGTAAATTAAGCCACAACCTAATAGCCACGGCAAAGCTCATCTTCCTCATTCACATAAATCGCAAGGCATTGTGCATTGTTTATTCCAATGATACCAATTCTTGTGTTGCTTTGTGCCTTTGTGTGCTTCTAGTCCAACTCAGAGAGAAGATCATGCATTCATACTAGTGTGTTGGACTCAAAGAAGCATGCGCCCAGTAGAAGCAAGGGAAAATAAAAGAATGGAATGAAGTAAAACAAGTGCTCACCACAAAAGAAAAGGAGCCATGCAGTTTGGGCCTGGGAAGGAATAGATTAATATCACTTGCCCAACTAATCTAGTTTAAGTCTTTGATTTAATTTAATTGTAACTACAAGAATATTACCATACTACCCTTTCTCTTATTACTCCTCTCTCTTTTTATTATTCATCCCTTTCTCTTTTTTTTGTTTTGTTTTTTTTACAGTAATAATATTATAAGGGAAGACTATTTCATTTAGATAAAATAAAGTTTGATGTCCTTGGGTTCATTAGTCCCATCATGATATTCGTAGATGGGAAAATCTTTCTTCCCTTTCTTATGTTAGGCAGAGAAAATACTTTAATCTTTTTGGAATACTCCATATATGTTAGGTAAAGGAAAATACTCTCATTTTTTTAAAGTACTCTAAAGAAGATGTAAAAGCACTTTTATATGTAAGATTCAAGAAATGACAAGATTTCATAATTAGAATTTTGAATAAAATGACTTTTTTATTTTTCATTATTATTGATGTTTCATATTAAAAATAATATTAACAAGAGGGGATAAACTTTTTATCTGGCCAATCTAAGATTTCATGTATTCTACATTCTACTCTAACTCTCTCCCACTGCACTCTTCCTGAGGCTTCTTTTATCTTGTTTTTTCTTTACGTACTAAACATGAAACAAAATTCAATAAATAAAATTATAAACTAAAATCACTCTAGATTACCAGGGTGTATTTGTTTTATTTGGAATGACTTTATATAACATTTTCTTACATCCTAACTCAAATGAAAAGATTACCTATATGAACTTATAATTATTTTACAAATCATTGTAAGTACTTATCATTTGCACAAATAACTTCATGACAATACTTATTCTATCTTGTAAAACAATATACATTTTTCAACGAAAAAGAAAATAATGATTTTTACAAATTGTAATATTTTCCTAAATCATTTTAGAGAGTTTAAAATAATCTAAAAATAATTCATGGACATATAATTTGTTATTTGCATAAATTTTATTCATATGATAGATTCAAACAAATTACAAATATGTTGTCCCACGTTGAACTTGCAGATTCCCACGTAAGCTAAAATATTTTGTAACACATTATGTAACCTATTTTTTTTCATAAGGTTGACAAACTAAAGCAATGACTTTATTCATTTTATTTAATTGATCTGCATTATTGGAAGGAAGGTAGGGAGAAGATAAATAATAATAAATCAAGGAGAAGATGATAACGATGATGAGTAGAGTTGTTTTGAAAGTCTAGGACGAGGGATGACAGAAAGAGGTACTGCTCTTTGGAGGGTAAGTGCAAAAACTTCATCCATGTTAAGCTTTTTTGGATTCAGCCCATTCTCCAGATCCCAATCAAATGCATGGAGTAAGGTAGCAGTGACCAATTGAACTGTCTTTATGGCGAGACTCATACCAACACATATTCTACGCCCAGCACCAAACGGTATAAGCTCAAAGTTATTGCCCTTAACATCAACACCATCCTTTTCATTACCAGGGAGGAACCTTTCGGGCTTGAACTCTAATGGGTTATGCCACTCCTTGGGGTCACGTCCTATGGCCCAAACATTGACCAAGAGGGTTGCTTTTTTGGGAATGTGATAACCAAATATTTCACAACTCTCTTCCGAAATTCGTGGGACGGAAAGAGGAGTTGGTGGGTGTAGACGTAACGTTTCCTTTATCACAGCTTGAAAGTAAGGAAGTTGGTATAAGTCCAATTCACTCACAACTCTATCTCGACCCACAACACTATCTAACTCCTGTTGGACTTTATTCATAATTGTTGGGTTCTTAATCAATTCAGCAACTGCCCACTCTATGGTACTTGATGTGGTGTCTGTCCCAGCTCCAAACATAGTCTACAACAGTGAAATTAGTTTAAACAAATATACAAGGTATTAAAAATATGGAAATGATTTGGTAGACAACTGGAATACGCAGACAACCAGTTATAATATGTGAAAAGAGAGAAATATATATGTGTATAAAATGTGATGAAAGAGAATTACGTATATATATTATGAGTGAGTTGGCTGGTTACGTATTACAGTTGTTAGCGTAATAAAGTTGTAAAAATATATAAAGTTAATGTGAAGTTAGAGAGTACGTACCATAATTATTAATTTGATCTCTTCTTCGGTAAGTGTTACTCCATCCGGAGAAGTGTCTACAAGTGACAACATTGCATTCAAATACAATTCTTGTTGATATTTCTCATTCTTCTTGTTTTCCTCAAGAATGGTTCCTAAAAATGCTTGGTACCAGTCATGCATTCTCTTTGTCCGGGGTTTGACTCTTTGAGGGTCAAACCGGTCTAAAAAAGGAATGAAGTCACTAATATTGAATATTCCAAGTAGCACCATAAGTTCTAATACCATAGTTTTAAACTCATCTGCCTTAGAATCATGATTATTTTTGTCGTCATTAAAAACTCGTCGTCCGATCATTACTCTTGACAGTGAATTGGTAGTGCATACGTTCACCATTTCTCCCAATTTTACTACTCTATAGCATGAACTTGCTAAATTACTCATCAATCTTTGTACCTCTTCCTGCACGTATGTATATATTATTTTTGTTACATGTACCCTACACTTTGAAAAATTCAATGGAAGGGAACTTTTTTTCTTCGAAGTTTAATTTGTGGGTAAATACATATAGATAATCATAATATAAGTCAATCAATTATATAGATAACAATAATATAAGTTAATCAATTAATTATCTTAAAATATAAAGAAATAAAAAAAAAACTAATAGAAAAAATACTTAACCGAATAGTTTACTAGTATTACTCCACCAAACATTTCTTTAACTTATAATCTATCGATTTGCTTCCCTGTTCCATGCTAAATCTTTTTATGCATATTTTTGTGTTTAAATCAGCCATTTTATTAGTTTTAGCGAGTAATCTTTTATTTTTCATTTGAATTATTTAAAATAACACGTCGGACAAATTAAATTTTGCACATCGAGAGACTACTCAGTTTATTTAATAAAACAGTATAATTGAATTATTACTATATTATATGATTAAAATAAATGCATATCATGCATAAAAAGATATTTTTATCAAAGTTAAGAAAATTTATATAAAATTCTATATTTTAATTTGTAGAACAATAATCTTCTTTTAAAGAAATTTTTATGAGCTAAAAAATTAATTGAAGAATATAATTAAAAAAACAAAAAAAAATAATCTCAAAAAATATTAATTTAAATATATGAGAATATGTTTATTCTTAACTTTCAAGGAGGTTAAGAAAATAAACTATAAAAGAGATAAATATTAATGGAGGTCGAAAAAAGTTATAAAAAAATAGAAATTATTTAAGACAAAAATAACTTTTAAGATAAATAATAAACATGAGTTTTGATTTTAAACAAATATAAATACGTGAAGAAAAGTGAAACGAGAAGTTAGATAATTTTTCTAATTTATATGTACTAAATTTTGCAATTTTTTCATACCATTCGAAGCAGTCCACGTCAGAAAGAAGTGTGTTTTTTAATTTTTTAAAATTATAGGATATTTATAAAATTCAATAAACATTCAGATAATTAATTTATAGCAATTATAGTTATTTTATTTTTGAAATATTAATTTAAAAAATTTATTTCGAATGACATATTTATCTTCTCTCTTTTCTTTATACATCAAAATTCTACTCCTTCCTCGTTAATATTAAATTTTTGTCGTATATACTGGGCCATCAATATTTTCTTTAAGTACACCTTTAACTGAAAATTTTCATCTTTAATATCGACAAGAATTTGAAAACACAATTCATTAAAATTGTGTGACATTATTAAAAAGTATCATTATTTCAAATTAGAGAAACTATATTTTAACGTATTAATTTATGAGAAAAAAGTTTAAACAACAATCAATCATTCACAGTTAATTTGTTGATTTTATAACAAAATCTATATAAACTATTCAGGATAAATATATAAAACTAAAACTTTTATACTCTTAATTTATACACCAATTTCACTTGGACAAACAAACAAAACCAGTTAAACCGGAATTGGAATTTTGAACGTATATCTAGTAACATGAAACCAGAAAAACCATATTGAGTCACTGGAAACAAGTTAGTATTATGAGTGAATGCAATTAGAGATAAAGACGCAAAATGAACAAGGAAGATAGAAATAACGCTCACCTCTCGCACATGTCTGAAACAATCCATGGCCTTACCAGAAAACATGTGAGTGACACTTGTTTTCCGGATCAAACGATATCGTGCGTCGTAGGGAGCAAAAACAAGGTCCTCAACGTTGTTGCGCAAGTTGTTGACCGTGGCATTCACTGGCCGGCTCGAAAAATTGGCGTCATGGACCCTCAAAAACTGTTCTGCCACGGTGGCCGAACACGCCACCACGGTTTCATTAGAGCCCATACGGAGGTACATAAGTGGCCCATAAGTGCCTGCCAGAGCCGCAAGTTTCTGGTGTGGCATCCCCCCTATTTGGAGCAAGTTTCCCACTATAGGCCATGGCCTTGGCCCCGGTGGCAAAGGTAATTTAGACCCAGTTATTATCTTCACAAGCCTGTATATAAGGATTGCTGCTACAATAGTAGCAAAGCCAATAACCAAAGGTGACATGGATATTTTGGATTATGTGTGTGAGTTGTGTTGTTGTGTGTCTTTAAGCAATTGTGAGCAATATAGGTTCCAAACTCCAATTATGAAGTTGTGTTGTGTCTCATACAAAACAGCACAAACTACTCGTCAATATATAGAGAGAGAAAATTTTGAATAGATCAATAGAAGAAAAATTATTTTATGTTTTTTCAATGGTAAAGAATATTTTAATTTACTCGTTCCCATAAAAGCCAAGTGACCACAGCACAAGAAATAATTCAGATTGAAGATCAGATCAAACTATTTTGTTTCTCATACAGATACTGCATATAACAGATATGAGGATTTCAGTCACATGCAAGCTTAATCTAAGAAATTTATTTAAGCGCAATAACGGTTAATATGTTGTCATTAATTATTATATAATAAGGGTTCGTTCTTTTAATTGAAAATCCTATTATACAAACTTTTTCTTTTTCTAAATACCTACCCTACAGGCTAGTTTTAATGACACATTGAAAATCTCAGGTCGTTGAAAAATATAAAAAAATTAAAATATTAAATTATTACTTTAAAATCAACTTATCTTTATCTTGTATGCGGGAGACTTGTTAACGCGTACGCATTTATGTTTCAACGTCAATACATTGACAAACTATATTATTGATGTGATATAAAATAATTTTTAATTAAAAAATATCAGTGTTCTCATAAAAAAAAATGCGTACACATTTACAAATTTCACAAGTATTTGTTAATATATACATTTATTCTCTGCACGAGAACATTAACAAACTATGCATGTATTTAAAGATAATTATGAATTATATAACTTACTAATATAATTATACTAAGTGTATATATTGATAAATCATATGTATATACATAGATAAATCCTATCTTATTAAGTATCCGGCAGAATCGAATTTTCATGTTATTAATTATTTTGAAGAATTTTATTTCAATTAAATGAACCACGACACGACCACCTCTACCGTGGCCAAAGCCACTCGAAGTGATTAGGGTGGTCTGATAAATTATATTAATTATACATTATATTATAATTTTAAAAATTCCAGATTAGTAACCTTTAATTTACCGCAGTAATTTTATATAGTTTTAATTTATTTATGCATAAAATTCTGATTTACTAATTTATCCGTACATTGAATCTGAACTGAATCAGCGAAAGAGACCAAAGAAGGAGCGATGCATGATGGTCGCAACGCGATGGAAGTGTAGCCTGGACGATTATGCAATGGCCGGCAAAGGAAGTTTATTTTCGTTTTTCATTTTTATCTTCTCTTCTCTTGTGTATTTTTCTTTTCCTTCTTTCTATTCTACCCATCTTTTTTTTTTTTTTTTTTTTCAGTTTTGGTATTTCCTTTAATTGCATATATGTATGTTTTATGTTAATCCAAGGGTTTGATTTGAAACACTACTTGGCCCAATATGTTTTACCTGGGGTGACACATTAATATTGTATTTTGCCCCGGTCTTGTCTACCTGAAAATTTCATGTAAAGAGCAACTACAATAAGAATCCGTTTAATCTGAATTCATAATTAGGTAATGTTGTGGGCCAGAGAAAGGGATACCTTTGAAAAAACGTTTTCTTACATATAAAAATAAATTAAATGAAAATTTTAAAGAAGTTACGTGTTAAAGAAGATAAAACTACACTTGATCAAATGCAATTGACCACCTAATGCATTTTCAGCTAACTTATACATATCTATTTTTTTTATTAATTTTTTCATCCGTTTGTCAAGTATTTATCCAACACAGATATTTAGTAATATATCATTTGCTAATATTTGTTTGTCGAAGTCAGTAAGAGTCATGTCCGGCCCGTATCGTACGGCTGGTAGGCTTTGACGCAGCTTGAAACCATGGCAAATGGATTGGGGTTTATTTTTTATTTGTTAAATATTACAACTAACCAACTATAGTAATTCACTTCTTAGGTAAAATAATATGCGTTCAAGCAAGTCTAGTTCGAGAGAAGTTCTCAATCATACAAAGTGAAAGAGTTAGTTCATATCATTTTCAATTTTTCCGATTTTTTTTCTTCACTCATACGTAATTGAAAATAGGTATTAAAAATATGTGTAATTAAGGACAAGATACAATTAAGTCAACTCAAATTTCATTTTCTTGAACAATTCAAAGTCAAATGTGTTAGTTATTTTAAAATAAAAATGTCAAATGTGAACCTCAACCTAATTCCCCTTAATTGTCAGTCTGTCAAACCACACTTATGTTTTGGTCATAACGTATAACCACCTCATAATGCAATAACTGTTTTCGTGTTTCAATAACAGGGCTAGAAAAAATCTGACTTTTTATTTATTTATTTCTTTGAATGGATGCGAATTAAAAATCAAATAAATATAAATTAAAAGATCATCTGGTACGAGAATGTTATTAGAGACTATTTTTCAATACAAGTAGTTTTATCTATTTTTCTATGATGAAATGGTTTCTTAATCGATATAACATTATATCACAATAAGATTTTTTATCATAAATTAAAAATATAATTTATATTAAAAAAAATTATTACAAATTTTAGTTGAATAACTATGCCATGATTTATATATCAAAAATATTTTTTATTATAAGTTTTAGTTAAATAAAAAAAAGATTTATTTTATGCATTACATGAATTAACATAGTATATATATATACCAACAGTGTTTTTAACGACTATTAAAGGAGAACATTTTTAGTCTTTTCCATTTTTTGAGAAAATTTTCTCAATCTCTAATCTTTAATAACATAACTTTTCCCATCCACTTAAGAAAGAAAATGTATTCTTTTTATCTTTCGTTTTTTATTAAATTGAATTTCATTTTTAAAAGTTTATCAATATTTTAAAATTACAATATAATATAAGTGGTTTATCATAAATTTATAATAATATATTATATATTAAAAACTGATTTAATTAAATAATTATAACATTATTGACACATTTAAAAATATGTATTAATTAAAAATTTAGTTACATAAAATGAAAAGTTGTTTACACGTTACCGCTAGTTGATATATATATGTTTGTAAATAAGTTTGCAGTAGTCTTGATGATGAAAAAACTGACATAGTTTTAGATATTAATATATTAATATCCGGATAATAGTTGAATTAAGGCCATATTATTATTACTTATAGTTTTGAATTGAAGTCATATGGTAAGAAAAGTATTTTAATGGATCAGACGACGTAAAAATAAGAATAATAGCAACATGTCAGTTGAAAACTGACTTTTCTCATTTCTCTCCATGCATGGCATTATATGTAAATATTTAATGTGCATTACAACGTAGATACGTACGTATATTGCCATTATTTAATTTCCTTCTCTTTTGAATCGCGATCGAGATATGATACTTTTTTCAGCTGTTACCCTCTTGTTGTATTTATTACTCTATTTTCCCATTTGCTGCTGCTATATTTCACTATCGTTTCACATCAAGGAAGAAAAGGACTATTTCCTACGGCCTCACGTGGTCAGTGTAGCCGTATAATTTCGACCAGACAGACTCTCGATAACGAATGGAATATGTGACTAATTTTCGACGACCAGCTTATAAGATTATTAGTTAGTATTTTCTAACAGACACAATTGATGTTAAAAACACTTCAATTTTTTCTTTTTTTGCCGGAAAAGAAGACTATCTAAGGTGAAAGAAGTTCGAGAGTGTTTTGAACATTTCTTCAGTATTATTATTCGAGTGTATGCAGTTCGAATTCGCACAACTCCTTCTAACCTAATTACATAAGATTGTATTATTTGATTAATTTTAGTTTAAAATAACTCGTCCAACTATAATGGTTTATAGTTTTGCGTGATGAATATTATATGTTTCAAGTTTAATAAAACCAACATAATCCAATTTATTTTTTAAAAATTAAATAAGCTATATTTCGAATTCTTGTTAATTTTATTTGTTGTGACATTTTATCTTGTACGCTTTACCATTTACAATTAAGTTTTTTTCTTTTTTAATTCAAATAGTTGTTAGTATAGAATTTGATTTGAATAATTTCTCTTTAATTTGCACAGTTTAAATAATGGACGTGGTGTAGTTCACTTTTATGATATCTTTAGTCAAGTGGAAAGAAAAACTTAATGATACGTTTTTCTTTGTTAGATTAAAAAGAAAATGAAAAGTAAATATAAAAAAACTTGATTCATAGAAATAAAAATTTAAATTTTTCTTTCAATTCAAATTTTAAAGTTTTCTTTCCTTTCTCATCTACTTTCTCTCATTCCTATCATATTATTAGCATTGGTTTAATAATTTTACTTGTATTCTAAATTTGATTAAGATTTTATTGCATTTATCTTTAGTAATTTATTTATCTTCTGAACCATTCTAATTTTTTTATATGGTTTTATTAGATTTTTAGTTTTAATTTTTTGTCTTATTTTTATTTTATAATATATTATAATTGTAGCCTAAAAATATTTAAACCAATTACCAACCCAACCCAAGTAGGTTGGGTTTTAAATTGCTCTAAACCCAACTAAACTCAAACTATTTGTACCTAATATTATTTCATTTTTTTAATATTTTAAGAATGAATTTATATTTCCAAATCAATTTCAAGTTTTTTGTTTTTAAACATGAAATTCATTTTGCGAATTAGATTAATTGAATTTAATAAGTATTGTTCTTGATTCATGGGATAACTAAGAGTAGACAAACATATTATAATTATATCAACTATTAAATTATACTTTCTCTGTATTTATTTGATATTTTAATGAATTCTAATTTTAATTATTAATTTATAAAATCAATGAAACATTAAATATAATTTTTTTTGACTGTATTCTTAATTATTTATTGTAGGTTGAGAAAATAGAAAAGGAGTATATATAGATAAGAGAGACTTTGACTAATTTGAGATATAATTTTTTTTTCTTTGCTGAAAATTTGAGAGATAAATTATATAGTAGGGAATTACATAATAATTTTTATATAATTGTAATATTAATTATATTTTTTAATATGTGTATTAAAATCTTAAACATCAAAATCTCTCGTTCTAAAATACAAAAAAACACAAAAAGGGGTTGAATTGTGTAGACTGTTTTAAAAAATTTTCTCTAAGACGATACATTTGTGTATGCTGTTTTCAAAGCTTGATCAGAAGCAAGATAGATTGATTTTATTATCAGACTGTTCAAGTTATTATCCCCTGTTAGTGATCAGATAAAATAATAGAGAAGACAACAATATTTTTATATTGGTTCGTCTGATCAAGACTACATCCAGTTCCCCAGCAACACGCTAAGGTTCCACTATGAGTATTCTTTGAACCTAGCTACTCCTAGCTAAATACATATATTATTTGGGCACAGCCTTCTCAGGCTAAACATGTATTCTTTGAACCCAGCTTCCACAGGCTAAACAAGGTATTCTTTGAACACAGCCTCCACAGGTTAATACAAAGGTATTCTTTGAAACACAGCCTCCTCAGGCTAAGAGCACTACAACATTGGATTTAGGAAGATGAAATAATAAGCTTATCTTCTACGCAGAGATGGGTTCTACAATGAGATCTATTCTAAGTTCAGGGCGAGTGAACTTTGCTTGAGAGCTTGAAGCTTGAATATAATTTTTTTGTTATGCAGTTCGCCAGCCTTCTCTTGAAGTATCCGTTAGACTAAAGATTTGAATATTAGTCCTTTGTCTTGGGGTCTTCAAACGTGTGATAGAGATCAATCAGAATAATTAATGTTTGCACAGGCTTTTTCTGACTTGATCAAAAACATCAACAAAAAGCATGGTTGCTTTTTGTGTTGCAGGGGTTTTGCACAGATCTCTATTCTGTCTTTGGAAGCTTTTACGAGTAATAGTTAGATTTGAATTGGGGCGCGAGTTACTCCGTCTGAACTTCATTAAACAAGGTAGACAAATGAATAAATAAATGAGTTGTGTGTTGAATTCATTCGTCTATCTCCTTCCGTCTGTTCCTTGATCGCCTCTTCAATCGATCATTCATCTATGCTCTTGATCAGTTCCTCGATCGATGCTTCTTCAATCATCCATCGATCGATCCTTGATCTAATGCTTCTTGATCATCATCGAGATGGCTCTTGATCTGATCATCGATCGATGCTTCTTTAGTCTGATGTCTCTTCAGTTTGCTCTGTTTGCATCTAATGTCTCTTCAGTATGATGCCTCTTCAGTCTGATCATTCCGTCTGCTCTCTTTAGTCTGCTCTTCTTCAGTCTGCTGGCACAACAAACGTTCTGTAATTATCAAAACTAAGATGCTAAGTCATCTTGACTTAACAATCTCCCCTTTTTTTATGATTAAAGACCACACTAGCAAATCCTTGATCTTCTACTTGAGATAGAGCAAAATGATGTATCAGAGCTAGAGAGATGATCTTTGTCAAACTGAACTTGAAAGAGTAACAAATCAAAATCTGCATAAAACATGTTAGTTCAAGAACGCACAATATTTATCAGATCATACATTTTAATCACATCGAGATGATGTTCTTTGAAAAACTCTTTTCATTGATTTTATTACATCAATTTGATATAAAATTGATCAGAGCACAACATTTCTTACCATAATAAGAGAAAGAAAAAAGATATAATGAAGAATAATAATTTAAAGAGCTATTCTAAGTTCCCCTTTAACTTGTTCTTCATCTTCTTTCTTCTTTTGCATCTAAACTTCCTTTCAGACTGAGCACTTGTATTATGCTCCCCCTCAGCTTTTGCATCCTTCTTTTTTTTTTCTTCCCCTTGGGTTGTACACATTTTTTTTTATTTCTTTAATCCTTTTCTCTTCCATTCTTATTTCTCTCTCATCCTTATTTCTCATTTCTCTCCCCCTTGGGCTGCAATCATCAAAAACATATTTTCTTAAATCTTTTGCATCCTCTATGTTTTTGACAGAGGCTTCCAAGTCTTTCTTATCTCTCATTACCTTCTTCCGTATAATGAGGTATATCTAAGGATAACGTGTCTCTTGCTTTAAAAAGCTAGACATATGTAAAGCATTAAAGAGCTTTGTTCTGTACACTCAACAGAGATGTTAGAAGATAAGATGACGTTATGTCTGTTGAAGAGTCAGATAGACTATTTCAACTAATGATCAGACACAACGTTTTGTCTATAGACGATAAGGATAGACGAAAGAAATTTAAACAGATAAGAAAACTTATTCAGATGAAACAATTATTTCTAAGTTTTCAAAAAAGATTTGTTGAAATTCTTTGTAAGAGAGTATTGACTCATTGAAAAACATTTTTAATAGATTAATAAAAATGATATATTTTTTTTATATTTTTTTGTTGGATGTATACATGAGCAAAACACCTTGCTTAAAACATTATTTTCAGCTCCATTCAATTGATGTTTGAATCCACTTCTTCAATGCACTTGGGTTCAATTTTTCTTGACACCAAAGCACGTTCAGAAAAGTCTCTAAAATTCGACGTGTTTGCATTCTTTGAAAAGTTTGCTTCTTCCGTCTGAATTGGTGAATATATCTTCTCAAGACCCATAAATGGTAGATCTCTTACATGATCTGTTGTTTTGGAACAAGGTCATGTTGATGATCACATATTGCATGTATCCATTGTTCAGACTGTACCATCTTCATACATTCTCTCTTTCTATTTGCAACAAAAATTATTTTTGATCTTGGTACCCAAATTTTCTTGGGTCCAACTTTGTTAGTTGTAGGATTCCGTCTGTCATAGGTTCTTGAATGACCTTCAGATTCTTTTGGAAACCTGTTATAAAAATCATGTATGCTTCTACATACAGACGAGTTAATTTATGATTTTCTTTAGTCTGTCACATGATTATAACCAAGTTCACTTTTGTTAAGAAGAGATCTTCCATATTTTAAAGTATTTTTAAACTTGGAAGAACTCAAGGTGAACTTGTTTAAATCTTTCTTTAAGAGTTCATTTTCTTCTTTTAAATTTTCAAGTCTAAGAAGAAGATGACTTTTTTCAGTATCAGACGAAAAAGATGATTCATCTGATATGTTTTTCTCAGATAACTGGACATTTATAGCTTTCAGATTTTCAATTTCTTCTAAAGCCTTTTTGAGCTTAAATTTGCAATTTATATATTCTTGAGGTATAAAATGTGAGTTAGCGAGAAGAACATCATATGACATGTCCTCATAGTCTGACTCTGAATCTGAAGAAGATGATGATGAATTAGATATATTTAAAAGATCTACCTCATATGATAGTCTTGCCATGAGACAGATATTTGCATTCTTTTCCTCAGATGATTCGTCTGAGCTTTCATCATCGAGATCATCCCAAGTGGCTTGTTTCTTCTTTCTTCTACTATTTTAGGAATCCCTCTTCTTCAACATCAATCATTTTAATCTTCTTGCCATCAAGGAGATTTCTTCTTCAGAGGAATCTTTTGAGTCTGTTGATTCTGCTTTCTTCATACTTAACTCTTCTTAATCAAGATCATCAATGTTGGATAGAGCAATAAGCTCTTGAATTTTCAGCTTCCCCCTTTTACACAAATGAACTTCATGCACTCTTAGTGCTTCAATGAGTTCATCCAGAGTAAGGGTCTTCATATTTCTCCCAACAGAAATAGTAGTGGACATAGCTTCCCATGGTGCGGTAAGCTGTCCCAAAATCTTCATGTTATTTTAGGCTCTTGAAAAAGTAATTTCCAATGCAGCTAGCCCATTCAGAATAGTTTGGAATCTTCCAAACATTCCGTCTATAGATTCTTCTCTCTCCATAGAGAACATTTCGTACTCTCTTTGAAGGGTGGCAGCTTTCCTAAGTTTGACATATTCAGTTCCTTCATAAGACATCTTCAACGCATCCTAAAGCTTTTTAGCTGCTTTGTAGGCACAAAATCTGCTATATTCTGTCCTAGAAAGAGCACACGTTATGGCATAAAGCGCCTTGTTGTTGAGCTCTGCGATTGTATATTCTTCATTTCCCCACTCTGATTCAGGCTTGGTCAGGGGAATGTCTCTTTCTGTTATGATCTTCCAAAGTCTATATTTTGTAGACTTGATATACATCTCCATCCGGTCTGCCCAATAAGGGTAATCATTTCCAGAGAAAGCTGGAGGAGTGTTCATGGAGGAGCCTTCTACAAAGAGCATCGTCTGAGAGTTCGCCATACCGGATCTTTTCCTCTAGCAGCTGTTAAGCGCTCAACCCTTAGAGGTTGAACTCTGATACCAAACTGTAAAGTACAAAAACACACAAGAAGGGGGTTGAATTGTGTAGACTGTTTTAAAAAAATTTCTCTAAGACGATGCGTTTGAGTCTGTTGTTTTCAAAGCTTGATCAAACGCAAGATTTTTTTCTTCTAAAGATTGATTTTATTATCAGACTGTTCAAGTTATTATCCCTTGTTAGTTAACAGATAAAATAATAAAGAAGACAACAATATTTTTATATTGGTTTGTCTGATCAAGACTACATCCGGTTCCCCAACAACACGCTAAGGTTCCACTATGAGTATTCTTTGAACCTAGCCACTCCTGGCTAAATACATATATTATTTGGGCACAACCTTCTTAGGCTAAACATGTATTCTTTGAACTCAGCCTTCACAGGCTAAACAAGGTATTCTTTGAACACAGCCTCCACAGGTTAATACAAAGGTATTCTTTGAAACACAGCCTCATCAGGCTAAGAGCACTACAACAGTGGATTTAGGAAGATGAAATAATAAGCTTATCTTCTACGCAGAGAGGGGTTCTACAATGAGATCTATTCTAAGTTCAGGGCGAGTGAACTTTGCTTGAGAGCTTGAAGCTTAAATATAATTTCTTTGTTATGCAGTTCGCCAGCCTTCTCTTAAAGTATACGTTTGACTGAAGATTTGAACGTTAGTCATTTGTCTTGGTGTCTTCAAACATGTGACAAAGATCAATCAGAATAATTAATGTTTGCACAGGCTTTTTCTGACTTGATTAGAGACATTAACAAAAAGCATGGTTGCTTTTTGTGTTGCAGGGGTTTTGCACATATCTCTATTCTGTCTTTGGAAGCTTCTACAAGTAACGGTTAGATTTGAATTGGGCGCGAGTTACTCTGTCTGAACTTCACTAAATGAGGTAGACGAATAAACAAATAAATGAGTTGTGTGTTGAATTCATTCGTCTGTCTCCTTCCGTCTGTTCCTTCAGTCTGACCTCTTCAGTCTGATCATTCAGTCTGTTCCTCAGTCTTATGTTTCTTCAGTCTGTCCATCAGTCTGATGCTTCTTCAGTCTGATTATCAGTGTGATATCTCTTCAGTCTGATCATCAGTCAAATGCTTCTTCAGTCTGATGCCTCTTCAATCTGCTCTGTTTGCATCTGATGTCTCTTCAGTCTGATGCCTCTTTAGTCTGATCATTTCGTCTGCTCTCTTCAGTCTGCTCTCTTTAGTTTGTTCTCTTTTGTCTGCTCTTTCTTCAGTCTGCTGGCACAACAAACGTTCTGTAATTTTCAAAACTAAGATGCTAAGTTATATTGACTTAACACTCATCTCAACTCATAACTTTTTCTCTTGATTAACAGCTAGGTACAAGAACTATTTAAATTTATGATTTCCAATGAATTTCAAATGTTAATAAAGAAAATATTACATAAAAGAATATGTTATAAAATAACGCGAGTATTTACTCTTAAATCTATATTATAGATTTTATTTTCAACTTTTCTTTATTTTTGAATCCCTTTTGAATTGTTGAATATTAATTCTACTATTTATTATTTTAAAAAGTTACTGAAGAGATTGCAATTTTTTTCGACTGTTAATTATATTCAACGTTTGTTCGTTCAAAGTTCAAACACATTTGCTGCATTGCTATTATAAATTATCAGAATTTGCTATAGACAACATAAGCACATTCACGAAGTGATAAGATGGGGTTTTTATGGAAATTATGTAAATGGATTTAGTTACAAACTAAAAATTAAAACTGGTTTATTTGTCCAAAGTTGTTGGGCTTCTCGACGAGTTCACATCATGATAGTCGTTAAAAAAAATAACGACTTCAAAAGAGTCGTTTAGAAAACCAATGACTAAGATCATGATTGGGCCACGTGTCACACATTGATTGACCTTTTAAGGAGTCGTTGACTATGCAAACGACTTATTTGTTCTCGTTTTTCCAAGTTCTAGAGTTCCAAAATCCACTTATTTATTCTCGTTTTCCTAGGTTTTAGGTTCCAAAATCTACTTCATTAGTCTCTAGATCTTCCTTCGTGGTACGCTCTCAAGCCTACTTTACCTTTGTTTTCTCTTTTTTCACCATCTCCCTTTCATATTACCTCCTTTATTTCATTTACTTTCGTTTTTCTCTTCTTTCACCATTATTTCATTTACCTTCGTTTTTTCTCTTCTTTCACCATTATTTCTTTTACCTACATTTTTCTCTTCTTTCACCATCTCCCTTTCAGAGTGCCCCTTTATTTCATTTCTTTTTTATTAAATTTTCGTGCTTCTTTTATTTTTTCTTTTTCGTTAAAGTTCCGTGTTGCTCACCACTCCCTGAGGACGAATCGAAACTGTCATTCCAGGATTTGCAATCCAATATATTTTCACAGTGCTATCTGGCCAAGTTTTTTTCTCCCTTGCCTTGCTGCATTTTCCTTTTCTGAAAGTCACAAGTCACTACTGGTACAGATGCCCGAAGGTTACTTCCTCCATATGTGAGTTATTCTACAATACTTTTCTCATTAGTTTTATTTTTAAGGAAAAACTGTTAATTTTTTTTAAAAATATTAAAATAATTAATAAGTCATTACAAAATTCAACAGACCTATCTCAAGTGAAGTCGTTAACTGGTTCAACGACTTCACCCCTCAGAATCATCGGCCAGCTCAACAATTTCAACTAACTTTCATCAAAGTTATTGACATTTTGAACGATTTCTCGCAAAACAAACCCCGAACGATAAATAATTTCAAAGTTAACCTATTCACGTAAATTTTTATAAAAAAACCCATAAGTCAAATATATGATATGTTGACATCATCATTGGGATTTGGGAGGGGAGTTAAGAATAAAGAAAAAAGGAAAGAATGTCGTGGATTCAATATTTACTAATTATAATAATAATAATAATAATAATAATAATAATAATAATAATAATAATATTCAAGAAGTTTAAGATAAAATCTGCCCCGGTTATAATTCACATATAGAATATGATAATTTTCATAACTAATTGCATCCATCAAATATTAAAAAATGTCAAAATAGTAATTGATGATGTCGTAAGTTTGGTTACCGTTGGAATCTTGATACATGTGAAAAGAAAAAGGTATTTATTTGTTATCATATACGATAAACAGTACTGTATGGTTTATTGAGGGATGGTTTATTCAGATAAAAAAATATTATTTTTTAAAAGATGATTCTTAATTTTTATATACATTGAGTTGTGGATAGCTCAATAAACTCATTAATTTGAGAAATAAATATATTTAAAAGTAATCCTATATCTTTTATAATTAGAATTAAGAAAATGTGATGTTTAATAACGTTGTTATAAGTGGGACTAGAAGTACTAATTTGCACAACCATTGTATACGATATGTTATAGTTCATATCACATGTACATTTTTTATATGATTCCAGTTGCACTCAAACTTTTATCATGAATCAAATGACGTGAGTATGTTTTTCAGAAGAAAAAAAAAACATTTCAACTTAAAATAATCAGAAGCTAGAAAGAATATAAAATCTAATTAAAATTAATATTTTTCAAATAGTTAATCATACAAATACTTGATCTTTGTTAAAAAGAAAAGGAGTGATTTTATGATGGTAAATAAACATAAATTAATTAGTTTCTGATTTTCTTTTTCAGAAAATAGTCCTCACTGAAATAATTTTGTTAAATTAAGTTTGTGAAGTCGTTGATACATTTTAAATTTCTAATAATTATTGTTTTATTTGATAATTGAGTCTTGAAAAGAATTATTTATAAATTAGATTAAAATGTAAATAAAATATTAATAGATAAGTGAAGTCGAAAAAAACAAATTACCATATTAATAGAATGAAACCGTGATAAATATTGATCCTTAAAGAGCCGATAATGCTAAAAGTATTACATAAAATAGAAAATGAAGTTTGATATGATTCATAAACTTAAAAATTCTCTCATATAATAGACTAATATTTTTGTAATAATAGTTAATTTCTTTTATTAATTTTTTTTTATATGCATAGAGTATCATTAATTATGTGATCGAGGAAGAATGTTATTTATCAACTGTACCATGCTAATGTTTTAGTATATATAATGTAGTGAGGATAATTTGTAAGTTTAATTTTAATTCCAATGTAGTGATTTGATATTAACATTAATTTTATAAGTATCTTGAAATTCATGATTTTCACAATAGGCATAGATAGAGTTATCAATCTTGATTCATTGATAAAAGTTATTCTTTAAGAATTCACTTGTCTATTCTTTGACCTTTCTCTATTTCCTTTTCAAGACTTTATTGATGGTGTGAGTGCAAAAGAAGAACATTTATAGGCAGGAAAAAGATGTTGGAATTCTTTTAGTCATTTTCTCCCTTTTAAAACCAACTTCCATCAAGTTGGTTATTTTCTAGAAATAACTACCCATCAACTTCCCTTAATTATTATGAATATATTTATTAAACCTATAAAATAAGACACACTACACATGAGACATAATATAATTTCTTACATTCTCCCACTTGACTCATGTGTGTCATTATTTCACTTCATGGTTTAGCAAATACACTTATCATAATACGCATCATGTAATTACATTCATAACTTAATCTATCATGATAAAAATAGAACTAACATGAGTCACGGCGGTTGTATGTCAATTTATTGACATAGTCCCTTCCATGTACTACAAAGTCAGTCACATCCTTAACATGATCTATAATTGGGAAGTATATAACACAATTAATCCAACAATAATGTCTTTATTATAAGACAATACCTGTTAGCATTATTCCAATTCCATCATGTATACAAGTTTGGAAAAACAAGTAATACAGAAACGTTCATATATTTGAGCTCAAAATGTCAATCTACATAAACACAAGTTTCATCATCACATATACTAATCCTGACAAACCGTAATGCCCATCCCTTCAACATGACTAATAAATGTTTTGGGCGGTAACCCTTTGGTCAAAGGATTAGTAACCATAATATCGGTGCTAATGTGCTCTATTGACACTCTATGTTTCTGAACTTCTTCTTTAACAGAAAAGTATTTCAATTCCATATGTTTAGCACCTTTGGAATACTTGTCGTTTTTAGAAAAGAAGACTGTTGCAGAATTATCACAATAAATTTTCAACGGCCTGACAATATTGTCAACAATTCCAAGCCCTGAAATAAAGTTCCGCAACCACTTAGCTTGAACCACGGCCTCAAAGCATGTCACAAATTCAGCTTCCATAGTGGAAGTAGCAATTATTGACTACTTCACACTTTTCCATGATATAGCTCCTCTGGCTAAGAGATACAAATAACCAAAAGTGGACTTTCTTGTATCTACACAACCAGCAAAATCTGAATCTGAATATCCAATCACCTCAAGGTGATCACATCTCCTATAAGTAAGCATGTGATCTTTTGTCCCCTGTAGATACCTTAAAACTTTCTTTGCAGCTTTCCAATGACCTTAAATCTCTCCAATATTTTATTGATATATGCTTTCTGAGACAAGCCTAACAATCCTTGTGATCTATTTCGAAATATTTCTATTCCAATCACATAACTTGCCTCACCCATATCTATCATTTCAAAACTATTCGAGAGAAACTTCTTAGTCTCATGTAATAGATCTAGATCATTAGATGCAAGTAAGATGTCATCAACATATAAAACTAGGATAACAAACTTACTCCCACTGACCTTAAGATATATACACAGGTCAACAATGTTCTCCTTAAATCCAAAAGACATAATAGTATCATTAAACTTAGATACCATTGACAAGATGCTTGTTTAAGACCATATATTGATTTCTTAAGTTTACACACCATGTGTTCTTTCCCTTTAACTGAAAACCTCATAGGTTGATCCATATAAACATCTTCCTCTAAATCCCCATTAAGAAAGACAGTTTTTACATTCATTTGGTGTAACTCTAAGTCATAATGAGCCACCAAATCTATGATAATTCTAAAAGAGTCTTTTCTAGAAACTGGTGAGAATGTCTCCTTATAGTCAATACCATTTTTCTGAGTAAAACCTTTGGCAACGAAACGAGACGAGCCTTGTAGCGTTCAAGGTTGTTATGAGAGTCACGTTTGGTTTTAAAAACCCATTTGCAACAACTCTCTTGCACCCCGCCGCTAATTCCATAAGGTCTCATACATTATTTTGTTCCATCGATTTAAACTCATCTTTCATGGCATCTAACCATTTATCAGCATTATCACAATTAATGGCTTGTGAGAAAGAAACTGGATCGTTATAAATACTTAAGTCATTTTCAGACTCTTGTAAATATACCACATAATCATTAGGAATAGCTGATCTTCTTTCTCTTTAAGACCTTCTTAGTACTATTTCTTGTGGTTGTTCTATTATTGATTCATCATTAACCACGGGATCATTAATTTGTTGTTCTATTTGATTGTTATTTTGTTTAACAACAAGAGGAACGACGAATCTAGAAGTAGAAACACTATTTAAAGGAACATGTGCTCTAACTTCCTTAATCTCCACAGTTTGTGAAGTCACACTCCCACTTGTCTCACCATTTTCAATGAACCGTGCATTTCCAGTTTCAACTATTCTTGTACTATGGGTAGGACAATAAAATCTATACCCTTTTGACTTTTCTGGATAACCAATGAAATATCCACTGATTGCTATTGCATCCAGTTTCTTTTCTTGCGGATTATAAACTCTAACTTCTGTCTGGCATCCCCAAACATGCAAATGCCTTAAACTAGGTTTCCTTCCCGTCCATAATTCAAATGGAGTTTTAGGAATTACCTTATTAGGAACCCTGTTTAACAAATACATGGCAGTCTTTAAAGCATACATCCACAAAGACATGAGTAAAGATACATTACTCATCATGCTCCTAACCATCTCCATTAATGTATGATTTCGCCTTTCTGATACACCATTTTGTTGTGGTGTACCTGACATTGTGTATTGAGCACATATGTCACGCCTTTCAAGGAATTTAGCAAATGGACCTGGGTGTTATCCAGATTCATCATATCTTCCATAATATTCACCACCCCTATCAGATATAACAATTTTCACCTTTTTGTCTAACTGTCTCTCAACTTCATTTATATATATCTCTAAGGCATTTATTGCTTGAGACTTATCATGAAGCAGATAGACATAACCATAACGTGAATAATCATCAATAAAGGTCATAAAATATTTTTCTTTATTGAAAGAATTTACATCAAAGAGTCCATAAATATCCGTGTGTATAATTTCAAGAAGTTGTGTACTTCTTGTGGCTCCTTTCTTTGAGTGTCTTGTTTGTTTTCCTTTAATACAATCCACACAAACATTAAGATCAGTGAAATCCAAATCTGGAAGAATGTTATACTTTATTAATCTATCCATTCTCTCTTTGAAAATGTGACCCAAGCGTTTATGCCACAAGTAAGCAGAACGTTCATTCACTAAATCACGTTTAGTGCCAATATTATGATGCAAGGTCATAAGTGATTCAGCATATAAATCATTAAGATTGAATTTATACAAACCATCAGAAAGTATACCAGATCCAATCATACATGTACGCTTAAATAAACTGAAACACCTATTCTCGAAATTAAAAGAGTATCCATCAACATCAAGTTTAGATAGAGAAACTAAATTCCTAGAAATACTAGGTACATAAAAAGTATCAAACAAATCTAAATGATGTTCAGTGTCAAGGATTAAATGATAAGTCCCGACGGCTTCCACTTGAGCTTTATCTTTATTTCCCATGTAGACAAACTTTTCATTTGGCCTTATGGTTCGGGTTGTAAGGAATCCCTGCATCGTTTTAGAAACATGAGTTGTACCTCCAGAATCAATCCACCATGTATTACGAGGAACTTCAATTAAGTTTGATTCAATACATACATAAGCAAAATTAAGCTTACCTTTCTTTTCGAACCAAACCTTCCTCTTAGGGCATTCATTCTGAAAATGTCCAGATTTCTTAAAGAAATGATACTTGACTTTCTTCTGGATTTTAGAATAGGACTCAGCAATCTTTAGAGGTCCCTTTCCCTTTCCATTTCCATGTTTTTTTCCAACTTTCTTTCCAACTCCTTGATGATTTATGTGATGAATGGAATTTCCTTGGTTCTTAAGTCTAGTCTTCTCCTGAACTAACATACTATACAATTCATGCATATTCCACTTATCTTTCATAGTGTTGTAGTTCATTTGGAAAGGACCATACTCAGACGGTAATGAGTTCAAAATGAACTGCACAAGGAAATTTTGATCCACTTCCATTCCCAAGGACTTTAAGTCTTGCTGCAATATTTGTCATTTCAATGACATGCTCATGCATAGTACGAGAACCATCAAATTTCATGGTGGTTAAAGTACTCATTAATGTCCCAGCAAGAGACTTATCTGCAGTTTGGGAACCCTCTTCTACAAGTTTCATAAATTCTTTAACACTATCAGTCTTGAGAAGAGCTGATTTGATATTATTTGCTACATTCATTCGCATGAATATAAGACTAAGTCTGTTTGACTTTTCTCAAGCTTCATAATGGGCTTTCTCTTCATTGCTACTAAGATCAGTAATTGCAACAGGTTTCTCAACTCGAATTGCTAAGTCAAGATTTGATAAACCAAGATGATATTGGACTTGTTCAGACCAACCAGAGAAATTCAACCCATTGAATGTTATAACAGACGTTGCTTGCGAATGCAATGTAATAGAGAGGATTACTGCAATTAACACATGCTCGACATTAAAACTTTGAAAATAAAATAACATTCTATTCAAATTCAAAGAGCATTCATTTAACTATTCAAAGTATATTAATATTCTCCTTTGGGTGATACATTAATACACAATAACATAATGATACTAATAATTTTAACTTTAGTTGGTATGATACATGCATTTATTAGAAATACCTAATATCTTTGGATATTTAAACATAACTAATAGTGCATTTACATACCAACAATCATGTCCAATAATTACAAGAACAACTAGTGGGCAACCCTTAAATGCCTTATAACAATGAACTTCAATTTGCCCATATAAAAAAATCAATATTTAGTATCCATTCTATGGGCAATTGATAAATGACATAAGTTTGGAATTAAAGAAAAAAATAGATTTGACCACTTTGGTTATTAACAAATCTTACATACAATAATTCCAAAATTTGTATCTTTGCAAAACAAAATAAAATGAAAATGCTTCAAATTTCACATTAAAGTGATTTCATATATTAGTCTCTTGTAAGAGAAAGAAACATTATCATAATGATTAAGAAAACCATAATTGTGATCATCAACACGTTAAGCGCGCAAGTTATACAATTCACAAGTTATGTATATAACATGATCAATCATACACACATAATACAAGGAATTATGTCATATATACACTTTTATATTTTCCTTGTTTCATAAGTTTATGGCCACACATAAATATATATTGCATGACATAGATGACCAATATCACGGTGATGGATCAGCGAAAGTATATATTTAAATACCATACACAACAATTTCAATGCAATATATAATAACATGAACTTTTATCATTTTAGAAACACATTCATGGAAATACTTAAATATCATTATGGAAAATCATGAATCTCACATCGATGCTCTGATACCACTTGTAAGTTTAACTTTAATTCCAATGTAGTGATTTGATACTAATATTGATTTCATAAGGATCTTGAAATTCATGATTTTCACATTAGGCATAGATAGAGTTACTAATCTTGATCCATTGATGAAAGTTACTCTTCAAGAATTCACTTGTCTATTCCTTGGCCTTTCTTTATTTCATCTTCAAGACTTTATTGCTGGTGTGAGTGCAGAAGAAGAACATTCATAGGCAGGAAAAAGATGTTGGAATTCTTTTGGTCATTTTTTCACTTTTAAAACCAACTTTCATCAAGTTAGTTATTTTCTAGAAATAACTACCAACCAACTTCCCTTAATTATTATGAATATATTTATTAAACCTATAAAATAAGACACACTATACATGAGACATAATATAATTTCTTATATAATTTGAATGTAATAATCATGTAACAGTTTGAGTGTTGGTCTCTGTACAAAGGACAGAATCTATATCAAAGACAAAAAAGAGAAATTATGTGTGTGGTTATAATTCCTCTGCTCTTCTTTTACTTATTTTACATTTTTAATTATTATTATTGAAAATTTGGTTGGTGCAAGACAATTGAGAAACATTGCAGAAATTAATGATCCAGACAATAATATATACGAAGGTAAATGAACAAAAATTTTGAGGCCTGTTGAGTCTGCAAGTTAAAGGTTAATCTTTTGCTGCCGATTGTCTCTTAAAGCGTTTTTAGTTTTTTCATCTTGTTCCAATTCTAGACTGTGAAATGACATGGTTTGGTTTTTCCAATTGGAGGAACAGATGAGTTTATATATTAGAGTTCACATGGGAGGAACATTTTAGAGCCATTTGGACAATGTAGCTCACCATGGCTTGGTTGTTTTTTGTATTTTATTTGCTACATGTGGCTACTGCAACAACTATTTTTCATTGTTTGTAACGACTAACATATGGTTCTATTATTTTTTATGCATTTTTAATGCCACTTAATTATGATGTTTTCTTTTTCTAGAGCTGTGCATGTGTATACAGGAGTCAGTACGATTCATGCTCCCAAAGATATTAAATAATCAGAGTTAGGCTAATTGACACTTTGGGTTAATTTTTAAAAAAATAACATTAATAGATTTGTTTCAAAAGTATTTAGCACGAGTTTGTTCTGAGTCAAAGGCGTTGGGGAAAAAAATGCTGTTAAGAGTAGGCGTTGGAAGACTAAACGTCACCTTGTGGGTCTCCTTTTGGGCTGTACACGTGGCCATTTGTGATTAGAGAACTTTTGAAATTTAAAAGGAAACTTTAAACACAAAACGTCTCCTTTAGAAGGCGTTTAAAATCTAAACGTCTTCTTATTTTAAATTAATATTTTTTTTTATTCTTTAGATAACGGTTCAAATAATGTTTCAAATCTAAACCTCTTCTTACTCAAACATAATAATCATATTTTAAATTAATATATCTTTTTTATTCTTCAAACAACTATTTTAATAATATTTTTTAATAATATTTTTTTTACGTCTCTTAATTATTGTTTTCAACCACTTGATTGTGTTTAGTTTTTTATCAGAGCAAATGGAATGGTTGCATTTTTTACGTGAATGAATTGTTGAAACAAAGAATTGTTGAAACAAACAAGACTATTTAATGACTTCACAACAACAAAAAAATATATACATAAATTTTAAGAAACTATTCTTCGAAGAATAAAAGAAAATATTAATTTAAAATTTTAAAATCGAGGGAGGCATCTGGTGTTTAAACGCCTTCGAGGGAGGTGTTTGGTGTTTAAATGACTCCTCTTTTAAATTTCAAAAGTTCCTCAATCGCAATTGGCTACGTGTACAGCCTAAAGAGGCGTTTGGTCTTCCTAACGCCTTTGACTCAAAACAGACACCCTAATAAATAATTTTGGAACAAACCCATCAACGCTAAAAAATTTTAACCTCAGAGTTAAGGTAAGGGTTCATATTAGACATATATAATAGCTATGTTTTTTCATATTAATATGAAGGTTCAATTAATTTAATGAAGAATAATGTTTCGCCATCAACGCCTATATCAACAAACTGCCATCACTGAATGCTAAAATATATTTATATCATATTTGAAAGAGAGTCAATTTGGGATTTGACTTTTATTTGAATCCTAAGAATTCCATATTCTTTGTTGTTTCCCTTTTTAGTTACTAAATCTTAGGGTTCGTTATTCTCATTCCAGGCTATTCAAATTTGTTGTGAGAGAGCCCTAACCTCAATCATGAATTTCAAGGCTGTCTGGTTGGGCCCAAGTATTGCCAACTTTTCTACGTCCTTACTAGTTTCACAAAATTTCGAAGTCATGTACTTTGCTGGAAGTCACTCTCGTGTCTGGTAAGAGAAAATATTTTTTATTTTTATTTTTACATTTTTTAGAATAATTTCCTGAAAATTGTGAAAATAAGATTTATTCTTACACATTTAAAAATATTTTCATGAAAATATTTTCAAAAAAATAACCAAATACATTTTACTCTTATTTTCTATTTTCATGAAAACAAAAAATACTCATACCAAACACTAACTGACTTATAAAACCCATGAATTAAAAGTAACTAATGTTTCTATCGGTGACCCCTATATTGGCTTTAACTATTAAGTTAGTTGATTTTACTTGACATAGAATTTTAGCCCTTATTTTCAACTTATTGCAATAAATGACCATGGAAGCGTAATAAGATAAAATTAAATAGGTTAAATTTGATCAAGATTAAAGATTATTTTAAAACAATTTTTTAAAAATTTTAATTTTATTTTTAAAGAATATAATAATTTATGAGATTTATTTAAAAGACTTTACCACATGAATTTCGTTATATTTATATCATAAAAGTTGATGAGATTGGTAAGAATTTTATAGATTTATAAGATTTAATAAATTTCATGAATTTTTAAATTGAAAAATATTATAATTAAAATTTAATTATAAAAATTTATATTATTTTTGTTTTCACTTTATTAACATTATCATTATTTATTATTATTACTATTATTATTATTATTATTATTATTATCACTATTATTTATAATAATAATGATTATATATATATATATATATTTAATAATAATGATAATGATAATGAAAGTGTTAATAATAATAATACATAATAACGAAAATGTCAATGTTAATCGTATGAAAAAAAATTGTGACGGAGTAAAATATTAATATTAATATTAAAATATTTTATTAATTTTTTATATTAAATAATTTATCAAAATTCATATATTTTTTAATATTAAGAAACCTTTTTTAATTATATATCTCAGAGATGGATCACTGATTTCCATGACTCTGCGTATTTTATATTAAGTAAATTTGTCTTTGTACGATAAAATGGTCAAGTAGCGGTGCTCATTGATAAATATCCTACACAAGAAACATTTCCCTGTAATCCAAAGGGTTTAAATGGTGGAAGATACATGAAAAGTATTATCCAGGGGCATCTTCTTGAAATACCATTTTTTTCTAAATACATCTTGCAATTAAGGTTGGATTCAACACTCTAGAATCTAAAATTTGAAAGTATGTAAAGTTTTATATTTTCATAATTTAATTGTCAAATTTACGTAGGTTTGAACAGGGGCTCAGGATGGAGGGGTGAATTATTTTAATTTTCTTTTAATTTCTTTTTCATTTTTTTAAGTTTTAATAAGTTCTAAATAAATTCTCTCAAAGAGAATTTGTAAATTTCCATACAAGTTTCACAGATTCAAGTAACGACTTGATTTAGTTAGTGTAAGATGACGATGAATTCACATGTTTTGAGAGTTTAGGACGAGGGCGGATAGAAGGAGACAAGACTCTTTGGAGGGTGAGTGCAAACACGTCGTTCATATTCAGTTTTTCTGACTCAAGCCCATTCTCAAGCTCTCAATCAAATGTGTGAGCTAGGATAGCAACAACCAGTTGAGCCACCCTTATGTCAAGATTCATACCAGCACAAATTCAACGCCCCTCACCATAAGGTATAATCTCAAAGTTGTTGCCCCTAATGTCAACACCATGCTTCTCATTAGTAGAGAGGGACCTTTCAGGCTTCAACTCTAATGGATTAAGCCACTCCTTGGGATCACGTCCTATAGCCCAAATATTGATCAAGATAGTTGCATTCTTGGGGATGTGATAACCAAATATTTCATAACTCTCTTGTGCAACTTGTGGGAGGGAAAGAGGAGTCGGTGAGTAGGGACGAAACGTTTTTTTCACCATAGCTTCCAAGTAAGGAAATTTGGGCAAGTCTAGTTCAGTCACAAGTCTGTCACGTCCCACGGTACTATCTAACTCTTTTTGGACCTTATTCATAATTGTTGGCTTTCTAATAATTCAACAATCGTTCACTTTATTACACTCTATGGTGTATTTGTCCCAACTCCAAACATGGTCTGCAAAAATAATAGGTTAATGTATGTAGTTGTTTATTTAATTGTTCAATACATATTAAATAATTGTACAAGGTGTAGAATATAGAATTTATTTTTTGACAAATGATGTACCCAAATTATTAATTTGATCTATGTTGCGGTGAGTTTTATCCCTTCTTGAGGAGTATCTTTAAGTGATAACAATATACTCAAATACAAGTCCTCGTATTTTTCATTATTTTTAGAAATCTTATGGTCCTCTACAATGTTGGATAAAAATGCATCAAACCTCATAATTTATTTATCTTATGTTTATACTCAAATACAAGTCCTCATATTTTTCATTATTTTTAGAAATCTTATGGTCCTCTACAATGTTGGATAAAAATGCATCAAACCTCATAATTTATTTATCTTATGTTTTATTCCTTGAAGATCTAGCTAGTCCAACGTGCGAACAAAGTCACTGATATTGGAAATTCCTAACAATACTATGACTTCCGTCACCATAGATTTAAATTCATCTTGGTTATTATTATTGTCTATGAAAACTCTTCGTCCAAACATTAGCCTGCTAATAAGTTGGTGGTACATATGTTCATCAATGTCCCAAGCTCACAACTTTACACTCTCTGAACTTGCTATATTATATGCCAATCTTTATACTTCTTCCTGTGCGTAAATGCAATAATTTTATTAATCAACCATTTCAAACTCACCCAGCTATGTATAAATAATCTTACAAGGAGAAACTAACTAATATGAATCTTTTTTTCAGTTGCTGATATTAAATGTATGCCACGTATTCAAAAAAAATAAATAAATAAATCCATGCCAGCTTCGCCCATTTAGTATATATTTAAAGGAAGTCCTTTTTAATTCATAGAAATTGAATACGAATATTATAGAGTTAATATTCGCACCATTAATTATTATGTTTAATAGAGTTTAAAACAGTTTTCCACTGTCAATTAGTTAAATAAATTAGATGCATAATAAACCAGAGACTGATGAACTATATTTGAACAGAATTAATCCTGCATAATAAACCGGATACAAAAACTACATTAGCAAATCAATCCTGATTCTGCTTGTAAAATTTAATTAAATAATGTCACGCGAAAACTAATAATTGAATCATGTCAACGCATGCACGAGTACTATTGTCTTATCTAGATGGAATCGCCTAATTTCAATAAGTAATTTCATTGACATATGTAAGATTTTTTTTATTTAATTCTTACTGTTAATAAGAATTAATTTAGCTAATAAAATAATTTCATAAACATTTTTATTATTTTTTAAAAATTCCTGAAACCAATTATCTCTCTTTTCACTTAATTAATGAACGTGTGCTACACTGTTATCACATTACTCGTTTTAATTTATATAAGAAAAAATATATTTATTGTAAAGTAATTAAAGATATTTTAATAAGAAATAATTAATACAAAATATTATTAAAAGATAGTGAAAATTGTTTGGACGAAATTATTATTTGTTTTCAACATCTTATCAATCACTGCTATTTAAAGATAATCTTGTATAGAAATTTTTTTTTTCCCCTTGACAATAATGGTGGATAACGTTTAATAGGAAGCTAGAAAAAATTCATCGAACAGAATCAGACAACAACTCCATTGTTGAAATGTATTTTAGTTGACTAAAAGATGCCGCAAATTTCTTTTTCAATAATGCTGGATAACGGTTAATAGCAAGCTAGAAAAATTCATGGGACAGAATCAGACAACAACTCCATTGTTGAAATGTATTTTAGTTGACAATACCTAAAATTCATGCCGAATATGTTATTAAGTGTTTGATATATATTACCTAAAATCTACTTACAATGGTTAATTTTTTATGCTTTGAACTTGAATGATGACTTGAATATAGTTTGATTACCTTTTCTTTGAAATTGGAAAACCTATTCTATAGACTTGAGACTGTGATTAATTAATTACTTATGTTATGCACTTTAAGGACTTGTGATGTGAATCTTGACGATTTAGACTATAAATTATTAATACATAACGAAAATATAATGATGGATTGGACTTGTAATACAAATGAGTTGGTGTTGTTCTAATTGATGAATTTGACTTGTGACACTATGATTTGTGATTATCAATAAAATTAGTAATAATGTTCTGTTTGAGGATGTGTACCTCGGAAAAAAGAGATTTGTATCTTTGAGGTTGAGTATTTATGTGTGCTTGATGGATTTTAAACATATTAATAGTGTGGAGGTAAGATCATGTCATCAAGCACACTATTAATATGTTTAAAACCCATCAAGTACACATAAGTACTCAACATCCCACAAAGGTACTTTACCTCAAAGATATAAATATTTTCTTTCAGAGGTACACATCCTCAAACAAAACATTATTATTAATTTTATTAATAATCACAAATCATAGTGTTACAAGTCAAATTCATCAATTAGAACAACACCAACTCATTCGTATTACAAGTGCAATCCATAATTTTATTTTATGTTGTGGTAATTAACAACAATCTCAATCATCATCCAAGTCAATAGAATAGGACATCCAAGTTTAAAACAAAGATAATCAAACACAATCCAAATCATCATCCAAGTTTAGAGCACATGACATCCAAATTCAAAGCATAGGAAATTAATCGTTGTAAACTTAGAATTTTAATGTTTTTAATTATTGAATCATTTATTCATTACTTTTTGTTGCTGCCCATTTTGTATTAGTTTTAATATAGTTTGGCCGAATGGTTCTAAGTGTCAAAACACCTTGAAACCATGTTAAACATCCTTTATCATTAAATTTTTCAATTACTCTTTAAAATCGTTAGAAATCTTTATAAAATTGGGGTCTTTTAGTAATAGCTCTTGATGTTTTTAATACTTCAAGACCTCCATAAGACTTATAAATTTCCAGAATTCAAAGTCATATAAAAAATTAAAACAGCAAAGATTTTAGAAGCTTAAGAATACACAATTTTATAAAATTTAGTAATTTAGAACCTTTAGAAACTTGAAAACTTAAAAAATTTGGAAACTTTCCTTACCTTAATTCCTCTTGGACACTGTTTGGGATGCTTTGAGAATGCTTTTAAAGGTTGAAATAACTGAAGGAACTTTGGTGTTCGCTAACACACATTGCGGAATAAAAGGATCTAATTTTGCATCTAAATTATATTTAAATAGAAGGAATAACAAATGTGTACCTGTTGACGAGCACTTAAGCCAAAAAAAATTCTTCAATAATATGAAGACTCTACGTGTATCCACACCGAGACTGACCTCTATTTGCCAACAACTTTGACAGGCGGAATAATGATCGGTGATCCGGGAGAAAAGTTGATAGTAGGGTTTTGTTGTTGTTCTTGTTGTTGTTTTTGTGTACATTTCGGCATGCAGCCTATAGTCGTATTTATAACACACCGAAGATAACAAACTTCTTATCAAATTCAAAATTTGAAATATTTGATCAGTTAAAAAGATAACAAATCTTTTATCTTTTATTGCTAACTGATTAGCGATTCAAATTTTAAAATATTTGATCAGTTAAAAGATAACTAATCTTTTATCTTTTATTGCTAACTGATTAGCGATTCAAAATTCAAATAATTTGATCAAATCAAAATAACAAATCCCTTATCTTTTATCTCTAACCGATTAGATATTCAAATTTTCAAATTTCAAATTCCAAACAAAAATCTTTCATGTTTGTTTTTATCATTTCACCAAATCTTTCATATTATTCATATTTCTAGTGCTAGCAAAAATATGATAATATTCCACTTAAGAAATTAATTAATTAAATTCTCTAATTTAATTAATAATCAAATATTAGAATAATTTCTCCAACAGAGATTAGAACACTCGTTTGTGTGTGACCCCGTAGGTTCAATACTAAGCCAGTAATATATCAATCAAATTAATATATTAATCAAGGTAGGCATCTAGCAATACTCCTTAACGTCCGGATAGCATGAAGTAGCATTTTACTTTCAAGAACCAGTAGAAGAGTAGTATAATATTTTCTTCCATCCTTACAGCTCTGGATTAACTCTAGAGTATGGTATTAATGTCAAACTCTCTTTGAGTTAATTTATAATGACTTAAGAAACTCATTTCTTCCCTCATTTAATTTTTCCTGGCCAGGATATGATTTTATTCATAGAGCTCAAACTCATTACCAAGAGTTGATGGATCCCTTCTTGATTAATCATTAATTCTACAAGTATTTAATCATATCCAATATCCATTCAACAAGTGTTCTGAAGCACTAGGTGTCCGGGATCAAAATACAATAAATAACTCGTTAATTACTATGACAATCTCAGGTCAAAGAAAACTATTTATCATCTTCTTGAAAATTCTCTATTGATAGTTTATGGTAAATATTAACCATTAAAAAATTTCAATTGGGTCTGTTCAATGATCACATCAACATGTGATTCATCTATACATGTGAATTAATAAATGAGATCTATTAATATTTATCCAATAAATACTATCACATATATATTAATCTATCCGGATTATTGATGTCCTATTTCAACAATCCTATGACCAAGAACGATTTAGATTAAAATTAAAATTAAACTTGTTTCTCATTATTATAATCTCTATTATAATAACAAGTCTTTAATTTTAATCGAGGACATTATCAAATAAACTACTTAATCAAATGATTATAAGATAATACTTTATTATTAACAATTAGAATTGATTACATGATGACTTGGATCATGGGCATAAACATTTATTCCCAACAATCTCCCACTTGCCTAGAGCCAATCATTCATGAATTTCATTCCTAATTCCCATTTGTGCTTGTCAAACTCCTTTATGCCAAGCGCCTTGGTGAACGGATCTGCTGCATTCTCCTTTCCATCTACCTTTTCGATCTTAACGTCACCACGTTCTATAATTTCTCTAATCAAGTGATACCTTCGCAGAATATGTTTGGACTTCTGGTGTGATCTTGGTTCTTTTGCTTGAGCAATAGCTCCATTATTGTCACACAATAATGGAATTGACTCTACTATTGAGGGAACCACACCAAGTTCAGATATGAACTTTTTCATCCAAACAGCTTCTTTAGCAGCTTCACTTGCTGCTATATACTCTGCTTCAGTAGTTGAATCTGCTACCGTAGCTTGTTTGGAACTTTTCCAACTTACTGCACCACCATTCAAAGTAAAGACATATCCTGAGATAGACTTGCTATCATCTTTGCCTGATGCAAAACTTGCATCAGTATAACCTTTCAGTTTCAATTTAGAGTCTCCATAAATAAGAAATTGGTCTTTAGTTCTTCTTAAGTACTTAAGCATGGTCTTAACCACTTTCCAATGTTCCTCACCAGGGTTTGCTTGATATCGACTAGTTACACCTAGAGCATAAGCAACATCAGGACGTGTACAAGTCATGGTGTACATGATAGCTCCCACTGCACTAGCATATGGTACTCTACTCATGCGTTCTCTTTCTTCAGGAGTTTTTGGACAATTCTCCCTACTAAGAGTAATTCCAACACCTATGGGCAAATAACCTCGTTTGGAATCTTCCATATTATACCTTTTCAAAATGGTATCAATGTACACAGATTGGGAAAGTCCAAGCAATCTTTTAGATCTATCTCTATAAATCTTTATTCCTAAAATATAGACTGCTTCTCCCAAGTCCTTCATGGAGAACTTTGTGCCTTGCAATGTTGGTACATCATTCCCAATTAGTAATATGTCATCTACATATAACACTGAAAAAATGATTGCACTCCCACTGACCTTTTTGTAGACACATGGTTCTTCCTCACACTTAACAAAATCAAATCTTTCAATTGTTTTATTAAAGTGAATGTTCCAACTTCTAGAAGCTTGTTTTAATCCATAAATTGATCGTTGCAACTTGCAAACTTTATTGCAATCGGCCGACGATGTGAATCCTTCGGGTTGTGTCATGTACACTTCCTCTTGTAACTCACCATTAAGGAAAGCTGTTTTCACATCCATTTGCCATATCTCATAATCATAGTATGCTGCAATGGCAAGTAGAATCCGAAATGATTTGAGCATTGCCACAGGAGAAAATGTTTCGTCATAATCTATTCCTTCCTTTTGACGATATCCTTTGGCAACAAGGCGAGCTTTATAAGTCTCGACCTTTCCGTCTACTCCAATCTTTTTCTTGTAAACCCATTTACAACCAATCGGTTTTATATCCTTTGAAGCTTCAATCAAAGTCCATACTTTATTGATCTTCATTGATTCTATTTCGGATTCCATGGCCCCTTTCCATTTGTCACGATCCAAGCTTCTCATAGCCTCTTCATAACTCTTGGGGTCATCATCATCATGATAAACCTCATTCGACATGTCATCTTGTACTAACAAATTTAATCTATTAGGTACACGATGCATTCTAGTAGATCTTCTAAGAGGTTCATGCATTGTGTTCAAAGGTTGCTGCAATTGTTCTATGATTGGTTCATTAACTTCTTCTTGAACAACGACTTGTTCTTGAACAAAAGAGTTGACTCTTGAGGCACAATCGTTGGAGTTGAAGACTTTCGTCTTAATTTTAAAACATCAAGTAAAGGTCTATTGACTTCCATCTCATGGTTTTGAGTTACGTCATCATTGGTTACTTGAGTCTCATCAAGTTCAACTTCTTCACCATGACTTCCTTCTCATGAAAACTCTCTTTCCAAGAAGGTTGCACCTCTAGCCACAAACACTTTATGGTTATAAGGTTGGTAGAAATAATATCCCATTGTTTCCTTGGGATAGCCAATGAATCTACACTTATCGACCTTGCATCCAGTTTATCTTTTTGCAATCTTTTAACGTAAGGGGCAACCCCGCACCTTGATGTGTTTAAGATTTGGTTTCTTTCCTTTCCATATCTCATATGGTGTAGTTAAAACTGCTTTTGCAGAACTTTATTTAGCAAGTAGACGGGCTGCTTCTAAAGCATAACCCCATAAATTTACTTTGGAGATCGGTGAACCCCATCATAGATCTAACCATATCGATAGGGTTCGATTTCTTCTTTCGATATACACCATTGTGTTGTGGTGTTCCCGGAGGTGTCCACTGAGAGAAAATTCCATTCTCCTTTAGATAATCAATAAATTCATCACCGAGATACTCTCCTCCTCTATCGACCTAAGCATTTTGATACTCTTATCGGTTGCTTTTCAACTTCACTACGAAATCTTTTGAACATTTCAAATGATTCGGACTTATGTTTCATAAGATACACAAAACCATATCTAGACATATCATCAGTGAATGTGATAAAATAAGAATACCCTCCTCTGGCTTGAATTTTCATGGGCCCACAAACATCTGTATGAATTAGTCCCAATAATTCTGAAGCTCTTTCCCCACTTCCAATAAATGGAGATTTAGTCATTTTTCCTTTGAGACAAGATTCACAAGTTTCATATGATTCATAATCATAAGTATCAAGATAACCTTTCTTGTGTAACTTGTTAATTCGTTTCTCGCCAATATGACCAAGCCTACAATGCCAAAGATATGTTTTATTTACTTGACTATCCCTTTCTCTTTTAAGATTAGAAGAAACATGCATAATCGAGTTATGATTTACATCAAGTAAGACATAAATGCCATGTCGGAGATAACCATTTACATATAAATCATCACCGCGATGAATAGAGCAAATGTTATTACTAAAAATAATACGAAAACCTTATTTATCCAACATAGAAATTGAAATAACGTTTGAAACAAATTTCGGAACATAATAACAATTTTCTAATACTAGAACTTTGCTAGTAGGCATTATTAAAGAAACCGACCCTAAAGCTAAAGCAGCAACATTTGCTCCATTCCCTACTTGTAGGTTGATTTCTCCCTTCTTCAACCATCTAGTTATCTGTAGTCCCTGCAACGTATTGCATATATTAAAACTACTACCAGTATCTAATACCCAAGTTGAAGAATCAGTGACAGTCAAAGAAAACATGAAAACATTTTTCATTAATGTCTTACCTTGTTTCTTATTCTTTAGAGAATCAAGATACTTCTTGCAATTTCTCTTCCAGTAACCTTTCCCCTTACAGAAGAAGCATTCAGCATCAGTTTGGTCAATCTTGTCCCTTTTGTTCTTGGGTTTGGTCACACCACCCTTAGGTCCAAGATGCTTCCTTTTCGGTACTTTACCTTTCTTCTTAGAGCCCTTGCCAACTACCATGACAGTTCCTTTCTTCTTCTCAGAAGCAATTTGATTCTCATAATCAATTAGCAAATTGAGCATCTCATGCAGTTCACAACTCATTTTATTCATATTGAAATTCACAATAAATTGTGAAAAAGAATCAGGAAGTGACTGAAGAATCAAATCTTGAGAAAGCTCTTTCCCAAGAGTGCAACCCAACTTCTGAAGTTGTTCTATAAGATCAATCATCTTAAGGACATGGGGTCCAACCTTTTCATTCGCAGTCAATGAGGACTTAAATAAGGTCTTAGATAAATGAAATCTAGCCGTCCTACTTTGACTGTCGTACATCTTCTTAAGATGTTCAATGATTTCAATTGGGTCCATATGTTCATGTTGCCTTTGGAGTTCTGGACTCATTGATGCCAGGATAATGCACTTAGTGGTAAGGCAGTCTTCAAGGTATTTCTGAAAAACCTTGGTTGCCTCCTCATCACTTGCATCAGGTGCTTCCATGGGAGGCTTATCGGCGGTGTCAATAAGCTTCTCATGCATGAGAACAATTCTCAAGTTGCGGTACCAATCATCATAATTAGTTCCGACTAATTTTCCAGATTCAAGAATCATACGAATCGATAGAGAAGACATACTGTTGACGATACAACAAAACACACTTATGTCACAACATATTTTCAAATCAAAATATAAGTAACAATCATTATTTACAACACAATTTTAGTAATTCAAGAAATTTTTATCATATAAAAATCCTCTATAATTTGTGACTGAGCCACTTGGTTGCCAAGTCGTTTCTCACACACATACTAAGATAATGTATCACATACATTTAAAATATCACATCATATAAGTTTCTGATTGTCAGGCCAATCTTACTTATATCAATAAATTAATTTCAATACTCCCCCAGGTAGTCTAGACGTTAAGCATTTAATTAATTTAAAATACATGTATCTCATACAAAAATTAATTTCATATAAGTTCCTGGTTGTCAGGCCAATCCTATTGATATCAATAAATTAATCTCAATACTTCCCCAGGTAATCTAGGCGTTAAGCATTTAATTAATTTAAAACAAATGTATCTCATACAAAAATTAATTTCATATCATATACATATTTTGTGACTGAGCTACTTGGTTGTCAAGTCGTTTCTCACGTACAATCACAATCTAGTATAATGTATCATATACAAAATATTATATCATAGTGAATCCTATAAATTAATTTTAATACTCCCCCAGGTAGTCTAGGCGCTTAGTATACAATTAATTTAACAAACATGCATCTTATACAAAAATCAATTATTAACTATAAGTCTCCTGGTTGTCAGGCCGTTCCTTATCATTAATCATTAATTGTAAAATTTGTATCATATACTCATTTTCCTTTCTTCTTATCATTATCGTAAACACTTTTACGTTTCCTTTTCAACATATTACACAAAATTATGTAGCCAATATCAAATCATCGTAATGATTGCATCTATTCAACCAACATGTTGTTGACTATTACGACAAAAGGACAAAATTAAAACTGATCATAGTTTCATAAATATAATTTAAATACAAAAGACCCAACGCTCTGATACCAATTGAAGGAACTTTGGTGTTCGCTAACACACATTGCGGAATAAAAGGATCTAATTTTGCATCTAAATTATATTTAAATAGAAGGAATAGCAAATGTGTACCTGTTGACGAGCACTTAAGCCAAAAAAAATTCTTCAATAATGTGAAGACTCTACGTGTATCCACACCGAGGCTGACCTCTATTTGCCAACAACTTTGACAGGCGGAATAATGATTGGTGATCCGGGAGAAAAGTTGATAGTAGGGTTTTGTTGTTGTTGTTTTTGTGTACATTTCGGCATGCAGCCTATAGCCGTATTTATAGCACACCGAAGATAACAAACTTCTCATCAAATTCAAAATTTGAAATATTTGATCAGTTAAAAAGATAACAAATCTTTTATCTTTTATTGCTAACTGATTAGCGATTCGAATTTTGAAATATTTGATCAGTTAAAAGATAACTAATCTTTTATCTTTTATTGCTAACTGATTAGCGATTCAAAATTCAAATAATTTGATCAAATCAAAATAACAAATCCCTTATCTTTTATCTCTAACCGATTAGATATTCAAATTCTTTCATGTTTGTTTTTATCATTTCACCAAATCTTTCATATTATTCATATTTCTAGTGCTAGCAAAAATATGATAATATTCCACTTAAGAAATTAATTAATTAAATTCTCTAATTTAATTAATAATCAAATATTAGAATAATTTCTCCAACAGAGATTAGAACACTCGTTTGTGTGTGACCCCGTAGGTTCAATACTAAGCCGGTAATATATCAATCAAATTAATATATTAATCAAGGTAGGCATCTAGCATTACTCCTTAACGTCCGGATAGCATGAAGTAGCATTTTACTTTCAAGAACCAGTAGAATAGTAGTATAATATTTTCTTCCATCCTTACAGCTCTGGATTAACTCTAGAGTATGGTATTAATGTCAAACTCTCTTTGAGTTAATTTATAATGACTTAAGAAACTCATTTCTTCCCTCATTTAATTTTTCCTGGCCAGGATATGATTTTATTCATAGAGCTCAAACTCATTACCAAGAGTTGATGGATCCCTTCTTGATTAATCATTAATTCTACAAGTATTTAATCATATCCAATATCCATTCAACAAGTGCTCAAGCACTAGGTGTCCGGATCAAAATACAATAAATAACTCGTTAATTACTATGACAATCTCAGGTCAAAGAAAACTATTTATCATCTTCTTGAAAATTCTCTATTGACAGTTTATGGTAAATATTAACCATTAAAAAATTTCAATTGGGTCTGTTCAATGATCACATCAACATGTGATTCATCTATACATGTGAATTAATAAATGAGATCTATTAATATTTATCCAATAAATACTATCACATATATATTAATCTATCCGGATTATTGATGTCCTATTTCAACAATTCTATGACCAAGAACGATTTAGATTAAAATTAAAATCAAACTTGTTTCTCATTATTATAATCTCTATTATAATAACAAGTCTTTAATTTTAATCGAGGACATTATCAAATAAACTACTTAATCAAATGATTATAAGATAATACTTTATTATTAACAATTAGAATTGATTACATGATGACTTGGATCATGGGCATAAACATTTATTCCCAACAATAACTTGGTCTCACTCTCCCTTTAAATTCACGTGAAGAAAACTAGAGTGAAAGGTGAAGAAATTTTGGATATTTTTTGAAATGGTGCCAAAAGAGCTCTCAGTTTTGCAATGTGAAAACAAAGGGAATTTTGATGATTTTGTACAAGTGTGTCACGGTTTTGGATGTGAAAAAACTGTCCACACCTTGCTCTATTTATAGGTGTTGAAAAATAATAAAACTAGGCATGTAACCAAATAGTTAGGCTAGTTTGGTTATTTTAATATTTAGTTACTTTTAAAAAATAAGTTATTTTTAACATTGCTTTGAAAATTGACTTTGATTATTTCTTTCTAGTTGTAAATTTGGATTTTTCTTCCTTATTTACACTAGCCATGACGTGAAGTATGGTGGCTAAGAGTTTCCATGTGCTAAAGTTTCACAAAATGATAAAGGTGGCTAAAAATTACTAAATTTTCAAATTTTGGTATTTTGCAAAATTTCTCAAGTTGCCGTCTTCTAGCTATCATTTGCATCTTTCTTTCATTCTTTTAATGCTTAGTTAATTTTTTTATAATTAAGAATAACAAATTGTGCATAATTTTACACAATTGCAATTTAAAAGTTACTTAATTTTAAGGTTTTATAATGATTTAAAATCTTAATTTTTCTTCTAAATTTTATGATTTTTATTCCATCCTTCAAATATCATATGTGATTATGCCATAATTATGACAAAATTATAAGGATTCTAAAAATTATTTTTCCCTAATTTTTTAGTTCATATGTTGCTATATATAAATTTTCAAGACGTTTTTTGTATTTAACTTACAGAAAATTTGTTATGCAGCGTTTTATTCCAACTTGTATGTTTATTTATCCTATTCTTAATTCTATATATTATGTACATATTCCCTTTAATTTCCTTATTGTTTTAATTTTTTAACCTGTATTGTGTATACAAACACAGTTTGAAAAATAATTAAAATTAGAAAAATGTATATTTTAGAGTCAGTAAATTTTTCTGTGTAACAATATATAATTTTTACGTATTAATTCTTAATAGATTTCTCATACTTAATATACAACAAAAATTGTCTATGAACAATAATATAATTCAAACAGAGAATTTACAATAAATTGGAAACATCAAATAACGTTCGAAACATCAAACAAGAGTAAAAACGTCAAACAAAAAAGTTATCTTTCCACTACATTTTAATTTAGAAACATAACCATAATTTTCTCAAATTGCATAATAGTATTGCTACAACAAACTGTTTTGAATTATATTTTTCACCTAATCAAAGTATGACAGTAAATAATCAATATGTAAATTTTTATAAAAATTTTAATAAATGTTTTAACTACGTTTTTTGTATACATAATTATTTACGGAAATTAATTTTGAGAGTGATACAACAAAAGGAGCTAAAAAATACTAAATTTTCAAATTTTGGTATTTTGCAAAAATTTTCAAGTTGTCGTCTAGGCTATCTTTTGCATCTTTCTTTCATTCTTTTCATGCTTATTTAATATTTTTATAATCAAGGATAACAAATTATGCATAATTTTATACAATTACAATTTAGAAGTTACTTAATTTTAAGGTTTTATAATGATTTAAAATCTTAATTTCTCTTCTAAATTTTATGATTTTTATTCCATCCTTCAAATATCATATGTGATTATGCCATAATTATAAAAAAATTATAAGGATTCTAAAAATTATTTTTCCCTAATTTTATAGTTCACATGTTGCTCTAAATAAATTTTTAAGATGTTTTCTGTATTTAATTTACAGAAAATTTGTTAAACAACATTTTATTCCAACTTGTATATTTATTTATCCTACTTCTAATTCTACATATTATGGGTCATATTTCCTTTGATTTTCTTGTTGTTTTAGTTTTTCAACTTGTACTGTGTATACAAACGCAATTCAAAAAATAATTAAATTTTTTAGAAAAACATATATTTTAGAGTCAGTAAATTTTTTTGTGTAACAATATATAGTTTTTGCGTGTTAATTCTTAATTGGTTTCTCATACTTAATACACAACAAAATTATCTATAGACAATAATATAATTCAAACAAAGAATTTACAATAAATCGGAAACATCAAATAACGTTCAACATGTCAAACAGGAATAAAAACGTCAAACAACAAAGTTATCTTTCCAATACATTTTAATTTAGAAATGTAACTGTAATTTTCTCAATTTACGTAATAGTATGGCTACAAGACAACAAACTGTTTTGAATTACATTTTTTACCTAATCAAAATATGACAATAAATAGTAAACAGTTAATATGTAAGTTTTTACAGAAATTTTAGTAAATATTTTAACTACATTTTTAGTATATATTTATTTACGAAAATTAATTTTGAGAGTAATACAACAAAAGAGTGATACAACAAGATTTTACAGAAATTTACATAATTATTTACAAAAATAAATATATACACAGCCATGCAACTAATATACAGTGAACTTAATTGCAAAATATATACATATTTCTTTTTCTTCATATTTTATAATTAATTATTTAATTGTCTATATATCACAATTATTTATTAAATATTCTTTTATATTTATAATAATTATTTATTATTTAAACAAATAGTCATTGGATCTTTGAAGTGTCCTTGTTGGGACCTTTTAACTAAAAGGGATAGAACTTAGGGTTATATTTAACAAAAATAAAATATTTAATAAATAATTACAATACACTAATTAGATATAAAATAAAAAAAATTAATAAAAAAATTAATATTAGAAAACTACAAAATAAAGTTTTAGAGGTATCCACCAACAATTTTCCTGTTGATTTTGGTGAAGTTTGTGGTCACCATTTTAGCCACGTTTACACTCTACACATAAGGGTACGTTTCTAGATCTAGAGTGCAGAATAGACGTGACAACCGCGTCTACTTTCTAATTATTTTTCCATTCTTGTGGAGTGGATCAAAATTTATTTATTATAATTTTAATGTTTTAACATTTCCTTTGATTTAAATATAGAATTTATAATAAAAAAAGAAAGAGGTTAAATTATATGAAAAATTATATTTTATAAGATTTCTTTAAAGATAAATGAAGTTTTTTAAAGATTAAATCTTTTCTAAAAAAAAACAAGTTAATTAATTAAAACAATCTATTCAACAAATAATCAATAAATAATACAAGAGAGTTTTATATTAAGTTGTCTTATTATAAATATTATGTTTTGATTCTTAATAATATTTAAGATGTTAGTATCTTTTAAGATATAAAAATACAAATATTTTTTTATCTTATTTATTTTTGTTTAATTAAATATTTGTTTTGAGTAGAATCTCTTCAAATTAAATCACTTAAATATATTTTGGACATAACATCTTCTGTTTAAATACTTAAAGTATTTTTTAAATATACCCTTTTCAAATTAATATTTATTAAATATAATCTCTTTAAGTTAATACTTATTATTATAAATAAAAGGTTTTTAAAGAAATACGTCTAATTATAATCAAATTCTACATAATTCTACATAGATAGATTTACATTCAAGAACAATTTGTTTTATCAAGGATGCCTTTATATAACATTTTCTTATGTCCTACCTCAAATGAAAATTTGAACTTATAATTATTTTACAAATTATTGTAAGTACTTATTATTTTACAATTGTAGCAAAGCCAATAACCAAAGGTGACATGGTATTTTGGATTATGTGTGTGTTGTGTGTGTCTTTAAACAACTGTGAGCAATATAGGCTCCAAACTCCAATTATGAAGTTGTGTTATGGTTGTGTTTTGTCTCATACAAAACAGCACAAACTACTCATCAATATATATAGAGAGAGAAAATTTTGAAAAGATCAATAGAAGAAAAATTATTTAATGTCTGTTTAATGGTAAAGAATATTTTAATTTACTCGTTCCCATACAAAAAAAAAAAAAAAAAAAAAACCTTTACGTAAGACTGGTAAGAGCCAAGTGACCACAGCACATGAAATAATTCAGATTGAAGACCGGATCCAACTATTTTGTTTCCCATACAGATACTGCACATAACAGATATGAGGATTTCAGTCACATGCAAGCTTAATCTAAGAAATTTATTTAAGCGCAATAACGGTTATTATGTGGTGATTGTTATATAATAATGGTTCGTTCTTTTAATTGAAAATCCCATTATACAAACTTTTTCTTTTTCTCTACCCTACAGGCTAGTTTTAATAACACATTGAAAATCTCAGGCCGTTGAAAAATATAAAAATATTAAATTATTTCTTTAAAATCAACTTATCTATATCTTGTATGCGGGAGACTAGTTAACGCGTACCGCATTTATGTTTCAATACCAATACAGTGACAAACTATATTATTGATGTGATAATGTTATTGAATTCTTACGCAGTATTAAATTTATAAGAAATACAAGTGAAATCAATCAAGGTAATTGGGCAAAGGTATTTTATTTATGAAAATTATCTATGAAAAAATTAGATAGAATAGCGTCAACTTTATTAGTCAAAAATGAAAAAACAAAATCTAGATAAATATATATAAGAATAGAAATTAAAATAAATAATTCTCGCAGCTCTGAATAAAAAAAAAAATATTTGGTGTATCAAAAATCTTGTCCCAGTATTATAAGCTTCAAACAATATCATAACCTTCACTACCATAGATTCAAACTCATTTGCCTTGTGATTACAATTATCACGTCGATGAAAACTCGTCGTTGTATCATTATCCTTCTATCCTAAGTTCACTACTTTAGAGCTGGATGTTGTTTTTCACCTCTTCCTTGCACCAAAAACACATATATATGTTGTGTGTATTTTAGTGTTACATGTTTATTTTTCATTCCCATTTGAAAATTCAAATAGACTCCAATTCACAAATTATTTTCTTTCTCTTTCAAATTTATTGTGTAGCATACCACTTTTGCCTTTCTTCATTCATGTTTCACAAATCATGATCGCTAACATGTAGGTTCTAATTTTTTATATTTTTTGTAGTAAATACTAACTTACGTATTGAAACTAGCTTATGTACAAACATTTGCATACCACAGTTTATTAAAACCAACTAATGTTTATTTCTTTCAATAGATTCTCTCATTTGTCTTTTTAGTAACTACTTATAAATTTATAAACAATTTGTTAAAATTTCAAAATATAAAATATATTTAAGTTGACAAACTCTCGAAACTTAATAACTAATCCAAAGTTGAGCATACTTCTATTTTATCCATTTCTAATTCCACGTTAATTGTCTAGCCAAATGAAATTATCGAATTAGCGTTGAATTGTTCTTCCATTTTAAAACCTTGAATTTCCCCACCATACTCAATTAGTAAGTACTTAAAAATGGTAAATGGTAATCTCAGGGTTAAAGAGAGAAGAACATTTCGTTGGATATGTAAAATTGTGTTGTTTATGATTTTCTTACGTTTTCCGATAATTTATATGATAAATATTTTATTACGGTGAATAAGATCCGTTAAAAATTTATGTGTGAGGATTTAGTTGAAACATCAAGACTAAATATTTATTACAGTTGAAAAACTTTCAAGATAAACGGATAATGGAATCAGCGTTGAATGGATATTCCATCTGAAAACCTTGGCTTTTTTCCAACTACTCAATTAATGTCCGACAATCGTAAATCAACTTTTTGAAAAATTACAACTTATTATTTATTCTTAAATATATTTTTTTAGTTATCGTAAATATTCTTTTTAAGTGATAATTCAGTTTAAGACAATACTGATACTAAATATGTGAATGGACACCACTTCTACTAAACCTAACTTTGTTGTTTGTTTCTAGATTTAATAAATTACATGAAATTTATTTTTAAATAAAATTAAATTCAAGAAAAGATCACTTTGTGAACTTTAATCTAAACACAACCCACACTATGTATATATGGAGAATTTTTTTCTCAAAAGATCAAAGTGAGGAAGATGTATGCGTAGCCCTTAATATTCAACGCTGAATGCATTTAAGTTTAAGTTGTTTTTTTTTTTTTTTTCAACTTCCTCAATTTTGTAAATCAAGAGCCACAACCTAATAGCCACAGCAAAGCTCATCTTCCTCATTCACATAAATAGCAAGGCATTGTGCATTGTTTATTCCAATGATACCAATTCTTGTGTTTCTTCGTGTCTTTGTGTGCTTCTAGTCCAACTCAGAGAGAAGATCATGCATTCATACTAGTGTGTTGGACTCAAAGAAGCATGCGCCCAGCAGAAGCAAGGGAAAATAAAAGAATGGAATGAAGCAAAACAAGTGCTCACCACAAAAAGAAAAGGAGCCATGCAATTTGGGCCTGGGAAGGAAAAGATTAATATCACTTGCCCAACTAATCTAGTTTAAGTCTTTGATTTAATTTAATTGTAACTACAGGAATATTACCGTACTACCCTTTCTCTTATTACTCTCCTCTCTTTTTAATATTCATCCCTTTCTCTTTTTTTTTTTTTGTTTTTTTTTACAGTAATAATATTATAAGGGAAGACTATTTCATTTAGATAAAATAAAGTTTGATGTCCTTGGGTTCATTAGTCCCATCATGATTTTTGTATTCGTAGAGGGGAAAATCTTTCTTCCCTTTCTTATGTTAGGTAGAGAAAATACTTTAATCTTTTTGGAATACTCCGTATATGTTAGGTAAAGGAAAATACTCTCATTTTTTTAAAGTACTGTAAAAGCACTTTTCTATGTAAGATTCAAGAAATGAAAAGATTTCATAATTAGAATTTTGAAAAAAATGAATTTTTTATTTTTCATTATTATTGATGTTTCATATTAAAAATAATATTAACAAGAGGGGATAAACTTTTTATCTGGCCAATCTAAGATTTCATGTATTCTACATTCTACTCTAACTCTCTCCCACTGCACTCTTCCTGAGGCTTCTTTTATCTTGCTTTTTCTTTACGTACTAAACATGAAACAAAAATTCAATAAATAAAATTATAAACTAAAATCACTCTAGATTATCAGGGTGTATTTGTTTTATGTGCAATGACTTTATATAACATTTTCTTACATCCTAACTCAAATGAAAAGATTACCTATATGAACTTGTAATTATTTTAAAAATCATTGTAAGTACTTATCATTTGCACAAATAACTTCATGACAATACTTATTCTATCTTGTAAAACAATATACATTTTTCAACGAAAAAGAAAATAATGATTTTTACAAATTGTAATATTTTCCTAAATCATTTTAGAGAGTTTAAAATAATCTAAAAATAATTCATGGACATATAATTTGTTATTTGCATAAATTTTATTCATATGATAGATTCAAACAAATTACAAATATGTTGTCCCACGTTGAACTTGCAGATTCCCACGTAAGCTAAAGTATTTTGTAACACATTATGTAACCTATTTTTTTTCATAAGGTTGACAAACTAAAGCAATGACTTTATTCATTTTATTTAATTGATCTGCATTATTGGAAGGAAGGTAGGGAGAAGATAAACAATAATAAATTAAGGAGAAGATGATAACGATGATGAGTAGAGTTGTTTTGAGAGTCTAGGACGAGGGATGACAGAAAGAGGTACTGCTCTTTGGAGGGTAAGTGCAAAAACTTCATCCATGTTAAGTTTTTTTGGATTCAGCCCATTCTCCAGATCCCAATCAAATGCATGGAGTAAGGTAGCAGTGACCAATTGAACTGTCTTTATGGCGAGACTCATACCAACACATATTCTACGCCCAGCACCAAACGGTATAAGCTCAAAGTTATTGCCCTTAACATCAACACCATCCTTTTCATTACCAGGGAGGAACCTTTCGGGCTTGAACTCTAATGGGTTATGCCACTCCTTGGGGTCACGTCCTATGGCCCAAACATTGATCAAGAGGGTTGCTTTTTTGGGAATGTGATAACCAAATATTTCACAACTCTCTTCCGAAATTCGTGGGACGGAAAGAGGAGTTGGTGGGTGTAGACGCAACGTTTCCTTTATCACAGCTTGAAAGTAAGGAAGTTGGGATAAGTCCAATTCACTCACAACTCTATCTCGACCCACAACACTATCTAACTCCTGTTGGACTTTATTCATAATTGTTGGGTTCTTAATCAATTCAGCAACTGCCCACTCTATGGTGCTTGATGTGGTGTCTGTTCCAGCTCCAAACATAGTCTACAACAGTAAAATTAGTTTAAACAAATATACAAGATATTAAAAATATATAAAGTTAGTGTGAAATGAGAAAGTACAAACCAGAATTATTAATTTGATCTCTTCTTCATTAAGTGTTACTCCATCTTGAGAAATGTCTATAAGTGACAACATTGCATCCAAATACAATTCTTGTTGATATTTCTCATTCTTCTTGTTTTCCTCAAGAATGGTACCTAAAAATGCTTGGTACCAGTCACGCATTCTCTTTATCCTGGGTTTAACTCCTTGAGGGTCAAACCGGTCTAAGAAAGGAATGAAGTCACTAATATTAAATATTCCAAGTAACACCATGAGTTCCAACACCATAGTTTTAAACTCATCTGCCTTAGGATCATGATTATTTTTGTCGTCATTAAAAACTCGTCGTCCGATCATTACTCTTGACAATGAATTGGTAATGCATACGTTCACCATTTCTCCCAATTTCATTGCTTTAGAGCATGAACTTGCTAAATTACTCATCAATCTTTGTACCTCTTCCTGCACGTGTGTATATATTATTTTTTGTTACATGTACCCTACACTTTTACACTTTGAAAAATTCAATGGAAGGGAACTATTTTTCTTCGAAGTTTAATTTGTGGATAAACACATATAGATAATCATAATATCAGTCCATCAATTATATAGATAACCATAACATAAGTTAATCAATTAATTATCTTAAAATATAAAGAAATAAAAAAAAAACTAATAAAAAAATACTTAACCGAATAGTTTACTAGTATTACTCCACCAAACATTTCTTTAACTTATAATCTATCGATTTGCTTCCCTGTTCCATGCTAAATCTTTTTATGCATATTTTTGTGTTTAAATCAGCCATTTTATATGTTTTAGCGAGTAATCTTTTATTTTTCATTTGAATTACTTAAAATAACACGTCAGACAAATTAAATTTTGCACATCGAGAGACTACTCAGTTTATTTAATAAAACATTATAATTGAATTATTACTATATTATATGATTAAAATAAATGAATATCATGCATAAAAAGATATTTTATCAAAGTTAAGAAAATTTATATAAAATTCTATATTTTAATTTGTAGAACAATAATATTTTTTGAAAGAAATTTTTTATGAGCTAAAAATTTAATTGAATAATATAATTAAAAAACAAAAAAATATAATCTCAAAAAATATTAATTTAAATATATGAGAATATGTTTATTCTTAATTTTCAAGGAGGTTAAGAAAATAAACTATAAAATAGATAAATATTAATGGAGGTTGAAAAAAGTTATAAAAAAAATAGAAATTATTTAAGACAAAAATAACTTTTAAGATAAATAATAAACATGAGTTTTGATTTTAAACAAATATAAATACGAGAAGTTAGATAATTTTCTAATTTATATGTACAATATTTTGAAATTTTTTCATACCATTCGAAGCCAATCCTCATCAGAAAGAAAACGTGTGTTTTTTTAATTTTTAAAAATTATATGATATTTATAAAATTCAATAAACATTCAGATAATTAATTTATAGAAACTATAGTTATTTTATTTTTGAAATATTAATTTAAAAAAGTTTATTTCAAATGACATATTTATCTTCTCTCTTTTCTTTTTACATCAAAATTCTACTCCTCCCTGTTAATATTAAATTTTTGTCGTATATACCGGGCCATCAATATTTTCTTTAAGTACACCTTTAACTACGATAATCTTTAATATTGATAAGAATTTGAAAACACAATTCATTAAAACTGTGTGACATTTTTAAAAAAATATCATTACTTCAAATTATAGAAACTATACTTTAACGTATTAATTTATGAGAAAAAAGTTTAAACAACAATCAATCAATCACGGTTGATTTGTTGATTTTATAACAAAATCTATATAAACTATACAGGATAAATATATAAAACTAAAACTTTTATACTCTTAATTTATACACTAATTTACAAACAACCAGTTAAAACGGAATGGGAATTTTGAACTTATATCTAGTAACATGAAACCAGAAAAACCACACTGACTCCAGTATGAGTCAATAACGCAAAATGAACATAGAAGACAGAAATAACGCTCACCTCTCGCACATGTCTGAAACCATCCATGGCCTTACCAGAAAACATGTGAGTGACACTTGTTTTCCGGATCAAACGATATCGTGCGTCGTAGGGAGCAAAAACAAGGTCCTCAACGTTGTTGTGCAAGTTCTTGACCGTGGCATTCACTGCCCGGTTCAAAAAATTGGCGTCATGGACCTTCAAAAACTGTTCTGCCACGGTGGCGGAACACGCCACCACGGTTTCATTAGAGCCCATACAGAGGTACATAAGTGGCCCATAAGTGCCTGCCAGAGCCGCAAGTTTCTGGTGTGGCATCTCGCCTATTTGGAGCAAGTTTCCCACTATAGGCCATGGCCTTGGCCCCGGTGGCAAAGGTAATTTAGGCCCAGTTATTATCTTCATAAGCCTGTATATAAGGATTGCTGCTACAATTGTAGCAAAGCCAATAACCAAAGGTGACATGGATATTTGGATTATGTATGTGTTGTGTTGTTGTGAGTCTTTAAACAACTGTGAGCAATATAGGTTCCAAATTCCAATTATGAAGTTGTGTTGTGTCTCATACAAAACAGCACAAACTACTCGTCAATATATAGAGAGAGAAAATTTTGAAAAGATCAATAGAAGAAAAATTATTTTTATGTTTTTTCAATGGTAAAGAATATTTTAATTTACTCGTTCCCATAAAAAAAATTTAAGCGCAATAACGGTTAATATGTGGTCATTAATTATTATATAATAAGGGTTCGTTCTTTTAATTGAAAATCCTATTATACAAACTTTTTCTTTTTCTAAATACCTAAATAAGGGTTCGTTCATTTTATTTCTGAACATACAAACGAGTGAAGTTTTCGGAATTTGTACGTATGCCACTTCTTTCTGTTCCATTTTCAACTATTTTGTTGGAGACAAACATATCCTAAACATTAATGCGAAAAGTACACTTAATAACATAAAATTGAAAAAAAAAATAGACTGGTCAAGCAAGAGATATAGAATATTCAAATTTTTTAAAAAATAAAATAAACCTGGGTTCAATTGCGGTATAGTTATCTTCTTACTTACAAGAGAAAAAAAAATAAAGAAATATTTAAAATTGAAAAAAATGGATAAATCTCAATTCTTCTCTCCATAGTTGTAGCTCAACGATCTTCTCTGTATATGTGTCTCTGTGTCTGTCACGATCAACACCTTTGAAAATATGGGTGACAACGTGAAAGGTAAATGATTATCAATCGACGATACAATTTAAAAGAAATTACATAAAAATGAATACATTAACAGTTTAATTAATAATTCTACCTGTTGACTTTTTCAATTTAATTTTGTTAGATGTAAATTTCTTATTAGTCTGAAGTAAAAGTGACTTCTTGTTGGGTTTGTGCTCACACAATAATTTCTCCTACGTATTATAATAAAACTATTGATGCCTTAGTGTCTCAAAATTATCACCACCTTAGATTTACTATTCTATTCTTTTATTGATATATTTTTTTACTTAAAATATATATTATTTAATTTTAGGTGAATAAAGTTGAGTAACCCATCAGTTGATGATAGTTGAGCTAGATTAACCCTTTGCACTCATAAAAAACAAGTGAATGAAATGGGTCGATTTAGTTTTATGACTCTTGATGAGTTAATCTGGTTTAACTGAATTAACTAACTTTAATAGTTCTACATCTAATGAATATATTATTATATGATTTTTTGATCTATTATTGTATTATAAGTTAGAATACATAATTTAAAAAGTTAGACTCGATTCACTCAGTTAATTTTTTATATTTTTTTTATCTTACTTGGATGCGCATTTTATACAACTTCCGAGAGAAGTTCTCAATCATACAAAGTGTTCTCCTAATATGAAAGAGTTAATTCTTATCATTTTCAATTTTTCCGATTCTTTTTTCTTCACTCATTCGTAATTGAAAATAGGTATTAAAAACATCTGTAATTAAGGACAAGATACAATTAAGTCAACTCAAATTTCATTTTCTTGAACAATTCAAAGTCAAATTTGTTAGTTATTTTAAAATAAAAATGTCAAATGTGAACCTCAACCTAATTCCCCTTAATTGTCAGTCTGTCAAACCACACTTATGTTTTGGTCATAACGTATAACCACCTCATAATGCAATAACTGTTTTCGTGTTTGAATAACAGGGCTAGAAAAAATCTGACTTTTTATTTATTTATTTCTTTGAATGGATGCGAATTAAAATCAAATAAATATAAATTAAATTAAAAGATCATCTGGTACGAGAATGTTATTAGAGACTATTTTTCAATACAAGTAGTTTTATCTATTTTTCTCTGATGAAATGGTTTCTTAATCGATATAACATTATATCACAATAAGATTTTTTTATCATAAATTAAAAATATAATTTATATTAAAAAATTATTACAAATTTTAGTTGAATAACTATGCCATGATTTATATATCAAAAAAATATTTTTCATTATAAGTTTTAGTTAAATAAAATAAAGATTTATTTTATGCATTACATGAATTAAAATAGTATATATATATATATATATATATATATATATATATATATATATATATATATTCATCTCAACAGTGTTTTTAACGACTATTAAACGAGAACATTTTTAGTCTTTTCCTTTGTGTGAGAAAATTTTCTCAATCTGTAATCTTTAATAATATAACTTTTCCCATCAACTTAAGAAAGAAAATGTATTCTTTTTATCTTTCCTTTTTTATTAAATTGAATTTCATTTTTAAAAGTTTATCAATATTTTAAAATTACAATATAATATAAGTGGTTTATCATAAATTTATAATAATATATTATATATTAAAAACTGATTTAATTAAATAATTATAACATTATTGACACATTTAAAAATATGTATTAATTAAAAATTTAGTTACATAAAATGAAAAATTGTTTACACGTTACCGCTAGTTGATATATATATATATATATATATGTTTGTAAATAAGTTTGCAGTAGTCTTGATGATGAAAAAACTGACATAGTTTTAGATATTAATATATTAATATCCGGATAATAGTTGAATTAAGGCCATATTATTATTACTTATAGTTTTGAATTGAAGTTATATGGTAAGAAAAGTATTTTAATGGATCAGACGACGTAAAAATAAGAATAATAGCAACATGTCAGTTGAAAACTGACTTTTCTCATTTCTCTCCATGCATGGCATTAATGTGCCTTACAACGTAGTTACGTACGTATATTGCCATTATTTAATTTCCTTCTGTTTTGAATCGCGATCGAGATATGATACTTTTCTCAGCTGTTACCCTCTCGTTGTATTTATTACTCTATTTTCCCATTTGCTACTGCTATATTTCACTATCGTTTCACATCAATGAAGAAAAGGACCATTTCCTACGGTTTCAAGTTGTTATTGTAGCCATATAATGTCATCCATAATATAATTTCGACCAGACTCTCGATAACGTATGAAATAAGTGACTTATTTTCGACGACCAGGTTATAAGATTATTAGTTAGTATTTTCTAACAGACACAATTGATGTTAAAAACACTTCATTTTTTTTTTCGGAAAAGAAAACTATCTAAGGTGAAAGAAGTTCGAGAGTGTTTTGAACATTTCTTCAGTATTATTATTCGAGTTTATGCGGTTCGAATTCGCACAACTCCTTCTAACCTAATTACATAATATTGTATTTTTTGATTAATTTTGGTTTAAAATAACTCGTCCAACTATAATGGTTTATAGTTTCGCGTGATGAATTTTATATGTTTCAAGTTTAATAAAACCAACATAATCCAATTTATTTTTAAAAAATTAAATAAGCTATATTTCGAATTCTTGTTAATTTTATTTGGTTTGACATTTTATCTTGTACGCTTTACCATTTACAATTAAGTTTTTTTTTATTTTAATTCAAATAGTTGTTAGTATAGAATTTGATTTGAATAATTTCTCTTTAATTCGCACAGTTTAAATAATGGACGTGGTGTAGTTCACTTTTATGATATCTTTAGTTAAGTGGAAAGAAAAACATAATGATACGTTTTTCTTTGTTAGATTAAAATGAAAATGAAAAGTAAATATAAAAAAACTTGATTCATAGAAATAAAAATTTAAACTTTTTCTTTCAATTCAAATTTTAAAGTTTTATTTCCTTTCTCATCTACTTTCTCTCATTCCTATCATATTATTAGCATCGGTTTAATAATTTTACTCATATTCTAAATTTGATTAAGATTTTATTGCATTTATCTTTAGTAATATATTTATCCTCTGAACCATTTTAATTTTTTGATATGGTTTTATTAGATTTTTAGTTTTAATTTTTTGTCTCATTTTTATTTTATAATATATTATAATTGTAGCCTAAAAATATTTAAACCAATTACCAACCAAACCCAAGTAGGTTGGGTTTTAAATTGCTCTAAACCCAACTGAACTCAAACAATTTGTACCTCTAATATTATTTCAATTTTTTTTAATATTTTAAGAATGATTTTTGATTTCCAAATAAATTTCATGTTTTTTTTTTTAAACATGAAATTCATTTTCAAATCAAATTAATTGAATTTAATAAGTATTGATCTTGATTCATGGGATAACTAAGAGTAGACAAACATATTATAATTATACATATCAAATATTAAATTATACTTTCTCCGTATTTATTTGATATTTTAATGAAAAAATTGTCTCATTTTAATAACCTATTTATAAAATTAATGAAACATTAAATATAATTTTTCTTCTATATTCTTAATTATTTATTGTAGGTTGAGAAAATACAAAAGGAGTATATATAGATAAGAGAGCATTTGATTAATTTGAGCGATATTTTTTTTTCTTTGCTGAAAATTTGAGAGATAAATTATATAGTAGGACTAGGGAATTACATGATAACTTTTATATAATTGTAATATTAATTATATTTTTTAATACGTGTATTAAAATCTTAAACATCAAAATCTCTAGTTTCAGCTTGTACCTTTTTCTCTTGATTAATAGCCAGGTACAAGAACTATTTAAATTTATGATTTCCAATGAATTTCATATATTAATAGAGAAAATATTACATAAAAGAATATGTTATAAAATAACGTGAATATTTCCTCTTAAATCTATATTATAGATTTTATTTTCAACTTTTCTTTATTTTTGAATCCCTTTGAATTGGTGAATATTAACTCAACTATTTGTTATTTTAAAAAGTTACTTAAGTGATTGCAATTTTTTTCAACTGTTAATTATATTCAACGTTTGTTCGTTCAAAGTTCAAACACATTTGCAGCATGTTGCTATTGTAAATTATCAGAATTTGCTATGGACAACATAAGCACATCACGAAGTGATAAGGTGACATGATCATTGGGATTTGGGAGGGGAGTTAAGAATAAAGAAAGAAGGAAAGAAAGTCCTGGATTCAATATTTACTAGTCAATAATAATAAAAAAAAAAAAAGAAAGAAAAAAAAAAGAAGTTTAAGGTGAAATTTGCCCCGGTTATAATTCACATCTAGAATATGATAATTTTCAAAAGTAATTGGCATCCATCAAATATTAAAAAATGTCAAAATAGTTATTGATGATGTCGTAAGTTTGGTTACAGTTGGAGTCTTGATACATGTGTACAAAATATAAAGGTATTTGTTTGTTATCATATACGATAAACAGTACTGTATCGTTTATTGAGGGATGGTAATTTAAAATTTACTAAATATAGATTTATTCAGATAAAGAAAATGTTATTTTTTAAAAGATGATTCTTAATTTCTATATACATTGAGTTCTTGATGGCTCAATAAACTCATTAATTTGAGAAATAAATATATTTAAAAGTAATCCTATATCTTTTATAATTAGAATTAAGAAAATGTGATGTTTTATAACGTTATACGTGGGACTAGAAGTACTCATTTGTATAACTGTTGTATATAATATGTTAGTTCATATCACATGTACATTTTTTATATGATTCCCAGTTGCATTCAAACTTTTATCATGAATCAAATGACGTGAGCATGTTTTTCAGATGAAAAAAACATTTTAACTTAAAATAATCAGAAGCTAGAAAGAATATAAAATGTAATTAAAATTAATATTTTTCAAATAGTTGATCATACAAATACTTGAGCTATGATAAAAAGAAAAGGAGTGATTTTATGATTTTAAATATACATAAATTAATTGGTTTCTGCTTTTCTTTTTCAGAAGAAAAAGTCCACACTGAAATAATTTTGTTAAATTAAGTTTGTGAAGTCGTTGACACATTTTAAATTTCTATTTTTGAAACAGTAAAAGGTTGGAACTTCCATATGAATTGATACTTAGCATAGAAGTTTTCTTACACGATAAAGTAGTTTTTTAGGTTGGACATTTTTCTTAATTTAAGTCTTAATAATTATTATTTTCATTGATAATTGAGTCTCAAGAAGTATTATTTATAAACTAGATTAAAATGTAAATAAAATATTAATAGGTAAGTAAAGTCGTAAAAAATATATATTATCATATAAATCAAATAAAACCGTCATAAATGTTAACACTTAAAAGACAATAATGCTAGAAATATCAATCAAATAGAAAATGAAGCTTATATGATACATAAACTTAAAAATTTCCTCACCTAATATAGTAATCTTATGTGATAGTTAATTTCTTTTACTAAATGCTTGTATATGCATAGAGTATCATTAATTACGTGATCGAGGAAGAATGCTATTTATCAACTGTTCCATTCTAATGTTTTAGTATATATATATATATATATATATATATATATATATATATATATATATATATATATATATATATATATTTCTGTTAAATAGCATTTAAGATTGTAGTGAGGATAATTATTTGGTTACGTAAGTAAATTTTATAATAGATAAATAGTACCGTTAAATGTGGTAATCATGTTCCAGTTTGAGTGTTGGTCTCTATAAAAAGGACAGAATTTATATCAAAGACAAAAAAGAGGAATTAGGTGGGTTGTTATAATTCCTCTGCTCTTCTTTTACTTATTTTACATTTTAATTATTATTATTGAAAATTCGGTTGGTGGAAGGCAATTGAGATAATATGTCGGCCCAGTAACGTAGATTTACATTGCAGAAATTAATGATCCAGACAATAATGTATACGAAGATAAATGAACAAAAATTTGGGGGCCTGTCGAGTCTGCAAGTCAAAGGTTAACCTTGCTGCCGATTGTCTCTTTCTTAAAGCGTTTTTAGTTTTTTCATCTTGATTCTCTTTCAATTCTGGACTGTGAAATGACATGGTTTGATTTTTCTAATTGGAGGAACAGATGAGTTTATATATTGGAGTTCACATGGGAGGAACATTGTACAGTCATTTGGACAATGTAGCTTACCATGGCTTGGTTGTTTTTTGTATTTTATTTGCTATATGTGGTTACTACAACAACCATTTTTCATTGTTTGTAACGACTAACATCTGGTTTCTATTATTTTTAATGCTTTTGTAATGCCACTTAATTTTGACGTTTCTTTTTCTAGAGCTGCGCATGTGTATACAGAAGTCAGTACGATTCATGCTTCCAAAGATATTAAATAATTAGAGTTAAGGTGAGGGTTCATATTAATCATATATAATAGCTATGTTTTTTCATATTAATATCGAGGTTCAATTAATTTAATTAAAGTCAGAAAGATAATTGGATTTGAATTAATATATATATATATATATATATATATATATATATATATATATATTCATGTTTCTTTAAACACTTTTTGAATTGTAGCCTTGCACCTCTCAAGGTTTTATCTCGATCTTTGCAAATTTTATTGGGCCGAATAACCAAGTTTAATCTTTCTATGAGGAATATGATTTTAAGCTAACAATGATTGATGTGTGGTGTTTGTGATACACATCTTGAACACTGAACATTTGTTTTTAAAGAAAGGAACAACTTTTATAAATCATATTTTAAGACTATTTTAGAATTGTCTTCGATATTTTTTTCTTTCTCGTATCTTTTATTAAATGTGCAGCACTTCCTAGGTATAAAGTGAGTTTTAAGAATAACATTTTGCGGTCAAAGTCTATACAAAACTATCTACTGTTACTGCATTCTAAAACATATTTATATCGTATTTTTATTTAAAAAACTTTAAAAACTGAAGAGGTATAAACATAGGTGACTGGTTATTTGAGTATACGAGTTAGTCAATGAGACTTTAAATATTTCGTCCGTTTCTCTCTCTGTTTTGTTGTTGTACCATGTTTCTCTCTGTTTTGGATTTTTTTTTGGCTCAATGCAGTATGCACTTAACTAAATTGACTAAATAAGATGAGCTAGCTTCTTCTGTTGTTAGTCAAAAGCTTAAAAGTTTAGAGAAACAAGTGAAAGAGAATCAATTTGGGAATTGACTTTTATTTGAATCCTAAGGATTCCATATTTTTTGTTGTTTACCTTTCTAGTTATTAAATCTTAGGGCTCGTTATTCTCTTTCACGGCTATTAAATTTTTTTTTTCTAGAGAGCCGTTAGGCTCAATCATGAATTTCAAGGCTGTCTTGATCGGAAAAATATCATATAAAAAATTACAATACGCAAACAATTAGATAACTAGTTATAAAATGTAAAGAAAAAAATATTTATATGAATACATACATGTTAGGCTTTTTAACTTAAATGGTGTTTTTTTTTAAAAGAAATTACGTATTTGAGCCTAGCTTAGAAATATTTATAGCCATAGGGCTGTTTTGAGTGGATTTGTTAAGGCCCAAAACGTCTCTAGCATAAGACCCGTTAAGTCTCTTAGCAAATGCAATACAAAATTGGACCCGTTTAGCCCAATCGCGACACCAAACGTGATTGAGCCTGACAAATACATAGGATCCGATCATAAGTGTAGCGGAACCTATTCTGATTGGGTAATCATTGGACACGCTCACCTGCCTAGTGTATTCAAGTTTGGCAGGTCTGCGCCCCTGTGGGCCAACATGGTACAGTGCGTTGCGGAACCAACTTACTATATATACTCCCTTTTCCTATTTACAACTCAACGAGGTAAATTTTTAAATATTTTTTAAAATTTTTTATTGAGTTATTTATTTTAATATTAATTTTTGAATTATAATTTTTTTAGGAATATTTGATAAAGTTATTTTTGAAAAAAATGTGAGGATAATGTAAATTTGTGAAGAAAATTTTATTTGAAGTAATAATTTGAATTATTTATTATGTTGATTAATATTAAATACTGATATTTTGTATTTGTTTTGTTATAGATATATTGTGGAGAAATGACCTCTGCAATTATAACTGTTGTGTATATCAAATGTAAGATACATGAAGATGATGAAGGAGTCATGTTTGATGGATCAAGAAGAGTCATGCAAATTAAAAGAGGAATAAGTATTGAATTGTTAAAAAATAGTATTCGTGATAAATTTAAGTTAAATTCAAATAAAGTAATTGGTTCTATCGTTACTAGATATAATGTAAGAAATAAATTTGTCGTCGTCTAAATAGTCGATGATGGTGATGTTAAGTGTATGATTAATAATTATCTTCAATAAGACATTGGTCATATTGAATTGTATGTAGAAGTATTTGTAGCAGGTGGTGCATCTTCAATACACAATTTACATACAACTGAGACAAATGTTCATACGTCCTATAGAGGAAATTGTGCGAGTTTAAATTCTAACTCCGATGGTGAAGATTACATTGTATCTTATTCATATGTTGACGTGAATTTATCTAATTCGGATAATGAGAAAATAAACGAAGATAACCACAATTTAAGCGTTAATCTCCAACATGAAGTTTTTGGTAGGTGTGAAAATTTACTATTTAATTTAATTGTTTGAATTTGAATTTGTAATATCTTGTTTGTGAATATGAATTTATTTATGTTATTTTAACTAAGGAGGAGGGCAACAATCATTTTGGCAAACAACGCCACATTATACAAACATTAATTGGGATCACCTTGATCAAGAAGACGGGTGAGGTTTAACTGTTGATTCAAACTGGTCACAGGGGCATGAATTAATTGTTGAATTGGAGTTTGAAGCAAGACCGATGTTCAAACTCTTGTTGCACGATATTTGATGAATTTGCATCAAATGATGAAGGTCAATGAGTCCAAACCAACAAAGTATGTTATACATTGTCCAAAAGTAATCGTGATTCATTGTGTCCTTTTTATATGCGGACAATAAAATCAAAGAGGATAGAAAGGTGGAAAGTTACGCAATGGGGTGGACCTCATACTTGTTTAAACCCTAGTATGACTCAAGATCATGTACATCTTGATTCAAATATGATCTGTATGTGCATTGTGGGTAAGTCTAATACATTTTAATAATTATTCAACTTTTGTTATTATCCTAATGTGAAAGTATAAGTATTCAATTTTTGAATTTGCTTTTGCAGGTATGATTAGGGAAGATCCTTTGATTAAAATATCACTAGTTCAAGAGCAAATTGCAAGTTCACTTAATCATAATATATCTTACAGGAAGACATGGTTAGGGAAGAAAAAACAATGATCATGGTTTACGATGATTGGGAGGAATCATATTTTGAACTTCTTGTTTGTCTTATTATGAAATTATTGACGAGAATTATTTTGTCGGTGACACTCTAATCCGTGAATACCGGCAATTTAAGCGTGTCCTTTGGACTTTTCGACAATGTGCTGGTGCTTTCAATTTTTGTTAACCAATAATACAGATAGATGGTAAGCATTTATACGGTAGATATCGTGGAACATTGCTAACGACAATAACACAAGACGGGAATGGAAACGTTTTGCCTCTAGCATTTGCTGTTGTGGAAAGTGAAACCTTATTAGTGTGACTGTGATTTTTGTCTCACTTACGTCAACATGTCACGAAAAAGACCGATATTTGCATAATTTCCGATCGACATCATAACATTAAATCGAAAATTGATAATGAGACAAACGGATGGAGCCGTCCTCATGCTTATCATGTGTATTGCATTAGACACATTGCATCAAATTTCAATCATAAATTCAGAACCCAAAACAAAAAAAAATGGTGAAATTATGTTAATATATGTTTGATTATTTAACTATTATTTTATTTTACTCATTATATTTATGACCAAACCTAGTTTGGTTATATTCTATGCAAACACATTTTTGGCTGAAATCTAGAAAAATTTTGTGAACAAGACCCTGCTATTTGCAAAACAGTTGTAATTACTTTCAAAATGGCCCTATTTTTGTAAAAAAAAAAATGACCCCACATAAGTTAAATTGCTTATATGTTATGTGAGTGAATTGACTGCATATTGCAGTTAGCTACAAAGTAAAGTTGTCTTAGTTGATCTAAGTATTATTAACTTTTTTTTCTAACTTTTCTACATTCTTACTATTTTACTAAATTTCAAAGTCCTTTACTTTGTACAAAGTCATTGGTTAGCTTTGCAAAAAAAAAAACTGAGTGATTTAACTCACGAATTGAAGTAACTAATGTTTATAACCCTGACCCAGTATTACCTTTAACTATAAAGTTAGCTGGTTTTACTGTACAGAGAATTTTTTCCATTATTTTCAGTTTATTGCATTCGATGGTGAAGTATATTTTAACTAATTTATTCATTTCCTTAATCTACCCATCACCTAACTATCAGTGACCGCACAACAGCCATCACTATCAAGTGAAGGCAATTGGTCACTTCACTCGAGTAAATATAATAATGTATCTTACGGTTGTGACGCAGCTTGAAACCATGGCAAATGGATTGGGGTTTATTTTTTATTTGTTAAAAATTACTTCTTAGGTATAGTAATTCACTTCTTAGGTAAAATAATATGCGTTCAAGGAAGTCTAGTTCGATTATTTGCTATCCGTAGTAAACCACTTACTTTTATTTTTAACTCTTACGCTATAACAAAAAAATATACCTGGTGACTATATTTCTATACGTAGCACAATTGCTTAACGTGCATAGATATAAAATTTTCATTGTCATATGAAATAATGAATATGACTTTACAAATAATTAATATATATGCATTACTTTGTTTATGAGTGAATGTGGACAAATTACTGGGTAACCACAAATCCGATCTAGAAGTTATTCTTGGGGTCTGTTTGATGGATTAAATTGAAATAGAGTAAAAACAAAAGTTGATGGGATAAAGTGAAATCGAATAAAATGAAAAGGAAATAGAATGAAAGATAGATTCTGTAATTTAAAAGAAAATAAATAAAATGTAATGTTTAATTTTTTAAAACTATTTAGTTTATTTAACAATTAATTAATTATTTTTTATTTTCATTTTATTTTTAATGTTAATATAAATAGGGATACAGTAGAAAATGATGAATCAAATAGTAACTACCCCTATTTACACTACTTACATAATCATTTTACCTATGATTGATATTATCTTTAGTTCTTTTTCAAATTGAGTTAAATTTGATGTAATAATCAATTGTTTTCCCACTCATAATTGATTGCATGCGTAATCATTTGTCAAAATTTGACACCATGATTGATTGTCTATTTATTGATTATAGATTTTACTATTATGATAGTTATTTTTGTATGATTTCTTTGTCTGTCTTGCATTTTATAAATAAATTCTAAAGCATGGGCTACAAATTCTTTTGAAAATTTCATTTTATTTCTAAACATATAAACGAGCGCAGTTTGCGGAATTTATACATATGCCACTTGTTTCCGGTTCATTTTCAATTATCTTGTTGAATACAGACATATCCTAATCATTAATGCGAAAGGTACACTTAATTATATATATATATATATATATATATATATATATATATATATATATAAAAGGTCAAGCAACAGATATACAATATTTAAAATTTTAAAAAAATAATAATAAAGGAAAACACACTAGTACAAAACAGATAATCTACGACGGTTAAAATAGACAGTCTACGACGGTTCATAAATCGTTGTTGCATCTGTTGTCGTAGTCTGTTTTCGCAGACTACGACAGTTTTACTAAAACCGTCGTATTATGCAACCGTCGTAGTCTGTTTTTGCAGACAATGACGGTTTTCTCACTAAAACTGTCGCTGTCTGTAATAGAAATATCACACACTACGACGGTTATTTTAGAACCGTCGTAGTATGCTTAATTTTTTTTTTATATCCTATTTGTTTTTTACGGTTTCCCCACATTTTTTTACATGTTTATACAGTTCACACAGATAGTCCATGCATACATTTCTCAATAATTTAATAATTGACAATTAATACAATGATTCATAATTCCAACTTCAAAATAAACCAAAAATTAAACTTTAAAATATAAACTATTCCAAATAACAATACACTACAAATATCACCCATTGCTTGTGAATAACAATAAATTCTAATTATCGGCTTCAGAAGACTCATCTGTGTTCTGTTTCTTACTAAAATACACTTAAAATTAAGATACACGGCTTTAACAAGAACAAATTACCCAAAAATGAATGGTAAATAATGAATAAGAACTAGGTCCAAAGACAAAAAAAAAAAAAAAACTAAAGATGCAATTAAAGCAAATTTGAAAAAAATAATGCAGCCAGACGTAAAACTTACTTCTTCTAAGTTAGAACTACACACACATAACATAGATAGAAAAGTTGAGGGCATTGAACTTGTAACATTCACTACTATTAATCCTATGAGTATTAGTCGGTTGGATTTCAAAGTCTTATCAAGAAGAAATCTTTCCCATATAGAACAATTAATGAGGCTAAAAAGTCATACAAGTGAGGGATCTAACTGTATTGATAAGTAAATTGAATAAATTAGCTAGTGAGAGATCTAGATGTTGAATTGAATTTTTAATTAAAATTTAATTACTGAGTTTTATCCTCTATAGTACCCTTTTTTTGGTGATGCTTTCCTTTCACATCACCAATGTTCAGCTATCTATTTTTCAGGTGATTAGGCATTGGAAATAAAAATACATAATTGATTTCTGTTAATACAGATATCAACAAAACAAAAGCATCACATAGATCACATTATCTTTCTGAGTAAAATTAAAGATACTACATAATTCATTAGACTAATAAAGATCTTTTAAATTAAGGCAATATGAAAAAAAAATACAAATACATAAACTTGCAGTTAAAATTGTCGGCTGATGTCAATAACAATAATTACTTTTCCTTTGGTGTACAATGACAGTGACGAAGTAACAAGAAATCCTATACGATAAACAAGAAAATTTCAATATATTAATATCTCCAACATTTCACCAATTGGAAACAAGTACTGACAAACAATAGCAAAAAAATAAAAATAAACAATAAACAAATATACTATTGAATGATAAATAATTCCAATCAGAACAAAACAGGAAAACTTTTCTGACTAAGTGAGCACAATAAATTATACAATATCAAGTAAAATAAGAATTTTAAATTTATTTCCAAAAAATAACTAAATAAATGAAAATGCTACTGCCTCACTCTCTACTTAAATGGACATGTATATCTCTCTTGTCCATAAATTTATGACTAAAAATTATATTTAATCGAAACTTTAGAGACAATCTTCATGCAGTTGAAGACTTTCACACCACATAATAAGAGAAGTTTCCAAAATTAACTGAACCAGAAGCAGAGTGGATTGGGTGATAATATTTGGAGCAAAACTATTCCATGATACCTCTCTATGATTAGGTGATTGTTAGATCAAGGATGATTAACGTCTCAAGATTTTGATTAATTACAAGACAGACGAAACCAAACTACCCAAGACTTGCTAAGACGAAACCAGCACAGACGGAACGAGACCCTTCAAAGAAGAATCTCTGCGTCTGTCAAAAAGCCAAGTTATCAGACGATACATGCACAGACGAAAGAGGACTACTCAAGCTTAAGTCCTTCGTCTGTCCAAAGAGCGAAGTCTAAGACGATAGGATGGGACGAAACAAACAATAACTGAAGACTGAAGAATCATATTGTCTATCCAAAAGCTGAAGTCAAGTTGAGTCATTCGTGCCAAGATTTGAGAAGCATCCAAGATCAGTATAGGGATTCGAGCTTACACACCCAAGTCAAAAAGGTCTTCACCTTTTTGTCACATCTCTGTACAAGTCAGAAGTAGTACTGCGCACAACCTAGTCCGCTATATCCGTTGCGACTCTTATCAATCAATCAAGTACAACTGACAACCTTTTTGGAAAGCTCTCTAGATGATCTCTCAACGACTCTCAACGGCATTCAAATGAGTCTAACGGCTATTTGAAGAAGATGCCTATAAAAGGACTTCACAGCTTCAAGAATCAGTTGGCGAATACGCTTATCTCTATCCTTCATCTAAGAATTCGCTCAAGTCTGATATTAGAACTTCTTTGTAAAACCCTCTCTGCGAAGAGGAAAAACTTTGTTTTTTAAAACATCTTTCAAAGTCCACTTGTGTGGCATTTTAGCCTGAGGAGGCTGTGTTCCAAAGAATACCTCTTGTATTAGCCTGTGGAGGCTGGGTTCAAAGAATAACTTGTTTGTTTAGCCTGAGAAGGTTGTGTTCAAAGAATATCTGTGTATAGCCAGAAGTGGCTGGGTGCAAAGAATACTTGTAACCTTTTCACGATTTGTAGTGAAAACTCAGTAGTTGTTGGGTAACTGGACGTAGTCTTGAATAGACGAACCAGTATAAAAACACTCGTGTTTATTTGTTTCGTCTGTTTAACTAACTGGGGATAATCATACTTTAACGTTTGCATATTAAAATCAATTCTTCAATATAAACATTGTTTCGTCTGAACTCATTTGAAACCCACAGACGAAAGGAATAAAAATTTTAATTAACACAATTCAACCCCCCTTCTTGTGTTTATCTTTTACAGTTTGGTATCAGAGCTCAGCCTCTAAGGGTTGAGCGCTTAACAGCTGCTAGAGGAAAAGATCCAGCATGGATTCGCAAGGACCATCTTTCCTATCCGGAGGAGCTTCAATGAACAAACCTCCAGCTTTCTCTGGAGATGATTATCCTTACTGGGCTGACAGGATGGAGATGTACATCAAGTCAACCCAATACAGATTATGGAATATAATCACAACTGGAGATATCCCCATTGTAAAGCCTGAAGTAGAATGGGGAAGCGAAGAATACTCTATAATGGAGCTGAGCAACAAAGCAAGATATGCTCTTATGTGTGCTCTCTCCAGAACTGAGTACAATAGATTCTGTGCCTACAAAACTGCTAAAGAACTATGGGATGCTCTCAAAATCTCATATGAAGGCACTGAAGATGTCAGAATGAGGAAGGTCGCTACTCTTCAAAGAGAATATGAAATGTTCTCTATGAAGAAAGGAGAGTCAATCGATATGATGTTTGGAAGATTCCAAACAATATTGAATGGACTCACTGCTCTGGGAATCACCTTCACAAAGGCCCAGAACAACATGAAGATCTTGGACAGTCTCCCACCTCCTTGGGAAGCCATGTCCACAGCTATCTCTGTTGGAAGAGATATGAAGACATTAACTCTAGACGAGTTAATTGGAGCTCTAAGGGTACATGAGGTACTCTTATGTAAAAGGGAGAAGATCAAGGTTTAAGAACCTATAGCTCTTCCATCTGTCAATGACATCCCTAAAGAAGATTCTGTCAAGAAAGGCGGTAAAAGAGAATAAAGATTTTGAAGGCTGATTCAACCGAATCAGAATCTTCTGATGGTTCGTCTGAAGACGAAGTCTCCCTCATGGCAAGACGATTCAAAAGAATGATGATGAAGAAAGGCAGAGGCCAACGCTTCTTCAAGAAAAAGGAGAAGAAATTCCCTGAGAAGTCTTCAAGTAAAGAAGAAAGCTCTAAGATCGTCTGCTATGAGTGCAGAAAACCTGGGCACATGAGATCTGAATGCCCTAAGCTCAAAAAGAGGTGGAGCTCTAGAAGAGATAAAGGTAAGAAGAGCTTACTGACTTGGGAAGACCTTGACAGTGAAAGCTCAGAAGAATCCTCTGAAGGAGAAGAAACAGCAAACATCTGCCTCATGGCTGGAGATCATGTCTCAACAGAGGTAAATTACAATGAAACTTCTTCATCCTCTTCTTCTGAGTCTGAATCAGAATCAGAAGAAATATCATATGATACTCTTCTAGCTCACTCTCATTTTATTGCTAAGCAATACAAAACTTGCAAAACCAAGCTGAGACAAGCTTTGGAAGAAAATGCAGTTTTGAAAACTGAAATAGAGTTTCTAGATAAGAAAGTATCAAGTGATGTTTCATCTAAGTCCGAAAAGGACATTTTCATTCTTGAAATCGAAAGGTTAAAGAAAGAAAATGAGTCCCTTCTTAATGATCTAACCAAGTTTACAAAGGGATCCTCCATTATTGAAAATATTTTAAAATATAGGAGATCACCCAATGAAAAAATGGACTTGGTTATGTTAAGGAGACAGACGAAAATAAAAACAAACCTGTTTCGTCTGATAAAAAGAAGAGGAATTACAACAAGGTTCCTAATAGCTACAAAAAGGCTAAAAACAAAAAGAAGTCTTCTGTAACTAACAAGAAAGGACCCAAAAAGATTTGGGTACCAAAATCACTTATTGTTCCTGTTGCAGATATCCTCAATGGGAAGAGACAAGACTTCAAGCTGGTACCTGGACAGTGGTTACTCATGACACATGACTGGAGACCTGTCTATGTTCCAAGACCTCAGACCAAGTAAAGGGTATGTCTCATACGGTTCTGGAAAAGGTAAAATTCTTGGCATTGGGACTGTTGGTAAGACACCCAATACTCTTATCCAGAACGTTTCATATGTTAAAGGTCTTAACTTCAATCTACTTAGCATAAGTCAATTTTGTGATAGTGGATATGAAGTAGCCTTTAACTCTGATGAATGTATAGTCAAAAACAAAGATAAATCCATTCTTTTTATTGGAAAAAGAAAGAATAACCTTTATGAGGTTTGCCTTTCTTCGACTGAGTGATCGAATGTAACATGTTTGATTTCAAATGAGACGATGAACGAGATATTTGGCACAAAAAGCTTGGACATTTAAGTCTCAAGTATATTTCAAAAATTTCTAAAAAGGATCTCGTAAAAGGTTTGCCAAAAATATCTTGGAAAACCAATCGTCTGTGTGAATCTTGTCAGCATGGGAAACAACTCAAAGCTTCTTTCAAATCAAAAAATGTTGTTTCCACGACAAGACCATTAGAACTATTACACATTGATCTTTTTGGACCCACTCAGACTGAAAGTCTTGGAGGAAAGAGATATGGATTTGTCATTGTAGATGATTATACTAGATTCACATGGGTATACTTCCTAGCCCATAAACATGAGTCATTCAAGGTCTTTGAAATATTCTGTAAACGTGTTCAAAAAGAAAAAGGAATATGTATTGCGTCTGTAAGGAGCGATCATGGAACAGAATTTGAAAATTCTGAGTTCAAAGCCTTTTGTTTTGAAAATGGTATATTTCACAATTTTTCGTCTCCAAGAACTCCTCAACAAAATGGAGTTGTGGAAAGGAAAAATCGTACTCTACAAGAAATAGCTAGAACTATGTTGCATGAAAGCTCTTTCCCTAAATATTATTGGGCAGAAGCAGTTAATACTTCCTGTTATATTCAAAATAGAATATTAATAAGACCAATATTGAATAAGACTCCATATGAACTATGGAAAGGAAGAAGACCCAACATTTCTTATTTCCATCCTTTTGGATGTGAATGCTTTATCTTGAACACCAAAGATCAACTTGGTAAGTTTGATTCTAAGGTGATAAAAGGAATCTTTCTTGGATATTCCAACACATCTAAAGCTTATAGAGTTTTTAACTCTAAGACGCAAGTTGTAGAGGAATCAATTCATGTAAAGTTCCAAGATAACTCAAAGGCTGATAAAGAAATATCAGACCTAGAAAACTTGTTTGAAAATTTGCGGGTTAACCTTCTTACGGTCAAAATGATAAACAAGGGTCAGACGAAACAAGAACAGACGATAGACGCACAGACGAACCCTCTTCGTCTGAGTCTCATCAACAAAGTGATGAAGCACCTACAAGATCATGGAAGTTTGCATCTAATCACACTGAAGATCTCATCATTGGAGATAGGAATCAAGGTGTTGTAACTAGATCAAGGCTAAAGGAATCGTCTGGATATGCTCTTGTATCAAGCATAGAACCAAAGAATGTTGAAGATGCTCTTCAAGATAACGATTGGATCTTAGCTATGGAAGAAGAACTTAATCAGTTCACAAGAAATTATGTGTGGACCCTAGTTGAAAGACCAAAGAACAAAAGCATCATTGGAACCAGATGGGTGTTCAGAAATAAGCTTGATGAAGCTGGAAAAGTAGTAAGAAACAAAGCAAGGTTAGTAGCACAAGGGTATAATCAACAAGAAGGTATTGATTTTACAGAAACCTTTGCTCCTGTAGCTAGATTAGAAGCTATTAGAATATTACTTGCTTTTGCTGCTCACAAGAATATCGTTCTATATCAAATGGATGTAAAAAGTGCTTTTCTAAATGGTTTTATTGAAGAAGAAATGTATGTAAAACAACCTCCTAGTTTTGAAAGTTTGTCTCAACCAGATCATGTTTTTAAACTCAAGAAAGCATTGTATGGTCTTAAACAAGCTCCTAGAGCTTGGTACGATAGACTCAGTTCTTTTCTTCTTAAAAATGGTTTTTCAAGGGGAAAGACTGATACAACTCTCTTCAAGAAAAGTGTTTCAAAAGACTTTATTATAGTCCAGATTTATGTATACGATATAGTCTTTGGAGCTACTAATGATTCTCTGTGCAAGGATTTTTCAAAGATAATGCAGGATGAGTTTGAAATGAGCATGATGGGTGAATTGAAATTCTTTCTAGGACTTCAAATCAAGCAGACGAAAGAAGGAATCTACATCCATCAACAAAAGTACACAAAGGAGCTCATTAAGAAGTTCAAGATGGAGAATGCCAAGCCTATGAAAACCCCAATGCATTCGTCTGGAGCAAATCTAAATAAGGATGAGTCATGTAAGTATGTTAATCAGACGGTATACAGATGTATGATTGGCTCACTCCTTTATTTAACTGCAAGCAGACCTGACATTATGTTTAGTGTCTGTCTATGTGCTAGATTTCAATCTGACCCTAAAGAATCTCACTTACAAGCTGTAAAGAGAATTCTTAGATATCTTGTTGGAACAACTAATCTCTCTCTGTTTTATAAGAAAAATAATGATTTTAGTTTGAGAGGCTTTTGTGATGCGGATTATGCTGGAGACAAGGTGGAAAGAAAAAGCACAAGTGGTGGATGCCAATTCCTTGGATCATCACTAATTTCTTGGTCAAGCAAGAAACAAAACTCCATTGCACTCTCAACAACTGAAGCAGAGTACATTGCTGCGGCAGGGTGTTGCTCACAATTACTGTGGATAAAACATCAACTTGAAGATTACTCCAGGTCTGAAAATCATATACCAAAAGATTTTGTGATAATACAAGTGCAATCAATCTTAGCAAAAATCCTATTCAGCATTCAAAAGCAAAACATATTGAAATCCGTTTTCATTTTATAAGAGACTATGTCCAAAAAGGTATTTTCAATATACAGTTAGTAAAAATAGATTTTCAATGGGCAGATATATTTACTAAAGCATTAGACGAAACACGTTTCAATTTCATTAAGGAAAATCTTGGAATTATTTCTTTAAATGATTGAAAATTGTTCCGTCTGAGCTATTTGTTCCGTCTGTACATTATTTCGCGTTAAGACGAAACATTGCTTCTGATCAAGTTGAATAGTTACTGTGGTAAAATTCAACGAATCATTAGTATTCTTGTTTAACAAGTTTATCTCAAGTGTGCGACAAATTAAAAGGAGCAATAAATGTGTCTGTCATTTATTGCACTATTCTAGGACATTGATATGCACGCGCCGCGAATTGCAGAGGTCAAATCAATCATTAAAAAGGCAATGATGTGGACACGTCAAATCAGGGGCAGTTTTCAAAATCTCTTTCGTCTGATGAATCACAACCGTTTTTATTTTTTATCTATAAATACTCTTAAAAGTTCACTCTTTTATTCTTTACTGCTATTTGCAACTGTTTGAACTTTCTAAACCTTAATACTCACTAAGTGCTTATTCTCTACTTTCAAAATATCAATGGCCGCTAAGAACACCAAAGCTATCAAAGTTGATGAAACCACATTCTTCGCTCAAGACCTGTTCTTGCCAAGCAAATGGATTTCAAAGGAGAATCTTGAAAGCTCCTCTGAAAGGATAGTGAAGATTTTGGACCACACCGGATGGATGGGGTTTGCTGAGATGAGAGGACCATGGCTGATGGAGGCATACGCCGAGTTCTGGAGCGATGCCAAGGAGTTTGATGATGGTATCGTTGGAACCATAGACAACAAATAGTACATCATCACGGTGGACTCTATTGCTGAGGCTGGAAACTGCAAAGCCGAGGGGCGCTTCTACAGCCCCAACTGGATGAAGAATGAATCTGAGAAGCACGTAGATAAGATGCTCTATGTAAAGATACCCAACTCTGAAGACCCCAAGTCTTTCAGATCGGGAAATCTTACTCCGTCTGGAAGAATTATCCATAACCTTCTCTACAATGTCTTCACACCAAGGACTGGTTCAAGAGACAATGTAAGTTTTCGAGACAGGTTCTGCATCTTCTACTGTCTGAGGAAAGCAAGGATGAGTCTTCCTCATCTTATCCTTGATCATTGGATAAGCGTTCTGAAGAATCGCAATATCCGTAGGAATAGTAGCATTCCCTACGCCACCCTCTTCTCAAAGATCATCATCAATCAGGGGTTTGACACCACTGATGTTGTTTGGCACCCTGAGGGAAAGGAAGTTAAAGCCAGCACCTTTGCGAAGATGCATCTAGCACCAGACTTTCTTCACTCACAAAAAGAGGATGTACCACTCTCACCCATCACCAAAGACTCCCCACACAGAGCTCGCATCAAGCGTACTAAGCCACAAACACAAGCCCAAACACCGTCCGAAACACAAGCCGAAACACAATCCCAAACAGAACCCCAAACACAAGCCCAAACACTAAACCAACCTCAACCTCTTCCTCCAGTGGTCATCTCTGAGGTTCCTTTTGAGGATGTTTTTGAAGAACCCCTCAAGAAGAAGAAAAGGACCATCAGAATCAAGCACATTGGTGCTAAGTCAAAAGGACAGACGATATCCCCTAGTGAAGATGAAGGGGCCAAGGTATCGTCTAAGGGTGTTGCGTCTGTGAAGATACTTACAGACGAAGACAAAGAGAAGAAAGAAGCAGAAGAAAAAGCAAGAGCCAGAAAGATTGCTCTTGAAAAGGCTGCTAAGGGAAAAGAAAAGATGAAGCAAAAACTTGCGTCTGTGATTATTGGTGAGACAGACGATGAGAAAGCGCTGAAAGAGGCTAAGAGGGTCTCTATTTTGCTTCAAGCAGAAAGAGAAAGGATCTTTCTTGAAAGCTTAAAGGGCATTGGATCGACTAAAGGAGCATCTGCTCAAGCTACTTCAGAGGGCATGAACAGTGATGAAACTGCCCAGATTCAAAAAGACAACGCCCAGCTTGCAGAGGAGTTGGAGACAATGTTAAGAGAAGAAATCTCAACTATGAAGATGTCACCATCAACTCTCTAAGACCAACATAGGACTATTGCGTCTGAGCCTATTGTTGCGTCTCCTCTGAATGCTGCCTTAGCACAGACGATATCTGCTGCGTCTGAAGAAGCATCCCACCAACAGACGAAGGAGTTTCCGTCTGAAGACTTTGTGCTTATTGAAGAAGTTGATTCTTTGTCTGATGAAGAACAACTTGAAATAATCAAGGTGGATGATACATGGGGAAGGTCACATGCTGAAGTAATTAATCCAAAAGATTTACCCCCAAAGCACAAGGTAGACTATTCATTCCTAAATGAATTAGTCATGAGGAAATTTGCTGAGAGTACCTGTGCTGAAAGACCAACCAAACCTGATTGGATCTTTGGAGAGAAGTATGAAGAATTCTCCACTGATGGTGAACCGTCTGAGTCTGCTCAAAATGATATCTTAGCAGACAATGAAGACCGCTATATCAAGGACACTCCCTACATTGAATTAAAAAACCCATACGAATACACAGGCAAGAAGGGTTTCCAATTAGGGAGATTTGTCAATCCCATCAACTTCAACAAACCCTTGAAGCTAGTATATTTCAATGAAAACATCGTCTACACCCCAGAAGAGCAACGCGATTGGTTAAAGCGTCTGCCTTGGGATACACTGGCCAATCTAGACATCAAAGGGTTAGAAGATATTCAAGCCTACAAGGATCATATTGCTGCGTCGGTGATTGAAGGACCAGCACTTGGCTATGATCCTCACATTCCACATAGAGAAAATCCAAGATGGAAGGTTCGGTATGAGGTGAATGCGCCTGTCTTCCACCATTGTAGATATGGAGACGCACACTATACCATCTATGAGCCTAAAGAATGCACTCATTGGCATCTTGATGCCATAGATCGCCATGATCCTATGCCTTTCACAATTCCACTCAACAAAATAAAGTATGTCGGTCTAGGACACTCTCTGGGAATTGTGCTTCCATGGACGAGGCCCCACTGCTCCGGGATCAACCCTCGTTACTCCATCCTCCTCAACGAGTATGAAGACCCTGAAGAATTTGCTCACGCCCTCCCAGAAGACTACAACACAACTTTCAAGTTGATAGCTAATGCCTTCAGAAGGGAAGTTAAGGAAATAGAAGTCTCTTTCTTTCAGATTGATCGTCATGCTAAGAAGGACAAGAGATACTGCCCCTCAAAGCAATCCAAGCTCAAGCCTCAAGCCCTATCAATCCAAAGATACAACGGATGATAAAAGATCATGAAGCCACTTCGTAGTTTTGCTCTGGAACTTCATTTGATGAAGATTCTACCGTCTGTGGCAGGGTGTTTCCTGGTGGAGCTTTTGCATACACTCACCCATCTCAGGAGCATCCGGATCTGGAAGTCTTTGTTCCAATAAAGCACTACACATGGCAACGGGAACAGAACTTCACGGCTGACCTTGTCCTTCCACTCTTCACATTGCGTCTGAAGAAGACTCCAACAGTGCTCATCATTGATGACACTACTCCTATAGTGGAAGAACCTCAAACACCAATAGTATACTTTGATGATATGGTGGAGGTTGATGACAACGTTGTAAATGTTGAGGCTGATATTCAAGAAGCCGAGGAGTATAAGACTCTGAAGCGTAAATATGATGCTTTGGAAGAGAATTACGGGCACTTAAAAGCAAAGAACAGAGAACTTGAAGAAAATCAAGCTTCTCTATCGTCTAAAGTGCAGCAGCTTACAGACGTTGTGATGACCCTGCTCAACAAAAAGCAAAAGCTTTCTCCTTGATCATTTTTTGATGATTTACAGCCCAAGGGGGAGAATAGAAGAGTCCAAAGGAAAGAAGATAGGTACAAGGGGAAAGCAATGTTTAAGGAGGAGCGAGCATAGCATCGTCTGAAGGGAGTCAGAAGATAGGTACAAGGGGAAAGCAATGTTTAAGGAGGAGCGAGCATAGCATCGTCTGAAGGGAGTCAGAAAGCTTCGTCTGAGGGGGAGCGAGCATTCAAAGAGCAAGCATCGTCTGAGGGGGAGTCATTTTTTTTTATCATGTATTTTTATACATAACTTATACTTGTAATTCTTTAGTATAGCTTACAAGTGTAATTCTTTATTGGTTTTCTGTCTATACCAATGTAATTGTACAAAGATTACATCGCATTGATGTAACAATCTTTTATAAAGAGGTATTTTTCAGAAAACATCGTCTTGATGCCAATCTGGCTTTTTAAGACTGTTTGTTTCTGTCTAACCATGTCTTGTGCAGATTTTCGTGGTATGGTCTGTAATCATCAAAAAGGGGGAGATTGTTAGATCAAGGATGATTAACGTCTCAAGATTTTGATTAATTACAAGACAGACGAAACCAAACTACCCAAGACTTGCTAAGACGAAACCAACACAGACGGAACGAGACCCTTCAAAGAAGAATCTCTGTTTCTGTCAAAAAGCCAAGTCATCAGACGATACATGCACAGACGGAAGAGGACTACTCAAGCTTAAGTCTTTCGTCTGTCCAAAGAGCGAAGTTTAAGACGATAGGATGGGACGAAACAAATAACAACTAAAGACTGAAGAATCATATCGTCTATCTAAAAGCTGAAGTCAAGTTGAGTCATTCGTGCCAAGATTTGAGAAGCATCCAAGATCAGTATAGGGATTCGAGCTTACACACCCAAGTCAAAAAGGTCTTCACCTTTTTGTCACACCTCTGTACAAGTCAGAAGTAGTACTGCGCACAACCTAGTCTGCTATATCCGCTGCGACTCTTATCAATCAATCAAGTACAACTGACAACCTCTTTGGAAAGCTCTCTAAAAGATCTCTCAACGACTCTCAACGACATTCAAATGAGTCTAACGGTTATTTGAAGAAGATGCCTATAAAAGGACTTCACAGCTTCAAGAATCAGTTGGCGAATACGCTTATCTCTATCCTTCATCTAAGAATTCGCTCAAGTCTGATATTAGAACTTCTTTGTAAAACCCTCTCTGCGAAGAGGAAAAACTTTGTTTTTTAAAACATCTTTCAAAGTCCACTTGTGTGGCATTTTAGCCTGAGGAGACTGTGTTCCAAAGAATACCTCTTGTATTAGCCTGTGGAGGCTGGGTTCAAAGAATACCTTGTTTGTTTAGCCTGAGAAGGCTGTGTTCAAAGAATATCGTATATAGCCAGGAAGTGGCTGGGTGCAAAGAATACTTATAACCTTTTCACGGTTTGTAGTGAAAACTCAGTAGTTGCTGGGTAACTGGACGTAGTCTTGAATAGACGAACCAGTATAAAAACACTCGTGTTTATTTGTTTCGTATGTTTAACTAACTGGGGATAATCATACTTTAACGTTTATTAAAATCAATTCTTCAATATAAACATTGTTTCGTCTGAACCCATTTGAAACTCACAGACGAAAGGAATAAAAATTTTAATTAACACAATTCAACCTCCCTTCTTGTGTTTATCTTTTACAGTGATGCAGATAAGAATTAAGCTACCAGTAGTTCCTTACATGAGCAAAATCCATCACAAAAGTGATGAAACCGATTGGTGTCTCTCAATATGATTTCCCTCTTCTACACCAATGAGACATATTTTATTGCTAAATGGCAATCAACACAAACTCTAATATTCTTCATAATGTGAATAGTGGACCCAGGAGGCGTATTTAGAAAGGTAAATGCAAGAGCCAGCTTCTCACCATGATACTAACTTCTATTGGTTGAAGAAAAAGATATACCAACATCATTGACATTGAGGAGAAAGCCCTGAATTAATGAGTCTGTATAGCATTTGCCAATTCAAATCTAAAAGTTATGATTTGTTCCAAACCTCTATTAAGATTTCTTCCAAACCTCTCAAGAAATGCCCCTATTAAGATTTCTTCTAAACCTCTCAAGAAATATTGCTGATACCCATAATTTCTTCACTTATATAAATTTATTAATTCTGGGTGAGATGGATTTGGTGCTGTTTGAGGTCAGAAAAACTATGCATGCATAACTGACACTTTTAAAATAATTAAATCAAAACATTCGCGGAAAAAAAGTGAAAAATAAATTCAACACATCATTCTCAAGCATGCCATCAATATGAAGACAAAAAAAATCAAAACGTAATCCAACCTATAACAAACAATAACAAAACCTAATCCATTCGTGAAATCAATAATAACAAAAAATAACAAACCTAATCCAAACGCGTAATCAAACTAAAGTTTAGAAGCGTACCTTTTAGAAGCGTTTCAGTATGGAGGAAGGTGGAAGTAGAAACGCCCCTGAATTCGCCGGAGACAGAGGAGTTCGCCGATTGAGAGATTGAGGGAGAAGGTTGAGAGAGATGGGTTTTAGTGAGGGAGAAGAAATGGAGGAAGAAGGGGTTCTACTCGAAAAAAAATATGTGTAACCAATAGACTATGACGGTTTTAATTTGAACCGTCTTAGTCTATAGGGAAAATATTACAAAATGTCACTTTGTTTCAGACTACAACAGTTTTCAATTGAACCGTCTTAGTCTGTAACATAAATTTTATAAAAATATCACTGCATCACAGACCACGACGGTTAAGCAGAACCGTAGTAGTGTGCGCGTAGTAGTTTGTATTTTTTTACTAGTGACAAATAAATAATTTCAATTTTTCCTTCCATAGTTATGTAGTTCCACGATTTTCCTTGTATATATATCCCTCCGTCCGATACTATCAACACCCTTAAAATAGTGAGTGACAATGTGAAAGATCAATGGTTATTAATATACCATACAATTTAAAAGAAAAATGCATAAAAATAAATACATTAAGAATTTTATTAATAATTGTACAGTTGACTTTTTCAATTTAATTTGATTGAATGCAAATGTCTTATTAGTGACTTGTTGAGTTTATGCTCACACAATTATTTATTTATTTACTTCTTTAAATTATTGCGAATTAAAATGATATATTTCCAATCCCCCCTGCCTACTTGTTAAATTTTTGATACTTGTTAAATTCTTATAAAGCATTTTAAACAAATTTCTTTAGAGCAGTTTTAAGTTGTTTATTAAAAAGAAAGAAAAACTTTTTTTTTTCTTCTTGTTTTTCAGAGAAACAATTTAACTCAAAATATAAACAAATTCCAGTAAGTGTTTTTTTATTTTCGAAAAACAGCAAATTTTCCTTAGTTTTATTTTAAAATTAATTAATCATATAAATATAAATTAAAAGATTATCTCATACGAGAATACTATTAGAGACTACTTTTCAATACAAGTAGTTTTATCTATTTTTCTCTTATGAAATGGTTTCTTAATCGAGTTTTTTTTTTTCTCAACCACTTACCTTTAATAACATATTAAATTTATACAATGATTGGAAAACAACATATTTTTTCAATTTTTTTCAAAATAAAATTTCAATATTAATTTTTAAAAATACCAATAGTTAAAAATAACATTATATCGCAATAAATTTTTTTATCATAAATTGAAAATATTATTTATATTTAAAATATTATTTATTATAAGTTTTAGTTAAATAAAATAAATATTTATTTTATGCATTACATGAATTAAAATAATATATATATATATATATATATATTAGAATATTCATCTCAATAGTGTTTAACGACTATTAAACGAGAACATTTTTAGTCTTTTCCTTCCTAAGAGGAATATTTTTTTTAAGAAAATTTTCTCAATCTATTATCTTTAATAATATAAATTTACCCGTCCACTTAAGAAAGAAAATGTATTTTTTTAATCTTTTCTTTTTTACTAAATTGAATTTCATTTTTAAAAGTTTATCAATATTTTAAAATTACAATATAATATAAGTTGTTTATCATAAATTTATAATAATATATTATATATTAAAAATTTAGTTAAATAATTATAACATAATCAACACATTTAAAAATATGTAGTGAATAAAAATTTAGTTTCATAATATATATATATATATATATATATATATATATACACGCGTAGCTGGTTCACTACATACTTCAATTCAAAACTAGAGTTTAAGTAATAATCGCATGGCCTTAATTCAATAATTATCCGGATATTACTATCTAAAACTATGTCAGTTTTTTCGTCATCAAGACTACCGCAAACTTATTTACAAACATATATATATATATACTTTTCATTGCACATGTCTAATTGTCTGTGCCTACCATTACCGTTTTTAATTTCCTTATCTTTTTAGTCGCGATCGAGATATGATACTTTTTTCAGCTGTTACCCTCTTGTTGTATTTATTACTCTATTTTCCCATTTGCTGCTGCTATATGTCACTATCGTTTCACATCAAGGAAGAAAAGGACTATTTCCTACGGCCTCACGTGGGCAGTGTAGCCGTATATATAATGTAATGCATAATATAATTTCGACCAGACAGACTCTCGATAACGAATGAAATATGTGACTAATTTTCGACGACCAGCTTATAAGATTATTAGTTAGTATTTTCTAACAGACACAATTGATGTTAAAAACACTTCAATTTTTTTTTTTTGCCGGAAACGAAGACTATCTAAGGTGAAAGAAGTTCGAGAGTGTTTTGAACATTTCTTCAGTATTATTATTCGAGTGTATGCGGTTCGAATTCGCACAACTCCTTCTAACCTAATTACATAAGATTGTATTATTTGATTAATTTTGGTTTAAAATAACTCGTCCAACTATAATGGGTTCGCGTGATGAATTTTATATGTTTCAAATTTAATAAATCCAACATAATCCAATTTATTTTTAAAAAATTAAATAAGCTATATTTCGAATTCTTGTTAATTTTAAGAATGAATTTGATTTCCAAATCAATATCAAGTTTTTTGTTTTTAAACATGAAATTCATTTCCAAATCAAATTAATTGAATTTAATTAGTATTGATCTTGATTCATGGGATAACTACAAACATATTATAATTATATCAAATTATACTTTTTCCGTATTTATTTGATATTTTAATGAAAAAGTTATCTCATTTTAATTACCAAATTATAAAATTAATGAAACATTAAATATAATTTTTCTACTATATTCTTAATTACTTATTGTAGGTTGAGAAAATAGAAAAAGGAGTATATATAGATAAGAGAGACTTTGATTAATTTGAGCTATAATTTTTTCTTTGCTGAAAATTTTAGAGATAAACTGTATAGTAGGGAATTACATAATAATATTTATATAATTGGAATGTTAATTATATTTTTAATACGTGTATTAAAATCTTAAACATCAAAATCTCTCGTTTCAGCTTCTAACTTTTTCTCTTGATTGATAGCCAGGTGCAAGAACTATTTAAATTTATGATTTCCAATGAATTTCAAATATTAATAGAGAAAATATTACATAAAAGAATATTTGATAAAATAACGTGAATATTTCCTCTTAATTCTATATTGTAGATTTTATTTACAACTTTTCTTTTATGTTTGAATCCCTTTTGAATTGGTGTATATTAACTCAAGTATTTGGTATTTTAAAAGGTTACTTAAGAGATTGCAATTTTTTTCTACTGTTAATTATATTCAACGTTTGTTCGTTTGAAGTTCAAACACATTTGCCGCATGTTGCTATTATAAATTATCGGAATTTGCTATAGACAACATAAGCACATCACGAAGTGATAAGGTGACATGATCATTGGGATTTGGAAGGGGAGTTAAGAATAAAGAAAGAAGGAAAGGAAGTCCTGGATCAATAATTACTAGTCAATAATAATAATAAATAAAAATAAAAGAAGTTTAAGGTGAAATCTGCCCCGGTTATAATTCACATCTAGATGAAATTTTCATAAGTAATTATCATCCATCAAATATTAAAAAATGTCAAAATAGTTACTAATGATGTCGTAAGTTTGGTTACGGTTGGAATCTTGATACATGTGTAAAATAAACAAAGGTATTTGTTTGTTATCATATACAATAAAGAGTACTGTATCCTTTATTGAGGGATGGTAATGTAAAATTTATTAAATATAGATTTATTCAGATAAAGAAAATATTATTTTTTAAAAGATGATTCTTAATTTCTATATACATTGAGTTGTTGATAGCTCAATAAACTCATTAATTTGAGAAATAAATATATTTAAAAGTAATCCTCTGTATCTTTTTTATAATTAGAATTAAGAAAATGTGATGTTTCATAACGTTATACGTGGGATTAGAAGTACTAATTTGCATAACTTGTATATAATATGTTAGTTCATATTACATGTACATTTTTTATATGATTCCCAGTTGCGTTCAAACTTTAATCATGAATAAAATGACGTGAGCATGTTTTTCGGAAGAAATTGAATACTAAAAGTTAACAACATTGTATTCAACTATAGACACCATTAACTATTAAAAATACTAAGAAAATTGTCTATTTTCTTAATTCAAATTTCGTTTTATTTACTTTAAAAATATTAAAAAAAATGAAATAAATTCAATTTTTACTTGAGAGTGAAAACTTGAAGTAAAAGTTAAGAAAAATTAATAAAAATACGAACCTTAATTTTAAAATATTAAATTAAAGAAAAATTATTTGAAAGGAAATTTTTATTTTCTGTCTTCTCCGTTTCTTCAACCTTCAGATAATATTTTGAATTCGTGTCATACATACTTGGATCATCAATATTTTCTATAATTACAACTTTAACTACGATAAGATAAACTCTATTAATTTCATAACTGTTTACTTTTATACACTAATTTCACTTATACAAATGAACTACCGACTCAATTAGTGAATTGGAAAGTTGAAGATATATATACGTTTAGTAGAGTTTAAAACAGTTTTCTACTGTCAATTAATTCTAAACTAGATGCATAATAAACCAGAGATTGATGATCTATATTTGAACATAACATAATTTTTTCTCTATTTAAGAACATAAACCATGTTGACTCAAAGGAATTAAAGAAGCAAGTATTATGAGTGAGTGCAACTAAAGGCAAAGATAAAAAATAATTAGGGAAGATAGAAATGATGGTATTGCTGACCTCTCGCACATGTCTAAAACTATCCATCGCCTTAACACAGAACATGTGATTGGAACTTATTTTCCGCTGTAAGCAGCGTAAATTTTGATATAAGATTTATACCGGAATTTGAGTTATACTGTATGATAAATATATACATAATGATCTGAGTTATATTATATTGATAAATGTATACAATGATGGGTATATATAAAATTATATTATATTGATAAATTTATATTAAACTAGAGTTATATTTTTAATTTGAAATATGTGATATTGACTTAATTCAATTTATAAAATTAACTTATAATGTGAGAATTTCGATGGGAGATTTATGACAAAACGTCATTGTGGATGGGCAGCAGGGTGCAAAAGCAAAGTCTGCTATGTTTTTTAAAATGTGTCTGAACGTAGAGTTAACTGGCCTGTTCGAGAAATTGGCATCATGGACCTTCAAGAACTGCTCTGCCACGGAGGCGGAACCCACCACCACAACATCGATTGAGCCCAAACGCGTGTACATGAGTGGCCCGTAAGTGCGGGCGGGCCAAGGCCGCGATTTCTGGTGTGGCATTCGGCCAATTATGTAAAATAAAAGTAAAAAATTAAATCACTGCGACTCAATATATGAGACAGAAGTGAATAAATAAATAAATAAATATATAATTTTAATATAACGACTTCGTGCTGACCTATAATATAATTTTTTTTAAAGAAAAAGCAAAGGTCAGATACTCTCAGGAGGAAAAAAAGTCAATGTTAAATGTTACTTGTTGCAGTGTGAATGAATTTTCTTAAAAAGACTAATCTTAAATTTGTCACCTTTGACGTACGACTCCGCTGTTGTAGATTCAATCAGCAACTGCTTTGGATATCTACTACAATACTTCAACGGATTTCAAAAACTACATTTTCAAATCAATCCTGATTCTGCTGGTAAAATTTAATTAAATAATGTCACGCGAAAAGTAATAATTGAATCATGTCAACGCATGCACGAGTACTATTGTCTTATCTAGAAGGAATCGCCTAATTTCAATACGTAATTTCATCGACATATGTAAGATTTTTTTTATTTAATTCTTACTGTTAATAAGAATTAACTTAGCTAATAAAATTATTTTATAAACATTTTTATTATTTTTAAAAAATTCTTGAAACCAATTATCTCTCTTTTCACTTAATTAATCAACGTGTGCTGCACTGTTATCACATTACTCGTTTTTTATATGAGAAAAAATATATTTATTGTAAAGTAATTAAAGATATTTTAATAAGAAATAATTAATACAAAATATTATTAAAAGATAGTGAAAATTGTTTGGACGAAATTATTATTTGTTTTCAACATCTTATCAATCACTGCTATTTAAAGATAATCTTGTATAGAATATTTTTTTTTTTGCCCTTGACAATAATGGTGGATAACGTTTAATAGGAAGCTAGAAAAAATTCATCGAACATCAGACAAAAACTCAATTTTTGAAATGTATTTTAGTTGGCTAAAAGACCCGGCAAATTAATGTCAAACAAATTGTTTTCTCACTCTCAGAATAGAACAAAAAAAACATAAGAACGCCTGGAATACTTCTCCAGCAAATCGACTAAGTAGGAGGAAGATATTTAATTTTATATATATATATATATTTGTGTGTGTGTGTGGTGTGTAGTTCCATTTCATTTCGCGATGGTTCAAGAGGCACCTTCACACAAACAAAGATGCTCTACACGCTAAAGTGTTCAAGGTTGATACATGTAACGAAGGGGAAGAAAGGTGGCAGGGGGTATGAGACGCCATCAACAAGGAAACGACACGTGGTACATGCTGAACATAGGTATCAGTCAACACTACGCCTCTGATAGGAGATGACACATGGCGTGTTCCCAACTTCCCGATACTGGCTGTGTCTCCTGTCATTCACATTCCAGCAAAACACTTTGGCACATCCTTCTCCCATTCCTCCTCTTCCTCCACTCATCAGGGCACTTTGATCAGGGCACTTTGATTCGGGCACTTTGATTCAGGTATTCGACTAACTTAATAGGTTTGTATTAGTTATAGTTTTATTTTTTTTTAATTGTTAATATTATTTTATTTTGGATAAATTTTATGTGAATATACTTGTTAGTACAAGTAACGTGTTAATTTAGGAAATAATAGTTGTACAATTTAGAAAAATTTTGTTAGTATAAATAATGTGTTAGTGCAGGGGAATTATTTAGAAAATAGTTTTGTTAAGTTAGAAATAAATCGTTTTTTTAGTATTCAAATTTTTAGTGTATATTTCATTATTTTATTTTTTTTCGTTAGATTAAAAAACATAAAATATTAATTTGGAAAAATATTTTAAAAAATAGTTTTATTAAGTTAGGATTAAATTTTTTGTATAATTTTTTTTTTGTTACGTCAAGAATAAATTTTTTATGAAAGAAAACTGTATTATGTAGTGACAATACAAATTTAAAGCAAGACGCAATCAACTGCACCATAAGTTTTCAAGTGGTAGTAGGTGGTGGGAGGCACTATAAAGATTTACATTTTCTTTACGGGGTTGTCACATAGCAGAAAGGAATAGGAGACGCAACATCCGTTACATTTTTTGTAATCAGCACCAGTAGTTGAAGGCGTTGTCACTTGGTGGTGGGAAAACATCATACCCGTTACACTTTCTATATTCTGTTTGAAGGCGCTGTCACATGGGACACCTCTTTAACCTTCAATGCTTCATGCGTTCACACCTCCTTCCAAACTAATCTCCCATTGAAATATGTTTTAACTAGTATTAATCTTATGATTAATTTCTGATTAATTTCCTCAATGAAATTAGTTCCGTGAATTTGCCCCTATCAAAACAACAACACAACCTCATTGTTTTATTTAGTGCAAAGCTAACCTGTCATGAGATTCCTTCCTACTGTCTCCTTTTGCATTTTCTCTGTTCGTCACTTTCATTCTTTTTAGTTACGCCCAACTTGCATCTCAAATATTTGAGTAACTGTACCTGTTTACAGTGTTTTCTTAATGGTTCAAATAATCAATCAAAGCAAATATCGTAGTTTTTCTTGCAATTAGTTGACATGTAAATGGTTGACTTATTATATGTTTCTTGTTCAACCAGCTGTTCTAAAGATTATTTCTATGCAAACACTCCGTCATCTAGCTACCTCTTTGAATCTTGCATGAATATTATTCAAATCGAGTTGCACCACACGACTTAAGAAGAATAATTGACATTTTTCATTTATAATTTTATTTTAAAATACTGTGGTTTCGTTAAAAGTGTTATTTATCTATCTCGTTTATCATGTTACCATTTCATTTATGATCCTGTCTTTTAATAGAGGTATAATTACAATAATGATACTTTTGCCTGTTTTCCCGTGAGTTAGAAACTAATCTCACTATACTATCGCAATCATTCAATAAGTTTCCACATCGGCTTCAAACACGTTACGTGCTTTCCTAATAAATAGATTAATTGTTTTCAATTCAGGGTGTCAACCATAACCTTTACGAACCATCTTAGGTTAAGAAAATAATTAATGTTCTTTTAAAAACAATAGTCAAATATAATAAATTTTAATAAAAAAATCTAATTTAGTCCCAATTTTTTTTAAATATCATTTTAGTCCCATCTTTTAGGGAGATGAATGAAAAACCCTCTAATTTTCATATTTATCATTCAATTTATTTTTTGAAACGGTTTAGACAGAATTTTATAGCCACTAAGTATTATCTAAATCACTTAGAGAGTTAAATTTAACGATAAAATTAAAAATGAGAGACTAATCTATTAATTCCTAAATATCATGCACTGAAATTACCTCCAAAAATTATACATGAAAATTCACTTAACAATATTTAAATTTGTCTAGTTGTATTAATAGTAAATCTCAATAATTAAATACATCCGGAGGTTTTCAATGGTCGGTCATATGACATGCATGGAATAATTTGAAAAGGATAAAATAAATTAATAATTATCATTGTCATTTATATTCGTAGTATTCATCAACAGTCATTATAACGAGTATTATCGGAATCTTAAACGCATATAACATTGATATTTTTCTTCCCACACGATATAATCCATACTCATTCAATTTTTAAACCGCTTGAATAAGGAATATTTTGTCTAAGTTTCTATTTTGTATTTACAGTAATCATTTATTTATTTAAAGCATATGTGTTGTCGACCCTTTAACTAAAAAGGTAAAACTTGAAGATTAAAAATATTTGATAATTAATTATAATACATAAATAATTAATTTTAAAATGTGAAGTAAGAAAAAAATTTAATGAAAGAAATTAATATATATATATATATATATATATATATATATATATAAATAGAATTAATTGATTAGCTGATATTAAAATTGTAAAAAAAAATAGATGGTGTAAAGGTATCCGCTAACAATTTTCCCTCTTGGATGATTTTGGTGAAGTTTGTGGTCACCATTTTAGCCACGTTACGTTTCGATCTAGAGTGCAGAATATACGTGGCAACCGCGTCTACTTTCTCATTATTATTCCATTCTTTTCGAATGGATCAAAATTTATATATTATAAATTTTAATGTTTTGTCATTTCTTTTGATTTAAATATAAAATTTATAATAAAAAAAATAAGAAAAAGGTTAAATTATATGAAAAAATATATTTTATAAGATTTCTTTTAATTGTCTGATAAGTTAAATGAATTTTTTTAAAGATTAAATTTTCTTAAAAAAATAAGTTAATTAATTAAGATTGTCTATTCAACAAATAATCGATAAATAATACAAGAGAGTTTTATTATAAATATTATGTTTCGTTTCTCAGTAACATTTAAAATTTTATTATCTTTTAAGATATATAAATATTATATTTATTTAATCTTACTCATTTATATTTAATTAAATATTTTCATGACACACTCTTTTTAAGTTGAATCACTTAAATATATTTTAGATATAATATTTTAAACTTAAATATTTAAAATATATTTTAAATACATTTTTTTAAACTAATTATTCAATATTATTTAAACACAACTTCTTTAAATTAATATTTATCATTATAGATAAATTACAAAGAAATATGTCTAATTATAATAACTTCTAGATAGAAAGATTCACAGTAAAGAACAATTTGTTTTACCTGGAATGACTTTACATAACATTCTTTTACATCCTACCTCAAATGAAAAGATTACCTATGAACTTATAATTATTTTACAAATTATTGTAAGTACTTATCATTTGCATAAATAACTTAATAGAAATACTTATTCTATCATTTGAATACTTATTTATCAAAAAAGAAAATAATGATTTTTACAAATTGTAATATTTTTAAGTTATTTTAGAGAGTTTAAAATAACCTAAAAATAATTCATGGACATGTAGTTAGTTATTTGCATAAATTCTCTCAGACATTTACAAAAGTTTTTATTAAACAAATCACAAATACGTTGTCCTAACTACAACTTCCATGTAAGCTAAAATATTTTGTAACATATTATGTAACCTATTTTTTCCATAAGTTTGACAAAATTAAAGCAAAGACTTTATTATTTTATTTCACAACTTTATTTTATACTCGATTACAATATACATAATATACAGTAATCAATCAACTCATTTATAATATATATATATATATATATATATATATATATTATTTATTTAATTAATGGGTCGATTAATCTGTATTATCGGAAAGAGGGTCAGGAGAAGATAAATAACAATATATCAAGGAGAAGATGATAATGATGATGAGTAGAGTTGTTTTGAGAGTCTAGGACGAGGAATGACATAAAGAGGCACAACTCTTTGGAGGGTAAGTGCAAAAACTTCATCCATGTTGAGCTTTTTTGGATTGAGCCCATCCTCCAAATCCCAATCAAATGCATGGATTAGGGTGGCAGTGACCAATTGAACTGTCTTTATGCCGAGGCTCATACCAACACATATTCTACGTCCAGCACCAAAGGGTATAAGTTCATAGTTATTTCCCTTAACATCAATACCATCCTTTTCATTATCAGGGAGGAACCTTTCAGGCTTGAACTCTAATGGGTTATGCCACTCCTTAGGGTCACGTCCTATGGCCCAAACATTGACCAAAAGGGTTGTTTTTTTGGGAATGTGATAACCAAATATTTCACAACTCTCTTCTGAAATTCGTGGGAGGGAAAGAGGAGTTGGTGGGTGGAGACGAAACGTTTCCTTTATCACAGCTTGAAAGTAAGGAAGTTGGGGTAAGTCCAGTTCACTCACAAATCTATCTCGACCCACGACACTATCTAACTCTTGTTGGACTTTATTCATAATTATTGGGTTCTTAATCAATTCAGCAATTGCCCACTCTACTGTGCTTGATGTGGTGTCTGTCCCCGCTCCAAACATAGTCTACAATATTAAAATTAATTTAAATAAAAATATACAAGGTATTAAAAAATATAAAATTAATGTGTAGTGTAAGAAAATACATACCATAACTATTAATTTAATCTCTTGTTCAGTAAGTGTTACTCCATCGTGAGAAATGTCTTTAAGTGACAACAATGCATTCACGTACAAGTCTTGATATTTCTCACTCTTCTTGTTTTCCTCAAAAACAATGTCTAAAAATGCTTGATACCAGTCACGTATTTTCTTTGCCTTGGGTTTGACTCTTTGAGGGTCAAACCAGTCCAAAATAGGAATGAAATCACTAATATTAAATATTCCAAGCAACTTCATGAGTTGCATCACCATAATTTTAAACTCATCTGCCTTAGGATCATGATTGCTTTTGTCGTCATTAAAAACTCGTTGTCCGATCATTACTCTTGCCAATGAGTTGATAGCGCATACGTTCACCATTTCTCCCAATTTTACTGCTCTAGAGCATGAACTTGCTAAATTACTCGTCAATCTTTGTACCTCTTCCTGCACATGTAGATATATTATTTTTGTTACATGTAGTCTACACTTTGAAAATTTCACTGGACTTAAAAAAGGGACCTTTTTCTTTCCCTGCCTTAACTTCTGGAGAAATATTTAGTGATTAACATCGATCAATTAACTTATAAAAATATTTAAATAAAAAAGTTAATTATATATGTATATATACATAGAGAGGTATTGTAAAGTATAGACTGGTCGGCTATTACTGTAATTACCAAACTTTTTTTAACTCGTAGTCTACCTATTTGTTTTCCTGGCCCGTTTCATGCTAAATCTTTTTGTGGCATATTCATTTTGTGTTTAAATCAGCCTTTTTATTAGTTCAAACTAGTAGTCTTTTATTTTTTATTTGAATTACTTAAAATAAAACGTAGGACAAATTAAATTTTTCACATCGACAGACTACTCAGTTTATTTAATAAAACATTATAATTGAATTATAACTATATTATATGATTAAAATAAATGAATATCATGCATAAAAAGATATTTTAACAAAGTTGAGAAAAAATAAATAAAATTCTATATTTTAATTTGTAGAATAATAATATTTTTTGAAAAAAATAGTTTTATGAGATAAAAAATTAATTGAATAATATAATTAAAATAAAAAACAAAAACAAACACAAATTTTATCTGAAGAAATATTAACTTAAAAATAAGAGAATAATTTTATTCTTAATTTTCAAGGAGGTTAAGTAAAATAAACTATAAAAGAGATAAATATTAATGGAGATAGAAAAAATTAAAAAAAGATAAAAATTATTCAAGACAAAAATAACTTTTAAGATAAATAATAAATATGAGTTTTGATTGCAGTGAGAGAGAATGTTTAAGCAAATATAAATATGTGAAAGAGTGAAAAGACGTGAAACATTCCGAGAATTTAGATAATATTTCTAATTTATATACACAGAATGTTGCAATTTCATACCATTCGAAGCCAATTCTCATTAGAAAGAAAAAGTATTTTTTAAAATTTTTAAAAATTATATGATATTTATAAAATTCAATAAACATTCGGATAATTAGTTTATAGCAGTTAGTTATTTTTTAAAAAATAATATTTCCAAAAATTTATTTCAAATGAAATATTTATTGTCTCTCTTTTCTTTTTACCTGAAAATTCTACTCCTCCCTCGTTAATATTAAATTTGTCGTATATACCGGGCCATCAATACTTTCTTTAAGTACACCTTTAACTACGATAAGAAAATTTTCATCTTTAACACTGATAATAATTTGAAAACACAATTCATTAAAATTGTGTGACATTATTAAAAAAATATCGTTATTTCAAATTAGAGAAACTATATTTTAACGTATTAATTTATGATAAAAAAAAAGTTTAAAAAACAATGAATCAATCAGAGTGTAGTGTATAGACTGATCCACTGTGTACTGAGGTTGGCGTAACATTAGTCTTCGTTTTATAACAGAATCTACATAAACTATACAGGATAAATATATAAAACTAAAACTTTTATACTCTTAATTTACACACTCATTTCACCTGGACAAAGAAACAACCAATTAAAACTGAAATGGAATGTTGAACGTATATCTAGTAACATGAAACCAGAAAAACCATATTGACTCAATGGAAACAAGTTAGTATTATGAGTGAATGCAATTAGAGATAAAGACGCAAAATAAACAAGGAAGATAGAAATAACGCTCACCTCTCGCACATGTCTGAAACAATCCATGGCCTTACCAGAAAACATGTGAGTGACACTTGTTTTCCGGATCAAACGATATCGTGCGTCGAAAGAAGCAAAAGCAAGGTCTTCAACGTTGTTGCGAATGTGATTGATCGTGGCATTCACTGGCCGGTTCAAAAAATTGGCGTCATGGACCTTCAAAAACTGTTCTGCCACGGTGGCGGAACACGCCACCACGGTTTCATTAGAGCCCATACGGAGGTACATAAGTGGCCCATAAGTGCTGGCCAGAGCCGCAAGTTTCTGGTGTGGCATCCCCCCTATTTGGAGCAAGTTTCCCACTATAGGCCATGGCCTTGGCCCCGGTGGCAAAGGTAATGAGGGCCCAGTTATGATCTTCACAAGCCAGTATATAAGGATTGCTGCTACAATAGTAGCAAAGCCAATAACCAAAGGTGACATGGATATTTTGGATTATGTGTGTTGTGTTGTTGTGTATGTCTTTAAACAGTTGTGAGCAATATAGGTTCCGAACTCCAATTAAGAAGTTGTGTTGTGTCTCGTACAAAACAGCACAAACTACTCATCAATATATAGAGAGAAAATTTTGAAAAGATAAATAGAAGCAAAATTATGTTATACCCGTTCAACAGTGAAGAATAATTTAATTTACAAATTCCCATTAAAAAAACTCTACGTAAGAGTTAGGTGACATGTTCTTACAAGATTTGTGTTGTGTCAACTTTTAAGGAGCAGACCTCCTTATAGCATGTAATATACATATAAATGTATTTGGAAAAAAATGTTTGATAGATAATTAAATATGTAAATAATCAAATAATCAGTTATAAGATATGAAAAGATAGAAATATGTATATGTATAAATTATAAGATATGAAAAGAGAGAAATACATATATGTATAAAGTGTGAAGATAAAAATATACAAATATTCTATGAGTGAGATAATTAATTATAATTATTAGTATAATATAATTATATTTTTTGCATAGAAAAATATAAAAAGGAGTTGTCTGTGGTGGAGTCATCCTTAGCCGTAGTAACCTTATGTGACTTGACTCTTTAAAGGTGCAATAAGTGAAAACATAAATTTTTCTATGCTCAAATTAACCTGATGTGACATAATATGAAAATTCAAGCCTTAGACACTACATGACCGCATTACAGAGAATTCCAAATTGAATACCAAGGACAACTATTTTGTTTCCCATACCAGCTGCATATAACAGGGACTAGGATTTCAGTCACATGCAAGCTTAATCTAAGAAATTTATTTAAGCGCAATAAGGCTTCGTCATCTTCTTCTTTTAATTGAAAATACTATTATACAAACTTTTTCTTTTTTCTATTATACAAACTCTTTCTTTTAATTGAAAATCCTATTATACAAGTTTTGATGACACGTTGAAAATCTCAGGTCATTTAAAAATATAATATGTGTATATAAAAATATAAAAATATTAAATTATTTATTTGTACTTTAAAATCAACTTAAAAAATCATCCTTATTTTTTGTTTCAGTTTAGGTATTTCCTTTAATTGCATTTGTATGTATGTTTATGTTAATCCTACGGTTTGGTTGGTGACACTACTGGGCCCGATAGATTTTACCTACCTTTTGTATGTATGTTTATGTTAATCCAAAGGTTTGATTTGTTACACTACTTGACCCGATAGGTTTTACCTGGGGTAACACATAATTGTATTTTGCCCCGGTTTTGTCTACCTGAAAATTTCATGTAAAGAGCAAATACAATAAGAATCCGTTTAATCTGAATTCATAACTAGGTAATGTTGTGGGACAGAGAAAGGGATACCTTTGAAAAAACGTTTTCTCACATATAAAAATAAATTAAATGAAAATTTTAAAGAAGTTACTTAACTACACCTGATCAAATGCAATTGGACCACCTAATGCATTTAGAGAAATAGACGGCCGTAGATAATAGAAAAATATCTGGTAAATAATTATAATACGCGAATAAATAAATAATTAATTATAAAATATAAAGAAAAATAAATAAATATACATATATATATATATATATATATATATTTGAAAGAATTGACTGGTCAACAGCTTAGTAAACCATCTACTTTCATCTTTAATTCTCACGCTACAACAAAAAAGTAAACCTGGTGACTCTATTCTATACGCAGCACAATTGCTTACGAATTTATGCATGCATAGATATAGAATTGTCATTGTCATATGAAATAATGAATATGACTTTACAAATAATTAATATACATGTATTACTTTGTCTATGAGTGGATGTGGACAAATTACTGGGTAACCACAAATCCGATCTAGAAGTTATTCTTAGGGTCTCTTTGATGAATTAAATTGAAATAGAGTAAAAATAAAAGTTGATGGGATAAAGTGAAATAGAATAAAATGAAAAGAAAATAGAATGAATATATATTTTGTAATTTAAAAGAAAATAAATAAAATATAGTGTTTAATTTTTTAAATTTATTTAGTTTATTAAACAATTAATTATTTTATTTTATTTTATTTTATTTTTAATGTTAATGTAAATAGGGATACAGTAGAAAGGATGATAATAATAGTAACTACCCCTATTTACACTACTTAAAAAACCATTTTACCTATGATTGATACTATCTTTAGATTTTTTTCAAATTGAGTTAAATTTGATGTCATAATCAATTGTTTTCCTACTCATAATTGATTGTGCAATCATTTGTTAAAATTTGACACCCTAATTGGTTATCTATTTATTGATAATTGATTTTACTACTATGATAGTTATTTTTGTATGATTTCTTTGTCTGTCTTGCACTTTATGAAGAGATTCTGAAGCATGGGCCACAAATTCTTTTAAAATTTCATTTTATTTCTAGCACACAAACGAGTGAAATTTGCGGAATTTATACATATGCCACTTCAAATAAACCAACGTTCAATTGCGGTATAGTTGTCTTCTTACTTACAAGAGAAAAAAAAATAAAGAAATATTTAAAATTGAAAAAAAATGGATAAATTTCAATTCTTCCCTCCATAGTTGTAGTTCAATGATCTTCTTTATACATATATCTCTGTCGTCATGATCAACACCTTTAAAAATGTGGATAACAAGATCAATGGTTATCAATCGACCATACAATTTAAAAGAAAATGCATAAAAATAAATACAATAGAATTTTATTAATAATTGTACCTGTTGACCTTTTCAATTTAATTTTGTTGGATGTAAATTTCTTGTTAATCTGACCTAAGAGCTACTTGTTGGGTTTGTGCTCACACAATAAATTCTTATTGTAAAGAGCAACTACAATAAGAATCCGTTCCGTTTAATCTGAATTCATAATTAGATAATGTTGTGGGAGACACAATTAAGTCAAGTCAAATTTCATTTTCTTGAACAAGTCAAAGTCAAATGAGTTCATTATTTAAAAAAAAATTGTCAAATCTGAACCTTAAACTAATTCCCCTTAATTGTCAGTTTGTCGACCAACCCACACATATACTCATGTTTTGGTCAAAACGTATAACCTCATAATGCAATAACTGTTTTCGTGTTTGAATAACAGGGCTAGCCAAAATCTTGACTTTTTATTTATTTATTTACTTCTTTGAATGGATGCGAATTAAAATCAAATAAATATAAATTAAAAGATTATCTCATACGAGAATGTTATTAGAAACTATTTTTCAATACAAGTAGTTTTCTCTATTTTTCCCTGATGAAATGGTTTCTTAAGCGAGATTTTTTTTGTCTCAACCACTTACCTTTAATAACATATTAAATTTATAATGACTGGAAAACAACATATATTTTTCATTTTTTTAAAATTAAATTTCAATATTATTTTTTGAAAATACCAATAGCTAAAAATAAAACTATATCACAATAAATTTTTTATCATATATTAAAAATATAATTTATATTCAAAAAATTATTTATTACAAGTTTTAGTTAAATAACTATGTCATGATTTATATATTAAAAATATTTTTTATTATAAGTTTTAGTTAAATAAAATAGAGATTTATTTTATGCATTACATGAATTAAGATCATATATATATATATATATATATATATATTCATCTCAATAGTGTTTTTAACGACTATTAAACGAGAACATTTTAAGTCTTTTCCTTTCCAACAGGATATTTTTTCCTTTCCTTTTTTATTAAATTGAATTTCATTTTTAAAAGTTTATCAATATTTTAAAATTACAATATAATATAAGTTGTTTATCATAAATTTATAATAATATATTATAAAAACTGATTTAATAAATAACTATAACATAATTAACACATTTAAAAATATGTATTAATTAAAATTTAGTTACATAAAGTAAAGAATTGTTTACATGTTACCGCTAGTTGATATATATGTTTGTAAATAAGTTTGCGGTAGTCTTGATGATGAAAAACCGGACATAGTTTTAGATATTAATATATTAATATCCGGATAATTGTTGAATTAAAGCCATATTACTATTACTTATAGTTTTGAATTGAAGTCATATGGTAAGAAAAGTATTTTCATGGATCAGACGACATAAAAAAAAATAAGAATAATAGCAACATGTCAGTTGAAAACTGGTTATTCTCATTTGTCTCCATGAATGGCATTATATTTAAATATTTAATGTGCATTACAACGTAGATACGTACGTATATTGCCGTTATATAATTTCCTTCTGTTTTGAATCGCGATCGAGATATGATACTTTTCTCAGCTGTTACCCTCTTGTTGTATTTATTACTCTTTTTTCCCATTTGATGCTGCTATATTTCACTGTCGTTTCACATCAAGGAAGAAAAGGACTATTTCCTACTGTCTCACGTTGTCAGTGTAGCCGTATAATGTCATCCATAATATAAATTCGACCAGATTCTCGATAACGAATGAAATATGTGACTTATTTTCTACGACCAGGTTATAAGATTATTAGTTAATATTTTCTGATAGCGTTGGTGTTAAAAATACTATTTTTCTTCCGGAAAAGAAAACTATTTAAGGTGGAAAAAGTGTTAAAAACACATTTCTTCAGCATTATTATTCGGGGGCTAATTGACCCATTAGGGTCATTTTTAATTTTTTTTTATTTATATAAATGGGTTTGTTCTAAAAGTATTTATTAGAGGGGATACCAAACACCTCTTTCTAGGCTGTACACGTTTGAAATTCAAGAGAGGATGTGAGGTAGGCGTTGGAAGACCAAACGCCTCCTTCTAGGCTGAAGGAGGCGTGTACACGTGGCCATTTGTGATAGGAACTTTTGAAATTCGAGTTAAAATCTAAATGTCTCCTTATTTTATTTAAACACAAAACGCCTCCCTCGGAAGCGTTTAAAATATAAATATCTCCTTATTTTAAATTAATATTTTTTTATTCTCCAAATAACAATTTTTTTAAATTTATGTATATATTTTTTATTATTACGAAGTTAGTAAATAGATTGTTTGTTTCAACCATTTTCTCTTATAAAAGAACTAAACACAATCAAGTGGTTGAAAATAGCAATTAAAAGACGTAAAAAAATATTATTAAGACAGTTGTTTAAAGAATAAAAAAGATATATTAATTTAAAATGCGGTTATCATATTTAAGTAAAAGGAGGTTTATATTTGAGATGTTATTTGAACAGTTATTTGGAGAATACAAAAAATATTAATTTAAAAAAATGAGACTTTAGATTTTAAAATATCTTTCTCAACGCCTCCTTTAGAAGGCGTTCTTTTCCTCAATGCCTCCTTTAGAAGGCATTTTCTTCCCGATGCCTCTTTTTAAAGACGTTTTCTTCTCCAACTTCTTTGACTCAAAACAAACCCTTATAATAAATATTTTTTAAACAAACCTATTAACGTAATTTTTTTTTAAAATAACCCAATAGGATCAATTTGCCTTATTCGGGTGTATGCGGTTCGAATTCGCACAACTCCTTCTAACCTAACTACAAAAGATTGTATTATTTTATTAATTTTGGTTTAAAATAACTCGTCCAATTATAATGGGTTCTCGTGATGAATTTTTTAAGTTTCAAATCTAATAGGATCCAACATAATTCAATTTATTTTAAAAAATTAAATAAGCTATATTTCGATTTCTTGTTAATTTTTTTTAAAATTCAAATAGTTGTTAGTATAGAATTTGATTTGAATAATTTCTCTTTTAACTCCCACAGTTTAAATATTGGACGAGATGTAGTTCATTTTTATGATATCTTTAGTTAAGTGGAAAGAAAGTTGAGCGAGAAAAACATAATGATACTTTTATCTTTGTTAGACTAAAAAGAAAATGAAAATGAAATATAAAAAAACTTAATTCATAGAAATAAAAATTTTAAATTTTTCTTTCAATTCAAATTTTAAAATTTTATTTCCTTTCTCATCTACTTTCTCTCATTTCAAACATATTATTAGTATTGGTTTAAAATATTTTACTTATATTCTAAATTTGATTAAGATTTTATTGCATTTATCTTTAGTATTTATTTATCTTCTGAACCATTTTAATTTTTTAATATGGTTTCGTTATATTTTTATTTTTAATCTTTTGTCTTATTTTTATTTTATAATATATTATAATTGTAAACGAAAAATATTTAAACCAATTACCAACCCAACCCAAGTAAGTTGGGTTTTAGATTGCTCTAAACCCAACTCAACTCAAACAATTTGTACCTCTAATATTATTTCAATTTTTTTTTAATATTTTAAGAATGAATTTGATTTCCAAATCAATTTCAAGTTTTTTTGTTTTTAAACATGAAATTCATTTCCAAATCAAATTAATTGAATTTAATAAGTATTGATCTTGATTCATGGGATAACTAAGAGTTGACAAACATATTATAATTATACATATCAAATATTAAATTATACTTTCTCCGTATTTATTTGATATTTTAATGAAACAATTGTCTCATTTTAATTACCAATTTATAAAATTAATGAAACATTAAATATAATTTTTCTACTATATTCTTAATTATTTATTGTAGGTTGAGAAAATAAAAGGAGTATATATAGATAAGAGAGCATTTGATTAATTTGAGCGATAATTTTTTTTCTTTGCTGAAAATTTGAGAGATAAATTATATAGCAGGGAATTACATAATAACTTTATATAATTGTAATATTAATTATATTTTTTAATACGTGTATTAAAATCTTAAACATCAAAATCTCTCGTCTCAGCTTATAACTTTTTCTCTTGATTAATAGCCAGGTACAAGAACTATTTAAATTTATGATTTCCATTGAACTTAAAATATTAACAGAGAAAATATTACATAAAAGAATATGTTATAAAGTAACATGAATATTTCCTCTTAAATCTATATGACAGATTTTATTTTTAACTTTTCTTTATTTTTGAATCCTTTTGAATTGGTGAATATTAACTCATTGTTATTTTAAAAAGTTACTTGAGAGATTGCAATTTTTTTCAACTGTTAATTATATTCAACGTTTGTTCGTTCAAAGTTCAAACACATTTGCTGCATGTTGCTATTATAAATGATCAGAATTTGCTATAGACAACTTAAGTACGTCACGAAGGGATAAGGTGACATGATCATTGAGAATTGTGAGGGGAGTGAAGTAAAAAAATATACCCTTTTAATAATATCTTTATTATTAACTACCTCATTAAAAATCTTTAACAGAAAAACTCAGTGGGACATTCAAAGGAAAAAAGAGTACATCATATATGTCCTCCTCAAGAGTAAAACATTAAAAACTAATTTTGTGAACCAATTTCTCAAATGTTGAGGTTAGTAATGCTTTATTGAACAATTCTATTAGATTATTACTTGAACGAATTTGTTGAACATCAATTTTATCATCTTTGTACAGATCATGAATAAAGAAGAACTCTGACAAAATATGCTTAGTCATGTCTTCTTTGATGTATCCACCTTTTAGTTGAGAAATGCATGCAATGTTGTCTTCATACAAAGTCGTAAGGGTCATTTCACTAATGATAACCACATGATTCATGAATATGTTGAGTCATGGATCTCAGCTATACATATTCATGATTGGCTTCATGAATTGCAAGTAACTCTATATGATTTGATGAAGTAGCTGCTACAGTTTATTTTGTTGAATGTCAAGATATGACGATATCACCAAATGAAAACAAATAGTCAGTTTAAGATGTATGCGAATATGATAAATATCTAGCATATGGATATCCAACTAATGGAGATTCTGATTCACTTGAATAAAATAACTCCATGTCAAGCGTCCCTTAGAGATATCTGAATATATGTTTAATTCCATTCCAATGCCTTTTAGTTGGAATAGAACTAAATCTTGCTAATAAACTTACTGCAAATGCTATATCAGGTCGAGTATTGTTACCAAGATACGTTAGTGTCCCTATCGCACTAAGATATGGTACTCTGGACCAAGAAGTTTTTCATCATTATCACAATGACGAAATGAGTCTTTTGTCACTTTAAGTGATCTTACCACCATAGGGGTACTTAATGGTGCGCCTTGTTCATGTAAAATTGTTCTAAAATCCTTTTCACATATGTTGGTTGATGAAAAAGTATTCCTCCTTTCAAATGTTCGATTTATAGCCCAAGACAATATTTTGTATTTCCAAGATCTTTCATCTCAGACTCTCTTTTTCAGAGATTTGTTGCAGCTCAAAGACATTTAGGACTTTCAATTATATTCAGGTCATCAACATATATTGCAATGATGACAAACTCGGATCCTGATCTTTTTATAAAACCACATAGATCAGTACTATTATTTTTGTATCCCTTTTATAATGGATATTCAATAAGGCTATAAAACCACATGCGCCCAGATTGTTTTAATACATATAATGACCTTTGTAATTTAATTGAGTATATTCCCTGGTTATTCAAATTATGTGTTTCAAGTATCTTAAATCCTTCAATATCTTCATGTATATATCACTATCAAGTGATCCATATAAGTAGGCTGGAACAACATCCATTAGATGCATATCAAACCTTTTATAAACAGTCAAACTTATCAAATATCTAAAAGTGATTGCATCCACCACAGAAGAGTAAGTCTCCTCACAATCAACTTCTGGTATTTGTGTAAAGTCTTATGATGCAAGTCGAGCTTTGTATCGCACAATTTCATTTTTTTTTCATTTCTTTTTCGCACAAAAACTCATTTTTATCTAATTGGTTTTACACCATTAGGTGTTCGAACTATAGGTCCAAAAACTCTACGTTTTCCAAGTAAGTTTAACTCAGCTTGGATCATACATTTCCAATTTGAGCAATCTTTTCTACGTTAACACTCTTCAACGGATTTTGGTTTATAATCCTCATTTACATTTACAATTTCTAGCGTTATATTGTATGTAAAAACATTGTCGACAATAGTTTTACATTGATTGCATATTTTTCCAATATTGACATAACTAGATGAGATATCATTATTTTCATTATTTTCAATTATCTAAATCTCTTCGAGAGATTCTTTGTCAATTATATTTTCCTTATCATTCAAAATATCTATTTCCTCAGTTTGACCATATTTTCTATTTGCATCTTTCTTTTTTTGAGGATTTTTATCTTTGGAACAAATTGGTCTACCATACTTCAGACGTGTTTTAGATTCATTCGCATTTGGTTGTCCTTTAGGGATCTCAATATGAATTGGAGCATTTTCAGGTGGAATATGTGACTTTGTCACTTTCTTTGGGTTAGTGAATACATTTGGTAATTGATTTGCAAATGAATTATTTATTGAACTTCGAGTTCACATTGCTTTGTACGAGGATCAAATTGATGCAATAATTATGCATTCCATGTCATTTGTTTCTCCAACTATTTCTTTTCCCCTCCTAATGTTGGAAAATTATTTTCATCAAAATGAAAATCGACAAATCTTGTTGTAAACATATATTTTGTCTGGGGTTGTAGATATTTAAATATTGAAGGAGATTCATACCCAACATATATTTTCAACCTTCTTTGAAGACCCATTTTGGTACATTGTGGTGGAGTAATTAGAACGTAAACCGCGCACCCAAAAATCCTCAAGTGGGAAATAATTGTCTCCTGACCTAAAGCCAATTGCATGGGGGTGACCTTGTGATACGTTGTTGATCGAATACGTATCAGTGTTGCAGCATGCAAAATGGCATGTCCCCATGCATTAGTAGGGAGTTTTGTTCTCATAAGTAATGATCTAACAATTAATTGGACACGTTTAATAAGTGATTCTTGTGTGTGTACATGTGCAACCGGATGCTCCACACTAATCTCAATTGAGAATCAACAGTCTTTAAAAGCTTGACATGTAAATTCACCAGCATCATCAAGACGAATTGTCTTGATAGGATAATAAAAAAATTGTGCTCACAATCTTATTATTTAGGCAAATAATTTTACAAATGTCACATTACGTGTTGATAATAGACAAGCATGTGACCATGTACTAGAGACATCTATCAACACCATAAAGTATCAAAATGGTCCACAATGTGGAGCAACAGGTCCATCTATGTCTCTATGAATACATTCAAGAAATGTAAGGGATTCAATACCAATTTTTGCTGGTGATTTTCTTATAATTAATTTATCTTGAGAACATGCAGCACAATAGAACTTTTTAGATAACAGTGTTAAATTCGGGTGATAGACCTAACTCAACCTTACAAATCGACTTTTACGGTGAGGACTGCTCTTCACTTATATACGTTCAACAGGCTCTATCTCTAGGCGATGTGAGATTTCCAGCATTTCCAACACACCCCCTCACGCCAAGCGTGACAGCAGAGCACGATAAATCCCACAACAACTAAACAACCAATCCCCAACAAATGGGGTGCAAAGGGTTCCCAAAAACAGGGTGCAAAGGGAAGAGGGAAGAAGAATCCCCTACTAGGGTGCACAGAAGGAAGTATCCTCGACAATGGGGTACAAAGGTCCTAGGATAGACTCTCATACCATGTTAAATTCGGGTGATGGGTCTAACTCAACCTTACAAACCGACTTTTACGGTGAGGACTGCTCCTCACTTATATACGTCCAACAGGCTCTATCTTTAGGGGATATGAGATTTCCAATATTTCCAACAAAAAGAATCTTTTGTATTCTCTATAATTCTTCCCATCATTATTGACCCAGGATAGCCTAACTAGTCATGCAAAACATAAAATTATTTGGATTGGTAAACTTCTAGTTTACTATAACATGCTTCTCAATCATGTTAATTTTTATGTAATATAAGCTATAAGAAAAAATGGCAAATATTTCTAAAATGCATTTTATACCTTTCACAATTGTAGTGATATAAAGACATTCCATATTTTTCATTGAAAAATAGAAACAAATATATTATAAGAGATGTAGAAAATTAAAAAAGAATATGAGGAGAAGAAAAGAAAAAAAAACATAATTAAAACATTCTTAAATAAAATATAGGTGAGACATTTCATTCTTCAATCATAATGTTAAAAGAAATCACAACATTTTAATGTATAATGTCAATGAAGCCTTCGTAGTCTTCCTCGTCATAGGCAAAATTGGCTTCATTATTATGCTTATTTGTTTCATCATCTTTATAAGCAACATTTGCTTCACTATCATCATGTTGAAGGATTAAATTCACTTCAACATTTTTTTTCTTCTTTATTGAAGCTTGATAAAAATGCTCATGGGTGCGACACACGCGTGACCATAATGATATTAATTTTCATGTCACACCGATAATAGATATTAATTTTCTATTATGAGAAAGTTTATGTTCTCCTTTTTATTATTACTACGACCATAATGATTATGATAATTTTTTTGTCCTCTACCACGCCTACGTCCATGACCATGGTCACTATCACGAAAATTATTTCTTTTTCTAGACTTATCATATTTTGCAGCATTCACTTCAGGGAATAGAGCAGATCCAGTAGGACAGACTTCATGATTTCTCATCAACAACTGT